>OW443330.2:23582500-26082500 GCA_937001555.2 Hypsopygia costalis | reverse complement strand
TGATCATAAGAGAAGCAGTCTTGTCTCAAGTCAACCCCGCCGACCTTTAGAGACTGTCCCTGAGCTTTGTTTGCTGAAATTGAAGTCTCTTAAATTGAACGGGGTGGATGGAATAATGGGAATGCGGGGTATAAATAGAGATTCCCCAAGAGCGTATCCCTTACTGTCTTCACTCAACAACTGAAACTCATCGTTCCAGTTGTTGAATACGTGAACAATAGTGGCACGAACCTCCTGATGATACACCTCTGTTCGATGCAAGTGGTAGAAGATGGAGCGAAACAGGCTCGCTCCATCACCTTCCACAGCTATAATGGTATGGGGCATCATCACACCTTTCACAAGTATAAATTTAGTTAATGACGCCGTTATTATTTGAAAAATACCGAAATTTTTATATTAAGTAGGTACCCCCTAAAGTCGATGCCGCTTCATTTGAAGGACGAGTCTTATTCCATCAGCTTAAATAGGATAAATCAAAGTTTAAAAAAATTGCATGGTCACGTTAGCCACGTTGAATTTCAAAATCGTTGTTGTTTTCGTAATCAGCGACCCGATAAACCAATAAAAACAATACACATGACGATTTTCAGACTTTTTCACTCCATTTTACCCCTTTAGGAGTTGAATTTGGAAATAAGGCAAGCGGTAACGTTCAGTGGGAACAAACCGTTGAAACAGATTAAACATTTATGTGTTACATATTTGCTGATAAGCACCTACTAGTTACGAGTGATGCTATGATAAGAGTAGACCACCCAGGAATGTAGTACCTTCCGTGATCATGGAGCGAGCATTTCCTCTGGGGTAGGTCGATGATACATTTACTAGTAATTCAGTCAAGCGGAGCGGAAACGGTGTTTTTTTTATACTACGTCGTGTGGCAGACAAGCATACGGCCCGCCTGATGTGAAGCGGTTACCGTAGCCATATTAACGCACGCAATATAAAATATCGCTCGCGCGCCGCCACCCCCGCTGCCAATGGAACCGTGTCTTTTGTCACCGATAAAGGTAGATCAACCGTGTAAATTGTATTGATATCAAGAAGACTAATTACATGTTACCAGAATGAAACTGCACCAGAAATTCATAACATAATAATAAATAAAGCATAATCCTTATCCTTACTAATATTATAAATGCGAAAGTAACTCTGTCTGTCTGTCTGTCTGTCTGTCTGTCTGTCCTGCTTTCACGGCAAAACTACTGAACCGATTTAAATGAAATTTGGTACACAGATAGCTTAGAGCCTGAGGAAGGACATAGGCTACTTTTTAATGCAAAAAAAGGGTTGTAAGGGGTTAAAAGGGGGGGTGAAAGGTTGTATGGAAGTATCGTTATTTTAAGAGCTAGAAGCTTGAAATTTATTTTTTAGGCTGTTGATTCGATATAAATAAATATGACATTCAAAGTTTGTAAAAGTTTTACCCACACGGGGGTAAAATAACAATAGGGAATAGGGGATGAAAGTTTGTATGGAAATATGTAAAGTATAAGTGAATGTTTTATAAGTTTGCGACAAGAGACAAAATATTAGTGCTATCCTGATGTAGATAACATTTACGCAATCATTACAAAATGAGAAACTGCCATTGTACAAACAAAGCATTTGACCATCTGTGAATGTAAACAAAAGATAAGAAAGCTTAATAGTTTTATGAATGAGTCTTTATGCCTTTGCATGCCGACTCAGTCAGAAGTCGCAATATCCGAAAGGGATTTCTAGGAATTGGTTACAAATGGTTCATAAAAACAAGTTCTTAAGTACAAGTGTAAAAAGTTATACTTAGTATAGAGATTTTGTTTATTTGGGTCAATAAAATTAGTTAAATTTAATTCATTTGGGTTTATAATATTTTTTTAAATAGGTTTTTATACAATTAAATAAAATACTTAAATAAGTTATTTTCATAATAAGAAGTTTTGTTTTCTGTGTTTACGGTTAAAAGCAAAATAGTTATAGGGGTATAGCGCACTCGGTTCTAAAACTACCATTGAACTTAGCTGATGAGGACATGCCGGTATGTAACATTAGCAAAAGCAGTGAGCGCGGAAGAAAGTTGCAGCAGTGTAAGCTGTTGGTTGGGATGAATGTACAATGTTCCACAAAAGAGCTATATAAGCACTAGATGGCACACTGCAACTCATATAAGTATTAATACGTATGTGTCTTATTTGTAAAATAATTAGCCGAAATATTTAAAAATGCTGCCCAAAGACACTATTCCACGCGGACGAAGTCGCGGGCACAGCTAGTAATAAATAAATAAATGTTGTCAGACAAATTACACAGCGCCATCTAGCCCCAAAGTAAGCGAAGCTTGTGTTATGGGTACTAGACAATTGATAAACTTACGTAAATACATTTTTTTTTTGTAAATACATACTTATGATACATAGAAAACACCCAGACTAAGACAAACAGACATGTTCATGCACACAAATGTTTGTCCTATGTGGGAATCGAACCCACGAGTGTTGGTGTCGAAGCCGCGTCATTGACCGCTACGCCACCGAGCTCGTCATGTACACAAAAGGTAAATTATCTGTTATTAAAAAATCTGAAAGCTGAAATCACTGTATGTCAACGACCAGCCGGCACTAAGATAAGCCCTGCGAGGTTGTAGGGTGCGGTGGTAAGGTGCGGTTGATATACACAATATATGTATCATGAAATAATTTTGAATAAATGAAATGAAAAAAAGGGGTCGTAGCCTATAGCCTGTACCCAAGATATAGCTTAAGCATTTTTTTTTCTTTAATATGTATATCGAACCACATTTTAAAACAAGAGGACCACAGATCTGAAGGCATGTTTTCGTTTCCTTTTTAATATGACAATTCACGTCGTAAACCATTTTCCTGGCTTGCCGTGTTAAAACTTTATTTTTAGGCATATTTTTCACTACGATGTACTAAATACGGAAAACAATTTGTACGCAACAGTACCCAAGAGACACGAGACGCGCGGACGCAGGGTGGGGAGGTAAAGTGCGACTGATCAACCAATTACTCGTCGGTATTGTCGCGCCGGCTCCCTCACTCCTCCGCCCCGCCAAATAGACCTAGGAACTGAATTCTGCGCATACCCCTTCTACTTTTGCCGAGCGATCTTAAACCACCGCGCGACCTGTACATTCCTTTCGATAATGCAGTAACTCTGTACACTTTATAAGCCACTTTATGAACTTTGTATTTATACATTTTAAAATTATTAATTTTTTTTTTGCAAAATTTTGAGATAGGGTGAAATATTGTAGCCGCACACGTGTTGCTATTTAGGCATTTTTGCACTCAGTAACGCGCGCCGCCGGCGGAAAGTTCCCAGCCGCGCAGCCTTTTTGCGAGATACGTACACGCTCGCTCGCTGTATCTGAATATATGTGTAAAGTTATATAAAGTCAGAGACCAAGTTATTGTGATTGTGAACTTTATTATTGTGGAACTAAATTGTGTATGTACGTCCTGGTAACTGAATACAACGATATAACTTCGCGAAACATTTCTTTCCTTTGACTAACAGTAGGAACCCCCAAATAGTGGTTCCTAAACCCTTGACCAAATTATTAATATAGATATTCTGCAGTTAACTCTTTTAGTTTTATCCTGTGTGGCCTCACTAGTACATATAACGAGTTTGTGTACTTACTGGCGCCGTCATTGAAAAATATTCGTAGCTCGTACCTACCTATAAATAGTTAAGATTGTAATTTTTTACTCTGGGCCCTTCCGGTTACTATAAATATCGGCGCAAAATAATACGTGATTTATTCGTTTCACAAACACAAACAATACGTCATGCCGCACGTGTTCGATCGGCGTAAACAAGTGACGCACGGCTACCCCACCTGCAGCCGGGCTATAAAATGGCGGCTCGCCGCCCTTGTGGGGCTCATTCACTCGTCAGCGCTCGAGGCGAACACGTCGACTACTCGAATTATTAGTGGATATTTAAACTGATTATTTGTTAATTTGAATTATTATTAGTGTTATTGTGTTGCTAATAAACAGCTACAATGAATAATGAAAATGGTTTCAATAATCAAAATACTCTTCCTTTTACATCGGAAGAGGGAATGACTCAACGCCAACAACCATCGGCCAGTACAAGCAACACCACTATGGCGACACTTTTAACAAATACTTTCAAGGACACAATGCGAGAAATGATGAGTCAGCTATCTCAAGACAATCAGGCTGTTCTTACTGAGATGATTAAAATGTTTCGCCCAGAGGAGACTCGCTCTGTTCGTATATCTGATGTTTATTTTCCCAGTTTTGATCCAGACAAAGGAACCGATGTACGAGAGTGGGTTGAACTTATAACGAGAACACAAAAAGAGTACAAATTGATGGATCATGAAGTACGACTTAAAGCAGCTGGTGTAGTCAAGGGTAGAGCGCAACTTTGGGCTGATGACTGCTTACTTAGAACAACTACATGGGCTGAAATGAAAGAAGACATGATACAAACGTTTGAACCAGAGTCCAGGTACTTTTCACACGTTCTTATGTTTCGGCGGTACACTATCGATGATGCTGCTGATATTCCAGAATACATATCCAATATTTGGAAAATGTTCAAGCAGATTGTTAAACCAAACCCTACAGAGCAAGATGCGGTAGAATTTGTGATCGGAAGCATTCAGGATGACAAGCTTCGTACCGAACTTCTTAACAGTAAATCATAATCATTTTGATAATGTGTGTGCCAATATGAGCGCTGAGGCTCTGAGGTATAATTTTGATAATGTGTGTGCCAATATGAGCGCTGAGGCTCTGAGGTATAATTTTGATAATGTGTGTACCAATACTAGCGCTGAGGCTATGAGGTCTTATAATTTGGGAAACTTGGTTGAAATAGTCACCATAAATGTTTGTTCTCATAGATATTTTTACTTCTACAGATAGAGATCCAACGAAAGAGACGCAGGGACGCGTCTAATTGCAGAATGGCCGTATCGGCGCAAAATAATACGTGATTTATTCGTTTCACAAACACAAACAATACGTCATGCCGCACGTGTTCGATCGGCGTAAACAAGTGACGCACGGCTACCCCACCTGCAGCCGGGCTATAAAATGGCGGCTCGCCGCCCTTGTGGGGCTCATTCACTCGTCAGCGCTCGAGGCGAACACGTCGACTACTCGAATTATTAGTGGATATTTAAACTGATTATTTGTTAATTTGAATTATTATTAGTGTTATTGTGTTGCTAATAAACAGTTACAATGAATAATGAAAATGGTTTCAATAATCAAAATACTCTTCCTTTTACATAAATTGTTACTTTAAATATTGTTGCTTAGATATATCACGTATTATTGTTCAAAGCGCGATAAGAGACTACAGCCTGGGCACTCCATAATTATGTAAATCGCGTGTTTGCGTTTAGTCAACCGAATGAGGTCTGTAAACGTGCCTAAGTGCTGTAGGTCTGACATATTACTCAATTATTAGTTAGTCGAGCGTAGTACTTTACATAGTAGTTTACTGAAACTGGCATACCCTGGCCACTCGATACAAAAAACTCCTACATAAATAGACCATGTTGACTCATTGGTACGAGTTAACTAAGTAAGAAAGGTACCTCGCGCAGAAACGATAAAACTTTAGATATTGTAAATAATATTTTGAAACGTTTATTTTTAATGATTGTGATTATGAGACTGAATTAAATCCATTTGTTACTGTGGTACACTAATTGTTCCGCGCGGGTTGTATTGTAATGCTCATTAAACAATCTAATATAAACATAAAATTGTAATCATCTATTGGAAATATAGATTCATGATCGTAAAATTAAAAATTCAATTAATTTAATGGTATAATTTGTTGATTATATGATAAACTGGAAAAGGTAAACATTTTCTAATAATCTAAACTAATGTTCAATGGGGGAACGCTGCCAGTATCTTCGGAACCTTGCCTAAAGGGACTCCTTTTAATAATATATTTTAGTTATTAAATTATATTTTTAGTTTTAGTTTCAATGTTCTAGTATATATATAGTTTTAGGTAATTAAGTTTCATTTGTTTCGTCGTTTATTTTATGTATTGTTGTAGAATTTATTTTATCTATTTTAAGTTTATTTTACTTTGAATATAATGTTCAATGGTAATGATTACATGATAAAAAAATGAATAATTTTACTACGTAAAACTTTATTTCACAACATACAATATTCTACGAATGAAGTTTCGTAATACGTGGTGCCGCTTAGCAGCTTTTAAAATCGGTTCCAGATTCAACTCAGAGGGGAGGTTAGTTTAGACTCGTGAAAGCGGCAGGGAGTGGCCGTACTGGACGTAATACTATTACTTATACTGTGAAGTGCCGTAAAATGCCATGAGTGACTTGTAAGCGAGACGACACTAGATAACCAGTCTGAAAACTTCTAGTATAATATGCCCTTCTAAACTCTTATAATACAATCAAATTCATAAACTAAGTACAGAGAACCTAACCATTGCCGAGAGTTAAGTTAAACATTTTTTAAATATATTAATAGACATGTTTTATTTGCCTTAGAATAGTTTATTGAGTATACACAATATTAAATATATGAAATAAAAAGTAACATAATTACTATATGTATATGTCACGGTCAATTTTATGTTACTATATAAAATAATTGAACAATACTGTGATAGTTATAAGGAAGTAATAGTAATCGGGGACTTTAATTTATATTCGCAATCATCATATGTTAACAATTATTATGAATATTTTTTAGCGTATTGTGGGTTCGTTCAGGGTAAAGAAGTAGGCAATTGCAATAACCGGCAGTTAGACTTAGTGTTGAGTTCGGTTCACGAGGTTGGAAGTGTGAGTGTACGTGCGGCGGATTGCCCGCTAGTGCCTGTGGATGCTCATCACCCACCGCTACAGATTTCGGTAAGTTTTATAAGCCGTCGAGATAGCGTTGAGCATAGGAAATCGGGCACGCCGGTTGTAATTACTACCTCGATTCCAACTTATTTAAGTACAGAAAAAGCACACGCTCAGTGGAACTTTAATAAAGCAGATTTCTACTTACTGTATTCCAAAATTGCATGTATTGACTGGACCCCCTTATATGATTTGAACTTAGAATAGAGTATTAACTATTTTTACGATACTATTTACGCTATTTTGGACGCGTGTGTGCCGAGAAAACAAAGTACCAAGGTTAGGTCGAAATACGTGTCTCCTGAGTGGTATGATAGGGAAATTATCTCGGAAATTAGATTAAAATCGCGCTTGCATAAGAAATATAAAAAAACTAAAGCAAGCAATGATTATGAATTATTTTCACGAAGCAGGCGTAGGTTGAAAACGATGATAGAACTAGCCCAAAAACAACATCGTCATAGGGTTCAAAATCACACGATAGAAGATCCAAAGGCATTTTGGAACTATGTGAATTCCAAAAGAGGAAATAGAGGTCGTAGAACATTCTCAAAAAACAACGGTGAGGTGTTAACCGTCGAACAATGCGTAGTGGAGTTTGCGGAGTATTTTTCTTCGATCTATAGCTCACAGGAAGCGGTATTGGATGTAACAACAGCAATAAAGAACGCCGGGAAGACAACAGTGGAACGTGGGTACATCTCGATAGGCTGCAGTTGGAGGATGTGAGATATGCCCTACAAAAACTCAAGCCTAAGCGATCCATGGGCCCGGATTGCATGCCACCTTATATATTTAAAGATTGTTACTTAGTACTGGCTGCACCACTGCTTTATATCTACAATCGGTCACTCGGGGAAGCCGTCAGTCCGCATATGTGGAAGGTGACCCGTGTGGTTCCTGTACCGAAGGCAGGATCGGGGACAATGACAGTAGAGGGGTATAGACCGGTAGCAATTTTGTCCACACCGTCCAAGGTACTGGAATCCGCAATTCACCGGCGGTTATATCCACAAATGCAATCACAACTCTCAGATGCACAGCATGGATTCCGACCATCCAAAAGTACCACAACTAATCTTTTGAACTATATGTCTGATATTCTACCAGCTGTTGATGATGGAGTGCAGATTGACGCTGCCTATTTTGATTTCAAAAAGGCTTTTGATCTAGTCAATACTGATATACTGCTTCAAAAAATGGCGGGTATGGGCTTCACTCCGCATCTACTGGAATTTTTTGCAAGCTACATGAATAATAGGCAACAATATGTTGATTATGCAGGTTACACCTCAAACCCATATTTCACTAGATCAGGAGTAAGTCAGGGGAGCAACTTGGGTCCTCTAGAGTTTTTAATAATGGTAAATGATTTGCCAAAGATCATTAAATATGCCAAATGCCTATTATTTGCCGACGATCTTAAGTTGTATCTTCCCATAAAAAATGAGCATGATTGTGAAAAGCTGCAGGGAGATATACACAGGGTAGTCGCCTGGTCTAAAGCCAACTTACTCCAATTTATCACCTCAAAGTGTATGACTATTACTTTCTCTCGCGCCCGCACTCCCATCCATTATACTTACAAGGTGGAGACAGCGCCTATGGTTAGAGTCACGGAAATCAGAGACTTAGGAGTAATATTTAATACAGAATTGACATTTCGTGGTCACATCGTTGATGTCTGTAAAAAAGCATTCCGAAATTTGGGATTTGTACTGCGTACTGTACACGATTTTACAAGTATCGGGGCTGTGATTGCGTTATACAATACTTTAGTCAGAAGCAGATTGGAATGTAACTCTGTAATTTGGGCTCCTCATGAAACCAAATACAAATTAATGTTGGAACGAGTCCAGAATAAGTTTCTTCGGTATTTGTACTTGAAGTTATATGGGGTATACCCGTTTTACCTATTGATGTATCCGAACTTATTTATTTTGGGAATGGTCGGATACAATGAACTGAGGGTCCGTAGAGAACTAACATTGGCACTATATATCTTCAAAATTGTTAGAGGCAAGGAGGAAAATGCAGAGATACTGAAGAAAGTAGAGCTACATGTTCCAGACAGGTACATATGGAGACGACGTCGGCCACAACTATTGGCAGTGCCTCGAGCAAGAACAAATCTACTGGGTGAGGCACCGTTGACGCGCGCACTTCGCACTCTTAACCTTGTGGATAGGGAACTGGGTCTGTTCGTGCGTACTCTGAACGAATTCACAAGAACAGCATTGTTTATATTGTGTTGTAAATTATAGATTACAAATTATACTGCACTACCGCATTGGGTAAATTCCTGTAATGTTAGTGTTATTGTGGATAAATAAATATTATTATTCATACTGACCGATACTTAGGCAACGTAATAAAACGTGTTTTGGTCAGATTTGAGGTGAGTTTTGGTTAGGTTAGAGTTTTGTTGTACCCTGTTACCGTAAGTAGTCCGTTTCGCAGCCCTCCGTCAGCAAGTTGATTAATGGTGCCAAGTAGAGCTTAACTATTAATAATTGACAATAGTTTATTACATTGGCCGGCCATAAATTATAATCAGCCATTTACTATAATAACCGTAACATATACACAGATAATATAAAAAAAAATATAACGTCTACGTTTTAATTATGGAATTTACATGCTTTAAATTACATATTGTAGGTATCTAATTGATGATCTAAAAATCAAGAGAATAAAAAAAAAACATAATACGCCTAAGTGCCCATAAGGGTGGAAAAATAATTGCCTAAAATTCACAAAAATCTTTCAAAGAAATCAAAGCCCCTAAGGAAACGTCTCGCTTTGAAAAAAAATTGTATAACAATACAATGATTTGGTTTTGAAGCTATCATCGTCATCAGCCTGTACCCACAGTTGGATATAAGCCTCCCCGAATGCTTTCCTCCAAATACAATCCTCCGCTTTCAGCATTCAATCATGTCTACACGCTTTTTTGATGATAATCGATTCATCAAGACGGAGGCCGTCCAACTGTTTGTCGCCCCATACGCGGCCTCCACTCTAGATCCTTTCGCTTCCATCTGCCATCACATGTTTTTAATTTTAAGACATCGTCACCTTTTAATTTTATTTCGGACTTCTCCCGCCCAGAATTGCAGCTCCCAAAAGTAAGCTCTTTATATACTACATCATCGTCCACATTGATCACTTTTTAATCAAATCAACATACACATCAAACATTCCACGCGAACGAACTCACGGCGATCATCTAGTAATAAATAATTTTAAAATATACGTACCAATTAAAATGTATGAAAACATAACGAAAACTACACGACTCTCTTAGTACTGTAATGAGACTGTCGTAAACAAATGCACTGCTGTTTATTGATTGTACTAATTACATTTAAACTTTCGCGTTGCATTATTAAAATTATAATTAGCACGGAAATTAACGCGATCATGAATGTAAGGTATTTTTAAAAGCTTTTATTCTACTTGCCCTGTTAGTTAGTATGGGACAAATCTTGCGAGTTAAATTAGAACCACTTCCTGTCGTCAGATCAGATTGAAATTTGGTTTACTTACGTAACTTCGGTGACAATGCAATAATATGGTACCTTGAAGCTGGTCTCATGATGGAGTCGGAAGGTGGCCATAGGAACTCCTAAACTAAACAAGATAAACCGTCGAGTTTGGACTAGTTTGAATAGTCCTGACAAGCACTCTTGTACTACATGACAGCCAGGGTCTCAAGATAGCGTCGGAAGGTGGTCATAGGAACTCCTAAACTAAACAAGATAAAACCGTCGAGTTTGGACTCGTTTAAATAGTCTTGACCAGCACTCTTGGTGCTACATGACAGCCAGGGTCCCAAGATCGTATCGGAAGATGGCCATAGGAACTCCTAACTAAACAAGATAAAACCGTCGAGTTTGGACTCGTTTGAATAATTATTATTTAAATAGTTGTCTTGGCCAACTTGCCATATAAATATTTTTTGAAAAATGGAAAAATTCACCTGCCCCCAATATGGTGATTTAAACCCACGACCTCTCGATGACCGGTCGAGTGCTCTTCCAAATGAGCTGCCAGGAAGGTTTGTGTTGCTGACGAATTTTTGCATCTTATATTTCTACTGTGTGAGTCACAGTGTGACGTCATCAACCTATTAAGTAATTACACTACTAAAGTAGGCATAGCAGTCCATCGTTGCAGATGAAATTCAGCTATTTTTTGATAACACCAAACTAATTAAATAATAATCTCGTTTCGTAGGCTCGTTTGAATAGTCTTGACAAGCACTCTTGTGCTACATGGCAGCCAGGGTTTCAAGATGACGTCGGAAGGTGGCCATAGGAACTTCTAAAGTAAAAAAGATAAAACCGTCGACTTTTTGCGCTCGTTTTAATAGTCTTGACAAGCACTCTTGTGTTAATTGATATCCAGGATCTAAAGATGAAGATCCAGGATCCCAAGAACTCTCTTGGAGTTACGGAGTTTTGTAGAGATCGGTGAGATGGGCGTCGATAGCACTGGTCTGCAACCTGTCTAGGAGAAGGAAAACTCCGAAATCAAACCCGGACTCGAATTTCCGTCAGGCGCAAGTAAGGTTTCGGGGCGGCAAAGCGCGTGTGATGGCCCTGGCATCTTACAGGCGTTCATAGGCTATGGTAACTGCTTTCCATCAGGCGGCAGTATGCTTGTTTCCCACTTTAGTAGTATAAAAAAAAAGATCCAACTAGCTGAAAAGCACCCAAGTGAAGGTCAGGCCGTGCTGATGAACTGAATCAAATAATATATTCTCGCAAAGGTACCACCTCAGGGAACCAGGGTGCACCCTGTTATAATGAAGGCCTTGCCCTTCTATCCGGGCTTTTAATTGAAGAACTGGACAGTACAAAACTAATTGGTACAATACTGTGTAACAATGATGCAATATTAGAAATGCAGAAATTAAGAGTGTGGTGTAAGAATGGGGTGTATGTGGCTCACCACTACCTTAGAGCCAAAGCCAACCTTACCTGCACGTGGTCACCCTGCTGTTTAACAAACGAGGCTCTGGCGAAAGAGAGGTAGGACTCAGTGCCCGGCTGGGGAGGTACCTCCACCTCACAGAAGACCGCAGCCAAATAGCATTCCCTGCGGGCATCGACCACTAATAAATACTAGTGATCGATGTCTGCAGCGGTTGTTGTGTTCCTGCGAGTGAGTGAGGTCTCCAGATAGTAATGCTTGGGGGATTGCTGTGGCGACATTGTGGGAGTGGCGGAGGATTCCGTCTATTCATTGCCAGGAGGACTGAGCTGACCCGGCGGCCAGGGAGACCCGTTGAAACGGTTGTTCCGCTGGCCGCCCGCGGTATAGTACAGGGGCCCAATCGAGGCTAACCACCTCGAGAGGCTGCCCTATCATAACGCGCATAATCTCGGGGTAGATCGTCGTGCCGGTTGGTGACCGGAAGGTGGGGACCCGGCGACTACCTCCGGGGGGGTGCGGGGGCCCTTCCGTCCGTCGGGTCAGTGCAGCTCCTCTAACGGCAAGTTTATGGAGGGACGGGGCCACCACCACCTTCCCTGCTGTCGTGACAGCGATTTCCACTTTTCACGTTTCCTTACTTATGACAGCGCAACAAATGAGAAATGGTCATACAGCGGTGCACTCCCCCACCACCCTGCTAAAGGTGGAGTTCGCTAACATCCGCGGACTCCACGCGAATCTCAACGCCGTCCACCACCACCTCGAGACGGCCCGGCCTGCCTTGCTGTTTCTGACGGAGACACAAATCCAGCGTCCAGCGGACACTTCTTACTTGCAGTACCCCGGCTATGTACTCGAGGAGAACTTCCACGCGAAAGCCGGGGTCTGTTTGTTTGTCCGTTCGGATGTCTGTTGTCGCCGTCTGCGCTGTTATGAGGATCCCTCCTTTCCCGTCCTGTGGGTGCATGTGATTGTAGGCCTCCGGAGTCGGCTGTACATGTGCCTGTACCGATCCCACAATGGAGATAAGGAGACAACTCGACTCTTCGAATATCTAAGTCGGACGGCAGATGAAGCGCAGGAGCGGTACCCTACTGCAGAGATGGTATGTTTGGGGGACTTTAACTGCCACCACGACTCGTGGTTGGGTTCCTCCACAACCAACCATGCAGGAAGAGCCGCTCATGCGTTCGCTCTGTCCCACAGCCTGACGCAATTGGTAGACCAACCTACCAGAATACCCGACATTGCTGATCAGGCGCCCTCTCTGCTCGACCTACTGCTGACCACCCACCCTGAGGGATACCGGGTTTCTGTTGAGGCACCCCTGGGCACCTCTGATCACTGCCTGGTGTCCACAATGGTGCCAAGCGCAGTCCTGCCGCAACCCGCGGCAGTCAAGCGCCGTGTATGGCACTACTCGTCAGCAGATTGGGACGGTATGCGCGACTACTTTGCTTCCGTCCCATGGGGGCAGCGCTGTTTCAGTGAGAAGGATGCTACGGCGAGTGCTGCGGCTATTGTTGGCGAGATTGGCATTGGGATGGAGTATTACATCCCTTACTCCGATGTCGCCATCAAAAGCCGGAGACGCCCGTGGTTTAATCGCGAGTGCGCTGATGCTGTTAGTAACAAGCAGGCGGCGTACCGTGCTTGGACCAGGGGCCGCGCCCTGAATGATCCCAATATCAACTCGCTGAAATCAGCCTACAACGCTGCCACTAAGGTATGCAAGAGGGCATACATTAGAGCGGACGCACAGCGCGTTGCACGTGTGGGCCAGGAGCTAGTGTCGCATCCCACTGGGTCACGTGGCTACTGGCGACTGGCTAAAACCATACAGGCAAACTTTTGTGAACCGTCGCTGCCACCGCTGAGATGCCCCGATGGCTCACTGGCACATCAGCCGCAGGAGAAAGCCGACCTCATGGCTAGCCTCTTTGCGGCTAACTCCCGGGTCGATGATTGTGGCACACAACCACCAACTATACCCTCCAGTGGTTCTAACATGCCTGATATTCGTATCAGACAGTGTGACGTACGATCAGAACTGCAATCACTCGATGTCCGAAAAGCCAGTGGTCCAGACGGTATTCCGGCGATTGTACTTAAAAAATGTGCAGCAGAGTTGTCTCCGGTGTTAACGCGCCTCTATCGTCTCTCGTACTCAACCGGTTGTGTTCCGGAGACTTGGAGAGAAGCTAATGTGCAACCGGTCCCAAAAAAGGGAGACCGTTCGGATCCATCAAATTACCGCCCCATAGCCGTAACCTCAGTACTGTGCAAGGTCATGGAGAGGATCCTCAATAATCAACTGATCCGCTACCTAGAAGATCGATCCCTAATTAATGACCGTCAATATGGTTTTAGGCCGAAACGATCAACGGGTGATCTTCTAGCGTATGTAACGCACCTCTGGGGTGAGGCAATCGACAAATATGGTGAATCTATGGCAATCAGCCTAGATATTGCCAAGGCGTTTGATCGGGTTTGGCACAAAGCACTTCTCTCCAAGCTTCCGGCATACGGTCTGCCTGTCCAGCTTTGTGACTGGATTGCTAGCTTCCTGCATGAGCGTAGAATCCGCGTCCTTGCAGATGGTTGCGCTTCGCGGTTCATGCCAGTGAATGCGGGCGTCCCCCAGGGCTCCGTTCTATCGCCCACCCTCTTTCTGCTTCATATCAATGACATGCTACCTCTTGGAAACATTCATTGCTATGCTGACGACAGTACGGTTCATGGGCGATATTTCGGTCGGCCTGGTGCTGGTAGGGCAGAAATCGGTGAGAAACGGGAGACTCTAGTTCTTGAACTGGATCGGGTGTTGGATCTCATTAGTAAATGGGGTTCCAGCAATCTGGTCGAGTTCAATGCTAAGAAAACCCAAGTGTGCGCGTTTACCACAAAAGCATCTCCGTTTCTTCCTACCCCCAGTCTTCAGAGCACTTCGCTCAATTTGCGAGAGAGTTTAAATATGCTGGGCATGGATATTCGCTGCAACCTTAACCAAAGGGAATATATTGAGAGCCTCATCTCAACAGCCTCAAAAAAACTCGGGATCCTGAACAGGGTGCGGCGGTTCTTCGCGCCGGACCAACTTTGTCTCTTGTATAAGACTCAAGTTCGGGCCTGCGTGGAGTACTGCTCGCATCTCTGGGACGGTTCCGCCCAGTATCTCCTCGAGGCTCTCGATAGGTTGCAGCGACGAGCGGTCCGCATAATTGGTGACGAAGAGGTCACCAAGAATCTTGAACCTCTTCAGCTCCGCAGGGATATTGGCTCACTAAGCGTATTTTACCGCCTATATCATGGTGAGTGCTCTGAAGAACTGTTTTCCCTTATCCCTTCCTCCCCTTTCCGTCACAGAACATCACGTGCAAGCTCGCGATATCATAAATTTACCGTTGGGATCATTCCTTCGCGTACTAAAAAGTTTGGCAACTCCTATCTATGTCGCACCATTAAAAAGTGGAACGCGTTGCCGGCATACGTATTTCCTCATTCATACGATATGGGATCCTTCAAGAGAAGCGTGAAGAAGCATCTTGTAGGCCAGCATGGCAGCGTCAACTGACAAGACATCAAGGTCTCTTGTCCGTTGCCGATGCGATTGGGGCTCCTCTTTTCGCTTACCATCAGGCGAAGCGGAGCCAATATGCTGAGCTAATATAAAATAAAAAAAAATAAAAAATAAAAATAAGACGAAACTAAAAATTTAAAACATAAAATATTAATTACAAAAATATTTTTAAAAACAAGCTTTTATTCAATGCTCTAAAACGAAGAAAATAAATTTTGAATGCAATCAATCCCACCATTTTATTAAATTATAAAATTTATATTGATATAAATAAAAGCTTGTCGCAAGCTTGTCGATGTTGATTGAAATCTCGCGACAAGCTTTTAATTATATCAATACAAATTTTATAATTTAATAAAATGGTGGGATTGATTTTTAACCTTTATTATTTGCCTGACGTTTCGATCAGGTTGCACCGGCCGTGGTCACAGGCCGCAGTTAGCCTGCCACAATTCTGCGGGCTCGCAGATCACAAGGCTTTGGAAAAGATACCTTGACGATAATATTAGCATTATCAAAGGAAGCAATCAGCATGTGGATCAATATATTCGACATCTCAATCCCATTATTCATTTCAACTCAACGACCCTTTGGTGTTGATGACCTCCATGGGCGGTGGTGATTGCATTCCGTCATGTGACCCACATACTAGTTTGCCCCCCCTCTTATATAAAAAAATATCACAGTCAAATAAGGTTTACGTATGAACTAAAGACGAATAGATCAATAGATGATTGTGTATACCTCAAACCTACTCACACGGATCGGTTAGACCGTTATGTAACGTTCTACCACCACCCTCGTCATTTGCAATCCGTCATAAAGACATCATAAAGATAAGCCTACGATCTCTGTGACCATGACCATTTGGAGCAGGAGTTGAACAATGTTCAGGAGGTAGTTATAAAAAAACGGTTCCCAAATCGTGAAACATTATAACTCCCAAACGCAGGAGTAGATTTGTGCAAAATGCTGATCTCACTTTACCGCACTGATTATAAAACAAAAAATGGTATATGGCGTTATTCTCTCAACTATTAGATATTTGTGTAAACAACGCATAGATTATGTACAGAAAAGATTGTGCTCGACATAATTAAGTTCCACTAGTCTTTAAAAACATTTAGAATTATGGTTCTCTTTTTAATCACTTGTCAAGCCCGGTCATTTGGTAGGCGTGCGCGGGGATATAGATCCAACAACCCTTTGAGAAGTTTAATGTAATGTTACACCCGCCGTGACCCGCTCCAGGATATGTCAATAGAATGACATACCCATGAACAGGTCTCGGCAGGTGTTGAGACAATTGCGAAGTGTGATGGAAAATAAATGGGTTATGGAGATGATAACTGGGTGAACTAAATACCGGGCTATTACAGAAGAGGGACGGACGCCGGCCATAACTGCTTTTATTGCTAGTTATTTGCGGCAGGCGGTGGCTTGCCACTCACTAGATGGGCCCCCGAAATGCCAGGAAAAGGCCGGGGGCAACACCGGTGTGAGTGACTCAGGGATGTCGAGAGGTGTGCTGCACTTTCTCCGAAGTTACTCGCGGCGTGATGCCCTTTAATACTTCCACCCCTGGAGCATATAGCTCTAGCGGATCCTCTCTGGACGGCCAATGAAGGCAAGCCAGAGCTGAGAGTCCTGCGGGCCTTCTTGTGTTTACACTCCGACCGATGAAGACATGTCAGAGACGAAGGCCCTGGCCGACTCTCTGGAGACTCGGGTCCGTGGTGTCGCTACTCACAAAACAGGTCGCTACAAGCTGCCCTGCGTACAAAAAATTATCGTTATTATTATGAACTTCTTTCGAAAAACAGAACATCAGTTCAAAGGCAATCGGGACCAAGGTCTACTGTTGCGATTCGCCATGATAATGTAGGTCACATGCCTGAGTTTCCAACAGCCCCATGTAGATGTAAGTTCCGTAAGAAAGGTATGACAAACATAATCTGTTGCAAATGTAATTAAAATTATGTTTTGTGAAGAAACGCAATAATTTCCATTATAATTTTCATTAACTATTAAATTTTTTAATTAAAAACAACAGTAAAGTCATTTTTTTTGTTTTTTTTACATTTCGCAAAGTTACGTAGCATAATTTTTATAAATTTAAATATGGTAGGTGCACAAATCTAAAATTATATAATGAACTAATGACATCATTATCAGCCAGTATCTAGACACTGCTGGACATAGGCCTTCCCTAAGCCTTCCACCACATGCGATCCTCCGCTTTCCGTATCCAACTGCTTCCGGTAGCAAATTTAATATGGTTGGGGAAAAAGTCTTTTCGTATTTTATATGAAAATTCAAAACATTTTTTAATAAAGATTATTTACATTTAACTAAAGTATGTAGGTGCCATTACGTTCGATAACCTTTTGCCATCTTGTAGGTAGAGACATGATCACATTACTATAGAAATTTTGGGACTTCTGTTCAAAAAACCGCTCCAAGTGGTTTTGGCTGTCTTCTCGTGATGTTAACCTGACATTGCCTAAAGAATTCTTAAGAGACCGAAACAGGTGGAAATTAGAAGGTGCAGGGGCAGGACTATACGGCGGATGCATTAACACCTCCCAGTCAAACTCTCTTAATTCTTGCTGAGTGGCTAAAGATGTGTGAGGTCTAGCGTTATCATGATGAAAAATCACACCCCTTCTATTAATTAATTCCGGTCGCTTTCTTTCAACTTTTTGCTTTAATCTCATCAGTTGTTCACAGTAGAGTTCAGAATCGATAGTCCTGCCTGGCGGTAACAGCTCATAATGAATATCTTCCCTTCCAATCCCACCATATACACAGCATCACCTTATTGCGGGTTAACCCGGGTTTCGCCAGAGTCTGTGAAGCCTGGCCGGCCTTTGACCACGACCTTTTTATGCGCCAAAACAGTTTTGTGGTCAATTCCTAGTTCTTCAGCTACGTCGTAACTACTGATATGCCGATCTTGCTCCACTTTTTCAGAAATGGCATCCATTTTATCCGTAACAGGGCGACCAGAGCGACGTGCATCTTTGACATCAAAATTTCCGGATTGAAAACGCTTAAACCAAATTTGTGCTACTCTCACAGACACTGCACTAGGTCCATAAACGTCACAATTTTTTTTCGCAGCTTGCGTTGAATTTTTACCTTTTTTGTAGTAAAATTTTAAAATGTATCGAATTTCTTCATTAGATTCACTCATCTTGACAGTAAAAAAAAAACAAATGAAAATCACACATTTTCCTAATTTGAATTTGGAATTATCTTTTTTAAAATTTAAACTTTTTAAAGATATCAAAACCTGCTAGATACAAATGGTATAACCAAAGAGATTTTATTACAAGTTCATACATACTGTAATGCGAAAAGACTTTTTCCCCGACCTATTATATGAAAATGATAATTAAAAAGCAAAGAACCGGATATAAATTTAGAATTACCCAATTGTCAATAAGCAAATGTAAAAAAAAAATACAAATATATATTATATTTATTATTTATTATATATGACTAATTAACACAAACAAAAATGGCGTGCTAGGAACAGCACAAGAAATGCTCTGCAGTGGGAAACTGTGTCACTATCTTATCCCTAACGGTGAAATAAAACAACTGTTTAATCAACTACAGCCAAAGATCTGTAATATTATTTAGCTATAGAAGTAAGTACTCGTGTAAAGTTTTGAAAAAAATAATCCAACTAATCTAGTTTCTCTATACAAACTTTGGACTGTGATGCTAACCTATTACAAAATCCTGCGCCGGTGTTTTTAGGCATTTTTTTGCAAATAACCAGTTTTTCTCCGGTTAAAACTTATAAATACCAATAATTTGTTATTACCTGTAATAACTAAGAATATTATTTGTAGATCACGTATGTATTTTAATGTAATTACTGTGAGACGACAAAATAAAGCTAATAAAACAAAAAAGAAACGGTAGGTATTTATTTTAAAGATTATAATTACTGTGAACAAAAGTATTTAAACTCTCTACAGAGGGGCTTCGCACAGAAAATTTGTTAAGGTGCACCGTACCGGTTCTCTGAACTCTGTGTTAGTATTGGCAGGGCTGCTGCCTTTCAATATACGTATTCAGGCGGTGGCCACTTTTTACGAGACCAAAAGAGGATTAACACAGCAAGTAATGGGGGACAGGGAAGCGGAAAAAACGACGGCATTTAAAGACGCGCGCCACCCAGCGAACCATATGAGTCTGCAATTCATATGCCTGGAGGATCAAGTGCAAGTGGACCAGCATAACAACCAGACAGTCCGAATTTACACCGATGGCAGTAAAATTTATTTATTTGGGGTGTAAGTGGTTCATCAACATCTTTGAACCAAAGCCAACTTCACCTGCACGCGGTACACCCTGCTGACTGACAAACGAAGCTCTGGCGAAAAGAGAGGTGGGGAGCGTAATTGTAAGCTACCCGACTCCATGTATGTACCTCCACCTCACAGAATACCGCAGCCAAATAGCGGTTCCCTTGAGGGCTGTTGTGTTCCTGCGAGTGAGTGAGGTCACCAGAAAGGAAGGAGATGCTGCGATGGCAGCGGGGGTGGCGGCGCGCGAGCGAAATTTATGTTGCGAGCGTTAATATGGTTACGCAGCCAAATAAGGGAGTTATTTGGCTGCGGTATTCTGTGAGGTGGAGGTACATTCCCCAGTCGGGTAGCTTACAATTACGCTCCCTACCTCTCTTTTCGCCAGAGCTTCGTTTGTCAGTCAGCAGGGTGCACCGCGTGCAGCTGAAGTTGGCTTTGGTTCATAGATGTTGAGGAACCACTTACACCCCAAAAAAACTTATTTGTTCCAAACTTATTTGTTTGAACTTATTTGTTCGGAATGAAGGATCCGTCAAGTCGATTATTGAAATTTAGATTGCAGCTCGAAGAATACGATTTCAAAATTGTGTAAATAAAAGGTAAAGATAACGTCGTAGCAGATGCTTTAAGTAGGGTGACCATAACTTCGAATGAACTTAAAGACATAAATAAACAAATAATGGTAATGACTAGAGCTCAAAAGAAAAAGGTAGAAAACTATGTAGAATTTAATGGAAGTCTGGGAAACAGCGATAATATGTCTGCTGACTTACGGTCTGATCAATCGGCGGTTGCAGAGATATTACGTATGCCTCATACTACAGAAATGAAACTTTCATCAGGAGACTACTTAGCTAATATTAAAAATAAAGATAAAATAATAAAAGAATGTTTCGTTTACATAAAAAATAATTCAACGTTGTATTTTTTGTATTTTTTCCGAATTTGCGGACATGTTAAAGGATTTTTGCTAGCGTTTACAAATAAATGAATTATGTAAACGATGAAAATAAAAATTTTATAAGTAACTTACGCGAAGAAATAAATGAAAGAGAGAGATGGACCGGTCCACGTGTAAATATGTTAAATAAAGTTATTAGAATAACAGATGATAAAGAAAAAACTATAATTCTAAATGAATATCATCTACTACCTTCTAGCGGACATGCAGGGGTTCGTAGGATGATTAATAATATAAAGAGTAAATATTTCTGGCCTGAGCTAGAATCGGACATTAGAAAATTCATTATGAAATGCAGCAAGTGTCAAACTATGAAATATTCTAGGAACACTCGCGAGCCTATGATTATAACTACCTACTACTGCCAATACAGCATTCAAAAGGTATTTATGGCCATTGTAGGTCCCATCGACAGAGATGAAGAAGGATATTCTTACATTTTAACCCTTCAGTGCGAGCTTACCAAGTATATAGAATCATATCCACTTAAACGAAAGGATTCAGTAAGTGTCCCGAAAGAGTTCGTCAATAATTTTATTTTAAGATACGGTATCCCGAAGGTTATCGCAACCGACAGAGGCGCGGCATTTTTCTCAGCAACCATGGAACAGGTATGTAAAATTATTAAAAATAGATAAGATACACTCGACAGCATATCATCATCAATCTATTGGCTCGTTAGAAAACATGCATAAACACTTAGCAGCATTCTTAAGAATTCAGTGCGAGGGATATCCACAGGCTTGGAGCATGTGGTTACCCTTCTGGAATTTTTCTTATAATACTACTGTTCATAGCTCAACATGTTATACTCCATTTGAGTTAGTTTTCGGCAAACAATGTAACATACCATCACAGCTACAAGGCGGTGTTCAATCTATAAATAATACAGATGATTATGTACAACAGTTACGATATAGAATTCAAACAGCATTAAAAGACGCGAGAGAACGCTTAATCGAAACTAAAATTAGAAGAAAATTAGATTATGATAGGAAGTTAAACACTGTTACTTATAAAAAAAATGATAAAATCTTAGTTAGAAATGAAACGGCTATAAGAAACTTGATGAATTGTATAAGGGTCCTTATATAGTTGTAGAAGAAATAGAACCTAATGTTAAGATAATAAATAATGGGAAATTCGAACTAGTAAATAAGAATAGGACTAAACTTTTTATATCTTAATATAAATTTATTGTTCCATTAATTAACATACAACACACTTAAACGTAAAACACACTTTTTTTTTAAAATACATTAGATTATAAACTTTTTATGTTACTTAAATGAAATTATTAAATGTGTGTTATTTTTTTTTTCTTTTTTATATTTTCATGTGAAATATTTTAATATTTAATGCATTAAATATGTTAAAATAATATGTTAATTGATACAATTTTCTTTTATTACTTTATATGACAAGTTTAAAACAATTAAGTACTTATGTTTTAATTGATGTTTCTTTTAATTGTATTGAAACCTTATTTCACCATAATACGTATAATTCGACTATATTATAAGCAAATATAAATAAATGTGTAGCTATTACAAAAAAAATGTAATTTAGTATATTTTTTTTTTTAATTCACCCCGGTGGTGAGGTGGTGATGTCATTGTCATACCATGTACTCAATATATGTAACAGCGACGTAGTTTATAAGTTCAGTTATAATACAGAGTTCGAACAATGAATACGTTTCATTTTGATCCCTAAACACCACAACAGGTTGTACAACAAGTAAGAAAGCAAAGATCTCTTGAGTTTTCATGTATGAATTATTATTATAATCAGAAACAATTTTCTTTTTATGTTTATCACTGTTATTATTTCTAATAAAAATGATTCCTTTTAAAATAATAGTATTATTCATTTTTATCTTAATAATTTAAATAAAAATACATAAAAAAACATACAGATGAAAATTGAACCTTCTTTGAAGTCGGTATAAAAGTAGTAAGTATGGTGATGATAGATGAACAACTACGAAATTGTATGTGTAAGTTATTCTTATTAGTCGACTTCTGATTATTTGCGTTGCAGTCAGCAATAATTACTCATTCCTAAAAATAAAGTAGGTTGTGTCAGTTAATTTTTGTTCTAGACAATGCAACTCAAATTATTTGTTAGCAATTGTACATTCAGTTCATAGTATATTTTGAGTTCAGTCATTTTACCTAAATGTAAAATGTAACAATGTATTACTTAAGCATCTTTACTTACCTTTAAAAACCAAGAATATTTGACTTTAGCCATTTCACCCGATTGTAATTATCAACATCACCAATGAATTTTGACTATAGCGCCACTTATCTCGTAAACTAACAAGGTTATTCAATTATTAACAACTTTAGAAAATGAAGAATAATATAAGTTTTTCGTAAATGCTTGATTTACTAAAATATGTTGGGTAGAAGAATAGTTATGATTTTTTTTTTATATATATTTTTCTTTAAACTCATCTCCTGTAAAGTTGATCCTATATCTTGCGCTTTAGTCACTTTACCTTTCTACTGTCGATTTGATTACAATACAAGATCACCTTCCTTATACCAACTTGCTTTTAAGCCAACCGTTCGGCCGTCCTTTGCCTCCGAACGTGATACTATGGCCTCTAGAAACTGCGAAGAAATTCGCTGTAACGGTGAGTCCCTAGATCTCGAGCAATTAAACAGTCTCGCTTATGGTCATTACGAGACGTGCTGCGTACTCGTCTGTTCCGGAAATATTCACTACGCGAACGTTAAACACACTTACGTATACCACTTAACCTTGAACGGCTTGATTTACCCATAACGGGTTAGAAAGTTTTTTCTTTATGTAATAGCAAATAACTAACACGCTAAATAACTGTGGGCGTGAAATACTCTATCCAACTTCTGATATTAGAGTCGGTTATCAGAGTCGGTTATATTAAAAAAGAAGGAATATTGAACAGGCACAATTAGACTACAAGCCCATGGAAAAAAAATACCTGTGAAATGAACCATCGTGAATAACGCTTAGAAGGCTGTTACTATATCAGAAAATAACTCTGAGCACTATGCCCTCATTTCTGAGCGGTACAGGCAGCGGCGGCCTTACCCATTGCGAGGCCCCGGGCGGCAGGTCTTTGCGAGGCCCTTTGTCCTTCGTGAAAAGTATGTGATGAGAAAGTAGGTCCGGTTATTTGGTTTAGATTTTCGATATTTGTCATGTTTGACGAGAAATGCTAAAGTTTCCGTTTCCAACGAACTGAATCGGTTTTGAAGTTCCAGTTGGAACTTTTCCGAAGCTTGAGTGGTTTGAGGAAGAGTTGGACGTAAATTCGATTTCATCATATGGGCTTTTTCGAGTTTATAGCTGATAAGTATTTAGAGTGCCTCGTACAAGTGGTTGTCGCTACCGGTACCAAACCGGTTAACCACCGAGACATCCCAAAATATCCCCCTTTTCCCGTTATGATGAAGTCGATCTCATTTAGTCGCTTTGTCGGGGCTTTTCCAGGTCGTTGGAGGAAATTTACCAGCATTTGCCCCCTGTGGTTCCTCGACCCCAAACCAAACCATCCGACGATCGATTCATCGCATTCTTGTACTCCCACTTTGGCGTTGAAGTCCCGGACAACAACAAGTGGGTCTTGGTGGTCCTCGACCTCTTCATCCTGGCGTGTCGTCGTTGAGGCATATACCTGTACTACTTTCAAAGACCATCTCTTCGTCAGTTTTAGCACAAGACATGCTACCCTCGATGACACACTGGATAAAGTTCTCGTCAACAACGTAATGGAGATACCATTACGTTGTTGACGAGAGCTTTATGAACGAGGAACCCGACACCGCCCTGGGATAGCTGGTCTCCTTCCCGGTGGTAGAAGAGGTTGCCAGATTCGAGTATCACGGTATCCTCTCCCTCTCGTCGGATTACCGACAGACCCAGAATCAGGGATTTGACTGACCTCAACTCTACTTCCAGCTTTCCCACATCCTCGTCACGCCTCAGTGCCCGTGTATTAAATGTGCCAATGGTCAGTTGGTGGGTGGTGACCGGAGATTGTTCGCACCCCCCGCCCTGCCGGAACCAATACCGCCACCTTGGCATGGGATAGCAGGGCTACTGAGGGTCATATATTTTGCTTTGTATACATTGAGAGTATGTCCTTAAGTTGCCACGCTGGGAAGTGGGTTGGCGACTGTCGCCAGTGCCTTGTCCGCTTATCCGGAGGGTGCACCACGTACAGGTGAGGTTGGCTTTGGCTCCGAAAATGGTAGTGAGCCACTTGTACCCCTTTCTAACTGGTACTGCAAATAAGAGTTGACGAACGAAACGAAACACGGCGATAGAGGAGCAGAACATTATGTCCTGACTCCCGAACTGACCCGAGTGCAGTACGATTAAAAAACCGATCTTCAAGTGTTTCGGGGCGCAATATTCAAGTACTATAATACATAATCAATTTTTCATATATAAAACATATTTGAAAAATTCATTATGTATATAGTACATTATGTATTATAGAATGAATGAATTAGTTAACTAACTTTATTTAATTTACCGTTATGTGTTCATCTTAATAAATAATTAAGGATGAAAATCAAAAGTTTTAAATAAAAAATATAGTTAAAAATACTATTTAGATTTTTTTAATTTGCTTGGGTTGTTGCGCGAGGCCCCTGCAAGAGCGAGGCCCCGGGCGATTGCCCTGTTCGCCACCCCCTAAAGCCGCCACTGGGTACAGGTAAGTACATGAGTAAATGGAATTTCCCAAGTACAAGTGAGGAATTATGATTAATTATTAATGTACGGCTTTTTTATAGTTTATAGAGGATTAAAAATAAATGTCAAAAAACCTAGTACCGTACTAAAGCGGTGGTGCAGGAAGTCAGTGCATTATTTTTATTTTTAGAAGCAATATTCCGGTCATTTATTACTGTACGGATTTGTGTAATTCCTTTTGTATAGATATTTGATATTTTGTAGTAATATTGATTACTAGTGTGCTGTGTCTCAGTCTTAACATTGGCTTTCATACAAACTTCCATCCCCTGTTATAACCCCAAAAAGAGGTTGATTTCTACAGAAACATTATGAGTACACCTCCAAACCATCTATAGAGCATACATTTTAAATTTTAAGTCTCTTACGTCAGAAACATAGGACTTTCATACAAACTCCAACTCCAATTTCAAGTTTGTATGTATTATAGTTTCTGAGTTTTCGTATTTAATCAGTGAGTGGTATGTCGCTTTTATATAGACTAGTTTTACCCTCGGGTTCGTTTCGCGTGAACATAGTACGGCTCGCCTGATGAGAAGTGGTTACCGTAGCCACCGCCATATTAACGCTCATCATCATCATCATCATCAGGTCCATTTTAGTATCCACTACAGGAGCACGACTCTCTCTCGTCCGTCCTAGACGGAAGGAGGATTTGACCTACACTCCCCACGCTGGCCAGACCGGTTGGGGAGGCCTGATCGATGTTTTATAATGTATTTTCCTTAGTCGCCTTGTACGACATCCACGCGAAGAGACGGAGTGATTCTATTCTAGTCTGCCGGAAATCACAAGGCCAATTAACGCTCGCAACATGAAATTTCGCTTGCGCGCCGCCACCTCCGCAACCTACTTTACCCATGAACGCCATACATATTTCCAGCGCTGGGGTCGAAAGCCAAGGATCGCAACCCTTTCTCTACACCCATATGGCTATCTACAGCTGGTAGATAAAAAAAATATACCTAATTGTAAAAGACGTGTCTAAGTGCCCGCGAGGGCCCACAGAATAAAGAATTTTGACTTTGACTTTGACTTTGATATGATATAAGGTCATTGTAAAATGTACGGCACCTTGTTCAAAATATTATTTAACACAGACAATAATGTTTAATAAATATGCCGTCCAAAAATTATTGTTAATATTTGTGTAACTACATAATTATCAAAATTTTTGGATTTACAGAGTTATTACTGCTGTAAGATCATAAACTAATGTACGGCAACTTTTTTTTATATATAATGTTACTAAATATAATCGTTGTACCTTATAGCCGTTCATTATAAATGGTAACAAATAAAAATATTACGTACTGTCCGTAATGTCCGGAATATTGCTTCTACAATTATCGGCGAATTAAAAATTTGCACTGACTTCCTGCACCACCGCTTTAGTACGGCACTAGGTTTTTTGACATTTATTTTTAATCATCTATAAACTATAAAAAAGCCGTACATTAATAATTAATCGTAATTCCTCACTTGTACCTGGGAAATTCCATTTACTCATGTACTCACCTGTACCGCTCAGAAATGACGGCATAGTGCTCAGAGTTATTTTCTGATATAGTAACAGCCTTCTAAGCGTTATTCACGATGGTTCATTTCACAGGTAAATTTTTTCCATGGGCTAAATCTAAGTTCTAAATTTGACACAAGTCTAAATTTGATAATTGTGTAACCAAATTAGCCGTTACCGTGATTATTCATACACACACAACTAATTAATAAAAAGGACTCGAAAATAGCGGGCACGCATCACGTCCGTCCAGCACGACGTCTAAAGTGGCAATCCCCGAATCGTCAGTCAGTCAGTCAGTGGAATCATGCGCCGAAGCGCGTACGGGCCTCGAGCTAGACGCTCTTTGCCCGGGCCAAACTGCAGGGGCTTCAACCCCTGCGAAACTTTACCACGCATGCGCGGGTGTGGGGGGGGATGGTGTGGTTAGACTGAACTGACTAAACGAACAGACGACTAAACAACATGGGACGACTCACACTCATACACAAGTTGTTTAAAACAATAACATTATGACGGATACGATACATAACACGACACAATTACAGACAATAATATGACGAATAATGTACAAACAAATTTTGACATTAGGACGACACAGACAGTACAATTTTATGACGGACAACGAATAGAACATTGAGACGACATATATGAGACAGTTAATTGACAGTATTTCTTTTGTTTCAGATTGCAGCGGACCCCTGCATGTTCCCGCTGCCAAACGACAACAGTCAACATGCATTGATCCAGCCGCAATCGAAACACCTGGCCAACACGACAGTAAGTTTAATTTTGGTTTTTGTTACATTGAAAATATTATTTATGTTTGTTTTTTATGTTTCGGGTCGCAGCGGGCCTCTGCCTGTTCCCGCGCCCAAAGGCAACGGCTAAACAGACATTTACCCAGCCGCTAACGAAAGCCCCCTACCCAACATACAAAACATACAATACAGACAATGCACTATAGACAACACACTCAAAGTAGGCTGGACAATACTACTCTGATTGATTCCACTGCCACGCAGCCAGCGGGTACGTGTCGACACGACCTCTCGAGGTACTAGCCGACACGCACGCACTTGGCCGCGCGGCAGTGGCTTCAATGGCCTACCGAGCAAGATACATTTACATATAGCACCACACTATATGGACACAACACGATGTGCGGACACAATACGATATTATACAATATGCAAGTAAATGCACCCGAATACAGACCAATTACGAACAACAAGCGAACGGACTACAGATACATGACACTGAAGTAATTACAGACATCGTGGCATACCACTTGCATTTGTAGAGATATTCCATAGAGTATTTCTACAAATGCTTTGACCTGAAATAAACATTTATACATTGGGGTGTACGTACTGCTTGGTACTTACATCTCAGTGCATTCATACGGTACTTTTATTTTACATGAACATCTTGGTCTTTTATTTGAATTTAGAATAAGGATTTAGAATAATACATTTTAATTTTGTGGGACTTTTTTAATGCTGTTTTAATTATATTTAAATTATGTGAAGCTAAAGATTTTTAAATATTTAGTTAATTTGTGGTAGGTTTGTATATATTTAATTATAGTTAATTATTTTTAATTGAAACAACACTTTTGAGGTAAAATTTGGAACCTGAATTTATACAAATTTTAATATATTATGTTTTGGTTTAATTTTAATATTTATTTTTCAGATTCCCTAACAAGATCTCGAGGTCCCTTTTTGTATACTGCATCAGGGGGCCGCGCGTGCAACGGTGCTAGATTATGAAGGTGTTCATAAGGTGAGTTATCGGCGCGGTCTAACAACCTCCGCGCCGATTCTGTGATAAATTCTTGTAGCGTTGGCACGCGCAGGTCCCGTGCTATGACCGTATTGGCGACATAGCGCCCTGCCCCTGTGCAGACGCGCAGCGAGATGTTTTGTTGCGCCTGCAATAACTTCCTCGTCGTGGGAGAGCAGAGTGCGTACCATGCAGGCGCCGCGTATGTCAAACGGCTACGGATATAGGTCTTATATAATCCGACTTTCGTTTTAGTCGGTAGACGAGATGTTAACACCGGTCGTAGAGCTGCCCGGGCCGCCTTAGCTTGTGTGACGGCGTGTCGGGCGTGAGCGACCATGCTCAACGACCGGTCGATATGGACCCCAAGGTATCGCACTCTACTTTCCCACGCTATAGGCTGCCCCCGCAGTGTCAACGGCGGCGGGACGTGCTTGAGGCCGACCTGTAGCGCAACGGTCTTGCCCACGTTGACCGCCATGCGCCACCGGTCGAACCAATCCGGAAGCACGTCCAGCATCTTCTGCAGCCGCCTCGCAGAGTTTAGTGGCTTCTTGGACGCCGTAAAGTACGCGCTATCATCTGCAAAAAGAGCCAACATGACATCCCTCTCTCCCCTGGCCTTACGTGCCTTTGGCTGATGAGGGATGTCGTTAGTGTAGACAGCAAACAGCGCGGGAGACAGGCAGCTTCCCTGTGGCACCCCTGCCGCAATCATATGAGGTAGAGACTCCTGTCCCTCCACTACCACGGTGAAGGACCGGTCGCGAAGAAATGACGCTATCAAGCGCACAAGTCCAGGTCGCGTGCTCGTGAATTCTAACAATTTAAATATAAGTCCCTCGTGCCACACCCGATCGAATGCTTTCTCTATATCGAGAAAGACACCGACCGGAGTGCGGCCACGGTTAATTTCATCCGAAAGGTAGTAGAGCACGCGCACCAACTGGAGTGTAGTCGAGTGCTGCTCGCGAAATCCGAATTGCTCGGGTCTCGGCATAATGAACGGACGCAGGCGACGCAGCACCAAACGCTCTACCAGTTTGGACGTGTGCGCCAGTAAGGTGATAGGCCGATAGCTGGAAGGATAGCGCCGGTCCTTGCCGGGCTTAGGAAGGACGATTATGCGACCGGGACACCACAGTCGCGGGAAGTGCGCTGTTCTCAAAACGCCGTTTGCAATGCGCGATAGCGCGACGACGCCTCTGCGAGGCAACTGCTGAAGCATGTAGTTTGATATTCCGTCGGGGCCCGGCGCCTTGCGCCTAGGCAAACGACGCAGAACTCGCCGGACCTCCGACGGGGAAACAAACATATCACCATCAAGCTGCGGGGACGGGGCCTCGAGAAACTCCTTAACTCTACGTGATACTTCCTCTTGGAACGCTATAGTCTCAGGTGACAGATTTGACGGTGTCGGGTTGAGGGTGAAAGTGCTAGCGAGATGTTCAGCCAGCACCTCCGCCCTCTCCCCTGCTAAATACCTGCGGTTACCCTCCGAGTCGTACAGCGGGCAAATTGGCGGTCTCGCGTTAGTCAGCTGTCGGTTGAGTTGATAAAGGTTTGCGCGGTCCTCAGAGACTGTCTCTATTAGAGCCTCCCAGGCCGCGCCACGCCAAGCCTTCACCCTATCCGACAGCTGACTGGTCAGTCTGTTGAGCTCGCTCTTCAGCCTGGGGCAGCGGGTACGGGCCCACAGCCGCCTGAGCTCCCTCTTCTTCTTGAGATCTTCACGAATGTCACGGGGGAGCTCTCCTCGGCAGTGAGTCCTGCGCGGGGCCGGTGATGTGGCCGCTTCCTTTGCGGCTGCGATACTTCCGGTCAGCTGCTCTACCGCTGCCTCTACTTCTTCAGGGGTGGAGAGCGAGCCCTGCAGTGAGAACTCTGCTAGAGCCGTCTTGTACGCTTCCCAATCCACTCTGTAGCGCGGCGGGCGGACAAGTGTGTGGGGCGCGGCCAGATCTATCTTGACGAGAATCGGGAGGTGCTCCGTATCTGTTTCATAGAGCACCTCTACCGTCGTGCAATAAGGGACAGACCTAGCCAGCGCTATGTCCAGTACATCTGCTCGATGGTTAGTATTGGTTGGTATATGCGACGGCGAAGACGGCCCTAGCACCTCGTAATCATACTTTTCTGCGTCGATTTTGAGAACTCTACCCGCAGGATTTGTGAGCCTAGAGCCCCACAATGGGTCTTTAGCATTAAAGTCTCCCACTGCGAGTACCGGCCCGCCTCCCGCAAATAGAGCCCTCAAATCGGCCGTGTGAAATGGTCCCGGGGGTCGATAACAAGCAAAAATTTTCATCTCTACATCACCCGCCCTTAATCTAACCCCTATACTTGCTAAAGTTTGGAAGGGCGGGTGCTCCAACTCCTCGTGCACGCAGTCGCGCCTGACCAGTACCGCCGTGCCTCTATATGGTTGTCCTCTCGGCGATATCTGGTCCCTGCGATACACGTAAAAGTTGGGGACGCGAAAAGTCTTATTAGGTGACAGTTTCGTTTCACCCAACAATATAAGATGGGGATTATACTGTTGGGCGATTAGACGAAGTTCGGAGGCCCTACTACCTACTCCCCCGGGATTCCAGTACAGCACTCTGAGCTCCTCACCCATGTTGCGTGAGGAGCTGTGTCAGTGCACGAGAGGCCGCCGTCAGAATGTCTACCCCGGCGGCTATCTCTTTAAGTAAGTCGACTAGGATACCCACAATAATAGCGATTGGGTCCCTAGTCGATCGGACATTAGAGCGGGAACGTGCTCTATTACGTTGGTGAGTCTCTACATTAACCACCGGGGCCTCTACACGGCCGCCGGCTCTACCCCTACCTGTATGCGCCGCTAAACGGCCACTGGGGTGGCCCTGTTGATCGAAATTAGCTAAACCTACATTTGTTTGTGAGCCACTTACACCCCTTTGAGATTGACTTGAAGCTAGAAATGAAGTCTGAGGGGAAATAACGGTCACCCTGTTCTTTTTATTTGATTTATTTTTTGTGTCATGAATTATATTTTTATTATTTTTGTTTTTATAGGTCGATGAAGAAGCAACGACTGAGCGAGCAGGCGACGCCGGACGCGACGATTGGCGTGACTCCGGAGCCGATGATGACGGCCGCGACTCCGCCGCGGCGCCGGAGGCTCTTCGGCGCCTCCTCGGCCTACGACGCTGCCTTGCCCGCCCTGGATTGGCGGGAGCGACTAGCGAGGTGGGTTGTTGCCCAGTCTCGCCTCTTAGAACGGCCGACTGACTAGCGGCCGACTCGGAGCGATGTTGTTGCACTGCAACGTTAATTGCTGCGTTGCGCGCGCGCCTGCGAGTGGCTGTCTGCCACCCATCGGCTACCTCTTCTGCAGTCAACTGCGGGCCTTGCGGTTGAGTTTGTGGTTGATTGCGGGGGGTAGGCCGCGGCGGGGGGGCGCCGGGGATTTGAATACCCCTGCGCCTCGCCTCACGCCGCAACACAGGGCAATGACGGTCGTTCGCGGCGTGTTTCTTCCCACAATTGGCACACACAGCCGCGCCCTCGGTCCCAGTAGGGCAGTTGGACACAGGGTGCTCACCTGCACACCTGAGACACCTAAATGGCCTATAACAATTATTTGAGGCATGGCCGAATCCTTGACAACGATGGCATTGCGCTATCCTCTTTGTATTCCGCCATGCCTCAATAGAAACACCGGGCATGTACAACAGTTCGTCTACTTTATAAAGGGTCGCTAGTTCAACCTGAGAGAGGTGGTCCAGCTGTACATGGAATATACAGCCGGACTTTCTCCAGTAATTATTATTATTTACTGCTCTAACCAGTCTTACGGTGTAACCTAGTTCCTCTAGAGCGGCCGCAACATCTTCCTCCCTAGTCTCTAGCGGCAGGCCCCTAATGGCTATTTTGGTGGGGAGCTCCTCCGCCACCGAGAAGCAAAACCAGGAGAGGAGTGGCTCACTCTCCCCTATCTTCCTTAGGTAGGCCTGCACAAGTCTGTACTCCTCAGGCGTCGTTGGTAAGAAACGCACCCCTTGCTTATAGGGGCGCGCGTTAGGAGGCCGGCCTAACTCGCTGCGTATTTTCGCAAAATGTTGCGGCCAGTTAGGAAACTTTTCCACCATAATGGGCGGATACCCTTTGGGTTGAGCTGCGGTGGTAGTCTGCGCGGGCGGCGTCGGCACCCGCGCGGGCGGCGTCGGCACACGCGCAGGCGACGGCTGACCGCGCGCAGGCAACGACGCTATAGTGCGCGGCGGCGAGCGTTGTAATATCGCACTCGCATACGTCAGGCGCTGCGACGTTCCAGGGCCGGCTATTGTCGCTTCCTGTGGTTTATACAAACCTTCGCCGCCCATACCTATTTGCCGGTATGTGGTGGCGTCGTGCGGAGAGAAGTAATCTTCATAGTCGCTATGGTCCTTGTACGGCGCCGCGCTCGAACTATCTTCGTCCGTTAGCTGCGTGCGTCTGTCTCTTTCGCTCTCACCCTCACTGTCAGATGATTGAGAGGGGGAGGGAGAGGGGGGTGGGGGAGGCGCCTTGCGCCTCACTCGTTGCGCTTTGGGCGTCGACGTACCTGCCATACCGACGTCGCGAGATGGTCCTTTGCGGTTTGGCGATTTTGAACCTTTTGCTAGCGAGGCGTCGGCCGAAGAAGCGACGCCGACGCACGCCTTGGCGCGCTTATCCTCATGCGCCACGTTCGGAGAGTCCGGAGACGCCGGTGCAGGACGCTTCGTAGGCGCTGAGGCGCCCTCGTAGACACCCGCGTTGGCAGTTGAGGTTAAGTCTTCATGCGAGTGAGGTGCAACGGCGACGCCGGACCTACCAACCTCGATGGACGTACATAGGGATTGTGATTGCTTGCGCAATTCAATGGAGGATTTAGAGCGTCCCAGAGGGGCGCGGGCGGTAATATTGCCACTCATTAGTGGGTTGGGAGGACCAGATTGCTTCCCTTTTAGGGGAGCTAGTGACGAACGACCTTTCCCCGCAGGCGGCGGGGGAGGGGGAAGGTGCGGGGGGGGTTTCCCCCCCGACGGTTTAGACATCCCTCTGAAGGGACAGCGATACACACCCGTCTAGTATGGCGGCTAGCAATTCGCCTCGCTATTTAAAATAAATAACTCGGCGAATCCCAACCACCCCTAGGCGAGCTTAATATTACAGGTTTCGATCGAACAAAGTCCAGTCAAAACCTGTAACACGGTATATGACACGAGCCCGGCTCGGCTAGAACGAGCCCGGGGACACTGACAACAAACAACACACAGACACGGTAACACAAAGATAATAACGAACCAAATGACAAAACAAAACCACTGAACAATTGCACAAACACAATATGCGGTACAGGGCGTACGAAACCCAAATGGGGACAGACAAAAACAAACAGACAAGTTGATTGGACTTAATTGGCGTTTTTAATAATAAAAACACCAATTAGCTCCTGCCTCTAGCCTACGGAGTACACCGTAGGCCAAGGTAACCCTAGCTACACCCTAACACTACCACTAGGTACGCTAGTGTGCGAGCGGAGACGCGAATGCGCGAGCGGGATGGCAAGGCGTCCCGACGGCGACGCTTTCCTCAACTCCGGAGTGTCGGCTCGACGGAGGAGTACACACGCGCGCGGCGGCGGCTCTCGGCGGATCGAACGCGGCTATGGGGCGCGGGCAAATCACCAGAATACGCGGTGCTGGGACTGCAGCGGCGGCACAACCATAGCGTACGACGTCACGACGAGAACTGATCCCGAATCGGTCCTCGGCAATCGTTTTTATAGGCGACGAGCAGGGTGGGGCATTCGTCGTCAGTCGTGTACGTCAGCTTCGGTGGCGATCTCTAACAGTATTATTAATTTTAGCTTTAATGTCAATGTATTATCAAAGGTAGTTTTATTTTTAGTTGTGTCCTGAATTATTAAGGTGGTGTCATCTGTGAATAGGATTCAATTGTGACTTACAGCCAAAGGTAAATCGTTAATATACAGTACAAATAATAATGGGCCCAGTAGCCAGGATTAACAGCGGTGACCACCAAGAAAGGCAATTAACAATGAAGTCCAGTCCAGTCCCGGGGATAAGTCTATGGCTGCCTTGGAACTCACAACAAATTTAATCAGAAGAAATTAGTAGGAGAAAGAAACTTTTCAAAGTCGAATTCCAAAAGTTTAGGGTCTTCGACGATTCTCATGGCTTGTCTCTGAATCTAATCACAAGACCCAAGTTGGTATCCCTATGCCTCGGTCTATAGGTGACGACAGTACTCCATACGAGGTATTTCATTGTTAACAAATAACTTACGAAGTATATCTCGTAAAAAGTAAATTTTAAAATTAAGATATCTTTGAGAACTTGGTAATATATTTTTAAAGTTTTTTATCGGTAGACAACCAATAACATGGCCTGACTGAAGTGTAACAGTTACCGTAGTTCATAAACGCTTGCAATAGAAATATCATTCGTTTATTTATTGGTAGTAGATACAGAAATCCAGCTCGTCGCCAGTATAAGGTTTTATTATCCCGTAGACTACAATGAAACACCGACCTAACAACGAAGTAATAAATAATTATTAATATGCGAATATAAATTCGCAAATGCCTTCGAGTATTTTTTATTATTTATCTACAAACATTAGAACTTTTCGAGAGCACTATTCTTATTCTTATTATCCAATTGACATAAGATCACTTTTTTCAGTAATAAAAGCTGTCCATAACATTTTAAGCTAATATAAAATTCCCCATCTAAATTAATACTTACTCCAATAAAATATTATTTTAATCTTAATTTCTCTGTTAAAAATAAATACTCGTTTTAACCAATAACTTCCTAAGTTTAATATAATACCAGCTAAAATTGCAGAACCAAGATTTCAAATATTTATATTCAAACACTACTATAATGGCACATGAGTAAACAGTAAAATGTAATAACACACTAAGATTGATCAATCACAGTATAGGTTCTATTACAAATCAACTCTATCCTCAAACCGAGCATACGAAGTATTAAATGTATAATTAAACTGTATTAAATGTGTAATTCTGATTAATGTACGTTATTTTAATTTATTATTTTATTACATTCAGTTATTCTAAATCTCACTATCTAAATGCGTGTCTCTACAAAGTCACGCTATCTAAATGTCTTATCTCTTTCTCGCATATAAATCCATACGCATGAGCACAATTATGGTCGTTAAGCCTTCCATCCATTTTGTGAAGTGATCCACAGTATTCGTTTCCATCGTAGTTACTTGGTTCACCGAATGACCAATCCGAGTAACCAGCCTCTTCGAGAGTTTGATCTGAAGTACACAGAAACAATTTCAAGCTTAGTCGACTGCCAGAGAAATACAACGTCTGACATCTGAAAAAGTGAGATGTAACCAAAAAACATTGGAACGAGTTTCCATCGTTGTGGCATTCCATTGGGAGACAACCAATTATACTTTTTTCATATTATAATGACGAACGAATCATGATGCATTTGAACTAATTGATTGTTATCACCACGCACCACGCAAAATCTAACTTAAAATCTGGTTTATGTAATGTACCTTGATACTAGTGCGTCGAGTACAAGCTGTTTTCTTTTTTCATGGTCCATGCGTACGAAGTTGCAGGCGAGAGCTAGTTTGATATGTATATATAAATACAAAATCGTCATATCCCAATTTCTAGGACATATTTACATCTTTTAGTTTCGAGTTGAGGTATTAATTGATATTTTTTCGTCTTTTCTATCCGATAATGTTTTCTGACGGTTAAGAATCGATTATGTGGTAACTTTGATTTTTTTTATTTCATATCATACCATGTATTATAGTAGTAGTAGTAGTAGTAGTTATACATGCATGTGACCCGGTTGACTATAGAGGCTTACAGTACAAGGGATATTGCTCACGTGCTTGCATTTCGCAGGCTCCGCTGCTGACGCTGCAACACATCCTTACATCTTATAGCCTCTCACTCGCATCAACCATGAAACATAACAATCTTTAAGTGTTTATCATTTTCCTACTGCCTCCTGTGAAGTGATGGTACTTCCCCAGTCATGCTCTACCACTGGTTGTTTTTAGTTTCATCTCCTCCATCTATGATTTTATATCTATTGGTTTGTTTCAACTCTTTCACCTATGATTCTATGACGTACAATTTTTCTAAAAGATTCCGTCGTCGTCGCCTGCCGCCGGCAGAAGGAGTTTTGATCGCACTCCACCAGGCTGCTCAACGGGCGGTTTGGCGGAGGACAATGCTTACAAGCCACCTAAAACCCACTAAATTGGCTAAACGATTGTTGATTAATGACAAAAGCCGGTACCGACGGCTTAACGTGCCCTCCGAAATACGTAGGAGCTCGAAGCAAATCAACCCATCCATGGACAGGCTATGGTCGACCTTGATAAACTTGCGTGTTCCATTAAACTGACACACGTAACGACGCAATCGAGATATAAAAGATCTCAATATAAAATAATTTTAATACTTACTAAAAATCGTCATGAAAGTCCTACTCGGTTTTCTGGCTCTAAATCCGGCATTAAAATAAAACCGTGAAAGGGCACATCGTACCGATAAATCATCATAACGTTCTTTTACTTTTGACATGAGCATAATATTTAGGACAGCCGACCTCTCGGCCGGTGAATTGAGCACCACAAGGTGAGCTCTCTGAGCCTGACATTCAGCGTAAGCTTCGTTCCACGTGTATTGCGTTATCGGAATAGTGTAACAACTGCCAACACTTTCAATATATCTGTAATCTGGAACAAGAATATTCACAAATAACCACAGATACGCTATCGTAGTTCCGATATCGTACAACTCGCCATAAATTAAAATTCCATCCATATCAGTTTCATAATAGGCGATCTACTACAGTACGCTTTTTAAGACTTTTTCTACTACGAACTGTGAAGTTGTGGAATCAACTTGCCTCAGCAGTATTCCCAAATAAATACGACATGGTAGCCTTCAAGAACAGAGTCAATTTTTCCCCTAAAAGGCTAGCAATGGATCGGCGACCCCTTGGTGTTGCTGATTTCTATGGGCGGTGGTTTGCTTTCCATCAGATGACCCACAAACTCGCTTGCCGCTCATATAAAAAATCTCAAATAAAAAAAATATATTCTAGCAGTCTCTCATATTGCCAAGGCGGCAAATTAAACTTCACATATTTCTACTGATTCTTTCGGATTAATTAATTGTGAGATTAAAGGCAGCTGTACTATCCCTAGAACTTTTTTGAGATTTTGAGAAATATCTCTCAATAATACTCACTCTTTCCATACACATCACATGTGCTGTCATATGGTGCATCCTCAGCATTTACTTTACAGATGAATGGACGCTGTGAGTAACACTCAGTTGATCTTATTTCACCTTGTCTTGAAATCGATTCACAATCCATCGGTGAGTGTAATGATGATACTGGTATATCGCAATAATTTCTCATCTCTTCATGTCTATTGTCTTCAGAATTATCAACTAAATCAAGAAAATTTTATTAAACATCATCACTTACACCATTTAATATGTATATGTCGCAGCCAACCGGTTGGAATAACTATTCAATCGTACGGCTACCCTTTTCAACAACAACAACACCACTCAAACACACGTCTAAATCGTCGTCTTGGTGAGCGACTGATCACAACCTTGCATAGTACAACTAGACAATACTCAGTTAAATGATGAAAGGCCAATAATTTACTAGGTAAACCATCATTAGCTGTTTATTCTTGTGTCGATATTAAAAACTGTAACTTATTACTAAATTTACGAGAATTGACCTTCTGGTGCCAAGTAAGCAAAACATTCAAATTAATATTACTTACATAAGTAATATACGTTGACGTATATTATGTAAGTAATATTAACGTTTATACGTTGACATTGGGAGAGCTGGAAGTAGAATTGAGGTCCATTAAATGTCAGATTCTGGGACTGTCGGAAATTCGACGACAGGGGGAGGACACCATGATCCTTGAACCTGGCAACCTCTTCTACTGCCGCGAAGGAGACCAGCTCTCCCAGGACGGCGTCTGATTCCTCGTCCATAAAGTTCTCGTCAACAACGTAGTGGAGGTCTCCAGTGTGTCAGCGAGGGTAGAATATCTTGTATTAAAGCTGATAGAGAGATATTCTCTGAAAATAATACAGGTGTATGCTCGACATACCCGGATGAAGAGGTCGAGGCCATGTACGAGGATATTATTAAGGCGATAAGTAATACCACCAAGACCCACTTCACGGTTGTCGTCGGGGACTTCAATGTCAAAGTAAGAGTACAAGAAGGCGATTAATCGGCAATCGGAGGGTTTGATTTGGGGTCGAGAAACTACAGGGGACAAATGCTGGTTAATTTCCTCTATAGTTGTGTTGGGCGTATTAAATATGAACACACACTATTTTTAAGTCCGTATAATGTCTATATCACAATAGTTTTTTTACAGTTCAGAAGTTCGTACAGTGAAAACAGTACATATACAGGAAGAATAAACACGAAAACAAAGGAATATAAAAGACGAAAACTATTAGGTGCGCGCGAGTTCAACAGCTGACCGTTATTCTATTTTCTGTGCGCGCGGTAGATCTCAATCTCGCTGGTGCCCTGCGACGCATCTTAGAATTTATGGTGCACTGCGACGAAACATTTTACCAACTGCGATGTGTAAGGTGGTGTTCTGTTATTGACAGTAGGAACTGCCACAATACTCCCCTGCCGAGACCGTTTCACGGGCGATAGTAATCCGGGAACCGAACTGTTTTACCACTATGCGTAGTTTTTTCAGCAGGCCTCTCGACTGTCAACGATGGAATCTGCGATGTTGACGGTGAGTTGGACATTTTCGTTTCTTCGTGTTCCAAGTACGCTGCATTCACTTTGTCGATGGTCACTGTAGACCCTTCCCTTGAACCTGTGTATGGTGATTCAAGTGAACGTTTAGCTGTCCCTCGTCGTAAAAATACGTAGTCCGCTAAGAAGATATCTTTGGGCACGTAGAAGGTTTTACGACTGTGACATGATGCAGGGGTCGGCGATAAAGTTGCGATATGTGTACGGAGTCGGCTGATAAAGTCCATCGGGTCTACTGTTGTAGATGGAGCGGGATCGAGAATTTTGCGTGGTAATCTAAGTGGCTCACCGTAAACTAGCTCCGCTGCAGACGTCTTCAAGTCTTCTTTGTAGGCGCTCCTGATTCCCAGCATGACAAAAGGCAGTACCTCGGTCCGTTCAGAGTTGTTATGTCACAAAATAGCAGCCTTCAGTTGACGGTGCAGCCTCTCCACTATTCCATTGCATTGTGGGTGATAGGCTGTGGTTGTCCTATGTTTGTCTACGGTGAGATCTAACCATGCTTACCATATTTCGAATTTCGATCCTACAATTGGTGGGAAGAGGTAGAAGTATTAAGATTTTAAATCACTGGCGTGATAATGAGTGTCTATCTCGGATTGGCTATTAAGAGTTTAAGCCCCTGTGCCCTAAGAAGATATAGCAAACATTTGATATGAGGTCAGGTACGGCCGAGTACTAGTGAAGTTAAGAGCTGTAGTAAATATATACACAGTTATTGTAAGTCAAGGTCAGGTACGGTCGAGTACCAGTGAACTTAAGAGTTGTAGTAAATTTACAATTACTGGTAAAACTAAAGCGTATTATTTTGGATCTTGTTAAACATTTGAATCGCTTTACTTCATATTACATTATTAAGATGAGTTGTATACGATTCAACAAGAGATAAAGCTTGAAGTATGCATCTCAAAGTGATGCATGGTTGATATGTCAACTACTCAAATTTCACTTCTTGATTGAGGTATCGAAGTGATCTTTTAACCAGCCTTTGGGAACGAGTTTCAAAGTCGTTAAAAAAAATGCGAGTCAATGGCTACAAGGGTTTGAGTCAAAAAGACGCAGATTTACACGGGAATTCATGCAATGAGAGATTTTGTTTTTGTTAGCAAGAATTCTCAATGTTTCGTAAAACTTGATTTCAGTCTAAAAGACCCGTTCCGAGTAGTCAGAGTGTTTCTTCATCGCCACCATGAATTGGAGCCGATAGCGGGCTTCGCTGAGAAGCGCACACGGCAGATGCTGCAGAACACACTTTAAATGTAAGTTTCAGTATATCCGAGACACCCATAATCGCGAACTCCGTCCTAGCAACTCTCTTTTACTCTGTACTCCACTTTTTCGATCTGACTTCATGTCAGACTCCTTTACATTGCAAGCATCGCGTTTATGTAACACATTACCCGATTCCATTAAAGAATATTCCAGCAGTAAGTTCACTTTCAAAAATAATGTTAAAGCTTATTTACTTGAGAATTTATCCAAGCAATAATATATATATTACTAAAAATTATATATTTAATATCTAATATTAAATATTTAAAAAAACATTAAAAATATATAAAACACAATCCCCCCGATAGCGAGAACAAAATCCAAAGTCTCGGTGGTTAAGGTCACAAAGACAGAAACTTAAAATATGTGCAGTGCAAAGGAGGAGGACAGCTTTCTCTCCTTTGGTCTGGCCAACTGGCCCTTGATCCAGCTCCCCAACGCAAGCTTCTTCAGATATAGGTCGAAGCTCTCTTAATATTCAGTAACATTTAAATTAAATAAATGAGTTAATAAATTTAATCGAAATTATTACACTGACTACTTATATCATTTTTATTATTTGTGACTGATAAATAACTCTGGAAACTTAATTTGATTAAAAAAACCACATCATACACGAACAAAAGGAAACTCGCGATAAAGTGACCTTAAAATATATAATTCAATGATACGGCGGCTTTTCAGTAAGCAGTGATCTTGAGAATTTTAAATGCCATAATGATTCAATTACAAAATTACGCACGTAGTTGAATAGCGTTGCCCAATGAAACCGCTAGCCGTACAATTGAATGGCTTAAATAGCAATGCAATTGTACGGCTAGCGCTTTAATCAGTTGACTGCGACATAATATAGAATTATATGCATAATATGCACCCTCCATAATATAAGTAGAACTAAAAGCTCACTTCTATTCTTTTATTTTTTATGTTTGTTATGTGTTTATGTTTTATTGTTTATGTTCATTAACATTAGATCCTGCTGTTCTGAAATCTTTTACGCTGACCAGTTCATTATTAGCTAAAAACACTCATACCTTACCAAACTGAAACAGCCTAAAATTAATAAACTAATGCTAAAACTATGAAATCATTTAATTAATCCAGTGAAATACTTTACAGCTGTTCATTAAAAACCTTCAAATATTAGTATGCAATAATACGTGTAAATTTAGGATTTAATAGCAATTGCTCATCATAAAATGGCAGGTCCTACTGAATGTTTCACATTCTTGTATCGACGCACAAACATAAAATCAAAAAGTCAACTGCTTTTAGAGTAATGAATATGAAGTTATTTTGTAAACCAGAATAAATAGTCTTGTATAAAAGATATTTGCTAAAACATGTTGAATAGACAAGTTATCCAGCAATGAAAAACAGGAATGAGCGTCATTACTAAGTTGTATCATTTGACATGTAGGCATAGAGCTGTAATATCTTGCAAGAAGAGTGGGGAATATTTGTTATACAGTTTAACGGCCTCGTATAAAATTCCTTTAGAGATTGCGTATTTGTAATTGAGCAGCCAAATAACAAGTCCTTTAAGAGAATTGTTGTGTCCCTGTGAAAGAGTGAGGTCACCAGAAAGAAAGGAAGGAGTATAGGCTGGCAACGGATCGGCGATCTCTTGGTATTGCTGATCTTCATGGGCGGTGGGATTGCTTTCCATCAGGTGACCCACATGCTCATTTGACCCCCCCCCCCCTCCTCCATTTTTTCTACCCTGTTAGTTGCTACCACGTTCAGGTTCACATCTATCGGGCCTGTTAAATTGTGACGATTCGAAAACATACTTCGTTTAATAGGATTCTCTTCCGCAGACCTGGTTTCTCTATCATGGTTAATCCAAACATGCTTTTCGAGAAGCTCAGGATATTTCTCATACATGGCGTGTAACTGATCTACATCAAAGTCGGTTTTTGGTAGCATAAGTTGAGCACCCTCTAGTTCACATACTATCTTAGCATACTCGTATCCTACGCTTTCTTTATGTAGTTTATAAAATGCATCAGTCTTCCCGTTATATTCGTAGTCAGAACGATACACTTTGGTTATCCGTGGTGCGTCACATTGTGTCCAATCTAGAAGATAAAAATTTAAGTTAAGTCTATTATAGAAATAAAATCGAAAAAAAGTTAAAGCTTATTTTTTTACATAAACTTGCTGATCAGCTAATACAAATGTATTAGACTAACGAGGTACATCTCTTTCAGAGATGCCGTATACGCCGTATGCTTATTATGTCACCCGACGTAGTATAAAAAAAATCATAGCAAAACCATCGAATAAATTTGCACATAGATTTTAGATCTAGAAAATTTACCTAGTAGTCAAATATTTTTAAGAAACATCACACTTATTATATCGATTATTTATATATTATAACCAATGTCACATCTATATAATATCCTCGAGTACTTAAATTTATAACACAGTTGGCAAAATAAAAAAAAACACAATCACACACCTGTATACCACGATTACAGCGTGATTACATTAAAGTACAGGTCTAGTAACAGTCTAAACTTTGTAGCATTTTATGCGTAAAATGCATAAATCTTATGCTTGGTTTGTAATGTACTGCACATCAATACCCTCCACTTTGGGAGACAACGAGTTTTAATTGTAGAGAAATACCACGTTGAGAATCAATTGCTGTGATTTTAAAGCTGTGTATATGTTATGGTAAATGTGATTACTATGCTTATTATAAATAATAACTAGTAATTATTAATACTTACCTCATGATTTGGTAAATGTGATGAAAACTGTGAAATTCATCACTTTTACTGCTTTTTATTAATAATTGACTATGCGGTGTGGTAAAAGTAATAGTTTTATTAAAACAAACAAGAAACAATCTGTGTTGGTCAATATTCATATATAATAATGTAATAAATTTTCAATTATTAATAATTAAGCTTACTTACTTGTTACCTCATCATTCATCTTCTAGGTTGACCGATAGCAGGACACAAGAAAACCCTATCCTAACCAAAAATCAACTCAAATCTAACCAAAACATTTTATATTACATTACCGCCTGCCTCTGTTGCTTGAAACAAATGCTTAGCATACGTTATTTTTGAAAATTCATTACATTTACCAAAAGTAAGGTTTAATTATTAATACTAACCGGTAAACGTGAAAAATTCATTATTTTTGCCTTCAATGTTGATAATTATTATTAATGTTTGGTAATCATTAACAATTTTCAATTAATCACACTTACCGTGACACATACATGAACATTTTTTTTGTACTACATAAACATCGGTTCTAGGGCTTTTCCGATTTTGAAACATTTTTGTGCGAAAACTATCGTGTGCCAGAATGGTTCTTATCGTAAGTGCCGCGGGTTACATATTTCTACTAAGTTTTATTACTCGTTAGTCCCAGTATTAAGCAATCATAATAGTTCGCATGATCAACCTCTTATCTTTATGTAGTTACTGCATTTATTACTATTCTTGCAATTGTGGTGGTGTGTTAATTTTATTACAAAACATATACAAAACACGTCGAGATATGCTCGATGAAAACACTGCCTTATATTAATTCGACGTAAATCGGATGTTGACTCAGCATGTGAAAGTAAGGCTGACAATACACCTACAATAATATCGCACCAGATTTTAATAAACAACATCAAGCAATACGGAAGATGATGGTGTGTTCTGATGGAGTGCTTCCCCAGTCACGCTACTTCATTTTACTACAACAAATGCTATGTCATACCTCTCTTCCTCCAGCGTGTTATTTGTTGTTTTACAGGATGCACCAATAAGGGGAAGAATGAAGATTGGTACCTTCGTTACACCCAAAACCTCTTTGCAGTTTTAATTTTAAAACTACGAAACTAGGGTTATGAGTAATATTTTCTTCACAAAATAATGATTATTTTTACGAAATCGATAATTTTTATTTATTTTCCATTTCTTCAGTGGCTTCTCGTAAAATTAATATTTAGAGTGGGTGTATGGGTCGCCTTATATAATATAGCTATCTTTTAATACGGAGTTCAAATAAATCAAAGTGGCGCTACGAATGATACTTATATTTACTCATTAATGCAGTATTGCATATCTTTCAACAAAATGCCGCTGTTCCCAACTTTCGGATACAATATTAATATTTAGTTAAAATATACCTATTAGTGAGCAAAATACGCATTTGTTAAATATACGTTTAATAATTCTGTGACAACACCTGACATGCCGTAAAGCAATCATATTTAAGCCGGTATTTTAGTAGGACTAATTCAGTTCTGAGCTACTGATTCGATTACGGGATGTTCGTTGATATATTATCACTCAATCAATTATTCTACTTTGCATGTCTGATACGACTACGCCCAAAGTGCTGATGCTGTACATCATCAGCCACTGCTGTCAGTGTTTACAACCCGTGTCGCCGGTGTGGGGTATTCGTCGTACAGCATCCTTTAGAGACAAAGTATTCGTCGATCTCAAGACATATAACATCGACGGAATTAAATCGGTCCCGCCGAAGGATTGTTGAGAGCACGCGGTTCTGTCTCTAAAATTCCAGGGCGAACCGGAGTCGCGTGAGTTGTTATCATCATCATCATCATCATCATCATCAGGTCTATTTTAGTTTCCACTATAGGAGCACGACTCAATCTCGTCCGGCCTAAACGGAGGAGGATTTGGCCTACACTTCCCACGCTGGCCAAACGGTTTAGGGAGGCCTGATCGATATTTCATAATTGTCTCAAAGATAGACGAATTTCAGGAAAGAGATAGTGGTTGGGCTTTTACACGTAATTTAAACTTGGAAGTCAATATTAATAAATATATTAACCCTTTGCACGCGTACCGTTTTATTAAACTACCGAAATCTTTAAAACATAAACACGATTGAATTAATATTCAAAATAATGATGAGTTCTATTTTTTAATCAATCTTTTAACGTTCAAGCTATCAGACTTTGGAATTCCTTACCTGTAGCTATTAGAACTGCAAAGTCTATAAATAGTTTCAAAAAACAAGTAAAAGATCATTTCCTCGCTCTTTAATTTTAACTTCAGTAATCTGACATTTTATAATATTAATATTTATGTATTTATTATATATTTTATAATATGTATGCAGTGTATGTATAATTATTATTTATTTTATTTATTTATTTATTTATTATATATTTTACAATCTGTAGTGTATGTATTTTATTTATTATTCAATTATTTATCAGTAATAGGTTACACATTTTGGTCTACATCTTCTAAATATATAAAAGAAGAAACTGACTGACTGACATATCAACGCACAGCCCAAACCGCTGGGTCTATAGATTCCAAATTTGGCACATAGGTTCCTTATGACGTCTAGGGGTGCACTAAGAAAGGATTTTTCAAAATTCGTCCCCTAAGGGGATGAAACGGGGGTCCAAAGTTTGCAAGATTAGTTGGACTGTTTTATCTGAAACTTTACACGAGTACTTCAATAGATAAATGAATAAACACGTGTTTCAGGATTTATCAAAATTCAACCCCTAAAAGGGTAAAATGGGGTGAAAAAGTCTGAAAATCGTCATGGGCATGGTTTTTATGGTTTATCGGGTCGCTGATTACGAAAACAACAACTATTTTATGATTAACATAGCCGACGCTAACATAAAATCACCCCTGTGGGGATGCGATGGGGTTGAATTATATAAAATAAGAAACTGAGTGACTGACTGATATTTATCAACGCACAGCCCAAACTGCTGGGTCTAGAGATTCCAAATTTGGCACGTAGGTTTCTTATGATGTCTCTATGTGCACTAAGAAAGAATTTTTGAAAATTCATCCCCTAAGGGGGTGAAATGGGGGTCCAAAGTTTGTATGGGGAAACAAGATTATTTGGGCTATTTTATCCGAAACTTTACACGAGTACTTCTATAGATAAATGAGTAAACACATGTTTCAGGATTTTCCAAATTCAACCCCTAAAGCGGTAAAACGGGGTGAAAAAGTCTGAAAATCGTCATGGGTATTGTTTTTATGGTTTATCGGGTCGCTGATTATGAAAACAACAACTATTTTATAATCGAACATAGCCGACATGACATAAAATCACCCCTGTGGGGGTACGGTGGGGTTAAAATGTCATAATATCAATATGGGTGTTGATTGTATGGTTTTCTGGGACGTCAATTACAAAAATGGCATCGATTTGAAAATATCAACCCCTAAAAGGGTAAAATGGGGTCAAAAAGTCTGAAAATCGTCATGGGTTTTAAAATTCAACTTGGCTAACGTGACCATCATCCTCTATTGAGATGCGATGAGGTTGAAATGTCTATATATCAATATACATATGTATCGTTTTTAAGGGTTTTCGGAACACCAATCCATAAAGTCTGAAAATCGTCATAGGTATTGTTTTTATGGTATATCGGGTCGCTGATTATGAAAAAAACAACTATTTACTAACCCAACATAGCCGACGTAATAACTCTGTAGGGGTGCAATGGGGTTGAAATGTCATAATGTTAATATGGGTGTTGATTCTATGGTTTTCTGGGACGTTACTTACGACAATGGCATCGATTTGAAAATATAACGTAGTGGACACGAATCTCTAAGAGGATGAAACGGAGGTCCAAAGTTTGTATGGGAAAACGAGATTAGTTGGTTTGTATGGGAAAAGATTAGTTGGACTATTTTATCCTAAATTTTACACGAGTACTTCTGTTGATTAATGAGTAAACACGTGTTTGCCCCGAATGTCACGCGAGCGAAGCCGCGGGCGAAAGCTAGTTTATAATATTATTAAATTCTTTTGATTTGCGATTCCTGCCCACTCCATGTACTAATTCGTTACCTTAAGGTTGCCTTGAAAAGATTGCTCTCAGCAATAAGGCCGCCTTGTTCCAAATATACAACTCTGTAATAATTTATTGATTCACTGTACTTTAAATTTGTATTATGCAAATAAAGCATATTCCATCTATCTATCTATCTATTTCTTATGAAGCATTATGGCCCTGCTATTTCCCGAGAAAAAATCCTAAACCTATTAAGGAAAATCAATGCCAATATCACGACGATAGCACGACTCACCTCAGCTATTTACGAGGTAAAACGAATAGTGTAGTCTACATAAAGCCCTAGATTTTTGACAGTGTTATTGAACGAATTGATAGTATTTTCTAACATAACAGGCGACAGAGAGCTGAAATCAATCTTCGCAACGCAGGTTGCCAAGATTTATTTCAGGCTGGCTTTGTTATTTTAATAATCACTTTGCTAAAATTAGCAAAGTGATTATTAAAATCGTTAATAGAAAAGGAAGTGGTATGCGATTGCGTAGTACATTTTCCAATACCAAGGGAATGAAGGAACGTCCATGTATTAACTGAGGACGAGTTAACTATATTTTCATGGTAGTATTGCCTTTTAGCTGTTCTTACCACTAGATTGCATCGTTTCCGTGCTATATTGTATAAACTCCAGTTTGCATCGGACCTGTCATGCTTGAAAGTTCGAAAATCACGGTCGCGCCTAGTCAACGCCATACGAACTGCCTTAGTAATCCAAAGTGGTCCAAGGTGATCCGCTTCACCCTAATGGCTTTTTAAAGAACGTGATCAACAAACAATTTTGAAATACAAAGATTGAACTTCGTGACTTTTTTTCACTAACCGTCGTAGCATGAAAAACTTCAGAAAAGTCAGTCATAGTGGCATCCGCTCCCAATTTGGTCATATTTAACCCTCTGTGCCGTGTTACATTTCTGTCACAAACCGATTCTTTGCCAATTAAAATTAAAATATAATTTAGACCCTATTTGGAGTCACTGTAGCATACTTGTAACAAACCGCTGTATCAACTTAGGTGAACATAAAGAATATAAATGGTGTTAGTGCCGCGTGACAGCAGTGTTTTGTCGACCGCTCGGTTTAAACAACCTATTTGCTTTCGGAAAATTATTAAAAATCAGTGAAAAATAGAAAAACGTGTTACATAGTGTGTACGTTTCGAAAATATACAAGGTAAGTACATGTACTCTGTGGTGTAGTATGGGTTTTTATGTATTTCAATGCCTTCGATGAGTTTGACTTTCTGTCGTGGTTGTACCAGAAATGTTACATTGCATAATATGGGTAATTTTTTCGTTATGAAGAGGCTTATAACATGATTCATTTGTTTTCTTTTAGAATGACTTTTCTACCTCTTCGGGACGGAGAAATAGCCAAGTTATTGAATACTTATGAAGACAGTGAAGATGGTATGGAAGATGATGATGACAGTCTTGCAGATGCCAACAGAATACCAACCAACCCAATCTGTGGTACATCCTAGAAAGCCAACTGATCCTAGGAACTCAACCTGCGATGGAAGGTAAAAAGTTTGCTTTTAAATGAACATCAAATTACGTTTTCTAGGAAAAGAAAACTTACCATCAAATATTCTACAACTTAACACAATAAAAATAGCTTACCACTGATAGAATACTTGTCAAAAAATGGTGTACTGAGTCTTGGTACTTTACGTCGAAACAGGATTCGTGATTGCAAATTACCTATAGACAAAGACATAACCAAAAAAGATAGATGCTATTCTATTCAGGTTGTTGCTGATGTCAACGGTGTGGATGTAGTAACCGTAGCCTGAAAGGATAACAAGGTAGTCAATTTGACATCAAGTTTTGTAGGAGAAATGCCAAAGGCACAGGTGAGGAGGTATGACTAGAAGACCAAGCAGCACGCAACAATTGATCGTCCAAATATTGTTGGAGAATATAATCGTCACATGTGTGGCGTGGATTTAATAGATAGCATCATGGGATGCTACGAAATGCAGCTTCGCAGCAGGTGGCAGGTCGCATGTTCTATCATTTATTGGATTTGAGCATGGCAAATGCATGGCTTCTTTACAAAATAATTCATCAAGCAAAGGCCTTGCCAAGCAAAGGAAAAACATTTGAACTTGGCTGATTTTCGGCTTGAAGTTGCAACAAGTGTATGAAAGCTTTGTGTACCATCGAAAATGAAGAACTGTCGATTTATCAAAAATAAACTTCAATCAAAACGACACAAAGATCCAGCACAACATGGTCCTCCAGTGGCAATCAGGCAAGATCAGACAGGACACTGGCCTGTTTGAGCAGAAAAGCAAATTTCCTAAATGTTTTGGTGTCTCACAAGCAATGTGCGAAAAGTATGGCGTTGCTTTGTGCTATAATAAAAACAACAGTTGTTTCAAACTATTTCACCTAAGTTAAGATACCCTTATAATGCAATGTAACATTTATGTTACACTCCCTTTAATTAGGATTTTTCCAAATAAATTAAAAAATTAAGATTTTTCTAGAAACACGTGTATTTTTATTTTTTTGGATTAACATTTTTCATTACTTCTTTTAAATATTGGATATCTTGCCCTACAGAGGGTTAACTGTAGATATGACCGTTGATAAGTGTGAATGGAGAAAAAGACATACTGCGCCGACCACAAATAATGGGACAAGCCAATGATGACGATGATAACTTAGCCATATTTAAAAAAAATAATCCAACTTACTTCTACGAGTGCTTGGATTACAGAGTTTGTAGAAAGCTGTTTCCTTCTCTTCAACTTTGCATATAAATGGTCGTTCATTTTCACAGTCGTCAAGTCTCACTTCTCCACTGCGAGTGACCACGTTGCAGCCCAGCAGTGTCTGCTCAATGAGGGTCTGGTTAAATCTCACTGAAAAATATATTTAATTCAGGGTACAGCTTTTTTTTCGGCGGTAGGAAGAAAAAAAGTAAAGAGTGCTCTCTCATAAATATATATTTTTTTAAATAATTTAAATTACTTACAGCACTTTATTTAGTATTATTCCGTATATATTACACAAATATATCACTGTCTAGTGTTATTTGCACTTCATATATGACCTAAGTGTACTTTGACTTCACTGTCCTGCCGGTGCTATCACTTCACTATTACTTTGATTTCTGAACAACACTATGGCGAGCTATGCTGATGTTTTGGAAACGCAGAATGCTTTGGAAACCTCCCTTCTACAAAAGATGAACGCCTTTGAAGCCCAATTAAAAGCCTCTACTCCACAGCCAAATGTCTCCGTTGCCCGCTTGCAGGAAGAATTCTCGGAGTTCAAGTCATTGGTGGGGTCTGTAATATCTTTATTACGACAACAGATTGCAGAGCTTGCTAAGGCTGTTGATAATATAGAGATGAGACATCGTCGGAAATATTTACTTGTAGCTGGCATCCCTGAAGATATTCCAGATTTATAAAAGTTCACCACCGGCCTCTTTCATGACAAAATGGATCTGGATGTATCAGTGGAGCAGCTCACGGTTTGTCATCGTCTCGGTAGGCCGTCGGAGGGAAAATGTCGTCCTGTGTTGGTGAGATTTGCTGACCTGGCGCTGCGATCTTCGGTGTGGAGCAAAAAGACAGCACTGAAAGGCACACCACACACTATCATCGAGTTCCTCACTCGTCAGCGGCAAACACTTTTCCTCCAGGCACGTAAGCGGTTTGGCATGGGGAGGTGTTGGACCATGGACGGTAATATTGTCATCAAGATGAAGGACGGTTCTAAGCAGCGTCTATATAATGAGACTGAGCTTTCTGCTGTGGCTACGTCGGAAGATGAATCGCAGCCAGCTGAACCGGCCTCTTCGGGTTCGACGGCTCCCGCAGACCTAACTACTAAGTCGAAAAGGACAGCCAGATCGAGGAAGTAATCATTGTTCGTATATTTGCATCTTCATTTCCATAATTATTGATAATAATAATACATAGTTCTTATATTTATAACTTAATCAGAGGGTTACAGTATTTTATTCTATTTACTTGTACCTCCAACATTTTTAAATTGAATACCCTTTTTTTTGTTTGTTTTTAATTAGTTTTTGTTCAATTCAATTCAACTCAATGTAATGGTATTGGTTAGAACACAAGCATAGCTATCAAATGTCACTGTCAAATATCTCTTTCTTTTTCGCTATTGGCAATCGGTCAACTGTCAACCATTAATGGAAATGAATGAATGATCTTTTCTTTTTAATTGTAAATGATTCTGGCTTCCTGCACAACGGCACATTGAGATCATTGTATGTTTTTAGTATGTTGTTCTAATTCTTTAAATTGTTATGATTCAACCGGCAGGACTTGCAGGTCGCATATTTACTTGTATATCGTTATAATATTCGGATATTTAGTTATTTATTGTAATTATATTATTGTAGATATTATTTATATATTGTTATGTCGGATGATGATTCGTTCCATTCTGCTTTGAATTTAAGCTTCTCTTCAGGAGATGGCATGGGGTCGTTGAATGAACCAGAAACGCTAGGCACCCTTCTTGAGACTGCTATTCTAGATACTCCCTACTGCTTCAACACCTGCCACCTTAATGCTCAAAGTATACCCTCTCACTTCAGTGATCTTCTTGAAACTTTCTCTTCAACCTCTTTTCATGCTATTCTCGTGTCGGAAAGCTGGCTTAAGCCATGCCTATCCTCTCTCTCTTACTCTCTTCCTGGGTATATTTTGATCCGTAATGATCGTACTGGTAAAGGCGGTGGAGGTGTTGCTGTTTATCTACGTAGTGACATACCTTACACGATCTTGACCTCGTCACCGTCACCATATTCTGGTTCTGCGGAGTATCTCTTTCTCGAAATCTCTATTAAGGGGACTAAAGCAATTCTCGGAGTCGTATACTGTCCACCTTCTATTGATTACTTTTCTCAGTTTGAAACTATCTTAGAGCCACTCTGTTCGGATTACAGGCATCACATAATCATGGGCGATTTCAATACTGATCTCATAAGCGATACTGCGCGTTCTCTTAGACTTTTGAATATTATTAAGTCAGTCAATCTTTCTATTCTGCCTTCTGAGCCTACTCATCATAACCCTACTTCAAATGACACTTGGCTTGACTTAATTGTTACTTCTTCTCCTGAACTTGTTACAAAACATGGTCAATTCCCTGCACCTGGTTTCTCCAAACATGACCTTATCTTTCTCCAATATAAATTGAGACCGCCGAAACTTAAACCTACAATCGTGTGGATGCGAAATTACGCGCGAGTAGTTCATACAAAATTAAAGGAAGACGCATCTAAGATTGATTTTTCCTCGGTTTTTGCAGCGTCGACAGTGCATGAGAAAGTCTCTCAATTTAATAACAATTTGCTCAAACTGTTTGATGCTCATGCTCCATTAAAAGCTGTTAAGGTTAAGAGGCCGCCCGCACCCTGGATCACTAGGGATGTACGCTTGGCCATGACAAAGCGTGATCGCGCGTTTCGAATCTTCAAGCATGACAGGTCTGACAATAATTGGACTCTATACAAAACTGCGCGTAATAGCTGTAACTGCATGGTAAGAGCAGCCAAACGGCAATATTTCCATGAAAATGTAATAAATTCTTCTTCAGCCAATATATGGAAGTTTCTGCACTCTCTAGGTATGGGTAAATGTCCTTCTCAACCGCACGTTACTGTTTCTCCTAACGATTTCAATAATTACTTCGTATCTTCTCCTTCTTTTGACCCATTACTTAAATCTGCTACTATTTCTAAAATATCTTCCATGGCTCATCCTGACATCGAGTCTTTTGCTTTTTCTCCAGTATCAATGGATGAAATACGTAAAATAGTCATGTCAATTAAGTCAAAGGCAGTTGGCTGCGACGATGTGAGTAGGGATATGATTGTTTGCATTTTAGACTTAATTCTACCTATCATTGCTCATATCGTTAATTTCTCATTTTTAGAAGGTGATTTTTCTCTTTTGTGGCTAAAAGTTTTTGTTATTCCTGTTCCTAAAATCCTCACTCCTATCCTGCTGAAAAATTACAGACCTATCTCAATTTTGCCATTCCTTTCGAAAATCTTAGAAGCAGCTGCTCACAAACAAGTATCTTCCTTTGTCTACTCTAACTCTCTGCTCTCCCCTCATCAGTCTGACTTTCGCTCAGGGCACAGCACTACTACTGCTCTTCTCAAAGTTACAGAAGATATTAGGTTGGGTATGGAGGAGAAAATGGTCACCATAGTCGTTCTTATTGATTTTTCTAACGCATTTAATATGGTTGACCATGACATTCTACTTGCCATCCTGAAATACCTGAACTTCTCAACAATGACGTTGGATTGGTTTTCCTCATACCTACGTGGTCGCCAGCAAGCAGTGCGTCTGGGTCGAGAGTTATCTGATTGGAAAGATCTGTCTTCAGGCGTGCCGCAGGGTGGGATCCTATCGCCTTTAATGTTCTCTTTGTTTATTAATTTCCTTTCCTTGTCGTTGTGCTGTTCTTACCATTTCTATGCGGATGATCTCCAGATTTATGTACAAACTACTGCAGATGAAGTAAACTTAGCAATTGCTCGGCTAAATTATGATTTGTGCAGCATTAGTAACTGGTCTAAAGACTTTGGAATTTCTGTGAATCCTACCAAATGTCAAGCCATTGTTGTGGGCAGTTCTAAGCAAGTCGCAAAAGTGGATTCCAGTTCTGTCTTACCTGTCATGTTTGAAAAATGTGTAATTCCTTTTAATCATAGTGTGAAGAACCTTGGGCTACACATTGATTCCACATTAAGTTGGACTACACAAATCGCAGAGGTGAGTCGCGCGGTAATATCTTCTTTACGATATCTGAATCGGTTTCGAAATTTTCTCCCCATCAATATTAAGGTCACTCTTGTCACATCTCTCATATTCCCAATCATTGATTATGCTGATGTCTGCTACCCTGATCTAAATGAAGATCTTCTTAATAAGCTGGACCGGCTTATCAACAATGCTATTCGTTTTGTCTTCTGTCTTCGTAAATTTGATCATGTCTCTTCCTACCGGTCACAGCTCAAATGGCTTCCTATTCGTCAGCGCAGGCATAAGAGGTTGCTCTGTTCACTTCACTCTATTCTGAATAATTCTCTCTCCCCAGAATATTTAAAATGTAAGTTTCAATATCTTTGTGACTCTCACGAAAGACAGCTTCGATCTGACAACTCCCTTGCGCTTACTACCCCGCTCTTTCGTACTGGCTTTATGTCAAACTCTTTCACTTTACAATCTTCACGACTCTGGAATGCGCTACCCGATAGCATCAGAAGAATCGCGAATAAATTTAACTTCAAAAATAAAGTTCATGCTCACCTCTTGGACAATTTGCCAAAACTATGAATCATCCTCCTATTCATTATGTATATGTAGTAATATGTATGTTTATATTATGTTATATGTATCATATATTTTGTATTTATGTAATGTGTATGTATGTATATTTTCTGTTGTACTGTACTATATTGTTGTTAATATATTTTTTATGCCGCATTCGTGTATATCTCCCTCCCAAAGGTTGTCTGGTAGAGAATGCTTTTAGCATTAAGACCGCCTATGTACCCTTAAATTGTGGTAAATAAAGTTTAAATAAATAAATAAATACAGTGTGCCGCTACCGTTTATCATAACGTCGAAAGTTTCCGTCCGACTCATTTTCACACTTATTTATTCTATATCCATACTAATATTATAAATGTAAAACTGTGTTTGTTTGTTTGTCCTTCTTTTACGTCGAGAGGAACCTACGTACGGACATGATTGTTTTAACGGGGATAGTTTACGTTCTGAAGAGTGACATAAGCTACTTTTTATCCCGGAAAAACATCTCATTCTAATGGGATAAAAAATAAACTTTGTAATCATTTGTCCTTCAGTCACGTCAAAAGGAATATAAGTACCGACATGCTTTTTTTTTTAATGGGGATAGTTTACGGTCTGGAGAGTGACATAGGCTACTTTTTATCCCGCAAAAACATCATATTCGCACGGGAAAAAATAAAGTTCATTTGTCCTTCTTTCACGTCAAAATGAACCTAAGTACGGACATGTTTTTTTTAATAGGGATATTTACGGTCTGGAGAGTGACTTAGGCTACTTTTTATTCTATAATAATTTGTCCTTCTTTCTTGGCTTCTCCCATGGCCAATTTTTACCAGATGCAAATGGAAAAACATACAACATTGTTTACAATAGGTTATTGACATAAACGTGCTTTGTGTATATATATATATATTATCGTCCGGCGAAAAGCGACCCCTTTCTGGTGACCTCACTCATTGGCAGGAAACACAAGGAACACAACAACCAAGGGAACTTTTATTCGGCTGCAGTATTCTGTAAAGTGGAGGTACTTTCCCAGTTAGGCTGCTCACAAATACGATGTACCCCACCTCTCTTTCGCCAGAGCCTCTTTCGCTAGTCCGAAAGGTGCATCACATTCAGGCGAGTTTGATCTTGGCTCTAGAGATCGTGGTAAGACACTTACACATCAAAAGTAATTGATTAACCAAGCACGACATCTGTCTATCCTACTTACAGTCTGGGATAGTCTCAACAGGCTCGTGTAGCATATTGTCTTTTGCCACCCAAACATACTCCCCAATATCGGGGTATTTCTTCAGCATGTATTGCACCTGGGCAATGTCCAAATCAGAAGTCATGAGCATCAGGTTAGCACCTTCATCACTACACTCACTCCGAGCAAGAAAGTTGTATCTTGTTTTAATGTGTAATTTGTAGAATGCATTCGTTTCGCGATTATACTCGTAGTCCTCCCTGAAGTGGTGGCTTTTCGATAATGATACGAAGACAAGTCCTGAAACCACATAATGTTGTCAGATGTATTATTAAATATGCCATGGATAAGCAAATTGGGGTAAAAGTGGTTCATCCACATCTTTGATCCAAAGCCAACCTCGCCTACACGTGGTGCACCCTGACTGATAAACAGGGTTCTGCGATAAGAGAGGTAGGGCGTAGTGTATTCTTTAAGCTACCCGTCTGGAGAAGGATCTTGACCTCACAGTACACCGCAGCCAAATAACAATTCTCTTGAGAGTTGTTGTATTCCTGCGAGTGAGTGAGGTCACCAGGACGAAAGAAAGGAAGCATTAGCCTGGAAACGGATCGGCGACCCCTTGGTGTTGCTGATCTTCATAGGTGTTGGTGATTGCTTTCCATTAGGTGACCCACATGATCGTTTGCCCTCCTCTCATATGACTGTGATTATTTTTGAAATCAGTTGGGATATCACAAAACGGCCTTTATTAAATCTATTCTCGAAACCTACTAACCTAGTAGCTCCATGGATATGTTAATTGTATTGTATATTATAATGTACCTAATTCACCAAGTCCTATAAAAATCGAACCGATTTCGGTATCCCACTAACTTAAAATGTGCAATAATAAATCAATAAAATAAATGAATGAAATTATTCCTATACAATTTACACACGGTCAGTCCCAAACTTAGAAAAGCTTGTACTGTGAGTGCTAGTTAATCGATATTATAATAAATACATTTTTTTAAAATTATTGAATAAATACATTTTTTGTTCATATATACATATAATACATAGAAAACACCCTGATCAAGTCAAACAGACATGTTCATAAACATGAACCCGCGAGTTCGGAGTCAAAGTGCTCATTGCTAACCATTCCACCACCGAACTCTTCGAGTGCATTGTCAGGAGAATCAAACAAGTGGGAGAAACTAAGAAAAATTAAGCTTGTAAAAATTGATGAAAATTTTAAAATAGTATATTTTTTCCAAATCTCAATCACAATACAGCTTATTACAGCATTACCTACTTTAACGGGACGGGGGCTCACCACTGTGTTTCCTGTGTAGCTAGGATTAACAGCGGCGACCGCCAAAAAAGGCAATGAACAATGAAGTCCATTGCAATCCCGGGAGTAAAACTACGGCTGCCTTGGAACTCACAACGAATTTAATCAGAAGAAATTAGTAGGAGTAAGAAGCTTTTGGAATTTGACTTCCCCTCTTAGCAATGTGAGAGACAGCAATATGGCAAATAAGGCATTAAAAGCCTAAAGAGATGGCTAGTCAAGTGAAGCTCAACTGCCGTGCACCACGGATTTTAGGTTTCTAACACTATTAGGGACCTAAAACATTGAGTTGTTACCTAACACATCGATTCCAATAATATGAATTGCAAAATCGTCTGAACGCTTGCTAATTCTCCCTTGTTGCTACCAAATCTGAATAGTACACTACTTCGGATGCAACTTGCAATGAATTCAACATGATATCCCACTCCCGCCGCCAAAGATCACACTGCCAGAGAACATGGTGTGCTGTTTGATCGAATTCATAATTAGCAGTAGAACAAGGGCGACGGCACTAATTTAAACGAAAAGAGTTTAGCCTTAAAATTGCCATGTCCAGTTTACAATTACGCAACGTCCTATCCCTATCTGCCCACGCAGATGAACCTTAGTAAATTACCTTTGGATTTTTCAACAGCAGCGCGATAGTGAGATCTAGCAATACGCAAGTCACTTAGAGCGGTTTGCGTGGGCAGCTAGGGCTACTATAGGTGCAGCACGTCGTAAATTGCTGAAAAGCCAGCGACTTGCTCTGATATTTTTATGTAAGTCGTATAGAACTGTAAGCACCAAGGCACCCGTGCTAGCTAGTGTTACCAGCAGACTTAGAAATACAATGCCGTGCTTCAATTTACTTACTATACATCTAAAAATATGGTTCCTGATTTCTTGAAAACGCGTGATCATGAAAAAATAGTTGGTTGAAAGGTGGGAAACATCTACCAAAGGACGCCACTAGTATCTGTTCTTTCAATCGGTAAGAGATTGATTAAAGAAAAAGTGGTTAGAAGTCGACCACCCCATTGCATAATTTTTAACTGGACATGGCAATTTTATTGTCATTAGAAACGCGTACTACTATACTATACTATACGATTTCGCAGTTTTCTTGACTCCTACAATTTGAAACCCATCATCGGATGGCTTAATTGCTTACATAAGTGCCTCCTTAGTAGCTTCGGATGTTGTTAATTCCGAGTATCGTTCTTCAGTTGGATAAGCTACGATGCAAGGCACTGGCTCGCGAGTTTGAACCGGCTTAATTTGCTTTGGCAAGCGAAGTTTCAATTTTAGCCTTAGTGACATGCGCAACGGGGTTATTTTTAGAATCAAATTTTAAGGCTAATAAACGATTTTTTTTTTCAGAAATAGCGAGGTGTTTTTCCGCCGTGGCTGACTTTATGGCTAGCATCGATATTAGTGAGGTAACTCGTTGGGTCATGTACATTATTGTCGATTTATTTGCTACACCAATTCTCGAGGTCTGCCCGATAATTATTTCATTATTTTTTTCCAGACATTCAGAAGATTCGCGAACAAATTCAACATAATAAGTATTTGAATCAAAAATTTTAGCTGAGTTGCTAAGGCTTAAGTTGGCTATGTTTTCCGTGCTTGCTGACCGCTGTAGTGGCTTTTCATCAGGTGATAAGTGGCTTGGTGATATATCGCCTAATGTTCGCTTGGCATTAATTGCTGGCGGTGATCGCATCGTCTAATTACTTCGATCATCGGTATTACTTGACATTTTGTTTATATAACGAGTTAGCAGGAACAAAACTATTACCTATCATAATAAAAAAAATCCCCGATTCAAGGGTAAATTTATAAAGTGACAACACTGAGAGATTTACGTATTCCTTTTATTGTACTAATATTAACACTAATAAAAACCACAAATAGAACAACAAAAAATGAAATCATTAGCTACCCTTTACGGGCCAAACCTGTTTTACAGCGATTGATACAGCCGTAGTCACGAAGCAGCACTAAAAATTTTTGTTTGTTGTACCCACTACTGTGCGAATAATAATCACTGTATCTACTTATTTACAAATAAAACCTAATTAAAATCAAAACGTAACGCGGAAATGATAAGTTCAGATCAGATTAACAAAATTCACCGAAATGCCCACACACTTTACGAAACAAATTAAGAGAATTATTTAATCTGCAATATTAAATCGCACAGACAGATTAGTTCGACCTTCTCGCACAGGCGCGGGAGCCAGCAATTTCGCTGGACCGCTTTAGATGAAATTTGGTTCAGAGATACCTTGAGTCCTGGGAAAGGACGTAAGATAGTTTTTGGTCTAGAAATTACCTGTTATTGTTATTTATTGTACCTGTAGGGCGGTTTTATGTTCGACTGTATGCATTTTTTTAATATAGTTTCAATGATTTCCCCGTCAATTGTACTGAAATTTTAATAATTCTTATTAGTTTGTGAGGGTACACTCTTCAGTTGGGCCCATATTAATCAAATCAGGATCTGGTGTTGGGCTCCCTCGGAAATCGAGAGAAAGGGTTGAAATTTATAGGCATGGACATGGATACAGTAATTGATGAGTTTTCTGATGTTATAAGTTACATAGTTTGCATTGGGAAGTCATCATGTGACACTGCACGCAAAAAAAAAAAACTATTTGTGTTGTTAATTAATGTTTGTTTATAAAGACAGTAAATTTTTTTATTCGCCTAATGTTTACTGCAAGACGTTTCGTTTTACACAGTGTCATGCATCGCAGTTCTTTGTAATGGACACTTTGTTTTTAAATGAATGGCGTGACGACGTGGTAAGTGGCGAGGCGTAGCTGCACTAGTATAAAACGGAACTTTTTTTAAATACTCAAGATGCCATCCGGTGTCAGTCAGTGACGTTTCGCTAGAGTAGCCAATATGGCGACTGCGATTTGTCTGTCTGCACCATTAGAATTTAACAAAATACTCGACAATACAAATTTTGCGTATTTAGGTTTTCTACTCGAAATCTTTATTTTTTTTATGTTTTATTATTCAGTTATGTTTTCGATCGAGTCTACTGTACCCGTTGACAAAATTATTAATATAGATGTACCTACTGCAGTCGAAATTTTTAGTCTTTTCCTGTGTGGGCTCATTCCTACATATTTATGTTGAGTTTGCGTACTTACTGGCGCCGTCATTGAAAGATATTCGTACCTCGTACCTACCTATAAATAGTTTAAGATTGTATTTTTTTTTCTCTGGGCCCCCCAGAAATCTTAATCTGTATCCGTAAAATACAATCTTATTCCGGTTACAGTAAATTGTTACTAGGTCACTTTAAATATTGTTGCTTAGATAATTATATCACGTATTATTGGTCAAAGCGCGATAAGAGACTACAGCCTGTGCACTCCATATATAAATCGCGTGTTCGCGTTTAGTCAATCGAATGACGTCTGTACACGTGCCTATGTGGCTCTCTCTGGTCTGACATATTACTCAATTATTAGTTAGTCGGGCGGGGTAATTTACATTGTAGTTTACTGAAACTGGCATACCCTGGCCAGTCGATACAAAAAACTCCTACATAAATAGTCCATGTTGACTGCGATATTCAACCCATAGGTACGAGTTAACTAAGTAAGACAGGTACCTCGCGCAGAAAGGATAAAGTTACACTTTAGATATTGTAAATATTATTTTTAAACGTTTATTTTTAATGATTGTGATTATGAGACTGAATAAAATCCATTTGTTACGGTGGTACACTAATTGTTCCGCGCGGGTTGTATTATTGTACTTTTATTGATAAATGCGTAAACACTTGTTTCAGGATTCTTCAATACTCAACCTCTAAAGGGGTAAAATGGGGTGAAAAAGTCTGAAAATGGTCATGAGTATTGTTTTTATGGTTTATCGGGTCGCTGATTACAAAAACAACCACTATTTTATAATCCAACATAGCCAACATAAAATCTTACCTGTGGGGGTGCGGTGGGCTTAAAATGTCATAATATCTATATAGGTGTTGATTCTATGGTTTTCTGGGACGTTAATTACAAAAACCGGCCAAGTGCGAGTCGGACTCGCGCACGAAGGGTTCCGTACCATTATCTATAAAAATGTCATAAAAAAAAACCACGTTTGTTGTATGGGAGCCCCCCATAAATATTTGTTTTATTTTAATTTAATTATTTATTTTTAAAGCGAACATATAACTAAATATTCTGTGAATATTTCAAGCGTCTACCTATTACCGTTATCAATTGCGAGCAAAAACGAGCAAAAAAAATCACGTTTGTTGTAAGGAAGCCCCCTTTAATATTTATTTAATTCTGTTTTTTAGTATTTGTTCTTATAGTGGCAATAGAAATACATCATCTGTGAAAATTTCAACTGCCCAACTATCACGGTTCATGAGATACAGCCTGGTAACAGACGGACGGACGGACAGCGGAGTCTCAGTAATAGGGTCCCGTTTTACCCTTTGGGTACGGAACCCTAATAACCGGCCAAGTGCGAGTCGGACTCGCGCACTAAGGGTTCCGTACCATTATCTATCAATACTGCAAAAAAATCACGTTTGTTGTATGGGAGCCCCCCTTAAATATTTGTTTTATTTTTATTTAATTATTTATTTTTAAAGTGAATATATAACTAAATATTATGTGAGTATTTCAAGCGTCTACCTATTACCATTATCAATTGCGAGCAAAAATGAGCAAAAAAATCACGTTTGTTGTATGGGAGCCCCCTTAAATATTTATTTTATTCTATTTTTTAGAATATGTATGTATAGCGGCAACAGAAATACATCATCTGTGAAAATTTCAACTGTCTGACTATCACGGTTCATGAGATACAGCCTGGTGACAGACGGACGGACGGACCGACAGCGGAGTCTTAGTAATAGGGTTCCTTTTTACCCTTTGGGTACTGAACCCTAAAAATGAATAATGTTACTACTTAAAACTTTATTTGAAAAAAGATAATATTCTACGAACGAAGTTTCGTAATACGTGGTGCCGCATAGCAGCTTGTGCAATCGGTTCCAGATTCAACTCTGAGGGGAGGTTAGTTAGTGGCCATACTGGACGTAATAGTATTACTTATACTGTGAAGTGCTGTAAAACGCGATGAGTTACTTGTAAGCGAGGCGACACTAGATAAACAGTCTGAATACCTCGTAGTATAATATGCTCTCTAAACTCTTATAATACAATCAAACTCATAAACTAATTATACAGAACCTAACCATTACCTAGAGTTAAGTTAAAGATTTTTTAAATAGATTAATAAATATGTTTTAATTGCTTTAGATTAGTTTATAGAGTATACTCGTATATAGACAATATTAAATATATAAAATAAAAAGTAACATAACTACTATATGTATATGTCACGGTCAATATAATATTTCTTATTATTCATACTGACCGATATAGGCAACGTAATAAAACGTGTTTTGGTTAACTTTCAGGTGAGTTTTGGTTAAGTTATAGTTTTGTTGTGCCCTGTTACCGGAAGTAGTTACCGCTTCGCAGCCCTCCGTCAGCAAGTTGATTAATGATATGATGCCAAGTAGAGCTTAACTATTAATAATTGACAATAGTTTATTACATTGGCCGGCCATTAATTATAATCAGCAATTTATTATATTGATCGTAACCTATACAAAGATAATTATAATAATTTAATAACGTCCACGTTTTAATTATGGAATTTACATACTTTAAATTACATATTGTACATTAAACTTCTATACGCCTTTTTGATGATAATCTATTCATCTAGACGGGGATCGTCCAAATGTCCGTCGCCCCATACGCGGCCTCCACTCTAGATCCTTTCTCTTCCATCTGCCATCACATGTTTTTAGTTTTATGACATCGTCACCTTTTAATTTTGGTTCGGACTTCTCTCGCCGAGAATTGCAGCTCCCAAAAGTAAGCTTTTTATATACTCATCGTCCATGATCACTTTTTAATCAAATCAACATACACATCAAACATTCCACGCGAACGAACTCACGGCGATCATCTAGTAATACATAATTTTAAAATATACATACCAATTAAAATGTACGAAATCATGACGAAAACAACACGACTCTCTTAGTACTGTAATGAGACTGTCGTAAACAAATGCACAGCTGTTTATTGATGGTACTAATTACATTTAAACTTTCGCGTTGCATTATTAAAATTATAATTACCACCGGAATTAACGCGATCATGAATGTAAGGTATTTTTCATACCTTTATTATTGCCTGACGTTTCGACCAGGTTGCACCGGCCGTGGTCACAAGCTGCAAGCCTGCCACAGTTCTACGGGCTCGCAGACCACAAGACTTTGCAAAAGATACCTTGACGATAATGTTAGTATTGTCAAAGGAAGCAAACAGCACGTAGATCAATATATTCAACATCTTGATTCCATTAAATTCATTTCAACTAAACGACCCTTTGGGGTTGCTGACCTCCATGGGCGGTGGTGATTGCTTTCTGTCGGGTGACCCACATACTAGTTTGCCCCCCTCTTATATAAAAAAAAATATCGCAGTCAAATAAGGTTTACGTATGAAATAGAGACAACTAGACTATTGTCTTTCTTAAATGTAGGAATGTCCGTGAAATCTGATGGATCATTGGCACACTGTGGGTACCTCAAACCTACTCACACTGATAGGTACCATTATGTAAAGTTCTACCACCACCCTCGTCATTTACAATCCGTTATGACATCATAAAGAACAGAGTCCACGATCTGAATGCTGATTTCACTTTACCGCACTGATTATAAAATAAAAAGATGGTATATCAATCAATTTATTCAGTAACAATTTACAATTGTGTTTGAATTTTTTTTACATTTTTTTATTACAAATAATACAATTGTCAACTAAATAGAGTCTCAACATGCACAACAATATAAAACACTACACAACATTAATATACATAAAATCCATAATAAAAGTCAAGATCAATTAAAAACATAGTATTCAATTTCATAGTATGTCAGTATTGTTATTATTATAATTAAAATATTCCTTAACATCATAAAAGTACCTTTGCAACAACCATAATTTCAATTTCGATTTAAAGAGATGAACGCTTCGAATGTCTTTGAACTCTTTAGGCAACTTATTGTATGCTTTTTTAGCCTGGTAACGTGCACTATGTAGTACTATATTAAACCCGGGTGTTATGTCTGATAGTAAGTTCTTTCTTCTAGTATCTTCGCGTCTCTTTCTTCCTCTGTTTCAGTCATAGCCAATTGTTTTTTAAGGTCTGTGAGCAATATAAGTAGTTTAAGACCTGGAACGGTTAGAATTGCAAGGTCACAGAAATATGGTCTACACGATTCCCAAGGTGGTATTCTTACCATAGCACGTATGGCTCTTTTTTGGATTACAAATGCTCTATGTATATTGTATTTATAGCTATTTCCCCAGTACTTTATGCTATATCTTAATTTTGATTCTACTAATGCGAAATAAACCATTTTTAGTCGATCTACATTTATGTCATCTCGAAGGCTCCGTATTGCAAAACAGGCTGATGATAAACTATTTTCAATTGCTGTAATTTCACTTTTCCAATTTAGGTATTCATCGATATATGTACCCAAAAATTTTACATTATTAATTGTATCTACTTTTTCACCATTTAATTTAACATCCAAGGTAGCCTTATTTTTAGTTGTCAATTTAAATAAAATAGTTTTTGTTTTACCACAGTTTAATTTTAAATTATTTATATTAAACCATTCATTAAAAGCATTTAGTGCAGCATTGATTTTAATATTCAATTGATCCATGTCAGTATCATAAATTATAGCATTTGTATCGTCAGCAAAGTTTATTATTTCAATGTCAGGTATATTTCTCTTAATATAATTAATCAGATCATTAGTGAAAATTATGAATAGTACTGGCCCTGAGATTGATCCTTGCGGTACACTTCTTGATATTTGTTCGGTTTTAGATCTAGCTGTCGTTTCACGACCATTTTCGATTTTAGTCATTTCTATGAACTGCCGTCTATTTTTCAGATATGACTTAAAAAGATTTAATTCGTTTTCTCGAACTCCATAATGTTCTAGTTTTCGTAAGAGTATTTCATGATTTACAGCATCAAAGGCAGAACTTAGGTCCAAAAATAAGCCCGCAACTTTTTTCTTATCGTTTAGTTTCGTGGTTACCTCGTCTATTAACAAATCTATAGCATCTCTTGTGCCTTTTCCTTTTTGATATCCAAATTGTTTATCGCTAAGTATATTGTTAATTTTTAAGTGCCATAATAGACGTTTTTTGACAAGTTTTTCAAAAATCTTTGAGAGTATCGGCAATAAGGATATTGGCCTATAATTATTTGGATCACTTTTCGAGTTCTTTTTAAAAACTGGTATTACTTTAGCAATTTTCAGCTGGTCAGGAAATATACCCCTGTTCAAACATTCGTTAAATAATTTACATAATGGTTCAGCCAGCAATTTTATATTATCTTTAATTATGGTTATAGGTATACCATCGTAGCCACAAGATCTTTTAGATTCCATACCATTTACTATAATGATAATTTCACGAGGCGTAATAGCACTCCAAGTCATATTGTCATGCACTCTGTTTGAGTTTTCAGTCAATATTTTGATAGCCGTGTTATTGCTAGCTTGTGAGTTAGATTCAATTTTAAAGCAGTCCGAGAAAATGTTTACTACTTCCTGAATGTCATCTATAATGTTGTTATCAATTTTGAAGTACATTTTATCCTTAAACGTTATTGCTTTTTTATTTCTACTTTGATTTACGACCTTCCATAAAGCTTTCGTAGAATCTTTAGCATTATCAATTTCTCGAGTAACAGCATTTTTTTCTCGAATTTTTAAGTACTTTTTTATAAATTTTAATGTAAGCATGTTTATATGTTAATAAGGACTCATGACACTTTTCCGAATTTAATGACACAAAATTCGCTTCATTTTACTTGAGATTTTTATACCTGGAGACACCCATTTAAGCTTTGATGTAGCCCCTGTGAGAATTCTAATTCGTTGTCTTTTAAAACAAGTATCAAATACGGTTTGAAAAGATTTAAAAAAACAATTTATTCCCATATCATTCCAGTTTTGTGTTAGTAATTTTTGTTTAAACAAATTTTTATTTTTTTTGTTGAAAATTCTGAGTTTCGATACATAATGATCATTTTTATTATATTTTGCTTGTTTTAGTCCTAAGTTACAGTAGAGACCAGCATGTCCATCAGCTAAACCGTTGTGATCTACAACTTTGTTTAGAATAGTCTCTTCAGGTAAATTAGTCAAAATATTATCAATGCAAGATTCGGAATTGTTTCGCTTATACGTTGGCATATCAACAAGGTGCCGGAAGTTGTAACGTTTTAAGAGGGATATAATATTTTTACATTTAGCGTCATCACTTATAAAATTGATATTGAAATCTCCACAAATAACGCATTGTTTATCCAAACAGTATTCCAACAATTTTTCAAGCTCACAAAAAAAGATATCTAGATTTTTATCTATCGGATTCCTATATAAACAGAATATACAAAGATTCGTATCTACGTCGCGTAAACCACAAATTTCAAAACATTCAGATTTATACAGTTTATTACATGCCAAATATTAAAGTTCCACCTCGTTTTTTGCTTACTCTAGTGTTGTATGCACATAGTTTGTAGCCTTCTATATTCATTAATGGTGCTGAAACTTGATTCAAAAAATGTTCACTTATGCATATGTAGTGGATCTCGATGCCTTATTGCTCTATATATATTTCCAGTTCGTGTTTTTTTATTAGCTAACCCACATACATTTTGATGAAAGATGTTTAGATTAACAGAATCTTTCTCAACGAAAAAGCTGCTTCTGTATATGTTCTTCGTGTGAAAGCTCAATCCTAGTCGTCTCAGGCTGTGTTAGGTTTAATTTATTTTCAATCTCAAGAAAATGTACCCCCTGCTCCCGTTCGCACATTTCCTGGTTTATTTGTTTTTTCAGTAAATTCACTAAAATAATAGTCTATGAAGTTGTGTACGCTAGAATTTGCTGACTCCTTATCAACATTATGAGAATGTAGTACTCTCATTTCCATTATTAAATCGTTTATATCATTAATGATAGTATTTATTCCTCTTCTATTTATGGAACCATTTTCTATTAAAAACATGTCATTACTATAGTTTAAATTCTTATTAGAGTGTAATATGTAACAGTATTCGTGTGATAAATTGTCCAGATACAGTAAATTATTGAAGGTCTCCACTCGCCAATTATACATCATTGAGTATGCATTACATTTGTATGTAGGCACGCATACTATAACATTAGTGTACTGTATGAGTTGTAATTGTTGTCTTATATACATCACCAAATCACAATATCTATCTGTCATTTTAAAATTTGTCTGCCCTATCATAATCACGCAATAATCATGTAATGTATGATCACGTACCTCATTTTCAATGTCAGAGAATAGTGGCTTTATTCCTGCCCCGGGTAGTGAGTAGTGGCAAAGTTGGTATTCATCATCAAAGATATATTCTGCTGACTTTAATATGCTAATTTTTTTGTTGTTGTTGGTACTTATTAGGGTAATTTTATTTCTACTGGAATTTATTGGTTGTGTGTAATTCTGTGTGTTTGTGTTCAAATTAACTTCAGTTATACTTTCACATTGCGTTTTTTGTTACTTTTCGGGGCTAGTCTGTGTCGAACGAGTATTGCATAATTTTCTCAAATGTGCAAATTTGCCACTTTTTAATGAATTAGGCGTACTTGGATAACTTACATTAGTTTTTTTTTTTTAATTTATTCGCGGTGATGGTGTATGACATAAATCCATTGTTCCTAGCTTTTTGTATCTTTCCAAGATTTTATTACACTGTTCCAGTTCTGATTTCAAAGTCCTATTTTCTAATACCAAATTGTCAATTTCATTATTAGCTATAAGAAGATCATTATTCAACTTTTAAATGATTATATTTGTGGAGCTGTTATCTTCCGCCGAGAGGTTAGGCAAACTCTGCAGAGTATCATCGTCTACAGATTTGTCGTTATCGTCGTCTGTGAGTGAAGTAGATCGTGGCTGTACATCGTATTGTTACGTTGTCTGGGTTGATTGTTGTTGGGCAAGAATTTCTTGATGGTTTCATTGCCTTTTATATTAGTAACAATAATCAAGATGCCACAAAAAGACAAATTTCATGTTGCACCGTATGAGATTTGAACCTCGCTATGATAGTGCAATGGCTTGTAGTGGTAAGGTAATATATAGTGAGTAAGTTTATGTAATAAAGACAGTATTCGACGAGCAGTCAGTGTTTCAATACGTCTCAAATACACCAAACCCTACATGGCGACCCGGCCAGTGCACGAATGAGCCGCGGCCAGCGGCGCCTCCCGACGCAAATATCATATCGTGTTACTTTTGGACAATATATTTTTACTGTGAAGAACTTATTTTCAATTAACTCTATGAAGTGAAGTGTTGTCAAACAAAAATAATAAAAAAATAACGGGAAATTAATAAAAATAATATGCTGTCAATATTGGATGTGACAGAAGTAGAGACTTGTTGCAGTGAGACTACATACATCTGCTTTTATCCCAGCTGCAATAAGGATGAAAGCAACGGATGATGATGTTGATGATGCAAAGGACGAGAACACGAAAGAAGTACGAAACCAGTGGAAAAAAAACCTACGTAAAACAACATTTTTTAATTAAAATGAAAAGTGCAAATAATAAAATTAAAATAAAAAGCGCTATAGTGAAGTTATTTAACAAAAAAAAAGTGTAAAAAAAAAAGTGCGTGTGTGGACCTTTTAAAACGTTTACCTAAATACCAAAATAAATAGACAAAATTGGATTAAGCGGACTATAAATTACTAATTATGTCTTACAAATTTATATTGTTATTACGAGTGCCTAATTCATTTGCGAAATCTATAAATAACTCATACAGATATCAAGTGCAGTGCGGTATGCGGCGCATCACCATATATATACAGATGTTAAATAAACAATAGTTAATAGTAAGTTATGTGAAAGAGAAATTATTCACGATTTATATTTTAATTCATGTTCAAACATTCGGGATTTAGATCACCCCTCAATCGAAGGAGTTTATGCTCAAATGCGGGATAGCAGAACCTAATATGAGTTAATTTTATAAAATTAGAGTTATGTAGCTAAAATGGCGAAATACAAATTGTATATGTTATACAAAGACAATTTTATAATAATTATTCAAAAACTTAGGCAAGTTACAATGGTAATAGGTAGTAATTGGAATCCGGAGCATCGAGTGCCCTGCGCGCCACCAGCAACATGCGGTGCCTACGCAGCACTTTGCCATACATGGCGCACTGTCACGCGGCCAGCATTCTCTTGTTCTCAAGTTCGTCACTGTCATCAATATGTCGTCATATATTTTATCTTCAAATATTTTATGAAATAATTTCATTTTTTTATGAATGAATCTTATTTTTTTTAAGGATACGTTGTAAAGGTATAAAAAAATATATAACAGCGTAACATTAGTGAATAAAATAAATAAAGCTATTTCCACTCCAAGAACTAGTAGGAATCTTTTGTTTTATAAACAACATTTGATGACGTATGTAGGTTGTTCTGATTTAGAAATAACTGAGGAGATAACAATTATGTCTGATTTTGACAAATGAGGTTTTTTCATCTATTTTATTTTATTTTATTTTATTTTATTTGTACATAGGAAAACATACAGCTTATACTTTCTAAGTATGTAAAACTTAAATATATCTAAAAGCTATTTTACATGTTTTCACAAGTAAGCTTCTATTTAACGCTTCGCTCGGTCAACAACAAAAATCAGCAGACATTTGTAGATGAAAAAACAACGAACATCAGCCCGGAATCGTCCTAAGAATTAAAAAATAGGTTAGCCATCAATCGCCTGAGCGTGGCCGGTGTCGCTGCAAATGCGTCAACTGATGGGTCACTACGAATTAATGCATTAAATCGTGCGCTAGCTCTACAGATGAATGAATTTTTTCTATAATTAGTATTACAAAAAGGGATATGAAAAGGAAGGTATCGTCGAGGTTGCCTGGTCGGAATACGAAATTTAACTTCATTCAAAAGTTCGGGACAGTCAATATAACTGTGTATGATTTTACTAAGAAAAATAACATCAGCGGTATCTCTTCGAATTTTAAGGGGAAGAAAGTGAAACTTTCTACATCTGGCATCGTAATCGGGTAGAAAACTGTCTGATTTAAATTGTAGGTATTTTAAAAATCGTTTCTGGATGGACTCAATTCTATCAATGTACACGTCGTACCCGGGGTTCCACACTTCAGAAGCATATTCAACTATACTTCGAACAAAAGAGCAATATAAAATTTTGATAGATTTAAGGTTCTTGAATTTTGCACTGGATCTAATAACAAAACCAAGTGCTCTAGATGCTCTGTTTACAATATTATCCACATGTTCATCAAACATTAATTTTGAGTCTATTATTACTCCTAGGTCTCTCATTTTCTTGGTTCTAACTAGTGGCTGATTACCTAGAACGTAGTCAAAATGTATTATGTTGATTTTGCGAGTGAGAGTCATGGCATAACACTTTGACACATTCAAGTCTAATTTGTTATTAAGACAGTAGTTTTGAAATCTAATAAGGTCATCCTGTAGACGAAGACAGTCATCAATAGTTCGAACTTGCTTAAATATTTTTGTATCGTCAGCATACAGTAGAAACGATGAACATAGAAAACAAGATGCTATATCATTGAGAAATACTGCAAATAATAGGGGGCCGAGCAAAGAACCTTGAGGTACCCCAGAAGGCACATGAAGCCACGCAGAGGCGTAACCATTGATAGCCACAGCTTGTGAACGGTTATCTATATATGAGGAAAACCATCGATATAGATTTCCATGAATTCCTGCACGGTACAGCTTATGGAGTAGGATAGAATGATCTATGCGATCGAATACCTTACTAAAATCAGTGAAGATCATATCTACCTGATCGCCAGAATCCATAACAGAGGTGACAAAGTTGTTAGAAAGCACTAAATTGGAGACTGTTGAGCGCGCTTTTAAAAATCCATGCTGTTCCGGAGTGAACCACGGTGATAAAGCAGCATAAACCTGCCTGTGGACTACCCTTTCAAAGATTTTGGCAAATATACATAGCTTTGATATTGGCCTGTAGTTTATAACGTCTCCTTTATCACCGCTCTTGTGGACAGGTGTTATAAACGCAGACTTCCAGATCGCAGGAACTAGCCCTTCGTCCAGGGATCGTTTGAAAAGTATACACAGGGGAACAACCAAACTCTTAGCGCATTTTGAGATTAACAAGGGAGATATATTATCAGGTCCCGCACCTTTAGTTAAACATACAGTTTCAAGCAACTTCAGTACTTCCGCCTTGTCAATCTCAATATCACCAATGCTAATGGAATTCTGAACTTGATCATCTGCAGTAGTCCGGCTACTACCCGCAACAGGTACTTGGAAGTTCGACTGAAAATATGTCGCAAATAAATTGCAAACATTTTCCCCGGTGTCTGCCCTTTCAGCTTTGTATTTCATAGTCGAAGGAAGTTTGTTAGCAGATTTACTGGCATATTTAATGTAAGACCAAAAGGACTTTGGATTCTTAGTAATACGATCCTCTGCTTTTCTAATGTACTGCTCGTAACAAGATTTTTCCATGGATTTGGCTTTTTTCCTAAGAAAAGAGAAGGTTAAATAATCCTCTCGGTTTCCATACAACTTGTACTTACGATGAAATTTAAACTTCTCTTTCAAAACTTTCTTTAGTGAGGAATTATACCAGGGAGGAAACGAACTTGAGGATACCAATTTATGTGGTATATAGGTATCTCGTAGATCATGGATGGTATTGTAGAAGAAGTTAACAGCGTCTTCAATGGATCCCTCATTTAAACGGTCAACCCAGTCTATGTCATCTAGTGACGCGCAAATGGCAGTAAAATCGCCAGAATTGTAAAAATATTTAGTTATGTTGTTTACTTCAAGTGAACTTACGGAAATAAAAGGAACTTCAATACACAATGACTTATGGTGAGGCACGTCATCAGGAACCAGCGGATCCATACAAGAATTAATTATTAAGTCATTATTTGAAAAAACTAAGTCTAATTGCTTACCATTATGATTATGGATATGACTACGCTGATAAAAATTACAATGAGTCAAAGTATCAAAGAATTCCATCTGATTTCTGCTGATTGAACCAGAGGGCATAAGGTAATCATCTTGAGTATGCCATTCGACAGAAGAAAAATTTAAATCTCCTAAAATAATAAACGTATCCTCCGGACAAGAGCCAACAACCTCGAACAACTTATTTGAGTAATTATCTAATTGGATATTTCGAGAATTGCCTTCGTTTTCTTTGCACAAGTAAAGGGTGCAAAAATGGATTTTTGTTATGTGTCTACTGCCTTTCGGTTTAATACTAACGGTTACCCATAAGTCCTCAGCAGAGGAATGCCACTCAGGACGCCCAATCGCCGCTATATCACGGCGTACAGCCAGAAGCACCCCGCCACCGAGAGACTGATTTGTTGCTGCATAATCACGGTCTCGCCTAAAGACAATATATCTATCATCAAAAATTTCCTTATCCTCAATCCCTTTCAATAACCACGTCTCCGTGATCGAAATTATATCATAGGAGTTAAGACATACATTCCTTTTAAAGGTATCAGTCTTCGTGCGTAGCCCCCGGGTATTTTGATAGTATATATTTAGGTTGGATGCCATGGTGACGGAGAAAAAATATAATAGCAATAAAATGTCAGACTATTAATAAAAAGTATATCCACAGTGTAATTTATCAACCGATATTGAATTGAGCTGAAATTAATACATAAAATATTGTATAGTATATGAGCATTTAGGTATAAATTATAGATTTTCATAAACCATTTAAATAACTGCATAATCATATTTAATAACCAACATAATTTTAAATCAGGTATTAACATATTTATATATTTACCGTAGAGTGTAAAAATAATGCCAGTCATTATCAAAATAATTACTTGCAAATACCATTTATAATTGTATACAGTAATACATACAAAATAACTCAATTCAATACGTGAACGCGAGATAAACAAATAATACCCACAACTACCGCACAATGTTCCATACCGATCACTCACAAAATACATTACCAACGCATATAATAACTCAAACCAAAATATTAGCATCCGATAACCATAACCATACCAGTGCAAAACATACCCTCTAGCTAACAGAATACCGCACAAAAGAATGCAATAACTTATTGCACTTCCGAGCGCAAACCGGTTCATCAGCCGACGCAAGCAACGACACGACACGCCCGGCAACAAGGCAGCGGTTACCAACCGGCGGTCGCTAGTAAATGATGTAGTGGAATACCCAAACAAATTAATGAGAAAAATACACAATAAATTAACGGAATAATTAATTAAATAATAACTTAAGATATTTTTTGCAAATCCTCCTCTGACCTTATTACAAATGGCTTCGTATTTGGTGACTTTCTTGCCAATATTTTGCAATGCTTCACCCTTATGAATTGAAAATTCTTTTCATTCGCCAACGACTTAGCAGTTGTTAATAATTTCTTGTTGTAAACTGTCAGGTGATCATTGACGTAGATTCGGCCATCCTCGGTGTATCCCAGATTCAAGTTCTTTAAGTATATTTCTTTATAATCGCGGGCCGCGGCAATAAGATCCTCCTTCTTGTACCTGTTGTTCAATGCCACAATGATGGGCTTAGGTGTAGTAGTTTGTTGAGTAGGTACTCTGGCTATAAAATTAACGTCCTCCTTTTTAATGGGGCAGCCTACAACTTCACCAATTTTAAGAGCAATATCGTAGAGATTTTCATTTTTCTTGAGTGGAATCCCCTTGATTTCCACATTATTGGCACGGGCCCATTGCTCCTTGTCATGAAGTTCTTGCTGGACTTTGGCAAGGGTTGCCTGTAGAGTAGGAACAATGCCAGTACATGACTCCACTTCTTTTACTCTTGACTCCAAAGACGTCACAGCTTCAGCATACTGCTTTATTGAGTCATGTGCAAATTCAATTGACTTCTGTAAGCTCACCAGTTCATTTTTTATGGTTTTAACATCTTCTGAGAGAATCTTCAATGGTGCTAGCTGTTCCATAATTTCCTTAAGGGTAGTCTGCACGCTGCTCCACTGTAATGGGGACACCGGTTCCTGAGCTCCTTTTTGTGTTGACTGACTAGATCCACTCCTACAGTCCGGACAGCGCCAGGTGTTCTTTCTGTCTCCAAGTTTACGAAATCCAACTTCAGTTATTCCCGCACATGCGAAATCAAAAATACGCTTGCATAGGCAGCAGGTCGCGAAGTCAGAGCAATTATCGTTACAACTCGCACAAGTATACATTATTGCAGCTGGGGTAGCGGACCGGAGTTGCGAAGCCCTGGCGTGTAATCAACCACACGAAGCGTCTACCTTAAAGTGACCGCAAAGCGCGACTGAGTGACCGCAAAGCGCGACTATAGGCCTGATCAACCTATAGTTGTAGAATTTCTCAAAGAAAGAAAAAACTATTAACTGTATTAAGCAGTATATCCCGTGAGAAGGCGCGCTATGAGCATTTTGCTCACGTAAAAATTTTTTGCTGTTTATTTCGGTTTTAGAGACGCTCGGGCACTATAAGCTTCACAGTACCTTCCTAACTATTCACCCCCTCCCACTTTACACGACTCGCGCGCCGCCCAGTGCCGTTCCCTCCACGTAACGAGGTGTTCGTGTGCAGTGCCTCGTGAAACGCGGCATTTTGCTCATTACGCGCCTACTCGTGTAAGTATTTTTTTTTAGTAATCATATATTATTTTATTGCTTATTCTCATTTTTCGTAAAGAAATGTTAACAAATTTATTGGATTTATTGTTTTAATATGTTGTTTGTTATTTTCAGCATAAAAAGTCCAGAGTGAATGACCGACAAATCTCTCAAATTTCTGCTTGGCTAGAAAAAGCCGATTCTGAAGAAGAAGAGTCAATAGATCCTGAAGATACAGTGCAGAATAGATTTTAGCTATTTGTGCCTATAACTAATGTGGAAATCGAGTCTAGAGCAAACGGTTTTTGTGAACCGTTTCCCAGGAGGAGGAACAAATCCACCACTACCTATGGCTCCACCGACCTCGTGGTCATATGAGCCGATTCGCGGGAGATGCTCGCGGGAGATGCTCACGGGAGATGGTCGCGGCACTCTGTCTTTGGCTTCGTGGTGCAGCGGCAGGTCTTCACTCCCTACACATTGTTTAACTCAGCTCCTTTGTCCCTTTAATATGGGCCTCTCCCCCTTCTGGGGCGACGACGATTACTCTAACAGCTTCGCTGCCGTCCGTTGGAGCACCACCTCCAAGCTTCTCCTGCCTCTCCTCTTCGCTCCTTCGCGCATGCCATACATGTGCGAACCTACGTAAGACCGTAAAGTTCGCCCCAGGAGGAGGAATAGTGTCCCAGGAGGAAAAATAGGCGTTCCAAAAAGTATGCACTTTGTGCAGTAAATTACTCTACACCGAGCATGTAATATTTATGTACCTTAAATGTTATGAGAGACATATACCTCAAGATCTCATGGAAGAATAAAACACACAAATTTTTGTTGTGATTTTTATTTTTTTGTTTATTTACTAAAGATTAGCCAAAAGTTGAGGCTAAAGTTTATAAGATTTTTAGTTTATTCATAAGTTTGCAATTTTGTTATTTCTTTATAATAAAACATAATTTTTCATTGAAATACGACTTTTAATTTATTATAATGGCAAAAGTTGTAATCTAATTTCTTTTTCTTTTCAATAAAAAAATAATTTTAAGGACGTGAGCGTTTTGCTCTACGTGCGCCTACTCGTGTTGCTTTTTAGGGCGCGCCTTCCCACGGGATATAGAGACAAATTTAGAAATATGTAAAATTATTTTCTTATATCTCGATCGTTATCTACTAGAACAGTGTTAGCGAGAGAATAAGATTATATATGGAGAAAAATAATATGAATAAATTAGAAAGGAGTAAAGAAAATAAAAGGCAATGGAAAAATATCTATGCTTTGTAAGTGTAGCAGTTATCTTACATCTCGATCGTGATCTACTAGACCAGTGTTTGCGAGAGATATAGATACAAAATATATAAAATAAATAAGATTATAGTATTAAGAAGTAAACAGAAAGTAAGTATGTAGTGAAATGTGATGAAAAATATGCCTAGGTATATGTTATGTCTACCATTGATCTGATATCTTGATCGTAATCTACTATGCCAGTGTTAGCGAAAGAATCAGAATCTATGTGTAGATTGATAATTTAACCCTTTAGTTCGCAATAGAAATTGTGGTAAAAATTGCTGTTGTTTTTTAACTATTCGATCTATGAATGTCATAAATTACTTAAAAAAAATAAAAAATAAAATCTGTAATTAACATTTTTTTGGAAACTGGATGTTTAAAATACATAACATTGCGAAGTAGCTAATATTTAAATATTAAAAATTTATGTTACGTATTCTTAACTTTGCGAAATGCACAGGAAACGAAAAATAACATTTCTACGGTTGTTTTTAATACAATTTTTTATTAGTTTAAGAAAATTATAAAGGGAATAATTGCAGACAGTACATATAATATTTATGAAACATTTTTAAACTGTTGCGCTTCCTTAATTCCAGAATTCCTCACGAGTAACATTTATAGACTTCAGTTTTTTTTACAAGGTGTACCTATAAATTCGTATTTTGAATAATCAAATCAATAACGTCTAAAAAAAATCATAAAAGTAATCGGATGGCGACTTTGAATCAGAACCAAATTCAATAAAAGTAATTTCTTCTAGTACTACACGATTTTAAAATTTACCGCTATCCCATTGGTTTTCAAACAAACGGTTTATTTATCTTTGTTTTTAATGTTTTTAATTTAATCCTTTAACAACAATGTTGTTAAAGGATTAAATTTGTTTTTTGAACGTGTTTTCTTGGTAACACTAAAAACTACAGCACTTGATGGATCAGACAAAACAGAAGATATAGCTTGGGTAGCAAGTAAATCTTGCGGTAAGATTTGTTTCGCGAGGACCTGACAAATAGATGGAGTGGGTGGTACCAGATCTTCAGGCAACACGGTATCATATAAATCCTCCAAAATGTTAAGTCGTTTAAATGAAGAATTGAAAAATCGAGGTTCAAAGTTATAATCATTATCGTCATTTGTCATATTTTCCCTATCATTTCCTGATATGCTACTATTCCTAGAAGAAGTATCACACGGTGGTGTAAGTGCCAGAATCTTCTTTACACGTTCCAATTGCAGGTTATGCTACAACAAAATAAAGCTAACAATCATGAAAAGACCCTCCAACACCAAATTTACCGAAATAAAAAGCCATTATGTACATCCCTTATCATTTCGCAATGTTAGTTATTCTTTACATTCATAACCTCATCTCAATCATCGGTATCTTCGCAATGTTAACTATAGCTAACATTCAACTTTAACATGTTTTAGCACATACAAACTTGCATTTTTAATAATACTGTAATTGTACAATTATACAATGCGAACACAAAAACATAAATAACATACAATATTAAGGCAAATCAAGCAACTTAAGTAAAAATATTGATATTTCTTAACTTAGGCGCGGGAGCAGCTCGAGGTTGGGTTGCTATTTTTCACCTTCATGTCAGAATTTACAACACAATGACGTTTTTTATTTTTTTATGCGTGCGTAGTAATGATCTTTACTTATTATTAGAAAAAAACCGTAAGATAATCGATGTTGTATTGTAAATAAAATTTTAGTTATATATTCGTTAAGTATACCTAACGTTGCGAACTAAAGGGTATACGAGTAGAAACGGAGAAATATTTAAATATATTAATTTCCTATGAAATGAAATGAAAAATATAACGGATTTGACGTAAATATTTTATCGTTATGAGAATTCTAATATCAAGACGAAAAAGTGTTCTACTTATACTGACCAAGACTAACAATGTCATTACTATGATATTGCTTGCTAAATTATTTTTTCTATATGCATACATTAAACTTATAAATTATGTAATAGCTATTAGAAATTAGCGATTAAACTTATAAAATACACTTTAGAAATTTATTATATAATTAATATAGTTATTTCAAATATAACTTGAAGTAGGAACGACTCATATTTTTTTTTTTTGGAGATATTTTTATATGTAATCTTTTGAGAAACAGTAAAAAAAATATATGTTATTAATTTTAAAACGTGTTATAAAATTGTTTGTCAATTTTTTTTTCTAATGTATTATGTTGTTTTAATTCTTCCACTGGTATTGACTTATACTTACTTTTGTAACAATAATATTCTATAAAAAATGTATTTAGTTTAAATGTAAAGATTTCTTAATGCTTTTTTTTGTGTGAAGAACTCATATCTCATGTATTTAGTAACATTTTTATTTTTGAAAATTTTATGATGTCATTACTAGTGAAACGTTCATATGGGTATTATTGTATGAACATGGATTATTTTTGTCATATTGCTTATTTACTTAAACTTATATCTACTTTTTTTGCAATTTTTTTTTTATACTTATAACATTTATACTTAACTGCAGTGTAGTTTTCTTTTAAACCATTAGAATTGTAATTCGTATACAAATTTTATATAATTCTTTTTTATATGTACTTTTTTCTCCATTATATTTAAAATTTCATATAGGTACTATTCAATAATGTTCTTTTTTCTCATTGTTAGCAATGAATATTTTTCAAATATTAGCTCATTTATATTTATATCTAATGATTTATCAAATAAAATAAAACTGTAATTTTATTTTATTTTCTCCAAGGGAAGGAGATGTAGTGGTAAGGTAATATATAGTGAGTAAGTTTATGTAATAAAGACAGTATTCGACGAGCAGTCAGTGTTTCAATACGTCTCAAATACACCAAACCCTACAGGCTGTAGTTTACCCGCTGGGCCATGTGATGCTTGAGCAAACTGTTTGAAATTTTGTATTGCTTCTAATGTCCTGTGTGTGTTGACAGCCCAGAGTGCAGAACATGCAAAGGATCTAACGAGTCCATGAAACACTTGATGTGTCAATGTGACGCCCTAGCCGGCAAACGAATGGAAATCCTAGGAAAGGCGTACCCAGACCTGGAGGACTACAGACTCTTCCCAATAAGCGGCATACTGAAGTACATGGAACATGTCTCCAGACAGTCAGGGGAGAGTGACTAAAGGATTTGGGAGAGCACAAAAGATCCATGAGGGTCGACGTGTCACCGGTGCTTCAGCACTGGACCCACTCTAAGATAAGAAATGTCCTGTGTGCATGACAATGACTAAGCGTGTTCGTTACACGTTTTTTATGCGATCGTCAGCTGAGTCACAGCTGATAGGACGAAGCACTAATTCACTGCCACCACACAAAAGCAAATATTGTTGATTTATTTTATTTTTTACTTCACTATTTATTTCACTTCATGGAAAAATTTATATCACTATTTGTCACAATTTGTATTGGCTTGTTATGTATATATATTTGAACGCATAATCTTGAAGTTTACTATTTATTTTAAATTACTGACACGGAGCTTAGTTAAAACCAAACCGCCCGCTGCGCGGGCGAGCGGGGGGATGATATGGCGTTATTCTCTCAACTATTAGATATTTCTGTAAATAACGCATAGATTATGTACAGAAAAGATTGTGCTCGACTTAATTAAGATCCACTACTCTTTAAAAACATTTAGAATTATGATAATTATTATGAACTTATTTCGAAAAACAAAACATCAGTTCAAAGGCAATCGGGACCAAGATCTACTGTTGCGATTCGCCATGATAATGTAGGTCACATGCCTGAGTTTCCAAGAGCCCCATGTAGATGTAAGTTCCGTAAGAAAGGTATGACAAACATCATCTTTTGCAAATGTAATTTAAAATTATGTTTTTTGAAGAAACGCAATAATTTCCTTTATAATTTTCATTAAGTAATAAAAAAAATAATTAAAAACCACAGTATTTTTTTTTTACGTTTTCTGTTTGCGAATTATTTACATTTAACGTGCAAATTTTTGTTAGACGCAAGTGACAGGTGGGGGCCTGTATCAACGAAACTGTTATATTTAGAAATGTGAAAAAAATGATGGAAGTAGTCCATATAGTGAATTTAAAAGGAAAACTATCTCGGCTAAGTAGACTTTACAAGTTAGAGGATTTGCCTACACCAAGAGACCTGAGAAATTTCCATGTTTGAGAGGACGATCTGCCTTGAAGAGATGAGTGTATGTAGCGGCGTTTTTCATCCCTACATAGCCTGTTGCAGACATTGCGAAGTTTTTTATAATTATTTAAGTTTTCGTCAGTGGGATTTTTCTTATAACTTGCCTTGGCCCTGTCCCTTTTCCTCATAGTAGATTTAATAGCAGGCGTGAGCCAAGGTGCAGGAAGATGTCTCACACGCACTGGTCGAATGGGAGCATGTAAGTCATATAGTTGTATGAGCGTATGCATTGAAGTGTCAACTTTTACATCAATGTCATCTGATAACCAGAGCTGTGACCAATCCACACGGGCGATATCCTCTCTCAGACGTTCCAAATCCAAACCTCCAAAATCACGCTGAAGAATTGATTTTCGTTTTTGCTTTGGAGGGCGTAATTTATACGAGAGAAAAATAAGATCGTGGTATGAGAAGGGAGCAGTAAGCTGTCCATGAGAATTAACTAACTCAGGTTTAGATGTAACTATTAAGTCAATCAAAGAAGGTCTACAGTTAGGAAAATGATGGGTAGCTGAGAGAGGCAAAATAATTAAATTCAGCGAGGAGATTATGCTGTAATGTGACTGGGCTCTGTTGTCATTTTTCAGGAGGCATGTATTGAGATGGCCCATAATAATAATATGATCATACGAAGGAGCCAGGTTTTCAAGGACAGCTTTGAATGAACTAAAATAGTTGACCGTGTCATTAGGACTGTATGCGACACCAAGGAGGATCCTGGTATGATGCAAACAAATCTCTAAAAAGAGGTACTCAATTGAGCCAGCGTAATCACATGGGGATTGGTTAATTATTGAACAAGGAATATTACCTCGAATGTATACACACACCCCACCTCCCCTAGCGCCAGTCCGTCGTTGCGAAACAGCTTATAGCCTGGAAGCGAACAAAGAGCTGAAGCAAGAGAGGGCTTTAACCATGTTTCGGAGACAAGGATACAGTCAACTACGCCGTCCTCAAAAGAATCTAAAAAGTCAGAGTAGTGACTTACAATACTCTGTGCGTTGATGTGTACGAGTTTGAATGATTTTGAATTGTTAGAGAAAACCGAATGCAAATTAGAATTTAAAGAAGAAGAGTCAGCACCCATACCGAAAGATTCCTCACCCGCGTCGTCACTGGAAACACTATTGTAGTTGTCAGATCCGGAACACGATAAGTATTCATCATCACTATCTAAAGACCTAACCGCTGAATTGCCCGTGTCGACCTACTGTCGACATGTGACGTCACGACCTTGAAACGCTTGAAATGCCCGTGTCGACCTACGGTCGACATTTGCAGATTGGCGTTCAGTTTTGGGCAGATTGAACAATACTCATCTGTCATACATTCAGGCCCATTTGTTTATGTTTTTTTCGTTTCTCCGCCATATTAGCTATCGGATTAAGGCCAAAGAATCATAAACTCAATGGAAAAAAAAAATAAAAAAAGGGGTTTAAGAGACTCACCTTAACGGCGCCAGATGTTCGGGCCGGTGTCAAGTGCTATAAAAACTTATTTTGTTTAGGTAAGTGTAGGTTTTTGTTTATTAACATCGGGTTTTATCTCCCTAGCGTATTTTTAAATAAAAAACTATACGTTATCGCCTTAGTTCATAAGGTATTTTTTTGAATACAAGTAGGGCTATGAAACACCACTTGAGAATGTTTAGACCATCGTAATTCTACACTATAGTCGAGTGTTGAACAACAAAAGACGGCATTGTATAGTGCTGTTCTTAGTAAACGTAAAAAACACCACTTGTAGGCACTCAATAACAAAGTTGCGTCTCAATGACCGTTTTTATGGGGCCCCGACCACCCGCGGCGCCGGGCAGGTAGGAACAAAAAACAAATGGGCATCGTTCCGCCGCGTTTTTGCGCGGGGGGGGGCGCGGGGGGCTCAACGTGGGGGGCAAAAGAGCGGATAATAAAATTAGAGCGCAGTATGATTCTTCGCTGCGTCCTACCTCTCTTTCGCCATAGTCTTGTTAGCTGGACGGCAGGGTGCACCACGTGCAGGTGAGGTTGGCTTTAGCTCGAAAGATGTTGTTGAGCTACTTACACCCCAAAATGTCGAAAACAAGGTGTCGAAAAATTTAACACCGCAGTTGTTTAATTTTTCGACACCTTGATATATTATATGCCACAAATATATTTAGTTAAATCATTAAAACTAACGCTGCAGGTATATTATAAATAGAACTACATCATATCTAATCTGCATAAAAAATTTTGAAAATATTTATTTTTATATATATTATAATATATAATAATTAAAATCGTATTCTCAGATTAGGCATTTGGACCCGTTATCTCTTTCTCGCATATAAATCCGTAAGTTTGATTACAATTAAGATCGTTAAGCTTTCCATCAACTCTGTAAAGTGATCCACAGTATTCGTATCCACCGTAGTTACTTGGTTCACCGTTAGACCACTCCGAGTATCCAGCCTCTTCAAGAGTTTGATCTGAAGGACACAGAAACAAGTTTAAGCTTAGTCGACTGTCAGAGAAATAGCACGTCTGACATCTGAAAAAGTGAGATGTAACAAAAAAACATTGGATCGAGTTTGCATATTTGTGGTAATCCATTGGAGACAACCAATTATACTTTTTTCATATCACAATGACGCACGAATCATGACGCATTTGTACTAATGTAATTGATTTTTATCACCACGCATCAAACATCTAACTTAAAACCTGGTTTATGTAGTATACCTTGATACTAGTGCATCGAGTATAAGCTGTTTTTTTTTTCATGGTCTATGCGTACGAAGTTTGAGGCGAGAGCTAGTTTGATATTTAAATATAAATACAAAATCGTCATAATATCCCAATTTCTAGGACATTTTGACTTTTAGTCTCGAATTGAGGTAGTGATTGATATTTTTTCGTTGTTTTTATCCGATAATGTTTTCTGATGGTTAAGAATCTGTAATGTGGTAACTTTTGTAATTTTCTATTTTATAATGTATTTATTATACATGCATGTGACCCGGTTGACTATAGACGCTTACAGTACAAGGAATATTGCTTACGCGCTTGCACTTAGCAGGCTCCGCTGCTCACGCTGCAACACATCCTTACGTCTGATGACCTCTCACTCGTTTCAACCACGAAACATAACAATCTTTAAGTGTTTGTCATTTACCTACTGCCTCCTGTTTAAAGTAATAGTACTTCCCCAGTCATGCTCTACCTCTCGTTTTTAGTTTCATCTCTTCCATTTATGATTTTATATCTATTGGTTTATTTCAACTCTTTCACCTATGATTCAATGACGTACAATTTATCTAAAAGATTTCGTCGTCGTCGCCTGCCGCCAGCTGTATGAGATTTGAACGCACTCCACCAGGCTGCTCAACAGCGGGTTGGCGGAGGACAATGCTTACAAGCCACATAAAACCCATCCAATTGGCTTCACGACTGTCAATTAATGACAAAAGTCGGTGCCGACGGCTTTACGTGCCCTCCGAAATATCGAGGAGCTCCAAGCAAATAAACTCATCCATGGACAGGCTATTGTTGACCTTGATTAACTTGCGTGTTAGATATAAAAGATCTCAATATAACAGAATTTTAATACTTACTAAAAATCGTCATAAAAGTCCTACTCGGTTCTCTGGCTCTAAATCCGGCAATAAAATAATATTGTGAATAGACCTTTGGTAGAATTTCATCTTCACGTGTTTTTATACTCGACATGTGCATAACATGTTTGACGGCCAACATCTCGGCCTGTGAATTGATCACCACAAGGTGAGCCCTCTGAGCCTGACATTCAGCGTAAGCTTCGTTCCACGAGTATGCTATTATCGGAATATAATAACAACTACCAACATTTCCCATATATCTGTAAGCTGGAACAACAATATTCACAAACAACCACAGATTCACTATCGTAGTTCCAATATCGTACAAATCGCCATAAAATAAAATTCTATCCATATCATTTTCATAATTGGCGATCTACTACAGTACGTTATTAAGACAGTTTCTACCACGAACTGTGAAGTTGTGGAATCAACTTCCTTCAGCAGTATTCCCAAATAAATACGACATGGAAGCCTTCAAGAACAGAGTAAATTTTTCCCTTAAAAGGCTAGCAATGGATTGACCCCTTGGTGTTGCTTATTTTTATGGGCGGTGGAGATTGCTTTCCATCATATGACCCACATACTCGCTTGCCCCCCTGTCATAAAAAAAAATATTTTAGCAGTCTCTCACATTGCCAAGGCAGCAAATTAAATTTCACAGCTTCCTATTTCTACTGATTTCTTCTGACTAATTCATTGTGAGATAAAAGACGGCTGTACTATCCCTAGAACTACAACGAACGTTTATTGCCTTTTTTGGTAGCCGTCGCTATTAGTCCTGACTACACAGGAGCTATAGGTGGTAGGAGAGTGATAGTTCCCACATAGTGGTAGTTATAGTGCAAAATTTAAATGACAACCACTCTTTTGACGAAGCCTCTTTCGCTAGTCAACAGAGTGCACCACGTGCAGGTGGTGTGATTCTAAGGATTCGTAGATGAGCCTCTTACATCCAAAAACATTAAACTCAAGGGCATGTTTATGGTAAGATAAGATGGGATGCGTGTCTGTACAATGAAACATTACAATTGAATGATCTCAAGCTTATGAAACCTGAGATGCGGTGAAGATTTTAAGAAATTTGTCTCAATAATACTCACACACTCCATACACATCACATGAGGCTTTATATGGTGCATCCTTAGCCTCTACTTTACAGATGAATGGACGCTCTGAGTAACACCCGGTTGATCTTATTTCACCTTGTCTTGAAATCGATTCACAATCCATCCGTGAGTGTAATGCAGATACTGATATATCGGAATAATCTGTCATCTCTTCATGTCTATTGTCTTCAGAAATATCCACTAAATCACGAAAAGTACTATTAAACCTCGTCACTTACATTAATTAAAATGTATAGTCGCAGCCAACTGGTTGAAATAACTATTCAATCGTACGGCTAGCCTTTTCATTGAACAACGCCACTCAAACACACGTCTAAATCGTCGTCTTGGAGAGCGACTGATCACAACGTTCCATAGTACAACTGGACGACACTCAGTTAAATGATTAAATGCCAATAATTTTCTAGATTAACCATTATTAGCTGTCGAAGTTAATTCTTGTGTCCAGATTAAAAAACTTGAAATTATTATTAATTACTTTTATATATCGTGTTTTTTACATTTGAGTTGATTTTCAGTTAGTTAAGATTTTCTGGCATTCCACGACTGGTCCGTCGATTTCGTTGATGAATCATCAGGTGCCAAGTAAACAAAACTCTCAAATTATATTACTTATACGTATGAATTAAATTGTATAGGTGTAAGTGGCACACTACCATATTTTCAGCCAAAATCAACCTCATCTGCATGTGGTGCACCCTGCTAGCTAACAAACGAGGCTCTGGCGACATCGCCAACCCGCCTGCCCAGCGTGGCGACTTAAGGACATCACTTCTCGATGGGTTTCACCATTAATCTTTGGCCAAGGCCAAGGTGGCGGTCTCGGTAACGGCAGGGCTGAGGGTGCAAAGAATTTCCGGTCGGTAGGCCACCACAATAAATTGACCATAGGCACGTTCAATACCCGGACCTTGCGGCGCGATGAGGATTTGGGAGAGCTGGAAGTAGAATTGAGGTCCATTAAATGTCAGATCGTGGGACTGTCGGAAATCCGACGAAAGGGGGAGGACACCATGATCCTTGAATCTGGCAACCTCTTCTGCTACCGCGAAGGAGACCAGCTCTCCAGGGCGGCGTCGGATTCCTCTTCCTTAAAGCCCTCGTCAACAACATAGTGGAGGTATCTAGTGTGTCGACGAGGGTAGAATATCTTGTACTAAAGCTGACAGAGAGTACAGGTGTAAATAGTACAGGTGTATGCTCCAACGTGGACCAGGAGTTTGGTCGTCTTGTTCTTCAAAAAAGGTGACAAAACCTTATTGAAGAATTATACACCGATCTCACTCCTGACTCACGTGTATTAGCTGTTTTCAAGGGATATCACGAATCGTCGCACGAAGGCTTGATGGCAACCAGCCACCGGAACAGGCTGGGTTTCGTAAAGGCTACAGTACCGTTGACCACATACATACATTGCGGCAGATTGTGCAGAAAACCACAGAATACAATTTGCCGTTCTGTGTGGCTTTTGTTGATTACGAGAAAGTCTTTGACTCCATCGAAACTTGGTCTATTCTGGAATCCTTACAGCGGTGCCAAGTCGACCACCGCTATATCGAGGTGCTGAGATGGCTGTATAGCGCTGCGACAATGACTGTCCGCGTCCAGGACCAGCAGTTTAAGCCTATCTGCCGTTCTGTATGCCTCTTGTGGCCTTAAAATATATAATTCAATGATACGGCGGCTTTTCAGTAAGCAGTGATTTTGAACATTTTAAATGCCATAATGATTCAATTACAAAATTAGGCACGTAGTTGAATAGCGTTGCCAATGAAAGCGCTAGCCGTACAATTGAATGGCTTAAATAGGGATGCAATTGTACGGCTAGCGCTTTAAATCGGTTGACTGCGACATATATAGAATTGTATGCATAATATGCAGCATCCATTAATATAAGTAGAACTAAAAGCTGACTTCCATTAGTATTAGATCCTGCTGTTCTCAAATCTTTTACGATGACCAGTTCATTATTAGCTGAAAACACTCATACCTTACCAAATTGAAATAGCCTAAAATTAATAAACCAACGCTAAAACTATGAAATCATTGAATTAATCCAGTGAAATACTTTACATTTTTTTTTTATTTTTTTTTATTTTTTTTTGCGCCTCACGCGCGCGATGGACAACCTTCCGGAGGAAACTACGGGAAGGAGGTGGCGAATCCTCATGGATACCAACGTAGCATAAGGCTACGTTGATTATGTCGGACTCTTACCGACTAAACACCACCTAGGGACTGCTTTTAGCCTTGCGGGGCCTTAAAAGCTTCATCTAAGCGATCGCTCGTAGGGAACGAGCGACGCAGACGCCGCTCACGAATGAGCGTGCGTTAAGTGAAAATGACGCCCCATGAAGTGGGGTGAGCCATAAGAGTGGGGTGAGCCATAAGAGAATACTTTACAGCTGTTCATTAACATCCTTCAAATATTAATATGCAATAATACGTGTAAATTTAGGATTTAATAGCACTTGATCATCATAAAATGACAGGCACGACTGAATGTTCATATTTTTGTATCGACGCACAAACACAAAATCAAAAAGTAAACTGCTTTTAGAGTAATGAATATAGAGTTATTTTGTAAACCAGAATAAATAGTCTTGTATAGAAGACATAATATATTTGTATATTACATGTTATATAGACAATTCATCCAGCAATGAAAAACAGGAAAATTGAGCAGCCAAATAATAAGTCCTTTAAGGGTTGTTGTGTCCCTGCGAGTGAGTAAGGCCAACAGAAAGAAAGGAAGGCTGGCAACGGATCGGCGACCCCTTGGTGTTGCTGATCTGCATGGGCGGTGGTGATTGCTTTCCATCAGGTGATCCATCAGGTGACCCACATGCTCGTTTGCCCCACTCTCGCATAAAAAATGTTGAGCAATTTAGGCCATTTTTGCGACCCTGTTAGTTGGCGCCATGTTCAGGTTCACATTTATCGGACTTATTAAATTGTGACGATTCGAAAACATACTTCGTTTAATAGGAGCTTTCGTAGAACTGCGTATTCCTTTATTGCTAATCCAAACATGCTTTTCGAGAATATCTGGATATTTCTTGTACATGGCGTGTAGCTGAGCTATATCAAAGTCGGTTGTTGGGTGCATAAGCTGAGCACCCTCTACTTTACATCTTAACTTAGCATCCTCATATCCTACGCTTTCCATATGTAGTTTATAAAACGCATCGGTCTTCCCGTTATATTCGTAGTCAGAACGATACACTTTGGTTATCCATGGTGAGTCACATTGTGTGAAATCTAGAATATAAGATTTTTTTTTAAATTTTACATCTATAAACTTGCTGATCAGCTAATACAAATATATTAGACTAACGAGGAACATCTCTCAGAGATGCCGTATACGCCGTTTGCTTGTATGTCACCCGACGTAGTATAAAAAAAATCATGGTAAAACCATCGAATAAATTTGCACATACATTTTAGATGTAGAAAATTTACCTAGTAATCAAATATTTTTAAGAAACCTCACACTTATTATATCGATTATTTTATAACCAATGTCACTCCTATTATCCAAAATCTTCAAAACTTAAACACGCTTGCATTAATATCCAAAATAATGATGAGTTTTGTTTCTCATGAAGCATTATGGCCTCGCTATTTCCCGCGAAAAATTCCTAAACCTATAAAGGAAACTCAATGCCGATATGACCGCATGACTCACCTCAGCTATTTGCGAGGTAAAACTAATAATGGAATCTACATAAAGACCTAGATTTTTGACAGTATAATTGAACGAATTGATAGTATTTTCAAACTTAACAGGCGACAGAGAGCAAAAATCAATCTTGGCAACTTACCTAGAGCTACCGAGGACAATAACCTAGCATTTAACAGGATTTACAGGTATATCGAAGTCTTTTGACGAAGGGCTGATTTTACATTTAAATTTGCAATTACAGTGTTCATTCTCTGTCGTTGTCTGCACTTATATTTGGAGATCATCACCATAAAACTGGTTAGAACAACTGAGCGAAAGGGACAGGAAATTAACAAAAATAGAAAATAGTAACGGAGAGAGAATTCCACCCTGTGGTACACCAGAAGACAAATCTTTCCAATCAGACATTTCTCCATCTAAGCGCACTGCTTGCTGACGACCACGAAGGTATGATGGGAACCATCCTAGTGCAAAAGATGAGAAATTGTGCTGTTCTAATATGGCAAGCAGGATATCGTGTTATACCGTACTGAAAGCATTAGAGAAATAAAAAAGTCACTATTCTCTCACTTATGAGAATAGTGACTAACCTATTCTCCATTCCCAATCTGATATCATCAGTAACTTTAATAAGTGCTCAGGGTGGAAGTCTAATTGAAATGGAGAAAGTAGGCCGTTCCTGTAAAAATATGCAGACACTTGTCTGTGTGCAGCGACTTCAGAAATTTTGGAAATAAATGGTAAAATTGAAATTAGCCTGTAATTATTCAATTGCAATTGCTCTCTGGTTTCTCTGGAGAAAAGGAAAATAACCTACCAAAAAGGAGAAATTAATGATGTGAGCTATTTCCCTACCCACATCATCACAATCTGCTTTAGATTTAATTGAAAGGATTATTTTACAGACCTCATCCATTGAAACTGAAAAAAAAGAAAAGCAGCTAATATAAGAATTAGCTACGGATTTTTTTTTTTTTTTTTTGAAATTGTTGTAGATATAAAGAAGGATCAAGGGCAGGAGCAAAGTGATTACTAAAATCGTTAAGAAAAAAGGAAGTGGTATGCGGTTGCGTAGTACATTTTCCAATACCAAGGGAATGAAGGAACTTCCATGTCATTGTATTAGCTGAGGACAAGTAAACTATATTTTCATGGTAGTCTTTTAGCTGTACTTACTACTTGATTGCATCGATTCCGTGCTATTTTGTATAAACTCCAGTTTGCATCGGACCTGTCATGCTTGAAAGTTCGAAAAGCACGATAGCGCCTAGTCATCGTCATAAGAACTGCCTTAGTACTCCAAAGTGATCCAAGGTGATCCATTTTACTTTTAAAGGGGCGTGATCATCAAACAATTTTAAAATACAAAGATTGAACTTCGTGACTTTTTTTCACTAACTGTCGTAGCATCAAAAACTTCAGAAAAGTCAGTCATAGTGGCATCCGCTCTCAATTTGGTCATATTTAACTGTAAATATGACCGTTGATAAGTGTAAATGGAGAAAAAGACATACTGCGCCGACCACAAATAATGGGAAAGGGACAAGCCAATGATGACGATATCTTAGGCATATTTTAAAAAAATAATCCAACTTACTTCTACGAGTGCTTGCATTACAAAGTTTATAGAAATCTGTTTCCTTCTCTTCAACTTTGCATATAAATGGTCGTTCATTGGAACAGTTGTCAAGTCTCACTTCTCCACTGCGAGTGACCACGTTGCAGCTCAGCAGTTTCTGCTCAATGTGCATCTGGGTAAAACTCACTAAAAATATATTGAATTTCAGGGTACAGTATACTGTTACCGTTAACCAAAACGTCGAAAGTTCCCGCCCGTCTCATTTTCACACTGAATTATTCTCTATGTATACATAAAACAAAGTCGGATTAGTTAGCACACATCTCCATACAAAGCGCTGTTTTTCTACGCGCGAAAACTGCATGAGAATACTCAATCCCTTATGTGGCTGAAATGAGTACAGCTGTATCGTCCGGCGAAAAGCGACCTCTTTCTGGTGACCTCACTCATTCGCAGGAAACACAAAATACAACAACCAAGGGAAATGTTATTCGGCTGCAGTATTCTGTGAAGTGGAGGCACTTTCCCAGTTAGGCTGTTCACAAATACGATGTTCCTCACCTCTCTTTCGCCAGAGCCTCTTTCGCTAGTCGGCAAGGTGCACCACGTACAGCCGAGTTTGGCCTTGGCTCTAGAGATCTTACACATCAAAAGTAATTGGTTAGCCAAGCACGACATCTGGCAATCCTACTTACAGTCTGGCATAGTCTCAACAGGCTCGTGTAGCATATTGTCTCTTGCCACCCAAACATACTCCCCAATATCGGGGTATTTCTTCAGCATGTATTGCACCTGGGCAATGTCCAAGTCAGAAGTCGCCAGCATCAGTTTAGCACCTTCAGCTATACACTCATTCTGAGCAACGAATTTGGATTTTGTTTCTATGTGTAATTTGTAGAATGCATTCGTTTCGCGATTATACTCGTAGTCCATCCTGAAGTGTTGGCTTTTCGATAATGATACGAAGATAAGTCCTGAAACCACATAATGTTATCAGATGTATTATTAAATATGCTATGGTTAAGCAAATTGGGGTAAAAATGATTCATCCACATCTTTGAGTCAAATCCAACCTCGCCTACACGTGGTGCACCCTGACTGACAAACGGGGCTCTGGCGATAAGAGAGGTAGGGCGTAGTGTATTCTCTAAGCTACCCGACTGGAGAAGAACCATGACCTCACAGAACACCACATCCAAATAACAATTCCCTTGAGAGTTGTTGTATTCCTGCGAGTTAGTAAGTTTACCAGAACGAAAGAAAGGAAGGATTAGGCTGGAAACGGATCGACGACCCCTTGGTATTGCTGATCTTCATAGGCGGTGGTGATTGCTTTCCATTAGGTGACCCAAATGATTGTTTGCCCTAATCTCATATGACTTTGATTAATTTTGAAATCAGTTGGGATATCACAAAACGGCCTTTGAATCTATTCTCGAAACCTACTAAACTGGTTGCCCCATGAACATGTTAATTGTATCGTATATTATAATGTACCTACTTATTTACCAAGCCCTATCAAAATCGAACGGATTTCGGTATCCCACTAACTTAAAATGTGCATTTATAAATGAATAAAATTGTTCCTAGACAATTTACACACGGCCATCTAGTCCTAAACTAAGCACAGCTTGTACTGTGCGTGCTAGTTAATTGATATATAATAAATACGAAATACTCGTACATTTTTTTGATAATTATTAAATAAATACATTTTTTGTTTATATAACAATACATAGAAAACTCCCAGTCAACATCAATTCAAACAGACATGTTCATACACATGAACCCGCGACCTCGGAGTCAAAGTACCCATTGCTAGCCATTCGACCACCGAGCTCGTCGAGTGCATTGTCAGGATAATCAAACAAGTGGGAGAAACTAAGTAAAATTAAGCTGAAAAGTGAAAAAAAAGTATATTTATTCCAAATCTCAATCACAATACAGCTTATTACAGCATCACCTACTTATGTTCAGAAGAAATTTGGAATAGTCACAGTCAAAACACCAGGGCGCTGTTTTTTCTAGGAGCAATTAGACGACTGGCGAGATTTTTTTTTTATACTAGATGAAAACCCGACTTCGTTAGGATGAAATGTGACCCATAAGACACGTCATGTAGGTAGATATTTCTGTAGTTATCGGTTATCATAATTAATTAAAACTGCAAAAGCTTTGACATAAATAATTAAAATTTTAAATTAACTTTCTACAAACATTATTTAACAAAACAAATAGCTAACATAACCTTAAAGGTTTATTCTATGTAAACGTCTCTGTTTTAAGTACTCAGTCTTTTTTTTACTTTACTTAGATAAGTACTGAGTACTTTTTAAAATAAAAATGTTGTGCTCATATAAATTGCCAAAATCAAAAATATGTAATCACATATCTCATAGAGTACATCTTATAAAGAAGTGTCCAAAATAGTATCACAGTAGGAATACCAATACCTTTGCGAAACGATAGATTTTTTTTTTTGATTCGCTTAATGTTTACTGCAAGACGTTTCGGTTTATACAGTCTCATGAGATACAGTTCTTTGTAATGGACACTTTGTTTTTAAATGAATGGCGTGACGTGCTGAGTGGCGAGGCGCAGCTGCACTAAAAGTATGAAACGGAACGTTTTTTAAGTAGGTACTCATGATGTCGTCCGGTGTCAGTCTGTGACGTTTCGCTAAACTGGCCAATATGGCGACTGCAATTTGTCTGTCAGCCCCATTAGAATTTAACAAAATACTCGACAATTCGAATTTTGCGGATATAATGTTGTCAACTCGAAATCTTAATTTTTTTATGTTTTATTATTCAGGTACGTTTTCGATCGAGTCTACCGTACCCCTTGACGAAATTATTAATATAGATGTACTGCAGTCGAATCTTTTGGTTTTTTCCTGTGTGGGCTCACACATGTGTACATGTTTGTGTACTTACTAGCGCCGTCATTAAAAAATATTCGTGCCTCGTACCTACCTATATACAGCTTAAGATATATTTTTTTTTCTGGGCCCCTCCGGTTACAGTAAATTGTTACTAGGTCACTTTAAATATTGTTGCTTAGATATATCACGTATTATTGTTCAAAGCGCGATAAGAGACTACAGCCTGGGACTCCATAATTATGTAAATCGCGTGTTCGCGTTTAGTCAATCGAATGACGTCTGTACACGTTACACGTTAAATCCATTTATTACAGTGGTACACTAATTGTTCCGCGCGGGTTGTATTGTAATGTTCATTATACAATCTAATCTATAAAAGCGAAATACCACTCACTGATTAATCGAGAAAAAATTGGCAGGTAGGTTCTTTATAGGGTGTAGACATCCGCTAAGAACGGATTTTCCGGACCGGAACGGAAACAGATCACCTTCACGCTTCAACAACACCATTAACCATTGGCCTAAACAATGAAGATAGCAACTGTCCACCAACATGGCAAAGAATTCCAACACAACGAATTGCAAAAAGGAAAAAGCTATCGAACAGCCCACCTTACCAAGGGTAGGGGTCCTCTGGGCGTCGGGAAGTGAGCGTGATTTATACAGCTTCGGTACATGTCATTGACATCAGGTAGCCAGCTAACTGACGCCGCTGTGTGGGTACAGAAACACTAAACATACTGGTGCGTCGGGAAGTGAGCGTGCCTACAGCTCCGGTACCCATCATGGAGATTGGGGACTGGTAGTAGGGCCCCATTGCTTGGGAAACCGAGCGTCGGTTCGCGTACTCGACTTAAGAGTATCTGATTAGCCTGCATGCAGGTGAAAGGGGAGTATGACCTGCTACCAATCCGCTTGCGTGCTCGGTGGGTTTTCTGTGCTCAAGTGCGGGGCGGGTAAAGGCCCTCTCGACTGGTTGGTTTACTGGACGAGAGACTCGTAATTCTGTGATACATCCGGAAGGTTGGTACACAGGGGCACATTAGCAGTTAGGTATAAGATACGAGCCCACCTTACCTACAACCTACAAAGACCAGATCCTACACAAAGCGTAATGAATACGACTAACAGATAACCTAACTAAGGACTCCAAGGAAACCCAGACCAATTTTAAGAAACCCAATAATCCACCACCGATAATACTATATGGCATCGAAGATAATATCAAACTTGACAGAATTACTGAATAATACGGTCCCCAGGGGTAGCTATTCTTATAAAATAGTAAACAGAGATAAGCTCAGAATTGTGACACAAACAACGGAAACATAATGCAACGGGTGATTTTTCATCGTTTCACATATTATTATTTTTTTGTTATATATGAGAGGGGGGCAAGCGAGCATGTGGGTCACCTGATGGAAAGCAATCACCACCGCCCATAGAAATCAGCAACACCAAAGGGTCACCGATTCGATATTTCACACATTCTACAGTATAATAAAATAAGAAAGCATTCATTACTTTGGAATTTGTTTACAAACTACGATATTTGACACTTGTCTTGTCAGTTTAGCTATTTTGACAGTTGATCTATTTTTTTTTGCTGGAATGCGGACCCTGAAATCGGGCAGTTGAAGATTGTCGGAATGTGGAATTAGAGAATTGTTATTTTTTTCGTCTTGTGGTCCGCAGGAATTATTTGGGATTTTTTCTTGAGTATATTGGAATTTACTAAGGAGAATAGGAATTTAGGAGATTTCCGTCCATGAATAGAATAAATAGTTTGAATTTTTAATCTTGTTTGAGAAAATCGTTTGGAGGATTCTTAAGTAGGATGTGATCTGTTGAAGGTTGCCACGTTTTTATTATTGAAGAGGCGTTGTGCTTGGTCGACGGGTGACGTTAAACATCTTTTTGTATGGCGTGGACTGAAACTTAAACAATATAAGTATCTGGTGAGTGAAGAAGAGAGAAAGATAAAGACCATAGGGAAATAAATAGAGCTGACAGCCCAGGTAGTCATGCTCACTAAAGTATTGAAACTGGTGGCGGTGTCGTGTGGCGGGTCGACGTATTCCCAATAAAATGGTTGCATGAGGTGATGGCTGCTCCATACATCAACTCCTGAACGGGTGCTGCCAGAGGGGACTGGTTTGCCGTGGCTATCATGGTTGCAAGGTAAACAAAAGGAGAAGTTACGGTAATTAGTAATAGATAATAATATAATTATTAGCATAATAGCTACGTGCAATTTATAAATTGTAAGAATATTGTAAGATAAAAATAGAAAATTGTCAATAAAAGGTACGGACCCCGGAAACTGTAGATTGTAATTATTATCAATAAAAAAAAGCCGCTCAAATATTGCGATACTACAGCGCTACCAAAATAAAGTTTTGAAGATGATAAGCAGAACACCCTGGTTCATAAGGAATAAGAAAGTACATAACTATCTGAAAATCTCAACTGTACATAAGGAAATAGAAAGGTCCTGTGTGGCATACAAACAAAGACTTTGCCGACATAAAAAGGTCAGTGGGTAAAAACAAACTAGCTATAACACTCCTCGATACTAGTGAATATGTATTTCGATTGAAAACATCAAGATTAGCCACGATCAAAAATATTTACTATATAATATATATCTCAAAATCCCATTTCATCTCCATTAATCTGATAAAAGTTAAATAGGCTGATTCTATGTAGAAAAGAGAGAAAAAAATTGTAAGTTTTACACTTTTAATTTTGATTCCGAATTCTCCCGCTCTAAAAAACTTTTTATATACTCACTGTCGACGTTGATCACTATTTAATCAAATCAAAATTTCCACGCGAACGAACTCACGGGGATCTTCTCGTAAAAAAATAATAATTAAATATACGTACCAATTAAAATGTACGAAAACATGACGAAAACGACACCACTCTCTGGGTACTGTAATGAGGCTGTCGTAAATAAATGCACTGCTGTTTATTGATTGTACTAATAACATTTAAACTTTCGCGTTGCATTATTAAAATTATAATAACCACGGGAATTAACGCGATCATGCATGTAAGGTATTTTATATTCTTACCTTTATTATTGCCTGACGTTTCGACGAGGTTGCACCGGCTGTGGTCACAGGTTGTTGTCTCAGCGGTGTCAGTCAGTCTCCGTTCTGAGGGTTTGGAATAAATAATTCCATCCCAGCCAAAATCGCCTCCTCCATACCCCGGCTCATACCCCGGCTCTACGTACAAAATAATGTTCAAGCTTGTACCCGGGGTATAATAAATAAGATGTATCGGCCGGACAAGATATTTGCGTATCTTACATAAATACTTAGACTATTCAAACCTATTAATGAGGTATTTGAAACATTGATGTCTGGCAAGAAAGGTGGGAAACTTCTACCAAAAGACGCCACTTGTATCTGTTTTTTCAATCGGTAAGAGATAGATTAAAGAAAAAGTGGTTAGAAGTGGATCACCCCGTTGCACAATTTTTGACTGGACATTACAATTTTAAGGCTAAACTCTTTTCGTTTAAATTAGTGCCGTCGCCCTTATGTGAATGTTCTACTGCAAATTATGAAAAGTTATCAAACAGCACATCATGTTCTCTGGGAGTGTGATCTTTGGCGGCGGGAGCGGTATGACATTATGAATTCATTACAGGGCGCATCCGGGATAATATACTATGCTGATTTGGTAGCATCAAGGGAGAATTACCAAGCGTTCAGACTATTTTGCAATTCATATTATTGGAATCGATGTGTTAGGTAACAACTCAATGTTTTAGGTCCCCAATAGTGTTAGGTACTTAAAATCCGTGGTACACGGCTGTTGAGCTTCACTTGACTAGCCATCTCTTTAGGCTTTTAATGCCTTAATTGCCATATTGCTGTCTCTCACATTGCTAAGAGGGGAAGTCAAATTCCAAAAGCTTCCTACTCCTACTAATTTCTTCTGATTAAATTTGTTGTGAGTTCCAATGCAGCCGTAGTTGTACCCCCGGGACTGCAATGGACTTCATTGTTCATTGCCTTATTTGGCGGTCGCCGTTGTTAATCCTGGCTACACAGGAAACACAGTGGTGGGAATGTGTGGTGGGACCCGTCCCTTTAAAAAAAAACGTTAACAATCTCCTTTTATCTCTGTGATGGTGGTTCCTGAAGCACTCTCAATGGCCCAAGTCTTTACATAACCATGATAGGCTTTGATAGCTGACTAGCTATCTGCCTTAGGCATGAGAGTATATAAACAAATCTATCGAGTTTATGACACAATTTTTCTACATGAGGTTTACAATTACAATATTTGTTAATTGTTACACCAAGAAACACAGCACTGTCAACAGATTTAGTTAAAATATTATCATATGAAGCCTCAATACTTAGTGATTTATTATTATATTATATCAAGTATTCAATTAAGTTAGTCTTAGACAGGTTGATCATTAAATTATGCACCTTTAGCCATTTGATTATTAATGTCAATGTATTATTAGGTATCAGAGTCGGTTATATTAAAAAATAAGGAATATTGAACAGACACCGTGATTATTCATACACCCACAACTAATTAATAAAAAGGACTTGAAAATAGCGAGCACGCAGCACGTCCGTCCAGCACGACGTCTAAAGTGGCAATCCCCGAATCGACCTGACCTGAGAACATGTACCCACAAGGGGTACGTACGGGCCTCGAGCGAGTGGCTCTTTGCCCGGGCAGTCTCCGGTGGTGCGTGCACCACCGCGTAATGTTTGGGAGCCGCTCTACTGCGGCTAAGCTTGTGAGAAGCATGTCTAGGTCTAGTGAGGTGTAGTTAAGCCACTTAAGGGCTGAAAGGTTGAATTTATAGAAGTGAGGGACATTTACCAACATACTACCTCCTCCTATACACACGGACAATATACAATGGTGCCTGCCTGGGACCGAAGTCGACATTAACCAGGCGAAACACTACTGCACATATAAGTACTGTGTGTATTGACGTATACACCCCTAGAGATATATACGTCCATACACACCAATACATACAGTGTTGTGCAACACTAAACAATAACAACGAGGACGACACGTAGGGACTACATATGTCTGGAATCCTGGGTTGGGGACATATGTTTTACACCACTGAAAAAGATAAACCTACAGCCGTATGTATGCACCTAGGCGCATGCATACGGCTGCCTCAGTAGTATGTGTGTGTTTGCGCATATATAACTATATATATGCGCACACACACACACAAATACCCAGGACTTATATGGCTAGCATATAGTAAAGTTTACCTGCAAGCGTATGAATGCACCGCAGTGCACGCATACGCCGCTTCGAGGGAATACAAGCATGAACGCTAGAAAAGGACAACACGATGAGACAGCATATGTCCCTATACCCGGGTTAAGGCGTATCAGGACACATGCTGAACCGCTGAAGGTAATTATTACATACATCCGTGCCAACACGCCGTAGCCTATGCACACGGCAGTCCTGTTCCCTTCAGTTGTTGCATGTGGGGATGCAACAACTGAAACGAGCAAGCACCGAGAAACATTTGCCAGACGATATCTACACAGACGCATATAACTTACCGGTTGAAATAAACAAGGAAATAAGTCTCAATGACACCGGACCAAACGCGACTCTATGACCATATGTGACACTATGACCAGATACGACATTATGACCAAATGCAACACTAAGACTTTTTACGACAGAAAGAGATAGAAACAGATAACATTCACAAAACACATTTTTGACTGAAAAAGAACCCGACATTTTTGTTTTTGTTTTGTTTTTGGTAAATTTTGACACATAAAGAAAAACGTACAATATTTGAGAAAGCACGGCGTAGCACGCCAAATGTGCTTTAGGTAATTTTTTTAAGTTATATTTAACTTATTTTTAGGTTGTTTAAATTAAATTTAAAATTTGGAATAGGATTACGTTTTGATTTAGTTGATTTAGGTTGTTGTACGGACGCCCCTCTAGAGGGCGCCCGCACAACAACCCAAACCTACGATGAATTTACAAAATAGTGATTAATTTTGTTTTATTTTTTAGGGCAACCCTTGACTATGAAGGGTCAAGATTTGCATCAGGGCGTTGGTAGCTGCCGTCCAGACCTCGACCCCTGAGGTGATTTCGCGAAGCATCTCTACTAGGATTCCTACGATTGTCGCAATAGGATCCCTAGTATAGATAGATTGTGCGCGGGAAGACGCCCGCGAAGGGTAGTTGGCGTCTAGCGCCGTTTGGGGCATATTGACGCGACTATAGTCGTCGCGGCGACTCTGACGAGGCGACGGAGGAAACGAGGGCGCGGCGTTGGGCCAGATAGTGGTATTGCCGCCGGATTCGGCGCGGAAATGTACGGCCGGCGACTGATGTCTCGACGCCGGACGCGATGAGTGGCGCGACGGAGGTCGCGACGTCAGTTGTGACGCCGGACGCGAGCTCGCCTGCGACGTCGGACGGGAAACTATATTATGCGTATTTTTGTTTTTATTTTTCCTACGCGTACGCGGTTTGCGTTTGGGACGCGCGGGGTTTGCAGGTGGGGTTCCCCGAATCGGTCCTCGTCAATCGTTTTTATAGCCGACTAGCAGGGTGGGGCATTCGTCGTCAGGCGTGTACGTCAGCTTCGATGGCGATCTCTAACACGGCCTCTCCTGACACCCTGACGTCCTCGTCAGGTTCGGGCGCTGGATCAGCGTGAACAGCTAATGGGTCTCTGACCGGATCCACATCCTCTAAGTCTGACGCTGTTGGAGGACTAGCCGGGTCAGCTTCCAATATATCATTTCATGAGTCATCTTTCACAGACATAGGCTCCACTGTTAAGCATACGTACCTCTCAGTGTCATGTCAGACATAGGCTTCACTGTTAAGCATATGTACCTAAAGTCAACTGTTTTCTCCAGCTATTATCCACATTTTCTCATAATACTTGTTTTGTCATCAGATTTGGTAATACTTCGCCGTACCCGTGGACTAGAATTCCTACACGAATACTAAAATCCGCACATATAAATAATAATGCCTTAAATATTGCATGAGTTAATAAATGAAATAAATCTAAGTCTGGCAAACCTATTCTTAAAATTCTTATTATTAAACCTAATTGTCTTAAAGTAGATAGTTTCTCTACTCTGTGTCATAGTCACAGACATAGGCTCCACTGTTAAGCATATGTACCTCTCAGTATCATGTCACAGACATGAGCTGCACTATGAAGCATATGTACCTCTCAGTATCATGTCACAGACATGAGCTCCACTATTAAGCATATGTACCTCTCTCAAGCATATGTACCTCTCAGTATCATGTCACAGACATGAGCTCCATTAAGAAGCATATGTACCTCTCAGTATCATGTCACAGACATGAGCTCCACTACGAAGCATATGTACCTTTCAGTATCATGTCACAGACATGAGCTCCACTATTAAGCATATCCGTTTTGTAACTACTTCGGCAGAGGCTCCGCTATTAAGCATACCCTTTGAATACCACATCACAGACATAGGCTCCACTATTAAGCTTATCTGCTTGTAACTACTTCGGCAGAGGCTCCACTATTAAGCATGCCCCTTTTAAGACTCACCATCGAATAATGACACACATGTCTCCGGGGTCTATTCGCCTCTTCAAGGCACCATGAACAGCACCCGGCATATGTAACCTTGCCATACCAGCCAGCGAGAAGCTGAAGCTTGTACCCGTCATTCCCCAATGTCCGAATGACCCGGTACGGTCCCCGCATACCTGGATCGAGTTGACCCTGCGACTGAGAGTATTTCGACTGTGGAAAGGTAAAGTGACTAAAGCGCCACTTTTCATGAAAATTAGTTATATATTATGGTTCGATTGGATTATTTTTTCTGCGTCGATTAGTGAAGGAATCTTGGCGATTAGAGCATTTTTTGGCGCTTTAGCCATCCGAAATTTTGGACTCATATTTCTAGTCCTATGCTAAAGCGACAGAATTTTAAGGGTTTTAAGATTCATGTCGAATAAGTAATATGAGCTTTTATATTTATTACGAGTTTTAGAAAACCTTACTTCTGACAGTTTACATCTATTAGTCATTTTAAATTTTTGCCTATATGACTTATTTCGCACTTTAGTCACTTTTACTTTCTGCTATGAGAAACCTTTCCGCACATTAGTCATTTTACATGATTGAAACCTCTCAAAAAGTAGTTGAAGAGCCAGCGTACCTCTCAAAAGAAGAAGTCATTCTTCATGACGTGAAGAAGAAATTGAAAAATGCTTAAAAGAAATATGAGCGTAAAATGAGAGTTCTGATGCTGATTTTAATATAGTGAACATACTACCATGGTTTTGGAACCAGGGGCCCTACCGCCGAAGCTGAAGACGATTTTTGTAATGCGAAATTGAAACTAATGCTTAGATTGTTGGTAATTATGTTTAGCTCAGCTGGTAGAAACCCTAGAGCTCTATCTACTAAGCTAAAGATGTTTGTCAATAAATTTAAGCTAAGACTAATTTATGGAATCAACAAAACAGGTGGTAATCGGCTTCGGGTGTAGTATTATTAAGGAAGATCTTGCATTCGTATTTAGTACAATTAAAGGTGCTACGTGAAGGTGGTTGCGTTGCTTGTTAAACTTGGATAATCTAAAATGCCCGAATATCATGCCAGCGAAGCCACGGGCAAAAGCTAGTTATTATATATCCGAGAAAATATTCGAAATATTTTCGGCTTAGAAAAGAATTGAAAACTAAGTTTGTATGGAATACTTAGTAGTACTCCAGGCCCAGACTAATCAGCGCGGAAATCACAAAAAATATCTGATTGCCTGCTCGGATAATTATTTTGTCCTCAGTGGACTATTTTTAATAAGTTGAATCTATCGAAAAGAAAGCTGAGTGTATCTCTTCTCAATAATTAACAGGTTGTACAACAAGTAAGAAAGCAAATGTATGAATTATTATTATAATCAGAAACAATTTTCTTTTTATGTTTATCACTGTTATTATCTATATTAATAAAAGGCTTTGTCCTCACTGACTGACTGACTGACTCTTTATACCACTAGAGTGGCAAACAAGCTTACGGCCCGCCTGATGGAAAGCAGCTACCTCAGCTTATGAACGCCTGTAACACCAGGGGCATCACACGCGCGTTGCCGACCCTGTAAAAACCTCTTCACGCCCTTTTTGAAGAACCCCATGCTGTAGTCTCTTGGGAAAACCTCGCCAGGCAGTTCATTCCACAGCTTGACAGTACGCGGGAGAAAACTTCTCTGGAACCGCACAGTACGCGACCACTTGGGCCCCAATGTGTGAGGATGATTTCCCTGTCGATGGCGAGCGGTGCGACTATAGAAGGAGGCCGTGGGCATCATCTCAAACAACTCCTCTGAACACACCCCATTGTACAATCGGTAGAACACACAAAGGGACGCAAAATCTCGTCTCCGACTTAACGGTTCTAAACCATCTGTAAGTTTGGGATCCTCAACAATCCTCACAGCACGCCTTTGGATCGAGTCACAAGGTGCAAGCTGGTATCTAGGCGCTCCCGCCCATAGATGGCAACAGTACTCCGTATGCGGCCGAACTTGAGCTTTGTAAAGCATAAGTCTTTGCCGCGGGTTGAAGTACTGCTTTGCCCTGTTGAGCACACCTAGTTTCTTCGACGCCAGCTTGACCTTTCCCTCCAGGTGACAACGAAACTGAACGTCGCTGGAGATTTCAACTCCGAGAATCCCAATGTTTTTAGCGACGGTAAGGGGTGTGTTCTGGAATTGAGGAGCCACAACAAAAGCGGTTTTCTTAGCGGTGAACGCGCAGACTTGTGTCTTTGTGTTATTGAACTGAACTAGGTTCTTTCGCCCCCAGTCGGACACAAGTTGTTCGCGGCTCTCCTCCACCAGAGAGCGGGGGATATTGGCGCGGCCCGTGTAATAAGTGTCCCCGGTGCTGTCGTCGGCATAGCAATGAATGCTGTCAATAGACAACATATCATTGATATGCAGCAAAAACAGCGTCGGGGACAATACCGAGCCTTGCGGGACGCCAGCATTAATGTCCATGCTATCGGAGCAACTACCGTCCACAACGGCTCTAATACTTCTGCAGGACAAGAAGCTAGCGACCCATTCGCACAAACCCTCAAGTAAACCGTATGCAGGTAACTTCGAAAGAAGACTGCGGTGCCAGACCCGATCGAACGCCTTCGCCATATCTAGACTAACAGCTAATGCCTCACCTTGACTCTCCACGGCTGAAGCCCAGCGATGTGTAAGATACACTAGAAGATCACCAGTCGAGCGACCATGACGAAAGCCGTATTGATGGTCGCTGATCAAGTCGTGCTCTTCTAGGTAATTCAGGAGTCGGTTGTTGATCACGCGCTCCATTATCTTGGAGAGAAGGGAGGTAACGGCGATAGGCCTGTAATTCGATGGGTCTGATCTGTCACCCTTTTTGGGCACAGGGTGCACGTTCGCAGTCTTCCACGATGACGGAACCTGCCTGGTGGAATAAGAGAGCGCGAAAAGGCGCGTAAGAACTGGACACAACTCAGGAGCACACCGCTTTAGCACCACTGCCGGAATGTCATCTGGCCCACTCGATTTATGAACGTCGAGGGATAGCAATACCCGCCGGACATCTCGTTGAGTAAATGAGATTTCCGGCATGCAATCACCACACCGCGGGATGGAAGGCGGTGCGGCGTCCCCGTCGTTCAAAGTCGAGTTTGAGGCAAAGAGATTCCCCAACAGATTGGCTTTCTCCTTAGCACTGTGGGCCAGACTTCCATCCGGTTTTCGGAGTGGTGGAAAGGACGACTGACAAAAGTTTCCCTCGGCAGCCTTAGCAAGCGACCAAAAAGCACGGCTCCCAGATGGGTGCTTAGCTAGGTTCAGTGTTTATTAGAAACTAGCAAAGTGGTAGCCAAGGTATTGGACGGCCTGCTAAATGCACACATAAATAATCACGTCTCCTTGCACGACAACCAGTTTGGGTTTAGACCTAGACTATCGACTGAAAGTGCTATAGTGTGCATGAAGCATGCCGTCAGATACTACACTGACAGAAGTACGCCAGTATACGCCTGTTTCCTCGATCTGTCAAAAGCGTTCGACCTGGTTTCCTACGACATGTTATGGAAGAAACTACAGCAAGTCAACTTACCTCCAGAACTTATTAATATTCTACAATATTGGTATGGAAACCAGGTCAACAACGTGCGATGGGCGAGTACTTTGTCGAATCCGTACAGGTTGAGGTGCGGAGTGAGGCAAGGAGGTTTAAGTTCACCGACGCTCTTCAACCTTTACGTAAACGACCTGATTGACTCGCTCAGCAGTCGCCACGTCGGCTGTCACGTGGATGATATCTGTTTTAATAATATTAGCTACGCCGACGATATGGTATTGCTGAGCGCGTCAGTTGGGGGACTTAGGGAACTAATAGGTATCTGCGAAAAGTATGTACAGGACCACGGTCTTAAATATAATGCCAAGAAAAGCGAAATTATGTTGTTTAAATCTGGCAGTAAATGTCCGACAGAGGTGCCCCCTATCAGGCTAGCTGGTGTGGCGCTGAAGCGACTAGACAGGTTTAAGTACCTAGGTTACATTGTGACCGAGGACCTGAGGGACGATGCGGATATTGAACGCGAACGGAGAGCACTGTCGGTGAGAGCGAATATGGTGGCCCGCAGGTTTGCGCGTTGTTCAAAACAGGTCAAATTGACACTCTTTCGAGCCTACTGTACAACTTTTTACACGTGTAACTTGTGGGTCACGCACTCCCGAAAGTCGCTCGATACCCTTCGCGTTCAGTACAATAATGCATTAAGGGCGCTGCTGCGGCTGCCTCGCTTCTGCAGCGCGTCTGGAATGTTTGCAGAGGCGCGTATTGATGGCTTCCATGCCACTTTGTGCAAGAGGGCGGCCTCGATGGCGCTGCGGACGCGGGCCAGTGGCAGCAGCCTCCTGCGTGTCGTCGCTGACCGTATGGACGGTCCCTTTGTGGCCCACTGGCTTGAATTGCACGGACCAGTGTGCCACAACAGGTTTTAGTTGTTTAAGTATGAGGTCTGTTTTACTAACATAGGATAAGTATTTTGTACTAACAAATATGGACTGTAATAATTGTCTGAAATAAATAAATTATTATTATTATAAAGTACCCGTGCCCGCTACGGGAACACTCTGATTTGCGTCTATTTTTGTTAAGATTCCAGATATTTCATTTTTTCTCCATAAAGGACTGTTTCGTATTGACCATTATTACAAACATACACCATTTAGGTTAAGACGTCCTGGTAAACAATATTTTTGGCATTCGCACCAGGAGCCAAAATTGTAAGGCTTCCAGGAGAACTTACTCCTGAGCAAGCTACATACACCTGATCATGAGAGAAGCAGTCTCAAGTCAACCCCAGCGACCTTTAGAGACTGCCTTCATCTTCATGGGAAATTGAAGTCTCTTAAATTGAACGGGGTGGTCTGATGGAATAATGGGAATGCGGGTTATAACGACGGATTCCTCAACAGCGCGGTGAAATTTCGGAAAAACCCGTCTTAGTGCGCGCTTACATTGTACAGGGAACACATATCCAAAGTTTCAGATTTCTAGCTTCGGTGGTCTGGGCTGTGCGTTAATTAGTGAGTCAGTCAGTCAGTTAGTCAGTGAGGGCAAAGCATTTTACTATCTATGTCTTGCCCACGCCTTCGCTCGCGTGAAGTTCGCGCATTTTAGATTATCCAAGTCAAGTCTAACACGCAAAGCAACCACTTTCATGTAGCACCTTTAATTGTACTTACTCGTACTGATGCAAGAACTTTCCAGAAAACTTCTACACCCGTCCCGCCCTCGCCGCGCTACCGCCCGCGATCCTATATGCACTAATTGACGCCAAATGCAAATTTAAAAACTTATTCGGTTAACATTTCAGTCAACACACAAGTCTTATTCCATCAGCTTAAAAAGGATAAATCAAAGTTTAAAAAAAATTACATGATGATGGTCACGTTAGCCACGTTGAATTTTAAAATCGTTGTTGTTTTCGTAATCAGCGACCCGATAAAATATAAAAACAATAATATCCTTCATAATTTTCAGACTTTTTGACCCGATTTTACTCCTTTTTTTTGGGTTGAATTTCTAAAAATCCTGAAACACGTGTTCACTCATTTATCTATAGAAGTATTCGTGTAAAGTTTAGGATAAAATAGTCGGGAGCGATAAACCGTCATGGATAACCCCATGGTTTGAAATAATCTCTCGTATATACCCTTTCCTTAATAACGAAAGCATAGCGCGCTGTACAAATGATAGGTATAGCGCCATCTAGTGATGAGTTAATTAAAATATAAATATAAGCTTTTTAGACATTTTATGGCTTGGCGCTGGTCAAAAATTAATCAGTAATCCATAAACCCTTTTTTATGAACAACTATTCCACCAAGTCTCAAAATCGTAGGTGAATCGATTTTCAATATGTTACTAGGCTTACTACTGCGTTACTTTTGTGTATCTCTGATTATTATTGTATTTTCAATAATACATAGGATTCTAATTATTAAATATGCCTCAAATTCATACGTACGTGTTAATCATCAAAAGAAGAATATTATGTCGTCAATTAGAATTACTTTAAAGTTTTTTTGTCATTAATGGAAAAGTTTAAGTTTTAAAATTCAACATTGGTACCGCAGTAATTAAGATTATTAAGAATATTCTGTGAAACTGATTATTTCTGTGATTTAACTTTATAGGAGGTTAACATAAACATTACAGTTCACAACTGACTTATCGGTGAGTCTCAATGTACAATATTAATAAAAAAAAGGTATAAAAAAGTAACGCAGTTGTTTAATTTTTCGACACCTTGATTTATTATATGCCACAAATATAGTTAAATCATTAAAACTAACGCTGCAGAGGTAGGTATATTATAAATAGAACTACATTATATCTAATCTGCATAGAAAAAATAGAAAATATTTATTTTAATTTAAAAAAAAATTTAAATCGTATTTTCAGATTAGGCATTTGGACCCGTTATCTCTTTCTCGCATATAAATCCGTAAGGTTTATTACAATTAAGGTCGTTAAGCTTTCCATCAACTCTGTAAAGTGATCCACAGTATTCGTATCCACCGTAGTTACTTGGTTCACCGTTAGACCACTCCGAGTATCCAGCCTCTTCAAGAGTTTGATCTGAAGGACACAGAAACAAGTTTAAGCTTAGTCGACTGTCAGAGAAATACCACATCTGAGTAAGTATGTAAGAGAGTACATCTGAAAAAGTGAGATGTAACAAAAAACATTGGATCGAGTTTGCATATTTGTGGTAATCCATTGGGAGACAACCAATTATACTTTTTTCATTCATAATGACGCACGAATCATGACGCATTTGAACTAATGTAATTGATTTTTATCACCACGCACCACGCAAAATCTAACTTAAAATCTGGTTTATGTAGTATACCTTGATACTAGTGCATCGAGTACAAGCTGTTTTTTGTTTCATGGTCCATGCGTACGAAGTTTGATGCGAGAGCTAGTTTGATATTTAAATATAAATACAAAATCGTCATAATATCCTAATTTCTAGGACATTTTGACATCTTTTAGTTTCGAATTGAGGTAATAATTGATATTTTTTCGTTGTTTTTATCCGATAATGTTGTCTGACGGTTAAGTATTTGTAATGTGGTAACTTTTGTAATTATTTATTTTATATGTATTATACATGCATGTGACCCGGTTGACTACGGAGTACAAGGAATATTGCTCACGCGCTTGCACTTAGCAGGCTCCGCTGCTCATGCTGCAACACATCCTTACGTCTGATGACCTCTCACTCGCTTCAACCACGAAACATAACAATCTTTAAGTGTTTGTCATTTACCTACTGCCTCCTGTTAAGTAATAGTACTTCCCCAGTCATGATCTACGTCTCGTTTTTCGTTTCATCTCCTCCATTTATGATTTTATATCTATTGGTTTGTTTCAACTCTTTCACCTATGATTCAATGACGTACAATTTTTCTAAAAGATTTCGTCGTCGTCGCCTGCCGCCAGCTTTATGAGTTTTGAGCGCACTTCACCAGGCTGCTCAACAGCGGGTTGGCGGAGGACAATAAAATTGGCTTACAAGCCACCTAAAACCCATTTAATTGTCTTCACGACTGTCAATTAATGACAAAAGCCGGTACCGACGGCTTGACGTGCCCTCCGAAATATGGAGGAGCTCGAAGCAAATAAACCCATCCATGGACAGGCTATGGTTGACCTTGATTAACTTACGTGTTAGATATACCTAAAAGATCTCAATATAACAGAATTTTAATACTTACTAAAAATTGTCATAAAAGTCCTACTCGGTTCTCTGGCTCTAAATCCGGCAATAAAATAATACTGTGAATAGACCTCTGGTAGAATTTCATCTCTACGTGTTTTTATATTCGACATGCGCATAACATGTTTGACGGCCGACATCTCGGCCTGTGAATTGATCACCACAAGGTGAGCCCTCTGAGCTTGACATTCAGCGTAAGCTTCGTTCCACGAGTACGCTATTATCGGAATATAATAACAACTACCAACATTTCCCATATATCTGTAAGCTGGAACAACAATATTCACAAACAACCACAGATTCACTATCGTAGTTCCAATATCGTACAACTCGCCATAAATTAAAATTCTATCCATATCATTTTCATAATTGGCGATCTACTACAGTACGTTATTAGGACAGTTTCTACCACGAACTGTGAAGTTGTGGAATCAACTTCCTTCAGCAGTATTCCCAAATAAATACGACATGGAAGCCTTCAAAAACAGAGTAAAAAACTTTTCCCTTAAAAGGCTAGCAATGGATCGGCGACCCCTTGGAGTTGCTTATTTTTATGGGCGGTGGAGATTGCTTTCCATCAGATGACCCACATACTCGCTTGCTCCCTCTCATAAAATGAAAATATTTTAGCAGTCTCTCACATTGCCAAGGCGGCAAATTAAATTTCACAGCTTCCTATTTCTACTGATTTCTTCTGACAAATTCATTGTGAGATAAAAGACGGCTGTACTATCCCTAGAACTACAACGAAGGTTTATTGCCTTTTTGGTAGCGGTCACTAATCCTGGCTACACAGAAGCTATAAGTAGTAGGAGAGTGTTAGTTCCCACGTAGTGGTAGTTATAGTGCAAAATTTAAATGATAACCACTCTTTTGACGAAGCCTCTTTCGGTAGTCAACAGAGTGCACCACGTGCAGGTGGTTTGATTCTAAGGATTCGTAGATGAGCCTCTTACATCCAAAAACAGTAACCTCATGGGCATGTTTATGGTAAGATAAGACGGGATGCGTGTCTGTACAATATACATTACAATTGAATAATCTCAAGTTTATGAAACCAGAGATGCGGTGAAGATTTTAAAAAAAATCTCTCAATAATACTCACACACTCCATACACATCACATGAGGCTTTATATGGTGCATCCTTAGCCTCTACTTTACAGATGAATGGACGCTCTGAGTAACACCCGGTTGATCTTATTTCACCTTGTCTTGAAATCGATTCACAATCCATCCGTGAGTGTAATGCAGATACTGATATATCGGAATAATCTGTCATCTCTTCATGTCTATTGTCTTCAGAATTATCAACTAAATCACGAAAAGTACTATTAAACCTCGTCACTTACATTAATTAAAATGTATAGTCGCAGCCAACTGGTTGAAATAACTATTCAATCGCACGGCTAGCCTTTTACAAACACACGTCTAAATCGTCGTCTTGGAGAGCGACTGATCACAACGTTCCATAGTACAACTGGACGACACTCAGTTAAATGATTAAATGCCAATAATTTTCTAGATTAACCATTATTAGCTGTCGAAGTTGGAATCCTTACAGCGGTGCCAAGTCGACCACCGCTATATCGAGGTGCTGAGATGGCTGTAAAGCGCTGTGACAATGACTGTCCGCGTCCAGGACCAGCAGTTTATCCTATCCAGCTGCAGTACGTCAAAGGGATGTCATTTCCCCGAAACTATTTACCGCTGCTCTGGAAGACGTATTCAAAACACTGGAATGGAAAATACGAGGCATCAGTGTGAATGGCGAATACATCTCACACCTTCGGTTTACCGACGACGTAGTCATAATGGCTGAATCGCTGGAGGATCTCGGTCGAATGTCGACCGATCTCAATGTTTCATCTCGATCCGTGGGGCTGGGGATGAATTTCGACAAGACGAAAGTCATGTACAACGATGTTGTTGTCCCAAGCACGGCTATGGTAGAGAATACACCCATTGAAGTGGTTAATGTCTACCTCGGACATTCCATACAGCTTGGCTGGGGTAACTTCAATAAAGAGATCGATAGACGCATTTGATTGGGCTAGGTCTGATGGTCAGTCTCTGCACCATAGGTCATTGCAGGGAGGACGCACTGGTTGTAGACTTTAGTCTTCAACCACCACACAGTCCACAGGCTAAAGGTCGCACAGCGAGCGATGGAGAGGGCTATGCTTGGAATTTCTCTGACGGATCGAATCAGGAACGAAGAAATTCGACGGAGAACTAAAGTTGTAGACATAGCCTCCAGAGTTTGTAAGCTGAAGTGAGAATGGGCTGGTCACATCTGCCGAGTAAGTGATGGCAGATGAGGGAGGAAGGTATTAGAGTGGAGGCCGCGCATAGGACGATGAAGCATTGAACGCTCTCCTTCTAGATGGTTCGATGATCTTAAGAAAATGGCTGGAAGCGCTGGTTGAGGAAGCCGGAGGATCGTATTTGGTGGAAAGCATTGGGGAAGGCTTATATCCAGCAGTGGATAGATACAGGCGGATGATGATGATGCTCCAACGACGACACACCCGGATGAAGAGGTCGAGGCCATGTACGAGGATATTACTAAGGCCATGCGTAATACAACCAAGACCCACTTCATGGTTTTTGTCGGGGACTTGCTGGGTATCGTAAAGGCTACAGTACCGTGGACCACATTCATACACTGCGACAAATTGTGCAGAAAACTACCGAGTACAATCTGCCGTTCTGTATGGCTCTTGTGGCCTTAAAACATATAATTCAATGATACGGCGGCTTTTCAGTAAGCAGTGATTTCGAACATTTTAAATGCCATAATGATTCAATTACAAAATTAAGCACGTAGTTGAATAGCGTTGCCAATGAAAGCGCTAGCCGCACAATTGAATGGCTTAAATAGGGATGCAATTGTACGGCTAGCACTTTAAATCAGTTGACTGCGACATATATAGAATTGTATGCATAATATGCAGCCTCCGTTAATATAAGTAGAACTAAAAGCTGACTTCTATTAGCATTAGATCCTGTTGTTCTCAAATCTTTTACGATGACATTATTAGCTGAAAACAGTCATACCTTACCAAATTAAAATAGCCTAAAATTAATAAACCAATGCTAAAACTATGAAATCATTGAATTAATCCAGTGAAATACTTTACAGCTGTTCATTAACATCCTTCAAATATTAATATGCAATAATACGTGTAAATTTAGGATTTAATAGCACTTGATCATCATAAAATTACAGGCACGACTGAATGTTCATATTTTTGTATCGACGCACAAACACAAAATCAAAAAGTAAACTGCTTTTAGAATAATGAATATGGAGTTATTTTGTAAACCAGAATAAATAGTCTTGTATAGAAGACATAATATATTTGTATATTACATGTTCAATAGACAATTTATCCAGCAATGAAAAACAGGAAAATTGAGCAGCCAAAGTCCAAAGTCCTTTAAGATTTGTTGTGTCCCTGCGAGTGAGTAAGGCCAACAGAAAGAAAGGAAGGAGTATAGGCTGGCAACGGATCGGCGACCCCTTGGTGTTGCTGATTTGCATGGGCGGTGGTGATTGCTTTCCATCAGGTGAATCATCTCGTTTGCCCCACTCTCGCATAAAAAATGTTGAGCAATTGAGGCCATTTTTGTGACCCTGTTAGTTGGCGCCATGTTCAGGTTCACATTTATCGGACTTGTTAAATTGTGACGATTCGAAAACATACTTCGTTTAATAGGATCTTTCGTAGAACTGGGTCCTCCTTCATGGCTAATCCAAACATGCTTTTCGAGAAAATCTGGATAATTCTTGTACATGGCGTGTAGCTGAGCTATATCAAAGTCGGTTGTTGGGTGCATAAGTTGAGCACCCTCTACTTTACATCTTAACTTAGCATCCTCATATCCTACGCTTTCCATATGTAGTTTGTAAAACGCATCGGTCTTCCCGTTATATTCGTAGTCAGAACGATACACTTTGGTTACCCATGGTGAGTCACATTGTGTGAAATCTAGAATATAAGAATTTTTATTTTTTATTTTACATCGATAAACTTGCTGATCAGCTAATACAAAATGTATTAGACTAACGAGGAACAGCTCTTTCAGAGATGCCGAATTGATAGTATTTTCAAACTTAACAGGCGACAGAGAGCTGAAATCAATCTTGGCAACTTACCTAGAGCTACCGAGGACAATAGCCTAGCATTTAACAAGATTTACAGGTATATCGAAGTCTTTTGACGAAGGGCTGATTTTACATAGAAAACCATTTAAATTTGCAATTACAGTGTTCATTCTCTGTCGTTGTCTGCACATATATTTGGAGATCATCACCATAAAACTGGTTAGAACAACTGAGCGAAAGGGACAGGAAATTAACAAAAATAGAAAATAGTAACGGAGAGAGAATTCCACCCTGTCGTCCAGAAGACAAATCTTTCCAATCAGACATTTCTCCATCTAAGCGCACTGCTTGCTGACGACCACGAAAGTATGATGGGAACCATCCTAGTGCAATAGATGAGAAATTGTGCTGTTCTAATATGACAAGCAGGATATCGTGTTATACCGTACTGAAAGCATTAGAGAAATAAAAAAGTCACTATTCTCTCACTTATGAGAATAGTGACTAACCTATCCTCCATTCCCAATCTGATATCATCAGTAACTTTAATAAGTGCTCAGGGCGGAAGTCTAATTGAAATGGAGAAAGTAATTATACAATTGCAATTGCTCTCTGGTTTCTTTGGAGAAAAGGAAAATAACCTACCAAAAAGGAGAAATTAATGATGTGAGCTATTTCCCTACCCACATCATCACAACCAATTGCTTTAGATTTAATTGAAAGGATTATTTTACCGACCTCATCCATTGAAACTGGAAAAAAAGAAAAGCAGCTAATATTAGAATTAGCTCTGAATTTTTTTTTTAAATTGATGTAGATATAAATTAGGATCAAGGGCAGGAGTTGTAGCAAAGTGATTACTAAAATCGTTAAGAGAAAAGGAAGTGGTATGCGGTTGCGTAGTACATTTTCCAATACCAAGGGAATGAAGGAACTTCCATGTCATTGTATTAGCTGAGGACAAGTAAACTATATTTTCATGGTAGTCTTTTAGCTGTACTTACTACTTGATTGCATCGATTCCGTGCTATTTTGTATAAACTCCAGTTTGCATCGGACCTGTCATGCTTGAAAGTTCGAAAAGCACGATAGCGCCTAGTCATCGTCATACGAACTGCCTTAGTAATCCAAAGTGATCCAAGGTGATCCGCTTTACCCTAACAGCTTTTAAAGGGGCGTGATCAACAAATAATTTTAAAATACAAAGATTGAACTTCGTGACTTTTTTTCACTAACTGTCGTAGCATCAAAAACTTCAGAAAAGTCAGTCATAGTGGCATCCGCTCTCAATTTGGTCATATTTAACTGTAAATATGACCGTTGATAAGTGTAAATGGGGAAAAAGACATACTGCACCAACCACAAATAATGGGAAAGGGACAAGCCAATGATGACGATATCTTAGGCATATTTAAAAAAAATAATCCAACTTACTTCTACGAGTGCTTGGATTACAAAGTTTATAGAAATCTGTTTCCTTCTCTTCAACTTTGCATATAAATGGTCGTTCATTGGAACAGTCGTCAAGTCTCACTTCTCTACTGCGAGTGACCACGTTGCAGCTCAGCAGTTTCTGCTCAATGTGCATCTGGGTAAAACTCACTAAAAATATATTGAATTTCAGGGTTTTTCAGGGAATTTCTGTATACTGTTACCGTTAACCATAACGTCGAAAATTCCCGCCCGTCTCATTTTCACACTGAGTTATTCTCTTTGTATACATAAAACAAAGTGGGATTAGTTAGCACACATCTCCATACAAAGCGCTGTTTTTCTACGCGCGAAAACTGCATGAGAATACTCAATCCCTTATGCGGCTGAAATGAGTACAGCTGTATCGTCCGGCGAAAAGCGACCTCTTTCTGGTGACCTCACTCATTCGCAGGAAACACAAGGAATACAATAACCAAGGGAAATGTTATTCGGCTGCAGTATTCTGTGAAGTGGAGGCACTTTCCCAGTTAGGCTGTTCACAAATACGATGTTCCTCACCTCTCTTTCGCCAGAGCCTCTTTCGCTAGTCGGCAAGGTGCACCACGTACAGCCGAGTTTGGCCTTGGCTCTAGAGATCTTACACATCAAAAGTAATTGGTTAGCCAAGCACGACATCTGGCAATCCTACTTACAGTCTGGCATAGTCTCAACAGGCTCGTGTAGCGTATTGTTTTTTGTCACCCAAACATACTCCCCAATATCGGGGTATTTCTTCAATAAGTATTGCACCTGGGCAATGTCCAAGTCAGAAGTCGCCAGCATCAGTTTAGCACCTTCAGCTCTACACTCATTCTGAGCATCCAAGTTGGATTTTGTTTCTATGTGTAATTTGTAGAATGCATTCGTTTCGCGATTATACTCGTAGTCCATCCTGAAGTGTTGGCATTTCGATAATGATACGAAGATAAGTCCTGAAACCACATAATGTTGTCAGATGTATTATAAAATATGCTATAGTTAAGCAAATTGGGGTAAAAATGATTCATCCACATCTTTGAGTCAAATCCAACCTCGCCTACACGTGGTGCACCCTGACTGACAAACGGGGCTCTAAATTTCGAAAACATGTACACAGTACAGTTTCAAAATTATGTAAACAATTACAAAATAGCTGTTTCAAACAGCTCGAGCTCGGAAGTACCCACTGACTAATTCTCAAAAACATGTACACGGTACAATTTCGAAAATCTAGTACTGATAGCATTATTTATTTAGGTAGGCATTATTTAGTTCTAGCTGTTTCATCATTAATTCATTAATATGCGTCATTATATAATGTTAAAAAAAAAATAAAGGTTAATGTTTAAAGTAATGGGGTGTAAGTGGTTCATCAACATCTTTGAACCCAGCCAACTTCACCTGCACGCGGTGCACCCTGCTGACTGACAAACGAAGCTCCGACGAAAAGACAGGTAGGGAGCGTAATTGTAAGCTACCCGACTGGGGAATGTACCTCCACCTCACAGAATACCGCAGCCAAATAACAATTCCCTTGAGGGTTGTTGTGTTCCTGCGAGTGAGTGAGGTCACCAGAGAAAGAGATGCTGCGTTGGCAGCGGGGGTGGCGGCGCGCAAGTGATATTTTATATTGCTAGCGTTAATATGGCTACGGTAACCGCTTCACATCAGGCGGGCCGTATGCTTGTCTGCCACCCGACGTAGTATAAAAAAAAAAAGTAAAGAAGGTAGTGCCATCAGCAAGTGTCAACGGCTCGCCCGTCGATTGTTTTTTTTTCATATACAGCTCTAAAATAATATTGTGATAAATTTAACAAAAAAAAATATCGTCTCCAAACACTACTCTATATTTATGTATGTAGATACAGGCTGATGATGATGATGATGATGATGAAAAAAATATGGGACTAATCTGGAAGTATACTCTTTCAAATAAAAAAAGTATTTTTTTCAAATCGGTTTATAAATCACAAAAAATTAAAAAAAAAATACAGCCGAATTGAGAACCTCCTCCTTTTTTGGAATCGGTTAAAAACGTTGCAAAATATACAGAAGAAATAAGCGAGCATTACGGCTGTTTTTTTTTTTTGTTGTCGTGCAGTGCAGGTAGATAAATATTTCCTTTTTTCGCAGTCGTGTAAAAAGCAGGTACACACTTCCAATATCATTTTCATGTATCCATGACAATTTCTATTACATGTGTACAATTCGTATGCATATAATAGAAATTGTCACGGATACTTAAAAATGACATTGGAAGTGAATAGTTATTATTGATTTTGTTTCGTTTATATCAATGTGAAACCAATGTGTACCTAGTTTTGACACACTTTGATGGTTAGGTAATTTAGAAAAAAATGTCGTACACTTATTTCTGCAATAATAGAAGTAACATATTTTAGAAAATGTGACAATGTATATATATTATTGCTCGTGACTGTACTGCATTCGAATCTTTTAGTTTTTTCCTGTGTGGGCTCACACATGTGTACATGTTTGTGTACTTACTAGCGCCGTCATTGAAAAATATTCGTGCCTCGTATCTATCTATATACAGTTTAAGATTGTTTTTTTTTCTCTGGGCCCCTCCGGTTACAGTAAATTGTTACTAGATCACTTTAAATATTGTTGCTTAGATATATCACGTATTATTGTTCAAAGCGCGATAAGAGACTACAGCCTGGGACTCCATAATTATGTAAATCGCTTGTTCGCGTTTAGTCAATAGAATGACGTCTGTACACGTTACACGTTAAATCCATTTATTACAGTGGTACACTAATTGTTCCGCGCGGGTTGTATTGTAATGGTCATTATACAATCTAATCTATATAAGCGAAATAACACTCACTGATTAATCAAGAAAAAATTGGCAGGTAGGTTCTTTATAGGGTGTAGACATCCGCTAAGAACGGATTTTCCGGACCGGAACGGAAACAGATCACCTTCACGCTTCAACAACACCATTAACCATTGGCCTAAACAATGAAGATAGCAACTGTCCACCAACATGGCAAAGAATTCCAACACAACGAATTGCAAAAAGGAAAAAGCTATCGAACAGCCCACCTTACCAAGGGTAGGGGTCCTCTGGGCGTCGGGAAGTGAGCGTGATTTATACAGCTTCGGTACATGTCATTGACATCAGGTAGCCAGCTAACTGACGCCGCTGTGTGGGTACAGAAACACTAAACATACTGGTGCGTCGGGAAGTGAGCGTGCCTACAGCTCCGGTACCCATCATGGAGATTGGGGACTGGTAGTAGGGCCCCATTGCTTGGGAAACCGAGCGTCGGTTCGCGTACTCGACTTAAGAGTATCTGATTAGCCTGCATGCAGGTGAAAGGGGAGTATGACCTGCTACCAATCCGCTTGCGTGCTCGGTGGGTTTTCTGTGCTCAAGTGCGGGGCGGGTAAAGGCCCTCTCGACTGGTTGGTTTACTGGACGAGAGACTCGTAATTCTGTGATACATCCGGAAGGTTGGTACACAGGGGCACATTAGCAGTTAGGTATAAGATACGAGCCCACCTTACCTACAACCTACAAAGACCAGATCCTACACAAAGCGTAATGAATACGACTAACAGATAACCTAACTAAGGACTCCAAGGAAACCCAGACCAATTTTAAGAAACCCAATAATCCACCACCGATAATACTATATGGCATCGAAGATAATATCAAACTTGACAGAATTACTGAATAATACGGTCCCCAGGGGTAGCTATTCTTATAAAATAGTAAACAGAGATAAGCTCAGAATTGTGACACAAACAACGGAAACATAATGCAACGGGTGATTTTTCATCGTTTCACATATTATTATTTTTTTGTTATATATGAGAGGGGGGCAAGCGAGCATGTGGGTCACCTGATGGAAAGCAATCACCACCGCCCATAGAAATCAGCAACACCAAAGGGTCACCGATTCGATATTTCACACATTCTACAGTATAATAAAATAAGAAAGCATTCATTACTTTGGAATTTGTTTACAAACTACGATATTTGACACTTGTCTTGTCAGTTTAGCTATTTTGACAGTTGATCTATTTTTTTTTGCTGGAATGCGGACCCTGAAATCGGGCAGTTGAAGATTGTCGGAATGTGGAATTAGAGAATTGTTATTTTTTTCGTCTTGTGGTCCGCAGGAATTATTTGGGATTTTTTCTTGAGTATATTGGAATTTACTAAGGAGAATAGGAATTTAGGAGATTTCCGTCCATGAATAGAATAAATAGTTTGAATTTTTAATCTTGTTTGAGAAAATCGTTTGGAGGATTCTTAAGTAGGATGTGATCTGTTGAAGGTTGCCACGTTTTTATTATTGAAGAGGCGTTGTGCTTGGTCGACGGGTGACGTTAAACATCTTTTTGTATGGCGTGGACTGAAACTTAAACAATATAAGTATCTGGTGAGTGAAGAAGAGAGAAAGATAAAGACCATAGGGAAATAAATAGAGCTGACAGCCCAGGTAGTCATGCTCACTAAAGTATTGAAACTGGTGGCGGTGTCGTGTGGCGGGTCGACGTATTCCCAATAAAATGGTTGCATGAGGTGATGGCTGCTCCATACATCAACTCCTGAACGGGTGCTGCCAGAGGGGACTGGTTTGCCGTGGCTATCATGGTTGCAAGGTAAACAAAAGGAGAAGTTACGGTAATTAGTAATAGATAATAATATAATTATTAGCATAATAGCTACGTGCAATTTATAAATTGTAAGAATATTGTAAGATAAAAATAGAAAATTGTCAATAAAAGGTACGGACCCCGGAAACTGTAGATTGTAATTATTATCAATAAAAAAAAGCCGCTCAAATATTGCGATACTACAGCGCTACCAAAATAAAGTTTTGAAGATGATAAGCAGAACACCCTGGTTCATAAGGAATAAGAAAGTACATAACTATCTGAAAATCTCAACTGTACATAAGGAAATAGAAAGGTCCTGTGTGGCATACAAACAAAGACTTTGCCGACATAAAAAGGTCAGTGGGTAAAAACAAACTAGCTATAACACTCCTCGATACTAGTGAATATGTATTTCGATTGAAAACATCAAGATTAGCCACGATCAAAAATATTTACTATATAATATATATCTCAAAATCCCATTTCATCTCCATTAATCTGATAAAAGTTAAATAGGCTGATTCTATGTAGAAAAGAGAGAAAAAAATTGTAAGTTTTACACTTTTAATTTTGATTCCGAATTCTCCCGCTCTAAAAAACTTTTTATATACTCACTGTCGACGTTGATCACTATTTAATCAAATCAAAATTTCCACGCGAACGAACTCACGGGGATCTTCTCGTAAAAAAATAATAATTAAATATACGTACCAATTAAAATGTACGAAAACATGACGAAAACGACACCACTCTCTGGGTACTGTAATGAGGCTGTCGTAAATAAATGCACTGCTGTTTATTGATTGTACTAATAACATTTAAACTTTCGCGTTGCATTATTAAAATTATAATAACCACGGGAATTAACGCGATCATGCATGTAAGGTATTTTATATTCTTACCTTTATTATTGCCTGACGTTTCGACGAGGTTGCACCGGCTGTGGTCACAGGTTGTTGTCTCAGCGGTGTCAGTCAGTCTCCGTTCTGAGGGTTTGGAATAAATAATTCCATCCCAGCCAAAATCGCCTCCTCCATACCCCGGCTCATACCCCGGCTCTACGTACAAAATAATGTTCAAGCTTGTACCCGGGGTATAATAAATAAGATGTATCGGCCGGACAAGATATTTGCGTATCTTACATAAATACTTAGACTATTCAAACCTATTAATGAGGTATTTGAAACATTGATGTCTGGCAAGAAAGGTGGGAAACTTCTACCAAAAGACGCCACTTGTATCTGTTTTTTCAATCGGTAAGAGATAGATTAAAGAAAAAGTGGTTAGAAGTGGATCACCCCGTTGCACAATTTTTGACTGGACATTACAATTTTAAGGCTAAACTCTTTTCGTTTAAATTAGTGCCGTCGCCCTTATGTGAATGTTCTACTGCAAATTATGAAAAGTTATCAAACAGCACATCATGTTCTCTGGGAGTGTGATCTTTGGCGGCGGGAGCGGTATGACATTATGAATTCATTACAGGGCGCATCCGGGATAATATACTATGCTGATTTGGTAGCATCAAGGGAGAATTACCAAGCGTTCAGACTATTTTGCAATTCATATTATTGGAATCGATGTGTTAGGTAACAACTCAATGTTTTAGGTCCCCAATAGTGTTAGGTACTTAAAATCCGTGGTACACGGCTGTTGAGCTTCACTTGACTAGCCATCTCTTTAGGCTTTTAATGCCTTAATTGCCATATTGCTGTCTCTCACATTGCTAAGAGGGGAAGTCAAATTCCAAAAGCTTCCTACTCCTACTAATTTCTTCTGATTAAATTTGTTGTGAGTTCCAATGCAGCCGTAGTTGTACCCCCGGGACTGCAATGGACTTCATTGTTCATTGCCTTATTTGGCGGTCGCCGTTGTTAATCCTGGCTACACAGGAAACACAGTGGTGGGAATGTGTGGTGGGACCCGTCCCTTTAAAAAAAAACGTTAACAATCTCCTTTTATCTCTGTGATGGTGGTTCCTGAAGCACTCTCAATGGCCCAAGTCTTTACATAACCATGATAGGCTTTGATAGCTGACTAGCTATCTGCCTTAGGCATGAGAGTATATAAACAAATCTATCGAGTTTATGACACAATTTTTCTACATGAGGTTTACAATTACAATATTTGTTAATTGTTACACCAAGAAACACAGCACTGTCAACAGATTTAGTTAAAATATTATCATATGAAGCCTCAATACTTAGTGATTTATTATTATATTATATCAAGTATTCAATTAAGTTAGTCTTAGACAGGTTGATCATTAAATTATGCACCTTTAGCCATTTGATTATTAATGTCAATGTATTATTAGGTATCAGAGTCGGTTATATTAAAAAATAAGGAATATTGAACAGACACCGTGATTATTCATACACCCACAACTAATTAATAAAAAGGACTTGAAAATAGCGAGCACGCAGCACGTCCGTCCAGCACGACGTCTAAAGTGGCAATCCCCGAATCGACCTGACCTGAGAACATGTACCCACAAGGGGTACGTACGGGCCTCGAGCGAGTGGCTCTTTGCCCGGGCAGTCTCCGGTGGTGCGTGCACCACCGCGTAATGTTTGGGAGCCGCTCTACTGCGGCTAAGCTTGTGAGAAGCATGTCTAGGTCTAGTGAGGTGTAGTTAAGCCACTTAAGGGCTGAAAGGTTGAATTTATAGAAGTGAGGGACATTTACCAACATACTACCTCCTCCTATACACACGGACAATATACAATGGTGCCTGCCTGGGACCGAAGTCGACATTAACCAGGCGAAACACTACTGCACATATAAGTACTGTGTGTATTGACGTATACACCCCTAGAGATATATACGTCCATACACACCAATACATACAGTGTTGTGCAACACTAAACAATAACAACGAGGACGACACGTAGGGACTACATATGTCTGGAATCCTGGGTTGGGGACATATGTTTTACACCACTGAAAAAGATAAACCTACAGCCGTATGTATGCACCTAGGCGCATGCATACGGCTGCCTCAGTAGTATGTGTGTGTTTGCGCATATATAACTATATATATGCGCACACACACACACAAATACCCAGGACTTATATGGCTAGCATATAGTAAAGTTTACCTGCAAGCGTATGAATGCACCGCAGTGCACGCATACGCCGCTTCGAGGGAATACAAGCATGAACGCTAGAAAAGGACAACACGATGAGACAGCATATGTCCCTATACCCGGGTTAAGGCGTATCAGGACACATGCTGAACCGCTGAAGGTAATTATTACATACATCCGTGCCAACACGCCGTAGCCTATGCACACGGCAGTCCTGTTCCCTTCAGTTGTTGCATGTGGGGATGCAACAACTGAAACGAGCAAGCACCGAGAAACATTTGCCAGACGATATCTACACAGACGCATATAACTTACCGGTTGAAATAAACAAGGAAATAAGTCTCAATGACACCGGACCAAACGCGACTCTATGACCATATGTGACACTATGACCAGATACGACATTATGACCAAATGCAACACTAAGACTTTTTACGACAGAAAGAGATAGAAACAGATAACATTCACAAAACACATTTTTGACTGAAAAAGAACCCGACATTTTTGTTTTTGTTTTGTTTTTGGTAAATTTTGACACATAAAGAAAAACGTACAATATTTGAGAAAGCACGGCGTAGCACGCCAAATGTGCTTTAGGTAATTTTTTTAAGTTATATTTAACTTATTTTTAGGTTGTTTAAATTAAATTTAAAATTTGGAATAGGATTACGTTTTGATTTAGTTGATTTAGGTTGTTGTACGGACGCCCCTCTAGAGGGCGCCCGCACAACAACCCAAACCTACGATGAATTTACAAAATAGTGATTAATTTTGTTTTATTTTTTAGGGCAACCCTTGACTATGAAGGGTCAAGATTTGCATCAGGGCGTTGGTAGCTGCCGTCCAGACCTCGACCCCTGAGGTGATTTCGCGAAGCATCTCTACTAGGATTCCTACGATTGTCGCAATAGGATCCCTAGTATAGATAGATTGTGCGCGGGAAGACGCCCGCGAAGGGTAGTTGGCGTCTAGCGCCGTTTGGGGCATATTGACGCGACTATAGTCGTCGCGGCGACTCTGACGAGGCGACGGAGGAAACGAGGGCGCGGCGTTGGGCCAGATAGTGGTATTGCCGCCGGATTCGGCGCGGAAATGTACGGCCGGCGACTGATGTCTCGACGCCGGACGCGATGAGTGGCGCGACGGAGGTCGCGACGTCAGTTGTGACGCCGGACGCGAGCTCGCCTGCGACGTCGGACGGGAAACTATATTATGCGTATTTTTGTTTTTATTTTTCCTACGCGTACGCGGTTTGCGTTTGGGACGCGCGGGGTTTGCAGGTGGGGTTCCCCGAATCGGTCCTCGTCAATCGTTTTTATAGCCGACTAGCAGGGTGGGGCATTCGTCGTCAGGCGTGTACGTCAGCTTCGATGGCGATCTCTAACACGGCCTCTCCTGACACCCTGACGTCCTCGTCAGGTTCGGGCGCTGGATCAGCGTGAACAGCTAATGGGTCTCTGACCGGATCCACATCCTCTAAGTCTGACGCTGTTGGAGGACTAGCCGGGTCAGCTTCCAATATATCATTTCATGAGTCATCTTTCACAGACATAGGCTCCACTGTTAAGCATACGTACCTCTCAGTGTCATGTCAGACATAGGCTTCACTGTTAAGCATATGTACCTAAAGTCAACTGTTTTCTCCAGCTATTATCCACATTTTCTCATAATACTTGTTTTGTCATCAGATTTGGTAATACTTCGCCGTACCCGTGGACTAGAATTCCTACACGAATACTAAAATCCGCACATATAAATAATAATGCCTTAAATATTGCATGAGTTAATAAATGAAATAAATCTAAGTCTGGCAAACCTATTCTTAAAATTCTTATTATTAAACCTAATTGTCTTAAAGTAGATAGTTTCTCTACTCTGTGTCATAGTCACAGACATAGGCTCCACTGTTAAGCATATGTACCTCTCAGTATCATGTCACAGACATGAGCTGCACTATGAAGCATATGTACCTCTCAGTATCATGTCACAGACATGAGCTCCACTATTAAGCATATGTACCTCTCTCAAGCATATGTACCTCTCAGTATCATGTCACAGACATGAGCTCCATTAAGAAGCATATGTACCTCTCAGTATCATGTCACAGACATGAGCTCCACTACGAAGCATATGTACCTTTCAGTATCATGTCACAGACATGAGCTCCACTATTAAGCATATCCGTTTTGTAACTACTTCGGCAGAGGCTCCGCTATTAAGCATACCCTTTGAATACCACATCACAGACATAGGCTCCACTATTAAGCTTATCTGCTTGTAACTACTTCGGCAGAGGCTCCACTATTAAGCATGCCCCTTTTAAGACTCACCATCGAATAATGACACACATGTCTCCGGGGTCTATTCGCCTCTTCAAGGCACCATGAACAGCACCCGGCATATGTAACCTTGCCATACCAGCCAGCGAGAAGCTGAAGCTTGTACCCGTCATTCCCCAATGTCCGAATGACCCGGTACGGTCCCCGCATACCTGGATCGAGTTGACCCTGCGACTGAGAGTATTTCGACTGTGGAAAGGTAAAGTGACTAAAGCGCCACTTTTCATGAAAATTAGTTATATATTATGGTTCGATTGGATTATTTTTTCTGCGTCGATTAGTGAAGGAATCTTGGCGATTAGAGCATTTTTTGGCGCTTTAGCCATCCGAAATTTTGGACTCATATTTCTAGTCCTATGCTAAAGCGACAGAATTTTAAGGGTTTTAAGATTCATGTCGAATAAGTAATATGAGCTTTTATATTTATTACGAGTTTTAGAAAACCTTACTTCTGACAGTTTACATCTATTAGTCATTTTAAATTTTTGCCTATATGACTTATTTCGCACTTTAGTCACTTTTACTTTCTGCTATGAGAAACCTTTCCGCACATTAGTCATTTTACATGATTGAAACCTCTCAAAAAGTAGTTGAAGAGCCAGCGTACCTCTCAAAAGAAGAAGTCATTCTTCATGACGTGAAGAAGAAATTGAAAAATGCTTAAAAGAAATATGAGCGTAAAATGAGAGTTCTGATGCTGATTTTAATATAGTGAACATACTACCATGGTTTTGGAACCAGGGGCCCTACCGCCGAAGCTGAAGACGATTTTTGTAATGCGAAATTGAAACTAATGCTTAGATTGTTGGTAATTATGTTTAGCTCAGCTGGTAGAAACCCTAGAGCTCTATCTACTAAGCTAAAGATGTTTGTCAATAAATTTAAGCTAAGACTAATTTATGGAATCAACAAAACAGGTGGTAATCGGCTTCGGGTGTAGTATTATTAAGGAAGATCTTGCATTCGTATTTAGTACAATTAAAGGTGCTACGTGAAGGTGGTTGCGTTGCTTGTTAAACTTGGATAATCTAAAATGCCCGAATATCATGCCAGCGAAGCCACGGGCAAAAGCTAGTTATTATATATCCGAGAAAATATTCGAAATATTTTCGGCTTAGAAAAGAATTGAAAACTAAGTTTGTATGGAATACTTAGTAGTACTCCAGGCCCAGACTAATCAGCGCGGAAATCACAAAAAATATCTGATTGCCTGCTCGGATAATTATTTTGTCCTCAGTGGACTATTTTTAATAAGTTGAATCTATCGAAAAGAAAGCTGAGTGTATCTCTTCTCAATAATTAACAGGTTGTACAACAAGTAAGAAAGCAAATGTATGAATTATTATTATAATCAGAAACAATTTTCTTTTTATGTTTATCACTGTTATTATCTATATTAATAAAAGGCTTTGTCCTCACTGACTGACTGACTGACTCTTTATACCACTAGAGTGGCAAACAAGCTTACGGCCCGCCTGATGGAAAGCAGCTACCTCAGCTTATGAACGCCTGTAACACCAGGGGCATCACACGCGCGTTGCCGACCCTGTAAAAACCTCTTCACGCCCTTTTTGAAGAACCCCATGCTGTAGTCTCTTGGGAAAACCTCGCCAGGCAGTTCATTCCACAGCTTGACAGTACGCGGGAGAAAACTTCTCTGGAACCGCACAGTACGCGACCACTTGGGCCCCAATGTGTGAGGATGATTTCCCTGTCGATGGCGAGCGGTGCGACTATAGAAGGAGGCCGTGGGCATCATCTCAAACAACTCCTCTGAACACACCCCATTGTACAATCGGTAGAACACACAAAGGGACGCAAAATCTCGTCTCCGACTTAACGGTTCTAAACCATCTGTAAGTTTGGGATCCTCAACAATCCTCACAGCACGCCTTTGGATCGAGTCACAAGGTGCAAGCTGGTATCTAGGCGCTCCCGCCCATAGATGGCAACAGTACTCCGTATGCGGCCGAACTTGAGCTTTGTAAAGCATAAGTCTTTGCCGCGGGTTGAAGTACTGCTTTGCCCTGTTGAGCACACCTAGTTTCTTCGACGCCAGCTTGACCTTTCCCTCCAGGTGACAACGAAACTGAACGTCGCTGGAGATTTCAACTCCGAGAATCCCAATGTTTTTAGCGACGGTAAGGGGTGTGTTCTGGAATTGAGGAGCCACAACAAAAGCGGTTTTCTTAGCGGTGAACGCGCAGACTTGTGTCTTTGTGTTATTGAACTGAACTAGGTTCTTTCGCCCCCAGTCGGACACAAGTTGTTCGCGGCTCTCCTCCACCAGAGAGCGGCGCTTATTGGCTTATATTGGCGCGGCCCGTGTAATAAGTGTCCCCGGTGCTGTCGTCGGCATAGCAATGAATGCTGTCAATAGACAACATATCATTGATATGCAGCAAAAACAGCGTCGGGGACAATACCGAGCCTTGCGGGACGCCAGCATTAATGTCCATGCTATCGGAGCAACTACCGTCCACAACGGCTCTAATACTTCTGCAGGACAAGAAGCTAGCGACCCATTCGCACAAACCCTCAAGTAAACCGTATGCAGGTAACTTCGAAAGAAGACTGCGGTGCCAGACCCGATCGAACGCCTTCGCCATATCTAGACTAACAGCTAATGCCTCACCTTGACTCTCCACGGCTGAAGCCCAGCGATGTGTAAGATACACTAGAAGATCACCAGTCGAGCGACCATGACGAAAGCCGTATTGATGGTCGCTGATCAAGTCGTGCTCTTCTAGGTAATTCAGGAGTCGGTTGTTGATCACGCGCTCCATTATCTTGGAGAGAAGGGAGGTAACGGCGATAGGCCTGTAATTCGATGGGTCTGATCTGTCACCCTTTTTGGGCACAGGGTGCACGTTCGCAGTCTTCCACGATGACGGAACCTGCCTGGTGGAATAAGAGAGCGCGAAAAGGCGCGTAAGAACTGGACACAACTCAGGAGCACACCGCTTTAGCACCACTGCCGGAATGTCATCTGGCCCACTCGATTTATGAACGTCGAGGGATAGCAATACCCGCCGGACATCTCGTTGAGTAAATGAGATTTCCGGCATGCAATCACCACACCGCGGGATGGAAGGCGGTGCGGCGTCCCCGTCGTTCAAAGTCGAGTTTGAGGCAAAGAGATTCCCCAACAGATTGGCTTTCTCCTTAGCACTGTGGGCCAGACTTCCATCCGGTTTTCGGAGTGGTGGAAAGGACGACTGACAAAAGTTTCCCTCGGCAGCCTTAGCAAGCGACCAAAAAGCACGGCTCCCAGATGGGTGCTTAGCTAGGTTCAGTGTTTATTAGAAACTAGCAAAGTGGTAGCCAAGGTATTGGACGGCCTGCTAAATGCACACATAAATAATCACGTCTCCTTGCACGACAACCAGTTTGGGTTTAGACCTAGACTATCGACTGAAAGTGCTATAGTGTGCATGAAGCATGCCGTCAGATACTACACTGACAGAAGTACGCCAGTATACGCCTGTTTCCTCGATCTGTCAAAAGCGTTCGACCTGGTTTCCTACGACATGTTATGGAAGAAACTACAGCAAGTCAACTTACCTCCAGAACTTATTAATATTCTACAATATTGGTATGGAAACCAGGTCAACAACGTGCGATGGGCGAGTACTTTGTCGAATCCGTACAGGTTGAGGTGCGGAGTGAGGCAAGGAGGTTTAAGTTCACCGACGCTCTTCAACCTTTACGTAAACGACCTGATTGACTCGCTCAGCAGTCGCCACGTCGGCTGTCACGTGGATGATATCTGTTTTAATAATATTAGCTACGCCGACGATATGGTATTGCTGAGCGCGTCAGTTGGGGGACTTAGGGAACTAATAGGTATCTGCGAAAAGTATGTACAGGACCACGGTCTTAAATATAATGCCAAGAAAAGCGAAATTATGTTGTTTAAATCTGGCAGTAAATGTCCGACAGAGGTGCCCCCTATCAGGCTAGCTGGTGTGGCGCTGAAGCGACTAGACAGGTTTAAGTACCTAGGTTACATTGTGACCGAGGACCTGAGGGACGATGCGGATATTGAACGCGAACGGAGAGCACTGTCGGTGAGAGCGAATATGGTGGCCCGCAGGTTTGCGCGTTGTTCAAAACAGGTCAAATTGACACTCTTTCGAGCCTACTGTACAACTTTTTACACGTGTAACTTGTGGGTCACGCACTCCCGAAAGTCGCTCGATACCCTTCGCGTTCAGTACAATAATGCATTAAGGGCGCTGCTGCGGCTGCCTCGCTTCTGCAGCGCGTCTGGAATGTTTGCAGAGGCGCGTATTGATGGCTTCCATGCCACTTTGTGCAAGAGGGCGGCCTCGATGGCGCTGCGGACGCGGGCCAGTGGCAGCAGCCTCCTGCGTGTCGTCGCTGACCGTATGGACGGTCCCTTTGTGGCCCACTGGCTTGAATTGCACGGACCAGTGTGCCACAACAGGTTTTAGTTGTTTAAGTATGAGGTCTGTTTTACTAACATAGGATAAGTATTTTGTACTAACAAATATGGACTGTAATAATTGTCTGAAATAAATAAATTATTATTATTATAAAGTACCCGTGCCCGCTACGGGAACACTCTGATTTGCGTCTATTTTTGTTAAGATTCCAGATATTTCATTTTTTCTCCATAAAGGACTGTTTCGTATTGACCATTATTACAAACATACACCATTTAGGTTAAGACGTCCTGGTAAACAATATTTTTGGCATTCGCACCAGGAGCCAAAATTGTAAGGCTTCCAGGAGAACTTACTCCTGAGCAAGCTACATACACCTGATCATGAGAGAAGCAGTCTCAAGTCAACCCCAGCGACCTTTAGAGACTGCCTTCATCTTCATGGGAAATTGAAGTCTCTTAAATTGAACGGGGTGGTCTGATGGAATAATGGGAATGCGGGTTATAACGACGGATTCCTCAACAGCGCGGTGAAATTTCGGAAAAACCCGTCTTAGTGCGCGCTTACATTGTACAGGGAACACATATCCAAAGTTTCAGATTTCTAGCTTCGGTGGTCTGGGCTGTGCGTTAATTAGTGAGTCAGTCAGTCAGTTAGTCAGTGAGGGCAAAGCATTTTACTATCTATGTCTTGCCCACGCCTTCGCTCGCGTGAAGTTCGCGCATTTTAGATTATCCAAGTCAAGTCTAACACGCAAAGCAACCACTTTCATGTAGCACCTTTAATTGTACTTACTCGTACTGATGCAAGAACTTTCCAGAAAACTTCTACACCCGTCCCGCCCTCGCCGCGCTACCGCCCGCGATCCTATATGCACTAATTGACGCCAAATGCAAATTTAAAAACTTATTCGGTTAACATTTCAGTCAACACACAAGTCTTATTCCATCAGCTTAAAAAGGATAAATCAAAGTTTAAAAAAAATTACATGATGATGGTCACGTTAGCCACGTTGAATTTTAAAATCGTTGTTGTTTTCGTAATCAGCGACCCGATAAAATATAAAAACAATAATATCCTTCATAATTTTCAGACTTTTTGACCCGATTTTACTCCTTTTTTTTGGGTTGAATTTCTAAAAATCCTGAAACACGTGTTCACTCATTTATCTATAGAAGTATTCGTGTAAAGTTTAGGATAAAATAGTCGGGAGCGATAAACCGTCATGGATAACCCCATGGTTTGAAATAATCTCTCGTATATACCCTTTCCTTAATAACGAAAGCATAGCGCGCTGTACAAATGATAGGTATAGCGCCATCTAGTGATGAGTTAATTAAAATATAAATATAAGCTTTTTAGACATTTTATGGCTTGGCGCTGGTCAAAAATTAATCAGTAATCCATAAACCCTTTTTTATGAACAACTATTCCACCAAGTCTCAAAATCGTAGGTGAATCGATTTTCAATATGTTACTAGGCTTACTACTGCGTTACTTTTGTGTATCTCTGATTATTATTGTATTTTCAATAATACATAGGATTCTAATTATTAAATATGCCTCAAATTCATACGTACGTGTTAATCATCAAAAGAAGAATATTATGTCGTCAATTAGAATTACTTTAAAGTTTTTTTGTCATTAATGGAAAAGTTTAAGTTTTAAAATTCAACATTGGTACCGCAGTAATTAAGATTATTAAGAATATTCTGTGAAACTGATTATTTCTGTGATTTAACTTTATAGGAGGTTAACATAAACATTACAGTTCACAACTGACTTATCGGTGAGTCTCAATGTACAATATTAATAAAAAAAAGGTATAAAAAAGTAACGCAGTTGTTTAATTTTTCGACACCTTGATTTATTATATGCCACAAATATAGTTAAATCATTAAAACTAACGCTGCAGAGGTAGGTATATTATAAATAGAACTACATTATATCTAATCTGCATAGAAAAAATAGAAAATATTTATTTTAATTTAAAAAAAAATTTAAATCGTATTTTCAGATTAGGCATTTGGACCCGTTATCTCTTTCTCGCATATAAATCCGTAAGGTTTATTACAATTAAGGTCGTTAAGCTTTCCATCAACTCTGTAAAGTGATCCACAGTATTCGTATCCACCGTAGTTACTTGGTTCACCGTTAGACCACTCCGAGTATCCAGCCTCTTCAAGAGTTTGATCTGAAGGACACAGAAACAAGTTTAAGCTTAGTCGACTGTCAGAGAAATACCACATCTGAGTAAGTATGTAAGAGAGTACATCTGAAAAAGTGAGATGTAACAAAAAACATTGGATCGAGTTTGCATATTTGTGGTAATCCATTGGGAGACAACCAATTATACTTTTTTCATTCATAATGACGCACGAATCATGACGCATTTGAACTAATGTAATTGATTTTTATCACCACGCACCACGCAAAATCTAACTTAAAATCTGGTTTATGTAGTATACCTTGATACTAGTGCATCGAGTACAAGCTGTTTTTTGTTTCATGGTCCATGCGTACGAAGTTTGATGCGAGAGCTAGTTTGATATTTAAATATAAATACAAAATCGTCATAATATCCTAATTTCTAGGACATTTTGACATCTTTTAGTTTCGAATTGAGGTAATAATTGATATTTTTTCGTTGTTTTTATCCGATAATGTTGTCTGACGGTTAAGTATTTGTAATGTGGTAACTTTTGTAATTATTTATTTTATATGTATTATACATGCATGTGACCCGGTTGACTACGGAGTACAAGGAATATTGCTCACGCGCTTGCACTTAGCAGGCTCCGCTGCTCATGCTGCAACACATCCTTACGTCTGATGACCTCTCACTCGCTTCAACCACGAAACATAACAATCTTTAAGTGTTTGTCATTTACCTACTGCCTCCTGTTAAGTAATAGTACTTCCCCAGTCATGATCTACGTCTCGTTTTTCGTTTCATCTCCTCCATTTATGATTTTATATCTATTGGTTTGTTTCAACTCTTTCACCTATGATTCAATGACGTACAATTTTTCTAAAAGATTTCGTCGTCGTCGCCTGCCGCCAGCTTTATGAGTTTTGAGCGCACTTCACCAGGCTGCTCAACAGCGGGTTGGCGGAGGACAATAAAATTGGCTTACAAGCCACCTAAAACCCATTTAATTGTCTTCACGACTGTCAATTAATGACAAAAGCCGGTACCGACGGCTTGACGTGCCCTCCGAAATATGGAGGAGCTCGAAGCAAATAAACCCATCCATGGACAGGCTATGGTTGACCTTGATTAACTTACGTGTTAGATATACCTAAAAGATCTCAATATAACAGAATTTTAATACTTACTAAAAATTGTCATAAAAGTCCTACTCGGTTCTCTGGCTCTAAATCCGGCAATAAAATAATACTGTGAATAGACCTCTGGTAGAATTTCATCTCTACGTGTTTTTATATTCGACATGCGCATAACATGTTTGACGGCCGACATCTCGGCCTGTGAATTGATCACCACAAGGTGAGCCCTCTGAGCTTGACATTCAGCGTAAGCTTCGTTCCACGAGTACGCTATTATCGGAATATAATAACAACTACCAACATTTCCCATATATCTGTAAGCTGGAACAACAATATTCACAAACAACCACAGATTCACTATCGTAGTTCCAATATCGTACAACTCGCCATAAATTAAAATTCTATCCATATCATTTTCATAATTGGCGATCTACTACAGTACGTTATTAGGACAGTTTCTACCACGAACTGTGAAGTTGTGGAATCAACTTCCTTCAGCAGTATTCCCAAATAAATACGACATGGAAGCCTTCAAAAACAGAGTAAAAAACTTTTCCCTTAAAAGGCTAGCAATGGATCGGCGACCCCTTGGAGTTGCTTATTTTTATGGGCGGTGGAGATTGCTTTCCATCAGATGACCCACATACTCGCTTGCTCCCTCTCATAAAATGAAAATATTTTAGCAGTCTCTCACATTGCCAAGGCGGCAAATTAAATTTCACAGCTTCCTATTTCTACTGATTTCTTCTGACAAATTCATTGTGAGATAAAAGACGGCTGTACTATCCCTAGAACTACAACGAAGGTTTATTGCCTTTTTGGTAGCGGTCACTAATCCTGGCTACACAGAAGCTATAAGTAGTAGGAGAGTGTTAGTTCCCACGTAGTGGTAGTTATAGTGCAAAATTTAAATGATAACCACTCTTTTGACGAAGCCTCTTTCGGTAGTCAACAGAGTGCACCACGTGCAGGTGGTTTGATTCTAAGGATTCGTAGATGAGCCTCTTACATCCAAAAACAGTAACCTCATGGGCATGTTTATGGTAAGATAAGACGGGATGCGTGTCTGTACAATATACATTACAATTGAATAATCTCAAGTTTATGAAACCAGAGATGCGGTGAAGATTTTAAAAAAAATCTCTCAATAATACTCACACACTCCATACACATCACATGAGGCTTTATATAGTGCATCCTTAGCCTCTACTTTACAGATGAATGGACGCTCTGAGTAACACCCGGTTGATCTTATTTCACCTTGTCTTGAAATCGATTCACAATCCATCCGTGAGTGTAATGCAGATACTGATATATCGGAATAATCTGTCATCTCTTCATGTCTATTGTCTTCAGAATTATCAACTAAATCACGAAAAGTACTATTAAACCTCGTCACTTACATTAATTAAAATGTATAGTCGCAGCCAACTGGTTGAAATAACTATTCAATCGCACGGCTAGCCTTTTACAAACACACGTCTAAATCGTCGTCTTGGAGAGCGACTGATCACAACGTTCCATAGTACAACTGGACGACACTCAGTTAAATGATTAAATGCCAATAATTTTCTAGATTAACCATTATTAGCTGTCGAAGTTGGAATCCTTACAGCGGTGCCAAGTCGACCACCGCTATATCGAGGTGCTGAGATGGCTGTAAAGCGCTGTGACAATGACTGTCCGCGTCCAGGACCAGCAGTTTATCCTATCCAGCTGCAGTACGTCAAAGGGATGTCATTTCCCCGAAACTATTTACCGCTGCTCTGGAAGACGTATTCAAAACACTGGAATGGAAAATACGAGGCATCAGTGTGAATGGCGAATACATCTCACACCTTCGGTTTACCGACGACGTAGTCATAATGGCTGAATCGCTGGAGGATCTCGGTCGAATGTCGACCGATCTCAATGTTTCATCTCGATCCGTGGGGCTGGGGATGAATTTCGACAAGACGAAAGTCATGTACAACGATGTTGTTGTCCCAAGCACGGCTATGGTAGAGAATACACCCATTGAAGTGGTTAATGTCTACCTCGGACATTCCATACAGCTTGGCTGGGGTAACTTCAATAAAGAGATCGATAGACGCATTTGATTGGGCTAGGTCTGATGGTCAGTCTCTGCACCATAGGTCATTGCAGGGAGGACGCACTGGTTGTAGACTTTAGTCTTCAACCACCACACAGTCCACAGGCTAAAGGTCGCACAGCGAGCGATGGAGAGGGCTATGCTTGGAATTTCTCTGACGGATCGAATCAGGAACGAAGAAATTCGACGGAGAACTAAAGTTGTAGACATAGCCTCCAGAGTTTGTAAGCTGAAGTGAGAATGGGCTGGTCACATCTGCCGAGTAAGTGATGGCAGATGAGGGAGGAAGGTATTAGAGTGGAGGCCGCGCATAGGACGATGAAGCATTGAACGCTCTCCTTCTAGATGGTTCGATGATCTTAAGAAAATGGCTGGAAGCGCTGGTTGAGGAAGCCGGAGGATCGTATTTGGTGGAAAGCATTGGGGAAGGCTTATATCCAGCAGTGGATAGATACAGGCGGATGATGATGATGCTCCAACGACGACACACCCGGATGAAGAGGTCGAGGCCATGTACGAGGATATTACTAAGGCCATGCGTAATACAACCAAGACCCACTTCATGGTTTTTGTCGGGGACTTGCTGGGTATCGTAAAGGCTACAGTACCGTGGACCACATTCATACACTGCGACAAATTGTGCAGAAAACTACCGAGTACAATCTGCCGTTCTGTATGGCTCTTGTGGCCTTAAAACATATAATTCAATGATACGGCGGCTTTTCAGTAAGCAGTGATTTCGAACATTTTAAATGCCATAATGATTCAATTACAAAATTAAGCACGTAGTTGAATAGCGTTGCCAATGAAAGCGCTAGCCGCACAATTGAATGGCTTAAATAGGGATGCAATTGTACGGCTAGCACTTTAAATCAGTTGACTGCGACATATATAGAATTGTATGCATAATATGCAGCCTCCGTTAATATAAGTAGAACTAAAAGCTGACTTCTATTAGCATTAGATCCTGTTGTTCTCAAATCTTTTACGATGACATTATTAGCTGAAAACAGTCATACCTTACCAAATTAAAATAGCCTAAAATTAATAAACCAATGCTAAAACTATGAAATCATTGAATTAATCCAGTGAAATACTTTACAGCTGTTCATTAACATCCTTCAAATATTAATATGCAATAATACGTGTAAATTTAGGATTTAATAGCACTTGATCATCATAAAATTACAGGCACGACTGAATGTTCATATTTTTGTATCGACGCACAAACACAAAATCAAAAAGTAAACTGCTTTTAGAATAATGAATATGGAGTTATTTTGTAAACCAGAATAAATAGTCTTGTATAGAAGACATAATATATTTGTATATTACATGTTCAATAGACAATTTATCCAGCAATGAAAAACAGGAAAATTGAGCAGCCAAAGTCCAAAGTCCTTTAAGATTTGTTGTGTCCCTGCGAGTGAGTAAGGCCAACAGAAAGAAAGGAAGGAGTATAGGCTGGCAACGGATCGGCGACCCCTTGGTGTTGCTGATTTGCATGGGCGGTGGTGATTGCTTTCCATCAGGTGAATCATCTCGTTTGCCCCACTCTCGCATAAAAAATGTTGAGCAATTGAGGCCATTTTTGTGACCCTGTTAGTTGGCGCCATGTTCAGGTTCACATTTATCGGACTTGTTAAATTGTGACGATTCGAAAACATACTTCGTTTAATAGGATCTTTCGTAGAACTGGGTCCTCCTTCATGGCTAATCCAAACATGCTTTTCGAGAAAATCTGGATAATTCTTGTACATGGCGTGTAGCTGAGCTATATCAAAGTCGGTTGTTGGGTGCATAAGTTGAGCACCCTCTACTTTACATCTTAACTTAGCATCCTCATATCCTACGCTTTCCATATGTAGTTTGTAAAACGCATCGGTCTTCCCGTTATATTCGTAGTCAGAACGATACACTTTGGTTACCCATGGTGAGTCACATTGTGTGAAATCTAGAATATAAGAATTTTTATTTTTTATTTTACATCGATAAACTTGCTGATCAGCTAATACAAAATGTATTAGACTAACGAGGAACAGCTCTTTCAGAGATGCCGAATTGATAGTATTTTCAAACTTAACAGGCGACAGAGAGCTGAAATCAATCTTGGCAACTTACCTAGAGCTACCGAGGACAATAGCCTAGCATTTAACAAGATTTACAGGTATATCGAAGTCTTTTGACGAAGGGCTGATTTTACATAGAAAACCATTTAAATTTGCAATTACAGTGTTCATTCTCTGTCGTTGTCTGCACATATATTTGGAGATCATCACCATAAAACTGGTTAGAACAACTGAGCGAAAGGGACAGGAAATTAACAAAAATAGAAAATAGTAACGGAGAGAGAATTCCACCCTGTCGTCCAGAAGACAAATCTTTCCAATCAGACATTTCTCCATCTAAGCGCACTGCTTGCTGACGACCACGAAAGTATGATGGGAACCATCCTAGTGCAATAGATGAGAAATTGTGCTGTTCTAATATGACAAGCAGGATATCGTGTTATACCGTACTGAAAGCATTAGAGAAATAAAAAAGTCACTATTCTCTCACTTATGAGAATAGTGACTAACCTATCCTCCATTCCCAATCTGATATCATCAGTAACTTTAATAAGTGCTCAGGGCGGAAGTCTAATTGAAATGGAGAAAGTAATTATACAATTGCAATTGCTCTCTGGTTTCTTTGGAGAAAAGGAAAATAACCTACCAAAAAGGAGAAATTAATGATGTGAGCTATTTCCCTACCCACATCATCACAACCAATTGCTTTAGATTTAATTGAAAGGATTATTTTACCGACCTCATCCATTGAAACTGGAAAAAAAGAAAAGCAGCTAATATTAGAATTAGCTCTGAATTTTTTTTTTAAATTGATGTAGATATAAATTAGGATCAAGGGCAGGAGTTGTAGCAAAGTGATTACTAAAATCGTTAAGAGAAAAGGAAGTGGTATGCGGTTGCGTAGTACATTTTCCAATACCAAGGGAATGAAGGAACTTCCATGTCATTGTATTAGCTGAGGACAAGTAAACTATATTTTCATGGTAGTCTTTTAGCTGTACTTACTACTTGATTGCATCGATTCCGTGCTATTTTGTATAAACTCCAGTTTGCATCGGACCTGTCATGCTTGAAAGTTCGAAAAGCACGATAGCGCCTAGTCATCGCCATAAGAACTGCCTTAGTACTCCAAAGTGATCCAAGGTGATCCACTTTACTTTTAAAGGGGCGTGATCATCAAACAATTTTAAAATACAAATATTGAACTTCGTGACTTTTTTTCACTAACTGTCGTAGCATCAAAAACTTCAGAAAAGTCAGTCATAGTGGCATCCGCTCTCAATTTGGTCATATTTAACTGTAAATATGACCGTTGATAAGTGTAAATGGAGAAAAAGACATACTGCGCCGACCACAAATAATGGGAAAGGGACAAGCCAATGATGACGATATCTTAGGCATATTTTAAAAAAATAATCCAACTTACTTCTACGAGTGCTTGCATTACAAAGTTTATAGAAATCTGTTTCCTTCTCTTCAACTTTGCATATAAATGGTCGTTCATTGGAACAGTTGTCAAGTCTCACTTCTCCACTGCGAGTGACCACGTTGCAGCTCAGCAGTTTCTGCTCAATGTGCATCTGGGTAAAACTCACTAAAAATATATTGAATTTCAGGGTACAGTATACTGTTACCGTTAACCAAAACGTCGAAATTTCCCGCCCGTCTCATTTTCACACTGAGTTATTCTCTATGTATACATAAAACAAAGTCGGATTAGTTAGCACACATCTCCATACAAAGCGCTGTTTTTCTACGCGCGAAAACTGCATGAGAATACTCAATCCCTTATGTGGCTGAAATGAGTACATCCGTATCGTCCGGCGAAAAGCGACCTCTTTCTGGTGACCTCACTCATTCGCAGGAAACACAAAATACAACAACCAAGGGAAATGTTATTCGGCTGCAGTATTCTGTGAAGTGGAGGCACTTTCCCAGTTAGGCTGTTCACAAATACGATGTTCCTCACCTCTCTTTCGCCAGAGCCTCTTTCGCTAGTCGGCAAGGTGCACCACGTACAGCCTTGGCTCTAGAGATCTTACACATCAAAAGTAATTGGTTAGCCAAGCACGACATCTGGCAATCCTACTTACAGTCTGGCATAGTCTCAACAGGCTCGTGTAGCATATTGTCTCTTGCCACCCAAACATACTCCCCAATATCGGGGTATTTCTTCAGCATGTATTGCACCTGGGCAATGTCCAAGTCAGAAGTCGCCAGCATCAGTTTAGCACCTTCAGCTATACACTCATTCTGAGCAACGAATTTGGATTTTGTTTCTATGTGTAATTTGTAGAATGCATTCGTTTCGCGATTATACTCGTAGTCCATCCTGAAGTGTTGGCTTTTCGATAATGATACGAAGATAAGTCCTGAAACCACATAATGTTATCAGATGTATTATTAAATATGCTATGGTTAAGCAAATTGGGGTAAAAATGATTCATCCACATCTTTGAGTCAAATCCAACCTCGCCTCTGGCGATAAGAGAGGTAGGGCGTAGTGTATTCTCTAAGCTACCCGACTGGAGAAGAACCATGACCTCACAGAACACCACATCCAAATAACAATTCCCTTGAGAGTTGTTGTATTCCTGCGAGTTAGTAAGTTTACCAGAACGAAAGAAAGGAAGGATTAGGCTGGAAACGGATCGACGACCCCTTGGTATTGCTGATCTTCATAGGCGGTGGTGATTGCTTTCCATTAGGTGACCCAAATGATTGTTTGCCCTAATCTCATATGACTTTGATTAATTTTGAAATCAGTTGGGATATCACAAAACGGCCTTTGAATCTATTCTCGAAACCTACTAAACTGGTTGCCCCATGAACATGTTAATTGTATCGTATATTATAATGTACCTACTTATTTACCAAGCCCTATCAAAATCGAACGGATTTCGGTATCCCACTAACTTAAAATGTGCATTTATAAATGAATAAAATTGTTCCTAGACAATTTACACACGGCCATCTAGTCCTAAACTAAGCACAGCTTGTACTGTGCGTGCTAGTTAATTGATATATAATAAATACGAAATACTCGTACATTTTTTTGATAATTATTAAATAAATACATTTTTTGTTTATATAACAACTAGCTGTCCCGGCGAACTTCGTACCGCCTAACAATCAATGAATGTCGTGGTACATATTAGCTGAACTAAATTTATGATTTTATGGAATTAAAACAATGAATAGTAGAAAATAATAGAGAAGCTCGATGGCGTCATTGCGCGTGTCAGTCTAATTGAACACGCAAGTTAAGCAACGTCGACCGTAGCCTGTACACGGATGGGTTTATATTACCTCGAGCTCCTCCGTGATTCGGAAGGCACGTTAAGCCGTCGGTCCCGGTTGTTATCATTAGCTCATCTTGAGCTCCTCCGTGCTTCGGAAGGCACGTTAAGCCGTCGGTCCCGGTTGTTATCATTAGCTCATCTTGAGCTCCTCCGTGCTTCGGAAGGCACGTTAAGCTGTCGGTCCCGGTTGTTATCATTTAATGACAGTCGTTAAGTTAAGTCAGTGGCCTTTAGGCGGTTCGAAAACACTGGCCTCCGCCAACCCGCAGTTGAGCAGCGTGTTGGAGTACGCTCTAAACCCCTTCGGTTGAGGGAAGACCCGTATCCATAAAAACTGAAGTTTTCATAAATATGTTTTCAGAAATAGGTTTTATCATTTTGGTGATTTGTAATTGTCACTTCTTTTGATGTTTACTCTGATTTGATTCTTGCGCTCGAACCCCATGGGAAAAGCGTATTCACCCCTATCGATTTGACATTTTTAAATTTTCATAACAAATCACAGACAACTTTCGCGACATAAAAGTGACACCAATCGATTTGACGTTTTGATATTTGACAACCAATAAATATCGTAATCCCTTTTTCAACTGACACTTTCATTTGTATGGGAAAATGTTTTTTCTTTTATTTTATTTTTTCGAGAATTTTCCAATGTTTTTAAGAGTTATTCTGCTATTCGGGACGGAAACAAATCCAACAAATCAAAAACCATGGCAATCGGTCCAGCCGTTCTCGAGTTATAAGTGTTGTAACAAACACGACTTTCTTTTATATATATAGATACATAGAAAACTCCCAGTCAACATCAATTCAAACAGACATGTTCATACACATGAACCCGCGACCTCGGAGTCAAAGTACCCATTGCTAGCCATTCGACCACCGAGCTCGTCGAGTGCATTGTCAGGATAATCAAACAAGTGGGAGAAACTAAGTAAAATTAAGCTGAAAAGTGAAAAAAAAGTATATTTATTCCAAATCTCAATCACAATACAGCTTATTACAGCATCACCTACTTATGTTCAGAAGAAATTTGGAATAGTCACAGTCAAAACACCAGGGCGCTGTTTTTTCTAGGAGCAATTAGACGACTGGCGAGATTTTTTTTTTATACTAGATGAAAACCCGGCTTCGTTAGGATGAAATGTGACCCATAAGACACGTCATGTAGGTAGATATTTCTGTAGTTATCGGTTATCATAATTAATTAAAACTGCAAAAGCTTTGACATAAATAATTAAAATTTTAAATTAACTTTCTACAAACATTATTTAACAAAACAAATAGCTAACATAACCTTAAAGGTTTATTCTATGTAAACGTCTCTGTTTTAAGTACTCAGTCTTTTTTTTACTTTACTTAGATAAGTACTGACTACTTTTTAAAATAAAAATGTTGTGCTCATATAAATTGCCAAAATCAAAAATATGTAATCACATATCTCATAGAGTACATCTTATAAATAAGTGTCCAAAATAGTATCACAGTAGGAATACCAATACCTTTGCGAAACGATAGATTTTTTTTTTTGATTCGCTTAATGTTTACTGCAAGACGTTTCGGTTTATACAGTCTCATGAGATACAGTTCTTTGTAATGGACACTTTGTTTTTAAATGAATGGCGTGACGTGCTGAGTGGCGAGGCGCAGCTGCACTAAAAGTATGAAACGGAACGTTTTTTAAGTAGGTACTCATGATGTCGTCCGGTGTCAGTCTGTGACGTTTCGCTAGACTGGCCAATATGGCGACTGCAATTTGTCTGTCAGCCCCATTAGAATTTAACAAAATACTCGACAATTCGAATTTTGCGGATATAATGTTGTCAACTCGAAATCTTAATTTTTTTATGTTTTATTATTCAGGTACGTTTTCGATCGAGTCTACCGTACCCCTTGACGAAATTATTAATATAGATGTACTGCAGTCGAATCTTTTGGTTTTTTCCTGTGTGGGCTCACACATGTGTACATGTTTGTGTACTTACTAGCGCCGTCATTAAAAAATATTCGTGCCTCGTACCTACCTATATACAGTTTAAGATATATTTTTTTTTCTGGGCCCCTCCGGTTACAGTAAATTGTTACTAGGTCACTTTAAATATTGTTGCTTAGATATATCACGTATTATTGTTCAAAGCGCGATAAGAGACTACAGCCTGGGACTCCATAATTATGTAAATCGCGTGTTCGCGTTTAGTCAATCGAATGACGTCTGTACACGTTACACGTTAAATCCATTTATTACAGTGGTACACTAATTGTTCCGCGCGGGTTGTATTGTAATGTTCATTATACAATCTAATCTATAAAAGCGAAATACCACTCACTGATTAATCGAGAAAAAATTGGCAGGTAGGTTCTTTATAGGGTGTAGACATCCGCTAAGAACGGATTTTCCGGACCGGAACGGAAACAGATCACCTTCACGCTTCAACAACACCATTAACCATTGGCCTAAACAATGAAGATAGCAACTGTCCACCAACATGGCAAAGAATTCCAACACAACGAATTGCAAAAAGGAAAAAGCTATCGAACAGCCCACCTTACCAAGGGTAGGGGTCCTCTGGGCGTCGGGAAGTGAGCGTGCTTTATACAGCTTCGGTACATGTCATTGACATCAGGTAGCCAGCTAACTGACGCCGCTGTGTGGGTACAGAAACACTAAACGTACTGGTGCGTCGGGAAGTGAGCGTGCCTACAGCTCCGGTACCCATCATGGAGATTGGGGACTGGTAGTAGGGCCCCATTGCTTGGGAAACCGAGCGTCGGTTCGCGTACTCGACTTAAGAGTATCTGATTAGCCTGCATGCAGGTGAAAGGGGAGTATGACCTGCTACCAATCCGCTTGCGTGCTCGGTGGGTTTTCTGTGCTCAAGTGCGGGGCGGGTAAAGGCCCTCTCGACTGGTTGGTTTACTGGACGAGAGACTCGTAATTCTGTGATATATCCGGAAGGTTGGTACACAGGGGCACATTAGCAGTTAGGTATAAGATACGAGCCCACCTTACCTACAACCTACAAAGACCAGATCCTACACAAAGCGTAATGAATACGACTAACAGATAACCTAACTAAGGACTCCAAGGAAACCCAGACCAATTTTAAGAAACCCAATAATCCACCAACCGATAATACTATATGGCATCGAAGATAATATCAAACTTGACAGAATTACTGAATAATACGGTCCCCAGGGGTAGCTATTCTTATAAAATAGTAAACAGAGATAAGCTCAGAATTGTGACACAAACAACGGAAACATAATGCAACGGGTGATTTTTCATCGTTTCACATATTATTATTTTTTTGTTATATATGAGAGGGGGGCAAGCGAGCATGTGGGTCACCTGATGGAAAGCAATCACCACCGCCCATAGAAATCAGCAACACCAAAGGGTCACCGATCCGATATTTCACACATTCTACAGTATAATAAAATAAGAAAGCATTCATTACTTTGGAATTTGTTTACAAACTACGATGTTTGACACTTGTCTTGTCAGTTTAGCTATTTTGACAGTTGATCTATTTTTTTTTGCTGGAATGCGGACCCTGAAATCGGGCAGTTGAAGATTGTCGGAATGTGGAATTAGAGAATTGTTATTTTTTTCGTCTTGTGGTCCGCAGGAATTATTTGGGTTTTTTTCTTGAGTATATTGGAATTTACTAAGGAGAATAGGAATTTAGGAGATTTCCGTCCATGAATAGAATAAATAGTTTGAATTTTTAATCTTGTTTGAGAAAATCGTTTGGAGGATTCTTAAGTAGGATGTGATCTGTTGAAGGTGGTTGCCACGTTTTTATTATTGAAGAGGCGTTGTCCTTGGTCGACGGGTGACGTTAAACATCTTTTTGTATGGCGTGGACTGAAACTTAAACAATATAAGTATCTGGTGAGTGAAGAAGAGAGAAAGATAAAGACCATAGGGAAATAAATAGAGCTGACAGCCCAGGTAGTCATGCTCACTAAAGTATTGAAACTGGTGGCGGTGTCGTGTGGCGGGTCGACGTATTCCCAATAAAATGGTTGAATGAGGTGATGGCTGCTCCATACATCAACTCCTGAACGGGTGCTGCCAGACTGGTTTGCCGTGGCTATCATGGTTGCAAGGTAAACAAAAGGAGAAGTTACGGTAATTAGTAATAGATAATAATATAATTATTAGCATAATAGCTACGTGCAATTTATAAATTGTAAGAATATTGTAAGATAAAAATTGAAAATTGTCAATAAAAGGTACGGACCCCGGAAACTGTAGATTGTAATTATTATCAATAAAAAAAAGCCGCTCAAATATTGAGATACTACAGCGCTACCAAAATAAAGTTTTGAAGATGATAAGCAGAACAGCCTGGTTCATAAGGAATAAGAAAGTACATAACTATCTGAAAATCTCAACTGTACATAAGAAAATAGAAAGGTCCTGTGTGGCATACAAACAAAGACTTTGCCGACATAAAAAGGTCAGTGGGTATAAACAAACTAGCCATAACACTCCTCGATACTAGTGAATATGTATTTCGATTGAAAACAGCAAGATTAGCCACGATCAAAAATATTTACTATATATATCTCAAAATCCCATTTAATCTCCATTAATCTGATAAAAGTTAAATAGGCTGATTCTATGTAGAAAAGAGAGAAAAAACAAAAAAAAAAATTGTAAGTTTTACACTTTTAATTTTTTAATTTTGATTCCGAATTCTCCCGCTCTAAAAAACTTTTTATATACTCACTGTCGACGTTGATCACTATTTAATCAAATCAAAATTTCCACGCGAACGAACTCACGGGGATCTTCTCGTAAAAAAATAATAATTAAATATACGTACCAATTAAAATGTACGAAAACATGACGAAAACGACACCACTCTCTGGGTACTGTAATGAGGCTGTCGTAAATAAATGCACTGCTGTTTATTGATTGTACTAATAACATTTAAACTTTCGCGTTGCATTATTAAAATTATAATAACCACGGGAATTAACGCGATCATGCATGTAAGGTATTTTATATTCTTACCTTTATTATTGCCTGACGTTTCGACGAGGTTGCACCGGCTGTGGTCACAGGTTGATTGTCTCAGCGGTGTCAGTCAGTCTCCGTTCTGAGGGTTTGGAATAAATAATTCCATCCCAGCCAAAATCGCCTCCTCCATACCCCGGCTCATACCCCGGCTCTACGTACAAAATAATGTTCAAGCTTGTACCCGGGGTATAATAAATAAGATGTATCGGCCGGACAAGATATTTGCGTATCTTACATAATAGGGTGGGTCACTTATGTATGGAGAAAAAAAAAACCTCAAATTTCTTACGAGCACATTAATAAAAGAGTGCCAAATCATGAGTGTAATTACATTATATAGTTTAGTAGTAATCGGAATTAATCTTCTGCCTCCGGTTCCATGTGTAAAAATCAAAAAAGTCATTAAAAACGCACAACCGCATAGCATACAAAGTTACACTATTCATCATTATAATTACAAATAAAAGACTTAAATCAGTAGTAAATATATTTATTAAAAAGGAACTAACATTGAAAATAGCTTTTACAACAAAAATAATAATTACAGTGAAGGGCTTAGTGTTTGGCAAAATCCTTATTGCTGTCAAATTTCGGCATTGTTTTTCTCGAATCTATCTGGGCTTTGATGAATCCTTCTCTTATTGTTTTATTGCCCGAAGACGCTGAAGCTTCTGTCACGGCTTTGACTGCCCGTTCCACTGCTTGTGTGTGACAAGGAAGGCGTAATAACGCTATTTCTACTTTTTCTTAAACAATAACAGATTTTTCTTCGGTTACAGATTTTAATATCGGTGGCTCACTGATATTTTCTTGCCAATCCAAAAGGTCATGATATGTTAAAGCATTGAACTTTATCTTTCGTAACTGAAACAGACGCATTTTTTCTGATGTTGTCGATCTAGGTATGAAAATTCGGCTGGCACGAATTTGCGGCTGGGGACGTGTCAACATTGCAAGCATAAAGTTTGCCGGATATGCGAAATAGCTGTTTCATGAATTACTGGCTTTCAAAGTGGTTCGTAAATATCGGGTTAGCTCGAAAAGTTTGAGTCGTGATCCATCTTACAGCTGGGATTATTTTTTATAGAAAACCATACTGGAACGTAAACCTTGACGTCATACGTTGTAAGAGTCGTTAGATTTGCAGAAGCAGTCTCTACTGAAACATACAGACGGAGAATCCTGCTGGCATGGGTTAGCCTTCGGGCATGTGACATTTTGTCTGGTCATTTGTGTGCTATACCGTTAGGTACATTTATACCTATAAAATCTGCTTCAACTATTTTGTACAAGTATTTCTGGTCTGCACTGATATCGTCAGCAGAAACCTCTGGTAAATTCTTCGAAATGGGTTGAAATTTAGTTGCGGGCCTTTTTTCGCAGTTTTCAAGTTCTTTCCCGATTGTCCCCGAAAGTGTCCGTGGATCAGAGGTTTTTCCATCTATGTGTTCAAACAAATGGCAGTTCATTCATATGTAAAAAGACATATAATCCACTGCAAGGGTCTATTCAGTCTTTTTTCTAGCATCCGTATAACGCCGTATTTGCCAACATTTGTATTAGTGCCATCACTTCCGATTGCAATCAAATAATCCGTTGATATATTCGCATTTAAGAAAAACTTGAATATTTCTTGTTCTACACATTTTGAAGTGCGTGAAGCAGGTGTAACGTAACCTAAAAAGCGTGTGAGGTTTTATTATCAAAGAAATATGCTCTTCAAGTATTTGTCGTCTATTTTTTTCCATCTTTTTCAGTTATACTCAAAGTTTGGTCTCTTCTTCCATCTATCATAGTATATGCGAAACTTGTGGAACTTGTGTGTCTGTTGTGAAATTATAATTTCTCTAGTATTTTTTCGTTCTCGACGTAGCTTATTTTTGTCTATTACTTGTGATATAGATGCTTGCAAAACTGCTGATGCGATAGCTGACCCTGCCCTGTCTGACACTCCAAATCTATCACATGTTTTTGATAGTAAAGCAAAATCAACTGCAAACTGCAAAATCAAACAATACTTTACTCACAAGGCGAAATTTTTGCAACTTGTTTTAAGGTATTTTTGGGTGAGACTTGAGAAGATTTTTGCACACACCCCTCTCTTACTACTACTACTTTGTCCTTGAGCTCAACTAATCAACGACTCTATTTTCTATTTATCGTTACTAAAAACTATTACACATAAAACTAGACACGAATAACTTGTTAAGAGTATTAGTAGTTTGAATTTGATGTCAAATGTCTACTTTATATAAAACTTCAATCACAATCCGGAGGCAATAAAACTTAAAATAATGTAATAAAACTTTAAACATCAATTAAACACACCATTTGGCACCTTTTTATCGCTGAGCTTATTGCAAAATCGAAAAAAAAAATTTTTGACCCACCCTATTACATAAATACTTAGACTATTCAAACCTATTAATGAGGTATTTGAAACATTGATGTCTGGCAAGAAAGGTGGGAAACTTCTACCAAAGGACGCCACTTGTATCTGTTTTTTCAATCGGTAAGAGATAGATTAAAGAAAAAGTGGTTAGAAGTGGATCACCCCGTTGCACAATTTTTGACTGGACATTACAATTTTAAGGCTAAACTCTTTTCGTTTAAATTAGTGCCGTCGCCCTTATGTGAATGTTCTACTGCAAATTATGAAAAGTTATCAAACAGCACATCATGTTCTCTGGGAGTGTGATCTTTGGCGGCGGGAGCGGGATGACATTATGAATTCATTACAGGGCGCATCCGGGATAATATACTATGCTGATTTGGTAGCATCAAGGGAGAATTACCAAGCGTTCAGACTATTTTGCAATTCATATTATTGGAATCGATGTGTTAGGTAACAACTCAATGTTTTAGGTCCCCAATAGTGTTAGGTACTTAAAATCCGTGGTACACGGCTGTTGAGCTTCACTTGACTAGCCATCTCTTTAGGCTTTTAATGCCTTATTTGCCATATTGCTGTCTCTCACATTGCTAAGAGGGGAAGTCAAATTCCAAAAGCTTCCTACTCCTACTAATTTCTTCTGATTAAATCTGTTGTGAGTTCCAATGCAGCCCTAGTTGTACCCCCGGGACTGCAATGGACTTCATTGTTCATTGCCTTATTTGGCGGTCGCCGTTGTTAATCCTGGCTACACAGGAAACACAGTGGTGGGAATGTGTGGTGGGACCCGTCCCTTTAAAAAAAACGTTAACAATCTCCTTTTATCTCTGTGATGGTGGTTCCTGAAGCACTCTCAATGGCCCAAGTCTTTACATAACCATGATAGGCTTTGATAGCTGACTAGCTATCTGCCTTAGGCATGAGAGTATATAAACAAATCTATCGAGTTTATGACACAATTTTTCTGCATGAGGTTTACAATTACAATATTTGTTAATTGTTACACCAAGAAACACAGCACTGACAACAGATTTAGTTAAAATATTATCATATGAAGCCTCAATACTTAGTGATTTATTATTATATTATATCAAGTATTCAATTAAGTTAGTCTTAGACAGGTTGATAATTAAATTATGCACCTTTAGCCATTTGATTATTAATGTCAATGTATTATTAGGTATCAGAGTCGGTTATATTAAAAAATAAGGAATATTGAACAGACACAATTTGATAATTGTGTAGCCAAATTAGCCGTTACCGTGATTATTCATACACCCACAACTAATTAATAAAAAGGACTCGAAAATAGCGAGCACGCAGCACGTCCGTCCAGCACGACGTCTAAAGTGGCAATCCCCGAATCGACCTGACCTGAGAACATGTACCCACAAGGGGTACGTACGGGCCTCGAGCGAGTGGCTCTTTGCCCGGGCAGTCTTCGGTGGTGCGTGCACCACCGCGTAATGTTTGGGAGCCGCTCTACTGCGGCTAAGCTTGTGAGAAGCAGGTCTAGGTATAGTGAGGTGTAGTTAAGCCACTTAAGGGCTGAAAGGTTGTATTTATAGATATGAGGGACATTTACCAACATACTACCTCCTCCTATACACACGGACAATATACAGTGGTGCCTGCCTGGGACCGAAGTCGACATTAACCAGGCGAAACACCACTGCACATATAGGTACTGTGTGTATTTGTGAGGGTATATGAATAATAATGTATATTGATGTCACTACATACTTATGATGAATAAACTAGTCTTTGTCCAGAGCTCGACTTTCATTGACATGCACACATAACATGGCGCAGCCGGATTCAAATAATATACTTAAATAGTTGTTAAAATATAGTTATAATAATCAATGTGATAAGTACGTGGATATAAATATTATAATGGAAAGTATTTTATCGCCGCCTTCGCCGTTTTGCTTCGATAGAAACTCGTTGGACACGTCGTCGGGCGAACTAAATGAAGCATGGAAGAAATGGAAAAATAGTTACGAAATATATAGTAAGGCCTGTGAACTTCATAAAAAAGCCGCTGATGTGCAATTAAATATATTATTACACGTGATTGGTGCAGAATGTCGAGATATATTAAGTCTAGGAACAGAAAAACATTCTACAGTTGACGGTGTATTGAAAAAATTGGACGAGCAATTTGAAATAAAAAAAAATATAACGGTTGAACGGCACCGATTTTTCACAAGGAACCAAAAAGAAAATGAAACGATCGAGCAATATGTGTTCGAATTGAGGCGATTATCGCAGACGTGTGAATTTAAAATGTTACAGGAAGAACTTATCAAGGACAAACTGGTATGTGGCATATTGAGTCATTCTATTCGAGAGAGATTATTACGCGAAGATGACTTAAATCTGAAAAAAGCGCTTGAGATTTGTCGTGCCGCTATCGCCTCAAAAGCATATTCTGAAAATATATATACGGACAAAAATATACATAAAATTAGTGAGATAAATAAAAAGGAACACCAAAGTGAAATGTGCAGAATCAATCATAGCAGATCCCCGATGACTTCATCGTGGAGGAGCCGAGGACAAGGAGTCGTGCGTGGCGGTTATTAAGGGAGTTATTAAAAAAGGAAACAGAGTGGCATTGGAATGAAAAACATGATGAATGTGTTTCAGAGCTAAAAAAATGTTTGTCTGGTAGTCCTGTACTACAATACTATAATTTAAATATACCTATTACAATTTCTGTAGACGCGAGTAAGAGCGGCCTTGGCGTGTGCCTTATGCAGAATGGTTTGCCTGTGTGCTACGCATCAAAGTCCTTGAATAGTGCAGAACAACGATATGCGCAAATCGAAAAAGAGTTGTATGCGTGTGTCAAATTAAGGCTGGTATATATATATATATAAGTATATGGGGGTGGTCTTTTGACTATAATAATAAAACTATGAAAGTATATTGTAGGTTTGTATAATAACACTATTTCAGTAACATTGAAGTTAATAATAAATCCTTATAATCAATATTTACTTTTATTTTACATCTTGTACATAATTCAGTGTAGTAATGATGTTAAATTATCATTCCGCTTCTATATAAAATTATATACATACACCATATATGTATATATAACATCATACACCTATAGGACCTTATATACATCCAGTCAGCTTATATACCTATTAGTATATAATTTATGTATCCATTTATAACAATATATACCCACACTGTATATGTAACATTATATACTTCTAGACACTTTATATACTTATGAACATAATTGATAAATGGTTTAAAAGTTATATTACTAGTTATAGAAATTATACTTAGCTTGTTTATCTTTCATAAACAATAGCAGCACGTGGCCTACTGGCGAACTTGTCTACAAGACTACGAGAAGAGCTTCCGCTCTCTCCGACCATCAGTGTCTGGTCCTTTTATTTATACTTTCATAAACAATAGTAGCACGTGGTCTCACCAACCCGCCCACCAGACTACAGGCAGAGCTTCCGCTCTCTCCGACGATCAGACGGCAAGTGTCGTGTCCGACCGAGCTCTGGCCATTTTATAGCATAGCATAAACAAGATGGCGAGGACACGTGATTCACCAACACTATCAAATTCAATACTATTTTATCAATGAATTTACAGTAATTTGATTAGTTTTACAAAATAAAATATTAATAATGTATCAAATATGTATAATATTAATTACAACAAATTATGTTGTAATTAATATTGATATAATCGTATTAATTACTGTTTTTATATTTCTTAAATTACAAATCACTAAATTTATTATCAATTGAGGCATTTTTAAAATAGTAAAAATGCTTATCTATTCATTTCATATATTTTGACACACTGTAATATTTAAATAAATCTATCACGGCCATACTGACATTGTACTTTGTTCTCAAAGTACATAGTTTTGTTTTAATCAATATTTTGTTTTAATCAAATACACTGGCCATGACAATGTTATTTCTATCACCTGCTGCACGTGCATTCGAAAATAACATCTGGGCAGTGTAGACCAGCAGAAAAACAATAGCATCTGGCCTTCAACCATATTAGACCTATCACTTGCTGCTAGTGCATTCAGTCTAATACAAGGGCAGTGCTGACCAGCAATTTTTTTTTTTTTTATAATATCTCTGTCCTTGGCATATCAGTCATTCATACGCTGCCAATGAATCTACAGACCGACATCGGGACAGAGATAGACCAGCGTGTTTTTTTTTTTTATAGTATCCCTGTCCTTGGCATATCAGTCATTCATACGCTGCCAATGAATCTACAGACTGACATCGGGACAGTGATAGACCAGCGTGTTTTTTTTTTTTTTTTTTATAGTATCCCTGTCCTTGGCATATCAGTCATTCATACGCTGCCAATGAATCTACAGACTGACATCAGGACAGCGATAGACCAGCGTTTTTTTTTTTTTTTTTTTTTTTTGTTTTTGTAGATATTGGCCACCTTAAATTAAAATGTCAAAAAGCCAATTGTGTCAAAATATATTCACAAAACTGGACTAAACATCATGTACACTTATCGTTTATTTTGCATTTTTCATAATTTTCATAATAGTACTAGAACTAATATTATAATATTACTTATTATTCTTAATAACATTTTTATATCTATCACGGTACATCAACCTTAAATTTACAGGGCTATTCTTCAAAAGAAAATTGTTTTTTATAGACTGTATGTTTCCATCTCTACCTATCAACAATCTAATGGGGCTAAATCCTGTTGTTTTATTGGACAGCTGCACCTTCCAAAGTAAGCTCGGCCGTTCTGATACATTTTGGATCGTTGTTGTTAACATATAACGGTAGCGACATATCTTTTAACTTGCCCGTTGCTTCGCTAAATTTGATTTCTAATCAAATCTCATCAAACCTGACTGGCACCAATACTTAGCAAAATATGAAGCTTCCCATTGCCTATACCTTCAAGTATTATAGAACATGGAAACCGTTTTACAGCCGGTTTTTCTGGCGACGAATCCTTCATTACACTACAGCTGGCACTAGTATCAATGAGAACTAAGATCCGACGCGATATTGCAATGGAGCTGCGCCAGGATGCAGCACCATTATCGTTCTTGTCTGGATCAAACGATGGCAGCGCCACATCGTCAGTTCGCTGGTTCCATCTCGAATGGCTTTCAACAAGCCTTTCACGACGGACGGATCCATGAGAACACAGTATCTGAAAATATATAGATGTATATGTATATGTATTAAAATACCACTTAGTTCTGATCCCACTTCTGATGTCAAATTAAGGCTGGTATATATATATATATATAAGTATATGGGGGTGGTCTTTTGACTATAATAATAAAACTATGAAAGTATATTGTAGGTTTGTATAATAACACTATTTCAGTAACATTGAAGTTAATAATAAATCCTTATAATCAATATTTACTTTTATTTTACATCTTGTACATAATTCAGTGTAGTAATGATGTTAAATTATCATTCTGCTTCTATATAAAATTATATACATACACCATATATGTATATATAACATCATACACCTATAGGACCTTATATACATCCAGTCAGCTTATATACCTATTAGTATATAATTTATGTATCCATTTATAACAATATATACCCACACTGTATATGTAACATTATATACTTCTAGACACTTTATATACTTATGAACATAATTGATAAATGGTTTAAAAGTTATATTACTAGTTATAGAAATTATACTTAGCTTGTTTATCTTTCATAAACAATAGCAGCACGTGGCCTACTGGCGAACTTGTCTACAAGACTACGAGAAGAGCTTCCGCTCTCTCCGACCATCAGTGTCTGGTCCTTTTATTTATACTTTCATAAACAATAGTAGCACGTGGTCTCACCAACCCGCCCACCAGACTACAGGCAGAGCTTCCGCTCTCTCCGACGATCAGACGGCAAGTGTCGTGTCCGACCGAGCTCTGGCCATTTTATAGCATAGCATAAACAAGATGGCGAGGACACGTGATTCACCAACACTATCAAATTCAATACTATTTTATCAATGAATTTACAGTAATTTGATTAGTTTTACAAAATAAAATATTAATAATGTATCAAATATGTATAATATTAATTACAACAAATTATGTTGTAATTAATATTGATATAATCGTATTAATTACTGTTTTTATATTTCTTAAATTACAAATCACTAAATTTATTATCAATTGAGGCATTTTTAAAATAGTAAAAATGCTTATCTATTCATTTCATATATTTTGACACACTGTAATATTTAAATAAATCTATCACGTGCGTGTTCGCTTGCGAAAGGTTTTATGCATATATTTATGGAAAGTCCGATGTTACAATCGAGACTGATCATAAACCACTCATAACAATTATTAAAAAACCAATAGTAGATGCACCATCTCGATTGCAACGAATGCTTTTACGATTACAACGTTTTACATTTAGATTAGTTTACAAACCAGGTAAACAACTATACATAGCTGATGCGCTATCGCGGGCATACGAACCGGCGGTGAGCAGTACAGACGGGAGCGACAGAGATGACACGATGCATGACGAGGTCTGTGTGATTATGAGAAACAGTGCAGAGCGCGCGCTGCAGTCTCACTACGTGAATGATAGTCAGTTTATAAAATTACAAAAACATACTGAATGTGATGATGAGTTAATGACATTAAAAAAGTATATTTTGAAAGGTTGGCCCGCAGAAAAACAACAAGTAGTCGATTTGATTAAGCCCTACTGGGGGTATAAAGAAGATTTATTAGTATCATACGGTTTAATTTGGAAGGGGGACAGAATAATTATTCCGAAAAAACTAAGGAAGGAATTTTTAGGTAGCGTTCACATTGGTCACATGGGTATTGAAAAGTGCACACTTAGGGTTCGGGAAATTATGTTTTGGCCAGGTATAAACAATGATTTACAAAATATGATAGCTAACTGTAATATATGTTTGTCTCATAGAAAGTGTAATCAAAAAGAAGAATTGAAGCCACATGAGCTTCCTAGTAGACCTTGGGCCAAAGTAGGCATAGATTTGTTTCAAATAAAAGATAATAATTATTTACTACTAATAGATTATTACAGTAAATTCATCGAGCTGGTAGAACTGAAATACACCCATTCTAATTACGTAATAACATGCTTAAAAGACATATTTAGTCGACAAGGGATCCCTGAAATCGTCATGTCCGACTGTGGTCCACAGTTTTCTTCAAGTATGTTTAGGGAATTTGCCAATGAGTGGAAATTTACACACAAAACCTCGTCCCCATACTACCCACAATCTAATGGACAAGTCGAACGTACCGTGCAAACTGTTAAGAACATGATCATAAAGAGTACTGAAAGCGGTTCTGATTATCGTCTTGCATTATTAGAATTTAGAAATGTTCCCATAAGCCGCAGCATACCGTCACCAGCCGAATTACTGCAAAGTAGGAAACTACGTAGTATTTTACCTACGTCACACAAACTGCTACAGCCGAAAGTGCAAAGTAACATTAAACATAAATTAATAGAAAGACAATGTGAACAAAAATATTATTACGATAGAACAGCCAAAAATTTAAATAGGCTGCTATTAGGCCAGAAAGTTAAATTTTTAGATATGAAAGGAATTAAAAGGCGCTGGTTACCCGGAGTTATCTCCCGTGTGTTAGAGAACAGATCTTATGAAATTCAGTTACCCAGTGGTAATAAAATAATTAGGAATCGTAAACACATAATTAGGGACACCGCAGTACGACATGACACGCCTGACTATAGCTTTGATTATGATGATGTGCAAGCTTCACCCTCAGTGCAACATCGCTCACACATTGATAATAGTAATGTCAATAATAATTATGTAACTCGTTTTGGCAGGACAGTGAGGCCTCCACCTAGATGGGACACCACTTGAACAATATTGAATAAGTTCCACTGTTTGCATTATTTAATTTCTGTTAAATTATTATAAATTATGTATATTGGAAAATGCACGATGATTGTAATGAGTATTAATTGTATTGTAATGTATTAATCTTATATTTATACTGTTTAGAAATTTCCATATCGAAAAATGTACGATGATTGTAATGAGTTATTTTAATCTTGTATTTATTTATATGTATGCTTAGAAATAGAATTTAATTGTAATAATTGTAAATTGTAATGATATTAATTGAGTAACATGACATATAAATTTCATATTTGGTATAATGAAATAATGTAACTGAATGTATTTATGATTCATTGATTGAACTTAATATTTGTTAATAGAAGAAAGTATTGTAATTTTCATAGATATAAAATATAGAACATAACGATTTATCTTATAAACAGGCATACTTTATGTAATTCAGAAATATAATTTCCATTGGAGTAGGTATATAATTTTTTTTTAAATGATATTATTGATTTGATAAACATATGATTAATTATTTGATTAAAATAAATTTTATTTGCATGTTATCTAATTACAATTTAAGTGAATTAATTTATTGAATTTCTGAATTAATTGTTTGGTATTTTTTAAATTCATTTTTCGTGAAAGAAAAATGATGCCAATTAAATTGTGTATTTTTTTAATTGTCTATCAAATTTTTAATTTGCTATTTATTTAAGGAGGGAGATGTGAGGGTATATGAATAATAATGTATATTGATGTCACTACATACTTATGATGAATAAACTAGTCTTTGTCCAGAGCTCGACTTTCATTGACATGCACACATAACAGTATTGACGTATACACCCCTAGAGATGTATACGTCCATACACACCGCACAACACTAAACAATAACAACGAGGACGACACGTAGGGACTACATATGTCTGGAATCCCGGGTTGGGCGAATCCAGACATATGTTTTACACCACTGAAAAAGATAAACCTACAGCCGTATGTATGCACCTAGGCGCATGCATACGGCTGCCTCAGTAGTATGTGTGTGTTTGCGCATATATAACTATTTATATGCGCACACACACACACAAATACCCAGGACTTATATGGCTAGCATATAGTAAAGTTTACCTGCAAGCGTATGAATGCACCGCAGTGCACGCATACGCCGCTTCGAGGGAATACAAGCATGAACGCTAGAAAAGGACAACACGATGAGACAGCATATGTCCCTATACCCGGGTTAAGGCGTATCAGGACACATGCTGAATCGCTGAAGGTAATTATTACATACATCCGTGCCAACACGCCGTAGCCTATGCACACGGCAGTCCTGTTCCCTTCAGTTGTTGCATGTGGGGATGCAACAACTGAAACGAGCAAGCACCGAGAAACATTTGCCAGACGATATCTACACAGACGCATATAACTTACCGGTTGAAATAAACAAGGAAATAAGTCTCAATGACACCGGACCAAAAGGCGACACTATGACCATATGTGACACTATGACCAGATACGATATTATGACCAAATGCAACACTAAGACTTTTTACGACAGAAAGAGATACAAACAGATAACATTCACAAAACAAATTTTTGACCGAATAAAAACCCGACATTTATGTTTTTGTTTTGTTTTTGGTAAATTTTGACACATAAAGAAAAACGTACAATATTCGAGAAAGCACGGCGTAGCACGCCAAATGTGATTTAGGTAATTTTTTTAAGTTATATTTAACTTATTTTTAGGTTGTTTAAATTAAATTGAAAATTTTAAAATTTGGAATAGGATTACGTTTTGATTTAGTTGTACGTTGTACGGACGCCCCTCTAGAGGGCGCCCGCACAACAACCCAAACCTACGATGAATTTACAAAATAGTGATTAATTTTGTTTTATTTTTTAGGGCAACCCTTGACTATGAAGGGTCAAGATTTGCATCAGGGCGTTGGTAGCTGCCGTCCAGACCTCGACCCCTGAGGTGATTTCGCGAAGCATCTCTACTAGAATTCCTACGATTGTCGCAATAGGATCCCTAGTATAGATGGATTGTACGCGGGAAGACGCCCGCGAAGGGTAGTTGGCGTCTAGCGCCGTTTGGGGCATATTGACGCGACTATAGGCGTCGCGGCGACTCTGACGAGGCGACGGAGGAAACGAGGGCGCGGCGTTGGGCCCGATAGTGGTATTGCCGCCGGATTCGGCGCGGAAATGTACGGCCGGCGACTGATGTCTCGACGCCGGACGCGATGAGTGGCGCGACGGAGGTCGCGACGTCGGTTGTGACGCCGGACGGGAAACTATATTATGCGTATTTTTGTTTTTATTTTTCCTACGCGTACGCGGTTTGCGTTTGGGACGCGCGGGGTTTGCAGGTGGGGTTCCCCGAATCGGTCCTCGTCAATCGTTTTTATAGCCGACTAGCAGGGTGGGGCATTCGTCGTCAGGCGTGTACGTCAGCTTCGATGGCGATCTCTAACACTCTCCTGACACCCTGACGTCCTCGTCAGGTTCGGGCGCTGGATCAGCGTGAACAGCTAATGGGTCTCTGACCGGATCCACATCCTCTAAGTCTGACGCTGTTGGAGGACTAGCCGGGCCAGCTTCCAATAAATCATTTCATGAGTCATCTTTCACAGACATAGGCTCCACTGTTAAGCATACGTACCTCTCAGTGTCATGTCAGACATAGGCTTCACTGTTAAGCATATGTACCTAAAGTCAACTGTTTTCTCCAGCTATTATCCACATTTTTTCCTAATACTTGTTTTGTCATCAGATTTGGTAATACTTCGCCGTACCCGTGGACTAGTATTCCTACTTTAAGATTCCAGATATTTCATTTTTTCCATATAAAGGTCTGTTTCGCATTGACCATTATTACAAACATACACCATTTAGGTTAAGACGTCCCGGTAAACAATATTTTTGGCATTCGCACTGGAGGCAAAATTGCAAGGCTTCCATGAGAACTTACTCGTGAGCAAGCTACATACAACTGATCAAGAGAGAAGCAGTCCTATCTCAAGTCAACCCCAGCGACCTTTAGTGACTGCCTCTGAGCTTTGTTAATAGTCATAGCGAAACACATTTATGGGAAATTGAAGTCTCTTAAATTGAACGGGGTGGTCTGAAGGAATGATGGGAATGCGAGGTATAAAAAGAGATTCCTCAAGAGCGCATCCCTTACTGTCCTCACTCAACAACTGAAACTCATCGTTCCAGTTGTTTAATACGTGAACAATGGTGGCACGAACCTCCTGATGATACACCTCCGTTCCATGCAAGTGGTAGAAGATGGAGCGGAACAGGCCAGCTCCATCACCTTCCACAGCTATAATGGTATGGGGCATCATCACACCTTCCACAAGTATAAATTTAGTCAATCTTGACCTAATTGTTGGAAAAATACCGAAATTCTGATATTAAGTAGGCATACCCCATAGAGTCGGTGCTTAGAATAAATTTTTCAATTAGTTCTCGGCACCAGATGTAGCTTCATTTGAAGGACGCAGTTTTCAGTTCGGGGATAACTACGGGAATGAGGTGAGCGATGAACCGTCATGATAACCCCATAGTTTGATTTATTTTTTGTTGACGCCCGCCGCGCGGAAAATCCTCTTCGACACCCCCTCAGCCTGGTTGCTACCAGACTGACCTTTCAAGGGCGAATCAGGCTTTAACTGACTAAAAACCGCCTGCCTAACTACTTTTAGCCACGATGGCTTTAAAAGCGCAAACGGAATGCGATCCCCATAGTTTGAAATAATCGCTCATTATATACCCTTTCCTTAATCACGAAACCATAGCGCGCTGTACAAATGCTAGTTATTGCGCCACCTAGTGCTGAGTTAATTAAAATATAAATATAATATTTTTAGACATTTCTTGACTGGGTGCTAGTCAAATTTCGTTCAACATTCTGGGTGGAATTTCAGAAAATCCCGTCTTAGTGCGCGCTTACATTGTATAGGGAACACATATCCAAAGGTTCAGGTTGCTAGCTTCAGTGGTCTGGGATGTGCGTTGATTAGTGAGTCAGTCAGTCGGTCATCAGTGAGGACAAAGCATTTTATTATCTAGCTTTTGCCCGCGGCTTCGCTCGCGTGAAATTCGGGCATTTTAGATTATCCAAGTCAAGCAACACGCAACGCAATCACCTTCATGTAGCACCTTTAATTGTACTAAATACGGATGCAAGAACTTTCCAGATAACTACTACACCCATCCCTATGCCTACGCCCTCGCCGCGTCGTCCGCGATCGTATAAGCACTGATTAACCGATAAAACTTGAAAAATCCTTTTAAGTAATTTCGTGTCCAGTTATATTTTCAAATCGATGCCATTTTCGTAATTGACGTTCCAAAAAACCATAGAATCAACACCCATATTGATATTACGACATTTCAACCCCTTCGCACCCCCATAGGGGTGATTTTATGTCACGTCGGCTATGTTGGATTATAAAATAGTTGTTGTATTCGTAATCAGCGACCCGATAAACCATAAAAACAATGCCCATGACGATTTACAGACTTTTCACTCAATTTTACCCCTTTTGGGGTTGAATTTCGTAAAGTCCTGAAACACGTGTTTACTCATTTATCTATAGAAGTACTCGTGTAAAGTTTTGGATAAAATAGTCCACATAATCTTGTTCCCCCATACAAACTTTGGACCCCCGTTTCACCCCCCTAGGGGATTAATTTTGAAAAAAACTTTCTTAGTGTACCCCTAGACGTCATATGGAACCTATTTGCCAAATTTGGAATCTCTAGACCCAGCGGTTTGGGCTGTGCGTTGATTAGTGAGTCAGTCAGTCAGTCAGTGAGGACAAAGCCTTTTATTATTATAGATATAGAATATATACTTATATAGTATAGATTATTTTTATATATATACTAGCTGTTACCCGCGGCTTCGCCCGCGTGGTCCAGGGAAGCAACAAACTTTAACAAATTTTAATGATGATTGGCTTCATTAAAATTTGTACATACTGACTTTTTACCCCACGAAGTAAAAAAAAATACAACAAAAGAAAAATATACACAAATCAATGGCAGCTCCCCTGGACCACGCGGGCGAAGCCGCGGGTAACAGCTAGTTTTATATATAAAATTAATCTATACTATCTAATTCTATACAAATAATATAAAGCTGAAGAGTGTGTTTGGTTGAACGCGCTAATCTCAGGAACTACTCATCCGAATTGAAAAGATATTTTAGTGTTAGAAACTTAGCCTATACTTCAAGGAAGGCTAGAGGTTATATAATATCACGCTACGACCAATAGAAGCGGAGCACCAATGAAAAATCGGAAAAAAATATTCCTTTTGAGGGCTTACTTTGCGTGCGCTGCGTAAACGGTTGAAGTTACGCAAAAATCATGTATGATGGAATTGTTCCTCTTTAAAAATTGAAAAAATATTTTAGTGTTAGAAACTTAGCCTATACTTCAAGGAAGGCTAGAGGTTATATAATATCACGCTACGACCAATAGAAGCGGAGCACCAATGAAAAATCGGAAAAAAATATTCCTTATGAGGGCTTACTTTGCGTGCGCTGCGTAAACGGTTGAAGTTATGCAAAAATCATGTATGATGGAATTGTTCCTCTTTAAAAGTTCTAAAAAAAAGTCCGCGACAGCATATGTCTATCTTTTAAGATTGACTCACTATAACGTTTTTTTATGGTAATCAATAGGAGAAAGTAAGTAAAAAAAGGTTAAATAGCCTATATTTTAAGGAAGGCTATAGGATACATAACATCACGCTACCACCAATAGGAGCGGAGCACCAATGAAAATAGGGAAAAAAATATTCCTCTTGAGGGCTTACGTTACGTGCGCTGCGTAAACGGTAGAAGTTACGCAAAAATCATGTATGATGAAATTGTTCCTCTTTAAAAGTTCTAAAAAAAAGTCCGCGACAGCATATATCTATCTTTTAAGATTAACTCACTATAACCATTTTTTACCAACTTTCTCCTATTGATTACCATAAAATATGATTATAGTGAGTCTATCTTAAAAGATAGACATATGCTCTCGCGAACTTTTTTTTAGAACTTTTCAAGAGGAACAATTCCATCATACATGATTTTTGCGTAACTTTAACCGTTTACGCAGCGCACGCAACGTAAGCCCTCAAAAGGAATATTTTTTCCACATTTTTCATTGATGCTCCACTTCTATTGGTCGTAGCGTGATGTTATATAGCCTATAACCTTCCTTGAAATATAAGCTATCTAACACTAAAATAATTTTTCAATTCGAACCAGTAGTTCCTGAGATTAGCGCGTTCAAACAAACAAACAAACAAACAAACTCTTCAGCTTTATAATATTACTAGCTGTTACCCGCGGCTTCGCCCGCGTGGTCCAGGGGAGCAGCCATTGATATGTATATTTTTCTTTTGTTGTATTTTTTTACTTCGTGAGATATAAATAGTACCAATAGGTACAAATTTTAATGATGATAGGCTACATAGAGCGTTAAGAAATAACAAACAAACGAATTTACTTACTTTAACACTTATAGTATTAGTATGGATCAAGCAAAAAAAATTGTTCACCACATAAATGATTGCCCTCTGCGAGGATCGAATTATTTTTTTCAGTGGGAATAAAATGTTTTTCCTGGATAAAAAGTAGCCTATGTTACTTTCCAGACCGGATACTATCCCCTGTTAAAAAAATCATGTCGGTACTTACGTTCTTTTCGACGTGATCGAATGCCAAATGATTACAAAGTTTAATTTTTTCCATGGGATTAAGATGTTTTTGCGGGATAAAAAGTATATACATATATAGCCTATGTCACTTTCCAGACAGTATACTATCCCCATTTTAAAAAGTCATGTCCGTACTCTACTACGTAACTATCCCGTTAAAAAAATCATGTCGGTACTTAGGTTCTTTTCGACTTAAACGAAGGGCAAATGTTTAAAAAGTATATTTTATCTCGTGGAAATAACATGTTTTTCCTGGATAAAAAGTAGCCTATGTCACTCTTCATACAATGTATGTTATAAGTATAAATTAGTTAATCTTAAAAGATAGACATATGCTGTCGCGGACTTTTTTTTAGAACTTTTAAAGACGAACAATTCCGTCATACATGATTTTTGCGTAACTTCAACCGTTTACGCAGCGCACGCGACATAAGCCCTCAAAAGAAATATTTTTTTCCTATTTTTCACCGGTGCTCCGCTCCTATTGGTCGTAGCGTGATGTTATATAGCCTATAGCCTTCCTTGAAATATAGGCTACCTAACACAAAAAGAATTTTTCAATTCGAACCAGTAGTTCCTGAGATTAACGCGTTCAAACAAAACAAACAAACTCTTCAGCTTTATAATATTAGTATAGATTATAACTTTAAAATATTACGATCTAGCTTATGTATATATACTCGTTTGTTTGTTATTTCTTAACGCTCTATGTAGCGGATCATCATTAAACTTTGTACCTATTTTTCTTTTGTTGTATTTTTTTTTACTTCGTGAGATATTACTATTTATATAATATTGATAATACTATTTAAGGAACGTTTGTTATTACGATTTATATCTCACGATTCAGCTGACATAGAGCGTTAAGAAATAACAAACAAAGGAATACTTACTTTAACACTTACAGTATTAGTATGGACAAAGACAAAAAAAATTGTTCACCGCGTAAATGATTGCCCTCTGCGGGGATCGAATTATTTTTTCCGTGGGAATAAAATGTTTTTTCCTGGATAAAAAGTAGCTTATGTTACTATCCAGATCGGAAACTATCCCCTGTTAAAAAAATCATGTCGGTACTTACGTTCCTTTCGACATGATAGAATGCCAAATGATTACAAAGCTTATTTTTTCCCATGGGATTAAGATGTTTTTGCGGGATAAAAGGTAGCCTATGTCACTTTCCAAACAGTAAACTATCCCCATTTTAAAAAGTCATGTCCGTACTCTACTACGTAACTATCCCGTTAAAAAAAATCATGTCGGTACTTAGGTTCCTTTCGACTTAAAAGAAGACCAAATGGTTACAAAGTATGTATTTACCCGTAGAAATAAGATGTTTTTCCTGGATAAAAAGTAGCCTATGCCACTCTCCATACCGTTAACGTACGTTATTAAAAAATAAAGCTCATTTGTCCTTCTTTCACGTCAAAAGAAACCTAAGTACAGACATGAATTTTTAATAGGGTAATCCAGAGAGTGACATAAGCTACTTTTTATCCCGGAAAAACAATTTAATCCCATGGGAAAAAATAAACTTTGTAATCATTTGTCCTTCTATCACGTCGAAAGGAACGTAAGTACTGATGTGATGTTTTAACAGGGAATAGTTTCCGGTCTGGAGAGTGACATAGGTCACTTTTTATCCAGGAAAAATATTTTATTCGACGGAAAAATAAAGAGGGCAAACATTTATGTGGTGAACAATTATTTTCTCTTGAGTGTGGGCGTTCCATCCATACAAATATTATAAGTGTTAAAGTAAATTCGTTTGTTTGTTATTTCTTCATGCCTTAACTATGCAGCCAATCATCATTAAAATTTGTACATACTGGTACTACTTTTTATCCCACGAAGTAAAAAAAATTACAACAAAAGAAAAATATACACAAATCAATGGCAGCAGGCTTCCCTCGACCACGCGGGCGAAGCCGCGGGTAACAGCTAGTTTTATATATAAAATTAATCTATACTATCTAATTCTATACTAATATTATAAAGCTGAAGAGTGTGTTTGGTTGAACGCGCTAATCTCAGGAACTACTCTTGAAAAAATATTTTAGTGTTAGATACTTAGCCTATATTTTAAGGAAGGCTATAGGCTATATAACATCACGCTACGACCAATAGGAGCGGAGCACCGGTGAAAAATAGGAAAAAAATATTCCTTTTGAGGGCTTATGTCGCGTGCGCTGCGTAAACGGTTAATGTTACGCATAAATCATGTATGACGGAATTGTTCCTCTTTAAAAGTTCTAAAAAAAAGTCCGCGACAGTATATGTCTATCTTTTAAGATTGACACACTATAACGTTTTTTCATGGTAATCAATAGGAGAAAGTAGGTAAAAAAAGGTTATAGTGAGTTAATCTTAAAAGATAGACATATGCTGTCGCGGACTTTTTTTTAGAACTTTTAAAGAGGAACAATTCCGTCATACATGATTTTTGCGTAACTTCAACCGTTTACGCAGCGCACGCGACGTAAGCCCTCAAAAGGAATTTTTTTTTCATATTTTTCACTGGTGCTCCGCTCCTATGAGTCGTAGCGTGATGCTATATAGCCTATAGCCTTCCTTGAAATATAGGCTACCTAACACAAAAAGATTTTTTCAATTTGAACCAGTAGTTCCTGAGATTAGCGCGTTCAAACAAACAAACAAACAAACTCTTCAGCTTTATAATATTAGTATAGATAGTATAGATAATGCCTTAAATATTGCATGAGTTAATAAATGAAATAAACCTAAGTCTGGTATTCTTAAAATTCTTATTATTAAACCTAATTGTCTTAAAGTAGATAGTTTCTCTACTCTGTGTCATAGTCACAGACATAGGCTCCACTGTTAAGCATATGTACCTCTCAGTATCATGTCACAGACATGAGCTTCACTATGAAGCATATGTACCTCTCAGTATCATGTCACAGACATGAGCTCCACTATTAAGCATATGTACCTCTCAGTATCATGTCACAGACATGAGCTCCATTAAGAAGCATATGTACCTCTCAGTATCATGTCACAGACATGAGCTTCACTATGAAGCATATGTACCTTTCAGTATCATGTCACAGACATGAGCTCCACTATTAAGCATATTCGTTTTGTAACTACTTCGGCAGAGGCTCCGCTATTAAGCATACCCTTTGAATACCACATCACAGAAATAGGCTCAACTATTAAGCTTATCTGCTTGTAACTACTTCGGCAGAGGCTCCACTATTAAGCATACCCTTTGAATACCACATCACAGACATAGGCTCCACTATTAAGCTTATCTGCTTGTAACTACTTCGGCAGAGGCTCCACTATTAAGCATGCCCCTTTTAAGACTCACCATCGAAGAATGACACACATGTCTCCGGGGTCTATTCGCCTCTCCAAGGCACCAAGAACAGCACCCGGCATATGTAACCTTGCCATACCAGCCAGCGAGAAGCTGAAGCTTGTACCCGTCATTCCCCAATGTCCGAATGACCCGGTACGGTCCCCGCATACCTGGATCGAGTTGACCCTGCGACTGAGAGTATTTCGACTGTGGAAAGGTAAAGTGACTAAAGCGCCACTTTTCATGAAAATTAGTTATATATTATGGTTCGATTGGATTATTTTTTCTGCGTCGATTAGTGAAGGAATCTTGGCGATTAGAGCATTTTTTGGCGCTTTAGCCATCCGAAATTTTGGACTCATATTTCTAGTCCTATGCTAAAGCGACAGAATTTTAAGGGTTTTAAGATTCATGTCGAATAAGTAATATGAGCTTTTATATTTAATACGAGTTTTAGAAAACCTTACTTCTGACAGTTTACATCTATTAGTCATTTTAAATTTTTGCCTATATGACTTATTTCGCACTTTAGTCACTTTTACTTTCCGCCATGAGAAACCTTTCCGCACATTAGTCATTTTACATGATTGAAACCTCTCAAAAAGTGGTTGAAGAGCCAGCGTACCTCTCAAAAGAAGAAGTCATTCTTCATGACGTGAAGAAGAAATTGAAAAATGCTTAAAAGAAATATGAGCGTAAAATGAGAGTTCTGATGCTGATTTTAATATAGTGAACATACTACCATGGTTTTGGAACCAGGGGCCCTACCGCCGAAGCTGAAGACGATTTTTGTAATGCGAAATTGAAACTAATGCTTATATTGTTGGTAATTATGTTTAGCTCAGCTGGTAGAAACCCTAGAGCTCTATCTACTAAGCTAAAGATGTTTGTCAATAAATTTAAGCTAAGACCAATTTATGGAATCAAAAAAACAGGTGGTAATCGGCTTCGGGTGTAGTATTATTAAGGAAGATCTTGCATTCGTATTTAGTACAATTAAAGGTGCTACGTGAAGGTGGTTGCGTTGCTTGTTAAACTTGGATAATCTAAAATGCCCGAATATCACGCCAGCGAAGCCACGGGCAAAAGCTAGTTATTATATATCCGAGAAAATATTCGAAATATTAAATTGTTCGGCTTAGAAAAGAATTGAAAACTAAGTTTGTATGGAATACTTAGTAGTACTCCAGGCCCAGACTAATCAGCGCGGAAATCACAAAAAATATCTGATTGCGTGCTCGGATAATTATTTTGTCCTCAGTGGACTATTTTTAATAAGTTGAATCTATCGAAAAGAAAGCTGAGTGTATCTCTTCTCAATAATTAACAGGTTGTACAACAAGTAAGAAAGCAAATGTATGAATTATTATTATAATCAGAAACAATTTTCTTTTTATGTTTATCACTGTTATTATCTATATTAATAAAAGGCTTTGTCCTCACTGACTGACTGACCGACTCTTTATACCACTAGAGTGGCAAACAAGCTTACGGCCCGCGTGATGGAAAGCAGCTACCGCAGCTTATGAACGCCTGTAACACCAGGGGCATCACACGCGCGTTGCCGACCCTGTAAAAACCTCTTCACGCCCTTTTTGAAGAACCCCATGCTGTAGTCTCCTGGGAAAACCTCGACAGGCAGTTCATTCCACAGCTTGACAGTACGCGGGAGAAAACTTCTCTGGAACCGCACAGTACGCGACCACTTGGGCTCCAATGTATGAGGATGATTTCCCTGTCGATGGCGAGTGGTGCGACTATAGAAGGAGGCCGTGGGCATCATCTCAAACAACTCCTCTGAACACACCCCATTGTACAATCGGTAGAACACACAAAGGGACGCAAAATCTCGTCTCAGACTTAACGGTTCTAAACCATGTGTAAGTTTGGGATCCTCAACAATCCTCACAGCACGCCTTTGGATCGAGTCACAAGGTGCAAGCTGGTATCTAGGCGCTCCCGCCCATAGATGGCAACAGTACTCCGTATGCGGCCGAACTTGAGCTTTGTAAAGCATAAGTCTTTGCCGCGGGTTGAAGTACTGCTTTGCCCTGTTGAGCACACCTAGTTTCTTCGACGCCAGCTTGACCTTTCCCTCCAGGTGACAACGAAACTGAACGTCGCTGGAGATTTCAACTCCGAGAATCCCAATGTTTTTAGCGACGGTAAGGGGTGTGTTCTGGAATTGAGGAGCCACAACAAAAGGGGTTTTCTTAGCGGTGAACGCGCAGACTTGTGTCTTTGTGGGATTGAACTGAACTAGGTTCTTTCGCCCCCAGTCGGACACAAGTTGTTCGCGGCTCTCCTCCACCAGAGAGCGGGGGATATTGGCGCGGCCCGTGTAATAAGTGTCCCCGGTGCTGTCGTCGGCATAGCAATGAATGCTGTCAATAGACAACATATCATTGATATGCAGCAAAAACAGCGTCGGGGACAATACCGAGCCTTGCGGGACGCCAGCATTAATGTCCATGCTATCGGAGCAACTACCGTCCACAACGGCTCTAATACTTCTGCAGGACAAGAAGCTAGCGACCCATTCGCACAAACCCTCAAGTAAACCGTATGCAGGTAACTTCGAAAGAAGACTGCGGTGCCAGACCCGATCGAACGCCTTCGCCATATCTAGACTAACAGCTAATGCCTCACCTTGACTCTCCACGGCTGAAGCCCAGCGATGTGTAAGATACACTAGAAGATCACCAGTCGAGCGACCATGACGAAAGCCGTATTGATGGTCGCTGATCAAGTCGTGCTCTTCTAGGTATTTCAGGAGCCCGTTGTTGATCACGCGCTCCATTACCTTGGAGAGAAGGGAGGTAACGGCGATAGGCCTGTAATTCGATGGGTCTGATCTGTCACCCTTTTTGGGCACAGGGTGCACGTTCGCAGTCTTCCACGATGACGGAACCTGCCTGGTGGAATAAGAGAGCGCGAAAAGGCGCGTAAGAACTGGACACAACTCAGGAGCACACAGCTTTAGCACCACTGCCGGAATGCCATCTGGCCCACTCGATTTATGAACGTCGAGGGATAGCAATACCCGCCGGACATCTCGTTGAATAAATGAGATTTCCGGCATGCAATCACCACACCGCGGGATGGAAGGCGGTGCGGCGTCCCCGTCGTTCAAAGTCGAGTTTGAGGCAAAGAGATTCCCAACAGATTGGCTTTCTCCTTAGCGCTGTGGGCCAGACTTCCATCCGGTTTTCGGAGTGGTGGAAAGGACGACTGACAAAAGTTTCCCTCGGCAGCCTTAGCAAGCGACCAAAAAGCATGGCTCCCAGATGGGTGCTTAGCTAGGTTCAGTTTTTATTAGAAACTAGCAAAGTACCCGTGCCCGCTACGGGAACACTCTGATTTGCGTCTATTTTTGTTAAGATTCCAGATATTTCATTTTTTCTCCATAAAGGACTGTTTCGTATTGACCATTATTACAAACATACACCATTTAGGTTAAGACGTCCTGGTAAACAATATTTTTGGCATTCGCACCAGGAGCCAAAATTGTAAGGCTTCCAGGAGAACTTACTCCTGAGCAAGCTACATTCACCTGATCATGAGAGAAGCAGTCTCAAGTCAACCCCAGCGACCTTTAGAGACTGCTTTCATCTTCATGGGAAATTGAAGTCTCTTAAATTGAACGGGGTGGTCTGATGGAATAATGGGAATGCGGGTTATAACGACGGATTCCTCAACAGCGCGGTGAAATTTCGGAAAATCCCGTCTTAGTGCGCGCTTACATTGTACAGGGAACACATATCCAAAGTTTCAGATTTCTAGCTTCGGTGGTCTGGGCTGTGCGTTAATTAGTGAGTCAGTCAGTCAGTCAGTCAGTGAGGGCAAAGCATTTTACTATCTATGTCTTGCCCACGCCTTCGCTCGCGTGAAGTTCGCGCATTTTAGATTATCCAAGTCAAGTCTAACACGCAAAGTAACCACTTTCATGAAGCACCTTTAATTGTACTTACTCGTACTGATGCAAGAACTTTCCAGAAAACTTCTACACCCGTCCCGCCCTCGCCGCGCTACCGCCCGCGATCCTATATGCACTAATTGACGCCAAATGCAAATTTAAAAACTTATTCGGATAACACTTCAGTCAACACACAAGTCTTATTCCATCAGCTTAAAAAGGATAAATCAAAGTTTAAAAAAAATTACATGATGATGGTCACGTTAGCCACGTTGAATTTTAAAATCGTTGTTGTTTTCGTAATCAGCGACCCGATAAAATATAAAAACAATAATATCCTTCATAATTTTCAGACTTTTTGACCCGATTTTACTCCTTTTTTTTGGGTTGAATTTCTAAAAATCCTGAAACACGTGTTCACTCATTTATCTATAGAAGTATTCGTGTAAAGTTTAGAATAAAATAGTCGGGAGCGATAAACCGTCATGGATAACCCCATGGTTTGAAATAATCTCTCGTATATACCCTTTCCTTAATAACGAAAGCATAGCGCGCTGTACAAATGATAGGTATAGCGCCATCTAGTGATGAGTTAATTAAAATATACATATAACGTTTTTAGACATTTTATGGCTTGGCGCTGGTCAAAAATTAATCAGTAATCCATAAACCCTTTTTTATGAACAACTATTCCACCAAGTCTCAAAATCGTAGGTGAATCGATTTTCAATATGTTACTAGGCTTACTACTGCGTTACTTTTGTGTATCTCTGATTATTATTGTATTTTCAATAATACATAGGATTCTAATTATTAAATATGCCTCAAATTCATACGTACGTGTTAATCATCAAAAGAAGAATATTATGTCGTCAATTAGAATTACTTTAAAGTTTTTTTGTCATTAATGGAAAAGTTTAAGTTTTAAAATTCAACATTGTTACCGCAGTAATTAAGATTATTAAGAATATTCTGTGAAACTGATTATTTCTGTGATTTAACTTTATAGGAGGTGAACATAAACATTACAGTTCACAACTGACTTATCGGTGAGTCTCAATGTACAATATTAATAAAAAATATATATAAAAAAGTAACGCAGTTGTTTAATTTTTCGACACCTTGATTTATTATATGCCACAAATATAGTTAAATCATTAAAACTAACGCTGCAGAGGTAGGTATATTATAAATAGAACTACATTATATCTAATCTGCATAGAAAAATTAGAAAATATTTATTTTAATTTAAAAAAAAATTAAAATCGTATTTTCAGATTAGGCATTTGGACCCGTTATCTCTTTCTCGCATATAAATCCGTAAGGTTTATTACAATTAAGGTCGTTAAGCTTTCCATCAACTCTGTAAAGTGATCCACAGTATTCGTATCCACCGTAGTTACTTGGTTCACCGTTAGACCACTCCGAGTATCCAGCCTCTTCAAGAGTTTGATCTGAAGGACACAGAAACAAGTTTAAGCTTAGTCGACTGTCAGAGAAATACCACATCTGAGTAAGTATGTAAGAGAGTACATCTGAAAAAGTGAGATGTAACAAAAAAACATTGGATCGAGTTTGCATATTTGTGGTAATCCATTGGGAGACAACCAATTATACTTTTTTCATTCATAATGACGCACGAATCATGACGCATTTGAACTAATGTAATTGATTTTTATCACCACGCACCACGCAAAATCTAACTTAAAATCTGGTTTATGTAGTATACCTTGATACTAGTGCATCGAGTACAAGCTGTTTTTTGTTTCATGGTCCATGCGTACGAAGTTTGATGCGAGAGCTAGTTTGATATTTAAATATAAATACAAAATCGTCATAATATCCTAATTTCTAGGACATTTTGACATCTTTTAGTTTCGAATTGAGGTAATAATTGATATTTTTTCGTTGTTTTTATCCGATAATGTTGTCTGACGGTTAAGTATCTGTAATGTGGTAACTTTTGTAATTATTTATTTTATATGTATTATACATGCATGTGACCCGGTTGACTATGGATGCTTACGAGGAATATCGAGCAATATAAGGAATATTGCTCACGCGCTTGCACTTAGCAGGCTCCGCTGCTCATGCTGCAACACATCCTTACGTCTGATGACCTCTCACTCGCTTCAACCACGAAACATAACAATCTTTAAGTGTTTGTCATTTACCTACTGCCTCCTGTTAAGTAATAGTACTTCCCCAGTCATGCTCTACCTCTCGTTTTTCGTTTCATTTCCTCCATTTATGATTTTATATCTATTGGTTTGTTTCAACTCTTTCACCTATGATTCAATGACGTACAATTTTTCTAAAAGATTTCGTCGTCGTCGCCTGCCGCCAGCTTTATGAGTTTTGAGCGCACTTCACCAGGCTGCTCAACAGCGGGTTGGCGGAGGACAATTAAATTGGCTTACAAGCCACCTAAAACCCATTTAATTGTCTTCACGGCTGTCAATTAATGACAAAAGCCGGTACCGACGGCTTGACGTGCCCTCCGAAATATGGAGGAGCTCGAAGCAAATAAACCCATCCATGGACAGGCTATGGTTGACCTTGATTAACTTACGTGTTAGATATACCTAAAAGATCTCAATATAACAGAATTTTAATACTTACTAAAAATTGTCATAAAAGTCCTACTCGGTTCTCTGGCTCTAAATCCGGCAATAAAATAATACTGTGTATAGACCTCTGGTAGAATTTCATCTTTACGTGTTTTTATATTCGACATGCGCATAACATGTTTGACGGCCGACATCTCGGCCTGTGAATTGATCACCACAAGGTGAGCCCTCTGAGCTTGACATTCAGCGTAAGCTTCGTTCCACGAGTATGCTATTATCGGAATATAATAACAACTACCAACATTTCCCATATATCTGTAAGCTGGAACAACAATATTCACAAACAACCACAGATTCACTATCGTAGTTCCAATATCGTACAACTCGCCATAAATTAAAATTCTATCCATATCATTTTCATAATTGGCGATCTACTACAGTACGTTATTAGGACAGTTTCTACCACGAACTGTGAAGTTGTGGAATCAACTTCAGCAGTATTCCCAAATAAATACGACATGGAAGCCTTCAAAAACAGAGTAAAAAACTTTTCCCTTAAAAGGCTAGCAATGGATCGGCGACCCCTTGGAGTTGCTTATTTTTATGGGCGGTGGAGATTGCTTTCCATCAGATGACCCACATACTCGCTTGTTCCCTCTCATAAAAAGAAAATATTTTAGCAGTCTCTCACATTGCCAAGGCGGCAAATTAAATTTCACAGCTTCCTATTTCTACTGATTTCTTCTGACTAATTCATTGTGAGATAAAAGACGGCTGTACTATCCCTAGAACTACAACGAACGTTTCAAAGTCAAAGTCAAAGTCAAAGTATCTTTATTCCTTGGACTTTATAAAGCACTTAGGAACCTCATACAAACTAAATATAAGAAACATGTGTAAATCATTACTACTCTAAATCCGCAGAGCTTAGATTCACTTTCATCACACTATCTTGAATGTGAAAGTGAATTTAAGTGCCAGTTCCGGCGACGGGGCTTCTTGAGAAGAACTGGCAAGAAACTCAAGGCCGACTCTTTTAATTGCCAATATCGTTACATTAAATACAAATACAATCATTAATATAACATAACAAGAGCAATTCATTTCCAAATACTTTTATCATTTATGTAATCTGAGATACAATAGTAAGCCTATTGACATAGTCTAGTTTTGATAAATCTTTTAAATTTACCCATGGATAATTTAAACGCGTCATTTGGAAGTTTATTGTAGAAGCGTATACATTGACCTGGGAACGAGTTAGAGATTTTATGGAGCCTAGTAATATGCATAGCGAGTTTGTTTTTATTTCTTAAATTTAATTGATGGAGATCACTGTTTTTCCTAAATTTAGTTTGATTTTTATGAACGTAAATAAGATTTTCATAAATATATTGAGAATGTAATGTCATAATATTTACTCTTTAAATTTATTTCTCAGTGTCTCCCTGGGACTCATCATATAAATAGCACGGATAGCTCGCTTCTGGAGCACAAAAATTGAGTCTACATCCGCAGCACTACCCCAAAGCAATAAATCATATGACATAATGCTGTGAAAATAGCTAAAATAAACTAAACGCGCAGTGTCAACATCAGTCAGTTGACGTATTTTCCTTACGGCGTAAGCTGCTGAGCTGAGTCTACCTGATAACGTTTCTATATGTGGGCCCCATTGTAATTTAGAGTCTAATGTTATCCCAAGGAAGACAACCTTATTGACCAATTCCAATCTCTCATTGTCCATCACCACACTGGTTTTTACTTGTTTCACATTTTTTGTAAAAAATCTAACATATTTGGTTTTACTACCATTTAAAAGTAGGTTATTAGCACTAAACCAGTTTACTATTTTTGAAAGAGCATTGTTTACATCGTCAATTTCTGATTGTTGTCTATTTACCTTAAAAATTAAAGAAGTGTCATCTGCAAACAATACTATTTCGTGATTATTCTTTACAAGATGAGGTAGATCATTAAAGTACACGAGAAAGAGTTTATTGCCTTTTTGGTAGCGGTCACTAATCCTGGCTACACAGGAGCTATAAGTGGTAGGAGAGTGATAGTTCCCACATAGTGGTAGTTATAGTGCAAAATTTAAATGATAACCACTCTTTTAACGAAGCCTCTTTCGCTAGTCAACAGAGTGCACCACGTGCAGGTGGTTTGATTCTAAGGATTCGTAGAAGAGCCTCTTACATCCCAAAACAGTAACCTCAACTGCATGTTTATGGTAAGATAAGACGGCATGCGTGTCTGTACAATATACATTACAATTGAATAATCTCAAGTTTATGAAACCAGAGATGCGGTGAAGATTTTAAAAAAAATCTCTCAATAATACTCACACACTCCATACACATCACATGAGGCTTTATATGGTGCATCCTTAGCCTCTACTTTACAGATGAATGGACGCTCTGAGTAACACCCGGTTGATCTTATTTCACCTTGTCTTGAAATCGATTCACAATCCATCCGTGAGTGTAATGCAGATACTGATATATCGGAATAATCTGTCATCTCTTCATGTCTATTGTCTTCAGAATTATCAACTAAATCACGAAAAGTACTATTAAACCTCTTCACTTACATTAATTAAAATGTATTGTCGCAGCCAACTGGTTGAAATAGCCTTTTCATTGAACAACGCCACTCAAACACACGTCTAAATCGTCGTCTTGGAGAGCGACTGATCACAACGTTCCATAGTACAACTGGACGACACTCAGTTAAATGATTAAATGCCAATAATTTTCTAGATTAACCATTATTAGCTGTCGAAGTTAATTCTTGTGTCCAGATTAAAAAACTTGAAATTATTATTAATTACTTTTATATATCGTGTTTTTTACATTTGAGTTGATTTTCAGTTAGTTAAGATTTTCTGGCATTCCACGACTGGTCCGTCGATTTCGTTGATGAATCATCAGGTGCCAAGTAAACAAAACTCTCAAATTATATTACTAATACGTATGAATTAAATTGTATAGGTGTAAGTGGCACACTACCATATTTTCAGCCAAAATCAACCTCACCTGCATGTGGTGAACCCTGCTAGCTAACAAACGAGGCTCTGGCGACAGTCGCCAACCCGCCTGCCCAGCGTGGCGACTTAAGGACATCACTTCTCGATGGGTTTCACCATTAATCTTTGGCCAAGGCCAAGGTGGCGGTCTCGGTAACGGCAGGGCTGAGTAACGTAGAATTTCCGGTCGGTAGGCCACCACAACAAATAGACCATAGGCACGTTCAAAACCCGGACCTTGCGGCGCGATGAGGAATTGGGAGAGCTGGAAGTAGAATTGAGGTCCATTAAATGTCAGATTGTGGGACTGTCGGAAATCCGACGAAAGGGGGAGGACACCGTGATCCTTGAATCTGGCAACCTCTTCTGCTACCGCTAAGGAGACCAGCTCTCCAGGGCGGCGTTCTTCCCTCGTCAACAACATAGTGGAGGTATCTAGTGAGTCGGCGACGGTAAAATATCTTGTACTAAAGCTGACAGAGAGATATTATCTGAAAATAGTACAGGTGTATGCTCCAACGTGGACCAGGAGTTTGGTCGTCTTGTTCTTAAAAAAAGGTGACAAAACCTTATTGAAGAATTATACACCGATCTCACTCCTGACTCACGTGTATTAGCTGTTTTCAAGGGATATCACGAATCGTCTCGCACGAAGGCTTGATGGCAACCAGCCACCGGAACAGGCTGGGTTTCGTAAAGGCTACAGTACCGTTGACCACATACATACATTGCGGCAGATTGTGCAGAAAACCACAGAATACAATTTGCCGTTCTGTGTGGCTTTTGATGATTACGAGAAAGTCTTCGATTCCATCGAAACTTGGTCTATTCTGGAATCCTTACAGCGGTGCCAAGTCGACCACCGCTATATCGAGGTGCTGAGATGGCTGTATAGCGCTGCGACAATGACTGTCCGCGTCCAGGACCAGCAGTTTAAGCCTATCCAGCTGCAGTGGGGAGTACGTCAAAGGGATGTCATTTCCCCGAAACTATTTACCGCTGCTCTGGAAGACGTATTCAAAACACTGGAATGGAAAATACGCAGCATCAGTGTGAATGGCGAATACATCTCACACCTTCGGTTTGCCGACGACGTAGTCATAATGGCTGAATCGCTGGAGGATCTCGGTCGAATGTCGACCGATCTCAATGTTTCATCTCGATCCGTGGGGCTGGGGATGAATTTCGACAAGACGAAAGTCATGTACAACGATGTTGTTGTCCCAAGCACGGCTATGGTAGAGAATACACCCATTGAAGTGGTTAATGTCTACCTCGGACTTTCCATACAGCTTGGCTGGGGTAACTTCAATAAAGAGATCGATAGACGCATTTGATTGGGCTAGGTCTGATGGTCAGTCTCTGCACCATAGGTCATTGCAGGGAGGACGCACTGGTTGTAGACTTTAGTCTTCAACCACCACACAGTCCACAGGCTAAAGGTCGCACAGCGAGCGATGGAGAGGGCTATGCTTGGAATTTCTCTGAGGGATCGAATCAGGAACGAAGAAATTCGACGAAGAACTAAAGTTGTCGACATGGCCTCCAGAGTTTGTAAGCTGAAGTGACAATGGGCTGGTCACATCTGCCGAGTAAGTGATGGCAGATGAGGGAGGAAGGTATTAGAGTGGAGGCCGCGCATAGGACGATGAAGCGTTGACCGCTCTCCTTCTAGATGGTTCGATGATCTTAAGAAAACGGCTGGAAGCGCTGGATGAGAAAGGCGGAGGATCGTATTTGGTGGAAAGCATTGGGGAAGGCTTATATCCAGCAGTGGATAGATACAGGCGGATGATGATGATGCTCCAACGACGACACACCCGGATAAAGAGGTCGAGGCCATGTACGAGGATATTACTAAGGCCATGCGTAATACAACCAAGACCCACTTCATGGTTTTTGTCGGGGACTTGCTGGGTATCGTAAAGGCTACAGTACCGTGGACCACATTCATACACTGCGACAAATTGTGCAGAAAACTACCGAGTACAATCTGCCATTCTGTATGGCTCTTGTGGCCTTAAAACATATAATTCAATGATACGGCGGCTTTTCAGTAAGCAGTGATTTCGAACATTTTAAATGCCATAATGATTCATTTACAAAATTAAGCACGTAGTTGAATAGCGTTGCCAATGAAAGCGCTAGCCGCACAATTGAATGGCTTAAATAGGGATGCAATTGTACGGCTAGCACTTTAAATCAGTTGACTGCGACATAAATATAGAATTGTATGCACAATATGCAGCCTCCGTTAATATAAGTAGAACTAAAAGCTGACTTCTATTAGCATTAGATCCTGCTGTTCTCAAATCTTTTACGATGACCAGTTCATTATTAGCTGAAAACACTCATACCTTACCAAATTAAAATAGCCAAAAATTAATAAACCAATGCTAAAACTATGAAATCATTGAATTAATCCAGTAAAATACTTTACAGCTGTTCATTAACATCCTTCAAATATTAATATGCAGTAATACGTGTAAATTTAGGATTTAATAGCACTTGATCATCATAAAATGACAGGCACGACTGAATGTTCATATTTTTGTATCGACGCACAAACAAAAAATCAAAAAGTAAACTGCTTTTAGAATAATGAATATAGAGTTATTTTGTAAACCAGAATAAATAGTCTTGTATAGAAGACATAATATATTTGTATATTACATGTTCAATAGACAATTTATCCAGCAATGAAAAACAGGAAAATTGAGCAGCCAAAGTCCAAAGTCCAAAGTCCTTTAAGATTTGTTGTATCCTTGCGAGTGAGTAAGGCCAACAGAAAGAAAGGAAGGAGTATAGGCTGGCAACGGATCGGCGACCCCTTGGTGTTGCTGATTTGCATGGGCGGTGGTGATTGCTTTCCATCAGGTGACCCATCTCGTTTCCCCACTCTCGCATAAAAAATGTTGAGCAATTGAGGCCATTTTTGCGACCCTGTTAGTTGGCGCCATGTTCAGGTTCACATTTATCGGACTTGTTAAATTGTGACGATTCGAAAACATACTTCGTTTAATAGGATCTTTCGTAGAACTGGGTCCTCCTTCATGGCTAATCCAAACATGCTTTTCGAGAAAATCTGGATAATTCTTGTACATGGCGTGTAGCTGAGCTATATCAAAGTCGGTTGTTGGGTGCATAAGTTGAGCACCCTCTACTTTACATCTTAACTTAGCATCCTCATATCCTACGCTTTCCATATGTAGTTTGTAAAACGCATCGGTCTTTCCGTTATATTCGTAGTCAGAACGATACACTTTGGTTACCCATGGTGAGTCACATTGTGTGAAATCTAGAATATAAGATTATTTTTTTTAATTTTACATCAATAAACTTGCTGATCAGCTAATACAAATGTATTAGACTAACGAGGAACATCTCTTTCAGAGATGCCGTATTACGCCGTATGCTTGACTGTCACCCGACGTAGTATAAAAGAAAATCATGGTAAAACCATCGAATAAATTTGCACATACATTTTAGATGTAGAAAATTTACCTAGTAATCAAATATTTTTAAGTAACCTCACGCTTATTATATCGATTATTTTATAAACAATGTCTTTAAAACTATTATCATATATTATACGCAATTGAAACCTATTATCCAAAATCTTTAAAACTTAAACACGCTTGCATTACTATCCAAAATAATGATGAGTTTTGTTTCTCATGAAGCATTATGGCCTCGCTATTTCCCGCGAAAAATTCCTATACCTATTAAGGAAACTCAATGCCGATTCATTGTCATTGAGTTTCCTTAATAGGTATAGGAATTTTTAAATTAAAAAAATTAAAAAAATTCATCCTCACACATTGGAGCCTAAGTGGTCGCGTACTGTGCGGTTCCAGAGAAGTTTTCTCCCGCGTACTGTCAAACTGTGGAATGAACTGCCTGTCGAGGTTTTCTCAGGAGACTACAGCATGGGGTTCTTCAAAAAGGGCGTGAAGAGGTTTTTACAGGGTCGGCAACGCGCGTGTGATGCCCCTGGTGTTACAGGCGTTCATAGGCTACGGTAACTGCTTGCCATCAGGCGGGCCGTATGCTTATTTGCCACTTTAGTTGTATAAAAAAAAAATATGACCGCATAACTCACCTCAGCTATTTGCGAGTTAAAACTAATAATGGAATCTACATAAAGACCTAGATTTTTGATAGTATAATTGAACGAATTGATACTATTTTCAAACTTAACAGGCGACAGAGAGCTGAAATCAATCTTGGCAACTTATCTAGAGCTACCGAGGACAATAGCCTAGCATTTAACAGGTATAACGAAGTCTTTTGACGAAGGGATGATTTTACATAGAAAACCATTTAAATTTGCAATTACAGTGTTCATTCTCTGTCGTTGTCAGCACATATATTTGGAGATCATCACCATAAAACTGGTCAGAACAACTGAGCGAAAGGGACAGAAAATTAACAAAAATAGAAAATAGTAACGGAGAGAGAATTCCACCCTGTGGGACACCAGAAGACAAATCTTTCTAATCAGACAATTCTCCATCTAAGCGCACTGCTTGCTGAAGACCACGAAGGTATAATGGGAACCATCCTAGTGCAATAGATGAGAAATTGTGCTGTTCTAATATGGCAAGCAGGATATCGTGTTATACCGTACTGAAAGTATTAGAGAAATAAAAAAGTCACTATTCTCTCACTTATGAGAATAGTGACTAACCTATCCTCCATTCCCAATCTGATATCATCAATAACTTTAATAAGTGCTCAGGGCGGAAGTCGAATTGAAATGGAGAAAGTCGGCCGTTCGTGTAAAAATATGCAGATACTTGTCCGTGTGCAGCGACTTCAGAAATTTAGGAAATAAATGGTAAAATTGAAATTGGCCTGTAATTATTCAATTGCAATGGCGTGGAAATTTTTGGGAGTAACGAAATCCTTGTGCCTGGCACTCTCTGGTTTCTCTGGAGAAAAGGAAAATAACCTACCAAAAAGGAGAAATTAATGATGTGAGCTATTTCCCTACCCACATCATGGCAACCAATTGCTTTAGATTTAATTGAAAGGATTATTTTACCGACCTCATCCATTGAAACTGGAAAAAAAGAAAAGCAGCTAATATTAGAATTAGCTCTGGATTTTTTTTTTGAAATTGATGTAGATATAAATTAGGATCAAGGGCAGGAGTTGTAGCAAAGTGATTACTAAAATCGTTAAGAGAAAAGGAAGTGGTATGCGGTTGCGTAGTACATTTTCCAATACCAAGGGAATGAAGGAACTTCCATGTCATTGTATTAGCTGAGGACAAGTAAACTATATTTTCATGGTAGTCTTTTAGCTGTACTTACTACTTGATTGCATCGATTCCGTGCTATTTTGTATAAACTCCAGTTTGCATCGGACCTGTCATGCTTGAAAGTTCGAAAAGCACGATAGCGCCTAGTCATCGTCATACGAACTGCCTTAGTAATCCAAAGTGATCCAAGGTGATCCGCTTTATCCTAACAGCTTTTAAAGGGGCGTGATCAACAAATAATTTTAAAATACAAAGATTGAACTTCGTGACTTTTTTTCACTAACTGTCGTAGCATCAAAAACTTCATATCATATTCATATCAGAAAAGTCAGTCATAGTGGCATCCGCTCTCAATTTGGTCATATTTAACTGTAAATATGACCGTTGATAAGTGTAAATGGGGAAAAAGACATACTGCGCCAACCACAAATAATGGGAAAGGGACAAGCCAATGATGACGATATCTTAGGCATATTTAAAAAAAATAATCCAACTTACTTCTACGAGTGCTTGCATTACAAAGTTTATAGAAATCTGTTTCCTTCTCTTCAACTTTGCATATAAATGGTCGTTCATTGGAACAGTCGTCAAGTCTCACTTCTCCACTGCGAGTGACCACGTTGCAGCTCAGCAGTTTCTGCTCAATGTGCATCTGGGTAAAACTCACTAAAAATAATATTGAATTTCAGGGTACTGTATACTATTACCGTTAACCATAACGTCGAAAATTCCCGCCCGTCTCATGTTCACACTATTATTCTCTATGTATACATAAAACAAAGTCGGATTAGTTAGCACACATCTCCATACAAAGCGCTGTTTTTCTACGCGCGAAAACTGCATGAGAATACTCAATCCCTTATGCGGCTGAAATGAGTACAGCTTATCGTCCGGCGAAAAGCGACCTCTTTCTGGTGACCTCACTCATTCGCAGGAAACACAAGGAATACAATAACCAAGGGAAATGTTATTCGGCTGCAGTATTCTGTGAAGTGGAGGCACTTTCCCAGTTAGGCTGTTCACAAATACGATGTTCCTCACCTCTCTTTCGCCAGAGCCTCTTTCGCTAGTCGGCAAGGTGCACCACGTACAGCCGAGTTTGGCATTGGCTCTAGAGATCTTACACATCAAAAGTAATTGGTTAGCCAAGCACGACATCTGGCAATCCTACTTACAGTCTGGCATAGTCTCAACAGGCTCGTGTAGCATATTGTTTTTTGTCACCCAAACATACTCCCCAATATCGGGGTATTTCTTCAGTATGTATTGCACCTGCGCAATGTCCAAGTCAGAAGACACCAGCATCAGTTTAGCACCTTCAGCTCTACACTCATTCTGAGCATCTAAGTTGGATTTTGTTTCTATGTGTAATTTGTAGAATGCATTCGTTTCGCGATTATACTCGTAGTCCTCCCTGAAGTGTTGGCTTTTCGATAATGATACGAAGATAAGTCCTGAAACCACATAATGTTGTCAGATGTATTATTAAATATGCTATGGTTAAGCAAATTGGGGTAAAAATGATTCATCCACATCTTTGAGTCAAATCCAGCCTCGCCTACACGTGGTGCTACCCTGACTGACAAACGGGGCTCTGGCGATAAGAGAGGTAGGGCGTAGTGTATTCTCTAAGCTACCCGACTGGAGAAATACCATGACCTCACAGAACACCACATCCAAATAACAATTCCCTTGAGAGTTGTTGTATTCCTGCGAGTTAGTAAGATCACCAGAACGAAAGAAAGGAAGGATTAGGCTGGAAACGGATCGGCGACCCCTTGGTATTGCTGATCTTCATAGGCGGTGGTGATTTCTTTCCATTAGGTGACCCAAATGATTGTTTGCCCTAATCTCATATGACTTTGATTAATTTTGAAATCAGTTGGGATATCACAAAACGGCCTTTGAATCTATTCTCGAAACCTACTAAACTGGTTGCCCCATGAACATGTTAATTGTATCGTATATTATAATGTACCTACTTATTTACCAAGCCCTATCAAAATCGAACGGATTTCGGTATCCCACTAACTTAAAATGTGCATTAATAAATGAATGAAATTGTTCCTAGACAATTTACACACGGCCATCTAGTCCTAAACTAAGCAAAGCTTGTACTGTGTGTGCTAGTTAATTGATATATAATAAATACGACATACTCGTACATTTTTTTTGATAATTATTAAATAAATACATTTTTGTTTATATAACAATACATAGAAAACTCCCAGTCAACATCAAGTCAAACAGACATGTTCATACACATGAACCCGCGACCTCGGAGTCAAAGTACCCATTGCTAGCCATTCGACCACTGAGCTTGTCGAGTGCATTGTCAGGATAATCAAACAAGTGGGAGAAACTAAGTAAAATTAAGCTGAAAATTAAAAAAAAGTATATTTATTCCGTATAAGTATACTTATGTTCAGAAGAAATTTGGAATAGTCACAGTCAAAACACCAGGGCGGTGTTTTTTCTAGGAGCAATTAGACGACTGGCGAGAATTTTTTTATACTAGATGAAAACCCGGCTTCGTTAGGATGAAATGTGACCCATAAGACACGTCATGTAGGTAGATATTTCTGTAGTTATCGGTTATCATAATTAATTAAAACTGCAAAAGCTTTGACATAAATAATTAAAAATTTAAATTACCTTTCTACAAATATTATTTAACAAAACAAATAGCTAACATAACCTTAAAGGTTTATTCTATGTAAACGTCTCTGTTTTAAGTACTCAGTCTTTTTTTTACTTTCATCATCATCATCATCATCATCTCAGCCATTGAAAGTCCACTGCTGGACATAGGCCTCCCCTCTAGATCTCCAATAAGACCGGTTGGAAGCGGCTTGCATCTTTTTTTACAGCTTTTTTACTTTACTTAGATAAATACTGACTACTTTTTAAAATAAAAAATAAAAATGTTGTGCATACAAATTGCCAAAATCAAAAATATGTAATCACATAACTCATAGAGTACATCTTATAAATAAGTGTCCAAAATAGTATCACAGTAGTAATACCAATACCTTTGCGAAACGATAGATTTTTTATTTTTTTTGATTCGCTTAATGTGTACTGCAAGACGTTTCGTTTTACACAGTCTCATGAATTACAGTTCTTTGAATGGACACTTTGTTTTTAAATGAATGGCGTGACGTGCTGAGTGGCGAGGCGCAGCTGCACTAAAATTATGAAACGGAACGTTTTTTATGTAGGTACTCATGATGTCGTCCGGTGTCAGTCTGTGACGTTTCGCTAAACTGGCCAATATGGCGACTGCAATTTGTCTGTCAGCCCCATTAGAATTTAACAAAATACTCGACAATTCGAATTTTGCGGATATAATGTTGTCAACTCGAAATCTTAATTTTTTTATGTTTTATTATTCAGGTACGTTTTCGATCGAGTCTACCGTACCCCTTGACGAAATTATTAATATAGATGTACTGCAGTCGAATCTTTTGGTTTTTTCCTGTGTGGGCTCACACATGTGTACGTACATGTTTGTGTACTTACTAGCGCCGTCATTGAAAAATATTCGTGCCTCGTACCTACCTATATACAGTTTAAGATTGTTTTTTTTTTTTTTCTCTGGGCCCCTCCGGTTATAGTAAATTGTTACTAGGTCACTTTAAATATTGTTGCTTAGATATATCACGTATTATTGTTCAAAGCGCGATAAGAGACTACAGCCTGGGACTCCATAATTATGTAAATCGCGTGTTCGCGTTTAGTCAATCGAATAACGTCTGTACACGTTACACGTTAAATCCATTTATTACAGTGGTACACTAATTGTTCCGCGCGGGTTGTATTGTAATGGTCATTATACAATCTAATCTATAAAAGCGAAATACCACTCACTGATTAATCAAGAAAAAATTGGCAGGTAGGTTCTTTATAGGGTGTAGACATCCGCTAAGAACGGATTTTCCGGACCGGAACGGAAACAGATCATCTTCACGCTTTAACAACACCATTAACCATTGGCCTAAACAATGAAGATAGCAACTGTCCACCAACATGGCAAAGAATTCCAACACAACGAATTGCAAAAAGGAAAAAGCTATCGAACAGCCCACCTTACCAAGGGTAGGGGTCCTCTGGACGTCGGAAAGTGAGCGTGCTTTATACAGCTTCGGTACATGTCATTGACATCAGGTAGCCAGCTAACTGACGCCGCTGTGTGGGTACAGAAACACTAGACGTACTGGTGCGTCGGGAAGTGAGCGTGCCTACAGCTCCGGTACCCATCATGGAGATTGGGGAGTGGTAGTAGGGCCCCAATGCTTTGGAAACCGAGCGTCGGTTCGTGTACTCGACTTAAGAGTATCTGATTAGCCTGCATGCAGGTGAAAGGGGAGTATGACCTGCTACCAATCCGCTTGCGTGCTCGGTGGGTTTACTGTGCTCAAGTGCGGGGCGGGTAAAGGCCCTCTCGACTGGTTGGTTTACTGGACGAGAGACTCGTAATTCTGTGATATAACCGGAAGGTTGGTACACAGGGGCATATTAGCAGTTAGGTATAAATTACGAGCCCACCTTACCTACAACCTACAAAGACCAGATCCTACACAAAGCGTAATGAATACGACTAACAGATAACCTAACTAAGGACTCCAAGGAAACCCAGACCAATTTTAAGAAACCCAATAATCCACCACCGATAATACTATATGGCATCGAAGATAATATCAAACTTGACAGAATTACTGAATAATACGGTCCCCAGGGGTAGCTACTCTTATAAAATAGTAAACAGAGATAAGCTCAGAATTGTGACACAAACAACGGAAACATATTGCAACGGGTGATTTTTCATCGTTTCACATATTTCACACATTCTACAGTATAATAAAATAAGAAAGCATTCATTACTTTGGAATTTGTTTACAAACTACGATGTTTGACACTTGTCTTGTCAGTTTAGCTATTTTGACAGTTGATCTATTTTTTTTTTTGCTGGAAAGCGGACCCTGAACTGCCCGCAGTTGAAGATTGTCGGAATGTGGAATTAGAGAATTGTTATTTTCTTCGTCTTGTGGTCCGCAGGAATTATTTGGATTTTTTTCTTGAGTATATTGGAATTTACTAAGGAGAATAGGAATTTAGGAGATTTCCGTCCAAGAATAGAATAAATAGTTTGAATTTTTAATCTTGTTTAAGAAAATCGTTTGGAGGATTCTTAAGTAGGATCTGTTGAAGGTGGTTGCCACGTTTTTATTATTGAAGAGGCGTTGTCCTTGGTCGACGGGCGACGTTAAATATCTTTTTGTATGGCGTGGACTGAAAGTTAAACAATATAAGTATCTGGTGAGTGAAGAAGAGAGAAAGATAAAGACCATAGGGAAATAAATAGAGCTGACAGCCCAGGTAGTCATGCTCACTAAAGTATTGAAACTGGTGGCGGTGTCGTGTGGCGGGTCGACGTATTCCCAATAAAATGGTTGAATGAGGTGATGGCTGCTCCATACATCAACTCCTGAACAGGTGCTGCCAGAGGGGACTGGTTTGCCGTGGCTATCATGGTTGCAAGGTAAACAAAAGGAGAAGTTACGGTAATTAGTAATAGATAATAATATAATTATTAGCATAATAGCTACGTGCAATTTATAAATTGTAAGAATATTGTAAGATAAAAATAGAAAATTGTCAATAAAAGGTACGGACCCCGGAAACTGTAGATTGTAATTATTATCAATAAAAAAAGCCGCTCAAATATTGAGATACTACAGCGCTACCAAAATAAAGTTTTGAAGATGATAAGCAGAACACCCTGGTTCATAAGGAATAAGAAAGTACATAACTATCTGAAAATCTCAACTGTACATAAGGAAATAGAAAGGTCCTGTGTGGCATACAAACAAAGACTTTGCCGACATAAAAAGGTCAGTGGGTAAAAAAAAACTAGCCATAACACTCCTCGATACTAGTGAATATGTATTTCGATTGAAAACAGCAAGATTAGCCACGATCAAAAATATTTACTATATATATCTCAAAATGCCATTTAATCTCCATTAATCTGATAAAAGTTAAATAGGCTGATTCTATATAGAAAAGAGAGAAAAAACAAAAAAAAATAATATAAAATAAAATAATATAACTTTTAATTTTGATTCCGAAATCTCCCGCTCTAAAAAACTTTTTATATACTCACTGTCGACGTTGATCACTATTTAATCAAATCAAAATTTCCACGCGAACGAACTCACGGGGATCTTGTCGTAAAAATTTTTTTTTAAATATACGTACCAATTAAAATGTACGAAAACATGACGAAAACGACACCACTCTCTGGGTACTGTAATGAGGCTGTCGTAAATAAATGCACTGCTGTTTATTGATTGTACTAATAACATTTAAACTTTCGCGTTGCATTATTAAAATTATAATAACCACGGGAATTAACGCGATCATGTATGTAAGGTATTTTACATACTTACCTTTATTATTGCCTGACGTTTCGACGAGGTTGCACCGGCTGTGGTCACAGGCTGACTGTCCCAGCGGTGTCAGTCTGTCTCCGTTCTGAGGGCCCACATGTCATAAGACTTTGAAAAAGATACCTAGACTATATTTTTCGCTCGTAGACGGATCTCAATTCCATTCAACGGGAACGGATCAGCGACCGTTTGGTATTGTTGATCTCCATGGTCGGTGGTGATTGCTTTCCATCAGGTAACCCACATACTAGTTTGCCCCCTCTTATATATAAAAAAATCTGCCAAAAATAAAGTTTATGTATAAAATGGAGACGGATAGATCATTGTCTTTTCTAGATGTAAGAATGTCCGTGAAATCTGATGGATCATTGGCACACTGTGTGTACCGCAAGCCTATTCACACGGATAGGTACCTACATGCAACGTCCCACCACCACCCTCGTCATTTGCAATCCGTTATGGTATCTATAATAATAAAAGGCTTTGTCCTCACTGACTGACTGACTGACTCACTATTCCAAATTTGGCAAGTAGGTTCCTTATGACGTCTAAGGGTGCACTAAGAAGGGATTTTTCAAAATTCATCCCCTAAGGGGGTGCAACGGGGGTCCAAAGTTTGTATGGGGAAACAAGATTAGTTGGACTATTTTATCCGAAACTTTACACGAGTACTTCTATAGATAAATGAGTAAATATATGTTTCGGGATTTTTCAAAATTCAACCCCTAAAGGCGTAAAATGGACTGAAAAAGTCTGAAAATCGTCATGGGTATTGTTTTTATGGTTTATCGGGTCGCTGATTACGAAAACAACAACTATTTTATAATCCAACATTGCCGACGTGACATAAAATCACCCCTATGGGAGTGCGATGCGGTTGAAATGTCATAATATCAATATGGGTGTTGATTATATGGTTTTCTGGTACGTCAATTACGAAAATGGAATCGATTTGAAAATATAACATAGTGGGCACGAAATTACTTAAAAGGATTACTAAAACAGAGGTCCACAGTTTGTGTAGGGAAATGAGATTAGTTAGACTATTTTATTCTAAACTTTACACGAGTACTTCTATATAAATGAGTAAACACGTGTTTCAGGATTTTACGAAATTCAACCCAAAAAAAAAGGTGTACAATGGGGTCAAAAAGTCTGAAAATCATCAAGGATATTATTGTTTTTATATTTTATCGGGTCGCTGATTACGAAAACAACAACGATTTTAAAATTCAACGTGGCTGACGTGACCATCATCATTGTAATTTTTTTAAACGTTGACTTATCCTTTTTAGGCTGATGGAATAAGACTTGTGTTGACTGGAGTGTCATCCTAATAGGTTTTTAAATTGGTATTTGGCGTAAATCAGTGCTTATATGTACACTCGCGGGCGGCCGGCGCGGCGTTCTTGCATCCGTATTTAGTAGAATTAAAGGTACTACTTGAAGGTGGTTGCGTTGCGTGTTAGATTTGACTTGGATAATCTAATATGCGCGAATTTCACGAGAGCGAAGCCGCGGGCAAAAGCTAGATAGTAAAAGGCTTTGTCCTCACTGACTGACTCACTAATCAACGCACAGCCCAGACAACTGACTTTGGATATGTGTTCCCTATACAATGTAAGCGCGCACTAAGATGGAATTTACCGAAATTTCATCCCTAAGAGGTTGAAAATAGGGGGTTGAAAAAAAAACCCTCTTTTTGGAAATCGATTCACCTACGATTTTGAGACTCGGTGGAATAGTTGTTCATAAAAAAAAGGGTTTATGGGTTACTGATGTTAATCAGTAACCCATAAACCCTTTTTTTTGACCAGCGCCAAGCCAAGAAATGTCTAAAAATGTTATATTTATATTTTAATTAACTCATCACTAGATGGCGCTATACCTAGCATTTGTACAGCGCGCTATGCTTTCATTATTAAGGAAAGGATATATACGAGAAATTATTTTAAACTATGGGGTTGTCCATGACGGTTTATCGCTCACCTGATCCCAGTAATTACCCCGGAGGTAATCCATCGCGTGCGTAGGGCGTAAAAAAACTGCCTCCTTGAAATGAAGCTACATTTGGTGCAGAAAACTAATTGAAAAATCTATTCTAAGTACCGACTTTATGGGGTATACCTACTTAATATAAGAAATTCGGTATTTTTAAACAATGACGTCAAGATTGACTAAATTTATACTTATGGAAGGTGGGATGATGCCATTATAGCTGTGGAAGGTGATGGAGCTGGCCTGTTCCGCTCCATCTTCTACCACTTGCATGTAATGGAGGTGTATCATCAGGAGGTTCGTGCCATCATTGTTCACGTATTAAACAACTGGAACGATGAGTTGTTGAGTGAGGACAGTAAGGGATGCGCTGTTGAGGAATCTCTCTTTATACCCCGCCTTCCCATTATTCCGTCAGACCACCCCGTTCAATTTAAGAGACTTAAATTTCCCATAAAGGTGTTTTGCTATGACCATTAACAAAGCTCAGGGGGCAGTCTCTAAAGGTCACTGGGGTTGACTTGAAACAGGACTGTTTCTCTCATGATCAGTTGTATGTAGCTTGCTTAGGAGTAAGTTCTCCTGGAAGCCTTGCAATTCTGGCTCCTGGTGCGAATGCCAAAAATATTGTTTATCGGGACGTCTTAACCTAAATGCTGCATGTTTGAAATAATGGTCAATATGAAACAGTTCTTTATGGGGAAAAAATGAAATATCTGGAATCTTAACAAAATTAGACGCAAATCAGGAGTGCCGGTAATCCCGTAATCCCGTAGCGAAGCACGGGTATTTTGCTAGTCGTAAATAATAGAGTCCACGATCTCTGTGGCCCTAAACATTTGGAGCAGGAGTTGAACAATGTTCAGGAGGTACTTATAAAAAACGGTTCCCTAATTTGTGAAACATTATAACTCCTATACGGGAGGAGTAGATTTGTGCGAAATGCTGATCTCCTTTTTTTTTTTATTTAACGATACCAATCGCAGTATGCGCACACTAAAAGGTGTAGAGTGCCGCTGAGAGTGCGCAGATCGGCTTACTTCGTACATAACGCACACCCCTGTCGTGGTCAAGGCTTTTATATATCTATCTGTGTTTCTTATTAAATAAATATTTATAATCCTTAAATCTTGTTCTAAAATTAGCATATGATCTCACCTTACCGCACCGATTATAAAACAAAAAGATGATATATGGCGTTATTCTCTTAAGTATTAGATATTTGTGTAAATAACGCATGGATTATGTAAAGAAAAGATTGTGATCGACATAATTAAGTTCCACTACTCTTTAAAATCATGTAGAATTATGATAATTATTATGAAGTTCTTTCGAAAACAGAACATCAGTTCAAAGGCCATCGGGACCAAGGTCTACTGTTGTGATTCGCCATGATAATGTAGGTCACATGCCTGACTTTCCAACAGTCTCATATAGATGTAAGTTCCGTAAGAAAGCTATGACAAACATAATCTGTTGCAAATATAATTAAAAATTATGTTTTGTGAAGAAACGCAATAATTTCCTTTATAATTTTCATTAACTAATAAAAAAAATAATTAAAAACAACAGAATACGTAGCATAATTTTTATAAATTTAAATATGGTAGGTGTATGAATCTAAAATTATATAATAAACTAATCACATCATTATCAGCCCGTATCTAGACACTGCTGGACATAGGCCTTCCCTAAGTCTTCCACCACATGCGATACTCCGCTTTCCGTATCCAACTGCTTCCGGCCATAAATGATATAAAAATTTTGAATCAAAAAATATAAAAAATAGGAGAGCATTTCGAAATAGCTGAAAATGAGGTAGCAAATTTATTTGAAAATGATATATGAAAATGATAACTGAAAATAGCAAATAACCGGATATGAACTCAGAATTAACCAATTGACATTAATAAGCAAATGTAAAAGAAAAATACAAATAACAAAAAAATAAGAAAGAACATCGGGGCTAAAAATCATAACTCAGATGTACAACCAAAAGAAAAAAATACGACTCCTGAAGTCGACGCAGACACCATCCCCTCGACTAAATCAGACAAAGAAACTAATATTATAACTAAGCATAGAATTCAATTCAAGATGTGTAACAATGCAGACGCCGAGACGATTACTATATAATACTGCCATCGATATATGACTAATTAGCACAAACAAACATGGCGTGCTAGGAATAGCACAAGAAACGCTCTGCTGTGGGAATTATTTATATTATTCATTACCTAACGGTGGGATAAAACAACTGTTTAATCAACTACAGCCAAAAACTGTAATTTTATTTGGCTATATAAGTACTCGTGTAAAGTTTCGAATAAAATAGTCCAACTAATCTTGTTTCTCTATACAAACTTTGGACCCTCGTTTCACCCCCTTAGGGGATGAATTTTCCAAACTCCCGTCTTAGTGAGCACCTACGTCCTATAAGGAACCCCTATGCAAAATTTGACACTCCTTGCACTTGTAGTGTCTGAGATTTCGTGATGAGTCAGTGATTTTCTCTTTTATATATTTAGATTGGTCAATGTTTATCAATCATATTGTTTTTGCACACAAACAAGTTAACACCATTATTGTTATTTAGGTGGGATTTGAATCCACAACCTCTCGTGACCTATTTAGATAATAATAATTTAATTAGTTTGGAGTTATCAAAAAATAGCTGAATTTCATCTGCAACGATGGACTGCTATTCCTACTTTAGTAGTGTAATTATAGTAGAAAATTTGTGCTATGGAAGTAATTCTTTCACCCTATAGTTCTAATGTTAATGTCCTTAAATAATGAATAGAAAAAAACGTCAAGTAGCCGTTGTTCACCGTTACGCTACTAACTGCAGAAAACTGATTTTTCACATGACGGCATCAACCCGTAATCATCATTCCACTATTGAAATAAGATACCCTTCAATCAAAGGGGGTTTAGAGCATACTCCAAGATGCTGCTCAACTGCAGGTCGGCGGAGGCCAGTGTTTTCAAGCCGCCCAAAAGCACTGTCTTAACTTAACGACTGTCGTCTAAGCAGGAATGATCTCGAGATAAATAGACAGGCTACGGTCGATGTTGGTTAACTAAATTTTTATATGTACTCTTTTATATACGTTTTTTGTTACATTTTAGTGTGGTTTCTTAAGGAGAAAGAATTATGAGAAACTAAATACTCGTACCACCCAAAAAGGCATTGCCTTATTGGTAACAAATAAAGTCCAGTCCAGTCCCGGGGATAAAAGACTACGGCTGCCTTGGAACTCACAACGAACTTAATCAGAAGAAATTAGTTGGAGAAAGAAGCTTTTCAATGTCAAATTCCAAAAGTTTAGGGTCATCGACGATTCACATGGCTCCGGCCCATAGGTGAGAACAATACCCCATATGAGGAATTTTATTGCTAACAAGTAATAGAAACTTATGTAGTATGTCTCATAAAAAATAAATTTTCAAATGAATATGATATCTTTGAGAACTTGTTTATCATCATCAGGGCCATTTTAGTCTCCACTACAGGAGCACGACCCTCTCTCGTCCGTCCTAGACGGAAGGAGGATTTGGCCTACACTCCCCACGCTGGCCAGACGGGTTGGGGAGGCCTGATCGATATTTGATAAGGTATTTCCCTTAGTCACCTTGTACGACATCCACGGGAAGAGACGGAGTGATTCTATTCTAGTCTGCCGGAAACCACAAGGCCAACTTGTTAATTTTTGTATATATTTTTTTTCAGTAGTCAACCAAAAACATGGCCTCGTGTAACAGTTACCGCAGCTCATCAATGCTTGCAACAGAAGTATCGTTCGTTTATTTAGTGATAGTAGATACCGAAATCCAGCTGGTCTCTCCTTCTCCATAATTTACGAGTACCTCATATAATAATATAATGTTTGTAATATCCTGGACACTATAATGAAACACCGACTCATTGGTAATAATTATATTCGCAAATGCCTACGAGTATTTTTTTATTATTTATCCACCCGCATTACAACTTTTAGAGAGTACAATTAATCCGATTGACATTACATCACTTTTTTAATAATAAAGGCTGTCTATAACATTTTAAGCTAATATAAAATCCCAGACCTAATAATTTCTCAAATAAAGTTTAATTTTAATCTTATTTTTTCCTTTAAAATAAATAGTCATATTAACACATAACCTCTTAAGTTTATATAATACCAGCTAAAATTGCAGAACCGAGATTTAAAATATTTAATTTTCAAACACTTATAAAATGGCACATGAGTAAACAGTAAATGTGATAACACACTAAGTAAGATTGATCAATCACAGTATAGGTACTATTACAAATCAAGTCTATCCTCAAACCGAGGGTTTATTACAACTGTATATAATGTTTTAAATGTATAATTCTGATTAATGTACGTTATGTTAATTCATTATTTTATTACATTCAATTCTAAATCTCACTATATAAATGCGTTTCTCTCCAAAATCTCGCTGTCTAAATGTGTTTCTCTTTCTCGCATATAAATCCGTATGCATAAATACAATTATGGTCGTTAAGTTTTCCATCAATTTCGTAAAGCGATCCACAGTATTCGTTTCCATATAAGTTATTTGGTTCAGTGTAAGCCCACTCCGTGTAGCCAGCCTCTTCGAGAGTTTGATCTGAAGTACACAGAAACAAGTTCAACTTAGGGCCGATTTTTCAATCATCGAATAACTTAACAAATAACTAACTAGCGAATTAAAATATCCGACTGTTTAACGGACGGATAAAATTGATTGAATTTTTCAATGGTCAGATAACGAGCTGACAACTATCCAAGGTTTTTAGTTGCTAAGTTCACTCTGATTCTGTACGAGCGAGAAGTACGCATACGTTGTTACGTGTGTTAGAAGAAGACAAAAAAAGATTGACATTTGTTTATTTGACGTTTAAATCATAACCTCTAACTTCTATACATCAATCAAACTATTATGCACTTTTGCTCATTCATTCGTGGTCGTGGTATTTTCTGTGGTGATTTTTACTTGGTGGGTTGGTTTTTTGCCAGCAACTTTTTATCGCAATTGACAATGGAATCAAAAAAAGAGAGAATGTGCTGCTAATTTTAACAATGTAGAAGTTCAGTTGTTAGTAAGTTTAGTGGATAAATATAATCATCATTACAAATCAAACAAATCATTGAAAACATCAATATCAATATAATCAATAAAATATCAATAATCAATCGAAAATATCAATAGTTTGGAGAAACAAGAAATAACCTCAAAATAAACGTCAATGAAAGGAAGGTTGACTTGACGTGTAAATACGTAATCTAATGATAGGGTTACCTTACCGAACGAATAAATTTAAGAATTATTTTTTTACGGGCTACTGGATCAAGGTTTTTGGAGCCTATCTTTAGTTTTTCGTTTCTTATCTGGCCATCAAAGAGGCAAATAGATTTATTCCCCAGATAAGGGCGTTATTCGCCAAATAGAGCCTATCTGACGATTGAAAAATGCAATATTTTGTTATCTGTCAAATAAACACTATCTATCTGTTTATCTGAGGATTGAAAAATCGGCCCTTAGTCAACTGTCACTTCTCAGATGTCAGACGTGTTAAACGTCAGACATTTGAGAAAGTGAGATGTAGTTATATTAAAAAAAAAACATTGGACCAAGTTTGCATCCTTGTAGTATTCCATTTAGAGGCAACCAATTATATTTTTTTCATATCATAATGACACGCAAATCATGGCGCATTTAAATTAATTGATTTTTATCTATCTGTCTATGTTCGTATGAGCACCACGCAAAAACTACTAGATAAAATTAGATGCGGTTTTCACACTTATATTGCTAACTTAAAATCTGGTTTATTACCTTGATGCCGAGTAGAAGCTGATTTTTTTTATTCAGGATCCACGAGAATGAAGTTGCAGGCGACAGCTAGTTTGATATTTAGATATAAAATAAAATCATCATATCCTAATTTTTGATTTTTTTTTAATTTATATTATACCATGTTTTATACATGCATGTGACCCGCTTGACTATAGGCGCTTACAGTACAAGGAATATTGCTCACACGCTTGCATTTCGCAGGCTCCGCTACTCACGCTGCAACACATCCTTACGTTTGATGACCTCTCACTCGCTTCAACCACGAAATATAACAATCTTTAAGTGTTTGTCATTTTCCTACTGCCTCCTGTGAAGTGACGGTACTTCCCCAGTCATGTTCTACCACTCGATGTTTTTAGTTACATCTCCTCCATTTATGATTTTATATCTATTGGTTTTTTCTAAAAGATTTCGTCGTCGCCTGCCGCCAATAGAAGGAGTTTGGAGTGCACTCCACCAGGCTGCTCAACAGCTGGTTGACGGAGGCCAACGCTTACAAGCTACCTAAAGACCATTGAATTGGCTTCACGACTGTTAATTAATGACAAAAGCCGGGACCAACGGCTTAACGCGCCCTGCGAAATACGGAGGAGCTCGAAGTAAATAAACCCATCCATGGACAGGCTATGAACGACCTTGATTAACTTGTGTGTTCCATTAAACTGATACACGTAACGACGCAATCGAGATATAAAAGATCTCACTATAAAATAATTTTAATACTTACTAAAAATCGTCATAAAAGTCCTACTCGGTTTTCTGGCTCTAAATCCGGCATTAAAATAATACGGTGAATAGGCCCTTGATATATTATGAGGTGTTTTTTCCATAATATGTTTGACGGCCACACTCTCGGCCTGTGAATTGAGCACCACAAGGTGAGCCATCTGAGCCTGACACTCTGCGTAAGCTTCGTTCCACGTGTATGCCATTATCGGAATACTATAACAACTGCCAACACTTGCAACATATTCGTAATCTGGAACAAGAATATTCACAAACAACCACAGATCCACTATCGTAGTTCCACTATGGTACAACTCGCAGTAAATTAAAATTCCATCCATATCATCATCATAATTGGCGATCTACTACAGTATGCTTTTAAGACATTTTCTACCACGAACTGTGAAGTTGTGGAATCAACTTCCCTCAGCAGTATTCCCAAATAACCCTTCAAGAACAGAGTAAATTTTTACCTTAAAAGGCTAGCAATGGATCAGCGACCCCTTGGAGTTGCTGATTCCTATGGGCGGTGGAGATTGCTTTCCATCAGATGACCCACAGCCTCGCTTGCCCCCTCTCATATAAAAAATAGATATTCTAGCATTCTCTCATATTTCCAAGGCGGCAAATAAAATTTCACATCTTCCTATTTCTACTGAGTCCTCGGATTAAATTCATTATGAGTTTAAAGGCAGCTGTACTATCCCTAGAACTACAACGAATGTTTTTTTCTTTTTTGGCACTCGTCACTGTTTATCCTGGCAACACAGAAGATATGGAGGTATGTGATGGTTCCCACAAATGGAACGTGCACACAATTGCAAGACTTAATTAAATATTTTAGGAGATTGTGTGAAAAACACCATGATGATCTTGTTGTAAAGTTCTTGAATATCTTAATCACAATTATCGTGCTAATTAAGTACAAGCAATGTCTACATAAATCAATGATTAGTAAACCTATATGCTTAATTATCATCATTATCTGCCTGTATCTACCCACTAATGGATATAGGCCCTTCCCAATGCTTTCCACCATATGCGATCCTCCCCTTTCCGCATCCAATCGCTACCAGCCATTTTTTTGAGGTCGTTGGTCCATCTAGAGCGGGGGCGTACCCTACACTTTATCACCCCATACAAGACTTTCCTCCCCCATCTGCCATTGCTGACTGGGCAGATATGGTCAGCCCACTACCACTTCAACTCGCTGACTTTGAGTGCTAGGTCGACCACTTTGGTTGTCCGTCGATTTTTTTCATTCCGGATTCGATATCTTAGAGAAATTCCAAGCACTGCTCTCTCCATCGCTCACTTAATTATATTCTGACCTAATCTAAACCTTTCTAGCTACTACTATTATTTTCGTGTTTATGACAGTAGCAATGGGGTATATGTATATACCCCATTGCTACTGTCTATATATATATAAGATTCTGCAAATAAACTTACTTTTCTCACTATTCTCCAGATACAATTTACCTGAAGAATATAGAGATAGCAAAACATGCTACGTGAAATAATATTATATATACGATAAGAATCATTTTTATACTAAACGATATAGACAATTCGCCCGATGAAACGAACGGCCCGCCTGATGTGAAGCGCTTACCGCTGCCATATTAACGCTCGCAACGTGAAATATCGCTCGCTCAAAGAAAGGAAGAAATTACTGGCAATGCAGCAATTCCTTCCTTTCACATGTGACATCACTCACTCGCAGGAACAGCCCTCAAGGAAATTGTTAATTAACTGTGGTATTCTGTTATGTGGAGATACTTCCCCAGTCGGGCAATTGACAAATACGCTGTATCCTACCTCTCTTTTGACAAAGCCTCTTTCGCTAGTCGACAGGGTGCACCACCTGCAGATGAACGTGGTTTTGATTCTAAAAATCGTGAGTGGCTTGCTCATATACTAAAACATTAACCTCAAGAGCATGTTTGTGGTAAGATAAGATAGGATGCGTCTCTACAATAGATCTCAATTTTAAGTGACATTACAATAGGTAATTGAATGATCTCAAGTTTACGAAACCAGAGATTCGGTGATGATTTAAAAAAAAATAACTCAATAATACTCACTGGTTCCATACACATCACATGCGCTGTCATATGGTGCATCCTTAGACTCTACTTTACAGATGAATGGACGCTGTAAGTAACACCAGGTTGATCTTATTTCACCATCTCTTGAAATCGATTCACAATCCATCTGTGAGTGATATGGTGAGATTGATACATCGAAATAATCTCTCATCTCTTCATGTCTATTGTCTTCAGAATTATCAACTAAATCAAGAAAAACACTATTAAACATCGTCAGTTACATTAATTAATATGTATATGTCCCAATCAACTGGTTGAAATATCTATTCAATCGTACGGCTAACCTTTTTATTGAACAACGCCATTCAAACACACGTCTAAATCGTCGTTTTGGTGAGTGATTGATCACAAAGTCCATAGTATAGCTAGACGACGCACAGTTAACTGATTAAATGCCAATAATTTGCTAGGTTAACCATCATTAGCTGTTGAAGTTTATTCTTGAGTCGAGATTAAAAACTTAATTATTAATAACTAGCGACCCGCCCCGGCTTCGCACGGGTGCAATGCTGATACTAAATGTACTACAGAAGGTCTTTGCGCTTTATCCTATCCAGTCCTTCCCCAGTTATAGGCACACGCCGCCGGCTCCGCGGCCGGTACCGCCACAGCCGTTATGTCCCTGCATTTTAAATGTGTAATATCTTCTAAACTATTCATTTAAATTACATGCTGTGAAGGGCCATATTGATCTATATTAAATGCGCAATGTATTTAAGGTACTTAATTGGATAAGGATTAATTCTGTATTGCTTAAAATAGCTTCGTAAATAAGGCATTATTTCTTGTAAAAAGCAAAGGATAAAATAACGGTTATTGTGTGTTACCACTAAGAGATAGACATATACCATCGCGAACTTTTTTGTAGACCATTTTAAGGTGAACAATACTGTACTACATTATTTTGATCTATCTCGTTGGGTTCAGCCAGCGTTTGCAATGAAAGAGCAAAAAAATGTGTTTATTTACGACATCACATTAGAAACCTCTAAATTATCAGTGTTTTTCTACTATGTTATGCATATATTATACATATAAACTTTCCAGTTGAATCACTCTATCTATTAAAAAAAACCGCATCATAATCCGTTGCGTAGTTTCAAAGATTTAAGCATACATAGGGACATAGGGACAGAGAAAGCGACTTTGTTTTATACTATGTAATGATTACAATTTTTTTTGTAAACGTAATAAATGAATCGTGTTTTTTTTACATTCGAATTGATTTCCATCTGAAATTCTATTTAATTTACTAGGTAAGATTTTCTGGCATTCTACGACCGGTCCGTCGATTTCGTTGATGAATCATCTAGTGTCTAGTAAGCAAATACATTCAAATATTTGAATATACGTTGAATCCCTTTGTTATATTCTTATTAATAATACCACGGAAATGTAATCCTCTAATAGAGGTATCTATCTTGTTTGCCTAAAAGGAAACTCCAACACTATTTAAAATTGCTATAACTGAAAATGAAAATTAACATTTTTGATTTCATTTTTGATTAGGTATCGTTAATTATTAATATTAAGATAATATAATATAATTTTTATTCTTCAAAACTGTGTGATATGCTAAATTTATATATAATAATTAATCATATTTATTACATTGACTATAATGACATTCTCATTGTTGGTGACTGCTAAATGACGCTGGAAACTTAATTTGATTAAAAAAACGATGCCATACACAAACAAAACAGTTCAAAATGCACAAAACAGAATGATTCAACTACAAAATTAAGCACGTGGTTGAATAGCGTTGATGAAAGCGCTAGCTGTACAATTGAATGACTATTTAAATCAGTTGATTGCAATATACGCACAATTGTATACATAATATGCAGCCTCCCTTAATATAATTAGAACTAAAATTTCACTACTACATATTAGGATTAGATCCTGCTGTTTTATTAGCCAAAAACACTCATACCTGAGTGACATTACAATAAAGCCAAATTAAAATAGCTGAAAATACTAAATAAATAAATACTCCTAGACAAATTACACACGGCCATCTGTCCTAAATTAAGCAAAGCTAGTACTGTGGGTACTAGATAACTGATACTTATATGATACTTAAATACATTTTTTTCTTTGTTTTTTCGATTCATATTATAATATATAGAAAACACCCAGACCAAGACAAATAGACATGTTCATGCACACAAATATTTGTCTTGTACGGGGATCGAACCCGCGAGCTCAGAGTAAAAGTGGCCATTGCTAGCCATTCGACCACCGGCCTCGTCAAAATAAAAATCAATAAACCTATGCTAAAACTATGATATCGTTTAATTAATCCCGTGACATACTTTACAGCTGTTCATTAAAAACCTTCAAACATTATAGAGATAAACGTATTACATATTGCATATAATTAGCGTTTAGGATAGCACTTGCTCTCATCACAGAATAACAGGCCCGACTGGACGTTGCACACTCACGGTGATTAAATGTATCACCTTGTATCAACGAACCAACATAAAATCAAAAAGTCAACAGCTTTTAGAGTAATAAATATGAAGTTATTTTGTAAACCAAAGTAATTAGTCTTAAGACATACTAAACATAATTATATTTGCTAAAACATGTTCGATAAACAATTTATTCGGCAATTAAAAACAGGAATGAGACATTACAATGTTGTGTCAGTCGACGTATAGGCATGTTGTAACATCTTACGAGAACAGTGAGGAATATTTCGTTAATCAACGCGTCATCTTAATCGACAGTCGAAAGCACAGAAATATATTTTTTTATTATAATTATATTCATATAGGCTTATTTAAAAAAAAAAACATTTTTTTATTATAGTTGAACGGTCTCGTATACAAGTCCTTTAGAGATTGCTTATTTGTAATTGAACTTGTGCAATTTAGGTCATTTTTGCTAGCTTGGATGTTCAGGTTCACATTTATCGGGTCTGTTAAATTGTGATGACTCGAAAACATACTTGGTATAATCGGATTCTCTTCTGCAGAACTGGGTTCTCCTTCGTGGTTAATCCAAACATGGTTATCAAGATCAGGATATTTCTTATACATGGCGTGTAACTGAGCTACATCAAAGTCGGTCGCTGGTAGCATAAGTTTAGCACCCTCTACATCACATTTTTTCTTAGCATCCTCGTAGTTTACGCTTTCTATATGTAGTTTATAAAACGCATCAGTCTTTCTGTTGTATTCGTAGTCAGTACGATACACTTTGGTTATACGTGGTGAGGCACACAGTGTCAAAGCTAGAAGATAAAAAGTTAAGTTATAAAGAAAGCCTTTATAGAAATAAAATCGAAAAAAAAGTGAACCCTACTTTTTTTCAATTTAATATCTATACATTTTCTGATCAGACGTAAAGAAACGTATAAAGAAGTAAATACATCTCTTTCACATACATATATTTCATAAACTAAATGAAGTAAGTAATTACACAAATAAGTAAATACTATATTGTAGGTACTAGTGCATTAGTCTTTTAAAAAGAACTATATTGACTGCAATAACCTGGTACAATATGCTATGTACCAGTCAACCAAATTAGAAGTAATGAATCACGAATACAGTTAAATAATGGTATTTTTTTGTTCAGAAATATTTATTTCTTACTCAAATTGGTGGGTAGGTGACATGGTTTACTAAATTGATCTTATAATTTATTCCTGTTGCAAAGTAGATTCAGCAAGCGGCCGATTGTGTATTTACATTATAAAGAATGAAGAAAATAACATTAAAATTGGTGATGAGTGACAACCGACAAATATATTTTTAACTATAAAATTAAACACAAGAAAAAAGAATTATAACATACCAAAGTAATTGCAAATGAAAATGATAGTCCGATTCATATTGATGCACAAAACACGTCTTATGATTTTAATATTTAGAATATTTGTGCATATTTAAGATATATTTAAGTGGTATAATTATCAGTAACTGGGAGCGATAAATGAGTCGATAATAACAAACAATAATAACACTCTAAGGTCGCGGCGCGTGTCGCTTTATCTAATTCATTCAATGCAACATAATTGCGGAGATGTTGTTTTTAATCTAAGTACAAATTTTCCGTTTCTTATGAATAAATTTTATGTTCATCGAAATTAGAATAATTCAACTAAGATGGCTAACAAGCATACGAATATCACGCTGCTGGTCACAACTTCAATCAAATTTTAGAATACGTACATATATATATATATGGTGACACGGACTTTTAGTAGATTACAATAATGTCTACAAATCAGTAGTATTGTTCTATCATCAATAGTTTTTGCAGCGACAGCAAAGGATGATTTGATTTTTAAATACTTTAGGCGTTTACTTATACAATATTGCAATTCTCGTCATAACTTTTAAACAGTGCTTCCGATTTTAATGAATTAAAAAGGATTTTACTTCTAGATTTTTGATATATTATGATAAAACCTTTATGATAAAACTATATAGGGTAAACCAGGAAGTAATTGCCCGCATTAAGAATAATAAAGTCAGGTGTTGACTCTGAAACACTCTAGTTAGATTTGAATTTACTAGATGGCTCTGTTATCAATGTACAGTAAATTTAAAATTTACAATAGGCAACACTAAAAAAAAAAAACAATTCTGACGTATTTTGTCGAGACGGGTGAACATTTTACTCACGTAAACAATTTAACAATTTTTGTAAGGAATTACTTGCATAAAGGTTCATTCTTTTTTGCATTTTATTTAATATTCAACTATTGGTGTATAGTCATGATGAAATCATAAGTGATTTCTTCGTTTAATTTTAATTCTAACGGTCATTTTAACGGTGGGCAATTACTGCACGTAAATCTGCATATTTTTAGTTATTGCCCATCATGATTTTAGTTATTGCCATATGTTAATGTCTATAGTTATTGCCCATGGCAATCATTGTCATGGCCAAGTTTTTGAACAATGAGTGTTGCCAACACATGTAGTAGTGTTTAAACTACTCATTGCTAGACTTCACAGGGACAAGAAACATTTACGGATACATCATTTCTTTTTTCGTCATCAGTGCCTGAAGCTTCTTCATCTAAATAAGTCACATCATCTGTTGAGTCACTTATTAGTAGTGCTACTCTTCAGTTGCCAATTCCAATAAATGTTAATAAGAAATACTCTTTGGGAGAGTACTATTGAAAGTAAAAGAAGATAAGAAGTTGATAATTCATCAAAGATATAAAAAGACTGCAAATGCAAACAAAAAGACTAAAAAAATTTATAAAAATTCGAACACAAATAATTGAAATGAAAATCCTGCTCTGAATTCTAATAGTACGTAGTACTATTCCTTATACTATGCTAATAGTGAGAATGTTATTTCTAAAGAAATAGATACAAGTATAGGGTGTAATAGCCAACGACTATTTGAATATTCTGTGCAACCACTTGAACCGATACCAAATAAGATAAAAAATAATAATAGAAAAAAAATAAGGAAGAGCAAGAAATAGGAGCAACTAAAAAGATATGCAACTGGTCTAAGTAATATATATTACCTGGTAACTTTGTACCAAGGCCTATTTGTGGAGTCTCTCATTTCAATGTGATAAAAAATGATTTGACTTGCAGTGCTTGCTCAAAAATCTTTCATGTGCGTTGCATTCCACCAAAATATAAGGAACACATACTCTACAGCTCGATTATATTTATTTTTGTGCCATCTTTGTTTTGAAGTAGATGATTCTCTCTCTGACGATTCTGACTCGTCAACATTAACTAAAGAAATATTTGTTATAAAGCCAAATGCAATTTATTTTGAAATTTTGAAGACTATACTATTAGATTTAAGTTTAATGATTTTTTTATTATTTATCTACGTATAAAGTCTATTTTGTCATATTAAGATACTGGGCAATTACTGTGCCGTGATGTGGGCAATTAGTACAAGTAATGGGCAATAACTATACTTTTTAAATGATTTTAAATTTATTTCATTATTTTCTAAGTTATGTAAGTTTTAACTAAAAACTGTTAACATTCTATGGGAGAGTTTATTAGGTTATAAGAAAAAAGTTATAAAACGTTGATAATGAAAATATATTTTTTAATATTTGATGTCAACGTGTTTGAAATCCTTAAGTGGGCAATAGCTATACGGTTTACCCTATTTGGATAAGGGTAAATATCTTGAGAGGAATTTGACCCACTCTTGTTTTTGTTGGAACATCAATTGAAAAATAGAACACAAAACCTCTTATTGTGACTTAAATATAGGTCTTCGATATATAGTGTTGCGAATTTTTTTGTAGATTAAGGCCTATAAATCCGTAATACATTCTTTTGTTATAACATCAACAGTTTTCACATCGCACGTCAAGAAAGATTTTTGTTCTCTACCTTGTGTTACAATATTGCAATTTCCTTACGGATCCCTAATTATTTCGAAATTAAAATATAGCCTTTATTACTCCCTGATAATGTACAATCCCTGACAATTACAAACAAACAAACAAAAAAACAAAAATACAAAAAAACAAACAAATCTTACCTCTTTATAATATTAGTTTAGATATTCCTGGAGGATCACAGTCGAATGTTAAAAGATCTCAATCCGATCGGTGGGACTAGGTATGAATTTTGACGAGAAGAAGAGAAGACTAAAGTCGTGTACAACTATTTTCTCATCCCTAACCCGGCACTCTTGGCCGTGTGGTTTCCGGCAGACTAGAATAGAATCACTCCGTCTCTTCCCGTGGATGTCGTACAAGGCGACTAAGGGAAATACATTATCAAACATCGATCGGGCCCCCCCAACCCGTCTGGCCAGCATGGGGAGTTTAGGCCAAATCCTCCTTGTCTGTTGTGTTGTCTGGGACGGACGAGAGAGGATAGTACTCCTGTAGTGGAGACTAAAATGACCTGATAATGATGAACCCGGTACTCGTAGAAAATGCAGGTATGGAAGTGGTTAAAGACTGTCTACTAAGACTATCTACTAACTAAGAGATCGATAAATGCATTTGATAGGGCTGGGCTTTTGGTACAGATACCCCAATGCTTAAAGACTAAAGACTTCAACCAGTGCGTCCTCTCTGCATTGACTTATGGTGCAGGGACTTGGACACTGACCATCGGACAGCTTCACACGCTAAAGGTAGCGCAGTAGGCGATGGAGAGGGCTATGCTTGGGGTTTCTCTGATGGATTGAATCCGTAACTAACTGACGTAAATTGGTGGAAAGCATTGGGGAAGGCTTATATCCAGCAGTGGGTAGATACGGGCTGTTGATGATGATGATATACACTTTAAATATTTTGAACATTGAAACGACTTAGAAAATAAACGCTTGAAATAAATCACATTACTGCTATAAATTAGTACAATCAATTCGCCTAAGGACGGGCAGAGTTTCGACTTATGATCCGGTAGAATACAGAATGACCCTGCAATGAGCTCTCCGTCGTATTTATTCGCTTTCCCCCACCATGATCGGGCGGTATGGCGATGGCAGGCCGGCAGTGACGTCACGACCAATCGACGGCACGATTGGTGGGCTTGTTCTCGACCGTTTGGCGCGCTTCCGGTCTAAGCCCGGCTATGGCTTGGCGCATGGCTTAGGCTGGCTGGCTGGCATGTCGTTACATTCGGCCATCCTGAAAAGATTGCTCCCGCAATGGGAACATCATGTTTGTGATTAACTTTCAAGTAGATCAATTAAGTCTTCTGTTTCTAGCTGTTCATCGGAGCTACTGGCACTGTCAGATACAGGGGCTATACTTTGATAAGGTCTCAGTACATCGGCAGACACTAAACCTGTAAAATTCTTGTAACCTCTTAAGCCTTTGACACTCCTAATTCCTATGGTAACAATGTAGGGGCCGGAGTATAAATCGTCTAACTTTGTATTGACCTTAGCGGCACTACTAGTAGGGGCCTGTCTCCAGAGAACTAAATCCGCTTTTTTATAGATGTGAGCTCTTTTGCGGCGTTTGTCAAAGTTAAGTTTCATTTTAGCACTGGCCTTTTCTATGCGAACCCTAGCCTTTTCATGCTTGTTTTGAGTTGGTTCAGTAACGCGCCCTGGAATTGAAATATCGCATACTGATCTACCACTAGGCGCAAACATCAAATCATATGGTTTTAATTTAGTAGTATCATTTAGAGTATTATTGATTCCCCAAATAACATCAGGCAAGCAATTAGACCAATTGTTAGCTGCTTCGCTAGGGTCAGTAGCGCGTAAGTCATTCAGTATTGTACGATTGGTGCACTCAACTTGACCGTTGGCACGCGGGCAAGCGATAGCATTTAATGTCTGTTTGAATTGTTTATCAGTTGCATTTTTTTTTAAATATCTACTCGTGAATGCCTTCCCATGATCTGTCACCACTCTATCAGGATACCCAAACAACGCGAAGATTCTTTTAAGAGTTCTAATAGTTTCGACCGAATTAACTGTTCGCGTTGGTTCTGCTATTACAAATTTCGAAAACGAGTCAGTTATAACTAACATGTACACATGACCTTTCTTTGTTCTACAAAATGGTCCCAAATGATCGACGTGGATCATTCGAAATGGTTCAGTCGGTTTAGATATTGGATGTAGCTTCCCTTCCTTCTTTCCGTGATCACCTTTTCTATATGCGCAATGTAAGCACGAAGTTATATACTTTCGAATGAACCGCGTCATCTTCGGAAACCAATAGTCATTCTTTATTAAGTCTGTACTACGTTTCAGCCTTACGTGCCCTATTTCATCGTGATGCATCTGAACTAATTTCCATCTACCAATCCCGGGCACCACGAGGCGATTTCCGTTAACAGTTTTTCGACATAACCTATCATCAATAAGGACATAATTTTGTATTAGGTCACGTCCCGCTAAACCATTTTTTAGTTGATCTATTATGCTCTTAAGTTTTTCATCTTGATATTGGAGAGTATAAAACCAATCAGTTGTATCGAGACGATTTATATTTACAGTGTTTAATGGATTCCTACTAAGAGCATCGACGTGTTTCATTCGTTCGCTTGGTCTATAATCAATGCTCATATCATAATCCTGAATCATCAGCCACCATCTTGCTATGCGTGGAATAAGATCACACTTTGTGAGGGTAGCACGGACGGCTGTACAATCCGTAACAATTTTTATATGTTTTCCTACGACATACACATGAAATTTACGTAAAGATTCTACTACCGCAAGTGTTTCTAATTCATAGCTGTGATACATAGATTCTTCTTTAGAAGTTACTCGACTAAAATATAGAATGGGCCTCAAAGTTCCATCACACTGTTTTTGTAGTAGTATACCAGCTATACCTGATTTACATGCATCTGTATATATTTATGTTTGTAACGTCGGATCGTATAAAGCTAATACTAGCTTAGAGCACAAACACTTTTTTAATTCATTGAAACTAGCCACTTGATTATCACCCCAGATCTATGCTACATTTTTCTTTGTTAAGTTTGTCAACGGGCGAGCAATGATTGCAAATTTATGTATAAATTTACGGAAATAACTGCAGAGTCCTATAAACTGACGTACTTCGTGAACATTTTTAGGTGTGGGAAATTGAGAAACAGCATTTAACTTTGACTCTGCTGGTTGTATGCCTTCGCTAGAAATTTCATCACCCAAATATGTTACTTTATTTTTAAGAAAGGAGCACTTTTTCATATTACGTTTTAGGTTTTCAGCTTGAAATTTTTGCAACATGGTTTCTAAAATATCAATGCCGGTAGTTACGTCAACAGAAGGTAAAAGCAAGTCATCTAAAAAGGCAAGAATTTCATTGGAAGAACCTATAGATGATGACATACGAATCGAGTCAACTATTTTATTAATCAATCGCATAAACACGGATGGCGCACTTGCTAATCCAAATGGGATGCGAAGATATTCAAAATGATCCTGTGGTGTTATAAAAGCGGTTTTATGTGTATCCTCTGGTGATAAAAAAAATTTGATGATACCCCTGAGCCATGTCAAGACTTGTAAAATATTTCTTGCCAGCTAATTTCGAAATTTGATCATCTATGTTTGGTAATGGGTACCTGTCTTTTATAGTAGCTGCGTTAAGCGACGGTAATCGACACACAATCTACTATCGCCGTTCTTTTTCTTAACTAAAATAACGGGGGATGCGTAGTCAGACTCTGATTCTTGAATAATACCCGCATCTAATAATTCGGAAACCTTAGCTTTAACGATTTCTTGTTCACTATGTGCTAACCTATACGGCTGACGATATATTGGCTGATGAGTAGTAAGTTTGATTTTCATCTGCAATAAATTTGTACAGCCCAGGTCTTTTGTACTGTTGGCAAAGCTATCTTTGTATTGTAACAATAAATTTATTAAATCATTATACTCGTTTTTATTTAATTTACCTATATCAATTTCATTCAAAGGGACACCTCCTATAATAAGTTCAGAAATTTGGCTGACAGTAAGAGTATGGGCAGATAAATTTGAAGGCTCACATAATTTATTAGGCATGCTTGGCAAATCTGGCGATTTATGCGAATAACATGGTAAAGGCATGGCTTGGCTACTGACCTGGCTAGATGGTGGTGACTCGTTGCAGCTCTCAGCTCAAACTAAGGTCTCGCCGGCTTCCCATTCAACGTTTTGATCTCCTGTGTTCATGACATTGATATGGCCTTCTCCACCACGCAGTAATGTTGCTGGCAGCGAGTAAGAAATTCCCTGAAACTCAAAATGTCGAGGTGCAGTACACACGTCGTTATTCTCACGATTACCCAATACTTGAACTTTTATGATGGATGCTCCAGGTGGTAGGGACTCTTTACATGACGTAACAACTTTAAATTTTTCGGGCTCTTCCACTACTTCATTTGTAAAAACATCGTCTCTCATTAGTGTAGCTGTACCGTTGGTTACAATCAATGACATGTGATCGGAGTTTATCACTGGCTGACCAATTAGCAAGTTAATTTCTCCCATATCCATATCTGTCAAATATGCCCTGCAATTAACTTGTACATCATCGATTTGTAGATTAAAATCGACTTCTCCGCGGCTCGTAATCAACCCGCCAAAAAACCCTTTTAAAATCATGCTTGTAGGTGTGACTTTAAGCGCCAATAATCTGGAAATTTCACTATTCAAGACATTTACTTGACTTCCGGTATCAATATAGGATTTAACGTAAAACCCGTTGATCTTTACTACTTTCTTGTAAATATTGTTGTAGTTCTGCAGTAACTTCACTTCTTTAATCTCCTCACTGGCTAAGGCAGTCTTAGCAATTGTACTGGAACTTTGACAGCAAGTGGCAACGTGACCTTGTTTACCACATTTATAACAAATACGTTGGTCGAGCATTGTGCAATTACGTAACATGTGCCCTGTCTTTTTACAACGTGGACAAGGGTCAGTATCTGGATTAATCTTCTTTTCTATCTGTGGCTGTCTCGCATCTCTGCTACTCGTAGGTGTTGTACGTACCCTTGGCCTAAACTTTTGTAATCGTCAAGTGAACATAGAAAGGCTTCGTACAATTCGTCAGGTCGTTCACATTGAAACGCACGAGCATTAGGCTGTAATGAAATAGGTAGACAATTTACATCGAAAACACATGGCGACTTTGTCTTGGTAATATTTCGTCATGGTCTCATTGGGCATCTTCTTCCTTTGCATCATTTCATCTAGTAAGGCACTATAATCACGATGTTTAGGGAAAGTACGTATTAACATGAGCTTCCATTCGTCCCAGGAATAATTGTAATCATCAAATCTATTGTATCACTTACGGGCTTGGCCGCGGAGTTTGTCTTGTAGGTGAAATGCTTTTATTTTGTCATTCCAGCCATGTATGTCACCAAGCTGGTCGATCTTTTTCAGCCATGTAGATACTGTGCAGTCGTCTCCATCAGGATCAAATTCCGGTATTAACAAAGCGGCACGGTGATCTTTTGTCTGTCCAAATGATGTAGATTCTGCATTGAGGTCCCGTATCGCTCTCTCGACCTCATTTTCCAGCAAATATTTTAGTAATTTTCTGGCAGGAGGTGGTGAAAAATCGTCGTCATCGCTGCTATCATGTCTTCTTCGGTCGTCACTTGAAGAGTTCCAACCAGGCGGCCGAACTCCATGACCAGATTCATCAGGACGCCGTCGTTTCATATCCCACTTCTGAGTGAAACGACTTAGAATATAAACGCTTGAAATAAATCACATAATATATTTATTACTGCTATAAATTAGTACAATCAATTCGCCTAAGGACGGGCAGAGTTTCGACTTATGATCCGGTAGAATACAGAATGAGCCTGCAATGAGCTCTTCGTCGTATTTATTCGCTTTCCCCCGCCATGATCGGGCGGTATGGCGATGGCAGGCCGGCAGTGACGTCACGACCAATCGACGGCACGATTGGTGGGCTTGTTCTTGACCGTTTGGCGCGCTTCCGGTCTAAGCCCGGCTATGGCTTGGCGCATGGCTTAGGCTGGCTGGCTGGCATGTCGTTACAACATCGAAATATTTTACTGTATTTGAATTTTCGACATTCAACTTCGTACCTTACTACATATATTTGGTGATAAGTTATCAAATTCACTATTTTTTAAAAGGTGGTAAATAAGCATACGGCTTCTTTGATGGAAAGCAATTACCGTATAGCATATGGACGAGTGCATTGCCGACCCTTTACAAACCTCATCACTCCCTTTTTGAAGAACTGCATGCTTTTAATATCGAAGATTCACTCGTTTTATTCAACCACTCCATTTAATAAATAAAAGCGCCAAAAATAGGTACATATTTTTTTTTGTAATGTCTATACAATCACATTTTCTGTTGCAAAAACCATAGAGTAATAATTCTTGTAAAAACAATCTTCTAAATGTGAGAGGATTTAATTTGTATTTGTTTAATAGATTAGCATACGATAGAGTACAACGGTAACACTTGTAATGCATGCATCAAGAACTTCTTCTGGACTCTTTCAATTGCGTCAGAATACTTATTGTAATAAGGGTCACAACCGAAAACAAATCCTAGTCTGATTTTTGCAAAGTATCGCCCTACTGGCAACGTCATCGTGTGAAATTAATATATAAAAAGGGGGATGCTTATCGTCAATGGGGACAAGAGTCACTGGTGTAGGATAAGCCGTGTCAAAAAAAGTATTATGTAAGTACACTTATCAGTTGTCTAGTTCCCATAGTATATGCTTTGAGCGTAATTTGGGACTAGATGGTTCTGTGTAAATTTTTCATAAATATTTATTTATTTATGCCCAAAAATCAGTCATTTAGTGGGTATTTATAAGATTTTTCCCAAATACTTGGATTTTCGCCCTTCTCTAGACGTAATCGATTTATTTCTATTAAATAATTGCAGGTATTTGTCTCAAGCAAGTATCAAGACAAACAATAATTCCAGTTTTATTTTCTTCCTAATTTTCATTATGTAAAATCAGTAGCTCGATAGAGGAACTCAATGGCTTCAAAGCGAACACGCAAGTTAAGCAACGTCGACCGTTGAATGACCTGCCCATGAATGGATTTATTTATCTCGGGCTCCTTCGTGCTTCGGAGGGCACGTTAAATCGTCGGTTTTGGTTGTTGTCATTAGATGACAATCGTTAAGCCATATCATTAGGCGGCTTGAAAACACTAGCCTCCGCCAACCTGCAGTTGAGCAGCGTGGTGGAGTATGCTCTAAACCCCTTCGATTGAGGGGAGGCCCGTATCTCTGCAGCAGGGCGAATGAGGGTTGACGACGAAAATCGATAGCATTACTTTCAGTCTGATATAATAACGGATTCCTGTCAATAAATTTCTGTCTTATGAAATTCGATTCATGCATTCATGCACAAGACAAACAAGTGTTCTACCGTCTGTACAATGGGGTGTGTTCAGAGGAGTTGTTTGATATGATGCCAACGGCTTCCTTCTACAGTCGCACCGCTCGCCATCGACAGGGAATTCATCCTCACTCATTGGAGCCCAAGTGGTCACGTACTGTGCGGTTCCAGAGAAGTTTTCTCCCGCGTACTGTCAAGCTGTGGAATGAACTGGCTGTCGAGGTTTTCTCAGGGGACTACAGCATGGGGTTCTTCAAAAAGGGCGTGAAGAGGTTTTTACAGGGTCGGCAACGCGCATGTGATGCCTCTGGTGTTACAGGCGTTCATAGGCTACGGTGACTGCTTTCCATGAGGTGGGCCGTATGCTTGTTTGCCACACTGGTGGTATAAAAAAAAATACAGGCTGATTAAGACGATGATAAATTTATTTTATTTTATTTATTAATATACATTGTATGTTATTTCTTTCTCGCAAATAACTCCATATTTAACATTACACGGAAGATCATTAAGCTTTCCATCGGAATAAAGTGATCCACAGTATTCATTACCGTTTAAGTTGTTTGGTTCGTTGTCAGACCACTGCGAGTAGCCAGCCTCTTCGAGAGTTTGGTCTGAAAACAGAATTCACGTCGGAAGTTGACCATCAACCAAAAATCACATCATTAAAAATCTTCCAATAAGTTCATTTCAAAAACAATGTTCAAGCTTATTTACTTGAAAATTTATCCAAGCAATAATTATCATTGTCCTATTAATTTTCCTTTGCGTTTCCGTGTATAATTAATGTATATGTGTATGATTAGCATATGTCTATGTATGCATGTTATTTTATGTTTTCATATGCATTTATTGTGTATATGTTCATTACTGTTATTTTATGAACCGCATTCGAGTGTTATCTGCTTTTCCCAAAGGCTGACTGGTAGGGAATGCTCTTAGCATTAAGTAATAAAAATGAACGGCAGTGGCGAAGGGTCTCGTACTTTGACCATTCATGAAGCACAGGGCCTGACATACGAGTCAGTGGTAATCATCAGGACATCGATGAAAAACCTTCAACTGCATAGTAGCGTCCCCCATGCAGTGGTGGCAGTTTCGAGACATACCTGTAGCTGTATATATTACACAGACTGCAGCGAGCTATTCGACGCAACTGCTAGCTTCATAAAACGTGCGGAAACTGCAACCACGGAAGCAATTCGGGACTACAATTTGCAAATGGCGATCTGGAGTCGGGATACACCCGTCGTGAAAGAATTGGCAAAGCAATAGGAAAAAAAAACAAAAAATAGGACTACTCAGTTCCGTACGGAACAGATGACACAGAATCGAGATGGTCGCCCATGCAATATCAGTGACAACGACAGACGGAATATGCTGGGACAAAGAATGTAAGTATCTAGTGGGTGAGAGGGAGAGAAGGAGGAAGACCTTAGGAAAATAAATACAGGTTTTACTGTGCAGTCCTGACAGCCCAGGTAGTCATGCTCACTAAAGTGTTCAAACTGGTGGTGGTGTCGTGTGGCGGGTCGCCGCATTCCCAATAAAATGGTTGAATGCGGTGATGGCTGCCTCATGCATCAACTCGTGAACGGGTGCTGCCAGAGGGGACTGGTCTGCCCTGGCTGTCATGGTTGCAAGGTAAACAATAGGAGGATTTAGGTTAAGTAGTAATAGACAATAATATAACTATTAGCACAACAGCGACGTGCAATTTATTAATTGTAAGAATATTATTATAAGATAAAAAAAAAAACAGAACATTGTTAATAAAGGGTACGGACCCCGGGTCTGTAGACTGTAATAAATATCAATAAAAAAAAATAAAAAAAGTAATAAAAATAAAAAAGACGTGTGGCACTCGGGGACTGCCGCGGTAAAGCTATTGCATAGCATTTTGTATCAACTTATGCAATTATAATTTTATTTATTTATTTTATTCATGCAGTATTGCTTTTTCTTTGATATTAATTCAAGTTACACTTTTTGAGCGTGGTGACCGATAAGAAAACAAATTTTTCTATTATTAAATAAATAAAACGAGTTTCGTAGAGTCGTACAATACGTCTAATCGCACGCACACAACGCCATGTCGAAGATTGCCGAACTGAAACGACGTTAGACGATGCACGGCCTTCAAGCCACACCTTCTTGCCCGTCGGAGTGGGGAGCGTGAGGTTTTTTCGTTACGGAATTTCTGGATTCGGTCCCCGCGCTCAAGGCCCGCGATAGAAGCTATGCAATAGCTTAAAAAGATTCGTTTTAAAGGTAATGATATGGCCTATGAACTAATACAAACATTTCAAGCAAAATTTTAACTAAAAAGCAAAAAATAAATTGAAGTATTAAAAATTTTCCATAAAATTATCTAAATTTACCAGTTTTTCAAAGTTTTTACAAAAACTAACCGTATTAATGTATTTGCTTTTTGTATTCTGAGAATACATTTTGAGATTATCTACAAAACGGTATCAAAATTACTGCTATGGATGTCATACTTTAAGAGTTGGTGTTGTTTGAACAGGACCCTTGCGCGAGCGGTCAATGGTTATTTTGTAGATAAATAAATAAATTGATGTAATGAGCAGGATAGATAGACTTTCTATCCCACTCATCCATCTAACAACAATATCAAACCTGTCCAATTATTTGATGCCACTGGCCACTAGATGGCACTAGTGGTATTTCTACATCGCGCTATGGTTGTGTGTATAGGATTAGTTAAACCTTAAGGGTAATTTATCGTCACTCGATACGAGATGGCGTTAGTGGCAAAATTGTAACTCGTTATTAAGATTTTCTTTGTTACTCATATACCTGTTGTACGGATTTTTTTTGTTAGTAGTGGTATTGAGAAAAACCCACAGTTGTAAACCTACATGTGCAATTAAATATCGATGCCTTACGGCCGAAAGGGTATATAAGCGGCATATTTCAAACTTTACAGGAGAGTCAGGAGAGTGATTTAAAGTTAAAATTTTATGAAAACCCACCTCCTTGCCCGTCGGAGTGGGAAGCGTGAGGTTTTTTCGTTACGGAATTTCTGGATTCGGTCCCCGCGCTCAAGGCCCGCGATAGAAGCTATGCAATAGCTTAAAAAGAGAAAACCAATTCAACCCTAAAATGTCCTATACACATACAAATCTCCGACCATTCACAAAAAAATCCAGCCATAAATAAGTACAATAGGGGGTGTAGGTGGTTTCTCATCATCCTTATGGCCAAAGCCTGCACGTGGTGCTACCTGCCAGTATACAAAAGAAGCTCTGGCGTGAAGGATGTAGTTTTTGGCTCTTGTGAATATGTTTGGTAAATAGCTTCTTCATATGAACTGCTAAAGGTCTGATCATGAAGCCTAAGAACATCGTGGATAACTGCAAAGTCACATAGGTAGAATACAGAGTTTGGGCCTTTTTGGTACTGCGTGATAATTAGTTTCTATACTTGAACTGCTGAGGGTCTGATGATTGTACAAAAGAACATCGTAGAAAACTTTGAGACGACATATACATAGTATGGCCATGTTTAGGCTTCCCACGATGTCCTTTTTAGGGTTCCGTACCTCAAAAGGAAAAACGGAACCCTTATAAGATCACTTTGTTGTCCGTCTGTCTGTCTGTCTGTCTGTCTGTCTGTCTGTCTGTCTGTCAAGAATTTCTATGTCGAGAATGCGTGGAGGTATCAAGCTGAAATTTGAACTGTATACTCAGGTCTACGGTCCCATGAAGTTGTAAAATAATCAAACTGCTAAGTTTACGTAGAAAAAAGTTACGGCCGTTTATTCAGCAAAAAACGAATATTTCGACACACTCAAGGGAATCAAAACCTATAGGGTACTTCCCGTTGACCTAGAACTATGAAATTTGGCAAGTAACATCGTTATAGACTACAAGTACAAGAATAAATCTCAAAACTATACATTTGTAAATAGATCTTAAAAAATAGGGGGTCTATATTTTTTATAGGGTGTCGAAATTTCAAATTTAAACTACTAGTTCAAATGGGGTATCATATGAAAGGGCTTGATGTACACATTGCAAAATATATTTTATTTATTTTTTTCGACGCATTATTTCTTATTTATAATGAAAAATATCAAATTTAATAATGATACTACGTACGTACGGAACCCTCGGTGGGCGAGTCCGACTCGCACTTGTCCGGTTTTTTTATATACAGAAATCACTCTCAACGCACTATCGGAAGAACTCAAACACGGTTTTACCGGTGTGGGTACACCCCACACCAGATGGGGTGTACCCACACCGGTAAAACCGTGATTATAACCTCGGTACGATAACTACTTCACATTAGGTGGGCCGTATGCTTTTTGTCACCCGACGTTGTATAAAAAAAAAATACGCAACCATGGGGAACTCCCTACGATGTTTTTCTACCCCTTTATCAAAGGAATAATAAGATGAGCCTCAGTAGTTAATGTATAGAAGCTACTCACTAAGCACTATCAAAAGAGCGCAAACACGGTCTACCAGCAATGTGCCTTTGCAGAGTTCCCTGTTGTTATTCTCATCCACGATTATACCCTTAGCAATTCATGTACAGATGCTATATAAATTAACACTTAGCCATATAAATAAAATTCAAAGTCATAAGCACTGCACCAGGGGGCGGTGCAGATAATAATTTCAATATATTTTATTTAGAGATGAAAACTTTCAAGTTTTTCTGAGATCGACTTATAATTAAAAATAAATACGAGGAAATTGCAGTACTTACTAAAAATCGTCATAAAATTCCCAAGCCATTTAGCTTTAAATCCTGCAATATAATATTTTTCATCATAGGACCGTGGTACACCAGGTGATTTTTTTATAATACTTCTGACGGCTACATGCTCTTCCTCCGAATTGAGTACTACGAGGTGAGCCGCCTCAGCCTGGCACTCTGCGTAAGCGTCGTCCCACGTGTACGCCTTTGCCAGAATCTTATAGCAACTGCCAACACTTTCGACGAATTCGAAACCTAGAACAAGAACAAATCATCCCCATGCTATTCAGAGACTAATATTAATAAATATAATAAATTAATCAGATCTCTTCATGGGATAAATCCGCCATTCCATTAATACTTTCACATGTATATCAAAATGTACATTTTAGACAATAAGTTTTACAAAAAACAAAACAAATTAATTCAGTACGAGAGATACTCCGATCTCAATCCTTTACAACTACTATTCATCACCGTTCATATTTTATTATATCCTGTTCTTTATTATACATTATATTATTTTTATACAGTATACTATAAATTAATATATAAATACTAGCTGTTGCCCGCGGCTTCGTCCGCGTGAATATCAGTTATCGTGGTAAGAATATAGGAAATCAAGTACTAACTTAAATGTATAATTAAGAAAAAAACTTAAGGTGCATAATTTATTAGGGACCTTCTAATTTTATACCTGATTTTAATACGTAAATCAGAAAAAAAAACGGGTTGCACTCCGGGATTGCCGGCAGAAGTGAAAACTTGAACATTAACGTTGTGCATTTTTGAATATTTTTGAATGGTTAGGGAATAATTCGCATGAATTGCTTTATTTATCAGTATAAAAGTACCTACTATCATTTATGTGGTAAAATACAATATTCATTTATTGCGCTATCGTACACAAACATGACAATTTATATTACATTAAAAATAAACAGCAGTCAGGAGCAGGCATACATTTTAGATGCGCGGTAGAAAGAGAGAGGGATATTACTTCCTCTCCTACGCCGCGCCGCCGGTGGTCTACTCTCTTTCCGTCTTACGAATTTTCGATCAGGTCCCGTGTCCTGACGCGAGATTAACCTTTTTCAGCCATCCCAAAAAGTGCACAACGCCGCTATAGAAGTTTTCACTTCAAATATATATATATATATATATATATATATACTACCTTGGGTGGCAGACAAGCATACGGCCCGCCTGATTTGAAGCGGTTGCCGTAGCCATATTAACGCTCGCAACATAAAATTACGCTCGCGCGCCGCCACCCCCGCTGCCAACTCAGTATCTCCTTCCTTTCTGGTGACCTCACTCACTCGCAGGAACACAACAACCCTCAAGGGAATTGTTATTTGGCTACGGTATTCTGTGAGGTGGAGGTACATTACCCAGTCGGGTAGCTTACAATTAGGCTCCCTACCTCTCTTTTCACCCTGCTGACTGACAAACGAAGCTCTGGGCTTCGTTTGTCAGCAGGGTGCACCGCGTGCAGGTGAAGTTGGCTTAGGTTCAAAGATGTTGATGAACCAGTTACACCCCAAAAATATCAAAGGAATTACCGTAAAATGACTACAAAATCAAATTACGTAAAAAAATGCAACGCAATGTTGAATTGAAAGTAACTATCTATTTACATAGATAAGTAAGTAAAAAAAATTAAGTATTTAATTTAATATCCATATAAGAAATGAAAGATAATTAAAAAAATGGCTAAACAAATATAGGCAACTTAATTATTTGGTTGCTTGAACGTAGGAATTTATATAGGTAAACTAACCGTATAATAGATGACAAAAAACTAAAATGAATAATTATGTAGGTGACACCTACTTACTAATTTTATACCTGTTTAAATTGAAAAAAAAAGCAATGTTACTGAAATTTTAGACGAAATCGAAAACCAACAAAAAAACAACTTTGAACAGAATTCACAATACAAAACTACTACAAAATGAAAGTGTATTTAAAAAGTATTATTATACGATGAGATATCGCAAAAATAAATTTAAAAATCAGTTCGCCAAGTTCAAGCGTTGCGTAGGTAGCTGACTACGCGTCTGAGCCGCGCGGCATGGTACCTGGCAGAGCCTCCGTCCTCTAGTGCTCCGCTCCTATTGGTGGTAGCGTGATGTTATATAGTCACTTTTTGAAATATAGGCTATCTAACACTAAAATAATTTGCACGTTCCCTCAAACAAACTCTTCAGCTTTACAATAATATTATAATTATATTATATAGTATAGATTTCTGGATTACACACATAATTACACACTGCCACCTAGTCCTAAACTAAGCAAAACTTGTACTCTGGGTACTATATAATTGAATACATTTTTTTTTATACGAAATTCATATTTTTGTGAAGATTTTCAGAAATATGTCTCAACAATACTCACCAGTTCCGCCACATACATCAAACTTTGCATCTTTAGCCGCTACCTCACAGATGAATGCACGATGTAGGTCACATGAGGACAATTTTATTTCACCTTCTCTTGACATTGTTTTACAGTCTTCAGTCATCTCTTCAGCGTTACCAACTAAATCAGTAAATACATTATTAAATAAATATAAATAAATAAACAAAATATTTCTGGACAATTTACACAGCGCCATCTAGTCTCAAATTAAGCGCAAAGCTTGTACTATAATATAATAATAATAATAATAATCCTTTATTTGTATCACACAATCTTACATTTAATTTACAATTAGCATTCCTTACCGTTTATGTGTTAAGTATAAGATTTAATATAAATTAAAAGATTGCGTGAGGCTGGTGTCCAAACTAGGCATAAAGCCTGTATCTCGGATCACCAGTTCTCACCTCTCTAAATTTGATGCTGGCATACTTGGGTACATAAAGTACTTAAAGGTATTAAGATTTAGTTTACATGCGTGGCGTGCGATTGTGTTTATGGGAGTTTCATGAGCGCAAATATGTTGTGTGTAGTGTGTGGATATATTTATGTGTATTATTAAAAGTATATGTACCTTCAAAGTTGTTTTGCAAATCAAAACAAGTGAGGCCAAGTATACGAAGCGTACAGTCGACAGCAAACCAAGCGCTACGCTTTGACCCTTGAACCGTTCTTATGTCGTCATATTAGAGATGATTTTTGCAGTGCAGCTGTAACGCGTAGTGAGCGGTCCACTGTACATACATATTAGAGTGATACGAGCACTGCAGTGAATGAACGTGTGTGATGTGTGGTGTTTGAGGTGTAAAGTGTAGATATGAGATGTGATTAAGAGAGTACGTGTGTGTAATGGTGGGGTGTGTGTACCTATTTGTTACGAGTATGTAATGATTAATACAGATTCTGATGTTGTTTTGGCCAGTATATGGGATGAATTACAGTTTGAGCAAGGATGACCTAACTATGTCTATGGATGATGTTGAGCAAGTGTGTGTGAGTTGGCCTGATGGAGTTAGCAAATACCATTCAAATTTATCTGATAGGGAGAAGTAATTTTTCGGTATCTGTATAATTCAGTGATTGTAAATAAGTCTTTATGGAGGATTTACAGATGAAACTGCTCACTGCTACTATATTCAGCAATTTTTGAAGACGGTTGTAAAGAAAGGGGCCCAAAGAACAACAAAAACGATGCGAGAATACAGTTTTGAATTTTGTGGCTTCTGCGACTAAATGGTTACGCCTTTGATAGGTAGAATTCTGTGCCGTAAATTGGTGTTGTCTGAGCACCACGAACAAAATAAAAATTTGCCTAACAGAGAGAACTTCGCAGTACTTATAAAGTTCGTGGGAGGGGTACCGTATGGGCTTGAATGTGCATACCTTTAAGAGGGCTCTTTGGGCTCTTTCAAGCTTTATTAGGGCAGTTTTAGAGGCGCCTCCCCACGAAGTAATACAGTATGTTAATAATGACTGGCATAAGGCAGTATATGTTGATTTCACGATAGCGGGGTTGGCCACTTGGCGTAACCTTCTAAAAATATACATTAATTTTCGTATTCTACCCGCCATACTGTAAATGTGATTACGAAAATTCAGATGTTTATCTATAATTATGCCCAAATATTTTATTGAATCGGAGGAAGATAAGGAAGGACAGGTACAAGGGATAAAGGATGGGTTTAAGTGTGAGTGTGATAGAATGGTTAGATTTGACAAAATGTGAGGGGATAAGCTGGTTATTGAAAATGTCATATATTGGGTTTTGCTAGTATTCAGGGTTAGAAGGTTTCGCCGAAGCCAATCTGATACTGCATCAAATCCTTGTTGGGCAATGGAGAAGGTTGACTCCCAAGTGTCAGCTGTAAAGAGTAGTGCAGTATCGTCAGCATACGAGATGATTTTGCAAGATGGCAGTTTTAGGGAGCACAAGTCATTGATATAGACTAGAAAAAGTGTGGGAGACAAAATGCTCCCCTGGGGGGTACCATATTCAGTAGGGAGATAAGAACTGGTATTGCCTTCGATGACAACAGCTTGAGTACGACCGGTAAGGTAACTGTGCAAGAGTGAGAGTTGGGTGCCTCTAATACCCATAGCGTGAAGTTTGGCTACCAATATCGGGATCGAGACTGTGTCAAACGCTTTTGCCAAGTCGAGAAATATAGCTAAACACTTTTTATTTCTATCAAGGTTTCTGGCGATATGGTCAGTGAGTACATGTACCGCGTCTGCTGTTGATCTTCCGCTCCTGAAACCATATTGGTTATCGGATAGAACTCCTTGCTTCTCGAGAAAGCGGATTAATCGGTTATTTATTAAACGCTCCAGTATCTTGGACAGAGCTGGTAAAACCGAGATAGGTCGATAATTATTGGGACAGTCTCGATCCCCTGACTTGTGAATAGGATGAACAAGCGCACGTTTAAAACAAGATGGAAAAACACCCGTCTGGAAGCAGATATTGCATATGTGGGTAATGAGAGGAATTAGAATAGTCTTGTTCTGTTTTATAAATGAAGTTGAGATATTATCCCACCCGACTGCACAATCCTCCCTCAAAGCATTTATGCATTGTTCAACTTCTTCATGGGTAGATTCTAGCAGGACAAAGGATTGCGAAGGCGAAGGAGTAATAACTGTTGGGGATGAGATTTGGGTTAACTGGTTGTTAATGTTCAGATTTTTAATATTATCAACGAGTTGTTTCCCAACATCTGTAAAAAATGAATTTACGTGATCCATAGATTGTTCTGGAGTAGATTTAATATTGAGAAGATCCCGTGCTGTTGAGGGAGGTCTATTGCGGTTTGTGATTGTGTTGATAGCCTTCCACAGCGATTTGTTATCTCCATGGGCTTTACTGATTAGGTCTTTGTCATAGTTTTGTTTGACTTTTTTGAGCAGGCAGTTGCAGAAATTTCGATATCGCACGAATGTAGTGTAGAGGATGGTGTTGTTAGGATCTTTTTTAAGCTTCTTATGCATGTGGTCCCTATTTCTTATGCATTTTAAGAGCCCAGGAGTCATCCACGGTTTGATGACTCTACTGCGTCTTGAGGGTCTGAATTCCGTGGTATGAGTGGCAATGAGTGACTGAAGTGTATTAGTGAGGTGATTCGTGGCAGATTCCGGGTCTGTAGATTTTAAAATAGGAGAAAAATCGGTATTTTTTAAGGCTTCGGATAGCGCGGTATAGTTAATTTTTTTCGTGGTTCTACTAGGGTATTTTTTCTTTTTAGTGTGGATAGATAGTAACACAGCGTCATGGTCCGTAACAGATGATTGTACAATGAAAGTATACGTTGGGAATGGTGACTTCAGAAATAGGTGATCGAGGCAGGCTGCGCTCCGGGTAGGCAATGTATGTGCTGGTAAAAGACCGTGATAGCCGAGTGTGTTTAGGTATTCTTCGGTATTATTGTCCGTAAGCGAGGATCCTATGTCGATATTCATATCGCCGATCACAACGATGTTCTTGAAACCTTGCAGAGATTCTAAAATGGGATTTAGTGAACGTGTAAAATTTGTGGAATTTCTAAAAGCGCAAGGTCGATAGATGGCCAATATGGCGGTTTCTTTCCTTATTTTTATTAACAGACAGCTGGCATCGGTGACATTAGGTTCCGAAATTGAGATTTCTGAGAGAGAATTATTATAATACACAACGACACCATCGTTTTGGTTAACAGGATTTGTTGAAGAGAAGGAAGAAAAACCGTCGATATTGGGCACCCTCGGGTCTTTCAATAACCAGCATTCTGTAAGTATGATAAAGTCAAGAGGGGTGTTTATATTGTTTAGTAACACCTTAAGATTTAACATGTTTGCAGATATACTACGAATGTTTTGGGCTAAGATGTTAAGGGATTTATTTTGTTTGAATAGGAGAGTGTGAACTTCGTGAGGATCACAGGCAACTGCGGTGGAGACTGATATATTGTCTACGTTATTAAACGGCTCTTTATTACAAGCCATTTTTGTTAGATAAATAAGGAATTTGATACAATAAAATGTGCAAAATATATATGTATGGGTGTGTCAGGCGTGAACCACAATATATTGAGATAGTTACGTAGAAGAGAGCGATCACGATTATGTAGGCGATGTCTGACATTGTCAATAACAAAATAATAGATTTAATAAGTTGAGAGTATTTTTGGTCCCAAAAGGTTGTGAGTGTTGTGTGTAGTAGCCTTATTTTTGCATTGGAGGGTTTGTGTGTTGTGTGCATGAGTATATTATTATGTGTACGACTGTTACTATAGTTATTATTATATACGGCGGGTGTTACAGTACAGGAGTGATAAGTGTATAAGAAACATAGCATACAATGCAACCGAAAAGATTCAGTGTTTACCGCATGTGCTAAAACGTTACATTTGTATGAGTGGAGTACATCAGTTTTGCAATAAATTTGGAAGTGTAAAGGTTTTGTGCGTATTTGTTGTAGATAAACTTCGGAGTGCTCATATAAAAAATTGATCAAATAGTTCAACATAAATAATATTAAAGTAATACACATTGATAAAAGATTAATTAAAAAATAAGTGAATAAATTTACATGCATTAATATATAAAAGAGTGCTAGTCATTTTTCTTTCATTATATTATGAAGATCTTCTTCGGTTTTTATTCTTATGTACTTGTCTCCGTCCTTTTTTCTGATGTATATATTTCCAAATGACGTCCAGCAATATTTAAAACCGTTTTCTGTTGCGAAGTTACGAGTCAGGAAATATAAACGTTGGGCTTTGGGAGTTAAGCATTCTGAAATATATATTGGCTTCGATGGGCCTTCTATTTTGAGCTCGGAGGTATTCAGTTTGCTCTGGTTGCTTCTATTTTTCTTCAACTGTCGTACCTTTCCAATAATATGTTCCTTGGTGGCGACACTGGTGAAATCCACTATTATGTGCGATGAACCCGATTTTTTATGGACTCGCACAACATCCCTAATATCATGTTGGAGAATCGTAGTTTCAAGCACCCTGGCTGTCTCTGTCACTATATTTCGAAGGTCCTCCTTATTTTCCCCATCTTTTTTAGGAATATTTCGAATTTCTATTTTTGTTGAATATAACATACGCTCCAATTGGTCAACTTTATCCTCTAGCTTGTTGATATAGCTGCGGTCTAATTGTTTCTCTCGTTCTATGTTTTCCAATTTAACCTTCACCTCGTCATATTGTTTGGATATAAATGTTATAGACTCTTTTATTTCGGCGTTCTGTGCTATAATTTCGCTCATATATGTTTGTAGGGAATCAAATTTATAATCTGATTTTGCTGAAGATACAGTCAGAAGCGCACGGATTTCTTCTAAGCAGGAAGTGCAGTCGCTTTCGCGCTTTCTCTTGAACCGCGACGGTACACCATCATGCTCGACAATTGACAGATTCGGCGTCGATCCTGACTGACCTTGTGTGTTATTAATGGTCAAATCTGATTGATCTTGATCCTTATCATCGCCCACCGTGGTTATTTTTTCGATAGGGGTGTTAGGAGGGGTCCTCTTAAGTGGCATATTGGTTTGTAGATAAGTGGGTTAAACGAAAACTTTTTTTTTAGATTTCGTCGACAGTCGTTGCGCGTATTACCGGCCTTACTAATCGTGTATGTGTCTCCTAGCGCCTCGTTTTTTACTTCTGTGTTATTTTTATTGTGTCTGTGTATAATGAGTATACTAGGCGCGACTCAACAAATCTGTGTATTGGCACCAATCCGTCATTAAATCAGTAATAATTATAACATAACATGCCGTCCAGTCGATACAGAAATTTATTATAATTTTAAATTTCTATCGTGTATACGGTGCGATGTGGAGGTCTATGTGAATGGACGGCGATCGATAGTTTCGAACAGATTTGCTTTCCGTCCAGCCAACGTTGACCTGCTTGCCTTGCGAGTTCAATGTGTACGAAATTGCAGGTATAATATTATTAATGTTGAATAAACTTGAATATTTACTCACTTGTTTTGTTGAATGTGAGTTTATTTCTTGATATCCAATACTCGTATGGTTTTTGTACTTAATACAGCGCACTTAAGATTCCACGAGTTGATTTTTTTAAAATAATATAATTGTTTCTGTTAGACGCGCACGTCCACACTTGTCGGGGCCGAGAGGCGAGGCCAAGTATAAAAATAAAAATATCAATACCTTTAGAAATTCAATTCAATTTATTAACGAGCTTTAAGTCATTACATCGTGTGATAAAATAATAAGCTACACGACAGCAATGTAATTGCAAAGAGAATAATTTGAAATCGACAAGTCACTATGGGTACTAAATAACTGATCAATGTACTTAAATACATTTTTTTTGTAAATACATATTTATAATACATAGAAAACACCCAGATCAAGAGATATCTAGTCTCATGAAATAGATGATAATAATATTTTAAATAAAACCATGAAGTTATGATAACAGCTTTATTTCTTACTTAGAAATCCATTTGCAGATCGAGCATACGTGGTGCGCATGCGCGATCTTCACAGCGCCGCGTTCACAAATTATGTAGAATTTTTTTGCAAAGTAGCAATGAATTTGCATTGCAACCTGCTTAATATAGCAGAAACCCAGGCTGAAGCTGTATTGAAATCATATTGAATTGGAAAAAAAGTTATTTTCGATACAGTTGTCTACAAAGAGGTATATCGAAAAGTAACCTTTTAAATTTATTTTGATGGCTAGTGCGTAAAAGACTGACATTAAGATTCTGTGTTTATTTTTTTAATCTCTAAATTTCAGTACGAGAGTAGATAAGTATATTTATTTTAATAAGTGCTCGCCACAATATCCAAGATTATTAAACATGTCGATATCGCTGCCTTATGTTGAAAGAAATTGACAAAACAATTTCGTTAACGTCTTCATCTGCAGTACAACAAAACGAGAATTGGTGTCACTCATATCACTACTATAGAGCCTAAGCCAACTGCACCTGCACGTGGTGCACCCTACCGACTAGCTAACGAGGCTCTGGTGTAAGAGAGGCATGGCATGTCGAGCCCGACTGCGAAAGTACCCTCTTCTCACTGAATAACGCAGCCAGATAATAACGCCACACGACTCACCGGTAGGTCTATCGTACTATTGAGACCAAGTTAAAATCGGTAAATCGGTCATTTTCATCACCTTGAAATTTTCATTTGAAAGTTTATAAAATGCGGTAATTTATATGCAAAACAAAAATTTGCGATATTTGCCGTCTTGTTTTATTTGTAGTCTAGTCGGGACCGACGACGGCTTAACGTGCACTCCGATGCACGGAGGAACTCGAGATAAATAAGCCCAGCCATAGACAGGCTTGTTAACCTACGGATTTGAATTTCATTATGTTGGTTTCGTTTCGGTGACGATGCAGTGCTCTTTTATGGTGAATGTGACTTAAAAATGGGTTGACCCATTAATGATCAAAACAAAACTACAAGGATTTTTTGAAAATTTGTTTATTTTATCATTAAAGAGGATACAAGAATTGAGAGAGTGAGAAAAAAAAAATGTTTTTCAGGCACAGCGGCCACTTAGGAGTGGTAATTTTCAAAACACGGTTTTCCATTGCACAGTTTTCCATTTCTTGCATTTCTTACAGCCTCATCGGCTTCTATTGTGGCAAATAATACAGCGTAATCGTTTCGGAAGCTTTTTAGGTACGTGATCGGCGCCATTAAGTTGCAGACCCTCTATGTTAGATGTTGAAGGACGTGCAGTGTCAGTGGGACAATTGCTTTAGGTAGAATCTGGCTATGCTTCGTCGAAACAGTAGTTGATCCATGGGCTCTTCTCTAGACTGGACATATAATCGCCAAGCATTTGATATAGCCATATCAACCATGTAGGTATACAATACCCACCACCACTTTGTGTAATGAATGCCGATTCTGTACAGTGCAATGGACTGATCCATTTCATATACGCCACTCATACCCTTTTTATATTTTTTGAATAAATGTGGAATCATTATATCAACCTTTTGTTTCTTTTCTGCTTACCATCTCTTTACATGATTTTACTATGATTTTAAATCATAGTTTGTAGCCATTGTGCAAATGCTATTGACTTTCCAGCGGACTAGTAATACTTCATTTTCATTATCAAATATGTAAAACTCTTCTCTTGCTTTTTTCTTCATATCCTTAGCATTCGTCAATGGGCATTTCTTAGTACGGTTCTCGCGAATGGTTCCTGTAGCACGATAATCTAATCGACGCCAATCGTTCAGCCGATCATAACTGGCCGTATGATTTCCGGCAGACTAGAATAGAATCACTCTGTTTCTTCCCGTGGATGTCATACAAGGCGACTAAGGGAAATACATTATCAAATATCGATCAGGCCTCCCCAACAGGTTTGGCCAGCGTGGGGAGTGTAGGCCAAATCCTCCTTCCGTTTAGGTCGGGCGAGAGAGGTTCATGCTCCTGTAGTGGAGACTAAAAATGGGCCTGATGATGATCCGCATGTGTCCTCACCTTGAACATTTTGTTGGTAGTGTTTGGTGCATCGTTATTGTCGACAAGGTGTAGATTTCTCTTTATCTCTCCAAATCTGTTACAGGTCATTGCGTTTAACACTACATTGACTCCAATATCCTCATCTAATGACCAATACATACGTTCTCTAGGAAGTTTGTGGTAACCGGACAGTATCAGTATTACAAAGAAAATCTTCAGTTTTTCAGCACTGACGGAGAAACTGTGTCGATTGTTTTGAGACACGTACAAGTTACTAAAATCAGAATGAAAGGAAGAAGAAATGTCAAATACTTAATTGTCAAAAAACGATTCAAATAATTTGAACAGGTGTAAGATCTTTCACTGCCCTTTTCATGCGATTTTTATTCAGTAATCGGGTATCAGATTCCATATAAGTTTGGGAATAATTTTGATTACACTTTCGCCAGACAGGAATGTTTGATGTTGATACACTTGAGTTGGGCGAATGTTCATCAGTCGCTTGGGGTACAGTGGATCTGATTCGAGATCTCTTGGAGGCTAATGGCTGCTATCAGAAAGATCACCGTCATCGCGAATAATTACCTCTATATTTCCGGGTACATCATTTGGCAAGTTAGACAGTACATTTTCATCCTCGAACTCCTCTTCTTCATCAGTAACAACACTGGGTTCTGGGATAATTATGACTCATTGTTAAAATCTAGTCACATCAAGGATAAATTTAGCATACAAGTGGCCGCTGTACCCGAATTGGCACAGTAATGTTTCGGATATAAAAAAATCTTAAATTCTTATTATACGTTACTACAAAATGTTGTGAATCATCCAATATTTATAGAACTTCAAATAATAAAAACTAATGTGATGATTATTATATCTAATTATTATAATAATAAAAAAAATAACATACCTCAATGTTTATCCTCATAAAATGTTTATTATGAAAACACCACTAATAATAACAAAATGATTGTATTGTTTAAAATATTCATTGCACTTTTAACTGCTTAAAACAGTAATCATATTTCATTTAGCGTCAACAGTTTTCATTTCTACCCTTAATTATTAAGTGTTCCCAAATTGGCACAGCAACCACATATGGGTAAATTTATTATTTAAATAATTGATTTTGACCATCTTGCCAGTATATTATAAAAAAAATTAAAAATGGAAAAAATCACCTTCTTCATAGGTAAAATGGTTTCACACATTGGTATTATAAAAAAAATTAAAAATGGAAAAAATCACCTTCTTCATAGCTAAAATGGTTTCACACTGCGACTTCACAGCAGTAAAATATAAAATGCAAAAAATCGCCACCTTCACAAACCTTCCCGGTAGCTCAGTTGGAAGAGCACTCAACCGGCAATCTAGAGGTCGTGGGTTCAAATCCCACCTAGGCGGGGTAGGTGAATATTTCCATTTTTTAAAATATTTACAATACATTCTTCAATAATAAAACAGCGCGAACACGAAATTCTGTATATTAATTTCATTATAATCACCGATTTCAAGCTAAGTTCATAGAAATGTTAAGTATTACTATGCACTCAGGGACGGATCCTGAATAGGGTTATAGTTAGCAACACAACCCCTAAATGTTTAGTGATTGATTTCTCTCCCATTAAGCAAGCGGCTATAGCTACTCTGACCGCTCACCATTAGGCAGATCGTATGCTTATTTCCCACCTAATGGTATATAACGAAGAAAAAATATTTCCTTTTCTTTCAGATCACTTGACGATTAAAAACTTGTTTTTAAAAATGTTTTAAATGTAAATTTATGTTAAACTAAATTTATTTACTTTAGTAAGTCCTTTGAAACTGTGGAATGAACTGCCTGTCGAGATTTTCTCAGGAGACTATAGCATGGGGTTCTTCAAAAATAGCGCGAAGATGTTTTTACGGGATCGGCAACGCGAGTGTGTTGATCCTGGTATTACAGGCGTTCATAGGTTATGGTAACTGCTTTCCATCAGTCGGGCCGTATGCTTGTTTTCCAATTTAGTGGTGTAAAAAAGTAGTTAAAATAACAGAATTTACTTACTAAAGAAATAACAGAAGAAGATAATGATCCGTTTCATTTTTTTTTATTGACGCACAAAACACGAACGGCAAAATGAATCTTGAGAACGATCTGTGAATAAATGTCAAGTGAGCGATATTTATATATCTTATGAACTGAGGGGTGTTGTTTTTAAATATAAAATTTAATTATTATTGATAACGTTAATTAATACGTTCATGGAAATATTTATAATAATGTAATCGGGATTCCCACCCAAAAAATACCCAAGAACTTTATCAGGAACGGGTAGGTATATCATGATGTAAGTATATTCTGATATCTGTTATTTGCCATTTTATGCATTGTTGTTCCCAGGAATTTATTTGTCGGTCGTGTATCGTACAGCAATATGAAATGGCCCATTATTTTCATCTGTTATTTCTTTAGTAAGTATATTCTATTATTCCTTTACTGTTTTATTTGATTTGAAATTTAACGAATACAAAAAATTCTAATTGGGTAATAGAAGTACTGAGTTAGGCTGAGTTTGGTATGATTACACGAACTTTAGTCGCAAAGTTGGTATAATAGTCGGCTAATTTTATAATTTTAGGTGCTCGGGTTATTACTACCCAACATAATTTTTACCCAAGACAGTCGTTAAGCCAAATCAGTGTCATTTTGACGGCTTGAAAACACTGCTGCCAACCCGCTGCAGTTGAACAGCACGGTGGAGTATGCTTTACAACCCCTCTGTTCGAGAAGAGTTCTTTTTTTATTAATCTAATAAAAACTTGCTTTTTTCTAGAGCTAACACTATGTGCCCCACCACGGATAACCAATAAGTACCGGTCTGTCTACGAATATAACAGAAAGACAGACGCGTTTTATAAACTACATTTAAAAATCGCTAACTTCGAGGATGCTAACAAAACATGTGAAGCAGAGGGTGGTAAACTTATGCTACCAGCGACTGACTTCGACGTAGCCGAGTTACACGCTATGTTTGTGAATTATCCGGATCTTGATAACGATATTTGGATTAATCATGAAAAGCAAATGAATTCTGCAAATAAAACATCAAAAGGTATGTTTTTTTTTAATATAAAATTTTATGTATAAGATTTTATTCTTGATGAAAAACCTTTTTTTTTTTGATAATATTAAAGACAAAGATAGGTAATATCAAGAATAACAAAAAACCTTGTATTCTAGTTTACTCGCACTTGTGACTATAATTATTAATAAAGCAAGTTAATAATTAAAATCATAATATACGGCTAGCTGTTACAGTGTAAAAACGAATTTTTTGTGTAAGTGTTATTTAAACCAAATTACATAGTGTATGCTGGTCATTACCGCAATGCATTCGAAAATAGTAAATACTAGCTGTACCCGCGGCTTCGCCCGTGTGGTCTAGGGGAGCTGCAATTGATTTGTGTATATTTTTTTTATAAATATTTATTTATTATAAAAAGTAGTACCAATATGTACAGATTTTAATGATGATGGGCTGCATAGTTAAGGCGAGAAGAAATAAGAAACATACGAATTTACTTACTTTAACACTTATAATATTAGTATGGATGGAACGCCACACTCAAGACAAAAAAAAATTATTATTTATATTGGCAAACATTTATGTTCACGACATAAATGTTTGCCAATATAAATAATAAATAAATAAGATGTTTTTCCGGGATAAAAAGTAGCTTATGTCACACATGGGATAAAAAATAAACTTTGTAATCATTTGTCCTTCTATCACGTCGAAAGGAACCTAAGTACCGACATGTTTTTTTAACGGGGATAGTTTACGGTCTGGAGAGTTACATAAGCTACTTTTTATCCCGGAAAAACATCTTATTTCCATGGGATCCATGGGAACTTAAATCATTAATTACTTTCGACGTGATAGAAGGACAAATGATTACAAAGTTTATTTTTTATCCCATGGAAATAAGATGTTTTTCCGGGATAAAAAGTAGCTTATGTCACTCTCCAGACCGTAAACTATCCCCGTTAAAAAAATCATTTCGATACTTAGGTTCCTTTCGACGTGATAGGAGGACAAATGATTACAAAGTTTATTTTTTATCCCATGGAAATAACATGTTTTTCCGGGATGAAAAGTAGCTTATGTCATACTCCAGATCGTCAACTATCACCGTTAAAAAAATCATGTCTGTCTCGTAGTGGACATTAAGGAATTCGGTGAGAACTCAAAACACTTGAAAACTGCTTGAAATCTATTTAATTCTGGAAATAATATGCGCAGAGATACACTTTGTATGAATGCCGAATAAGAATGGGGTAATTTTATAATGGTTGTTGGCGGTATGTTGATAATAAGAAGCGCCTTCTGTTTTGTACTGCCGATTATTATTGCAACAGGACACTTTTTTCTGTAATGGTCATTGCGTTTCCATCAGGCGCGAACATAACTCCCCCCGTTGAAGACTGCAGCTCTTCAACAGCTCAAATCTTCATCAGTGAGCAAAGGACACAAACGAACTAGGGGTCGTCGATAGCATCCCGTAGTTGTGTAGACCATTTTAAGGTGAACAATACTGTACTACATTATTTTGATCTGTCTCGTTGGGTTCAGCCAGATTTGCAATGAAAGAGCAAAAAAATGTGTTTATTTACGACATCACATTAGAAACCTCTAAATTATCAGTGTTTTTCTACTATGTTATGCATATATTATACATATAAACTTTCCAGTTGAATCACTCTATCTATTAAAAAAAACCGCATCATAATCCGTTGCGTAGTTTCAAAGATTTAAGCATACAAAGGGACATAGGGACAGAGAAAGTGACTTTGTTTTATACTATGTAGTGATGTACAGAAAAATGATTTAAGTATAATATCAGTTATCTAGTACCCATATCCCCATTAATGTAAATTACTTGTTTTTTAGCATAAATATGGAACTATGATATCATCAATTAAAAATTATTCAGTCAGCTTCTGAGTTCTCACGTGGTTAAACGCGTCACTTGTCAATGTCTATTAGTTTTAATCAAGTGTTAAGTAAACTGAATTTTTTGTAGTTGCGTGATACGGACGAAATTGCTGTGACTGTATTTTCTGCGAGTTAATTGCGAGTGCGCGCGGGAAGAGTACCGGGAACAACATTTGGCTCAACTACATCGTACTGGTGCAAAAGAGACAGCTGCAGAGATCTGTTTGTAACCGGCCAGTAATATATAATTGACTACCTATATTTCTACTTTACCGAAATGCCCCGTCTTTCTTGTTTTTTAAGTTCTCTTATTTTATCACCTTTAAAACATTTTTTTTTCTTTTTCGCATGCAATGAGCGTCCAAAGAAGCAATGAAATAATAACGGGTTCCCTCAACAACCTATCGAAACTTCGTGACGAAAATGTTACTGTTAACTCGATACTAAGAAAAAGAAAATTACCGGGATGTGACTGCAACTGCCAGTATATGCTGCTTAAATTTCAAAAGAAAATTGCATCTACAATAAAAGCTACTTTAGAAACTCAAAATGAAGGACTGAGAAGCACCTTGCGAGAGGATTTAAGTGGGTTTAAGTCGCAACTGAACGATATTAATAAGTCGATAGAAAGCGTATCCAGTAAGCATTCCATGATAATAAATGAAGTTACATTGATATAATCGTCGTGCGAATCCAACACTCAAAAAGTGGAATGTGTAACGGAAGACGGTTTCAAGCTACGGAGCAACTAGGAATGATGAATTATTTATCCTTCCCAGTTGCTCTGTTTTTTTTTTTATACCACTAGAGTGGCAAACAAGCTTACGGCCCACCTGATGGAAAGCAGCTACCGCAGCCTATGAACGCCCGTAACACCAGGGGCATCACACGCGCGTTGCCGACCCTGTAAAAACCTCTTCACGCCCTTTTTGAAGAACCCCATGCTGTAGTCTCCTGGGAAAACCTCGACAGGCAGTTCATTCCACAGCTTGACAGTACGCAGGAGAAAACTTCTCTGGAACCGCACAGTACGTGACCACTTAGGCTCCAATGTGTGAGGATGAATTCCCTGTCGATGGCGAGCGGTGCGACTGTAGAAGGAGGCCGTGGGCATCATGTCAAACAACTCCTCTGAACACACCCCATTGTACAATCGGTAGAACACACAAATAATAATAATAATAATCATTTTATTTCGGAACATGTCCATATCTATGTTAGTAATACAGTTTTTTTTTTCTATGTCTAGGGGTTAGTATTAATCAATCATTATAATATCAAAATAAATTCAATGTCATTACATAATATACAAAATATACAAAGGGACGCAAAATCTCGTCTCAGACTTAACGGTTCTAAACCATCTGTAAGTTTGGGATCCTCAACAATCCTCACAGCACGCCTTTGGATCGAGTCACAAGGTGCAAGCTGGTATCTAGGCGCTCCCGCCCATGGAACAGTACTCCATATGCGGCCGAACTTGAGCTTTGTAAAGCATAAGTCTTTGCCGCGGGTTGAAGTACTGCTTTGCCCTGTTGAGCACACCTAGTTTCTTCGACGCCAGCTTGACCTTTCCCTCCAGGTGACAACGAAACTGAACGTCGCTGGAGATTTCAACTCCGAGAATCCCAATGTTTTTAGCGACGGTAAGGGGTGTGTTCTGGAATTGAGGAGCCACAGCAAAAGGGGTTTTCTTAGCGGTGAACGCGCAGACTTGTGTCTTTGTGGGATTGAACTGAACTAGGTTCTTTCGCCCCCAGTCGGACACACTATTCAGTGTGCTCTCCATTTCCGACACAAGTTGTTCGCGGCTCTCCTCCACCAGTGAGCGGGGGATATTGGCGCGGCCCGTGTAATAAGTGTCCCCAGTGCTGTCGTCGGCATAGCAATGAATGCTGTCAATAGACAACATATCATTGATACGCAGCAAAAACAGCGTCGGGGACAATACCGAGCCTTGCGGGACGCCAGCATTAATGTCCATGCTATCGGAGCAACTACCATCCACAACGGCTCTAATACTTCTGCAGGACAAGAAGCTAGCGACCCATTCGCACAAACCCTCAGGTAAACCGTATGCAGGTAACTTCGAAAGAAGACTGCGGTGCCAGACCCGATCGAACGCCTTCGCCATATCTAGACTAACAGCTAGTGCCTCACCTTAACTCTCCACGGCTGAAGCCCAGCGATGTGTAAGATACACTAGAAGATCACCAGTCGAGCGACCATGACGAAAGCCGTATTGATGGTCGCTGTGCACAACGCACCTCTTTTTATATTTTTGATATATTGTCTTTGAAATAATTTACTTTTTCTATATTGTCTAAAAATAGCTGTCTTTTGTTATCTGCTGATTTCCCTGTAGTGCAACAGTAAAATTCTCAATTTCCTTACGTGTTTTCATTACTATTTTACAAAATATACCAGCTTTACAGAAATACAGGCCTTCAATAACAATTTTGGCCATTAACATTTTTGGCCACTAACATTTTTGGTCCATTCGCCGTTGAAATTTATTTCCAATTTTTTTTTCCAAAAAATTATTTAAAATTTAGTAATGGAAACTCGGTCGGGTCTTGTACTGAATTCGAAAAATACTGGTGTAGAGAAGACATTGGCACCGCCAACCGCGGCGGAAGGTACACAACCTAATGTTGGCTCCACTATGCCAGTGCCCACTGCCCCCCCGGGCTCGGTAAGTGCTCGCAGTACGTCGGCCCGCAGCCACTCTTCAACAACGATGCGCGCTCAGAAACTTGCTATAGAAGCACAGCATGCCCGTCGCTTAGCGCAAATAGAGGTAGAAGTGGCACAAAAGGAATATGAGGCAAAGTTGGCTAAAATTGAAGCAAATAGTTGTCGGAGCAGCCGATCTAGTCGAGCTAGCGTCAGTGATTCTAGTGACGTGAAAAGGTTAGTAACCAATAATAATTATCATTCACAAGCTAAATTGAACGCAAATCTCCCCACTGTAGCTTCTATAGATCCGATTGTTGCACTTACATCGGCATTTGAAAAGATGACGGAGAAGATTATTCAACCGAAAGGGACTAATATAGCGTTGCCTTATTTTGATGGCAAGTCCCCTACGGAGTGGCTATCTTTTAAGAGAGTGTTTCAGGACACATCGTCATCTTATTCGCATTTTTGGCTCGTCTGAGCTACGCGTTACGAGGCGCCGCACGAGAGGCGGTTGACAAGCTCCTAGTGATTGCAAAAACACCGGACGTCGTAATGCGTGCTTTGGAGATTCGATTCGGACGGTCAGATTTAATTATTTTACAAGAGCTGTCCATGGTAAGGTCTTTGCCTAAGCTGTTTAATATTGACAGGGACTTAATAACATTTTCAAGCAAAGTTAATAACTGTACTGAAACTTTGCGTCTCCTGGATGGCCACGACTATATCAGATCGCCTGAACTATTTAATACTGTGCTACAAAAATTGCCCATAATGATGAGAAGTAGGTGGTATGATTTTGCTACAGCCTATCAATACAGCGGCCAGAGCAAGCTTGAGATGCTCTCAGAGTTTTTATCACGCGAAATAGAAGTACATGCAAAGTTTGGTATTGTAGATAGTTCAGTTTATAAAACGCCTTATTGTTCATTCGACAGGAACCTAAAATTGGAGCACGTAAATATAGTTGACGCGGACATCAAGTTAGAGGGAGGTCGGCAGCCAACTGTTGCTTCTTCGTACATCGAGTCACTTAAACCCACTACTTCTTCGGCTGAAAATACATCAAAATTTTCTTCGCAACGACTTTGTTTATTTTGTAAAAATTATTCACATACTATTGTCAAGTGCAAGGAATTTTTGACATTGTCATTTAATAATAAGTGGCATTTTGTAAAAGAAAACAAATTATGTCAGAAATGTTTGAAAAAAGGTTCTCATGACTATAGTAAGTGTCGTGCAAAAGGAGTTTGCACTAAAATAGGTTGCAAGCATAGACATCACGAGCTCCTACATAATCCGAATTTTCGTTCCATTGCCGCTCACGTTGTAGAGGGGACCTCGTCCTCTGAAGTTAAAGCATGCGCCGATAACTCAACACCTGAGCTAGCAGCGCACTCTACTGCTATTAATGATCTAGCACATCGACCATTACTGAAGGTTGTTGCTGTTACCGTATCAGGGCCTACTGGATCTGTAGACACATTTGCGTTGCTCGACGATGGGTCTACTGCTACCTTCATTGATTCAGAAATTTCAACCCAGATAGGGTTATCAGGACAGGTAGGGCAAATCAATTTACATTGTGTAGGAGGTTTATCGAGACAATCACAAGTACAATATGTTAACTTTAAAATTAAGGGGCGTAATTCAACGAACACCTACGACATACGACAAGCTAGGTCCATTAGTAATTTAGGTCTGACTCGTCAATCGGTATGCCAAGGTGATATTTCAAAGTTTTCGTATTTGTCCGACATAGCGGACGAGTTGTGCTATGATGCAAAACCTACCATAATAATAGGAATTGATAATTGGCATTTGTCTGTAGCCAAGGCGACAAGGCAAGGGTCTAAGTCCCAACCCGTAGCAATTTTAACAGCGTTAGGGTGGGTTATTTTTGGATTTGCATCAAGCAAGACTAAGATTGTTCATTTTGTAAATCACGTGGGCTCCGTTGATTTATTAACCGACGACACGTCCTTAGAAAATATTATAAAAACGCAATACCGTTTAGACGCAATAGGTATAACAAAACATGAGATGCGTGGGGCTAGCAATGAACGTGCGCTTCAAATTTTGGAACGCACATCACGACGGTTACAAGAAGGCCGTTTTGAAGTTGGGCTACTGTGGAAAACAGACAACTTAGTAGTTCCAAATAGTTACAACTTGGCTCTTTCTAGGTTCGTTGGTTTGGAAAGGCGCTTTGCTCGTGATCCTGGTTATGCGGAGAAGTACCGACACAATATTCATGATACCTTGGAGAAGGGGTATGCCGAAGAGTGTTCAGCAATTGAACATAAAGGTGTATGTTGGTACTTACCACATTTCGGTGTTGTTAATCCAAATAAACCTGGTAAGCTCCGTGTGGTTAATGATGCAGCTGCCAAATCTCAAGGAGTTAGCCTTAATGATCTTCTTTTGACAGGGCCAGATATGCTCCAGTCTTTACTCGGTATATTATTTCGTTTTCGTGAAGAAAAGGTTGCTTTGAATGGTGACATAAAAGAAATGTTCCCACAGGTAAAAATCTGTGAATCCGATCGTGACGCCCAACGATTTTTATGGCGTGATAAGCCTTCTGAACCTATAAAGATATATAGAATGTCTTCAATGTGTTTTGGAGCTGCATCAAGCCCATTTACAGCACTTTACGTAAAAAATAAAAATGCCACTGATTTTCAAGATCAGTTTCCCGAAGCAGCACGAGTAATTATTGAAGACCATTACATGGACGACTGCATCACTAGTGTTGATTCTGTTGATAAAGCTGCTCGTCTAGCAGCCGATATTGTTACCGTGCATCGGAAAGCTGGTTTTGAGATGCGTAACTGGGTATGTAATGAAACCCAAGCTTTGTCACTATTGCCGAAAGATTTACTTTTGGCACAGTCATCTAATGCACTAGTTGATATTAGTTCGGCTAATATTCGCACCCTTGGTCTTTTGTGGCGTCCAAAATCGGACACCGTTTCTGTTAATACCGGTTTTAAGAAAGACTTTGAAATACCTAATAGTCTTACCAGACGCACGGCCCTTGCGCACATCATGCGTGTATATGATCCGCTGGGTCTTGTGTCGCCTGTAGTTATTAGAGGGCGCGCTCTATTTCAGTCACTGTGGAGAAGAGGAACCACTTGGGATGAAGAGATCCCAATAGAGCTTATACCCGAATGGAGTAAATGGTTTTCTAATATTGCAGACATTTCCGACCTTGTGTTTCCTCGACGCTATGATCATGACGAAACTGAAATTATAGAGCGCGAACTCCACATCTTTTGTGACGCTAGTGAAGTAGCTTATTCAGCTGTAGGTTACTGGCGCTTTATTTGTAAGAACAATTTAGTTAGATTAGCGCTTATAGGTAGCAAAATTAGAGTACCACCATTAAAACCGACTTCTATACCAAGATTAGAGTTACAAGCCGCTTTAATAGCAATTCGCTTCGCGGAAACAATTGTTGAAGCACATAAGCACAAACCAGTTCGTAAATTTTATTGGTGCGATTCAATGACAGTGCTAAGTTGGCTTCGCAGTGATGCTAGATCTTATAAGCCTTTCGTAGCTCATAGGTTAGGAGAGATTTTAGAGTCCACTAACGCCAATGAATGGAGATCCCCAGTAATTTAAATGTTGCAGATGATGCAACGCGCATAAATGGAGAAGTTTTGACTTCTTGTTCACGTTGGGTAACTGGACCTCAGTTTCTTATTTCTGAATGTGACTGGCCTAGTCAACCCGAAATCTCTCCCAACTCTTGTAAAACCGAATGTAAATCAACCGCACCTCATGTTTATTTACATCAAGTTAATCAAATAGTTTCATCAGTTTTGCATTTGCCCTTATCAGCTGATCCTAAACGCTTCAGTTCATGGCTTAGATTAGTGCGTGCTACAGCTACTGCACACAAGTTTATTTTTTTATTACGTGTGTTTAGTTTACATAAGAAAGGATTTGAAGTTTCCAAATTGATTAAATTACAGAATTATATTTGTTCTTTCGATTTAACTGACGTTAATGTAACGGCACTAACTTCGCGAAATAACTTAAATATTTCAAAAGCCCTGACGGCAGACGATCTCTACCTTGCTGAGAAGCACATTTTACGTCAGAGTCAAGTAGACAGTTTTTATGATGAAATAGCTTGTATTACGAAACAGCAGTCTGTGAAACGCCAAAGTCGACTCTGTCACTTATCACCACAGATTAACAGCGATAATCTTTTATACCTTTCTGGACGAATTGCAGCAGTTTCCGATGTGGGCCAGGAAGCGAAGTTCCCTATCATTTTGGATGGAAAGCACCTAAGTTCTCGCTTGCTGATTCATTATTATCACGTGCGTACAGCTCATGGAAATACAGAGACTGTAGTAAATGAGCTTCGACAAGTATACTGGATTTTAAGCTTACGTAGTGCCATCCGTTCAGTTACTCATAAATGTCAAGTTTGTCGTTTGAATCGTACACGTACATTTAATCCTCCCGTGGGAAATTTGCCCAGTGCTAGAGTTGCTCACCATTCAAGACCCTTTACCTTTGTGGGCTTAGATTATTTCGGGCCAGTACAAATAACCATAGGCAGAAGACACGAGAAAAGATACGTGGCACTTTATACATGTCTAGTCGTCAGAGCCATCCATCTGGAAATTGTACATTCTCTGTCAACTGACTCTGCAATCATGAGTCTACGAAGATTTATTTCACGTCGTGGTACACCGAGCGAAATATATTCTGATAACGGTACTGCATTTGTTGGTGCCAACAGAGAGCTGAAAAGCTTATATAGTGATAGAGTAAATGATTTTGCAGCCAATGAGCGTATCCAGTGGAAATTCATCCCACCATCCGCTCCTTTTATGGGTGGTGTATGGGAGCGCCTTGTGAAAAGCGTTAAGACAGCACTTCGTGTAGTTCTTAAGGACCGAGCTCCAAAAGAAGACGTTTTTTTAACATTGTTGGCCGAAACAGAGTACATTATTAATTCTCGGCCTCTGACACACGTTTCAGCCGATCCTGGTGCTACAGAAGGCTTGACGCCATTTCATTTTTTGATTGGCACATCATCTGGGCGTTCAATTCCAGCTACTTTATCAGATAGAGATCTTAAGTCACGAGCTAATTGGAGAGTTGCGGTACGTTTAACTGACATGTTTTGGGCCCGATGGATAAAAGAGTACCTGCCTAATTTACTTCCTCGAAGAGCAAACGCTGGCACTGCTGACTGCGAAATTAAAATTGGAGACGTCGTTTTAATAGCTGACGGCAACTTGTCTAGAGGCTCTTGGCCGCGAGGTCGCGTGGTCACGTTGTTTCCTGGTCGAGACAATATCATTCGAGTCGCAGACATTCAGACGGCAGCAGGAATCTTAAGGCGTCCACTAAAAAAGTTAGTGCCGATTTGCTAGTATAGTTAGATTTAATAATATTAGGTTAATGTTAGGTAATTAATGACTTGTTCTTTACTTTTCAAACGTAAAGTAGATTATTAAATTCATAAGAATTTCCTACATATGTAAAATATTTTTTTATTTTGTTTAATACCAAGAATATAACTTTTGTTTGTGTATGGACGATGTGCACAACGCACCTCTTTTTATATTTTTGATATATTGTCTTTGAAATAATTTACTTTTTCTATATTGTCTAAAAATAGCTGTCTTTTGTTATCTGCTGATTTCCCTGTAGTGCAACAGTAAAATTCTCAATTTCCTTACGTGTTTTCATTACTATTTTACAAAATATACCAGCTTTACAGAAATACAGTCCTTCAATAACAATTTTGGCCATTAACATTTTTGGCCACTAACAGTCGCTGATCAAGTCGTGCTCTTCTAGGTATTTCAGGAGCCGGTTGTTGATCACGCGCTCCATTACCTTGGAGAGAAGGGAGGTAACGGCGATAGGCCTGTAATTCGATGGGTCTGATCTGTCACCCTTTTTGGGCACAGGGTGCACGTTCGCAGTCTTCCACGATGACGGAACCTGCCTGGTGGAATAAGAGAGCGCGAAAAGGCGCGTGAGAACTGGACACAACTCAGGAGCACACAGCTTTAACACCACTGCCGGAATGCCATCTGGCCCACTCGACTTATGAACATCGAGGGATAGCAATACCCGCCGGACATCTCGCTGAGTAAATGAGATTTCCGGCATGGAATCACCACACCGTGGGATGGAAGGCGGTGCGGCGTCCCCGTCGTTCAAAGTCGAGTTTGAGGCAAAGAGATTCCCCAATAGATCGGCTTTCTCCTTTGCACTGTGGGCCAGACTACCATCCGGTTTTCGGAGTGGTGGAAAGGACGACTGACAAAAGTTTCCCTCGGCAGCCTTAGCAAGCGACCAAAAAGCACGGCTCCCAGATGGGTGCTTAGCTAGGCGCTCACCAATCCTGCCGATGAATTCAAACTTTGCCCTGGCAATTACTCTCTTACTGAACCTCGAGGCAGCATTGAATACGCGTTTCAAGTCAGAAACACCAGGATCTCCATTGATACGAGCCGTGGTCCAAGCCTCGTAAGCAGCTTGCTTGCGGAGTTTAGCTTCTCTACAAGGCCCATTAAACCACGGCCGCTTCTTAGCACCTGAAGTAGCCACCCGCCGGTTTGGAATAAATAATTCCATCCCAGCTAAAATCCCCTCAGCTACAGCAGATGCACAGGTGTCAGTATGTTCTGAATCGAAACAGAGCCGCCTCCACGGGTACGATGCGTAAAATTCACGCAGTCCATCCCAGTCTGCTGACTTATAGTGCCACATGCGACGCCATCCGATAGACCGGGGTGCGTCTGGGCTAGCACATGGCACTTGGGTCCGGATAAGGCAGTGGTCCGATGAGCCTAGTGGCGCATCCACAGAGATTGTATACCCATCCGGATGTGTGGTCAGCAGAAGGTCCAGTAGAGAGCTTGTATGGTCCTCTATATCTGGTATTCTCGTTGGAGAATGAACCAGCTGTGAGAAACCATAGGCCAGAGCAAAATCATGGAAAGACCTCCCCGCGAAGTCAGTGGACCGAGAGCTGAGCCACTCGGCATGGTGGGCATTGAAGTCTCCCAATATCACTAACTCCGCGGAGGGGTACCTCTCGATGACTCTGTCAGTCGCCAATTGCAGGTGCTCGATCAATCGAGTTGTGTCTGTATCACCGCTATGAGACCTGTATAGGCACGCGTAGATACGGGTGTGGCCGCCCTGCTCCACGCGTACCCACAACACTGACAGGTCCCTGTCTTCAAGGCCGTGAAGACGTCGACAGCAAATATCATCCCGGACGTACATACATACCCCGGCTCAACGTACAAAAGAATGTTCAAGTTTGTACCCGGGGTATAACAAGTAAGAAGTATCGCCCGGACAAGATATCTGCGTCTCCGTTAAAAAAAGCAGGGTCGGCTTTGCAGTCTCTAGGTGATGGTGAACTGCATTTAAGTTTGTGTGGAGTCCCCTAATGTTACAAAAGTCCACGTCGAATGTGGATGAGGACGCCGTTGCAGAAACCTTTCTTTTTTTCTTCCTAGCCATTATAAAGGGATAGAGGTTTAAAAAATAAGAGAAGTTGTTCTGTCTGACGGCACAAGGGACAAAAAGCGCAGAGTCTACCCCCGCAGTACAGTGCAGGTTGTGCGATTTGCTAGCGCGGCGGGCGGAAGGGCCCCCGGTCCCCCCCTGCTGCAGCAGCCGGGTCCACTCCGGTCTCCTCCTCCGGCACGACTACTACAACAAGGACTTTACACAGGTTGGCGGTTCAGCCTCCCGGGGCGGAGATTACGTGATCCTCGGGTTCGGGAACCCTACTGACCTGCGGGCGGCCAGCGGACAGCCGTTTCACCGGGTCTCCCTGACCGCCGCGCCAACACGCCGCGCCTGCACCGCTAGCGGCGGTTCGACAGCCGCTGGTCTCCCCGCCGTCAGCACAAAAACTCCTCTAAAAAGCCCTGGTGACCTAGCTCACTCGCAGGAACACAGCATAGCCATTATGGCTGCGGTTTTTTGCCAGGTGGAGGCACTTCCCCAGTCGGATGCTGGCCAAGCCTGGAGCGAACGACCACACCGTGCCCCTCTCCCAATTGACCAGTGAAAGGGGAGCACAGTATGATGTTTCGCTGCGTCCTACCTCTCTTTCGCCATAGCCTCGTTAGCTGGTCGGCAGGGTGCACCACGTGCAGGTGAGGTTGGCTTTAGCTCGGAGGATGTTGATGAGCTTCTTACACCCCACACGGTTTTTTTCGTAGTTCGCCTGATATTTCTGTATAGAAATATCAGGCGTGTCTACGAAAAAAACCGTTGGGGCTGCCATTAAATGAACTAGTTTGGCAGTTTTATAGTAGGTAACTTGTATACCTAATTATTTATAATTATGTTGAAATTTAAAATAGAGATGGCAGCATCCAACGGATTTTCTTGGGTTTTTTCATAGCATTTTTTTTTTTAATTCGGGGGTTTCAAAATTATTTTATCCTTTTTCAACTACGTTTTAACCGTCGTGGGTATTTTCAAAATTTTTGATTTTGTTTTTATTTCAAACATTTTAGAGAGCAAGCATATTATGTATTAAAAATGTAAACCGCATCAGAATCAGTGCAATCTCTGGTGAGTTGTCACTGTAACACCTATCTAAGAACATGCTCCAATCAAAGCCGAATCCATCACTGAAATCCGCGCACATAGGAGCGGGAAAATGCCCTCCCCCTCTTGGTCAAACTATTTAATCAAACTAAATGAAGTCTGTTGTAAACCAAATATGTCTTAAATCGTACCTAATTAGCATTTAACCGAATGAAAGCTGATTAAATACCTCTAATCGATTTATTTTAGAAACAGTAGACGGCCCCATCAGAAAACCTAATGAGTGGTCTGACTTGACAACTATTTCGATGGTTATGGTTAAATACTACGTCTACGTCAGACAAGTGATACAGCTTCGGCGGGGTAACTTCAACAAATAGATCGATATACGCATTCGACTACGCTGGGCAGCATTCGGGAAATTGCGACACTTCTGCACAGCGCAAATCCCGCAAACTTTAAAAACTAATGTTTTCCAGTGCATCCTCCCGCCATGACCTGTGGAGAGCTCGTGTGGGGAGACGAGTGTTATTGTTGAGTGACTATTAGTGGTAGCGTGATGTTATATAGCCTATAGCCTCCCTGAAATATAGGCCATCTCACTAAAGTATTTTTTCAATTCGAACCAGTAGTTCCTGAGATAAGTGCGTTCAAACAAACAAACAAACTCTTCAGCTTTCTAATATTAGTATAAATTCTAGATTCGTTCACCTACCATATCTTATCTATGCATGACCCTAAGACCCTCTGTAAATAAATCTCTTTGCCCTAAGGTCGACTAGTAGAGAATCCTTTTATAGTATCAAGTTCGCCTTTGTATCATAAATACCCTATCAAAAAGTATTCAAGTATGTGTCTGTCAGTTATCTAGTTGGTTTTTTATCAACCCAAACTAAGAAAAGATTGTAGTCATAGTACAATCTTTGCTTAGTTTGGACACAGTATAAGTAATAAGTTTGGGACTAGACAGCGCTGTGTAATTTGCCCAGAAAAAAGACTTGTATTTTTTAGATTGCGTAACTAAAATGCTGAGACGAAATAAAAGTTTGTTTGATTTTTTTTTTTGTTTATTCTTGTTTATCTATATTTGGGTTATCGTGGAGCAACGTAACTGTTACCGAAACTATCGAATATCTGAAATAAAAATCTGTTTAAAACCGTAATCTACATCGATCCAAAAAATCGGATAATTTCGGATAGGGGCGGAATCAAAATATGACACGTTTTGATAGGTTTTCGCCCGATCGAGGCGACACAATAGCTATTCGCTGATCACTTGCGCTGTTCGCATTGTTTTTACTTCTCCATTCCAATCGTTTATTCTTGTTGCCTGCAAATAAAATTAAAGCCGAGTCTATCGTAATAGATGACCTCTTGACATTGTTATGGATAATATGTCTACTTGCTTTCCATACTTTGCTAATTCTTCTGGATTGACTTGAAACAGGTTTTCATCATTGATTCAAATCAGAAACAGGAAGAATCTATTGTAGTGTAACCTAAGACTTTAGTATAGGTACCTACTTAAAGTCTATAAGTATAATATGGTCATTTCTCTGAAAAGAAATTAAATTTTGCACCTGGGCCCTTGTGCCTCTGGGCACTTCGACACGTCTTACATTTTTTATGAATCAAAGTAAATTACTTTTGTTTTTGTGTAGTCGGAATAAATTTGGATATTATGTGTCAGTTTTATTATAAAAAAAATAAAGATCACAAACATTTTACAGACAATACACAAATTAGGAACAGATGGTATCAATACTATGAACAAATTATTAAAGAAAAATTTCGAAATTCTTCAGTGACAAAATAAATAATTTAATTTCTTCTCAGAGAAATGATCATATATATTATGCTTATAGACTTTAAGTATACTAAAGTTCCTGTTTTTGATCCTCTATTTGACCATGTACCTTTGGAGTTTATTCATATGTTTGAAATGAACCCAGATGAAGTAAAGCATACCGTGGAGAAAATGAAAAATCGTAAAGTACTAGATCGAGAGGAAATCCTGGGAGACATGTGGAAACGTCTTGGTCCTCCCGCTATAATCTGGTTAACTAAACTATTTAACACCATTTTATCCCGCAAACGCATCCCTGAATCATGGTGTCAGAGCTATGTATTTACTACCGTTTTACAACGATAATGATATAGTGCGAAACTTAAAGGGATATAAATTTACTTCACACATACTTAAACTTGGGAAGGAATCATAAATTAACGTCTGGTCTCTCTTTCGGAAATATCTCCAAATCCGATTTTTACATTACTGATGCAATACAAGCGAAAAAATACTGATGGAAAAATATAGGATCAACAACAACTTACATTCATCTTACATTTAACAAAATCTGCAAAAAGCATTTGATAGAGTACCTCGTAACATAGTGTGGCATGCACTACGAGGCCAAAAAGTACCCAGATATAAAGACAATAACATTATACACTTATCACTTGTCTAAGTTCCAAGATATGTGTAACAATGTTATCACAAGAGTTGGAACACTAGCAAACCTAATTAAGGCATTCGAGATTCAAGTAGGTATCCACCAGAGATCTGCTCTTAATCCCTTATTATTCAGTTTGGTAATGAACTGTCTCACCAGGAATATACCTTCACCACTGTCGTGGATCATGCTTTGTTCTGATGACATTATCCTACCTGCCGAAACAGCAAAACACCTGCAGGAATTTTTAAATCAGTAAACACATGCTCTGGAAAAAAAACGCTTGTGGATGAGTAGGAACAAAACGGAGTACATGAAATATTCTTTTAGCGGCAATACAACATGTGTTTAGTATGGTCACTGTAATAACGTACCGGTATGGCATAGATGAGTACTTTTTAAGTAGCGGAAAAAAAGTAAAAAATAAAAAGAACCAAATGAGGAATTACCGGGTTTGGTCCGAAGCTCTTCAATTACTTTGTTTGGATAAACAAAGTAAGTGGATACGTACAACCAAACCGAGTCTCTCAATAACTACTACTAGGAAACAGAAGATAACTTATCACTAGTCAGAAGCCCACGTAATAATAATAGAACCAATAAACAGCAGTGCATTTGTTTACGACAGTCTCATTACAGTACTGAGAGCATCGTGTTGTTTTCGTCATGTTTTCGTACATTTTAATTGGTACGTATATTTTTTAAATATTTTTTACTAGATGATCCCCGTGAGTTCGTTCGCGTGGATTTTTTTATAGTGTATGTTGATTTGATTATAAAGTGACCAATATGGACGATGGGTATATAAAAAGCTTAATTATGGAAGCTGCAATTCTGGGTTGGAGATTAAAAACCGTGCATAAATTAAAGTTGATTTGTTACCGTGCTCTATGAAAACTAAAACCGACTTTATCCCACTGGAACCGTACATTTTTCCGTCTATCTCTGTGCCAAATTTGGCACAGAGATAGACGGCGTGATTGTTCTGGCGTGATTGAGTAAACAAACTTTCGCATTTATTATATTAGTAAGAAGTAAGATTTATTTATTATTCTGACTAGAATTTTAATTATGAAATAAAATTTTGCCACTTTTATTGCAAGAAGAATATAATTGTGTAGTACATTACCAGAGGTATATAAAGATAGCACTTGTACACGCCGTTCGCTATTGAACCTTACGACGCAGCGATAAGGTCCAAAAACAATGAATTTGTTATGGTACATATTGCTCACGACCTAATAAGTTTCTAGAAACATTGGTGATTTACTTTCTAGGATATTCTAAAACTGGTAAGGCCTTGACGTCCATGATGGTACATTGAACATTTTTGTCAGAAATCAGGGTTTGAAATTATCTAGATAAATATGTCCATTGATAATAAAATTATTATCGATAATGGTACGGAACCCTTCGTGCGCGAGTCCAACTCGCACTTGGTCGCTTTTTGTTTATTGAGTATATTTGAAAAACAATCTTTAATTTACTCTCTGTAGTGGTTAAGTAGGTATCTCTATTGTTGATTCTACCAAATACTATCAGAAACTCTATACTTAGTTTAAGAGTTCGACTGTACTGTAAGAGTTTAGAAGGGCCTTCAATACTACGAGGAGTTCAGACTGTTTATCTAGTATCGTCTCGCTTACACTCATCGCGCTTTACGTCACTTATCGCGCTTTGAACAATAATAAGTGATATGTCTAAAAAACAATATTTTAAATGACCTAAGTAGAAGCAATTTAATATATCCGAAGGGGTACATAGAAAAAAATACAATCTTAACATATTTATACGTAGGTGCTATAATTGAGGAGCTCGATAGCGTCTTTGTGCGGCCTGTCTTCGGATGGGTTTATTTATCTCCATCTCCTCAGTGCTTCTGAGGGCACGTTAAGCCGTCTGTCACGGCTGTTGTCATTAGATGACAGTCGTTAAGCCAAGTCAGTGTCCTTAACGCAGTTTGAAAACACTGGCCTCCGCCAACCTTCTAGCCAGCCTTCGATTGATCGTATCCCAACAATGGGGTGATTAAGGGTTGTGGACAAGGTACAAATATTTTTCAATGACGGCGCCAGTAAGTACACAAATTCGGTATACGAGTATGTAGGAATGAGCCTAAACAGGAAACAGTTTCGACGAGCTCGGTGGTCGAATGGATAGCAATGGCCACTTTGACTCCGAGGTCGCGGATTCGATTACCGCACAAGAAAAAATGTATTTAAGTACATTTATCAGTTGTCTAGTACCAATAAGACAAGCTTTGCGCTTAATATGGGAATAGTAATAATAAACAAAAATATTTATTATATTTAGTTGTCTAATTGCTTTAGGAAAAACACCAGGGACAAAATTGTCTATTATTTGTTTTATAATTCGTCTATCCTAAATTTCTTCTGAACATAATTAATGCTGTATTATGGTTGTATTTCACCATCATTTGATTTGGAAGAAATATACTTTTTTCAAGATTATCAACAAAATTTTGGAAGCTTTTATTCAGTTTCTCCGTGATGTATGTACTTAAATTTTGCAAGTTAAATTTGACCCACTTTTTAGTGTACTATTACGCTGAAAATCATATTAGTTTGGTTCTCCTGAACAATGCGCATTTGAAATTTGAGGGATACCAAAATCGAACATTTTGATGGAACTTGGTTGGTAAATAAGTTCCATCACGATGCCCGTGTTCATGGGGCAACCACTTTACACCGTTTAATATGTTTTGAGAACAGATTTATTAAAGGTCGTTTCGGGATATAAAAATTGATTTGAAAATAATCACTAGGTCAGTTACTCATATGCTAATGACAGATAGCCATATTCATGTGTGAATATTTGCTTATCCATAGCATATTTAATAATACATCCGACAACATTATGTGGTTTCAGGACTTGTCTTCGTATCAATATCAGAAAGCCAACAGTTCAGGCCGGACTATGAGTATAATCGCAAAACGAATGCATTCTACAAATTACACATAGAAACACAATCCAAATTAATTGCTGAGAAAGTCTGTGAAGTTGAAGGTGCCAAACTGATGCTGCCAACTTCTGACTTGGACATTGCCCAGGTGCATGGCATGCTGAAGAAATACCCCGATATTGGGGAGTATGCTTGGGTGAAAGAAGATAATATGCCACACGAGTCTGCCGAGGAACAGACGATCATTGACCGTAAGTAGGAATTCCAGATGCCGTGCTTGGCAAATTAATAAGCCAAGGCCAACCTTGAATGCACGTGGTGCACCTTACCGACTAGCAAAAGAGGCTTTGAGTCGTAGTGCACAAAATTTATCTTTTTTAGGTCATTTATGTTGTAAAGACGCCTACGACTTATTTGATTGTAAGCAGTCATCGTAGCCACTTAATCGCTAGCAACTAAAGGCATTACTAGAGCATGCTCCATGCATTAATGTTTATTTGCCAGAAAAGGTTCTTGTATAGAAGTCAAATTCTCCTAATCGCAGCGGCATTCTTAGTTTGTTTAATTTTCATTCGTATTTTGATGTACCCACAATTAATATAAGAATTTTAATATTCGGTACAATTAATATAAGAATTTTAATAGGCGGAATAATTCAAAAAATTAAAGACAAGAGATATGGACAATGGAACGACATTTATGACGTGAACGGGTTTATCAAGCCCTATGCTTTGACTAGTCAAATATTAAGCAGTTTCAGCAGTTTATCTGACCTAGCACAGGAAGACGTAATAGTTCTATCTATGGGCACAGTAGACAAAAACCCATATATATTATTAACTGAATTATGTAACGTTTTGTCGAGATTCAGAAATAATAAAATAATTGTATTGAATGTACCCTACAGTGACTATGTTAATGTTAGTAAATTAAACAACGAATTAAAAGTAGTTCTAAGAAATTATCCTAATTGTAAATTTATAAATATTGACTACAACAAACACCATGACATTCTTGAATTCATATGTATGAAAATTAATATTGAAATTGATTATGAACAGTATAATAATAAATTCATTAAAAATATTTCGGTAATACTTAAGACCAATTGTATGGCTAAAAGAAAAGGATTTTGTAAAAGCAAAATTACGGATTATTTTCCTATCAAGGCAGACGGCAAATCTAAAGTTGTGAAACAGAGAAGTATCCTCGACTATTTCAAATCTATCAAAAAGAATTTGCAGGTTAGGGATGCCTCTCTCAGTGTAATAAAGGATACAAAGGACATGCAGTTTTTTCGAAAGCAGTGAGTCGGAAACAAATCTTTTGTATCAACAGTCAATCTGTGTTTACTTTCAGAATGTATGTGGAATTAATTCTAAAAAAGATCAATTAGAAATGTACATAGAAAATTTAGAAATAAGACCTAATGTTATATGCATATGTGAACACTTTTTATATGAAAACTCTATTCCCCTGCTACATTTCAATAATTACGATCTGGCTACCCATTTTGCTCGGAAAAACAAAAAAAGGGGTGGGACATTAATATTAACAAGAAAGGGTAAAAATATAGAAGAAGTGACAACATGTGGGAAGTTTAGTAAGACTGAACACTTTGAAATATGTGGAATTAGAGACATAGATACCAATACTTATATTTTTTGTTGTTATAACAACAATACTAGTTTTTGCAAATTTATGGAAAGTCTCGAATTGTTCCTTCAGCATTTCTTCAACAAAAAATGTTTAATCACCGGTGATTTTAACGTAGATGTACTTGACAATGAAGCTAACACGAGAGAATTTTTAAATTTATTAAAGGCTTACAATTTCAGATATCTAGTTAGTGATGTTACTTTTAGGAGGAATGGCGCCGAATCTTGTATTGACAATATTTTGACCAATATTCCTGACAAAACCCCCTTGTACACTGAAGTTTATCACAATGGTTTATCTGATGGGCATGCTTGTGTCATTACACACATGCACTCTGAGTATAACAGAACGGACAAGCGGCATAAGAAGGAAGCTTATATTAAGAAGCGATGTTTTAACACTCGAAATGATGAGCAGTTCAGACAAGAATTATTAAAAGAGGATTGGGATAAATTAGGCATAAATACATTTATACAAAAATTTGTCAAAATTTTCAAAATGTGTTACAAAATCACGAAAAGGCAAATCGATATAAACAAATATGGAAAAGTAGGATGGATCACCAGAGGCCTCAGAATATCGAGCAAAATGAAACGTGTATTGTGCACATTAGATAGAAGTCACAATCATCCCACTATTTATAATTACAGAGCAAACTATCTCAGAATATATAGGCGAGTACTAAGAGCTGCGAAAAGGCTAAGTGTACAGTCGGAGATAAAAAAAACATGGCAATTCCACTAAACGTGTCTGGGAAATCGTGAACGAAAGACTCAATAAGAGGGCTCGTAATGGCCAGATTAGTAATCTTAAAGTTAGTGATCACATTATTACGGATGCGGAAACCATAGCGGATACGTTCGCCAAAACATTCGATCACAGTAATCAGGTGTCTTCTGGGAGTATCAGTGACTCAGCTGAATTACTCAATAAATCTTATAAATCCACATTCTCACCATTTGAGTATCAGCGCGTAACTGAGAGTGAAATAAAAGGCATTGTTAAGGATATGGATGACAAAAGATCCTCTGGCTACGACGATATTCCGATTTTTATTATAAAAAAGAATATTGATATATTAGCAAAACCCTTGGCACAATTTTACAATAAATGTTTGGAGTTAGAAATATTTCCTGAACAGTTGAAAATTGCGAAAATAATTCCGATTCATAAGAAAAACTCTAAAAGTGATCCGTCTAATTTTAGACCGGTAGCTATGCTTTCCATATTCTCAAAAATCTTTGAGAAGATCATTAAAACAAGAATCGTCAAACACTTAAAGGTCAATAGCATTTTAAATGAAAGACAGTTTGGATACCAAGAAGGAGTTGGAACTGCAAATGCAATGGATGCAATTATCGATGACGTGACTTTAAAGTTAAACGAAAAACTTAAAGTCGCCGGTGTATTTCTAGATTTAAGTAGTGCTTTTGACTCAGTGGATCACACTATTCTCCTAATGAAGCTAGCACATTATGGAATTCAAGGTAAGATGTTGAATCTATTAAAGTCGTATTTGAGAAATCGAAAACAGTTCGTTGAGGTAGTGGATAGTAAGGGTGAATGCATCAATTCTAAAAAGCATTCCAAAATGACGACAATTAATAGAGGTGTACCTCAAGGTTCAATATTAGGACCAATATTCTTTATAATTTTTATTAATGACTTGATAAATTATATGACCATGACACAATCTGACATTAAATTAGTTATTTTTGCTGACGACACAAACGCTGTACTCTGGGACAAGAAAATAGACGCTCTTAATAGAAAGATAAATACTGCAATGAAACATTTTTATCATTGGTTCACCATCAATAATCTCAAATTGAATACCTGCAAAACGAATGTAATGTTATTTAAAACAACAGCTAATGCCAGAGACAAACTGGAAGTTCACTTGAATAATAAGAAAATTGAGCCGATAGGAGTTGTAAAATTTCTGGGTATAAAATTGGACGAATTTCTCAATTGGAAACCTGAACTACAAGCCGTGGAAAAAAGTATTAGCAGTGCTTGTTGCGTACTCAGGTGCTTAAGGGATGAATTGACGTTGGATCAGTTGAAATCGGTTTATTATTCGTTTGTAGAGTCTAGATTTCGCTACAGCATAAAATATTGGGGCAGAAGCTACCAATATAACATGGACAAAGCTTTCGTAGCACAAAAAAGAGCGATAAGGACGATGGTTCGCATACCCCCATGGGAATCGTGCCGAGAACACTTTAAGAACCTCAAGATTTTAACTGTGCCGTCTTTATATATATTCGTGTTACTGACTGATTTCATAAAAACTAGAGCCAAATATGAATCGGAGGATGAGATGTTACGCCGTGAGGGCACAAGGCGTAAAGATTTGACCCGAGTTATAGCCCCTGTTCTTAACGTAGTAACTCATTGTCCGCGTAACCAAACTACAGTCATTTACAATAAATTACCCAGTGAAATGAAACTAATAAGAAAACTTTCAATATTTAAAAGAAAATTAAGAACATTATTGTTGGAGAAGTGTTGTTACTCAATTGAAGACTTTTAAATTCGGTTATACTGTCCTGTCAGGGAAACATAAATGTAGAGAATGTGCCGTTCTGTCTGAGGAATAGTCTGGGCAATGCAGGGTATTGCAAATAGTAGCTATAGTGACTTATTTTGTAACTTATTTTGACTTATTTTATTTTATTTTGATATATGTTTGTTGTATAATTTGTGACATGTTTAATTATTGAATGTTTTAGATTATAAGCAAAAATTCAAATACAATTGTAATATTGTTATGTGAATAAATAAAAAAAAAAAAAAAAATAAAAAAAAGAAGTATAGGTGTTCACATTTATACCAAATGTGACAACAATGTCACATTTATTACACAAGTTTTACATATTCCATTTGGTACACAAGTACCAAATGTAATAATACTCTCAACCCCCTATCAGTCATTATCAACCCACTTTCAACTACTATCAACCTTAATCAACTACTATAAATCATTATAAATAATTTTAAACAGTCACACATGTTTGTAGTTCATTTCGCGAAATTAAAAATGTCGTAGAATATTCTGGAAAAATCAGTAATAAGTATTTTAGAAAAGTTCTCAATATCATCACTCACAAACGCACTGACTTAGCGTCATCCTTCTTCTTCCATTTCTGGTATAGTGTGTCAGAAAAGGATAGAAATATCCCAGTATACATTTTATCCTCCCACGTCCACACACTTCCACCCACCGTAACCAAACTCCCTTACTTGCAAGTGCTAACCAAGGGCTCTCTACCGCTGCAACCATGAGTGGGTGGTATTACATGGTTATTGAGAAAACTTACACCGTTTATATAATTTATTTTATAAAATGACACACGTTATTATAACATAATTAACACACCCTTCACCTGAAATTCAATATATTTTTCAGTGAGTTCAAGTGATAGCGAGGAAACAGAGAGATTGCCGTTCACACGGCTCATGAACTGTGACGTGGTCTCTCGCAGTGGAGAAGTGAAACATGACTATTGTTTTAGACAACTACCGTTTATATGCAAAGTTGAAGAGAAGGATGTGTATTTCGACAGACAATGTGATGTGTATGGCACAAGTAAGTTGAATTATTTTGTTATATATACCAACCACCAATCTCAACCTAAAGAAAGATCCAGTTAGATACGAGAAACTTATATTGAGCGATCAACAGATGAATCCAAACCAGTTGGATATATCTTCTCGTGGAAACCCCCAAAATCTTAAATCTAAATTTATTTATTTACTGTACTCAATTTGCATTATACAAATAAGACATATACTATCTATCTCTCTATCTAAAATCTTTAAGTAGTGTGTGTTGTATGTGTGTGTTAACATATGGATATGAGACGTGAGCGTAGCTCAACGATCGATGGAAAATCGTTCAGGCTCTGAATAAGAAATAAGGATATCCGCAATAGAAGAAAAGTAACCAATATACGTCAAAGTATATGCAAATTAAAGTGGCAGTGAGCCGGCTACATATCTAAACCAAATACTGCTGGGGAAGAATAGTTCTCGAGTGATGGTCCCATACTGGTGCATGCAGTCTGGGACGACAAACGCAACCAACAACAACTAGAACAACAAAGACTTTAAGAAATATACGTCGATTAGAATTACGTGTGGCGGCTCTGTACGAGTATATATAGGTTTAGCGGTAGACGAATCCGAGTTGACATTATGCTGATTTAAATTTCCAATTTACTTTTCAAACTCATTTCGCATGTAGTTTTATCTATTTACGAATCAAGATAACCGCTCCAATATTTTGTACACAATTATATGCAAAATCGATGCCAGCAAAATTTATAAACTTTTAAACTAAATTAAAATAGTTATTTAAATTGCTTTCAGATTACCAGTATATCAGTAGCGTCGGCAGCTGCTACAGAGTATCAGATATAGCATTCTCATGGAACAGCGCCTACGCTGAATGCAATGCTGAAGGTGCTCATCTAGTGGTGCTAAACTCTGAGGCCGAGCAACAGGCTGTTTGGAACATCATCAAGAATGTGTCGACCGTATGGAGGGCCACTCAGCCATGGTTCTTTTTCGCTGGCTTTAGAGCAGAGAAACCCACTAATAATGATACAGCACGGATATTCAAAACAATATTTAGTAAGTATTTCGGATGCTAGAATGCTGGCTTTCTCTCAATCTGAGGGGTTTCTAAACCCCTTCTTCACCACACTGCTCATCTGCTGGTTGGTGGAGTCCAGTATTTTAAAATCAAATGATACTTTGTTTAGCTGTATCTAGATATGAACTGAAAGTATAACGTACGCTGCACGAAGTTGCTCCAGAAAAATTCACTCTAGGTGCCCAGGTACTATAGGTATAGCGATTTTTCTTTCCCGTGACTCTACTATGGTCGCCACTGCTTATCTTGCGTATTTTAAATGAATTGACCCTAATGTCACCAAGTTCCTCGCTCTATAATTAGTCACAACAGTTATTTCATAACGGTACAATTTCGTAAAATATAGATAGATACATTGCTGGAAATAAATGCTCTTGGTGTCAGAAACGGCGCAATGAACGCGATGTGTATTGCGTTCGAACGAAACACGGGTACGGCGACATTGATCCCGGAAAACGAGTTATGATATAAATTGTAACCTGTATTATTGTTTTGTGATTATTGGCATTGTATGTAATTTTTAAACAATATGTATTGTCGTTTCAGACCAAACTCTAGACGAGGCTGGCTACAGTGTTTGGACTGACAACGAACCGAATAATTCACACAACAATGAAAACTGCGGATCGATTTTCAAGAACGACGGCAAATTAAATGATTTAAACTGCGTAGGTCTACAACCGTTTGTTTGCGAAAAAGAAATACTTCGAAAACCAATTGAATAAACATAAATAGATTGTGTAGTTATTTAACTAAATTGAGTTATTAACTGCATGTTAACAACTAACTGCGTGGTGTTCACGACGAAAAACGACGTTCGCCCAGGACGAGTGTAACTACATGGTAAAAGCCTCTTCACAACCTTTTTGAAGAAACCCATGCTGTCTCTAAAGAAAACTTTGACATTGAATTCTATGCTATAACGAATTTCAAAGTGTGTTAATATTAGAATCCTTATGTTATTCAGAGTGTAGACTAGATGACAATGTGCTCGCAATTTTTAATATTATAGTAGTCTATCAAGGCTACTAAACCTTGTACACATAAAAAACAAAGATTTCGTGTTTGGTGTAACAGCAGGATGTTCTTAATTATATTAATTAATATTTTCAACCTATCGGGAAATATACCCTTTTCATTACTTAAATTAATAATAAACCTTAATGACGGTGAAATATTTGCTACATATTTAATTACAAATGTTATTATGTCATCATAAGCTGTGTTATTCGTATTTTAAATAATTTAATTATTCTGCAAATACTTGTGAACTGTCGGAGTTATGAAATATGAATTTCAATTATTACTTAACATTTGTTAGATTTATTAGAATTTGCAGTTATGTTATCTATGAAATAGTCATTGCATGTTTTGGCAATGCCACATGAGTTTATAATAATTTCATCATTTACTTTCAGTTTATCAATGCTAGCGTTTGAATAATTTAGTTTAGTCTTATTATTTATTTTTCATTTAGCCTTAGTTTTATTAACAGAATTCCGAATATAATAATTATTTTGTGATTTTTGCTGTTTTGTTATAGATTTTTAATGTTTAGAATAAGCTTTAGATTTATGTTTGTTTTTTTTTTTATATTTGGACACTTTCTAAATTGCTACAGTAGTTCTCCTTTACGCTTGCTACACAGTCTGATACCACGGGAGATCCAATTTGGGTTTTTACAATGATATACTTTCATTTTTAACATTGGAAACATAGGTTATACAGAAGCTTAAACCACCAGCATTTATTTGGGTCAGCGGCAAAGTTCTTGAAAGCTTAGTTGACCTAAATATATTTTTTTTTAATTTCTTTCTATTTTCAGCTGAATAGTCGAGTTTTCTTCAATACCAATATCTAAGTGAACAGTCTTTATCTGACGGGGTATGTGTGTAACTGCGCTGTGATCAGAGATTGCAAATTCTCATACCTCACCCTTGAAACCCCTAATATTATGTGCCATATATTGTCAATACAAGTACCACTTATGATGCGAGGAGGTTCTTTGAACAGAAATTGTAAATTGTGACTGGATAGTAAATTATAGAATTCAGTATAATATTTTGTAGGCTTTAAAAGATCTAAAATAAAATCACCGCAAATCAAATTTTTTCATAGTTAACATAATATATTTTTGCAATATTTTATCTATTCCACTAAAAGATGTGTTATAACATATAAGATTATATAAATACATAATGTAAATTTGGTGAGTGGTTACCTCAATTGTAGACATTCTATTACATTTGAGATAGACAAATCGACAATATCATTTAGTGATTTAGTGATCTTTAGTGATATTTAGTGATCTATACATATGATTGTTCTTTACTAATGTGCAACATCCTTGATGTCTGTTGTTTCTGCTAAAGCAAGAAATTAATTTATAGTTCGATATAACAAGGCTTTGTACATCATTATTTGTTCTGTAATACCTAGTACGTCTATAGATTTTTTTAAAGTGATTAATTAATTCATCCAAGGATATTGTTAACGTCTCTGATTTACCTATTAGATCATTAATATTTTGATACAAAACGTTTATATAATTATACACGAAATAAATTATTACAAACATAGTTGTTTCTCAGTTTTTTTTATACTATGTTGGGTGGCAGACAAGCATACACCCGCCTGATGTTAAGCGGTACCGTAGCCATATTAACGCTTGTAACATAAAATATTGCACGCGCGCCGCCACCCCCGCTGCCAACGCAACATCTCTTTCCTTTCTTTCTGGTGACCTCACTCACTCGCAGGAACACAACAACCCTCAAGGGAATTGTTATTTGGCTGCGGTATTCTGTGAGGTGGAGGTACATTCCCCAGTCGGGTAGCTTACAATTTTATTACGCTCTCTAACTCTCTTTTCGCCAGAGCTTCGTTTGTCAGTCAGCAGGGTGCGCCACGTGCAGGTGAAGTTCAGTGATGAACCACTTACACCCCAAATGCAGTTTATCTAATACATTATTATCAATGCAATTATTATAGAATTCAATATAACTTATGTAGCTAGGTGGGTAAAATTTACAAATAATCTGTTAAGATTTTCATTATCACTTAAGTAGATAAGCTTTGAATATGATAAATTTTAAATTTAAATACAGAATTTAAGCTTATTCATATGTCAAATTATCATCATACAATAAATTATTAATTATTTCAATTCTCTTATTAAATAAAGCAGCATAATTATGTATGTCAAATGTCGGCAAACAGATTGTAATATTGGTATCTTGAATTTGCTGAAGCTTTTCTCTTATTAAAAGTATCATCATCAGCTTATATCTACCGACTGCTGGATATAAATCTTCCCAATGCTTTCCACCATATACGTATGTGAATATAATTACAGATTTTTGGCTTACTTGATTAAAAAGTTGTTATAACGTACCGTTATGTATAAGATAGTGACACAGTTTTGGTGTGTAAGTGGTTCATCAAGATCTTTGAATCAAAGCCAACTTCACCTGCACGCGGTGCACCCTGCTGACTGACAAACGAAGCTCTGGCGAAAAGAGAGGTAGGGAGCGTAATTGTAAGCTACCCGACTGGGGAACGTACCTCCAACCTCACAGAATACCGCAGCCAAATAACGGTTCCCTTGAGGGCTGTTGTGTTCCTGCGAGTGAGTGAGGTCACCAGAAAGGAAGGAGATGCTGCGATGGCAGCGGGCGTGGCGGCGCGCATGATGTAACCGCTTCACATCATGCGGGCCGTATGCTTGTCTGCTACCCGGAGTAGTATAAAAATAAAAAAAAACAGTTTCGCAAAGCATAGCGTTTCTTGAGCTATTCCTAGCACGCCATGTTTGTTTATGCTAATTAGAGATATCGACGGTAGTATAGTGGTCGTCTCGCCACCTGCATTGCTACATATCTTGTGATTTTTATGATTTAGTTCTAATATTAGCTTCTTTGTCTCATTTAGTTGTAGGGGATGGTGTATTTCTTTCCTGTGGTATTCGGAGTCGTATTTTTTTCTTTTGGTTGTATATCCGAGTAGTTATGATTTTTACCCCCGAGGCTCTTTCTTATTTTTTTGTTATTTATATATTTCGTTGTACATTTGCATACTGATGTCAATTAGTATTGATACATTTTAAGTTAACATCCAGTTATTTGCTTTTTTAAATTATCATTTTCATATATAAAATTTGCTACCTCATTGTCAGCTATTTCGAGATTCACTCCTAGTTTTTCTTTTTTGTTTCAAACAACAAACTTTCAATTTCATTTATGGCCGGAAGCGGTAGGATACGGAAAGCGGAGGATCGCATGTGGTGGAAGGCTTAGGCAAGGCCTATGTCCAGCAGTGGATAAATATTTACCGGTTGATGATGATGTCGTTAATGTATTATAATATAATTTTAGATTCGTGCACCTACCATATTTAAATGTTCAAAAATTATATTACGTACTCCTGTACAGTTTGCGAAATGTACAGGAAACGAAAAATAAGACGCTTACTGTTGTTTTTAATTCATTTTTAGGGTTCCGTACCTCAAAAGGAAAAATGGAACCCTTATAAGATCACTTTGTTGTCTGTCTGTCTGTATGTCTGTCTGTCAAGGCCCTCTATGTCGAGAATTCGTGGAGGTATCATGCTAAAATTTGAACTGTATACTCAGGTCTACAGTCCCATGAAGTTATAAAAAAATCTAACTGCTAAATTTACGTAAAAAAAAGTTACGGCCGTTTATTCAGCAAAAAACGCATATTTCGACACATTCTCAAGGGAATCAAAACCTATAGGGTACTTACTTCCCGTTAACCTAGAACTATGAAATTTGGCAAGTAACATCGTTATAGACTACAAGTACAGGAATAAATCTCAAAACTATACATTTGTAAACAGATCTTAAAAAATAGGGGGTCTATATTTTTATAGGGTGTCGAAATTTCAAATTGAAACTACTAGTTCAAATGGGGTATCATATGAAAGGGCTTGATGTACACATTGCAAAATATATTTTAATTATTTTTTTCGACGCATTATTTCTTATTTATAATGAAAAATATCAAATTTAATAATGATCCTACGTACGGAACCCTCGGTCGGCGAGTCCGACTCGCACTTGTCCGGTTTTTTATTAGAAGCTTAATTTTATAAAGTAAATTAATGCGTTTCTTAACTAAACATAATTATTTTAAATTGCATTTGCAACAGATTACGTTTGTCACACCTTTTTTAAAGAGTTTACATCTACCGGAAAGTCAGGCATTTGACCTACATTATCATGGCGAATCGTATCACTAGGCCTTGGTCTCGATTATCTTTGAATTTTTTCAACTTTAGCTTGTTAATCCATCAGATTTCATGGAGTTCTTTATATCTAGGAAAGATTATGATCTATCCGTCTCCATTTCATACGTAACCCTTATTTTAGGGATATTTTTTTTTATATATAAGAGGGGGGAAAACTAGCATGTGGGTCACCTGAAGGAATCAACACAACATCAACACCAAAGGGTTGCTGATCCATTGCCGTTGAATGGAATTGAGATGTATAATTGCATCCTTTCACAAATCTAAAAATATCGTCTAGGTACCTTTTCCAAAGTCTGATTGTCTGCGGGCCGGCAGAACGAAGACAGACTGGCACCTCTGAGACAGTCAGCTTGAGACCACGGCCTGTGCAACCTGGTCGAAACGTCAGACAATAAATAAAGGTATGTAAAATACCTTACATGCATGATCGCGTTAATTGCTTTAAAATTTATGTGTTATTAGAAGAATCAATAAACAGCAATGCATTTGTTTACGACAGTCTCATTAGAGTACTGAGAGAATCGAGTTGTTTTCGTCATGTTTTCGTACATTTTAATTGGTACGTATATTTTAAAAAATTTTTTTACTTCGCGTGGAAATTTTGATGTATATGTCGATTTCATTAAAAAGTGTTCAACGTCGACGATGAATATATAAAAAGCTTACTTTTGGGAGCAATTCTGGGCGTAAGAAATCCGTATCAAAACTAAAAGTTGACGATGTCTTAAAACTTAAAACATGTGATGACAGATGGGAGAAACGATCTAGAGTGGAGGCCGCGTGTGGGCCGACGAAGAATTGGACGGCCCCCGTTTAGATGAATCGATGATCTCAAAAAAGCATGAAAGTGGAGGATTGTATTTGGTGGAAAGCTTTGGGTAAGGCCTATATCCAACAGTGGGTATAGGCTGATGACGATGATAGATTAAAAACCGAAACATTATATTGCTATACATTTTTTATTGAGAGGTCGCTTCCTATATAAGGTATTGATTTCTGGGCAGTAGAGATTTCTGTCAATTCTAGACTCGAAAACACAGTATTACAACTATATACAATCGTCTTTTTCAAAGTAAGCTATATTAAACCTCCGTTAATACATTAATCCCAATCATCAGTATCGATGAGATTAGGATAAACCTTGAAAATTTGAAAAATTATAGTCTAGATTTCTATACCAAAACTGTATATGTTTAGAAGTACATACCTAATGTGTAAGAAAATGATTGTAATTTGTCTTGTTGTCCAAATAGTTTTAACAGGCGAACGCGGTGTTTGAAGACACGGCGCTAACATTCTATTTTACGAACTTTAAGGAACCTTATTTTATATTCGCGATTCCTGTTCTGTCGGATACGTTCTGTTTCACTATCCAAATTATAAGTAGCTTATGCCATTCTTTACCACTATGCTAAAATTATGTAGATTCGATCCCTTCCTCTCAGAAAAATAAAATCAAATTTATCCCACGGGAAAAAGTAGCCAGTAGTTTAGGGGCCAGAGAATGTCTTATCTCTGGCCCCTAAACTAACAATATGCAAAAAATCATATCGATTCGATCCCTTCTTCTATGAAAACTGAAACCAAATTCATCCCACTGAAACCGTACAATTTTTCGGAGTAAAAAGTAGCTATGTGCTATTCAAAACTATAATCCATCTCTGTGACAAAATTCATCCAGATTCATTGAGCTTTCATTTTTTCGTATTTTCTACTAGTTTCCACCCGAGGCTTCGTCTGTTCGGCACCACGTATTACGAAACTAAGTTCGTAGTATATTATTTGTTGTCAAATAAAGTTTTAAATACATAGTAAAATTATTCATCTACTTTTGAATATTAGTTTAGATGATTAGAAAATATTTATCTTTTCCAGTTTTTCAAATAACTTTACAAATTTTACCATCGAAATCATTACATTTTCAATTTTATGATCATGAATCTATATTTTCAATAGACGATTACTATTTTGTGTTTATATTAGATTGTTTAATGACCATTACAATAAAAGTCCCGCGCGGAACAATTAGTGAACCACTGTACCAAATGGATTTTATTCAGTCTCATAATCACAGTCATTAAAAATAAACATTTAAAGATATGAATTATCAAAATATTATTTACGGATCTTAATTGTAACTTTGTCGTTTCTGCGCGACTTAACTCGTACCGATTGAATATCGCGGTCAACAGTGGACTATATAGTATTTTTTTTGTGTCAAGTGGCCAGGGTATGCCAGTTTCAGTAAATTACTATGTAAAGTACTACGCCCGACTAACTAAAAATTGAATAATGTGTCAGACCTAGAGCACATTACGCACACATAGGCACGTCATTCGGTTTACTCTACGCAAACATGCTATTTATGTATGTAGTGGCCAAGCTGTGGTTACTTAAAGCGCTTTGAACAAAATAATACGTGATATGATTAAACAAGAATATTTAAAGTGACCATTTACTTTCACCGGAGGGCCCAGAGAAAAAAATACAATCATTATACTATTTATAAGTACGAGGTACTAATATTTTTCAATGACGGCGCTAGTAATTCCACAAGCTCGGCATATGTAGGAATAAGCCCGAACAGGAAAAAAACTAAAAAAGACGACTACACTATATATAATTTTTAGCCAGCCGTGTAACTGCTCCTAGAAAAAACAGCAAGGTTAAAATTGTCTAAATTTTGTTTTATAATTCGCTTCTTTCAAATTTCTTCTGAACACAAGTAATTCTTTTGAACATAATTAAGTGCTGTATTGTGGTTATATTTCACCATCATTTGATTTGGAATAAATATACTTTTGTCAAAATTTTCAACAATTTTTACAAATATCTGTGACCCAATGATCTCTGATCCGCTGAAGTCTCTCTTAGTGTTGACATAGGGCATTCGGATGAGCTATTTGACTTGATACCTGCCGTTGAGTTCCACTGTCGTACAACTCGCCATAATTTATAATTCCATCGATACTACCACAATCTGTGAAGTTGTAGAATCAACTTCCCTCAGAAGCATTTCCAAATAAATACGACATGGGAGCCTTCAAGAACAGAGTCAATATGTCCCTTAAAAGGCTGGCAACGGATGGCGACCCCTTTGATTTTGCTGATTTCTATGGGCGGTGATAATTGCTTAATGGAAAGCAATTATCTCCTGACTGTAACTCCATGCTCGCTTGCCCCCCCCCCCCCCCCTCGATTTATAAATAAAACTTTTAGTTAGTTTTTCCGAGATGTCTGTAATCCAACTTTGCAAGTTAAATTTAATCCACTTTCTAGTGCACTAATAAGCTGAAATTTGCAATGATACGAGAGGAGGGCAAACGAACGTGTGGGTCACCCAATGGAAAGCATCTGAAAACATCATGTGGTTTCAGGACTTGTCTTCGTATCATTATCGAAAAGCCAGCAGTTCAGGGCGGACTATGAATATAATCGCAAAACGAATGCATCCTACAAATTACACATAGAAACAAATTCCAACTTATTTGCTCAACTAGTGTGTGAACTTGAAGGTGCTAAACTGATGCTACCGACTTCTGACTTGGACATTGCCCAGGTGCAAGGCATGCTGGAGAAATATCCTGATATCGGGGAGTATGTTTGGGTGAAAGAAAATAATATGCCCCACGAGTCTACTGAGACTATCAATAAATGTAAGTAGGATTGCCATCGATGATGTCGTGCTTGACTAATCAATGGCTTTTGGGATTTGTTTTTGGCTGCGGTATTCTGTGAGGTGGATGCAGCTTAAAAAATACGAATTTTTATAGTACCTATTATTATGTTTTTATAGTATTTTTATAGTAGTATATACAGCTTAAAATATACGTAGCTTAATAAATAGTGTCTTACCACGATCTCTACAAGGCCAAACTCGCCTGCACGTGGTGCACGTTGCCGCCGACTAGCGAAAGAGGCTCTGGCGAAAGAGAGGTGGGGTTGACCGTATTTGTTACCATCCCGTCTGGGGAAGTACCTCCAATTCGCAGAATTATTGTGTTTCCCGCGATTGAGTCAGGTCACTAGAAAGAGGTCGCTTTTCGCTGGATGAATTTAACTGTACTTCTACAGCTGTGCCCATTTTAGCCGCATAAGGCATTGAGTACACTCATTAAGCTTAATTCGGCTTTCGTGCGTAGAAAAACAGCGCTTTGTATGGAGATGTGTACTAATCCGACTTTGTTTTACGTATACTTGTAGATTAACGCCCGCGGGTTCGACAACAGAGATACGTTCGATTGTATTGAAATCAACCCGCGGCAATACAAATATGTACACATAGTGCAAGCATATTCCTATGTTACAATGGTGTACATACCTATTCATTTTTTTAAAAAAACGACAGTGCAGTAACGTTCAAAATACAAGGAGTAATGCTTGCTACTAACGTAGCATCTCCTCACTTTTGATGATCACAGGCAAGTACACAAACAATGCTCAAGTGTTATTGTTGGATGAAGTCTTATGTGAGATGGAGGTACTGTATTTAAAATTACAGCAAGTAAATTTATATCACTCGAATATTATGACACATGTTATTATAACATAACTTACACACCCCTTTCGATGTTACCGTTTACCTTCCCCTGAACTTCAAAATATTTTCCAGTGAATTTAAATAATAGCGAGCAAACCGAGAAATTGCCACTCACACGGCTTATGACCTGTGACGTGGTCTCTCGCAGTGGACAAGTGAAACCTGACTCTTGTTCCAAACAACTACCTTTTATATGCAAAGTTGAAGAGAAGGATGTGTATTTCGACAAACAGTGTGATGTTTATGGCAAAAGTAAGTTGGATTACTTTTATTAAATATACGTAAGTCATCATCGTCATCATTGGGTTGTCCCTTTCCCATTATTTGTGGTCGGCGCCGTATGTTATTTTCTTCCATTCTCCCTTATCAACCAATCAAGTCAATTACCAATCACCAATCACAACCAACCTAAAAAAAGATTCATTTAAGTATGTGCAACTTATTTGAGCCATCAACAAAGGAATCTAAAGCAGTATGATACATCTTCTCGTGGAAATCTCCAAAACCTTAAACGTAAATTTATTTATTTACTGTACTCAATCTACGAGTATATACATGGGGCACACTAAAAGTTTTGCACTTCTAGCTAATCGGAACTATTTTAATTTCGAATATTATATTTTTTGAAACAACTTGCAAACGTCTTAATAAAAAAAAAATTGGCGGGAAATCATTTGTCAATTGTTTTTTATCACACATCAAAATTCTACGTACGCAACGAAAACGGAATTAAGTCGAAAAGATTTTAGAGCGATGATTTTTTATGATTTTAAAAGTTCTCTCTCTCCGCAAGACTGTGCCGCTCGTCTTCAAAATGCTTTTGGGAGAGAAGCACCTTGTTTAAGCATCGTGAGGCGATGGTTTGCGGAATTTGAGAGAGGTCGGGTTTCTTTACATGACGAATTTCGTGAAGGGCGGCCTTCAGCTGCCATCAACGAAAATAATGTGGCTACAGTTAAGCGGCTAATTGAAGAAAACCCGCGGATTACCTATAAGACAATTCGAGGACTATTGGGGATTGGTATGAGCCAAATTCAGAAAAAATTACACCAAGAATTAAAAGTTCGGAAACTTTGTTGTTGTTGGATCCCTCATGAACTGACAGCGGAGCAGAAGCGGGCTCGCGTAGAATGGTGCTCACAGATGCTATTGAAGTACGACCACAGTATAAGTAATAGTACTAACGTACAGTATGGACACTCTCTGCCGCTCTCACTAGTCGACCTCACCTCCCCTATGAGACCGATTTGGAACCGTTTGCAAAGGATGCAACGTCCTACAAATTGACGTCGCTCGTATTTTATTCTCCATTGAGTTTAAAAGATGGGAGTTACTTGTGCAATGGATGGATGTCTTAACACATGGAAAGTCAAAAAAAGAAATTTATTCGATCCCTTTGGATGAAATAAAATACAGATTTTTTATAAATTACCTAAAAAGCATGCGGCAGCCATAGTTTCATCATAACTAATTCACGTCTGTCAAAGTAGGATACAAGATACAATTAATACGAGATGAGAAAAGGATAGCATTAGATTTATATGTCTCAAAGAGCAAGCGAGCGCGCAGACGCGGAATTGACATTGCTGTCACTTGAGTTTTGGTGGTTTATTGTTAATGTTTACAATTTTCTTATTTACATTTCAATGTTTATTGTGCGTGATGTCATGTGTGGTATTAGTTTTAAATTACGTTTGTTCCATGTGAATATGAAAATGAACCAAATCATTGCGCATGCATTTATATGAAAAGCTACAATTAGTGAGAATGAAATGGTTTGATCATTACAATGAACCGGTGTTCGGAAGGCGAACGTTTGATTTAGTGGTGATTAGAAAATATAAAATTTTGGGTAAGTTAGCAATGGCAATTATACAAGGCGTTTTGTAAATATTGGCTGAAGTCAGTGTAGTGTATTTACTATGTTTTTTTTTTTCACTACGCCCACCTGATGTGAAGCGGTTACCGTAACCATATTAACGGTCGCAACATTAAATATCGCTCGTGCGCTGCCATCCTCGCTGCCAACGCAGCAACTCCATCCTCTCTGGTGGCCTCACTCACTCGCAGGAACATAACAACCTTCAAGGAAATTGTTATTTGACTGCGGTATTCTGTGAGGTAGTGGTACTTCGTCAGTCGAGCTGCTTCAAAAATACGCTACGTCCTACCTCTCTTTTCGTCAGAGCTTCGTCTGTCAGTCAGCAGGGTGTACCACGTGTAGGTAAGATTGACTTTGGTTCAAAGATGTTGATGAACCACTTACACCCCCTTACATGTCCGACTAATAATTGAATAATGTCAGCCCTGGAGAACGTCACTCAAACATAGGCACGTGTACAGACGTCATTTGGTTACTACATGCAAAAGCGCCATTTTTGTATGGAGTGGCCGGGGTTTGGTACGACCATGGACATTCTAATGCTGTTTATGACATTGTCACAGAAGACGTAACGTGGATTTATTGTTTTGAACCCGAGAAAAATCAGCAATCTTGTGAATGGGTGTTTGAAAAAAAAAAGAGGCCAACAAAAGTGAGGCAGGCGAGACACGTTGGTAAAAAAAGGATCGCGTTTTTTTCTCAGCTACGGGTCCCATCTGCACAATTCCACTTGAAGATCAAAAGAGTGTTAATGCCGAGTGGTATTCTACCATTTGTTTATCCAGGGTGTTAGAAAAAATTCGCGAAAGACGACAAAAAAGTCGCATTCTCCTCGTACATCATGACAACACTTCTTCACACACTGCCAACAAAACAAAGTCATTTTCAGCTTCCGAAAAAGTACAACCCATCCTTCACATAACCCCGACCTAGCACCCTGTGATTTCTGTATTTTCCCCAAAATCAAAGATTTGATGAGAGGTTTCACTTTTACAAACCCCGAAGAGGCAGTGACAACGTTCAATCAGCACGTAGAAAACATGCCTTCAGATCTGTGGTCCTCCTGTTTTAAAAAATGGTACGATCGCATGAAATAAATGTTTAAAATGTAAAGGAGAGTATTTTGAAAAGCAATAAACATAATATTTTGGTTATAACATGTTGTTTTATTAAGTTAAGCAAAACTTTTAGTGTGACCTAAAATTCAAAGTCCTGACTGACTGACTGATATATTAACGCACAGCCCAAACCGTTGGGTCTAGAGATTCCAAATTTTGCATGTAGGTTCCTTATGACGTCTAGGGGTGCACTAAGAAACGATTTTTCAATATTCATCCCGTAAGGGGGTGAAATGGGGATCCAAAGTTTGTATGGGGAAATAAGATTAGTTGGACTATCCGAAACTTTACACGAGTACTTCTAGGTTCCTTATGACGTCTAGAGGTGAACTAAGAAACGATTTTTCAAAATTCATCCCCTAAAGGGGTAAAATGGGGTGAACAAGTCTGAAAATCGTCATGGGTATTGGTTTATTGAGTCGCCGATTACGAAAACAACAACTATTTTATAATCCAACATAGCTCATGTGACAAAAAATCACCTCTGTGGGGGTGCGATGGGGTTGAAATGTCATAATATCAATATGGGTGTTGATTCTATGGTTTTCTTGGACGTACATATCTTGTAGAACCAATAACTGCTGGGGAGGAAGGGTTCTCGAGTGATGATCCCATACTGGTGCATGCAGTGTGGGACGACTCCCAACTAGAATAACGTATACTTTAAGAAATGCAAGTCACTTAGAATTACGTGTGGCGGCTCTGTGGCAAGGTATGTATATTCAGCGGTAGACGAATCCAGGTTGACATGATGCTGATTTTAATTTCCAGTTTACTTTGCAAATTCATTTCTCACGTCTATCTATTTACGAATCAAGCTATACGCTCCAATATTTTTTTATAAACAATTATATGCAAAATCGATGCCAGCAAATATTACAGACTTTTTAAACTAAATTGAAATAGTTATTTAAATTGCTTTCAGATTACCAGTACATCAGTAGCGTTGGTAGCTGCTACAGAATATCAAATATAGCATTATCATGGAACAGCGCCTACGCTGAATGCAATGTTGAAGGTGCTCATCTAGTGGTGCTAAACTCTGAGGCCGAGCAACAGGCTGTTTGGAACATCATCAAGAATGTGTCAACCATATGGGGGGCAACTGAGCCATGGTTCTTTTTCGCGGGGTTTAAAGCAGAGAAACACCCTAATAATGATACGGCACGGATATTCAAAACAATATTTAGTAAGTATTTTGGATGCTAGAATACCGGCCTTCTCTCTATGTAAGGGTTTTCGACTTCACCACACTGCTTGTCCGCTGGTTGGTGGAGACCAGTGTATTCAAACCAAATGGTACCTTTTTAGCTGTATCTAAATAATAACTGAGAGCTTAACGTACGCTGCACTAAGTCGCATGACATAAATAAAGCCAATCATAGATAGGCTTTTGGTCTCTAGGTACCCAGGTGCTATAGGTATAGCGATCTTTCTTTCACTTACCTCTACTATGGTCGCCACTACTTATCTTGCGTATTTTAAACGAATGGAGCGTAATGTCACCAAGCTCCTCGCTCTATAAATAGTCGTAAATGGCTCGTACTTATTTCATAACGGCAAATATGTGAGCGTAGTAAGCACACCACATAATATTACGTACCGTATGGTTGATCATATTAATACCTGAACATGCAAATGTGCCACTTGATCGCTCGCTATTTAATTAGAGCTAAGTGTCTTCTGTGACGAAAGAAGAAATTCTGTTTAACTGGCCGCGTGGTTTCCGGCAGACTACAATAGAATTACACTTCTAGTCTCTTCCCGTGGATGTCGTACAAGGCGACTAAGGAAAATACATTATAAAACATCGATCAGGCCTCCCCAACCCGTCTGGCTAGCGTAGGGGGTGTAGGCCAAATCCTCCTTCTGTCTGGGACGGACGAGAGAGGGTCGTGCTCCTGTAGTAGAGACTAAAATGACCTGATGAAGATGAAGAATAGTATTTTTATAAAAAGAAAGGTAGTAAATTATACAATTGCATAAAATATAGATACATTGCTGGTAATATTAGGGAATGCAATCTCGTTCTCGTGAGATCTTGCGGGGCGGGGCGCGGCGGGGCCTGATATAGCGGTCGGGGGACGAGGTCACGCTCAGATTCGCTTGTTGCGTACATTTTTTTTGCATAATTAACCACAAAAATACTTGAACGCAATCAACTCGTTGACAACAATTATTACTAGTCACCAAACAAACAAAGCAAGTACAAGCAACAAGCGAATCTGAGCGAGACCTAGTCCCCCGAGTGTTATGTATTACGTTCGAACGAAACCCCTAGGAATCGATATATACTCGTGGCTAATGTGTGCCTGTAGTAGAAGCTGCAGGTAAGTCTCAATGTACGTAAACTTGTACCTTGTACTAATAAAAATAGTGAGCGGACACGGAGACATTGATCCTGCAAAACGAGTTATGATATAAATTGTAATTTCTATTATTGTTTTGTGATTATTGGCATTGTACATAATTTTTAAACGATATGTATTTTCAGACCAAACTCTAGACGAGGCTGGCTACAGTGTTTGGTCTGACAACGAACCGAACAATTCAGACAACAATGAAAACTGCGGATCGATCTTCAAGAACGACGGCAAATTAAATGATTTAAACTGCGTAGCTCTACACCAGTTTGTTTGCGAAAAAGAAATACGTCGAAAATAAATTGACTAAACATAAATAAATTGTGTAGTTATTTAACTAAATTGAGTTATGAACTGCATGTTAATTACTAACTGCGAGGTGTCCAAGCTAACGATTAACTGCTAAGATATAGTCTTAAGTAGTATTACAAGTAAAGGACCTTTTCTGATTTGTTTGTGCAGCAAAGTCCAGCATCAAAATTCCTGATTAGCTTTGTATCAAGCTAATCAGGAACGCTCAATCGAAATACATATATGGATTTTGTAAGTTTTCGGTACTGCGTATTCACCGGACATGCTGGCGTTGCACCGCTGCTGCGCCGACAAATCAAATAGCCTAAATTAACTGGTAGTGCCCCGATGCTTCAAAATCCGAACGCCACGAGCCACTCGACCTAAAAGTGCCCAATTAGTCTGCTTGCAGGCGAAAGGGAGTAAGATCTGCTATCTAACTGGTTGAGTGCCTCGTTGGTCTTAGACAAGAGCAAGGCCAAATTGCTCAAATTCAGGCCTGGTCCAACTGTCATAATATTAAAAAAGGAGATCACTGTGTTGATAGTAAACAAATTCAAATTTGTTCGTTTAAAATGGTATTACAATTATTGTGATGTTAAAATACTGGTACATATATCTTGCTAAACTTGTGGGCATAAAAAAATAAACAATCAAGTACATTATGATAGGACAGTATAAATTGGGCATTGCAACTTTACAAATAACAGCTGTAAGTTCTTACCTACATATATTATAAAATTGCTATTGTACGCGCACCTAAGAAGTGCGCGTACAATAGCAAAGAATGAATGAGGACGCGAACCCGTGACCGGCGCCTGCGCCACTCGTCATAACGGATTACAAATGAGCGTGGTTGTGGTGGGACGTTGCATGTAGGTGATACACATAGTGTGCCAATGATCTATTAGATTTCACGAACATCCTTACATCTAGGAAAGACTATCTATCCGTCTCCATTTCATACGTAAACCTTATTTTAGGGTGATTTTTTTATATAAGAGAGAAGGAAACCAGCATGTAGGTCACCTGATGGAAAGCAATCACTACCACCCATAGAGATCAGTAACACCAAGAGGTCGCTGATCCGTTGCCGTTGAATGGAATTGAGAAGTTGAATATATTGATCTACATACTGTTTTGCTTCCTTTGACCTCTGTTAATAAAAAATATCGTCTAGGTTACTTTTCCTAAGCCTGATGGTCTGCGGGCCGGCAGAACGGAGACAGGCTGACACAACTGAGACAGTCAGCCTGTGACCATGGCCGGTGCAACCTGGTCGAAACATCAGGCAATAATAAAGTTACGTACTTTACGTATGTTAAATACCTTATATGCATGAGCACGTTAATTTTCGTGGTTATTATAATTTTAATAATGCAACGCGTTTAAATGTTATTAGTAAAACCAATAAACAGCAGTGCATTTGTTTACGACAGTCTCATTAAAGTACTGAGAGAGTCGTGTTGTTTACGTCATGTTTTCGTACATTTTAATTGGTATATTCGTATATTTTAAAATTATTTTTTACTAGATGTTCCCCGAATTTTAATAAGGCAGGAGACCAGTCATACAGCAAGGTGCGCCACTTCAGAGCTAACGGAATGCAAAACTCGCCTATGGTTAACCACTCACTTTGCATTTCTAAATTCATAGCGTGCACTTTGTAACTGTCATTTTCGTCTTGTCGTAGAAAGGTTTTTACTATGTCTCGGTCTTCTCTTTTCTTTCTCGCGCCCAACACAGCTCTATTTGCCTGTGTACCTACCATAAATTGTTGGTGGAATTGAAGTCTAGATTTAAGGTCTGTGGCATTTTTGTCTTTTGGGAGAGATTTATCTAATTCGTTTTGCAACTTTTGCAAAATATGCGTTTTTGTAACTCTCAGGTGTTTATAGAGTTCAGAAGGTTTCTTTAATTTCAGCCCAAAACTATTGTGATCCCTAAATAGAGTCGAGGGATCAGTCGGATGTGCCAGTCCGAACCATGACTTTAATCTCTTTATGACATTAGCATCTAACTTTGTTCACTATGCAAGGATCCGGAGGAGCAAACAGCAGCGAGACTCACAGCCGGTCGAGTCCCAGGCGGACTCACCTGGCTATACCATGAGTCAAACAAACACAGCAGAGCCCGCAACCACTCGTTCTCGGGCGAGTCCGGGCATAATTAATAATAGTGAAGTGCAATGTGAAAGTGAACAAGTTATCAGTGGAGTGCTTATGTGAGAGTGAATAGTGAAAAAGACAATATTCGTTTAGGGACATTAAGCATAGCATAAGAAACACTGTTACTTCACCTTGTAAACCATTATTATCATTCATTCGTTCAACTTTCATCTCCTGTGGCTGGCAGCATGTACGGTGCAAGGCAACCGCACTATTTCGACGTATCATTATTTTACGCTATGTGCGACATTTATACATATTTTAAGTTTAGTTCGTAATTCGCTAAGCAACGCGTCGTACGTGCTCCTATCAATTATCACTATAAATTATATCAATCAATTATCATCATCATCAATCACATAATTATAAGTTGAAATAATACAGACAGTTTCCCACTGTTATGTATGTACGTAGGTCAAATGAAACGACTGCACTTAACTGGAGCTGGTTTATTACTGGTCTAACAAAATAATCATCTCATAAACAAGTAGGTAGATGTACATAAGTCCGGGCGCCGTGCGCTCACATACATATCATTTCCTCTCATCTTAATTAGGGAACCTGATAACAAAAATATATAATTTAAATTATCACAAATTATCCTAATTCTTTTTATTGGCTCTTGGCCTCAAATAATATTTTTTATGAGGTGTGGATGTGAGCGATGAAGCCGCGGGTAACTCGCTGCTCAATGCTGGCGCATCAGGCGGGTTGTCGTTATTACTTACTGGCGCTACCTCGCAACCCGCCTGACCGGAGACGGACCCCGCCCGGTCGCTCAATCGCACATCTCCCCTCCCCTGCTCTTCCATGTTCTCTTCCACATCATAAAATTCCTCTACCTCGTTACTACTTGGACCTGTATCGTGATTACCGTCTATGTTTGATCTAAGTGGAGGAGAACGTGGAGTAGCAACTTCCGTGACTTCATAACCGGTTTTTTTGATCCGATTATGTGAGTCTTTATCTGTGTACCGCGACAGCTGATCAATATGGCGCGTACATTCCGTATTTTGTTTTTCTAACTGTACCTTGTACATACGGCTCCCTATTATTTTTGTGATTATGCCCTTTTCCCAAAATGGTTTACGATTTACATAGCAGCGGACCCATACGGTCTGCCCTACAGCAAATGATCGAACCGGTGTTGGATCCGTATCTATATTGATCTCATGTCTCGGTACGTGACCGCCGTTCGGTCCTATCCGCGGCGGCGGTATCAATAAGTCAAGTCTACCGCGCAGATCCCGACCCATCATCAACTTGGCCGGCGTCATTCCGGTTTTACAATGTACAGTGTTGCGGTACACAAACAAGTACTCTTGTAACTTATCATCTACGTTATATATACACGCATTATTTTTCAATATGGAAGTAATCATTTTCTTACAATTTTTTACAGAATTTTCTGCTTGACCGTTACTGCAGGGGTGGTATATTGGTGACGTTAAATATTCGATACCGTTTACATTACAAAAATTAGAAAACAGTTCTGATTTTATTTTCGGATCGTTATCTGACACTATAGTCTTTGGCAAACCAAATCTCGAAAATAATCCTTTCAATACCGTTATCAAATGCCTACTGGTAGTGCCGCTGGTCATGTTTAAACATTCGAGCCATTTACTGTACGCATCAATTACTACTAAATATGTTTTCTGTGCAATAAACATGTAATCGATGTGGACGCGTTCCCAACTTGCGGTAGGTGTAGGCCAATGGGCTGGCGGTGCGCGGGGCGCCGAGGGGCGTAAGGAACAACAAGTGTCGCATGCGCCTACTAAACGTTCTATGTCCTTATCAATCCCGGGCCACCACATTCGAGAACGGGCAGCGCTCTTTGTCTTTACTATCCCCTGGTGTGTTTTATGTAATTCTTGTAGTAACAAATCGCGATGCACCGATGGAATTACCACTCTATGACCTCGTAATAGACACCCATTTTCTACTTCGAGTTCGTGTTTACATCGGAAATAAGGCAAAATATTTTTGCATCTAATTTTGCGTGGCCAGCCGTTATGCACATATTTTAACACGGTTTTTAAAATATCGTCCTGTAATACCGCCTGCTGTATGTGTTTATATGTCAATGGTAAACTATTTACCTGTAATAAATTTAAAGATGACCCCTCGCAATAATGTACAGGTATGTGTTCCGTGCAGCTACCTGCCACAGGCGCGCGAGATAAGTAATCGGCCGCTAGATTGTCTTTACTAGAAATATACTGTATTTTATAGTTATAAGCAGACAAAAAAATAGCATACCTTACTAATCGAGAGGCAGTAGTTACGGATATGCCATTCTTTTTGCCGAATATTGCTAATAACGGCTTATGATCCGTTTTTAATATAAATGGTTCGCGACGACCGTATAAGTACTGGTGGAATCGTTTTATTCCGAAAACAATAGCTGTGGCTTCCTTTTGAAGGCTATAATTGCGCTCGCTGGCGGATAACGTACGTGAGCCATACGCCAGCGGCTGTTCTACGCCGTCGCTGTTCATCTGTGACAGTACTGCCCCGAGACCTTGGGGTCCAGCGTCTACAGCCAGCGTCAGAACTGCACTTGGCTCGAAATGCGCTAAAATACGATCAGACGCCAACTCGTTTTTTGCGTTTACGAAACTAGTTTCTTGCCGTTCGCCCCACACCCACCGCGCGTTCCCGCGCAACAATTCGTGGAGAGGACTAAGGACCGACGATGCACTTGGAAAAAAATTTCTGTAATAATTTACCATACCAAGGAACCTTTTTAATTCCGTGACATTATTAGGTCGTGGTGCTTTGACAATAGCTTCCACCTTCTTTGGGCATTTATGCAAACCGTTTTTATTTATCACGTGACCTAAATAAGTGACCCTGTCGCAAAAAAAAGCGCATTTATTTTTTTTCAATTTCAATCCCGCGTCATGAAACCTCTTGAAAACTTGTTCTAACCTTTTTAAATGAATTTGTTTAGTAGGCCCAGTAACACATACATCATCCAAAAATACGGATACCCCTTCGATACCGGCCAATAAATTTTCAATAGCCCTCTGAAACACGGCGGGGGCGTTCGCCAGGCCGTAGACGAGCCTTGTATACATGAGGAGCCCTTTATTAGGTGTATTAATAGTAGTCAACGGCTGTGACTCTTTTGATAAAACAAATTGATTATAAGCCTGACTACAATCTAACTTAGAAAATTGTTCGCCCCCGCTAAGCTTTGCAAAGACTTCCTCTATACGCGGTAATGGGTATTTATCTATATAAATATCATTATTGATAGTTTGAGAAAAATCTCCACAAATCCGTACACTACCGTCAGCCTTCGGTACCGGCACTATCGGCGTGGCATATTCAGAATAATTAACTGGCACCAATATACCTGCATCAATAAGTCTACATAATTCGATTTCTACTTTATCTTTCAAAGCAAACGGGAGTGGGCGGGCTTTATAAAATCTCGGTTTGGTACCTTCTTTAAGTAGTAATTTGACTTCAAACTGGTTAAAACGCCCTAACTCACCATTGAACAATACCTGAAAATTATTTATTAATTGTTCTACATCCATGTCATTTTTTACATCAATTTTATTATTTGGGGATGACAAACAGATGTTAAATTTTACCATGAAATCACGGCCAAGTAAGGGAGTACCTCCATTTTTAATAACATAAAAAATTAATTCGCGGGTTACATTATCGTAAGTGATACTTGTGGTAAAGTACCCGATTGGTGTGATTTCGTGGCCATTATAAAAACACATCTTTAATTTACATTTAGATAATGGAATGTTTGAAAAATGCGAATTGTAAAACTGATCTCCTATAACATTACTTTTTGAACCGGAGTCGAGCTCCATCAAACACTTTTTGCTTTGATTAATTATTACAGATAATAATATTGGATCATCGGACACGCACCTGAGGTTAAATAGTTGACACTCCTCACACTCACTTTGCTTCTCCGTATCGTCCTTGTGATCGGCCGGGCACGTTTCAATATTATTCACTCGCGATTTCGATTCACACACTTTCTTCAAGTGACCCTTAACCCCGCACTTATCACAGCGATAATTTTTGTACCGACACTTTGCTGCCTCGTGGTTCTTGAGGCCGCAGACCGTGCAACAGCGTCCTTGTTGACGTTGATTACCCTCCTTCATGTTGGCCTGTCGCCCTCTGCCCGCCCAGTATAGCGGCTCCTCCTTGACGGCCTGTACGAGCTTCGCCTGACGCGTGCAAGCTGCCTGCTGTGCTAGTTCCAGCGCCCGGGCGAAAGTAAGCGTATTAGCATTTTGCTCGAAAAGTCGATCTCGCTCCGGTCCCGAACTAAATCCAAGTACGAATCGATCCCGAAGCAAGGTATCCAGGGCAGTTCCGAATTCGCAATAAACTGCTAATCCTCTCAGTCGAGCTGCCCACTCTTCAACGCTTTCGCCGTCCATTTTAACAGCCTCATAAAAATTTGCCTTGTCTGCAAATGTCGACCTTTTAGGTGTGAAATGATCTCGAAATATCTGTATCAGCTCCCGAAATTGTATTTCTTCTATATTCCGTGGGTGTGCTAAATTCCGTAATAAGCGGTATGATTCATCCGACAAATGGGTCAATAGAATGGCACTCTTCTGTTCCTCTGTAATACCACTGTTTAGAATTAGAAATTGCTTTATACGACTTTCGAATATCTGCCATTCACTTGTCCGATGGTCGAACACGGGAAGATTTCCTATAATCGTCGACATTTTTTTCTCTGTGGCCATTGTAGGTGCCGATCCTCGTCGCCAATGTTATGTATGTACGTAGGTCAAATGAAACGACTGCACTTAACTGGAGCTGGTTTATTACTGGTCTAACAAAATAATCATCTCATAAACAAGTAGGTAGATGTACATAAGTCCGGGCGCCGTGCGCTCACATACATATCACCCACAAATCCTGCAGCCTATCATTTATTTCATATCAAATTATCTAATATCATTCAAAGGTGTATATAGGCATCAATAGACCGTACAACAATCATTAAAAATAAACGTATAAAGATATTATCATCATCATCATCATCAGCCTGTATCTACCCACTGCTGGATATAAGCCTTCCCTAATGGTTTCCACCAGACACGATCCTCCGCCTTCCGCATCCAGCCGCTCCTAGCCGCTTTTTTAAGGTCATCGGATCATCTAGTAGGAAGTCGTCCAACACTTCGTCGTCCTATGCGCGGCCTCCACTCTAATACCTTCCTCCCCCATCTGCCATCAGTTACTCGGCAGATGTGACCGGCCCATTGCCACTTCAGCTTGCAAACTCTGAAGGCTATGTCGATAACTTTGGTTCTCCGTCGAATTTCTTCGTTCCGGATTCGATCCCGCAGAGAAACCCCGAGCATAGCCCTCTCCATCGCTCGCTGCGCGACCTTTAGCCTGTGGACCAGTCCGATGGTCAGTATCCAAGTCTCTGCACCATATGTCATTGCAGGGAGGACGCACTGGTTGAAGACTTTAGTCTTCAAGCACTGGGGTATTTGCGCGGCGAAGATATGACAAAGCTTTCCAAAAGCTGCCCAGCCCAGTCGAAAGCGTCTATCGATCTCTTTTTTGAAATTACCCCGGCCAAGCTGTATGGAATGACCGAGGTAGACATAGTCTCTAGCTACTTCAATAAATAAAAAATAAAAAAAAATAAAAAAATAGTGTCAGACAAATTACACAGCGCCATTTAGCCTCAAAGTAAGCGAAGCTTGTGTTATGGGTACTAGACTTGTAAATGACTTTCGTCTTGTCGAAATTCATCCCCAGCCCCACACGTCGAGATGCAGCATTGAGATCGACCAACATACGACCGAGATCCTCCAGCGATTCAGCCATTATGACCACGTCGTCGGCAAACCGAAGGTGTGAGATATACTCGCCATTCACACTGACGCCCCGTTTTTTCCAGTCCAGCGTCTTACGTCTTCCAGAGCAGCGGTGAATAGTTTCGGGGAAATGACATCCCCTTGACGTACTCCCCGCTGCAGCTGGATAGGCTTAGACTGCTGGTCCTGGACGCGGACTGTCATTGTCACAGCGCTATACAACCATCTCAGCACCTCGATATAGCGGTGGTCAACTTGGCACCGCTGTAAGAATTCCAGAACAGACCAAGTTTCGATGGAGTCGAAGGCTTTCTCGTAGTCCACAAAAGCTACACAGAACGGCAAACTGTACTCTGTCGTTTTCTGCACAATTTGCCGCAATGTATATATGTGGTCCACGGTACTGTAGCCTTTACGAAACCCAGCCTGTTCCGGTGACTGGTAGTCATCAAGCCTTCGGGCGAGACGATTCGTGGTAACCCTTAAAAACAGCTTATACAGGTGGGTCAGGAGTGAGATCGGTCCATAATTCTTCAATAAGGTTTTGTCACCTTTTTTGAAGAAGAAGACGACCAAACACCTGGTCCACGCGACTGGTGCGGTCCCATTGTGAATGACTGAATCAAACAGACGTTGTAGTTCCTTTAGAACCGGAGTTGCTCCAGCTTTCAACAGTTCTGTTGTAATTCCGTCCTCACCCGGAGCCTTACCATTTTTCAGCTATTCAAGGGCTATCCTCATCTCACCCATGCTGATAAGAGCCAGAGTGTTGCTAGAGAGCTTGGCCTCTCGAGCTCTATGCTGCCGCCCAAAGTGTTTGTTGTCGACTTCGTGTAGTGTCGTCCCTATTCTCTCTGATGCCTCGTCCATGTCCGCAGTGGTTTCCAACGAGTTGAATCGGTTTTGAAGTTTCAGTTGGAACTTTTTCGAAGCTTGAGTGATTTGAGGAAGAGTTGGACGTAGATTCCACTTCATCATACGGGCTCTTTCGAGTTTGTAGCTGATATTTAGGGTGCCTCGTACAAGTCAGTGGTCGCTACCGGTACTAAACCTATTAACCACCGTGACATCCCTAAATATCCGCCTTTTATCCGTTATGATGAAGTCATTCATTCGTAACGACATTCGTAGTCACTTTGTCGGGGCTTTGCCGGGTCCATTTTCTCTGGGGCTTCTTTTTAAAGAACGAGTTCATCAAAAAGAGCCCCTCCATTTGGAGGAAATTTACCAGCATTTGCCCCCTGTAGTTCCCCGACCCCAAACCAAACCCTACGACGACCGATTCATCGCATTCTTGTACTTGGCGTTGAAGTCCCCGACAGCAACTGTGAAGTGAGTTTTGGACTCTTGGTGGTATTATGTATGGCTTTTGAAATGTCTTCATACATAGCCTCGACCTCTTCATCCTGGTGTGTCATCGTTGGAGCATATACCTGTACTACTTTCAAAGAGTATCGCTTCGTCAGTTTTAGCACAAGATATGCTACCCTCGACGACACACTGGATACCTCCACTACGTTGTTGACGAGAGCTTTATGGACGAGGAACCCGACACCGCCCTGGGAGAGCTGGTCTCCTGCACGGTAGTAGAAGAGGTTGCCAGATTCGAGTATCACGGTATCCTCTCCCTCTCGTCGGACTTCCGCCAGACCCAGAATCTGGCATTTGACTGACCTCAGTTCTACTTCCAGCTCTCCTACATCCTCGTCACGCCTCAGTGTATAAAGATATTAATTATTTATATATTATTTGCAATATCTAAAGTGTAACTTTATCGTTTCAATGCGAGGTACCTACTTAGTTAACTCGTACCTATGGGTTGAATATCGCAGTCGACGTGGACTATTATGTAGTAGTTATTTGTATCGAGTGGCCAGGGTATGCCAGTTTCAGTAAACTACTATATAAAGTACTACGCCCGACTGACTAATAATTGATTAATATGTCAGACCTACAGCACGTTACGTACACATAGGCACGTGTACAGACGTCATTTGGTTTACTACATGCTAACACGCGATTTACGTATGGAGTGGCTAGGCTATTGTCACTTATAGCGCTTTGAACAATAATACGTGATGTGTCTAAATAACAATATTTTAAGCGACCTTAGAAATAATTTACTGCAACCGATGGTGCCCAGAGAAAAAAATACAATCTCATTCTATTTAGGTACGACATAGTACATAATATAAAATTTCTCTCCAGTCGTCTAATTGCTCCAAAAAAAAACACCAGAGATAAAATTGTCTAATTTTTGTTTTATAATTCGTCTATCCCAAATTTCTTCTTTGGTTCCCAAATTTAGAGATCTGAGATAGACGAATATTGTGGTTGCATTCGACCATCATTTGATTTGGAAGAAATAGGTATACTGTTTTCAAGATTTTCAACAATTTTTACAAACTTTTATTTAGTTTCTCCGAGATGTCTGTAATCCAATTTTGATAATTAAATTTGACCGACTTTCTAGTGTACTATTATGCTGAAATTGGTCCTACTTGTTTGATTCTCCTGACAATGCACTCGACAAGCTCGGTGATCGAATTGCTAGCAACAGGCACTTTAACTCTGAGGTCGCAGGTTCGATCCCCGCACAAGACAAATATTGTGTGTGTTGTGTGCATGTACATGTCTGTTTTGGTTCTTGTTCTGGTTGTGTATGTATGGAAAGCAATCACCACCGCCTATGGAGATCAGTAAAACCAAGGGGTCGCCAATCCAATTACAGCCTATAGTCCTACTTGTCTTTCTTTCTGGTGACCTTACTCACTCGCATGAATACAACAACCCTCAAGGCAATTGTTATTTGGCTACGGTGTTCTGTGAGGCCGAGGTACATCTCCAGTCGTGCGGTTTAAAAATATACTACGCCCTACCTCTCTTTTCGCCAGAGTCCCGTTTGTCAGTCAGGGTGCACCACGTGCAGGTGAGGTTGGCTTTGGTTCAAAAATGTGGATGAACCATTTTTACCCCAATTTGCTTATTCCATAGCATAGTTAATAAAACATCTGAAAACATTATGTGGTTTCAGGACTACCATTATCGAAAATCCAATAGTTCAGGACAGACTATGAGTATAATCACGAAACGAAGCATGCTACAAATTACACATAGAAACACATTCCAACGTAGTTGCTCAGCTAGTGTGTGCAGCTGAAGGAGCTAAACTGACGCCGCATACTTCTGACTTGGATATTGTCCACATGCAAGGCATGCTAAAGAAATATCCCAATATTGGGGAGGGTGTTTAGGTGAAAGATATATACCAGACTGCTGATACACCTGAAAATATTATGTGATTTCAGGACTAATCTTCGTATCATTATCGAAAAGCCAGCAGTTCGAGGCACACTATGAGTATAATCCCGAAACGGATGCCTTCTACAAATTACACATAGAACCACATTCCAACTTCGATGCTCAGATAGAGTGTGAAACTGAAGGTGCTCAACTGATGCTGCCGACTTCTTACTTGGACATTGTCCAGATGCTAGGCATGCTGAAGAAATACCCCGATATTGGGGAGTACGTTTGGGTGAATGAATACAATATGCCACACAAGCCTGCTGAGCCTAACCTTAACTGTAAGTAGGATTGCCAGATGTCGTGCTTGGCTAATCAATTACTTTTGGGGTATAAGTAGCTTACGACGATCTATAGAGCTAAGGCCAAACTTGCCTGCACCTAGTGCACGTTGCCGACTAGCAAAAGAGGCTCTGGCGAAAGAGAGGTTGGGTACACCGTATTTGTGAGCAGTCCGACTTGGGAAGTACCTCCACTTCACAGAATACTGCAGCCGAATAACAGTTCCCTTGAGGGTTGTCGTGTTCCTTGTGTTTTCTGCGAATGAGTGAGGTCACCAGAAAACTTTTTTTCTATTTATTTATTTATTAGCGCTTTTCGCTATTTATTTATTTTATTATTTATTTATTTATTTATTGATCATTTTCACGAGCAGCTGATGTAGGGACAGGTGCAGCATAGAGTTTGCCATAAAATCTCTCCACCTCTGCGAAGATATCTGGTTTAGAAGACATAACTCGACCATCCTCTAGCTTGAGCTTTGACAGATAAGCCCTTTCAGAAGGCCGAGAAAACACTTTGAGCCCCTTGTTGCGCGCTATCACGTCCTCAACTTGTTTAGCTTTGAAGACGCGATAGTCCCGCCGTATCAGCCTTCTGCTTTATTTAAAGCTGCATATTCTGTCGAAGCCCTAACAGAAGCTGTCGCCTCTCATCTATTCTGCATAAGATCAAGAGTTTCGCTAGAGAGCTTGGCCTCTCGAGCTCTATGCTGCCGCCCACAGTGTTTGATGCCAACTCCGTGTAATGTTTTCCCTATTCTGTAATAGATGCCGACTTCATGTAGTGTTGCCCCTATTCTGTCTGATACCTCGTCCATGTCCACAGTGGTTTCCAACGAATTGAATCGGTTTGTAAGTTCCAGTTGGAACTTTTCCGAAGCTTGCGTGATTTGAGGAAGAGTTCGACGTAGATTAGACTTCATCATATGGGCGCTTTCGAGTTTATAGCCGATATTTAGGTTGCATCGTACAAGTCTGTGGTCGCTACGGGTACCAAACCTGTTAACCACCGAGACATCCCTAAATATTCGCTTTTTATTCGTTATGATGAAGTCGGTCTCATATCTAATTACTTTGTTTTCCTAGTTAGATTGCCAAGTCCATTTTCTCTGGGGCTTCTTTATAAACAACAACTCGTTCTTTATAAAGTCAAAAGTCTTATTCCATTTGGATGAAATTTACCAGCATTTGCCCTCTGTGATTCCTCGACCTCAAACCAAACCCTCCGACGACCGATTCATCGCATTCTTGTATCCCACCTTGGCGTTGAAGTCCGCGACAACAACCGTGAAGTGGATCTTAGTGGTATTATGTATGGCTTTTGTACTGTCATCATATTCATATATGACCTCGACCTTCATCCTGGTGTGTCGTCGTTGGAGTATATGCCTGTATTACTTTCAAAGAGTATATGTTCGTCAATTTTATCATAAGATATGCTACCCTCGAGAACACACTGCACACGCAACATGTCGTAAATTGCTTCATAGCCAGCGGACCTTGCTCTGATATTTTTATGTAGATCGTATAGAACTGTAAACACAGAGACACTGCCCTTGGGAGCAGGTGTGTCACCAGTAGACTTAGAAATACAACGCCGCGCTTCAATGTACGGTACATCTAAAAATATGGTCCCTGATTTTCTGAAAATTGGCGATCAAAAGAAAATATTTAGACTGTTCAAACCTATTAATGTGGTATTTGAACATTGTTGCCTGAATAGCAGGAAAGGCGGAAAACATCTACCAAAGGACGCCGACTTATATCTGTTCTTTCAATCGGTAAGAGATAGCTTAAAGAAAAAGTGGGTAGAAATCGATCACCCCGTTGCTCAATTTATAACTTGTGTTAAAGCCCAGTGACACTAGCACCGCACCTCGCCTGTATTAAACTGGAGCTAATATTATTAAAACTGACGTGTGACATTATACTAAATTAATTAAACGGGTCACTCACGACTTTTTGTCGGGAAAGCCGACTAGTTTCGATCTCAAAAGGAGACCTTCATCAGGGCGAATGTCCAGACACCCTTTGTCTCTCGCGCCGGACCACTGGCAAATCCTCCTTCTGTCTAGGACGGACGAGAGAGGGTCGTGCTTCTGTAGTGGAGACTAAAATGACCTGACGATGATAAACATTTCTGTTTATCTTGGTCTGGGTGTTTTCTATGTAGTATATGGATGTATTTACAAAAAAAAATGCATTTAAGTATAATATCAGTTACCCATTACCCATAGTACAAGCTTTGCTTAGTTTGGGACTAGATAGCCGTGTGTAATATGTCCAGGAATATTTATTATTTATTTATTATGTGTGGGAATTTGGAATTGGCCTTAATGAGATACCTACTATGTAATTAGAATTTTATAACTTGCCTTAACGTAACTTAAATAAAATAAGTAGGTATGTTGTAATAATAAATTAAGTAATGATGGGAGAATTACCAAGCATTCATACGTTTTTGCAATTCATATTATTGGAATCGATGTGTCAAGAAACAACTCAGTGTTCCCAATAATGTTAGATACTTAAAATCCGTGGTGCACGGCAGCTGAGCTTCACTTGACTAGCCATGCCTTTAAGCTTTTAATGCCTTATTTGCCATATCTTGCCTTATTTGTCTCTCACATTGCTAAGAGGGGAAGTCAAATTACAAAAGTTTCTTACTCCTACTAATTTCTTCTGATTAAATTCGTTGTGAGTGAATGCGATTGTGAGACTTCACTGTTCATTGCCTTTTTTGCGGTCGACGCTGTTAATCCTACCTACATAGGAGTGACAGTAGTGGGAATAGGTGGTGGGCCCTTGTCTCTACAATAAAAATCCGTTCCAGGTTCTAACCTAAACTGATTAGATATTTTGCAGTCCATTGCAAGTAAGCAATGTATTTAAAATTAGAGTAAATGAAATTATATCAATTGAATATTATGACACTGTTATTATAACATATTTTACTTTTCTTTTAATCCTTACTAATATTATAAATGCGAAAGTAACTCTGTCTGTCTGTCTGTCTGTCTGTCTGTCCTGCTTTCACGGCAAAACTACTGAACCGATTTAAATGAAATTTGGTACACAGATAGTTTAGAGCCTGAGGAAGGACATAGGCTACTTTTTAATGCAAAAAAAGGGTTGTAAGGGGTTAAAAGGGGGGGTGAAAGGTTGTATGGAAGTATCGTTATTTTTAGAGCTAGAAGCTTGAAATTTATTTTTTAGGCTGTTGATTCGATATAAATAAATATGACATTCAAAGTTTGTAAAAGTTTTACCCACACGGGGGTAAAATAACAATAGGGAATAGGGGATGAAAGTTTGTATGGAAATATGTAAGGTATAAGTGAATGTTTTATAAGTTTGCGACAAGAGACAAAATATTAGTGCTATCCTGATGTAGATAACATTTACATCAGGATGTAGATGAAATTAATGCGAGTAAAAAACTTGCCAAGCATCGCGCCGTACTAAAGATGGGCAAAATGCCGGGCATTTACAATAAATGTCCAAAAAATAGTTATAAATTCTCTATTTATGCCCAAAACTAGGCATTTATTGGGCATTAACATGTACTTACTGGACACTTATTGTAAATGCCAGGCATTTTGCCTATCTCAACGCCGTACACCACCCGTACACATTGAAAGCTGTACAAATGCATTATTATTCACTGCACATTGTTTACAATTCGATTTGCTTACTTTAGTAGATAAGTTATATTTTTTTCTTTAGTTGGGTCATTGTTTTTAAAGATAAAGATAAAGATATATTTATTTGCTTTAAACATGTGATATAGAGAAAATACATGCAGGTGGTGTTACAAAAACTTTTGTCTCAACATGTTTGGCCAGAGTATGGCGTGCAAAATTCATTGATACAATAAAATTGTTGTGAATATATTATATGTCAGTATTTAAAACAATATTAATAATACAATAATAATATTCAAAAGTAATTTAAAATTATAAAAGGAAAATGATGTCATGTCAATATTAAATAATTAGAAGTCAATATTTATCATCCATAAAGTCAGAAATCGCATAATAACATTTATCTAATAACAATTTGGTTAACTTTTGTTTAAATATATTGATTGGCAATTGTCTCATTAATTTTGGCAGTTTGTTATATATTTTTGGTGCCATACAAAATATACTGCTGTGTAAAAGTTTCGTGTTAGATTTTTTAACGCAAATCTTATGATCATCACGTCTGTTGCGCTGAACCTTATCAGACGGTCGTGAAAACAAGTAAGGATTCTGTTTGACAAACATGGCTACTTCGAGTATGTATATAGAGGGCATTGTCAGAATATTATATTTTTTAAAATATGGTTGACAGCTGTCTGTCGATTTTAAATTAGTTTTATTTATTTTATTCGTTAAAAGTAGATTACTTTCGAGTTTTATTAGATGTTATTACGTCATTTTTTTTTGTTGCACATTTGTATGCTAGGCAGGTACCTAAGAACGGTAAGTTAATTGCCCTCACCAAATAAACAGTACTTTTTTGAGCATTGTACAAACAAAGCATTTGACCATCTGTGAATGTAAACAAAAGATAAGAAAGCTTAATAGTTTTATGAATGAGTCTTTATGTCTTTGCATGCCGACTCAGTCAGAAGTCGCAATATCCGAAAGGGATTTCTAGGAATCGATTACAAATGGTTCATAAAAACAAGTTCTTAAGTACAAGTGTAAAAAGTTATACTTAGTATAGAGATTTTGTTTATTTGAGTCAATAAAATTAGTTAAATTTAATTCATTTGGGTTTATAATATTTTTTTAAATAGGTTTTTATACAATTAAATAAAATACTTAAATAAGTTATTTTCATAATAAGAAGTTTTGTTTTCTGTGTTTACGGTTAAAAGCAAAATAAAGTGTAAATAGTTATAGGGGTATAGCGCACTCGGTTCTAAAACTACCATTGAACTTAGCTGATGAGGACATGCCGGTATGTAACATTAGCAAAAGCAGTGAGCGCGGAAGAAAGTTGCAGCAGTGTAAGCTGTTGGTTGGGATGAATGTACAATGTTCCACAAAAGAGCTATATAAGCACTAGATGGCACACTGCAACTCATATAAGTATTAATACGTATGTGTCTTATTTGTAAAATAATTAGCCGAAATATTTAAAAATGATGCCCAAAGACACTATTCCACGCGGACGAAGTCGCGGGCACAGCTAGTTATAAATAGTAGTGAATCTTTTCCTATTTACGTTAACACTGTTGTGTCCCACCTTCACACTGAAATTGGAAAAAATGACAGTATGATGACCGGTAACATAATTTCCTTAACTTAACATTGGTGTGAAGTATCGGTGTGAAAGTGAGTCGGACGGGAACTTTCGACGTTTCCGTAAACGGTAACAGTAAACTGTCCCCTGAAATTCAGTATATTTTTCAGTGCCTGATACCCAGATGCCCATTGCCCAGAGACCGCTGATGAACTGCAACGATGACCACATTGCAGTTCATGCTCGCAGTGGAGAAGTGAAACTTTGCAATTGTACCAAACTATTACCATTTATATGCAAAGTTAAAGAGAAGGATGTCAATTCCCATAAAGTCTGTCATGATTATGACATAGGTTATCGTACGCGTAAGTTGGATTTTTTTTTAAATATATAATTTATCATCGTCATCATTGGCTTCTCCCTTTCCCATTATTCATGGTCGGAGCAATGTGTCATTTTCTTGCATTCAGACTTATCAGCCGTCATATCTAAAGTTACCCCTTTCTTACCCAATATATTATACCAATTATATCTCACACAATCCAACCACCAACCACAACCAACATCCTTTCACGTTCCAATTCATCATTCTCTTTGTCATACGTCTTTCAACCCTCCCCATTACGTGTCCATACCACGAACGGCGATGCCCTATACATATTTATAAACTAGCTGATTTATATATAATGGTACAGAACCCTTGGCCAGTTTTTAAACTTATATTACGGCATTGCAACTATTTCAATACATTTTTAGAGCAACTGTATTGAAATAGTTATTTAAATTGCTTTCAGATTACCAGTACATCAGTAGCGTCGGTAGCTGCTACAGAATATCAGATATAGAATTACCATGGAACAACGCCTACGCTGAATGCAATGCTGAAGGTGCTCATCTAGTGGTGCTAAACTCTGAGGCCGAGCAACAGGTTGTTTGGAACATCATCAAAAATGCGTCAACCGTACCGAATGATTATGAACCATCGTACTTCTTCGCGGGATTTAGAGCTGAGAGCTCCACTAATAGGGATAAGGCACGGATATTTAAAACAATATTTAGTAAGTAATTTGAATGCTAGGATTCAGGCCTCCTCTCGATCTTTATTTTATATATAGGGTTTAGAGTTCATCACAACTGCTCATCTGCTGGTTGGTGTGTTTTCAAGCCAAATGGTACTTAGTTTAGCGGTATCTAGATAAGAACTGAGAACTTAACGTACACTGAACGAAGTTGCCCGAGATAAATAAACCCAAACATAGACAGGCTTATCTCTAGGTACCTAGGTGCTACAGGTATAGCGATTTTTCTATCCCATAACTCTACTATGGTTGCCACTACTTTTCTTGCGTATTTTAAATAAACGGAACCTAATGTCACCAAGTTCCTCGGTCGTCGCTTAAATAGTCAGTTATTTCATAACAGTAGATATGTGAGCGTGGTAAGCGCATCATGTCATATATTACGTACCGTACGGTTGCTCATATTTTTACTTTATTATTATTATTTAAAAAAATCGATTTTAATCGATTTTTTCTATAATCGATTATTTTTTCACATTCCTACTTTTAATTCGCCTTGTACGTAATTTCCAAACGATATGTATTGTCGTTTCAGACCAAACTCTGGACGAGGCTGGCTACAGTGTTTGGACTGACAACGAACGGGAGTATATAACAAACCGTGACAACTGCGGATCGATCTTCAAGAATGACGGCAAATTATATGGCTTAAGCTGCGAATTTGCAAACCCGTTTGTTTGCGAAAAAGATCTACGTCCGCCCAGAATTGCAGAATTCAGAATTGCAGATCTACGTCCTCCCAAAAGTAAACTTTTTATACACTCATCGTCGACATTGATCAATTTTTAATCAAATCAACATACACGTCAAAATTTATACGCGAACGAATTCAGGGGGATCATCTAGTAACAAATAATGTTAAAATATTACGTACCAATTAAAATGTACGAAAACATTATTTACATACCTTTATTATTGCCTGACGTTTCGACCAGGTTGCACCGGTCGTTGTCACAGGCTGACTGTCTAAGTAATGTCAGTCTGTTTCCGTTCTGCGGGCCCGCAGACCATTACACTTTGGAAAAGATACCTTCACGATATTTAGTATTGTCAAAGGAAGCAAACAGCACGTGGATCAATATATTCAACATCTCAATTCCATTCAACGGCAACGGATCAGCGACCCCTTGGTATTGCTGATCTCCATGGGCTATGGTGTTTGCTTTCCATCAGGTGACCCACGTGCTAGCTTGCCCCCTCTTTTATAAAAATAATCACCCTAAACTAAGGTATTACGTGTGAAATGCAGACGGATTGATCATTGCCTTTCCTAGACGTAAGGATGTCCGTGAAATCTGATGGATCATTGGCACACTGTGTAACCGCAAGTCTACTTACACGGATAGATACCTACATGCAACGTCCCACCACCCTCGTTTGCAATCCGTTATAACATCAATCATACTGTACCGCGTCTGTATAAGTGCAAATCTGTGGGTAGCTGCCTTGGGCTCAATTTACATCGCCGCGGAATGGAATGGAATGAAAGCGACATATTTAAGTTTAGTATTTAAGTTTATAAGTTATACAATTGACATATAGTTCAATATGCTATGAACAATTTCGTTGCAAAAAGTGAAGGGAGGCGCTACTCTCCCGTTTAAAATAGAATGAAATGGATCGACTCGACTAAATTATTTGCTAAACTACTACACTAAATTACTCGCTTCTAGACTAAAATACTAGCGGCCTCATTTACGGAGACGTGGCGCGCCGCGCGGCCCGCACCTAATTCAAATATATGGCCACGGCATTGTATAAGTGCGTTTACGGAGAAGCGGGTTTTATCGGGGTCGCACGCGGTGTGTATCGCAGCGGCGCACGTAGCGGCACCCGCGGCGGGAACCTTCTGCCAGTTGCCAGTCTTCATTTGGAAATCGCACAAAGCAAACGTAGTCACCGTTGTAATGGAGTACGATATGTTCGCCTTTTCGCACGGGTATTTAACAAAAACTTCTAAAATTCTCTCTGACTGGCAATTTGATCTACACTACTTTGCGTGCTTCCGCCACGAATTAGTTCATGCAAACTACTGCTGGCCTGCACCCGCCCACTACCGTTAGTAGTTGCTGTGGCTGCTTTGGTCGTCTCTGCTCCAGCTGCTGTGGTCGTCTCGGCGAATCTCCAACATCTGAAACAGAAGATACATGCGACCGCCGCTGCCCCGACTGCCGTGGTCGTCTCTGCGACACGTGTTTCGCCTCTACGCGAGGCATCCTCAGGCGATCTATAGATGTTGATGGTTAGAACAACAACAACAAATTCATTTGTAGGTTGCACACACTGCTATGCCCTACCTCTCTTTTCGCCAGAGCCCCGTATGTCAGTCAGGGTGCAACACGTGCAGGCGAGGTTGGCTTTGGTGCAAAGATGTTGATGAACCATTTTTACCCCAATTTGCTTATCCATAGCATAGTTAATAATACATCTGAAAACATTATGTGGTTTCAGGAATACCACCATCGAAAAGCCACAAACAGTTCAGGGCGGACTATGAGTATAATCACGAAACGAATGCATCCTACAAATTGCACATAAAAACACAGTCCAACGTAGTTGCTCAGCTAATATGTGAAGCTGAAGGTGCTAAACTGATGCTGCCTACTTCAGACTTGGACAATGCTCAGATGCAAGACATGTTGAAGAAATACCCCGATATTGGGGAGTATGTTTGGGTGCAAAATCCACACCAGTCTGCTGAAGAAAAGAGAATCATTGACTGTAAGTAGGATTATTGAGATATGTGATGATGTGATGATCACATATCTCCAGATGTCGTGCTTGGCTAATCAATTACTTTTGCTGACTAGCGAAAGGGGCTCTGGCGAAAGAGAAGTAGTATAGGTACCCAGACTGGGGAAGTACCTCCACTTTACAGAATACTGCAGCCGAATAACAGTTCCCTTGAGGATTATCGTGTTACTTGTGTTTCATGCAAATAAATAAGCATATTGGTATTACTCATAACATTTATCATCCATAAAAAGACATTGTTCAAACACATTACACACATTTTACAGCTAACACACGCTATTCACACTCACACACGCAATACGTAAAGGTATTCCGTGATCGACTTTATTTCCTTGAATATGATAAAATATAACATGCAAATAGAAATATTAATATTATAGTTAAACAGTCGTCATTTAGTTTTACTTCATTAGTTCAAGTTTTACAATATTTTTGATGTAATTTAATTATTATGCACCTAATTTGTAACAAAGATTTAGTTATAATCAAAAATGGCAATTAATATTAATAATGATATTTCATCTGAAATTGATAATACGTAGGCGAGATGATAAGTAACTAGCCACTGCTATTTAAAAAGTTAAAATAAAACAAAAATATATGTCATTTTTAAATTCGTATCTCTGGCCACCTGTGTTCTAAATTTGGTGGCGTGAAAATTTTATTGATTTTTTGTCATTTGAAAATATATTTCGTCAACTGTTTTCAAAATGGATAAAATTGAACAAAGAGCGGCGATAAAGTTTCTTCATATGAAGGGCATGAAGGGGAAAGTTATCTATGACTATGGGTGAATGTGCTCCTTCTTATGCCACAGTAAAAAACTGGGTGGCTGAGTTTAAACGCGGTCGTACATGTGTCCAAGATGAAGCCCGCCCCGGACGTCCAAAAAGCGTCATGACTCCGGAAATGGTCGTGAAAGTACATGATATGGTTTTATCAGATCGACGATTAAAGTTATCTGAAATAGCTGACACTACATGTATCTCAAAAGAACGGGTACATCATATCCTAAGTAAGGAATTAAATATGAAAAAGTTATCGGCCCGTTGGTTGCCGCAACGCACGATCAAAAAAGGATTCGGGTGCAAAACTCAAAAGAATGTCTGGACCGTTTTCAGAGTAATACGGCCGATTTTTTACGTCGATTTGTAACAACAGATGAAACATGGGTTCAGCATTACACGCTAGAATCAAAAATTCAATCAAAACAGTGGACTCAATCGGGACGCCCGGCTCCAAAAAAGCCATCGCTGTCTTATAATAAGACATTTACACTTCTTCAGTAGTCATACAAAACCCAAACTGATATAGAATTGACAATAACATACTTATATTTGAAATAAAATGTTAATCCGAAACTCTTATGGTAGCACTACTCTTAAGCAAGCTCTCGGGAAAAGTAAGGTTAAGCGCCCGAAAATATATATATCAATCCGTAAAACTATATATATCGAAAAACTATATATATTTGGGGTGTATGTGGCTCACCACTACCTTAGAGCCAAAGCCAACCTCACCTGCACGTGGTCACCCTGCTGTTTAACAAACGAGGCTCTGGCGAAAGAGAGGTAGGGCTCAGTGCCCGGCTGGGGAGGTACCTCCACCTCACAGAAGACCGCATCCAAATAGCATCCCTGCGGGCATCGACCACTAATAAATAGTAGTGATCGATGTCTGCAGCGGTTGTTGTGTTCCTGCGAGTGAGTGAAGTCTCCAGATAGTAATGCTTGGGGGATTGCTGTGGCGACATTGTGGGAGCGGCGGAGGATTCCTTCTATTCATTGCCAGGAGGACTGAGCTGACCCGGCGGCCAGGGAGACCCGTTGAAACGGTTGTTCCGCTGACCGCCCGCGGTATAGTACAGGGGCCCAATCGAGGCTAACCACCTCGAGAGGCTGCCCTATCATACCGCGCATAATCTCGGGGTAGATCGTCGTGCCAGTTGGTGACCGGAAGGTGGGGACCCGGCGACTACCTCCGGGGGGGTGCGGGGGCCCTTCCGTCCGTCGGGTCAGTGCAGCTCCTCTAACCGCTGATATGCCCGTGTCGACCTACGGTCGACAAGTGACGTCACGACCTTGAAACGCTTGAAATGCCCGTGTCGACCTACGGTCGACATTTGCAGTTTGGCGTTCAGTTTTGGGCACATTGAACAATACTCATCTGTCATACATTCAGGCCCATTTGTTTATGTTTTTTTCGTTTCTCCGCCATATTTGCTATCGGATTAAGGCCAAAGAATCATAAACTCAATGGAAAAAAAAATAAAAAAAGGGGTTTAAGTGACTCGCCTTAACGGCGCCAGATGTTCGGGCCGGTGTCAAGTGCTATAAAAACTTATTTTGTTTAGGTAAGTGTAGGTTTTTGTTTATTAACATCGGGTTTTATCTCCCTAGCGTATTTTTAAATAAAAAACTATACGTTATCGCGTTAGTTCATAAGGTATTTTTTTGAATACAAGTAGGGCTATGAAACACCACTTGAGAATGTTTAGACCATCGTAATTCTACACTATAGTCGAGTGTTGAACAACAAAAGACGGCATTGTATAGTGCTGTTCTTAGTAAACGTAAAAAACACCACTTGTAGGCACTCAATAATAAAGTTGCGTCTCAATGACCGTTTTTATGGGGCCCCGACCACCCGCGGCGCCGGGCAGGTAGGAACAAAAAACAAATGGGCATCGTTCCGCCGCGTTTTTGCGCGGGGGGGGGGGGGGGCGGGGGGCTCACTTTGGGGGGCAAAAGAACGGCTAACGGCAAGTTTATGGAGGGACGGGGCCACCACCACCTTCTCTTCTGTCGTGACAGCAATTTCCACTTTTCACATTTCCCATACTTATGACAGCGCAACAAATGAGAAATGGTCATACAGCGGTGCACTCCCCCACCACCCTGCTAAAGGTGGAGTTCGCTAACATCCGCGGACTCCACGCGAATCTCAACGCCGTCCACCAGCACCTCGAGACGGCCCGGCCTGCCTTGCTGTTTCTGACGGAGACACAAATCCAGCGTCCTGCGGACACTTCGTACCTGCAATACCCCGGCTATGTACTCGAGGAGAACTTCCACGCGAAAGCCGGGGTCTGTTTGTTTGTCCGTTCGGATGTCTGTTGTCGCCGTCTGCGCTGTTATGAGGATCCCTCCTTTCCCGTCCTGTGCGTCCGGGTGCATGTGATTGTAGGCCTCCGGAGTCGGCTGTACATGTGCCTGTACTGATCCCACAATGGAGATACGGAGACAACTCGACTCTTCGAATATCTAAGTCGGACGGCAGATGAAGCGCTGGAGCGGTACCCTACTGCAGAGATGGTATGTTTGGGGGACTTTAACTGCCACCACGACTCGTGGTTGGGTTCCTCCACAACCAACCATGCAGGAAGAGCCGCTCATGCGTTCGCTCTGTCCCACAGCCTGACACAATTGGTAGACCAACCTACCAGAATACCCGACATTGGTGATCAGGCGCCCTCTCTGCTCGACCTACTGCTGACCACCCACCCTGAGGGATACCGGGTTTCTGTTGAGGCACCCCTGGGCACCTCTGATCACTGCCTGGTGTCCACAATGGTGCCAAGCGCAGTCCTGCCGCAACCCGCGGCAGTCAAGCGCCGTGTATGGCACTACTCGTCAGCAGATTGGGGCGGTATGCGCAACTACTTTGTTTCCGTCCCATGGGGGCAGCACTGTTTCAGTGAGAAGGATGCTACGGCGAATGCTGCGGCTATTGTTGGCGAGATTGGCATTGGGATGGAGTATTACATCCCTTACTCCGATGTCGCCATCAAAAGCCGGAGACGCCCGTGGTTTAATCGCGAGTGCGCTGATGCTGTTAGTAACAAGCAGGCAGCGTACCTTGCTTGGACCAGGGGCCGCGCCCTCAATGATCCCAATATCAACTCGCTGAAATCAGCCTACAACGCTGCCACTAAGGTATGCAAGAGGGCATTCATTAGAGCGGACGCACAGCGCGTTGCACGTGTGGGCCAGGAGCTAGTGTCGCATCCCACTGGGTCACATGGCTACTGGCGACTGGCTAAAACCATACAGGCAAACTTTTGTGAACCGTCGCTGCCACCGCTGAGATGCCCCGATGGCTCACTGGCACATCAGCCGCAGGATAAAGCCAACCTCATGGCTAGCCTCTTTACGGCTAACTCCCGGGTCGATGATTGTGGCACACAACCACCAACTATACCCTCCAGTGGTTCTAACATCCCTGATATTCGTATCAGACAGTGTGACGTACGATCAGAACTGCAATCACTTGATGTCCGAAAACCAGTGGTCCAGACGGTATTCCGGCGATTGTACTTAAAAAATGTGCAGCAGAGTTGTCTCCGGTGTTAACGCGCCTCTATCGTCTCTCGTACTCAACCGGTTGTGTTCCAGAGACTTGGAGAGAAGCTAATGTGCAACCGGTCCCAAAAAAGGGAGACCATTCGGATCCATCAAATTACCGCCCCATAGCCGTAACCTCAGTACTGTGCAAGGTCATGGAGAGGATCCTCAATAATCAACTGATCCGCTACCTAGAAGATCGTTCCCTAATTAATGACCGTCAATATGGTTTTAGGCCGAAACGATCAACGGGTGATCTTCTAGCGTATGTAACGCACCTCTGGGGTGAGGCAATCGACAAATTTGGTGAATCTATGGCAATCAGCCTAGATATTGCCAAGGTGTTTGATTGGGTTTGGCACAAAGCACTTCTCTCCAAGCTTCCGGCATACGGTCTGCCTGTCCAGCTTTGTGACTGGATTGCTAGCTTTCTGCATGAGCGTAGAATCCGCGTCCTTGCAGATGGTTGCGCTTCGCAGTTCATGCCAGTGAATGCGGGCGTCCCCCAGGGCTCCGTTCTATCGCCCACCCTCTTTCTGCTTCATATCAATGACATGCTACCTCTTAGAAACATTCATTGCTGTGCTGACGACAGTACGGTTCATGGGCGATATTTCGGTCGGCCTGGTGCTGGTAGGGCAGAAATCGGTGAGAAACGGGAGACTCTAGTTCTTGAACTGGATCGGGTGTTGGATCTCATTAGTAAATGGGGTTCCAGCAATCTGGTCGAGTTCAATGCTAAGAAAACCCCAAAACATCTCCGTTTCTTCCTACCCCTAGTCTTCAGAGCACTTCGCTCAATTTGCGAGAGAGCTTAAATATGCTGGGCATGGATATTCGCTGCAACCTTAACCAAAGGGAATATATTGAAAGCCTCATCTCAACAGCCTCAAAAAAACTCGGGATCCTGAACAGGGTGCGGCGGTATAAGACTCAAATTCGGGCCTGTGTGGAGTACTGCTCGCATCTCTGAGACGGTTCCGCCCAGTATCTCCTCTTAGATTATTATATAATAAACTAGCGACCCGCCCCGGCTTCGCACGGGTGCAATGCTGATACTAAATGTACTACAGAAGGTCTTTGCGCTTTGTCCTATCCAGTCCTTCCCCAGTTATAGGCACACGCCGCCGGCTCCGCGGCCGGTACCGCCACAGCCGTTATGTCCCTGCATTTTAAATGTGTAATATCTTCTAAACTATTCATTTAAATTACATGCTATGAAGGGATATTGATCTATATTAAATGCGCAATGTATTTAAGGTACTTAATTGGATAAGGATTAATTCTGTATTGCTTAAAATCGCTTCGTAAATAAGGCATTATTTCTTGTAAAAAGCAAAGGATAAAATAACGGTTATTGTGTGTTACCACTAAGAGATAGACATATACCATCGCGAACTTTTTTGTAGACCATTTTAAGGTGAACAATAATGTACTACATTATTTTGATCTATCTCGTTGGGTTCAGCCAGCGTTTGCAATGAAAGAGCAAAAAAATGTGTTTATTTACGACATCACATTAGAAACCACTAAATTATCAGTGTTTTTCTACTATGTTATGCATATATTATACATATAAACTTTCCAGTTGAATCACTCTATCTATTAAAAAAAACCGCATCATAATCCGTTGCGTAGTTTCAAAGATTTAAGCATACAAAGGGACATAGGGACAGAGAAAGCGACTTTGTTTTATACTATGTAGTGATAGCGAAATAAAACTAATAAACATATAAATAAAGTAAAAAGTAATTTTATTAAAAAAGAAATTATATCAAATTTTAAAAATCCCTCAAAAGTTTGACAGATAATTAATAATATAACTGGCAAAATTTCAAAATCGATTGACGAAATTATAATTAAAAGCTTTTAAGGAAAATGCATCTAGTTTATGTAACAAATTTGCTAATGATTTTATAAGTAATATCATCACCATAATTCCTAAGTGTTCCACTACACTAATGAATGATAGCTCCTATATAAATATACCAAACTTGTCTATGAGAATTAATCTTGCTACTACTTTTAAAATTTCACAAATAATAAAAAAAATAAGTTCTAAAAAAAGCCCAGGTATCGATTGCATTCGAGCCGGGGATTTGCAGCATATTAACGATCAGATTTCCCCAGTTTTTTCAACTCATTTAATTAACAGAATGATTAAAATTCGACAACACGCAGACGAGATGAAGATAGGCATTATTAGACCTATTCATAAAAAAGGTTGCACTAAGGACACAAATAACTATAGGCCAATCAATATATTACCGTGTATCAATAAATAGTAGAGGAATTTTTCGGTGAACAATTATAAAAATACCTATCCAGCAATAAAATTATCAATAGTAAACAATTCGGTTTTCAAAATAATAAAAACACTACAAAATTATTATTGCAATTCACTAATGAGGTTAATGGTTATTTAAACGAAAAAAAACATGTGCTTGCTTGCGTCTTCATAGACTTCACCAAAGCCTTCGATTTGTTGAATTATAACACACTATATAACAAGTTACAGCAGGCTGATATACAGGGTCCACCCCGGGGAGTGGTTTAAGAGCTATCACACTAATAGAAAAAATACAGTTAAGATAGGAGGGAAATTTAGTTACATGACTAATACTGAACGGGGTACAGCACTAGGCTCCAAAATCGGTCCTATTGAATACCTTATATACGTCAATGATATGTGTAATATATTCTAGGGGGAATCTGTACACCAATTCGCTGATGACACGTGCTTGTTGTCTGCTAGTGAAAGTATAAATGAGGCGGAACAGGTAATGCAAAATAACTACGACTTATTGTGCAAATGGGCACACGATGTAGGGCTTGTTATTAATTCCCAAAAAACCACATTAATGCATATCCACTCCCCATATTTAAAAGAAAAAAAAACACCAACCATTGTAACCCATTCTCATGATTGTCTTCACCTCAATATAGTCAACAGTTGTAAATGTGACCATTTGCAGTTAGTTAAGCAACATACATACCTAGGATTAATAATAGATGATAAATTTAACTGGAAACCACATATTGATAACGTTTGCAATAAACTCAGATCAGTGATGGAAGAACTCGCTATATTGAAGCATACGTTGCCATATTATGTCACGCGTAGAATGCTGTATCTGTCCCTTGCCGATTCGATAATCAACTATGGTATAAGTAGTTATGGTCGCACCTTCATATCATATTTGAATAGTATCTACGACTTGCAATTAAGAATACTTATATACATTATACCTATTCATGTTAAGAATAAGTACAAGGAAGACAGTTATATAGGATTATTTAAATTCTGTCAAATTATTAATGTAGTAGATAAAGTAAAACACGCAATGATATATGTACATTTTGAGAAGATAGAAATATTAGATAAAAGAAAGCGTGTAAGTAATTTACGTCAGATTACAAACTTACCTACGTATGTACTACCTACATATTTTATAATAACATGTATGGAATGAGGACATGGGAATATTATGTCACCTAAAATCTTGAATGATTTACCGACAAACATGAGTATGGCGGTGAATCAACGAGGGCCAAATCCATACAATAAACGTAAAAGTTCTGAAACAACATTATAAACAAACCAGATAAAAAAAAAAGTAGAATACATGTATTTATAAAAAAAAAACATTTGTCTTGCATCGAGCCAATGATCTCACCTTATGGCGGATAAACCATTTCTGGTTTTTGCGAATGGTCGAAGTACTTTTAATGTTTATTATTAATATTTTGGATAAATAAATAAAAAAAAATATACATAAAATTAGAGGAAATGAAATTATTTCCATTCATAGATATAATTTCAATTGCTCTATTTATTTTTTATTTTTTTTTAAAGTAAAATATTATATGTTAATATTTTACTTTTATTTTAATTAGTTGTAAATCTCTCATTAATTTTCAACGTTAACATTATTGTGTCCCACCTTCACGCTGAAATTGGAAAACATGACAGTGTGACTACCGGTGTGAATTGTCAGCGTGAAAGTGAGTTGAACGAGAACTTTCCACGTAACTGTTTACTATAAAAAAAAAAAAAAAAAAAAAAACACCTCCGCCTAGGTGGGTTTTGACGATGATCCCACGACCTGCCGATGACCTGTCCAGTGCTCCTCTAACTGAGCTACCAGATTCAAATCCCACCTAGGCCCCCGCAGTTGTATTTTTCAATTAAAAAAAATACTTTTGAATATTCTAGCAAGTTGACCGAAATCAACGATTTAAATAATAGTTACTGTTTATTGTCTCCTGAAATTCAATATATTTTTCAGTGATTTTAAACGAGGAAACCGTGCGCTTCCCGTCCATTGACCAGAGATTGCTGATCAGCTGCAACATGGTCTCTCGCAGTGGACAAGTGATACTTGGCAATTGTTTAAATGACCTACCATTTATATGCAAAATTGAAGACAAGGATGTAAATTACGACTTTCTCTGTGATATTTATGGCACAAATACTCGTACGAGTAAGTTGGATTATTTTTTTTAAATATGCTTAAGTTATCATCGTCATCATAGGCTTGTCCCTTTCCCATTATTTTTGATCGGCACAGTATGTCTTTTTTTCCATTCACACTTATCAGCTGTCATATCTACAGTTACCCCATTCTTACCCATATTATCTCTCACACAATCCAACAACCAATCACAACCAACCACAATCCTTTCACGTTCCAATTCATCGTTTTCTTTCTCTTACGTCTTTCAACCCTCCGCATTACGAGTCCAAACCACGAAAGGCGATTCCCTCTCTATATCTATAAATCATCGAAATTATTTTCACTTCGGGCCTACATATTAAATAAGTTCAGTTAATATAATAAGTTATACTAATATACCTATATGATGTTAGGATTCAAGAAATATGGACATGGTATCAAAAGGATACCATGTCCATATTACTTGAATGACGAAAGACATATTACTTGAATGATGACAAATGAATGAATGGTTTGAGTGACGTCACGGATGTCAAACGTTATACTTAGTTTTGATTACAGTATTAATTATTCAATATATAAACAACAGTAGTTATTTGACATAATTTATTGCTCAATGTTATGTAATAGTAACAATAACTAACATCAAGTGTTATCTAGTGATATTATCAAGTTTTACTACATAAACTCGAAATTAAAATATTAAAGTGCTAATGTTTATGTACCCACCGTAAATAATATATTACCTATATTGTGTTTACCAGGCACATTTGTGATTTATATAATTATTTGTCGTCTTATTGGGTATATTAATTAAAAATGGCTAAGTGTGGTGCGTGTGGTCGATTCTTGCAGCATGCGGATGGAGCAAAGTGCTCAAATAACAAGTGCCCAATGGTGTTTCACCGAAGTTGTGTAGGGATGAGTGAAACGTCGAAGGTTTCTGCAAATTGGTTATGCCCCGGTTGCAAGGCTAGGAAGCCTAGAGGGGACAACGCGGATACACCCGTGAAGGCCTTGAGTGAGGACAGTGACACTCTGTTCAGTGGAGGGCGAGATGGTTACCACGGAAGTCAGCAACATATCCGAGGAAATACTATCGGAGATAAAATCGTTCCGAGCAGAGATGCGTGCATTTACGGTGGAGTTTCATGCCTTACGAGATTTTTTACTTTCATGCCTTATGTTGGACCTCAGGAGGACGGTCACGGCCAGCGTTCATTGAAAACAAAATTGAAGGGTTAAAGATGGCTGAGGTGGAGCAGTTCATTGCTACTATAAACCAGCTCAAAATGGAGCTCAATGAGCGCGATCAGGGCCTCCTTGCTGAGGATATTGAGATTTCAAATTTACCGGAGACCGCAAGTGAGAACATCCTGCACACAGTGGGCTTAATTGCGTGTAAGCTTGGAGTAACACTTGAGTAGCGTGACATCGTTAGTGCCTACCGAGTGGGGTTGCCGCGGGCCCGCGTCGGTGGCGGCGAGGGAGGTCATGATGATGATGGTGGTGCGAGTCGGGGCCGGCCTAGGACCGTAGCCGTTAGATTGGCGCGTCGATCACTCCGTGATGACTTCCTCCGTGCAGCCCGCGTTCGTCGGGAGGTGACTACTGCAGATCTGGGCATTTCTGACCCACCACGGCGCTTCTACGTCAATGAGCGGCTCACCAGAGTCAACAGACGGCTGCTCTTCAAGGCGCGTGAGCTTGCCGGCTCGACCGGCTGGAGGTATGTCGGACGAGAGGCGGCCGTATATTTGCACGACAAGGCCCTGGCAAACAGTCGTTTCGTGTGCGCTCTGATGATGATCTTCACCATATCTTCAGGGCCCCTTATTCGCCGATACCTGCTGGTTCTCAATCATCTGTGCTGTCGAATTGATGGGGTGGCCTAATCTTTTGGCAATGTAGTAGATAAATCTTTAAATTGTAATAATTTAATTGCTGAAATGACAGAGACAGAGAGGAGTTTTTGTCTGTGACGTAGTGTATGAACCCATGGTACAATGGTTCTGAAATTCTAAAAAATATCTGTTATTTTTGTGACAATTGTTACGTAATGCATATACTCGTATATGCTGCTAAAATTTATAAAATAAGTATCTTTGTATTAAGAATCAAAACCAGCTATTTATATTTATCTAATAGAATTTTTTATTGCTGCTCTCCGAGGACTTTAGTCGAAACAGCTAGTGTCAAATACGTTAGCATGCCATGCAATTCTTATGTTCTGCCAGCGATCTATACATTATTTTTATTAGTACCTGATACAATAGGACCTACTTTTTCATGTATCTTCTAATGGCTAATAAAAATTTATTTAAAGTTGGTCTTTTAAACGCTGGATCGCTGGGTTCCCGTCACGATGAACTAACTTATAGTGGCAACGACTCGCCTGTCACCTGACATACTAGCAATTAATCAAACTTGGCTCAGGGAAGGTGAAGACGCACGTGCTTCAGTGCTGCCAGGCTATAGGCTGCACCATGTCCCTCGGCCCCTAACCACTCGTGATGGACGAGGGGGTGGGTGGTGTTGGATTCTATATAAAAAAGAATGTGCATGTTCGAATATGCAACCATCCTAGTACCAATACTGTTGAACAAGTATGGCTGCGAGTAAAGTTAAATAAAAAATAAAAAATCATTGGAACTGCTTATCAGCCTCCCTGACAGGATGTCAATGTTTTTATGGAGGCTCTGACTGAGTCAATTACATCCTTCTCAGGATATGACCATAATTATGATACTGCTAGGGGACTTCAATATCAATTGGCTCGATCCTACAGATAGGAAGACTACTCTACTGAGAGATTTTCTTTACCATACATCCCTGGTTCAGTCGGTTACTGTACAAACACATTTCACAGAGCATAGTCAGACACTAATTGATGTAGTCTGTGCAGATAACTGCCTGAATCAGGTATCGGTTGAACATATTCCTGAGTTGGGTCAACATGCGTTTATAACAGCCCATTTAGTTATTAGGAAAAATAAACCTATTCCCAAAAAAATTTAATTTCGACCCCTTACAGACATATTGTTTGATAAATTTGATGAGGACCTCCGAAAATTAGATTGGAACCATTTATTGAGTTTAACTGATGCTAATGAAATGGTAAAGTGCTTTAATGAGAATTTACTATGGCTATTTGATTTACATGCACCTTTAAAGACCATATCAATTAAGGAAAAGGCTCCACCTTGGATCACATATACTATAAGACAAATGATGAAAATTCGAGATCGTAGTTACAGAAGGTATAAAGCTAGCAAACATGACACTCATAGGGATTTTTATAGGCAGATGAAGGCAGTTGTGTCCTCGGCTTTGCACTCAGAAAAAGTAGCGTATTTTAAATCAAGCATTAATGCTAATATTAATAAACCTAATAAATTACGGAAAAACCTAAAACATACTGTTCTCTCTTCAGAAAAAAAAACTGATGATCTTCCACAGTTTTGTGACCCTGACCAGCTTAACAGGCACTTTCTTAATGTTCCTGGGAATGCATCAGTTAATCTTTCAGACCTCACTCGCTTTGAGTTTGACCGTTTCAGTGCCTCTACAAACCTTGAACCTGTTAGTGAGGTTATCATAAACAAAATAATTAATAATCTAAATTCCAAAGCATTGGGTATTGACAACATCTCTTTACAAATGATAAAACTTACTTTACCTATAACTCTTAAAATAATTACACATATTGCAAATACTTCTATAACAACGGGTGTCTACCCTGATCTTTGGAAAATTGCCTTAATTAAACCTTTGCCTAAAATACCGAATCCGGCAAACTTGAATGATTTACGTCCTATAAGTATCTTGCCTTATCTCTCCAAAATTCTTGAAAAAGTAGTTGCTTCACAGTTATCTAATTATCTGGAGAGAGAGGGAATACTACCAAGATTTCAATCTGGTTTTCGCAAAGGACGGAGTACCTCTACAGCATTACTCGATGTCATTGATAATATTCTTGACTCAATGGATCATGGATATGGAACCATTCTGGTTCTGCTTGATTTTTCAAGGGCCTTCGAAACAATTAATACCAAACTGTTACTCTCCAAACTCTCTTATTACGGCTTTACTCCGGAAACAATAAATTGGTTTGAGAGTTAACTTATATAAATGAAAGATATCAATTTGTCGAGTTACGCACAGAGAATGATTCTGAAGGCTCTACTTCTTCTTTGATGCCAGTAAATAGAAGTGTGCCTCAAGGTTCGGTGCTAGGTCCTCTTCTCTTCATTCTGTACAGTGCAGATCTAGTCAGTAATATCCATCATTGTAAGTATCATTTGTTTGCAGACGATCTCCAGATTTATTATCCATGTGATCCCAAGCAATCTCACATAGCTGTCAAAATTATTAATGATGATTTGAAGGGTATAGTCTCATGGGCAGATAAAAATGGGCTTGTTCTTAATGCCAGTAAATCAAAATTCATGTTGCTCGGTACACGTAGGCAAGTATTGGATTTACTCAGCATGCAGCCTATGGTTGTGGTTGGTGGGGAGCCAATTGAGCTGGTAGGTGAGGCACGAAACTTGGGATTGATTATGGACTCTCACCTAAAATTAGAGAAACATGTGTCAGTATCGGTGAGGAATTGTTTTTATCGCTTAAGACTACCTATTATATAAATTACGACCTTTCATCAGCACAGATAAGAGCCCAAATAAGAGTTAGGTTATGTGAATCCCTAGTATTGTCTAAATTAAATTACGCAAATAATGTGTTTGGTCCATGTTTATTGAAGAAGACAGAGCGTTTAATCCAGCGAGTGCTAAACGCATGTGCTCGCTTTTGCTACAACATCCCCCCTCGAACACATGTTACACATTTTCTTAATAAGGACAATCGACTGAAAATGTCTTGTCGCATGCGTCTCCACCTTGCTTGCCTTCTCTTTGATATCATTCATACAAAAAGCCCTAGTTACCTTTTCGAGAAACTGCTGTGGGCGAAGAATGTACACAATTATTATACGAGGGCCTCTTATCATCTTTTGCTCACACCTCGCCATAGAACGACGACATTTCGTGGTAGTGTCAAATTCAGTGCATCCAAATGTTGGAACAATATTCCTCCGCCACTGCGTGCACTACAAAGTAAAAATACATTCAGATTACGTCTCCGGAACTATCTATTAAACAAACAAAAGTGTGGTTATGTTTTGTAGCATTAATATTGCTAACCTCTGCTTCTGCATGGTATTCCATCATTCTAACATTAAATGTGCTGTATTACATTAGCATAGCAGTCCTAAATCAGTAAAAAACTAAAAACTTGTAAGATTCCTGCCATCTAACAATGACGAGCTCGGTGGTCGAATGGTTGGCGGTGGCCGCTTTGACTCGGAGGTCATAGATTCGATCCCTGCACAGGACAAATATTTGTGTGTGTGAACGTGTCTGTTTGTCTTGTTCTGGGTGTTTCCTATGTGTTGTGTGTATGTACTTACAAAAAAAAATATATATAAACTAGATGTACCCGGTGAACTTTGTTTCACCTACATCTATCTACTTAATAATATATACGATCTAAGATCTGTGTCTCTATAAGAAGAGCCTACCCTGTGTGCCCGAACCTGGAGGATGTGCCATTGCAAGACATTTGTTTCCTAACTTGCCGCCTTCCATAAAATTTGACAATTCCAGCTTAAATGACTCTCTTGCAGTTTGCTTGCCATGTCCGAGAATTCCTGACACGATCCTTCTACGAAACTTCGCGCATACTGCGCAGCATATTAGTATTCGGACTCAGCCCATAGTTCTCAAGTGACCTCTTCCATTAATTCACTCATCGCACCAACTGCCCTCTATCCGCATTCGCCTGTGCAATTATATCAGCATTCATGGACACCTACCGGCTAAGCTGAAGACGATCCCCAACGGTGTTTCTGATCACGAAAATCAAACTTCAACTTAGAAGTATGATACTTGTGTTTAGCTTAACTGACAGTAACTCTGGAGCTCTACGGACTAAGCTGAATATGCTTGTCAATAACTTAAACGCAAGAACTACGTAAAACTATTTTTAGAATCAAAATATTCGATGGTAATCGGCTTCAGCTTCGGCGGTAAGTCCCCTGGTCTATGTGGATCCATGATACTGCTTGACAATTCGTCTAATTTAAAAGAAACCACAAATGTCTAATATATAAGAATATGTCTAATATGAACAAAAACAGACTAAGACTGATCGCTGGAGGACACCGACGTTAATGGTAATTTTGTCTCTCCTCTCCCACAGACGTCTAAACTATGGATTTGGAATTTCGGTACATGTCTCGGATGATGTCGATATAAAAACCTGGCAGCCCTTTAGACTTCAGTAAAGAAAGTTCTCGCCAAATAAATTTATGACTAAATGATAAAATATGATTATATTAAAATTACAGATTTAGGTACTTCAGAAAATAATGAGGATCCGTTTTATTTTGTAATAGGTATCACCTTGGTTAACATGACAGACCTATATAATGTGATGTAGGTCTTACCATATGCAAAGTTATACAACTCTACGTGAATCCACAAACCTCATTCTGCGTTCAGCCCCATTTTCTGGTCTATTCGCATTGCTGACACTGGTTACATTTATTGCAATCATTTTTGTAATTTACAATCCGAGTGTTTATGAAATTTACAAATTTCTATTATTTATTCTTAAGTACTGTACAAAGCATGATTTACCATAAACAGTCACTACATATTTCAACTCCTTTCTTGATGTCTATTACTATTGTGTCATTTCTATGTCACTTCTGAGAAAGTCATATTTGACAACCAACAAATATGACGTCGATTCTTTGTGACAATGACACTATTGATAGGTAGGTTCGCCATCTTTGATGTTATGACATTCGACTATAGTAAGAACACTTTCTATGGGAAATTAAAATTGTTGTTTTCACTATCTTTCTTGAATTTTTTCCCAAATTTCTCACCGTTTAAACCTTCCCTGGGCTAAGACAAACATTTTAAAACCAAAATCAGCTAAATCGGCCTGGCCGTTCTCGAGTTTTAGCGAGACTAACAAAAAGCAATTCATAATGTATTTAAATATAATATCGGTTAACCGGTGCCTATAGTATAGGCTTTGCTTGGTTCGGGACTGGATGGCCGTGTGTAGTTTGTCTAGAAATATTAAATAATGTGCAATAGGTGTATAATGGTTATGTTTTGTAATGTTTTTGAATTTTGTATCTGTCTCTGCGCGATATGCGAGCCTACAATGTTATTTGTAATGGAACACAAGTGCTGTAATGTTCCAACATATGTGTTTTTCCGAGATATTGTAAGAATCATAGTGATCTAGTAAAATAAAAGTGTGGTTATGTTTCGGGATGTTGACAACTCACATACCTTTGTCTCTGTATGATGTGCGTGCACTGTGACGTGTTGGGCACTGGATTATGCTGTGATGCACTATTGTTTTTCTGAATATTGTAGGAGTAGGAATTCCAGCCTATATTGTAACATGGTGTGGATTCTGGTAGCGAGGTTTTGTGGTGCATTTTCATTAACTTTTCACTATCACTATACATACGAGCCGCATAGCTACATTGTATAAATATTGTATTGTGATATTTGTGATAAAAGTTAACCGGTAGACGGAATTGACAGACAGTTATTAGGCATAATGGAAAACGATTTCGACAGCGATGACATATTGACTTTGTTCGATTGGTCATGTTGGTACCACTGTCGCACAATGTTGCCAGTATTGGCATCGATTTTGTTACTTAAACGATGTTAGAGCTATTAAGATATTATTATGTGTACTGTCTATTTATTGTTGTGAACTATTATTATTTCATGTTGCTGTATCTATGTTGAATTTGTATCGGCATCGGTGTTGTCACTTTTGGCCTGCACTGAAAAGCAGGGCTGAGATCACTCTGTGAACTCAGCAATGATCCCTGAGGGTGGGCCAAAATTTCAACGTCACTTCTTATATTATGTCTTGTTGTATTTGTGTACAATTGTATGTGCGAAGTTGGAATAAAAATATTTCTATTTCTATTTTCACTTCGCCAACAATAATACAGAACCCCAGTGCTAGAGAGTCCGATTTACACTTGAGCAGGTTTTTTGTTAATCTCCTCTCCTCATGTCGTGTTCCTCATTACTGAGGGTCATGATTCCTCCGCTGAATCACCTTGTCCGTGACAATAGTACGCCATCTGTTGCGGTCTTTAGCTGCACGGAGGGCATCATGAAGCTTTGTGTCCATCGATGAGCGGACTTGGTCAGACCATCTGCTTGGACTGCGGCCTCTCGGACGCCTGCCGTCGACCTTGCCAACAACCATTAGCTGTTCCAGGTTGTGGGCATCTTTCCTAGCAATGTGACCGAAAAATTCGACCACTCTGCGGAGGTAAGCAGATGATAATCGGGTTTTGATGCCGAGTTCCCGTAGAATAGACGCGTTGGTGCGGAAGGCTGTCCAAAGAATCTGCAGCATCCTCCTCCAGCACCACATCTCAACGGCACCTATGCGGTCTCGGCCGGCCTTTCCACGGTATTTTCCATGGTCCACGTTTCTGCCCCGTAACCGAATATGCTGAATATCAGTGACTGCATCAGCTTTACTTTGGTCTTCCGTGAGATGTTACGATCTTTCCATATTCGGCACAGCTAAGACATTGCGTGTTTAGCCGTCGCCTATTCGCCTTCTGATTTCCTTCTCACACGATCCAGTGTTGCTAATATTGTAGCCTAGGTAGATGAAATAATTGACAATTTCAAGGTTAAGTGCACCTGTAATCTGCAGTTTTTTGGCACGGTCCACTACCATAAGTTTGGTTTCGGTGTGGTTAATTTTTAGTCCCAGGTCTGAGTTTGTTTTCTGTATTCTGTCCAGGAGTTCCAACATTTCAATTTCGTTAGCGGCTAGTAATGTTGTGTCATCCGCATAACGAAGATTTGTTATTTTAGTGCCACCAATAGTGATGCCACCCTCCCACTCTTCGCAGACTCGCCTTATTATGTATTCTCCATAGACGTTAAAGAGAATAGGAGACAGAATACAACCTTGTCTCACTCCTTTACCAAAACTGAAAGGCTCCGAGCTGGTCTTGTCGACCCTAATGATACCCTGGTTATGTAAGCAGGGTATCATTAGGGTCGACAAGTCTATGGAGAATACATAATAAGGCGAGTCTGCGAAGAGTCTGAGAAGATCTAATAGCGCTCAAACCATCGCTTTATTTACATAAATAAAGCGATGGTTTGAGGGCTATTAGATGTTGAGGTACGCCCAAGTCTTCCAAAACCCTGCACAGGTCGGACCATACGACACAACCAAAGGCTTTGCTGTAGTCTATTAAATACAAGGTAAAATACGATTATTTGTCGGATGTTGAGAATTTGCTCACGAGTTTGCCTTTCCTTTCACAAAGCCTGCCTGTTCTTGTGGAATTTGCCAGTCCAAAAAATTGCGAATTCTTATGTTAATGATATGTAAGAGCACTTTGTTGGCATGAGATATAAGCGCCAGAGTTCTATAGTTGTCGCACTTGTCCGTAGATCCTTTTTTGTGTAGCGGGAGGATGGTGGATTTTGTTCAGTCGTTGGGCCACTTTCCAGTACGCTATATATCGTTGCATATTTTGGGTAATAGGACTATTCCTGCAGTTCCCATCGCTTTTAAGATTTCTGCTGTGATTTGGTCCGGACCTGGAGCTTTCTTAATCTCGAGCGCATCTATGGCAGCTGTGACCTCAGATAGTAAAATGGGGGGTTCGAGGTCAGTTCATTCCATGCAATTAGGTTGTATGACGGGCTGCATTCATTTGGGTTCTTATAAAGTTCTTTATTTCCGCCATCTCTCAGTTATTGCGTTCAAATCCTGGAGCGGTGTAACATCCTCTTCCTCGATCACCCATGTTATGCTCTTGAACTGCTTGGAGAGCAATTTCACTTTCTTAAAAAGATCCCAGCTTTGCATTTTGAAAGCATGATCCTCTATTTCCTGGCAAATGCGGTTGATGAACAGGTTTTTATCACGGCGACAGCATAGTTGTACCATTCTGTTCAGCTCTGAGTATTTTTTCTCTCTGTGGCTGGCCTGATAATCCCCGGGCCTTGAGATCTTTTCTTTCTTCGATGATTTTCCGGGTATTAGTGGAGATCCATGTCTACTTACAAGGAGGCTGAGATGTCTTGCTGCTGGTGATGTTTTGAACCGTTTTCGATATTATATCTCGAAGATGTTCCCATTGTCTATTAGCATCTGCGTTTAATTCCATGATGTTCTAAAAAAATATGGTCCATGTCAAAAATATGATAAAATTAAAATATATTAGCATATATTTTACAAAGAAGAAGATATTCCTTTCTTCTTTTTATTATTCGTAAACATCGATGCTTTGATCTAAAATTTTGATCTAAAATTTTTAAAACAAGATGTTGCATCCCTAGGCAGACGTTGCATGCATTTTATTAAGTACCTACCGTAGAGATAATGTAAGAACGGTTAAATTAAATTTTCTGAGGAATCTTCAAGGAAAAACGTTAGGTTATGCCATAGAGATATGGTTACGCTTTATCAAAGATTATAATAGTTATTTATCTTTCTGAGATGAAATCCGCGCAAATACTCAAAGCGGTTTAAATATTTCTTGTTGTTATTATTATTATACATGATGCTTATATTGAGCGATCAACGGTTGAATCCAAACCAGTTGGATATGTCTCATATTCTTGTGGAAAAGCTCAAAGACTTAAAACTAAATTCAAATTTAAAATACAGTAAATCAATAGATTTACTGTATTTTAAATTTGAATTATGCAAATAAAGCACATTCTACCTATCTATCTAAAAGTTTTGAGCAGTGTGCGTTGCCAGTGTATGTTGATGGATTCATGTGGAACTGAGACGTGGGCGTAGCTCAACGGTCGGTGGAAAATCATTCAGGGATACTGAATCCGAAATGAGGATATCCGAGTTGAACAAAAGTAATCAATATACGTCAAGGAAGGAGTTGAAGTGGCACTGAGCCGACCACATATCTTGTAGAACCAAAAACTGCTCGGGAAGAAGGGCTCTCGAGTGATGTCCCATACTGGTGCATGGTGTGTGGAACAACTCCCAACTAGAACAACAAAGAAAGTTGTACGGAGTACCTGACCCTGAATGCAAGTCGCTTAGAATTACATGTGGCAGCTCTGTGGCAGGGGAGATGGGTGATGATTTTAATTTACGATTTACTTCGCAAAATCATTTAGCACGTAGTTTTATCTATTTACGAATCAAGCTAACTGCTCCAATATTTTATACATAATTATATGCCAGCAATCTTTATAGAGTTTCTGAACTTACATTACGGTATTGCTGACATTTTTCTAGCAACTGTCATGAAATAGTAATTTAAATTACTTTCAGATTACCAGTACATCGGTAGCGTCAGTAGCTGCTACCGAGTGTCCCGTATAGCACTGACTTGGAACGAAGCCTATGCTCATTGCAATGCTGAAGGTACTCACCTAGTGGTACTAAACTCTGAGGCCGAGCAACAGGCTGTTCGGAACATCATCAAGAATGTGTCGCCCGTACGGAAGACCTATGAGCCAAGGTTCTTCCTCGCGGGATTTAGAGCTGAGAGACTCACTAATGATGAGACATGGATATTCCAAACAATATTTAGTAAGTATTTTGGATGCTAGGATACAGGCCTCCTCTCAATCTAAGGGGTTTAGAGTTCACCACACTGCTCATTTGCTGGTTGGTGGAGCCCAGTGTTTTCAAGACAAATGGTACTTAGTTTAGCGGTATCTAGATAAGAGCTGAGAGCTTAACGTACGCTGAACGAAGTTGCTCTAGATAAATAAATCCAATCATAGACAGACTTATAGATCTCTAGGTGCCTTGATGCTATAGGTATAGCGATTTTTCTTTCCCGGAAGTCTATTGTTGTGGCCTTACTTATCTTGCGCATTTTAAACGAATGGAACCTAACGTCACCAAACTCTTCACACTATAAATGCTCTTAGTTATACCACGTGTACCACGTGCAGGTGAGGTTGGCTTTGGCTTCGAAGATGGTAGTGAGCCACTTACCCCCCCCCCCCCCCCCCCCCCCCGAGAGGGCTCTTGCTTTCAGTCTTTTAATTGGCATTGTTCGTAATTTCCAAACTATTGACGTTTCAGACCAAACTCTAGAGGATGCTGGCTACAGTGCTTGGACTGACAACGAGCCGGACAATTCAACAAACCGTGAAACCTGCGGATCAATCTTCAAGTACGACGGCAAATTAAAAGCTTTAGACTGCAGACCTATATACCTGTTTGTTTGCGAAAAAGAAATACGTCGCAAACCAATCCATCAAAGTAAGCTTTCTATAAACTCATCGTCCATATTGAACACTTTTTAATCAAATCAACATACACAACAAAATTTCTACGCGAACGAACTCACGGGGATCATAATTATAGTAAAAAATAATTTTAAAATATACGTACCAATTAAAATGGACGAAAGCATGACGAAAACAACACGACTCTCTTACTTCTGTAATGAGACTGTTGTAAGTCATAAACGTAGATGCAAATTCTGTAAGAAAGGTATGACAAACGTAAGCATAATTATGTACTTATTTCAAATATCGGCAAACAGATTTATAAAGTCACGGTAGGCGCGGAACCTCGGTGCCACTCCCACGAGATAGAGACGCTCGCAGTTGTCAAGGCCCTGCAGTACTTTCACCAATATTTAATTGGTAATCATTTTAAAGTAATCACGGACTGTAACGCCTTAAAGTTTACGCAAAGTAAAAAAGATCGCCTTCCGAGGGTCGCACGCCGGTGGATGTACCTACAAGATTTCGACTTAACGCTTGAATATCGAAAAGGTGTTCTAATGTCTCATGTGGATTATTTTATTAGAAATCCTGTAAACTTTTGTGCTGCTAGAAAACCCCTAAACTGGCACACAAGTGGCCCAAGTAGCTGACGAAGAAACGGTTTCACTACTTGATAGGTTAAATCAGGGTCAATTAGACACTTCACGTTACATTAAAAATAATTATTTCCTCTATTATAAGTACAATGCGATTGGTGAAGAAACTAGATTACTTTGCTATGTTTCTAAGGCTTAAAGACTAAGTTTGTTACGCGTATTTCATGACGAACATGAACACATGGGCATTGACAAGACAGTTGATTTGATTCTAAAGCATTTTTGGTTTCCCAGTATACGCCAATTTGTGAAAAAGTATATCAACCATTGTGTTGTATGTCTTTCTCACAAAAAGGTGCCACGCGCTCCATTGCAACCAATAGTATCTTGGACCAAACTTTTCGTACCTTTCGATACCGTACACATAGACGTTTTAGGCGCGTTGCCAGAGTCTAATGGGCACAGATTTGTTCTCATCATGGTTGATGCATTCGCCAAATATTGCCTGTTATATGCCATGTGACACAAGACAGTTCGGAGCTTAAACGCGTCTTTACTAACGCCATTTCACTTTTCGGTACCCCTCGACAAATTGTGTGTGATCGAGAGCGTATGTTCGAAAGCGAAGAGTTTACCAGTTGGGCCTCAAATTATCAGTTCATTATCTAACGCCCGAAATGCACCAATCAAATGGTCAAGTAGAGCGTTATTGCCGCACAGTACTCAACATGATAAGAAAAGAAGTTAATTGCAAAAAGAATTGTGGTCTAACGCGTTATGGAAAATACAATTAGTTCTTAACCTCACTAAGCAGAAGTCTATCCAGTGTTCTGTTTTGAATCTATTGATTGGGTTGGAAACCACTACGCCTGCCATACACACATTATTCTGCGATATCGCGGCACAAGGTACCTCTGCTAACCGTGAAACATGGCGCGAGTTACGAAGGCAACGAGCAAATTCCTTGCTTCTTAATAATCAAGCAAACCAGGACTCATATGTAAATCAAAATAGAACGGCTCTTAAGACATTTGCGCTGGACGATCTGGGTTATGTAATTAAAAAATCACAATGCATTGGCAAATTAGACAGTGGCATGAGAGGTCCCTATCGCATCACCAAAGTTCTACCCTGCGGCCGTTACGAACTACAACTGCTAGCTGGATCTTACGGCAAGAAGACTCAGGCCGCGGCGGAATATATGCTGCTTTGGCGCGGAGAATGGACTCAGTGCAGCTTCAATCTACTTTAGACGGGTAATAATTTTGGTACGTTAAACATAAATACCTGAACCGACAAGCTGCGAGGACGCAGCTACGTCTGAAGAGGCCATGTTATTAGTTCTCCCACTAGCCGGCGACAACGAAGACAGGCCGCCAGCGACCGAGCACATATAAGCGAGGAACGCGCGCCATTCGTCCCATTTGCCTATAGTTGTCTCTTATCATTCGTGCTGTTCATTTTGATTTGTAAAATAATTGAGTTCTTACAACAATTAAAATATTTCTTTTCTGTTCGACGTATTTTTTTTTTTTTTATCGAGTAATATATAAATTTATAACAATAGATTATTAGTTAAACACGCTTCCCAATCAATTTCCTTCAAAGACGACTTCACTTTATCATAGTCTCCTCTATCATAAAAATATTTCATTCGAGGTTTATTTGTTAAGAGCCTCTTAGTTTTAATGTTAAGAGTAACGGGAAAATTCAAGATTAAATTAAGGAACTTATGATGTGCGTTTTCCGGAACCAATGGGTCGTCACACGAGTTAACAGATAATTCTAAGTTCGAGAACACCAAGTCAATTATTAATATTACGGCACGGTTAGGCTGCATTCTGAAAATGGTATCGAAAAACTATATCTTAGTATCACCTATAACTCCGTAAAATTGTAGATTGTTACCAACGTTACCATAGGTGTAACCGAAGCACGTGTGTTTCACGCCACAGCTTACACAGTCGATCATATTGATAAAAGTCTAAAAATCCCAGGTTTTCATATTGAATCAAACAAGCGTCTTGTCACTAGCGTAGCCTGGCGGCGGCTCGATATTATATACTAGCGGTATTATATTATAGAACAAAATTCACATGTTCATGGGGCAAGCAGTTTAGTTTAGTAGATTTTGAGAATAGATTTAATAAAAGTCGTTTTGTGATAACCAAATTGATTTGAAAAATAATCACAAGGTCTCAGTTAGCGGTGAATAACTAGTTTTTACAGTGAATTTACAGTAAATATTTTACCAAAACATTCACGTACATAGTACAGTTGTAGTAAAAATTAAATTAATACAAACATTTTTATAAAAACTTATACAATTATTTCTAAGAAACTAAATTAAAAACGAAATTAAAAATAAAAATAAAACTACATATTATCTAAAAAAGACCCCCCTGGCATTGTACCGAAGATGCTGGAGTTTATACCGAAGTTTTTACAGTTAGCCATATTGGTGTATGGACATTTTTTTATATATGAGAGGAGGGTAAACGAGCATGTGGGTCAGCTAATGGAAACCAATCACCACCGCCCATGGAGATCATCAACGCCAAGGGGTCGCCGATCCGTTGCCAGCCTATACTCCTTCCTTTGTTTCCTTCTGGTGACCTCACTCGAGTTAGTGCCCTACCTCTCTTTTCGCCAGAGCCCCATTTGTAGGTCAGGGTGCACCACGTTCAGACGAGGTTAGCTTTGGTTCAAAGATGTTGATGAACCATTTCTATCCCAATTTGTTTATCCATAGCATGTTTAATAATACTGAAAACATTTATATTTCAGGAATTGTATCAATATCGAACAGCCCACAGTTCAGGGCGGACTATGAGTATAATAACAAAACGAATGCATTCTACAAATTAAACAGAGTACCACATTCCAATTTATATGCTCAGCTAGTGTGTGAAATTGAAGGTGCTAAACTGATACTGCCGAATTCTGAGTTGGAAATTGCCCAGGTGCAAGACATGCTGAAGAAATATCCCGATATTGGGGAGGTTTGGGTGAAAGAAGACAATATGCCACACGAGATTGTTGATACTATCCTTGACTGTAAGTAGGATTGCTAGATGTCGTGCTTGGCTAATAAATTACTTTTGGGGTGTAAGTGGCTTACCACGATTAGGGAATGCAATCTAGAACGAGATTGCATTCCCTAACCACGATCTCTAGAGCCAAGGCCTAACTCGCCTACACATGGTGCGCCTTGCCGACTAGCGAAACAGGCTTTGGCGAAAGAGAGGTGGGATATACCGTAATTTTGAGCAGGACAACTGGGGAAGTATTTCCACTTCACAGAATACTGCAGCCGAGCAACAGTTCCCTTGAGTAAGAATAAGTGAGGTCACCAGACAGAGGTCCCTTTTTGCTGCACTATACAGCTGTGCTCATTTCAACCGCGTAAGGGATTGAGTACTCTCAATCAGCTTTCGTGCGTAGAAACACAACGCTTTGTACGGAGATATGTACTAACTAATCCGACTTTGTTCTATGTACATATTACAGTCAATGTAATAAATTGGTCATTATTTATGATGGCTGGCCAAAATAATAAATTTTCAATTGTTAATAATGAAGCTTACTTGGTAACACATCATTCATCATCCAGGTTGACGCAACTGCGCTTCGCGGAGCTCCTATTTCTGATGACAGAACACAAGAAAACTCTAACCTTACCAAAAATCAATTCAAATCTAACCAAAACTCGATTTATTAGATTGACCAAATATCAGTCAGTATGGATAATAACTAATTTATTACATTGAACATAACATATACATGTAGCTTAACGCCCGCGGGTCCGACAACAAAGATACATTTGATTGTGTTGAAATCAACCTGCTTCAACTTAATATGTACACATGCTGCCCTAGCAACAATGCAGGTGAGGTTGGCTTTGACTGTAAAGGTGGTTATGACTATGAAGACTGGTAAGCCATTACACCCAAAAACACACACAAAATGTAAAAAAGTTACGTCACAGTGCATAGTCTTTTTATGCCATTAATGTGGTGAAGAAGCATACGACTTATTTGATTGTAAGCAGTCATCGTAGCCCCCGTAATCACTAGCAACCAAAGGCATCACTAGCGCATGCTGCAGAGAAAAATCTTGTACAGACGGCCAATACTACTAATGTCAATGAATGAAAGTTGACCGAACCGAGATTGAGTTATAGAGCGGGCGCTTAATAGAGTTGAGTGTGCAAAATATGAGGACCGCATTCTATAAACAGTTTTGAATTCAGAAATGCTTGAACAATATGATTCTGAATGTTGCCAGGAAGTTTCTTGGTCCCATTTTTTTTATACCCCATTGGACCCCATGGACTGAACAAATGCTTTACAACAATTTTAATCATTGTTTTATTGAAAATGTGCAATTGTTTCATATGATTAAAGATACTTATAGCTATTTAGTGGAAATAAATACAAACAAAAATTGTTGAAAAAAAATTTTATTACATAAAAGGATATTTTATGTAATATTTTTTTTATAAAAAGAAATGATTACATAAAATGATTACAAAAATCTTATCGATCGATCTATACGATCCTCTTTTGAAAAAAAAAAGAATAATGCTCTGCCGTGTTTCTGGACATACAAACAGCATTTGATAAGGTGTGGCACAAAGGCCTCCTGTGCAAGACAAGGATATCTCTACCCCATAGCTATTATCTACTTGTAAAGTTCTGTCTCGCAAATCGAATATTTCAGGTGAGAGAGGAAGGAGAACTATCGGAATTCCATAATATAATAGTAGGAGTTCCACATGGATCAGTGCCGACTTCCCAGAAACACTGATGTAGAAAATAAATCAAAGATCAAATGTAATGTTGTTATGTGCCAATCACTTTTATAATAAGGAAAACAAAGGAGTAATTTATGAAATGCACTTGAATGTACAATAACGCATAAGCAAAAAGAAGTTGAGTATGCAAAATGTGAGGACCGGCAACTACGTCAATCGGGCACATTCGTGTACCGGGGCGCTCACTGCCGCCTTCACCTGATCGGTCCAACGCATGCGGGCCCCGTGGTCTTTTGCCTTCAACCTTTCCCTGCACAACAAGTCTCTCAATGGAGTCATTTCCGCGGTGACTAACATGTCCAAAGAACCGCAAAATACGACTCTACACCAAGGTGGATAGACGTTCTGTAATGCGTAGTTCAGCAAGGATTGAGGAATTTGTGCGGAATTCAGTCCACGAAACTCGGAGCATCCAGCTCCAGCACTACATTTCCAAGGTGTCAATTTTCTTTGTCTCCGTCCGCAATATAGTCCATGTTTCTGCGGCATATAAGAATATAGGAAACAGCAACGATTTGACAAGCCGAATCTTTGTGGCTTTTGTGATGTTTCTATTGGCCCACATTTTCCTGAGGTTTTCCATGGCACTCCTAGTAATAGCCATACGTCGATTAACTTCATCAATACAGCCCCCTTGATTTGAGATAAAAGCGCCAAGATATATGTAGGATTGTACGACATCGTAGCTCGCGATTGCTTTATATTCTGCAAGATGTTTTGGGCTTTGTCTACAATCATTATCTTAGTTTTGCAGCGGTTTATCTTCAAACAAAAGTCTAGGCATACACTTAATTCAATTTTTAGGAGGATGTGTATCTATACATTTTGCATAATAAGTATTTGCACGTTTTGTAATTATTATTATTTCTTTTTAATACTTTTTTAATTTTATTATTTAAAGCTCTATGTTGTGCAAATGCTCTGTACCAATTACCAAACTCATGTTAATGTTCCCCATCAAGCATTCCATGGTTGACTGGAAGAAATCCCTGCATGGGTAAGTCCGCCATTGACATTTCTTTTGTATAATCTACTTGCATGGCATACATACATATATGACATTTCTTTTGTATAATATACATGCGTGTTTTAGTAGTATAAAGTTTACAAACAAAAAAACAAACAAACTGTACAAATATAAATTAAAAATTTTGTTTACTTATGTAAAAATTTCCTTTTATGTTTTTTTTTTCAGCAATATTTGTTTATTTATTTTTTTGTTTTTTTATTTCTACTTAGTAGCTATAAGTATCTTTAATCATAAGAAACAATTGGATATTTTCAATAAAACAATGATTAAAATTGTTGTAAAGCATTTGTTCAGTCCATTTACTCGATAGCCAAGGGAATGGGATATAAAAAAAAATTGGACCAAGAAACTTCCTGGCAACATTCAGAATCATAATCTACAAGCTTTTCTGAATTCAAAACTGTTTATAGAATGCGGTCCTCATATTTTGCACACTCAACTACCTGTGGCGCCTGCACTATTATGAATTGACTGAGTAGACTGGATTTCATCAATTAATTTATATCAATTTTTATTGCGACCGGCTGGTCTACCATTCTTGGTTTGTTTAATTTTCAGTTGTATTTTGATGTATTCACGCTTTTTAGTAGAACTACGAAATCTGACATTATGTATGTTCTTAGCGACAAATGTGGTTACGTGATTTGAATTCCCCAAGACTCGGGGAATTCAATTCTGGAAACGGAAGGGAAAGAAAAGCTCAAACGGAAGCTGTATTATATGGCAAGTAACAGATTTTGACAACGTCCATATCATCTTGGTAATTAGCGATCTACCATAGTACGTTTCCTAAGACATTTTGTACCACGAATGGTGAAACTGTGGAATCAACTGCCCTCAGTGATATTTCCTAACAATGCCTTTATTTCCCTTAACTTCAGAGTTTTTATTTCTCTTAAAAGGCTGGCGATGGATCAGTGACTCCATGGGTTTGAAGATCCGCCTGGGCGGCAGTCATTGCTTTGAGTTTCCATCAGGTAAGCCACATGCTCGTTTGCCCACCTCTTATATAAAAAAAGCAAATTCGTGACGTAGTCCACCATGGTCACTTGAATATTATGTTCTAAATCATGCTACCATCATTGCAGATACTAATATCATAAATAATGGTAATTAAATAATAATAATATGTAATAAGTATGTATAAGTCACTAATAATATAAAAACTCTCAAAATCTTATACTGTTCGATTATACGAAGTCACCTTGAATACATCTCTCAGGTATGGAGTCCCCGATACGAAATATATAAATTACGATTGGAGAAAATGCAGAAACAATTTCTTAGATATCTGGACTAAAAAGCGCATATGAGATTACCTGATTATGATCATAGGTGTAAACACTAACATTGTTTGCCTCTTGAGGTTAGACGAAATATAAGTGATATTTACTAGTTAATGAAGATAGCAAATGGAAGTATTGATTCGCCTGATTTATTACCTAAACTTGTATTAAATATACACCGTACAAATATAAGAAACCCTTCCTAACTGAATGTAGCCTTTAGCAACACCAATTATAGGCAAAATTCATTTTTCGTAAGAGCTGGCAATAATTTTAATAAGATATTATCAAACTTTGATGTTGACCTGGTCTGCTAGTCTATTAACACTGTCAGAAATTATCTCACATTGAGTTATTTTCAGCATTGACTATATTGATAGTTTTAATAACTTCACTACATTTGTTCATTCTGTCTAGTATTTATTTTATCAAAACATTTTTCTTTTTTCTGTAGTCATCATCCGTTGTTAACGTGCTATATGCGGAAATTTGTTATCAGCTTCTTCCCATGTTAATATTATTATACTACGTGATTTGTGAATCTATTAATTTCCCGAAAATAAATAAATAAAATAAATAACCCAAGGGTTGCTTTATATGATTAACTACATGCGATACCTGGCGTTGCCTGGCTTAAAATACATCGCACGTTTAATGGTTACAGAACCAGTTTTTCATTCGCATATATAATTAAAAAAATATTTTCAATGTAAACTACCACTACTACTATCAACCATTATTAACTAATATCAATCACCGTCTCTCACTCCCAACTCACTATCAACTACTATAAACCACTACCAATGCACTATCAACAACTATTGACCACTATCAACTGAATATCAACCCACTATCAACCACTATCTGTCAACCGCTTTATATGGAACCTCACCACTAGAGAGCGCGTCCCTAGAGTGGCGAATAGGGCAATGCCCGTCGAAAATGGAGCAAGGAACCAAGGGGCCGAAGAGAAAACTCCGATATCAAACCCAACACAAGAACTTCTTCGACATATTCAATTTAAAAGCCTAGATTGTGATGGGCGCTCAGGTTGGAGTAGTCATTAGAGTGGCGGCGAAAGAACCTGCATGGATCAATGGCGGAACTCCGGGAATATCACGACCTTGGTGTCAGGTGGCAACGGACCATTTTTTTGGTCCGTTGCCACCTGACATAGTTTTCTATACGCCAATTACATATAGTAATCAATAATAGGGGTGTAAGTAGCTCACTACCATCTTCGGAGCCAAAACCAACCTCACCTGCACGTGGTACACACTGCAGATAAGCGGACGAGCCTCTGGCGAAAGTCGTCAATCCGCCTGCCCAGCGTGGCGACTTAAGGGCATTTCTCTCCAATGCGTACACAATTAAATATATGGCCCCCAGTACCCGGCAGCCCCGGCTATCCCGGGCCAAGGTGGATGAACTCGTTCTTTAAAAAGAAACCCCAGAGGAAATGCAAAGCCCCGACAAAGTGACTAGGAATGAGATCGACTTCATCATAACGGATAAAAAGCGGATATTTAAGGATGTCTCGGTGGCTAACAGATTTAGTACCGGTAGCGACCGACTTGTACGAGGCACCCTAAATATCAGCTACAAACTCGAAAGAGCCCGTATGTTGAGGTCGAATCTACGTCCAACTCTTCCTCAAATCACTGAAACTTCGGAGAAGTTTCAACTGGAACTTCAAAACCGATTCAATTCGTTGGAAACCACTGCGGACATGGACGAGGCATCAGATAGAATAGGGACAACATTACATGAAGTCGGCAGCAAACACTTTGGCCGGCAGCATAGAGCTCGAGACGCCAAGCTCTCTAGCGAAACTCTGGCTCTTATGCAGAAGAGACGAGAGGCAACAGCATCTGTTAGAGCTTCAACAGAATATTCAGCTTTAAGTAAGCGGTTCAGAAGGCTGATACGGCGGGACTATCGCGTCTTCAATAGTAAACAAGTTGAGGACGTGACAGCTCGCAACAAATGCCTGAAAGTCTTTTCTCGGCCTTCTGAAAGGGCTTATCTGTAGAAGCTCAAGCTAGAAGATGATCGAGTCGTGTCTAGAAGACACGACTCGATCATCTTCTAGCTTGAGCCAGAGATCTTCGCAGAGGTGGAGAGATTCTATGGCAAACTCTATGCCGCACATGCACCTGTCCCTACATCAGCTGCTCGTGTAAGTGATTGCCAAGCCCCGCTGACCCGACACGAAACCGAGGACATTCCAGACATCAGCATGGGTGAGATTAGGATAGCCCTTGAACAGCTGAAAAATGGTAAGGCTCTTGTTAAGGCTCTTGCTAAGGCTCGTGTAAGGCTTGTTCTTCAAGAAAGGTGACAAATAATAATAAATAATAATAAAATTCTTTATTCGAGTAACTAAGACTCACATTTTGTTAGTATATAAAGGGTACTTATAAACTACGTGTTAGTATTACATTACATTATTATAATTATTTGTTTACATTGTGAGCCATTTCTGCACCATTCCACCCGATATGTCACAGCAACGGCTCATGTACGAGCAGTCAAGTCTGCTGGCGATCATGTTCAAGATGCTGTTGGAGCTCCCCCGCACCCCACGCACCAGAGAAGCGCACCTCTTACGCATGGTGGCAAAGAAACAATCCACCTGCGCCTCAGCGAACATCCCCGATGCACTACAATAGCGAGGCAGCCCCAGCAGCATCCTGAACGCATTATTATACTGCACACGAAGAGCGTCATAAGCTTTTCGCGTACTCTTAGCCCACAGGCTGCACGTGTAAAAAGATGTACAAAAGGCTCTAAATAGCGTAATTTTAACTTCCCGTGAGCAACGTGCAAACCTGCGAATGAGCATATTCGCTCTCACTGATAACGCTCTCCGTTCTCTTTCTATGTCCTCAGTAGTGGTAAATTGGGGTTTCTATATACACTCCGAGTGTATTGTACACTCGGAGTGTATATAGAAACCCCAATTTACCTTAGTTTTCGATCTATTCAAATCAGTTTTCAGACAGATCAAACTAATTTTTAATCAATTCAAATCAGTGTCAATGTATCACTCTAATTTCCTATTTATTCGAATCAGTATTCAATCTGTTATCGATCTATTTAAATCAGTTTTCTATGTATTCAAATCAGTTTTCCCATCAATTCAAAGCAGTTTTCAGACCGTTCAAACCAGTTTTCAATCTATTCTAATCAGTTTCAATGTATCGCTCTAGTTTCATATTCATTTGAATCAGTATTCAACACTTAAATTTAATTAATATGATTAACACCTGCTGTTCATTACAGGTCATGTGTTAATCATTGTGCCATTCTAGTGGACATGATTACTTAATGTAATATAATATTTTTTCTAAAACTTTTCAATTATATACCTCAGTTAATTTTAAAATAGAGTCTATAGATTATTTGACTGACCAATCAAGTCATATTAAAAAGCACATTTCTATCATTCGGTATCTTCAATCAAGTCGACTAGATTTTTATCTATTCGAATAACTCGAGCGCATAGCTTCAACCCATTATAATATATTTTAGACTGTATAAAATTCTTTTTAATACATGGTATTAAAATAGCACTGTACTGCTCATAGTTTAAAATTTTAACAATATGAAGCCCACACAGTCTTTTTTCAGTGATCATTATCTCTACTCGATCGTTTATATTCAAACACATGATAATTACGTTTTATGACAATTAATCAACTATCATAGACAGCTATTTTTAAACTGAATTAAATTTATTAATATTACATGATGGGACATTGTCGGTTATATAAAAAAATAAAATGAATTTATAAGTTTTATACGTTGTATTTATTTTCTTGACACCACTTATATAAACACATTACATTTTTTAGAGCACACACATTGTTATGATATATACAACTTTGAACATTGGCTGAATATGTTTTATGCAGAGTTTCTAAATTAGGACAATTCTTATCTTCTAAGTTATATATATTATAGTTTTCGACTATTTCACTTAACCACATTACTTTTTCCGCACCTTTAGTAAAAATACGTTTATCTTTTAAATAATTTTGTATTAGTAACTTAAAATTATGAAAATGAACAAATCCTTCATTCCACAGTATTCCTCTATTTCTTTCTATCCACGCCACTTGAGAGCGTTCTTTTTTTGTTAAATCATAAAAAGGATATGGTGGTTTTATCAATAATACCATACAATGTGATTTATTTAGGATCGCAATTTCTTTTGGTATAAATTTGTTTTGTTCATTTTTGAAGCCTTGGACATCCACAATGACATTCATGATATTTTTCTTACAATGTTACTTAAAGGCTTATACTCGAAAAGACGATCGTTTATGATTAAACAGTAAGCAGCTGTGTTTTCCGGTATATCTTCAGAACATTCGATTTCTAGTCGCACGTCCACTGCTCCAGTTTTTATAGAATCATTTTGTCTTGAACAATTTATAACAAACAGAGGAGCTTTTTCTTTGAATGCATACAAATCGAGCAAGGGATCCACAGCAGAGTTGTAGTATGACTGACGAAAGTTAGCATACATTTCGTATAATATACTATACTTCCCTTCATCAAATTTCAAATTAAGTGAGTCATACGGAAAGTATTGAGAATTTAAAAACAATTTGACATTAGTCACTTTACAGTGATCGAAGACAGAGGAACTTTTGGTTACATTGGCTTTTCTGTTTGTTTGCAGACAAAATATAACAAACCTTGGTTTTTCTACCTGAGATGTGGTCTTAATAGACCATGAATGTTTGGTTGTTCTAGGTAATAGCGGATATTCATATAAATCCCAATTTCTGAATGCCAGTTGGATGGAGCGATCTTTTTCTAAATGCTTAAGTAATAATAATTTATTCCGATCCGAAACTCTTATATGTGGAACACGCCACTGAACCTTTTGTATATCTATAGAAATGCAATCGGATTTTTCCGTAATAGCACAATTTAAAATAGAACTGCTTCTATGTAAAATTAATTCATGTCTACAATTAATAATTATTTTATCATAATCTTCAGCAAACCCCAGTATTTTATTTAATGGAAGAACAATACTGAAATGCCCATCTTTTTGCTTGATTCCATCTATATTCCATCCCCAAACTGCTGCAACTTTACTTTCACCATTACTCATTGAGATATAAGACTTTATCGTGGTTGTGATTCCTGCATTTTTAATGCGATCAATTTCAACTCCATTTAGCTCATATCTTATATCTTGAAATAAAAATGATATCGGGTTGTTAATAAAACTCACATCCTTTTTAATTACCTTTCCTGCTGAATCCTTACCGCTTACATTTACATAACCTTCAATATAAATTGAGCTAGCTGACGGTAGCACATACACATCTTGCTGGTGAATTGGTATTCTGATTTCGTCATTATCTTTAAAGCTGTTATTATAGGGATTATAACTATGTATCTCATAACTTTCAATTGAATTGTCATACTGTGGTAAATCAGTGATTTGAAGCATATTTTATATTTTATATCCAAGAGCACGAAGAAACTTTTTATTATTTATAGTGATTTTTCTTATACTCAAGTGCCGTGGTCGTCTATCTTCTTTCGCTATAGATGACGAAGTGTTAGATTTTGTCTTTCGAACAGGTATTTTATTGAAATTTATCATTATAATTTAATATTTATTAAGGTCACACTTATTCTTAGATCTTAAAACAATAAATATAACATTAGATTTCAATTACTATTTTTGTTTGTTTTTGTTATCACAATGTATAGTACCGGACTGACTGAAACAAATGAGTGAAGCACATTTATATTTCCATTTTATAGTTTTTCCAAAATGAGTTAAGGAAGTTTAAACACAAATGCCCACAATTGTATAAATGATTTCTTTGAAAATTATCATAGTTGTATCTAATATTTGGTCCTAGATATTTTACAAATTCTTTTGGTGGCTTTAAATTCCCGTAACTGTCGAAGTATTCAATGTAGTCATATTTTTTTCCGTAAGCTACCCAGTGAGTGCCAGAGTTCTTGGAACTATCTAGATTAATAACACCACATTCCATTTGTAATGGTTTTTCTGGCAACTCATCTCTCATAAACACACCTCGAAAAAAGGGAATATCTTTCGAGTACTTCATTATGTCGATGTTTGTTAACGCTCTTCTGGGTAGCTGACTATTTAGTTTTTTTGTTTTGTTACATAAATTCCTAGGCCATTTTTGTAAGGTTTCAGATGTAATCCTTTTCCGACACAGATTGATTCCTTTCGCTTCTCATAGCTCTTTGGTTTTAAAAGTAGTTGTTTTGCTGATTTGTACGCGTTGATAGCTTTTTTTATTCCGATGACACCATCAGATAATCCACCGGCGACGGACAGTCCAGCAAATATAGGAATTAAAGGAAGAAATCCACCTGTTTTAGGTACGGGTATTACTCTAGGTAATTTAATAGGCAAGTCAGATGCCAGCTCCTGGGCTGTTGCGTAAGCTAATTCCATCAACATTTTCTTACATTTAGGTTTTAGATTGCTGATGTGTTTTTTTGTGTGTGAAACAATATTCTTGAAAGTTTTCTTCAAACCAGTACCTACAGTCGCCGCATTCGTTTTTTTCTTTAAATTGGACAGCATGTCTTTTTCACTTTTATTTTGTTTAAGATTATGTCGAGTCGTCATCTTAATGATACCAGAAGTCTTACTCACATAAAGAACAAAACATAAATGAATCAAAATAGTCATACAAATCCTATTTAAACATATACATAGTAGTTTATAAGATATTTGACTTATCTATCCAGCTATTCTCACTTGGTGGAAGCCCTAGCCATTTAACATAAACGCTTTTTCCTTTCTTCTTTATAACTTTTTCGACTAAGTACACATCAGGATGTTTAGTTTTTTGAATTTCTTGAGCATAAAATGCACCCAAAATCGGTCTGCAATGAGCATCTTCTAATAAATATGTAGTAGGGTTAGTGTGCTGCACTTTAGTAATCTTAAATATTTCTGTAGACCAGTTAGGAGTAAATCCCTTTTCGAAGCAACCTTTGTGTTTACTGATTCTTACAAAGTCTCCAAGTCCAAACCTTTTGCATTTTAGTAGTTTCTTATATTTATAAATGTTATTATATCTTTGTAATACATCTTTTTTATTATCGTTGTTGATTAATGCAGGCTTTTCTCCCACAGTTCTATGAAAAGTATGATTATAGTCATGAATTTTCTTTTCAAGTGTGCCATCAATCCACTTGTAATTTCCTTTCAAGCTGAATTCTTTGTACAATTTAGATTTTAATGTTCTTATTAGTCTTTCTACTATTGAAGCTTTTTTGGTAGAATATGTGGAATAGTGATTGATGTTGTATTTCTTAGTAATACTTTTAAATTTATCGTTGTAAAATTCTGTTCCTAAATCTGTTTGCAGGTTTTTGGGCGATCGCCCTTTTTTTAATAAACTACGAAATGCTTCACAGACTAGTTCTTTATTTTTCTGTTTCAATGGAATTACCCAAGCATATTTCGAGAAGCAATCAATACTAGTATATAAACTACTAGTATATATTTAAACCCAGCATTTATTTTTGACGTTGCTTGCATATCAATTAAATCTGCTTGCCAAAGATCATCTATATCTTTAAGGATTACATGTCTTCTAGGAAAGTTGACTCGAGCATTTTTATGAATTTCATTAACGACGTCGGCTTTGCTCATAATGCTTCCTTAATTTTTCAGCAATTTCATTAACTTCGATTGCTTTTTCAATTTTTTTTATTCGGTCCTCCAAAGATACAATTAGCTTATTAGAATGAACAATTTTACTTACACAGTCAGTTAAATATTTTTCAATATACCTATGGCTATCACTATATTCACGTTTGAATATTTTATGATTTTTCAAAATGTTGTTAAACTGTTCATGAATTTTCAAAACACTGTCAAATTGTTTTTTAATGTTATTCATTTTTAGTCAACATGTACATGCCATGTGTTTTTTATTACTAACTACAGATATTCATTTACAAGGGCTTTTATTCTTTTATAATATCGGCTTCCTTTAACTCTTCAATAATTGATACTATTTCATTATCATGACTAGTATTACCAGCAGCCTTTGAGGCAATGAGTAATTTAAGTCTTTCTATCAATTCGTTGGGATCATCCCAATATATGTAATCAGTATTCTTCTTATATTGCTTTAATTTAGATAGGGAACCACCAATTTTATTAAAATGTTGTTGCGCAAATAAAGGTTTAATTATCTGACAATATTTTTGTCCCTTATCACCCTTTATCTGTCCGTCAGGCATATAATCACGTTTATGTGCATTTGTGATATCAAGCATATTTTTATATATCATTTTGTCTTCATCAGTGACTAGCTCAAGATTGGGTTTAGTACGAATTAAGAGTTCCTTCAAACCTGGAGTTAATTCGTATTTCATATTATTAACTGTCATCACATATGGCTTTTTGTTGCCTGATCCATCCATTTTAAGAGATAAATGTACTACTGTGTTTCCCATCATAAGTTTCTTATTTTCGCTACGTATCCCAAATGGCACATTAATATCATCATAGATATCCATCATATCTTCCTTTTTAAGAGAAATTAGTGTATCATTATTTTTAAAAGGACTTTTATTATCTTCAGTGTAATCATAATATTCTGAGCCATCGTTAGAGTCTGCTTTGATTAAATTTTTAAAGTCTTCATAAGAAGAATCAAATCCTTCGACGATGTTGCTCGCATTTATGCTTTCAGTAAGATTTACGTTAAGACCATCTTTTTCGTTTACTTTAATCAGTGTCTGCAAAGGTTCAATAATTGGTTTAAATACTTTTTTAAATTTGAGATTAGCAGCATCTTCTTCATTCTGTAGCATCTTCATTTTAGTCTTTATATTTTCTGCCGATTTTATCAATTGTTCTTTTATATCTACCTCCATTAAAAGTATTTATACCAGTCAGTGTTATTTTTGGATACCTGATTCTTACTGAGAGTTTTTCGAAAAAATGCGATAATTTATACTTTTTCTAAAAATAAACGAACGTATCAAATCCTTGCCTATACCTTCCTTCATTTAATGCACAATCTTTATTAATTAATAGGAAATGATGTTGATTTTGCCATATAGTACTACAAAGGTATTTAAATTGTAACCAATTCATGTCTGTAGTCACATGCTCATTGTATATATGTTTTAAATTAGTGTCATCTTGCTTAAAGATGATAAGGAGATTAGCATTGTCTCGTAATAGTTGTTTAGGTATTTTTGAATAAGTTTGGGACAAATAAAAACAATCTATCTGTCTATGTCTACCCATAGAAAAGTAATTTCGGATGTTTGTTTGATTTTCGCATACAACGTCATCGAAAATGATAACTGAATTAGGTAAAGCATCATTAGGATGAAGTACTTCCTTATTATCGTTATAAATAAAGAGTTTAGCTCCTGGAACTTTATTTATAACTTGTTTTAAAAAGCAATATTTAGGTTGAAAAGCTGTCTTTGTGTATAAATAAATATGATTAAATTTCAGACCATTTTCATGTAGTAATAAATTGATCATGACATTTGTTTTGCCACAATTCGAAGGACCACATATTATGCAGCGAATTGTGTTTGGTATTAGACTACTATGTTTAATTAATTGGTTTTGATTTTTTACTTTTATATCAGTAATTTCCAACGTTTGAAGTTGCTTGACGAATTTCATTGTGAACTATGAGTTCATTCAATATTTCCAACCTTTTTATACTAGACATGGACATTATGTTGTACATGTATGTTGAGGAAAATCTAATTACAATGTTAGTACTCATTTTTATTTGGTCGCTTACATTAAATAGTAGTTCAATACAAAATAAATTAAAATAAATAATACATTCAGTTCAAGGTATAATTTAGATGACGATTAAATAAACATAAAGTCTTTGTATATAATATACTTATTTATTCAAACATTTTATCATCATATCATAATTACGATGAATGCAAAAGTAGACATACAAAGGTTGTTGGAATAATACAAAATAAAATTTCTTAAAATACAATAAAATTAACATTAAAATATCAAACTGCAGTGCCCCCATGGCAGTGTTCTTATTTGATCATTCAAAGTTTGTCGTTTGTCATCATTTCGATTCATTACCACTTTTGTAATTTCCTGGGAGTATAAAATGTGTCGAATTGATTTAATCATATTCATTTTGCATTTTAGTTCCTTATTTTTGTGCAATGCAGCTTTATAGTTAGAAAGAGAAAGTCGCTTTGTGACAGACTTTGATACACCTTTAGCTTTATTAATTTTAACATTTGTACTTCTTATACAATAAAGCTTTGCTCTCAGACCAATAAATTCATTTATAACATCACCACCAAGCTCGTCTTTGAATAAACCGGGTATTCTAGCATTAACAAGGGGCAAATCATAAATATTTTCAGTGGGATAGTTACTGGTATCAAAATAATCAAGATGATTTTTCATATCCTTGTAGAAATCATCAGTTTTGATTAAATAGAGAAGGCTATCTGTGTCAGTATAACATAAATTTGCATTATTTTTATATTTATTTTTTATGAAATTATAGTGAAATTGATATAGGTGTGTTTTAGCATATTCCAACACGGTAAAGCCAATAAATATAGGTCGATCTAAAACCACCCTTTCTGGTTTTAATTGAACAGCTGCAAAATCGTTAGAAAATATTGCAACACTTTTAAAGTTTGGTTTTGCTATTAGCTTTTCAGCTCCCAACTGTTTGTTGGTTTTATTGTTATTATCGGACCAACTAGTAACTAGTTTGACATCTATTTGTTTACGTTTATTTTGAATAGTCTTACCGAAAATAGCATTATTTAGTAATTTAAAAAAATCCTTTTGAAAGGTCGAAGTTGAACTCTGACGTAATTGAGTATTTAAATCTATATATTTTTTTAAAAAATTTTGCTGTCGAAAACGAATTATACGATGAATTTTTTGCAGTACCAACCCTTGTTTGATGCATTCTTTTAAATGAATATAATGAATGACGTAGTTGTATTTGTCGTATAAATTAGCTATTAACTTAGGTGTTTTTCCTCCTATTGGTATAAATTTTTCTGATGCAAAAGGCAGATCACTATGCCAATCATGTAAGTGATCAGGATAACTCATATCGACTTCTAAAATGTAACCATAATCATCTGACTCATTTACATTTGAAATGTCAAATTGATCTATTTCAAGTTTTGACAAGAATTTAAATTCGGATACTGGAAATTTATTCATCATTGCATAACCATATAAATTATTACAATCAAGATAAACTAGGAAAGTTGAATCTTTAGAATCATCATAATGCGGAAGGTATTTGTTGTTTGCTTCAGCATGTCGTAAAGAGCACTGAGCTAAGCCACCACGTATACCTTTTTCTAATAATTGATACATTTCTAGATCTTGAATTAATTCTAATTTAATACCAGTGTACAGCAACATAGCATCCCAGCTTAAACCAGGAGAGCTTACATAATATGCAGGATCCAGTCGATAATATTCTATACTAGTCTTCCGAAACTTTTCAAATATGTCGCACAGCAATAATACATCACATTTAAGATACAGGTCTGTATACTCTCCGAGAGAAGAAATGCTGAATACTTCCCACATTGTTTGTGCGCGAACATATTCATCATCAGTAATATGTTCTTGTTTCAAACTATTGTAAAAATATTTTTTTGACGGAAGACAGCTTTCATCATATTTAGACCATGAGTCCATGTAATCATAAGGATAAATACCCTTATTTTTGATTAAATCAAATTGAGCTTTGTTTTTGAATATTGCAGACAAATGAACAAAATCCTCATCAGAAAGATTTTTACTCAAATTGTCTAAACTAGCACTGAGGAACTGGAAAGAATCGATAAATTTTATTTGCATAGATTTATGATTTGAGTTATTACTGTCTTCTTTTGGTATAAACTTTGTTATGCTAATGTATTTTTCCTTTGTTTTAGGTATTATCTTTATATCACCTTTATATCTAGATAATTCTTTAATGAAAAGATGAGAATCATAACCTGACAAATTATGTATTATTATCGGTACAAATGAACATACACGATAAATTAAATTACACTGAAAATGTGCTGGGCCTCTAAATTTTGAGGTTATTTTATCGTGATCAGCCACCTTATCGTCGAAAAGCGGCATTCTACAGATATGACATACGGTAGCGTTTTGATATTCATTCTTTTCTTTGACCGTCATTGAGGACATTGGTTTTTTATCATCTAAAATTTCATAAATTATTTTTATGTCTCGAATTAAACTTTCAATAAAATATTTAACACAGTTAGGGCCTCTATACGTCCTGCATCTGTTCAATGAGGGATCATGTGAACAGCATATGTAATAAGCAAAACAAGACGGTTCATGTTTTTTGAAAATTCGTGTATTTCTATCATGATTGGATTCAGACTGATTAAATAGTAGACTTTCAAAGTCAGCATAAATAACGAAATTAATTTTTTGTTGTCTCTCATAATGCTCAAATTGTAAAACTTTGTTATTAGGGAGCACAGTCAAAATTTTAGAACAAGCGTGAGCGTTGTATTTATTTTGACTAACGAAAAATTGTAGACAAGCTTCACATAAATAAATTTTTCCTTTATGTCTGGTCAACTGTCGTCGTACAAGACGTATTAAATCTTTTATTAAACAATAATGTTGCTTTTGTCCTTTTTCGAAATATAATAAATTTACATGGTTTTTCTTTCGATTATTTGACATATATAAAGGTCCTGTTACATTATTTTTATTATCAAGACCATAAATATTGACACTAATACCGGTATTATTCTGTTCGAATATTTTTATGTCATTTGGTGTAGGAGGGAAGTTCATGCCCTTTGTGTTAAGTACAGTTGAAAAAAAGGGATAGGAACAGATGCGATTATTATTTGTCTTACACGGATACAAAGCAGCAACCACACTCCACAGAAAACAATAGTTATCGTTATTCTTAATATTAATACAACTTTTAGTTTTTTTTATAGCAGATGGTAAGTCGATAAAAGAACCACCTCTCATTGGGCTATACTTATTAATATTTATTTCTAAATGACTCACAGATTCAAATGACCAGCCTGATTCACAATGCTCAAATTCAGTCAGTTTTTTATTAAATTTATTGATCACATTTGAATATAAATCGGATAAATCAGTATTTTTCAAAACAATGCTGTACTTAGTGTTAAACGACTTCAACTGTTTTATTTGCTCAATAGATTTTGGTAAAACAAAGAAAGCGAATAATTCAAAATTTACTTTGATACAACTGTGTTTCAACAAAGATAATCTTAATATTTTAATAATGTCTTTTTCATGCTCATGTAAGAATACTTCAGGAGTTGGATAAGTGATTTCCTTACATGTATTCATTCTGTATGTTCTAATTCTATTTTTAAAAGCAGTACAAATTATATCGATGTTCTTAAATTGTGATTTTATTAAACAATTCGACTTATGAATATTTGTTCGTTTATGATATTTATAATTTGCTGCAAGTAATTCAATATTACATTTATCACATTTCAAAATCTTATTATCAATGAAATCATTACGCAATTCATTATTTAACTCATTATTCATTGCATTATTGTCATTCAATTCATTATTCAATAATTCATTATCAGATTCACTGTATATTTGTTCTGCTTGTAGTTCTACTGAAAAAAAAAAAACAAACAGTTTTAAATCAGTAATATTTTTTATTTTTTCTATAAAAATTATAACAGTTATATTATTTATATTTTATGTCTATTTTACTAACATTTTAATCTGTTACAATTTAGTAATAATTGCTATAAAATGTTGCAGGACAGTTCCTGTATTCTTTGCGTGTGGCGGCAATGAAGTTTGCTAAATGCTGCCATGCTTCCGTACTCTCGTTTGTTCGGTTTTTAACGCAAACAATCGCCTGGCGCCATCGATTCATGGGTTGTACCCTCTCGATTTCCTCACATTTATAAACTCTTAGATCTATAAAATGTGTACCAGGTTTTTGATCAAACACCTGGCGAGAATGCCCGTTAGCCAGCCTTCTTGTTAGATATGATGTAATAGATGGTTTTTTACCCGCCGGTGGTGAAGAAAGCTGCTGATCATCATCGCTCTCACTCCCGAAAAGGTCTTGCGCCGTGGACTTCTTCAAAGCAACGGGCTTGAAGACAGACTTCTTCACAGCAGAGGATGCGATCGAAGAATGGTGAACAGGAGTTGTGCTTGATGTACTAGGTTCCGGAGATTGCTTCCTTCCAGGTTTCTTGATGTTAGCTCGCCGTATTATTCCCTCATCATCAGATGATGCAGCAAGTGCACGTTTTTTCGATGTCGATAATTGTTTTCTATAATCTTTTTTTTCAGATACTCGTCGATGATGCCCCTCATCTTCAGATAATAAAGATGCTCGACTAGTTTTCGGAATCGATGTCTGTTTTCTCTTTTTTTCAGGGAATTCATCATTAGAAGAAGATTTGGAACGTGCCCGAACCGGACTTGCTCTTGATGTCTTCAACATCGCTGCCTGTTTTCTTCTTTTTTCACTGCCTCGTTGCTGGTGACCCTCCTCATCGGATGGAAACAATGCTTCAGCATTCATTTGACTGTGGGACCTATAACAAATACAGACAATTATTTAATATATTTTTGTCATATCAACATAACAATAAAATCAACATCAACCTATAGTGCTAATCAATCATCTAAGGCTTTTCAACAATATGCGATACCGTTAACGTAAATGTTGACGACCAAATCAGTATCAGTTCAGCGAAAGCTGCCCGAGAGGATTTAAACCCATCAAAAGACAGTCTATAGTCAACATTGCTTGACTTATGTATTCGACTGCCACGTGTAATGAAGTCATCAAATATCAGAGTACTTTAGTCTTAATTGTTACGACATAATGTTGCATTTTATTTTATTGACTAAGACGAGGATTTATTAACCAGTCATGAGTATATTCCCAATATAATGAAAAGAACATCATGGTAACTGCTTATCATCAGGCTGATAGTTCGATTTTATCTTACATATATGAATAATTAAAATAAGATAACATAGTGGCAACGCACGCGTAATGTTACAGGCTGTTACAGGTGTGCATAGGCTATAAGTAACCACTTGCCATCAGGCGGGCAGTATGCTTGTTTCCACTTTAGCGGTATAAAGAAAACTTGATAAAGAAAGCTTAATTATGAATATATTGTTGAATTTGGAGAAAAAAGTTTTAAAATCAACCCAGATACTGGCTAGGATTGGTGTTGCTTAACTTGCATGATCTAATTTAGACTACTCATAGTAACATCTTGAGATCTTCATATCTATCTAATAAATGATCAAAATAATAATGAGAATACTTACATTTTAGAAATGGTGGCGAAGAGGTTCTCTGTTGTTGCAGCGGTGGTTCGTGAAAACACAGTGATACTCCAGCTTGTCCCAGCTCATTTAAATATCACAAAGTCCACGTAATTTTATATATGTGTGTGTGTAGAAATGAATAGTAGTAGTGCATATGAACAAATAATCAGCATTTTAACCATATAAGACGACTGAAGCATCGATCAAATATCTCATAGAGCTAATAAGTGAATGTAGGTCTAAGTTTAGACGCTCATTATATGCAGTCTATCAGTTAGTGATCTATGGTTGAACAATACGATACTATAAACACAGACAAATCATATTACATTCGGCTCCTGATCCATATTTGGGAAGTTCTCGTGATGCAAAACTAGTTATTGCTCATGGCTTGCCTTCGATAAATTATTAATTAACCGCATTGAAAAAAGATAGGTTGTATGTTTATAATTTTACTCAATCGTGAAGTGAATAAGTTCGGTATGTGTTTGTTGACTGCATTGCTACTTTTTTTTGTTAATGCTAAAATAAAAAAACATGTATTTATTCACATATAAACTTCACATATAAATTCACATGGTTTCACTCGGCAATGACTAATCCTTGTCTGGGGCGGACGAGAGGGTCGTGCTCCTGTAGTGGAGTCTAAAATGACCTGATGATGATGATGATGATGATGATGATGATGATGATCTTAACATATTATTTAATACTTTGCTCAACTGTGTCGAAAAAGGACGAGTTGTGTATTTACTGAATACGAACATTACTATATTTGTAGGTAAGAGAAAAATAGTAAGACTATGCTGCATTTTTTCATCATCAGCGAAAAAATATTTGCAATGATTTCGAACTTTATCGACACTCATAAAATTATATAAATTTCATGGGATACCGATAAATAGCACACTTTATTTTATTTCCTCACCTCAACGCCTCCTCGAGTACTGCAGAACAAGCGTCTCTATAATGTCGGTAAGTAAAAGTATATGTTATTGTTTTATCTTTTACTTACTTTAGTATGTATCATTCGTTTTTCATATATGATTTGATGTCTTATATAATAAAATAAACATTTTTGTTTTCAGGATTCTCAAGACTATTTTAGTTTCCCACCGCGGGGGCTAAACAATGGGGCGCCAAGTTCCATGGGATACTCACGCGCAGATGGTGATAATTTATCGAATTATACATTTATGAAGCGAAATTCAAAAGGATCTAAAATAATTCGAATAGAAATATATGACTCAAAAGACTTCACGGATCTGCAGGATAGCATTTGCAAGTGTCGTGCAGAATTATGTATGCAGCATGTCGTCAAAAACATTTTGATGGATGAGATATATAATAAAACTAAAGACATCATTTCAAAAATTCAAGATAACTTGCAAAATGCTCTTTAGTTCTTATTATTTCACTTCGAAATGTTATTATAAGAAAAGAATAAGCTTTTAATATAAATCAGTAATGTACCTATGCATATTGTTATAAGTATCATAAATGAAAAATAAAATTAATACATAATTTAATTATGTGTATGTATTGTGCTTACCATAAATAAAGTTAAAATATCAATATGTTGTTTTATTTTGTTCCTGTAATTACGACTAAATATAATTTATGATTGCATCATTAGATTATTGAATTACTTATCTCCAAACTGCGCTTGTTATCTATTGGAATGTGAATCCATAAATGGAGCGCTTCATTATATGCAAGCATCAGTCAGAAATCGCAAGAGCGTACATATTTTTACTAAATAAGAAGAACTTTTATTTATTATTCGCTCCTTATAAATAATCTAGATCTAACTAATTGATTTAGATAGTTGAACCAATTGATTATATAAAACTGATTTGATTTGATTGAAAACTCATTTGGATTGATTGAAAACTGATTTGAATAGATCGAAAACTAAGGTAAATTGGGGTTTCTATATACACTCCGAGTGTATCATACACTCGGAGTGTATATAGAAACCCCAATTTACCACTACTGTCCTCATCATCTCTGAGGTCGGGAGTCAACATATCCCGACCGAACCGAGATATCTAAACTTATACACCCGCTGTAAAATATTATTGTTTAATGAAACAGGCGGAATCCTGTCATAACGTTTACCCCCGGCCCCAAAGACCATGACTTTGCTCTTTGTCACATTGTAGATCAAGCCGTGAGAAATAGCGTACGCTTCACATTTAGCTAGTAGTTTTCTCAAGCCACAAATAGACGCACTCAGCAGCACCATATCATCAGCGTAGCTAATGTTATTGAGGCTGACACCGTCTATATAACAACCAGTTCTGGTGCCGCTGAGCCCGCCTATCAGCTCATTCACATAAAGGTTGAAGAGCGTGGGTGAGCTCAGTCCCCCTTGCCTCACCCCGCACCGCAACCCGTATGATTCAGATAAGGCCCCGTCCCATCTAACATTATTTACCTGGTTTCCATACCAGTACCTGAAAAGGTTTATGAGTTCCACAGGTAGTTTAACTTTTTCAAGTTTTCCCCACAAAATGTCGTAAGAAACGAGGTCAAAAGCCTTTGAAAGGTCCAGAAAGCAGGCAAATACGGGAGTTTTTCGCTTCATGTAATAAGAGACAGCGTGCTTAAGACACAGTATAGCTGACGTAGTTGATAATTTCGGTCTGAAACCAAATTGATTATCATTTAGTTGTATATGTTTATTAAGCTGTGTATTAAGCAAGCTATCCAATACCTTTGAAATAACAGTAGCTAACGATATCGGTCGGTAGTTATTCTTGTCAGAGAGATCGCCTGTTTTATTTTTCACAATAGGCACTACCAGTGTCCGTGTCATATCAGTAGGCATGTAGCCATGCCCAAGGCAGAAGTTAAATAACATACAGAGAACACGAGGCAAGTGCGGACCCGCAAACTTGAGATGCTCAATACTGAGCCCGTCATGGCCAGGGGATTTTCCTTTTGACATTGATTCAATCACACGAGTTATATCTTTGGCTGTGAAGAATATTTCCCTTTTCACTTCGGACACAGTATTGAACGTCGAACATGACGGCCCTAGTGGCGATCTAACCGTAAAATGATCCATGAACAAATTAGCAATTTGTTCAGGTTCAGTTACTCCACCAATGCTCACTGGAAGACCCGGCCGCAAAGTAGGCCGGGTCTGTTTGTGTGCTTCCAAAATGAACGAAAATCATTTTTTGAGTGATGAGAGGCTAGAATGTCCATTTTAATTTGATCTTCGTGATTCTGACACCACTTCAAACGTGACTTAAAAATTTTCCTAGTTTCACACATTTCCTGAAAAATATTACCTGAAGGAGGTCTACCATGCCACACCCACAGGTCGAATTTCAGCCTAGCCCTACTATGCGCTTCAGCTACATACTTGTTCCATCCTGCGACCACCTTTTTAACAGGTTTTCTACTTCTACGACCACTTATGGACGAGGCCGTAAGTGCCTGCACAATGTCTTTATACAATCGATCTATAACAGTTCTATGATTAGTATCTAAACACATGGTATCACTACAGTTTTGCAACTCGCGCGGGAAGTCTATGAGCCTTAACCGTTGATGACATTCTTTCATAAAGTTATCTATTTCCTCAGGCGTTCTTTCTCCCCATACGATCGCGTTCTGACAACTATTACTAGACAACTTCAAGGGCATAACATTATTCAAATTACATTCTATTACAAGCGGGTAATGGTCTGACCAAAAAACATCATAAATTACATAAATATTCTGTATAGATTTCGCAGCTGCGTTCGTCACTAAACAATGATCGAGCCATCTCTTTGATGCATGTGCATCACTCACGAACGTGTAAGTATTGGATGATATACCTAATATGTCAATGTCTATACATGACCATTCTTCATCCGTACAAAAGTTCATTAGTTCATAATAAAATCGTTCGTATGGATGCGCGTTGTAGTCACCCAACATATACACACAGTCTACGCTACAACTGTCTATGATAGCACTTACCGAACTAAGTACATCCGTAAAATCCACTAGATTAACTGCCTCATCCGTCGGCATATACACGCACATCACTAACAATGATTTTTCTTGTAGCACAATTTTAATAGCACAAATACGCGGGTTATTGCACTCGATAACGACCACATCGCGAAACACACTACGTCTCCACAACAGAGCTACTCCTCCGTACGGTCGACCTCGCAGCAAGCCCGCCTTTGAATCCATAGCCGATACGCCCGTACAGCTATAATCGTTACTTATTGTGTTCAGAAAAGAAATTTCTTCTGAGAATAGCCATGTCTCTTGCAGTGCTATAATATCACAGGTTTTGCATAAATCACGTATGTTATCGATGGATCGTTTCACGTTCTTACAATTAAAAGTAACAAATTTTTGGTTATTTTTTTTATCCATATTGATTTCATTTTGAGGCGCCCTCTTCTATAATAGAAGTTCCAATTCTACGGTTTAATTTAAAATTTATAAAACGACGGAATATTATCCCTTGTGGCCACATTTTCTCATCCAGAAACAAACTTAGTTTTTGTTGAGAAACAAAGAATTTATATGCGTGATAATCACATTGACGCTTAATAGATATTTTCTCTAAGTTAACTGTTTCCTTCGTCTTTTTGAAAATATACTGAATAATATCCGATTCCGACGTATTTTTGTGCACATTAGTAATAAACAAAGGTATTTTTCTCTCCGCTGCTCTAAACATCTCATCAGCTTCGACCACCATAGTTCCTGATTTTCCTTCGACACGATTTTTCAATTTTCGTTTCTTTTTCGTGACGACTGTCCACTCCTTATTCGACTTTATAACTTGCGCATAAGATTGGTTATCATTTGAGTTAACTGCAATGCCGCCGGTCGTGTGATCGCTCGGTTGCGGCCGCCCGTTCACAGAATGGGATGACTCATCTCCCGTCCCAGACTCGGCTGCGGCCGTTACTTGAGGCGGTGTTACGTCGGCGCGCATACCCTCCGATTTTTTTGTGTCAATTTTTCTATAACACAAACTTAAATCACTTACTGCTATCGGCTCACAGCTAGATAAGTTTTCATTAGTTAGAATAGACTCGTCCAGAAGCGACAAGCCTATAGGGCCACTATTGCGATACGCGCCTCTCTTCATGTTGATTTTAGCAGCCGAGAAGGGTGGCGAGCAGTTTTTGGTATATATACACTCTTTCTTCATGTCTTCTAGCTGTTCAACAGTGACATATGATGCTTTAATCATCTTAACTTCAGCTTGGACCCGCGCTAGATCCTTTAAAAGCTTAGAAACATCTAAATGGTCCAGGGTTAATTCAGGTAGCTTCTCGAGGTCTTGGGCTACAAAAACCGGCAGGACATCAGGCTCCGTAACTTTGAAGAAGTGAAGTATGTCGTACAGCACACGATCTTCCTTTCCTTTACCTTTACGCGAGACTTTCCGCAACTCGGAAGATACCGATTCAAATAATAACGTATGTGATTTTTCAATTTGTTCACTCGTGTAAACGATGTACATATTCGCACCAATGTTTCTTCATCAGAAATCGAGATTTTATTTTGCACATAAGCCAAAAGCTCGTCTATTACAATATTGCAATTATTGCACTTCACAGTACACGACATTTTTGCTGGCAACAACAACAACCTCGCAACCGATGACACGCACGATACGGGTGGGTGCGTGCGCGCAACTGACAAAACCTTATTGAAGAATTATAGACCGAACTCACTCCTGACCCACGTGTATAAGCTGCTTTCAAGGGTTATCACGAATCGTCTCGCTCGAAGGCTCGATGACTAACTGGCTCGGAACAGGCTGGGTTTCGTAAAGGCTACAGTACCGTGAACCACATATATATATATATATATATATTGCGGCAGATTGTGCAGAAAACCACAGAGTACAATTTCCAGTTCTGTGTAGCTTTTGTGGACTACGAGAAAGCCTTCGACTCCATCGAAACTTGGTCTGTTCTGGAATCCTTACAGCGATGCCAAGTCGACCACCGCTATATCGATGTGCTGAGATGGCTATATAGCTCTGCGACAATGACTGTCCGCGTCCAAGACCAGCAGTCTAAGCCTATCCCGCTGCAGCGGGGAGTACGTCAAGGTGATGTAATTTCCCCCAAACTATTTACCGCTGCTCTGGAAGATGTATTTAAGACGCTGGACTGGAAAAAACGGGGCGTCAGTGTAAATGGCGAGTACATCTCACACCTTCGGTTTGCCGACGTGGTCATAATGGCTGAATCGCTGGAGGATCTTTTTCGTATGTTGGTCGACCTCAATGCTGCATCTCGACGTGTGGGGCTGGGGATGAATTTCGACAAGTCAAATGTCTTGTACAACGATTTTCTCATCCTTAGCCAGGTTATCGTAGAGAATGCAACTATTGAAGTGGTTAAAGACTATGTCTATCTCGGTCATTCCTCCAAGCTATTTCGTTCATTCACCTCATTGCTAGGTCGGTCTGGGCAGCTTTTGGAAAGCTTCGTCACATCTTCGCTACGCAAATACCCCAGTGCTTGAAGACTAAAGTCTTCAACCAGTGCGGCCTCCCTGCAATGACCTATTGTGCAGAGACTTGGACACTGACCATCGGACTGGTCCACAGGCTAAAGGTCGCGCAGCGAGCGATGGAGAGGGCTATGCTCGGGGTTTCTCTGCGGGATCGAATCCGGAACGAAAAATTTCGACGGAGAACCAAAGTTGTCGACATAGCCTTCAGTGTTAGCAAGCTGAAGTGGCAATGGGCCGGTCACATCTGCCGAGTAAGTGATGGCAGATGGGGGAGGAAGTAATACCTTCCTCCCCCATCTGCCGTGGAGTGGATGCCGCGCGTAGGACGACGAAGTATTGGGCGCAATGACCAGACGCAGTACTGAACTAAGAAGCATCCTTGACCGACGTCGCATTCACATACCCTGCGTACAGGAAACAAAATGGAAAGGAGCTAAATAACGACAAATAGGGAAATTAATTTACAATGGGTTGGAAAATTCCAGAAATGGGGTTAGAATTATTCTAAATCGGTACTATTCCCAGAATATAGTGGATATAAAAATAATTTGTTATCGTATCATATCAGTAAAACCTTAGAAAGACGACCGTGGCTCAATATCGTCTGCGTCTATGCCCCGCACTGCCCCCTTACTACCATCTCTTATTGCGATTCAATAATTGAATAGATTGCTTATTCATACCAATGAATAAGCGACTCTATTCCATTTGAAATTACCCCTCAAGAGCCCCCTTACCACGGGCTGGATGCTCCGAAGACGCAAAACAGGATTTCTGAGAAGAACTGAACACGCACTTAAAAACCATTCCTGCGACAGAACAAAGGCTCATATGCTGTGATTTAAACGAACATGTGGGCACAGATAGAAGTGGGTACGAGGGATATTACGGAGGTTTTGGTTATACTCAACAAAACAGTACAGGAGAAAATATTTTAAAATTTGCAACATCTCAAACCATATCTGCAATCAACGCTTACTTTAAAAAGGCTGACCAAAATCTATATAATCGCTTAGAACTAGCATCGGACAACGAAATATATAAAATTGCAAAACACAGATACAACAACACCAAAGATTACAAAAACACCAAATAAACTGGGCCGCAATGAAAGCGGGTCGGTAACAAAAACATCAATAACTTCCAAAACATTTTAGCTAGCTTTATGAAATAAATACTGAATTAAAGTTTATTTTCTAAATGCAGACGGACAACAAATCACATGACACGACATCAAACAACTCCGCGTTAAAACACAGCAGTCGATGTCATTTTTTTATAAAACCTCTTATGAAGAGCCGATTTTTAAGCAAGTGTTTGTAAGAAATCTAGGACGAGCACAAAAAACATGAATTTTTTCCTAATTTAAACAAGCGTTTCTGCAAAAGATATCATTGGGTGCTAATAAAAAGAATTAATTAATAAGAAAATTATTCTCCAGATGTACTTCGATTCTTATTACAAGATGCACTTGCTTAAAATAATGTTCCAGAACAGAGTATAATTATTATTTCGAATTATTACATTGTGATTTATTAAGTACTCATTATTAGATAATATTATTATAAAGTAACTAGCTTTCGCCCGCGGCTTCGCTCGCGTGACAAATATTGGTTTGTAGTACATGCTATCTATCAGAGATGGCACTGTATGTGAAAAAAGATTTTCCCGCTTTTCTTTTCAAATTTTTCCAGAATTTTCTTTGCTATAAACCTCACGGAGCCCGAGACCTTTCCAACGAATGCAAAACCGTGGAAATCGGTTCGTGCGTTCTGGAGTTATAGCGTCAGGAAGGAAAACCCGACTTATTTTTATATAGTAGATGGTAGGAACAAAATCTGATTATTTTATAAAGTACTACTAGTAGAAGGTGTAAGTGTTATTGTTAATCGTATTCTGTGATTTATTATGTGTTATGATGAGAAATTTGGGATATTTTATAACATTCAACATAAAAGCCTGATTATTTTCGTAGGTTTACGGTATTTTTTTAGAGATTTGTAAAAGTTTTCTGTCTAGTTTTCTTCATTTCTTTGTCGTTAAATAAAGGTAATTTATTTTTTAAGTTGTCTATTTGTTTTATTATTATAATCGTAAAGAAAGTAGATTAAATATAATGTAGATACACTACTATTTTTGGTTAATACTTGATAAATAAATTCAGATTAAGGCACTAATTAAAAAAAAGCCAGTAATATGAGCTCAATTCGATTTAGTAAAAATATTAAACTATGACTTTGTCATGAATACCAACGTAACTCAAAAAACTCAAATTATAAAGTGTTACTGTTATTTGATGGAGGACCATTATCACAATAAATATCTACGTAAGATTATATACAAGAACCTTCAGGAATGTTTTTAATATACTAAATAGAAAAGAAGTAAAACGTTTTTTTCGATTCCTGAAAAAAGTGATATTTAGAGTTGAGGTAGTCTTTATCTAGGTGTGCGATATATACATATATATATTATAGTTATAGTGCATATTATAGTTGCATACGATTAAATGTACAAAGCTTATACATAAAAATATCCCGGGATTACAGTGCTCGAAATCAACAGGTCACAAGGTATAGGTACGGGCCTCAAAAATAACCTCCACAAGTCAGCACAAGATGCGAAGTACTTGAAATCAAAATCAACCATATTCGACAGAACCATTATGATAAATCAGTTAGAGATATGTGGGGTGAAAGAGAGGGAAATTGAAAATCCAGAAAACATCGCCAAGTCAATCGCCGTCGCACTAAAAATGAATGAAAGCCTTCAGGAAGAAGACCTCTTTCTGATGCTATTAAGTTATTTACTAAGGAAGATCCGGAATGACTCTAAACGAACTGACTCATCGGTTATCGCGGTCACTGCGTGATGGAGTCCAAGAGCAGTGATTGGAGGCTTCCAAAGCAGCTATACTGACATCGACCTAGACTATGAGTAGAAGATCTATGTACGAGGAACGAGTGTTGAATAGTCTCTGTCCCTGGGTATTCGAAGGTGATGTGTTGGTGTGAATAAGTATTTAAACACGGAATAAATATAATCGTACTTTATTTTAACTTGGTATAAAGATACGCTTTATTATATGGTCACGTAACTTATTTTAGGATTTGTGCGATCCGTGGCTGAGTACAGAGACGACTGATTAATCTGTAGTCGCCACGCGTCGATGTACGTCATAATCAGTAAAACAAACTGCTATGTCGTTACACGAGAATCACTTACCCCTGTGACTGCGTTCTTGCTGTGAAAAACAAAATAAGAGAAGTGGAGAACAAAAGATGAGTAAGATGGCAAGAAAGTTCCTGAGAAAAAAACTGCGTTAGGAGCTTGGATGGTACCCGTAGTTACCATCCAAATAGTTTTGTATAGTAAACATGAATAAGCCATTTTTATTAAAACAGAATAGATTCTTTATTTGCTTAAATGTGGGTATACAGGTGTACAAATAACTATAATATATAAATACAAAGTGATCCTCGCACATGAGAAACATTTGTGTGCATAAACATGTCTCAGCGTTGAACGCTGACACATGTTTATGCACACAAATGTCAGCCGGTGACCACGGCCACTGTAAAACTACCTTATATGCATGATCGCGTTCATTCCAGTGGTTGAATGGTGGAATTATAATTATTGAACGATACTGCTGCTAAACTGCTGGTTGCGTAATACGTGCTTACGCAACCTTTATACCTTGGTCACACCATCAATCTAGGTATACGACCAACAGAAACGAAACTCTATGATATTTCTAAAGACTCACAAACCACTAACGCTAAAAAATTGAGATCATTCCTAAGGTTGATTTGACACCGAGGCACTACCCGTGCTAGCAGGTGTGTTACCAGTAGACTTAGAAGTACAACGCCGCGCTTCAATGTACTATACATCTAAAAATATGGTCCCTATTTTCTTGAAAATGCGTGATGTTTTTTTTTTATTTCTGCTGCGGTATTTCGACCATCCTGATCCGATATTCTGAAACTTGGCAGGGCAATTTTAGGGCTAAACTCTTGAATGAATTCGTTCCACGTCGCATCCGGGAAAGTATACTATTCTGATTTGGTAGCAACATGGGAGGATTGTAAAAGCCATTGTAGGTTAAGTTGGGTTTGATATTTTGTAGTCCATTGCAAGTAAGCAATATATTTAAAATTTAAGTAAATGAAATTATATCAATTAAATATTATGACATATGTTATTAAAACATATTTTACTTTTCTTTTAATTATAAATAGTAGTATGTAATTCTTTTCCTATATCCCTAACACTGGTGTGAAGTCTTATTAGTGTGAAAGTGAGTCGAACGAGACCTTTCGACGCTACCGTACACGGTAACAGTAAACTATCCCCAGTAATTCAATATATTTTTCAGAGAGTTTTGAACATACGCCCAATCCTCAGACAATTCCGCTGATGAACTGCAACGTGGTCAATCGTAGTGGAATAGTGAAACTTAACTGGTGTCTCTTTGACCTACCATTTATATGCAAAGTTGAAGAGAAGGATGTGATTCCCGACAGTATCTGTGATGTTTATGGCACAAGTACTCGTAGTAAGTTGGATTATTTTTTAAAATATGCCTAAGTTATCATCGTCATCATTGGATTGTCCCTTTTCCATTATTTGTGGTCGGCGCAGTATGACTTTTTCTTCCATTCACACTTATCTGCCGTCATATCTAAAGTTATCCTTTTCTTAACCATATTAACTCTCACGCAATCCAACCACCAATTACAATCAACCTCAATCCTTTCACGTTCCAATTCATCGTTCTCTTTGTCTTACGTCTTTCAGCCCTCCGCATTTCGTGTCCATTCTATGAACGGGGACGCCCTCTATATATATATATGAATCATCGAACTTGTTTTCACTTCGGGCCTACATATTAAATAAGCCTTATGCCAGGAAATCGGCCAGGGGTAACCTGGCCGATTTCCTGGGATTTCGGGAGCCCATCTAGTGAGTGGTAACACACCGCATGCCGCAAATAACGAGCAATAGAACCACCCTTGGAGCTATATGCTTCAGGGGTGGAAATGTTAAAGGGCATAACGACATAATAACATTAACATTTCTACCCCTGGAGCTTATATCTCCTCTCTGGACGGCCAATGAAGGCAAACAAGAGCTGAGAGTCCTGCGGGCTTTGTTCTTTTCTTCTTGTTCTTGCACTTGTGTTTGCAATCCGACCGATGAAGCCACGCCGAAGACGAAGGCCCTTACCGACTCTCTAGAGACTCGGGTCCGTGGTGTCGTTACTCACCCAACAGTTCGCCACAAGCTGCCCTGTGGTCTTATTATTATTCTCTTGTACTCACGGGCAAAAGCCCGGTCATTTTTTTTCTTTCCATCAGGTTACCCACATGGTCGCTTGCCGGGAGGCAATATCCTATAAAAAAAAATGTAGGCGTGCGTGGGGATATGTATCCAACGCGTAGAGACCCCTTATGGAAATTTAATGTAATGTTGTACACCCGCCGTGACCCACTCCAGGATATATCAATGGAACGATATACGAATATAAACGATACTATAACGAACGATAGGTCTCGGCAGACATTGAATAGTGTGTTAAAGAATAAATGGGTTATGAGGACATTTTGGTGGATTTAACACTGGGCTATTGCAGAAGAGCTTATTGTTATTATTATTATCTCATTTATTCAATTTGTTTTATATATTTTTTTAATAAAATAAAAAAATACGTTAAAAACATAAAAAACAGAATTCCTCACGACAGCGGGAACAAGGTCCAAGCTTTCGGTGGTTAAGGTCACAGAGACAGACACCTCCTCACAATATGTATCGTGCTAAAGAGGACAGCCTTCTGTACCTGACCCTTGATCCAGCTCCCCGACGCAAGCTTCTTTAGATGGTCGTCGAAGCTCTTGGTGATTAAATCATTGACCGTCACAACTATCGGGACAATCATTGCTGAATCGATGTCCCATATGTCGGTAATCTCATGATCCAAATCAAGATACTTAGATAGTTTATCTTTTCTTCTTCCACAAGATTAACGTCATGTGGGAAAGCGATATCAACAACGATTGCTCAGCGCGTTGATTCATCTATTAGCACAATGTCAGGTTTATTGGCTATTATAGTTCTGTCAGTGATAATAGATCGATCCCAGTATAATGTGGCATGGTCATTTTCCAGAAAGCACTCCTTAGCACGGCACATATTGTGAGGAGGTTTATGTGACCTTGATCACCAATAGTTTGGACCTTGTTTGCGCTATCGGCGGGATTCTGTTTTTTATTTTTTTTAAATATTTTGTTGTTTAGTATTGTATATTAAAAATGTATTAAATATGAAAATAAATAAATAAATGCGATGTGCTGCTTATATTGAGCTATCTACAGTCGAATCCGAACCAGTTGGATATGTTTCATCTTCTTGTGGACACGACCAAAGCCTTAAAACTAAATTTATTGATTCATTCATTTATTCATTTATTTATTGCTTTCATGTGGTACATTAGGTCTTAAAACTATATAGCAGCCGTAACATGAACCCTGTAAGGGCATCGCAACAATTTGTCACCATAATTATATCTATTTCAACTTAACATTTTCAAATTATAAAGTCTGTATAGGGCACAGCAAACGCTAACATTAATAAAAAAAAAAAAAATACATTTTTGGAAATAAATTAAAATAAATTATGTTATACAATATCAATAATAGTTTATTATATTTAATTTATCTTGTCATATAATTGCAAATAATTAATGTAATGTCAATTTATTATATAATTATACATTGTCAACTTAGAATAAAATGCTGTAAATATATTAAGTTTAGTCAATACTACTATATTAAATACAAATCAATACCCTTTATAATGTCAATATTAAAGTAATGAATTTTATTATATTTATTGTACATATCAGATTCATTTGTTTCGATTATCATTAAAAAACTCATTTAGTGAATAATAACATTTTGCAATCAATAGCTTTTTCAATAATTGTTTGAATTTTAGAGCATTTTCTTCTGATTTTATGTCGCTAGGTAACTTGTTAAAAATTTTTACACACATCGAATAAGGTCCAGATTGGAACAAATGCAGCTTAGCAGGCGGTAGAGCTAATCGATCTTTTGGTCTAAGATGTTGGGGCCGACTATAAACTGGGAACTTATGCATGTACTTTTTAACAAAGTTGCAGGTTTCTAATATATAAATTGATGTTAGAGTCAATATATTGTTTTTTATAAAATGAGGCCTACAACTCTCCGTAATATCTATATTTGCTATGGTCCTAATACATTTCTTTTGTAGACGAAAAAGTTGTGCAATATTTGTGCTGTTTCCCCAAAGTACTATTCCATAAAGGAGCCATGAGTGAGCATAAGCATAATAGGCGTTTAATGCCGTGTCAATATTTGTGGTTCTTTTTAATTCGTATAATGCATAGGAAAATCTAGATAATTTGGAGCTAATCGATTCTATATGTTCTTTCCAATTCAAATTTACATCTATATGTATCCCTAATAGATTACATGTGTCTACACAGTCTATTTTTTCTTGTTGAAATATATAATTTATAGCCATAGGGCTTTTTTGGTATGGTCTAAATTGCATCAACTTCGTTTTTGATAAATTTAATTCAAGGTTATGCTCGCGGAGCCAAGATGTGACAGGAGACAGAATACTATTTAATTGATTTTCTAGGTTCATAGTATTTTGGCACGGGAAAACTATAGAAATGTCATCTGCATACACTGTACAATGACTGTCTATTACTTTAGGAAGGTCATTTATATAGATAATAAACAGTAAGCACCCCAGTACGCTTCCTTGAGGAATTGACATGGTTACCTTTGCTTTTTGTGATCTTATCCCACAAATTTTTCCGGTTTTATTATCATGATGTTCTATTTCTACATATTGCGTACGGTTTGACAGATACGATGAAAACCATTGATGCGTTATACCCCTCACTCCAATATCATATAATTTGGCCAAAAGTATGTCAAATTTTACCCTATCGTATGCTTTACTCATATCCAGGAGCAAACCTATAGCATATTTTTTATTGTTAATAATATTCAGTACTTCATTAATGTAAGAGAAGACCGCTAGTGTGGTGGACCTGCCCCTTCGGAAACCGTTTTGATTGTCATCAAATATTTTATACTTCTCGCAGAATGAGTGAAGACGTTTGGACATAGAGGATTCAAAGATTTTTGCAAATGTTGGCGACAATGCTATAGGGCGATAATTATTACGCTCATATTTCGATCCTTTTTTGTGCAAGGGTTTGACAACTACTAATTTTAATGCATCAGGTACGTGTCCTTCGGTGAATGATTGGTTAACCAAAATGGATAAAGGTATTGCTAGTTCCTGTGCACATTGTTTTATTAGAAATGGTGGAATTTCGTCAAACCCAAAGCTTCTCTTATTTTTTAAACTACGTATAATTTTATATATTTCATGAGGACTAGTTGGGGTCAAAAACATAGACTTTTCGTTAGCTAAGCGCCTACCGGTGGGTCGGTTGGGGGTGTCATTTTTTGTATGATTTATGCCAATGTTAATGAAATAATTATTGAACGCGTTGGCAATTTGTTGTGGGTCATCTATTTTGATATTATCGATTTCTAGTGTTAAGTTTTCTTTATTTTTATTTGTAATTTTACTTGTTTTCTCTTTAACAATTTGCCACATGGTTTTAAGAACATTTTGAGATTTTTTTACTTTTTTAATATATGCAAGTCTTTTGGAACATATTACGGCTTTCTTAAGTAGCTTTTCATATTTCTTATAATTGTCATGTAAAATTTTACTGTTTGTTTGTGAAACAAAGATTTTTAAAAGTCGTTTATTTTTACAAGATATTTTAAGTCCACGCGTTAACCAAAATTTCTTATTGTTATTAATCTTGACTTTAACCTCTGATTTTTTTATACATTTTTCAAAAATTTTATTTATATGATTGCAAAATTCGTTATAGTTATCGTTCACAGTCCGTTCACCAATGATAATCTCAGTCCAATTTATCTTTCTTAATTCTGCCTTAAAATGCTGGATATTTTCATCACTGAAAAGCCTCTTTTCGATATACCACGTGTCCCGTCCAACGTGTTCCTTTGTTTGGATTTGTGTCAAGATACCGACATGGTCTGAAAAACCATATTCATGTGTTTTGGCGCTAACGGAGAATATGTTTTTAAAATTTGAAAACACCAAATCCAAACAAGTAGCACTGGATGTAGTTATTCTCGTGGGTTCAGCCACGTGTTGATAAAAATTGAAGCTCTTGAACTCGTTTAAAAGAGTCACGCTGGTACTAGAACTTTGCAAAATATCTACATTAAAATCCCCGCCAATAAGTATATTACGTTTATTGTATTTCTTAGTCAATAATTGAAGTAATTTGTTTAGGGAGGTGAAAAATATATCCGGCATTCTATTTTTATTCGGCCAATATATGGTTATCAATACTAAATTGTGTTTAGGAATCTCTACAGCACAGGCTTCAAATATATATTCCTTTGTCATGTATGCTACATTATTCAACTCTATGTACTCTATGTTTTTCTTCAGAAATATACAAACACCTCCTCCGTCGTGGTTTGACCGGCAGAAACTTGAAGCTAGGTTGAAATTATCAATTTTTAGTAAATCTATCTTTGCTTGTGTAATCCATGTTTCTGTTAGGCAAATGGCATCTATGTTATCATGTTCTTCAGTTGCAGCTTCCAGCAAATGTCTTTTATTTTTTATACTTCTTATATTTTGATAAAGTATAGTAAAGTTGTGCTTATAATTAGTTAGCGTCTGTATAGGATCATTCTTCTGCGCGAAATAAATTTGTCTCCTGGGTTTTCTCTTCTATTTCATTGCATAAATCTATTGGACGTGATTCGCTACTATTTTGCTGTGTAATCAAATGGTTTCCCGTTATAGTCTTTATGAGGCTGCTTAGATTCTTGAATATATTTTGTATTCCTCTGTTTGTCAATCTTCCTGTGTAATAAGAGAACATGTCGAATGACAGATCTCTGTTAGAATCGAAAAAATAGGCATAGTTATGCTTTTGTATATCGTCCATCAGGAGAGAGTTGAATATTTCTACTCTGCTATTGTAAACAGGGGAACCGCAAATATATGTCGGGCATGCAATAATAACATTCGTATGATTTATTATTTTTAGCTTTTCTCGGATGCTTTTTACTAGTTCATCATAGTTTTGAGATTTTTGAAAATCTGCATCTCCTACTAATATTATGCAATAATCCAATTTAGTGTATTTTTGTACTTTTATATGTAGACTTTTTAGAAGCTCATTTATGCTGCCTCGTACGTTTATGTAATGACAAAACTCGTAGCCGCTGATATTTTCGCTGTTTTCCAAATTTTGCAAAATTTTATGCTTATTATTTGAACTTAAAACACATAGTTTGTGTTTGCATTTTGTTATGTTCGTTTCTGTATTCGCTTTATCAGTCGATTGTGAAATTGGAACATCTTTGTTGCATATCAATGTAGAACTAGCAAAATCCAGTCGCTTTTTGTTTAATGTGGCTCTTTTTTTGTTACTGGATCTTAGTTTTAATTGAGATCCATTGCAAGCTCGCTTCAAAAAGTCCATTTTACTATCTTGTTTCGAGAGCTGTTCTTTCAACGTATAATTTTCAGATATAAGATTTTCAATTTCACTATTTGCGATTTTTAATTCATTCTGCAGTTTATTTACTAACTTCTTCAATTCACAGATCTCCTCAGATACTTTTAAAGTTGAATTTGGATAGCTTCTGTTTAATTTGTTCTCAGTGGGCAATGTATCATCGTCGTCGGTTATTGATCCTGATAATAACTCGAATGAATTTTGTGTCTGTATTGTGGTAATATATTTAGACCTGATAGTGACATTATCGTTTGTAGGTTTAGGTGATGATGTACGTTGTGCCTTTCTAAGACAGGTCGTGCATCTCCAATTTTGTTTGCGTTCCGGTGTCATAATATCGTATCGTTTCTCTGCATTTGTACATTCCAAATCATACCTATTTTTACAAATTCGACAAGTCAAGAAGTGCTTTGTTTTTATAATATTTTTGCACTTTTGGCATTGTTTTATTGTGTCGTAGGTTTCTGATGATCCTGTTAACGACATAGCGTGTCCTTTGTTGGTGACACTATTATTTCCGTAGTTGTGACTGTTCACTTGAGATGATTTGTTATAAAATATTATGTGTAAAAAGATTTAACGCGCGGCGTCTCGAACTCTGAACCTTTGACGTAGATAGGATACCGCGCTAACCGAAGACGCCAACGAACAGTTAAGTGGATCGACGAAAATTTTGTAGCTATGCTATCTGGGATGACGTATTGACAATGTTCGTTGTACTTTATTTTGTACAGCGCACCCGCACTTTCTGTTATCACAAATTTATAAAAAAGAAAATTAACGAAATTATGCACAAAACTACATCAATATATTATTGTTTCTATTATACAATATTAAACTTTCACAGTAATTTAACTATCTTCTATGTAAATACTTATTTGTCGACAACATCTTTGTAAAAGAAAGATGCCTATTTTAATTATTTTTTTTGTAACATCACTGTTTTTTTTATTATTATTAGTTATTCACTTCTATTAATACGAATTGTTCCTTCGATATTCAAGTATTTATATTTCACTAACATTATTTGTTTGCATAGTTTACATTTGTTGTTGTTGATACGTTTTTGTTCTTTCACTTCACTTGTTTATATATATTTTTATTTACACTGGACATATTTCACTGATAACGTTTCCACTTATTTATTTTTATGTATTTATCGTTTAATATACTTTTTATTCGACATTAATTCACTTATAATTTTATGTAATTAAAAATATACGGAGACCGTGTTTTCGTGCAGCACACTCACTTTTATCGTCACTTTTATCGTATGATTTAGTGTACTTTAAATTTATATTATGCAAATAAAGCATATTCTATCTATCTATCTATCTAAAAGCTTTGAGCAGTGTGCGTTGCCAGTGTATGTTGACATAAGGAAACTGAGTGGATGTAGCTCAACGATTGTTAGAAAATCATTCACGAATACTGAATCCGAAATGAGGATATTCGCAGTAGAACAAAAGTAACCAATATACGTCAAGAAAGGAGTTGAAGTTGCACTGAGCCGGCCACATATCTTGTAGAATCAAAAATTGCTAGTTAAGAAGGGTTCTCGAGTGATGGTCTCATACTAGTGTATGGTGTGTGGGACAACTCCCACTTAGAATAACAAGAAAGTTATACGGAGTCCATGAATGCAAGTCGCTCAGAATTACGTGTGGCGTCTCTGTGGCAGGGGAGATGGATGTTCAGCGGTAGACGAAACCGGGTTGACATGATGCTGACTTCAATTTCCGATTTACTTTGTAAATTTATTTCGCCTGTAGTTTTATCTATTTAAATGAATGAACCTATCCGCTCCGATCTAGACACGAGGTAGCGTGTCAAGCCAAGGTCAAGTATAACCGTTGGCTCATAAATTGAGACTTGCGAGATACATATGTGCTCCAAATGTCATTAAAACATATCAAACGTTTATTTAGATATTAACGTCTAAAAATTGACATTTTTATCATTGACTGACCTATAGATCAAAACTCTAACCCAGATGGGTTGGTGCTCGTTCATCTCTCTTACCCTTAGGCACATTTAGATATAGGCAATATTTTAAATCAATAATAATTTTAGAATAGTTATAATAATTATAAGTAGGTTAGTCATCTTTTTATTACGTATATTGTACAATGAGTCGTTCAATAGAATTAACATTATAGGGTGGGTGACACACTTACCTTACATCGAATTATTCCAATGCCTCCTGATGGAAGCTGCCTATTCCTTTCGATTGCATATTCTTTGTTTGATTATAATAATAAACAACAAACAAATAGGTTGCGTGAGACAATAGTAGAGTAATAATAAAATAATAAATAATAAATAAATATTGTCAGACAAATTACACAGCGCCATCTAGCCCCAAAGTAAGCGAAGCTTGTGTTATGAGTACTAGACAACTGATAAACATACGTAAATACTTTTTTTTTTTTTTGTAAATACATACTTATGATACATAGAAAACACCCAGACTAAGACAAACAGACATGTTCATGCACACAAATGTTTGTCCTATGTGGGAATCGAACCCACGAGCGTTGGTGTCGAAGCCGCATCATTGACCGCTACGCCACCGAGCTCGTCAAACTTTTTCCCGTGCCGCATGTCCCACTAACAAATATTCTATGTATGTATATCGTAACTGGGATGATTTAAGTATGTACTCCAAACTGGAATCCTTATTGCTCTGAAGAAGAGTATCGAGCTAGCATGCTTTGTTCGACAACTTATGGAGCTGCTTCTGAATTAAAGGCTGCAGTAATTTGCATAATATTAAGATCGAAGTGTATTATCAGGATGGTGTTCTGCTAGGTTTGTTCGGCGAAGAGGGATATCCTACAAAACGTTTGCTCTTTACAGAAAATCTCTCTTCGGAGCATTATGACGTGTGTATTCCATATATTTCTCCCGATACAATTCAAGAGAACGAGTCCTTGAAAGAAAACGAAATTTCGTCACAAAGGGGCCGTCCACAAATGAGCTCGAACAAATGATAGAAGGTTTAAATGTAGACCAAAAACGCATTTTCGACAAGATCTGTAAGACTTTATTAGATGAATCTAAAACTTTGAGAATATTTGTTAGTGGGACATGCGGCACGGGAAAAAGTTATTTAATCAATACAATTAAAAACTGGGCTAAGAAGCGAATGAATAAGTTAGCTGCAGTAGCTGCACCCACAAGTATTGCCGCTTTTAATGTAAATGGTCTAACAATACATAGGCTCCTACAGCTGCTGTAGAGCACGGAAACTGTCCCAAGGACACTTCCTTATCAGACAAGTATTCAAATTTTTAACATGTGATTTAAAATATGTAGTACTTTTAATAATTGATGAAGTGTCTATGATTTCCAATATCATGGGGTGCATCAATATTTTGGGGTGTAAGTGGTTCATCAAGATCTTTGAATAAAAGCCAACTTCACCTGCACGTGGTGCACCCTGCTGACTGATAAACGAAGCTCTAGCGAAAAGAGAGGTAGGGAGCGTATCTGTAAGCTACCCGACTGGGGAATGTACCTCCACCTCACAGAATATCGCAGCCAAATAACAATTCCCATGAGGGTTGTTGTGTTCCTGCGAGTGAGTGAGGTCACCAGAAAGAACGGAAGGAGATGCTGCGTTGGCAGCGGGGGTTGCGGTGCGAGTGCAATATTTTATGTTGCAAGCGTTAATATGGCTACGGTAACCGCTTCACATCAGGCGGGCCGTATGCTTGTCTGCCACCCGACGTAGTATAAAAAAAAAAAAAAAATTATCATATTAATGTACATCTTCGCTTTACAGTAATATATGATACCGGTGACCAGATATTAAGTAATGTATAAGTCCACAGGGAACAATTCCCTATTTAAGACCTTAGATGGAGTACATCTTATCAATTTAGATCCAAGTCAAATCAAGGCACAAGAGAGCTCTATTGTAGAGTACAACCGTCTGCGCACGTTATACCGCCCCGATTTGGCCAAATTAGGTATAAACAGAATCCGCGTAAAAAAATCCGGTTACTGAATGGGCAACTCACTCGAACATTTCAAACGTACAAGAAAATATAGAAAATAACACAATAATTACAATTATACCCCGTTACCGTTAACGTAGGAAAATACAGTAGTTTAACAAAAACCATTTGGTAAAAATAAGTACCTACTAATAATTTACGTACAAAAAGTGATGATATCCCATCAAAAGTTGACTTCAATGAAAAAAGAAGTGAGATCTAAATGCGTGCCAAGTTCAATGGTCAGTCCTACATTTATTTATAACATAAAATATCATTTCTTCTTACAACTTAGGATAATGTATTGTAGCCTAAAGTCTGACTTGGCTAGTTTTCATATACGAATTATATTATAGCCTTCGCAAGTTCTAAGCCTGTTACTTGTCGGTTCTTATTTTATTATTCCGAAAATTTGGCTTGTTGATAGAAACTAGCCATCGAACATTCGTATATTAGAACTAGCCAAGTCAGACCCTAGGCTACAATATATATTATCCTAAGTTATAAGAATAAATGATATTTTATGTTGTTATAAATAAATGAGTATGATTTTATCAATCTATATATATAAAAGAAAGTCGTGTTTGTTACAACACTTATAACTCGAGAACGGCTGGACCGATTGCCATGGTTTTTGATTTATTGGATTTGTTTCCGTCCCGAATAGCAGAATAACTCTTAAAAACATTGGAAAATTCTCGAAAAAATAAAATAAAAGAAAAAACATTTTCCCATACAAAATGTTCGTGGTTGTCGTAGCTGTCAAATGTGACGTTGTCGTAAGTGCGTACGCCAAATGTATGCGTGCGTTCAGAAATGTATATTAAGCTCATTATAGATCAAATGTCATAGATTAAAAACAAATGTTCTCTATCTATTGGTCTCATTTTTACGTCTTGAAAGTTGGCTGTGATTTGTTTTGAAAACAGTTTTGTGGATTTAAATATTTATTGCAAAGAGAATGTAACCACTACGTTTTAAGAGACGGATGTGCCATACAAATAGCGTAATTCTAATATGTATGAAATGGAAGCGAAAACAATCAGAATTTGTACTAAATTCGCTTCCGATTCATAGAGTCGTTTTTTTACTTTGAGTTGCGCCAGGCTGATTTATTGGTTCAAAAATATTTATGCGTGCGTTCAGAAATTTAAATCAAGCTCCATAAATCTATATAATATATAAAATAATGTCGTGTCTTGGTCGGGAAAGTATTAAAAACATTGAAAAATTGACGAAAGAATTAAATAAAAGAAAAAACATTTTCCCATACAAATAGTGCCAGTTAAAAAGGATTGGAATATTTATTGATTGTTATGTAAATGTCAAATCGATTGGTCTCACTTTTACGTCGCGAATGTTGTCTGTGATTTGTTTTATGGATTGAAATATTTATTGTTGTCAATTGGTACTTTTTTTGTGACTTTGTAAAGTACTGAACTTATTATTTACCCACTGCTGGGATACGGGTCTTCCCACAACCGAATATGTTTAGAGTATACTCCAACACGCTGCTCAACTACGGGTTGGGTCACTAACTTGGCTTAAGGACTGCCATCTAATGATAAACACCAGGACCGACGGCTTAACGTGCCTTCCGAAGCACGGACGAGCTCGAGATAACATAAACTCATCCATGAACAGGCTATCCTAAGTTATAAGAATAAATGATATTTTATGTTGTTATAAATAAATGAGTATGATTTTATCAATTACTTAATAAATGCATTTTCAATGACCTAATAAATTATATTTATTCCTATAATAGTAGGTCTGTCACCTAAATTGAATCACCAAATAATATAAAAACGCTTACCTAAATGTCATTTAATAATTACTTGGAAATAATATCAATCATCAAATAATTAGGTATATTGAATTTCAAAAAAATTGACACTAAAACAGAATCACCAAACAATATGAAAATGTTTACCTTGAAAGTAATTGAATTATTAATAATTAAGCTTACTTGGCACCACATCATTCATGATCTAGGATGACGGAGCTCCGCTTCGCGGAGCTCCTATTTCCGATGACAGGCCACAAGAAAACCCTAACCTAACCAAAAATCAACTCAAATCTAACCAAAACGTGATATATTACATTGACCAAGTATTGGTAAGACTCATCAGTAAATATGACGCCAATTTGACTCCACCCCTATTAGCCATTTATTCATTAAATTAACTGATTAAAGGAGCTTCTAATTAAAGGAGCTGAACTTTTTATTGCGTGACAGATCTATTATTTTGATGATTAAACGAATTAAATGACACTAATAGTTTGTTGATTAGATTTATAAGGTGAAACATTTGCTATTTTTAGGTACAAATATATTATTGCTGCTCGTGACTTACTTTTTAGAGGATAGATCTTATATTCAGGCTATAGAAAAAAGTGATCAAACTATAATTTTAGATACATATTTCATGTTCCCTAAATAAATTTCAGGACTGATCATTGTACTTGGCACCCATTTAGATCTCACTTCTTTTGTCGTTGAAGTCAATAACCATGGCATATAATATCATAATATTGAACTTGGCTCTCATTTCACATTTATGTTTTCGATGGGATATTTAAATAAATCTATGCCAGCAATCTTTATAGCCTTTTTAAACTTACATTTCGGCATTGCTGACATTTTTGGAGCAACTGTATTGAAATAGTTATTTAAATTGCTTTCAGATTACCAGTACATCAGTAGCGTTGGTAGCTGCTACAGAGTGTCTCTTTTAGGACTCGATTGGAATGGAGCCTACACTGATTGCGATGATGATGATGCTCATCTAGTGGTGCTAAACTCTGAGACCGAGCAACAGGCTGTTTGGAACATCATCAAGAATGTATCGACCGTATCGAACTCCGATAAGCCATATTATTACTTCTTCGCGGGATTCACAGCTGCGAAATCCACTAATAATGAGTCACGGATATTCAAAACAATATTTAGTAAGTATTTTGAATTCTAGAATACTGGCTTCATCTCATTCCAAGGAGTTTAGATTTCACCACATTGCTCATCTGCTGGTTGGTGGAGCCTAGTGTTTTCAACAAATGGCACCTTGTTTAGTATCTAGATATACAAGAGCAGGGAGCTTAACGTATCCTGCACGGAGTTGCTCGTGATAAATAAACCCAATTTTAAACAGGCTTATAGATCTCTTGGTGCCTAGGTGATAGCACCTAGGCACCAAGATATCTATAAACCTGTTTAAAATTGCTATACCTATAGAGGTATAGCGATTTTTCATTCCTGTATCTCTACTATGGTCGCCACTGCTTATGTTGCGTATTTTAAACGAACGGAGCCTAATGTCACCAAGCTTCTCGCCCTATAAATAGTCTCTTCTACATAGCTCTATAAAATGGCTCATAGATATTTCATAACGGTAGATATATGCGCGTGGTACGCTTACCACATTTATTACGTTCCGTACGGTTGCTCATATTTATACCTGAGTATGCGAATTTGCCGTTTAATCGCTCGCTAATTAAAAAGAGCCAAGTATCATCTCTAACAAAAGAAGGAATTCTATTTAATAATAATATTTTTTATTTACAGAAAAAAGATAGTTAACTATAAAATTGCATAAAATATAGATACGACGCGATGTGTATTGTGTTCGCATGAAATCCCTAAGAATCGGCTCGTTTGGAGCTTCGCATAATACTCGTTGCTAATACATGCCAGTAGTAGTAGCTGCGAGTAAGTCTCAGTGTACGTAAACTTGTACTTTGTTGTACTAATAAAAATTGTGGGTGAACACGGCGACTTTGATCCTGGAAAACGAGTTACGATAGGAAGTAAATCTCTATTATTGTTTTGTGATTCATCATCATCATCAGCTTGTATCTACCCACTGCTGGATATAAGCCTTCCCCAATGCTCTCCACCAAATACAATGCTCCGCCTTCCACACCCAGCCGCTTTCTGTCTCATTCTAAAGATCATCAGACCATCTAGAAGGAGGGCGCCCAACGCATCGTCGTGCTATGCGCGCCCTCCACTCAAGTACCTTCCTCCCCCATCGGCCGTCACTTACTCGGCAGATGTGACCGGCCCATGGCCACTTCAACTTGTAAACTCTAAAGGCTATGTCGACAATTTTGGTTCTCCGTCGAATTTCTTCGTTCCGGATTCGATCCCTCAGAGAAACCCGGAGCATAGCCCTCTCCCTCGCTCGCTGTGCAACCTTTAGCCTGTGGACCAGTCCGATGGTCAGTGTCCATGTCTCTACACCATATATCATTGTAGGGAGGACGTACTAGTGGAACACTTTAGTATTCAAGCATTGGAGTATCTGTGCGTCAAAGATGTGTCGAAGCTTCCCAAAAGCTGCCCAGCCCAGTCGAATGCATCTGCGTCAGTCGACCTCTTTATTTTTTTTAATTACCCCGGCCAAGCTGTATGGAATGTCCGAGGTAGACATAGTCTTTAACTACTTCAATAGCAGTATTCTCTACTATAACTTGGCTAGAGATAACAAAATAGTTGTACAAGATTTTCGTCTTATCAAAGTTCATCCCCAGCCCCACAGATCGAGATGCAGCATTAAAATCGGTCACCATACGAGCGAGATCCTCCAGCGATTCAGCTATTATTAACACGTTGTCGGCAAACCGAAGGCCGTATGTGTAAGTGTGAGACGTACTCGCCATTCACACTGACGCCCCGTTTTTTCCAGTCCAGCGTCTTAAATACGTCTTCCAGTGCAGCGGTAAATTGTTTTGGGGAAATGACATTCCCTTGACGTACTTCTCGCTGGGGCTGGATAGGCTTAGACTGCTGGTCCTGGACGCGGATAGACCAAGTTTTGATGGAGTCAAAGGCTTTCTTGTAATCCACAAAAGCCACACAGAACGGCAAATTGTACTCTGTAGTGTTCTTTTCAATCTGCCGCAATGTACGTGTTCCACGGTACTGTAGCCTTTTCGAAACCCAGCCGATGACTGGTAGTTATCAAGCCTTCGAGCGAGATGATTCGTGATAACCCTTGAAAAAAAGCTTATACACGTGGGTCAGGAGTGAGATCGGTCTATAATTTAATTTATTACATATTTTTTATCACGTTATTCGAAGAATAAGACGACCAAACTCCTAGTCCACGCGACTGGTGCGGTCCCATTATGAATAAAGGAAAGAAACAGACGTTGTAATTCCTTTAGAACCGGAGTTCCTCCGGCTTTTAACAGTTCTGTTGTAATTCTGTCTTTACCGGGATTTCGTTCCATTTTTCAGCCGTTCAAGGGCTATCCTAATCTCACCCATGCTGATGTCGGGAATGTCCTCGGTTTCGTATCAAATTAACGGGACTCGGCGATCACTTACACGAACATCTAATGTAGGGACCAGTGCATGTGCAACATAGAGTTTCTCCACCTCTCAAAGATCTTTGGTTTAGAAGACACGATTCGACCATCCTCTCGAAATTTACTTTGCCGCAAACTGGACAGATATGTATATGTGCTGGGAAGGTTGAGATGTATAGCATCCATTAAAGCTGCCATCTAAGATATGGAGTTATATTATGGGGTAACTTCATCGATGTATCAAAAGCATTCATATGCCAAAAAAAATGTATTCGCGTATACACAATGTTGATGTAATGAACAGTTGTAAGCCTCTGTTCAAAAAATCAAATATTTTACCTTTTCCGGTCTATATATTTACGAAGTGTCTATTTTTGTTCAGAAATATCAACACTTTGTTAAGTCGTTTTTATTAAGCATGGAGATCGTATAACTTCCAGAAGTAGACATAAAGATAATGTCGCGGTCCTGTCTCGAATCATCTAGAATGGAGCCTTCTAGATTAGTCACCGCATACTTATATAAGGTTCATAACACTATAACATGAAAATGTTCGAGACCCTAGAACCTAGAACCCTAGCTCGTAACAATAGATTACATGTACCTAAACAGAGACTTGACTTGCATTATATACTTTGAATGTTGATGTAGATAAAAATGAGTAATGAAAATTTGCACGCCCCTATGAGGGTAGAATTAGTTGGATATCTATGTAATTGTAACATCTTTTGTACCATATTTTCGCAAATAAATTTATCTTATCTTATGTCTAGCTTGAGCTTCGACAAATCCTTTTCAGACGGCCGAGAAAAGACTTTTATTTTCCGTTTCGCATTGAAGACGCGATAGTCCCACCGTATCAGCCTTCTGATCCACTTATTTAAAGCTGCATAATCTGTCGAAGCTCTAACAGATGCTGTCGCCTCTCGTCGCTTCTGTATAAGAATCAGAGTTTCCCTAGAGATCTTGGCTTCTCGAGCTCTATGCTAGCGCCCAAAGTGTTTGATGCCGACTTCGTGTAATGTTTTCTCTATTCTGTCAGATGCCTCGTCCATATTCGCAGTGGTTTCAAACGAATTGAATTAGTACTGAATCTCCAGTTGGAACTTCTTCCGACGCTTGAGTGATATACCTGCACTACTTTCAAATAGTATCTCTTCATCAGTTTTAGCACAAGATATGCGTTGTTGACTACCACTACGTTGTTGACGAGAGCTTAATGGAACCCGACACCGCCCCGGGATAGCTGGTCTCCTTCACAGTAGTAGAAGAGGTTGCCAGATTCGAGTATCACGGTATCCTCTCCCTCTCGTCAGATTTCCGACAGACCCAAAACCTGACATTTGACTGACCTCAATTCTACTTTCAGCCCTTCGACATCCTCGTTGTCCGTGTGCTGTATGTGCCTATTGTCAGTTGTTGATGGTGGCTTACCAACCGGAGATGGATCGCACCCCCCGCCCTGCCGAAACCGATACCGCCACCTTGGCCTGGGATAGCAGGACTGCCGGGTACTGGGGTACATATATTGCGGTGTATAAACGAATGAAATCTAACGTCATCAAGCTCCTCGCTCTATAAATAGTCATAAATGCCTCTTAGTTATATCTTAACGGTAGATATGGACGTGGTAAACTCACCATATAAATTACGTATCGTACGGTTATTCATTGAGAGTAATGCCCTTGAGTCGCCACGCTGGGCAGGCGGGTTAGTGACTGTCGCCAGAGCCTCGTCTGCTTATCTGCAGGGTGTACCACGTGCAGGTGAGGTTGGCTTTGGCTCCAAAGTTGGTAGTGACCACTTACACCCCCCCCCCCCCCCCCCCGTTTTGTGATTAGACCAATACAACATAGAGAGAGAGAAAGAGAGAGAGCCCCTGCTTTCAGTCTTTTTATTGGCTTTGTACGTAATTTCCAAACGATATATATTGACATTTCAGACCAAACTCTGGACGAGGCTGGTTACAGTGTTTGGGGTGACAACGAACCGAACAATTCAAGAAACAAAGAATACTGCGGATCGATCTCCCTTAACGACGGCAAATTCAATGACATAAACTGCGCACATCCATATCCGTATATTTGCGAAATAGAAATTCGTCAAATACCAATCGAGGAAACAAATAAAAAATAAATAGTGTAGTTATTGAACTTGCGTTATTAACTGCATGTTAATACTAACTGCGTAATAAATAATATCACAAGTATGGCCTTTTTCTTATTTGTTTGCGCAGCATAGTGCAGCATCAGCATTCCTGATGAGCTTTGCATCGAGCTAATCAGGAACGCTGAATTGAAATATATGCATTCGGTAAGTTTTCGGTACCACGTATGGATCGGATATTCTGGCGTTTACGATTTCAGTTGTGTCACGAATGCAGCTTAAACCAGTCGTAAAAAATATTAATTGGGGTCAGCCGTATCGTAAGCTTTTTGAAAGCTTAGTTGACCTAAATATTCTTTAAATTTCGTTCTATATTCAACTGAATAGTCTATAGTTCTTTTATAAACCAATATCTAAGTGAACCTAGATCCCTCCCTCTAGATGGTCCGATGGCCTAAAGAGAGCGGCTGGGAGCGGCTGGATGCGGAAGGCGGAGGATCGTATCTGGTGGAAAGCATTGGGGAAGGCTTATATCCAGCAGTGGGCAGATACAGGCTGATGATGATGATGACGATGATCTAAGTGAACAGCTTTTTTGACGTGATAACGTCTTATACTAAATATAAATCTTATAATAAATGTAAATCGATGAATGCCGGCTGCACGCGCGAAAAACCATGACTCATTTTCAAGTTCCGCCTGAGCCGACCGTGCAAGGGAAAACGCGGAACAAGCGATAGAAAAGCACGATCGGCCTATGTTTCTTCCTAATAATGATGAATGATGTTAAATAAAATATTTACATGATAACGTTATCCCGTATAAAATATTTTTCAAAAAAATATTGAACCTACTTCAAAAAGTAAAAATAAACAAACTTAGATTTTTAACACAAAAAGATGTTAAATAAAATATTTACATAATAATCGTTGTAATAACTAAATAAAAACAATCAAATACCTTTTTTTTTTAGACATGTAATACAGACAACCAAATATAAATATTCGATGGGGCATTTGACCAGTAAGTTCTAATAACCCCTTGCAACCCTTCCAATATGTATAATTTAATACAAAAGGGGTTGTTCTAAGAGTTTCTTTCAAAAAAATTGGGTTGCACTCCGGGAGTGCCTGCAGAAGTGAACACTTGAACATTAACGTTGTGCATTTCTGAATATTTTGGAATGGTTATTGAATAATTTCGCACGAATTGCTTTATTTATCAATACAAATACAAATAATTTATTTGCTAGCAAACACGGTACATAACATGTGGTATAAATAACAAAAGTACAAGCGTGCCGCACCAAAAATTGGCATGCAAAATCAGGAAATGGTTACATTTTTAATCTAATCTCAAAAAATCCTAGTTATAATGTCAATGTTAATATAATGTCAAAATATCGTAATCATAATGTCAATATCAATTCAATTAATTCCAGTGGTAAAAATAACTGCAAATTCAAATACACATAATAATTCATAAAATCGATATAATAATATAATTTCAAAAAGAAAATTTATTGATATTTATGTCAAGTTATGTAAAATTTAGTAAATAGTAAAGTGATTTAATTATCTAATATTTCATTCTTTTAAATTCTTCAATATTGTACACACAGTTGTCACAAAGCAAACGAAACAAACGGGACTTAAAAATATTTATAGGCAAGTCTTTAATAGTCTCAGGTAATAAGTTATACAAGAAAATTGATATATTGTAACAATTTTTAGCAAAACAAGTGGTACTATGGGAGGTACCGGCCAGGCGATTTGGATATCTCGTCAGAAAGTTTACCACATCATGTTTTTTTGTATACAAATTTAGGTTCTTCCTAACGAAAATGCAAATGTCAAAAATATACATCGCTGGTCGGCAGGACTCTAAAGGGCCCACACCACACATTGCTCTTATGCATTTTTTTTGAATAAGAAAAGCTCGATTTATGTCGGATGAGTTGCCCCACATAATGAGACCATATCTTAAGATAGAGCATACGAAGCCATGATAAGCCATCAGCGCAATTTGTTGACTGCATATTTTTGTTAAACGATATAGTGCATAGACAAATCTGTTAATTTTTTTGCATACGGAATCTACATGTTCTTTCCATGTTAACTTGGAATCTAACATTATGCCCAAGAATTTAGCTGTGCTGAATTCGTTAACGGGAACTCCAGAGTAGAATACAGATATATCGAGAGGTTTGCCATTTTTATTATAAATTTGTATTAGTTTCGTTTTACTAATATTAACGCAAAGATTATTAAGTTTCATCCAGTTAATAACATCGTTTATCATATCGTTTATTTCGTTTTCATAGTCAATATTAGCTTTTTTATGAATAATAACTGAAATGTCATCGGCAAATAAAATGCAAGGATGTGTCAGAGTGTCTGGTAGGTCATTAATATAAAGTAAAAATAATAATGGACCCAAAATACTCCCCTCCCTTGAGGTACGCCAAAATAATTAATTTTGAATTTCGATTTGTGAGATATATTTTCAAATGAACTACCTACCCTATTTATTTCGACACATTGTGTTCTTCCACTCAGATAGCTTTTGATCCAGTCAAGAGCTTGTTCCCGGATCCCCCAACCCTCGAGTTTATCCAAAAGAGTCTTGTGGCAAACATAATCAAACGCTCTAGTCATATCAAATAAGACCGCGCATACAGGATTTTTCCCATCCATATGACGTGATACCTCTTTAATTAGGGCGAAGCAAGCTTGGGCTGTGGACTTATCTTTTTGAAAACCATATTGCTGTACCCTAATGAAGTTGAATTTTGTTAGAAACGAGGTCAGTCTTTTGTGCATTACCTTTTCAAAAACTTTGGATAGGACTGATATTAGGGTAATAGGTCGAAAATTGCCAATGTCGTCCCTACTCCCACTCTTAAACAAAGGTTTGACAATAGATATTTTCAAAGGTGTTGGAAAGGTTCCAGTCGTTAAAGACAGATTAACTAGATAAGTAAGAACTGGTGTTAATTCATCCACACATGCCTTTAAAACCCTTGTACACAACTCATCATGTCCCGTACAGTTAGTATTGCTGAGTGATAGAATAATTGTTTTTAGTTCCTGCTCGTCCGTAGGTGTTAAAAATATACTAGATTTGAGTTTTTGTTTATTATTCCTACTATTATTATTATCAGTCCTGCTTGTTTTAATATTTAAAAAATGGTTATTAAAAATAGAGGCAATCCTTATAGGATGTGTAATTTGTTCATTATTTATGGTTATGTGATCAATATTCTGTATCTTATATGTATGTTTGTCATTTATTAGATTCCAAGCTGCTTTACTTTTATTTCTAGAATTCATCATGTATTTACTGTTAGTTTTTTTTTGTGACGTTAGAATACACTTTTTAAGTACTTTACTATACTTTTTATATTTTATTTTGTTTTTAGCTGTTTTGTTTTTATAATAGTTCATACGTAGTTTTCTCTTTCTTTTACATGATATTTTTAAACCTTTTGTCAACCATTTTAGTTTATTATTTTTTATATTATCAATTATTTTAATTTTAATTGTCGGAAAACATAAATTATACAACAGTTGCAGCTCCTTGTAGAAGCCAAAAGCCAGCTCCAGATCATCGCAATCAACCACCCCCGACCAAGAAAACTTAGACAAGTGGTCTTTAAACTTAGCAATATTTTCCGTACTGTAATCTCTCCTGGTCACATATCTGTGCCCTGGAGTCTGTTGAATTTTGTTTAAAGGTAACAGTAACATTTGAGCCGTATTGTGATCCGACAAACACAGTGGTAAGGTATCCCCTACCGCTGTTCTACTGTTACTGGCAAAGTGATCAATGCATGTTTTTAAACGTGTAGGAGTTTTTATGTGTAAATTAAAATTATAACTTTCGAGAGTAGTTACAAGCTCCTGTGACATTTTTGTATGGCTTAGGGTATCAATGTTCCAATCACCTGTCAAAACAATAGTTTTATTATCTTTATATTTTAATTGGTCCAAAAGAATATTGAGTTTGTTAAAAAATATATTTATATTAGAATTAGGAGTCCGGTAAATACAAATAATTATTACGCCATAATGAATAAACTCTAAGCCACAGCATTCGAAGGATAACTCAGAAGACAGATCTTTCAAAAAAGTTAATTCCTTAGTCTCTATAGAGCTATTGTGCAGAATGCAAACTCCGCCTCGTTTTTGTTTCCGTCTAGAGTAATATGCACCTAAATTATAGCCCTTTAATTTAATATTGTCCTCACACACAAGTTTGTTGAATAAATGTTGGGCCTTCGTCTCCGGCGTGTCTTCGTCGGTCGGAGTGTAAACACAAGAAGGCCCGCAGGACTCTCAGCTCTGGCTTGCCTTCATTGGCCGTCCAGAGAGGAGCCGTTAGAGCTATATGCTCCAGGGATGGAAGTGTTAAAGGGCATCACGCCGCGAGCAACTTCGGAGAAAGCGCAGCACACCTCTCGACATCCCTGAGTCACTCACACCGGTGTTGCCCCCGGCCGTTTTCCTGGAATTTCGGGGGCCCATCTAGTGAGTGGCAAGCCGCCGCCTGCCGCAAATAACTAGCAATAAGTGCAGTTATGGCAGGCGTCCGTCCCTCTTCTGTGTATAGCCCGGTATTAAGTTCACCCAGATCTCATCTCCGTGGCCCATTTATTTTCGATTACACTTTGCAATAGTCTCAGTGCCTGCCGAGACCTGTTCGTGGATGTGTCGTTCCATTGACATGTCCTGGAGCGGGTCAACAACTGGAGCGTACAACATTACATCAAACTTCTCAAAGGGGCCTCTACGCGTTGGATCCATATCCCCGCGCACGCCTATCAAATGACCGGGTTTGACCCGTGATTAAAAAGAGATACAAATAATAATAATAAAAATTACAAAGTGATTGGATGAGGCGCTTTATGCGTACAGATCCACACCAATTGCCGAAAGACCGCGTCTACCACGTTTGCCCGTGCATAGACAAAATATGGCACTTATGGGGGCTCTAGACCGCTTACTCGATTCCTACCTGGAATCTAGCCGAGACCTTGCTGATACCCACTCGATACTCTTCTGTGCAGCCATCGCGGCTTGTCGCTTGGCTCGAGTCAAATTTCCGGATTGCGACCGAGCCTCGCGACCAGCTGTTGATGTTCCTGCATGGCAAATGAGAATCGAGCGGCGTATCAGCGCGGCTAGAGCCCTCATATGGAAACTAATCTGCTTCAGATCGGGTAATAACCGCCCGAGAGTTATGCGCTTTGTGCACCAGGCATTTGCTGGGACCAACATTAGGCCCCAGGATTATATGCACTGGGTCACAGAGCGCATAGACTTTCTGAAGCAGAAAGTGTATGCATGGGCAAACCGTATTCATCGTTACAGGCAGCGTGTGGATAGGTACCGTCAAATTCGGCTCTTCAAATGCGATCAATACCAAACTTGGGAGAGATCTACTAGCCGTGTGGTTGATAGACAACTTCCGACCGCTGAAGCTGTGTCACAGTTTTGGCAAAGCATTTGGTCGGTGCCTATCAACCACACCGAGGGAGCATGGATTGACGTTGTCGAGCGTGCATGCGAGTCGATCGGAAACATGGAGGCTATTACCATTAGCCCCCAGGACGTTAGCTGTGCAATCCGAACGGCACATAACTGTAAAGCTTCAGGTCCGGACGGATTGCACAACTTTTGGCTTAAGTGAAGTGAGTTTCAGTTCCTTGAAATTGGATCTCTGCCAAGTTTTATGACTACTGGTATTACTTTCCTGCTCTTTAAGAATGGTAGTACCACGGAAGCTAAGAATTATAGACCCATCACGTGCTTTCCAACCTTGTACAAGCTCCTTACATCCATTCTGACATCTAAAATTACTTAACACATTATGTGTAATAACATTTTGGACATTGCTCAGAATGGATGTAGGGCTGGGTCCCGTGGTACTAAAGAGCTTCTTCTCATTGACATAACTATTTGCCAACAGGTCCACCGACACAGGAAGAATCTCTCTGCCGCCTGGATTGACTACACAAAGGCCTATTATTCGGTGCCTTATTCATGGCTGAAAAGGGTGCTGGAGTTGTATAAAATAGATTCAACTCTATGCTCCTTTCTCGGCTCATGTATGGGGCAGTGGACCACAGTCCTTTGTCAACCGGGTTGCCAAGTTTCTCCTGAATCGGTGAACCGTATAAGGATTGAACGTGGTATCTTCCAGGGCGACAGCCTGAGCCCGTTATGGTTTTGTCTAGCTCTGAATCCACTTAGCACGCTGTTAAGGGATTCAAAGTTAGGCATTCGACTTCATAGGGAGGGTGAGATCATTTCTCATCTGCTGTATATGGATGATCTCAAGTTGTTTGCACCAAACAAACCAGACCTTGTGGAGTTGCTGAAAGTAATCGAAACTTTCAGTAACGCCATTGGTATGGAGTTTGGTGTTGACAAATGTGCGGTCATACATGTACAGCGGGGTAGAGTTGCAAATTCGGAGAGTTTGCAACTCTCTGAGACAATGTCTCTCAGATCTCTCTCTGAAGTCGAAACGTACCAATATCTTGGTATGTCGGAGTCTTTAAGTATAGCCGGCGGGGACATAAAACAATCGGTGATGGACCGATTCTTTGGTCGCCTAAAAAAAGTCCTAAAAAGTCTGTTGTCAGGTGGTAATAAGGTTCGGGCCTTCAACGGTTGGGTTATGCCCCTGTTGATATACACCTTCGGCATACTAAGGTGGACTCAGGCTGAACTGGATGCCCTGGATGTAAAGGTCCGAAAACTGCTTACGACGCATCGCATGCATCACCCACGATCATCAGTGATGAGATTGTACATACCACGGAAGTGTGGGGGTCGTGGCTTTTTAAATGCCAAAAACCTACACAACCGTGAGGTGTGCAATCTCAGGGAATATTTTCTAAACTGTGATAGTGGGATGCATCGCGACGTTGTAGCAGTTGATAAGGGCCTTACACCACTGTCCTTGGCAAACGAGAATTGGCGTAAACCAGCTGTGCTTACTTACCACTCAGGGCCGCAAGGATATATGGAAGAGCAAGGAACTACATGGGCGATTCTACCGGGCTCTTAATGGGCCTGATGTAGACTCGCTCGCGTCGGTGGCCTGGCTACGTTTCGGTGACCTCTTTGGGGAAACTGAAGGTTTTGTCTATGCAATTATGGACGAAGTTATCAAGACGAATAACTACCGGAAATATATCCAGAAGGACGGTACAGTCGACATCTGTCGAGCATGCCACCGTCCCGGTGAGTCACTCAGGCATATTGTTTCCGGTTGTTCTCATCTTGCTAACGGCGAGTACTTGCATAGACACAGTCAAGTAGCTAGGATTATACACCAGCAACTAGCTCTTAAATATCGCCTTGTGAGCTCTGAAGTACCATACTACAGGTATGCACCTGCGCCAGTTCTCGAGAACGGTAGTGTCACGCTCTACTGGGACCGGTCTATTATCACTGACAGGACTATTCTTGCAAATAGACCTGATATTGTGGTATTAGACCGGGTGACGAACCGTGCAATTCTCGTTGACGTCACCATTCCACATGATGAGAACCTCGTTAAGGCCGAGAAATAGAAACTATCTAAGTACTTGGACTTGGCCCGCGAGGTTACCAACATGTGGCATGTGGACTCAACGATTATTGTTCCGATAGTCGCGTCAGTAAACGGATTTATAGCTAAGAGCCTCGACCATCACCTCGAGAGGCGCAGTTGGGTCAAGAACCAGATGCAGAAGGCGGTTTTTCTGGACACGGCCCGCATTGTGAGGAGATTCCTCACTCTGGAGCCCTGGCCACCGGTAGTTTGGGTCGTCGCTCCACTACCGGCGGGTGCCCCTGTTTTTATATTTTTAAATGTATTTTTTATATACATATTTATATTTAAAAATGTAAAAAAAGGAGTAAAATGAGAAACAAAAATAATAATAATGTTAAAAATCCTGTCATTGTCACCGAACGTCTTTTTAGGGTTCCGTACCTCAAAAGGAAAAACGGAACCCTTATAAGATCACTTTGTTGTCTGTCTGTCTGTCGGTCTGTCTGTCAAGAATTTCTATGTCGAGAATGCGTGGAGATATCAAGCTGAAATTTGAACTGTATACTCAGGTCTATGGTCCCATGAAGTTGTAAAAAATCAAACTGCTAAGTTTACGTAGAAAAAAGTTACGGCCGTTTATTCAGCAAAAAACGCATAATTCGACACACTCAAGGGAATCAAAACCTATAGGGTACTTCCCGTTGACCTAGAACTATAAAATTTGGCAAGTAACATCGTTATAGACTACAAGTACAGGACTAAATCACAAAACTATACATTTGTAAATAGATCTTAAAAAATAGGGGGTCTATATTTTTTATAGGGTGTCGAAATTTCAAATTGAAACTACTAGTTCAAATGGGGTATCATGTGAAAGGGCTTGATGTACACATTGCAAAATATATTTTATCTAATCTCATACTGAAATTTACACATTAAAAAACTAAACACAGTATCTTAATGACAGTCTTTACACACTGCACAATGCACAAGCTATCAAAATAAATTTAAAAAGTTATTTTTCGTACAGCTCTTATAAGGAGAACTGTATCGTAAAATAACTTTTACCTTACCATTTCGATACAGCTTCAGTTCTGGATACAGGTATTTTAAACAGGTTGCAATGCAAATACATTGCAACTATGCAAAATTTTTCTACATAATCTGTGAACGCGGCGCCGCGCGGCGCGTCGCGCATGCGCACTACGCATGCTCGATCTGCAAATGGATCGTGTCAAAGTCGTGTCGGTAAACGGTCTCATAGCGTAAAGTCTCGATTCACACCTTAGGAGACTTTCGCTAGGCTACTGGGTCAAGGGCCGGATACAGAAGGTGGCAATTTTGGGGACTGCACGTATTGTACGGAGGTTCTTCAGTCTGTCGCCCTGACCACCGGCGCCGCAGGTATATGTTCCGCGTCGGCGGTAACTCATTTAATAGTAATTTGTATTTATAATGTTATGTTTTTATATTTATATTGTAAATACAATTTTTTGTAAAAAAGAAAAGTAAATAAATAATTGGGATAATATATAAAGGTAAGAATGTAAAATACCTTACATGCATGATCGCGTTAATTCCCGCGGTTATTATAATTTTAATAATGCAACGCGAAAGTTTAAATGTAATTAGTAGAATCAATAAATATTTGTTGCGTGCATTTGTTTACGACAGTCTCATTACAGTACTGAGAGAGTCGTGTTGTTTTCGTCATGTTTTCGTACATTTTAATTGGTACGTACCTTTATTTTAAAATATTTTTTTTTATTAGATGATGCCCGTATGTTCATTCGCATGAAAATTTTGATGTGTATGTTAATTTGATTAAAAAGTGATCAACGTGGACGGTGAGTACATATATAAAAAGCTTACTTTTGGAAGCTGCAATTCTGTGCAGGAGAAGTCCGAAACGAAATTAAAAGGTGACGATGTCTTAAAACTTATATCAATTTTATTTTCTCTTTTCTATCTGCAATCAGCTCATTTAGCATTTATCAGATTAGTTGAGTTTAAATGGCATTTTGAGATATCACACATTCGATGATAAGAAATCTCTTAAAGAAATAATTATAAATATTTTAGATCGTGGCTTATCTTGCCCTCTTCAATCGAAATACAATATGTATTTCGAATGAAAAGGGCAAGATAAGCCTAGTACTAGTATCGAGGAGTGTTACGGCTAGTTTGTTTTTACGTCGGCAAAGGCTTTGTTTGTATGCCACACAGGACCCTTCTATTTCCTCATGAACAGTAGGGATTTCCACATAGTTATGTCCTTTCTTATTCCTTATGAACCAGGGTGCGCTGCTTATCGTCTTCAAAACTTTTTTTGGTAGCGGTAGTAGTATCTCAATATTCGAGCGGCTTGCAGATCCCCAAAGCTCTATGCCATACGTCCACACAGGCCTTAAGATGCACCTGTAAGTACACATCGTTGGTGAGTGGTCAGAGGAACCATCAAGGCATGATTCAACCTAAGTATATAGGTAGTCCAGAAATTCCTTTGGTTACAAAGAAATCTATTAGGTCTGGTATTTTATGAGGGTCAGATGGCCAATGAGTTGGTTCACCAGTAGCCAATACATAAAGACAGTTTCTGTCAATAGACTTTTTTAATTCTCTACCTCTGGTCGTGGTTAACCTGGAACCCCACTAGACATTTTTGGAATTCCAGTCTCCTCCAATAATATATCTATTGTCGAGTGTGTGGAAAGTCACTGAACAAATCTTCGTCAATTGTCTGGTGTCTAGGATGACAATACACAGCAGCAATCTAAAGTGACCCCTGCCAATCATCAACTGGTACGATAGTGGCCTGCAAGTTCCATGTGGCAATTCGTAAAAGTTTTCATTTCATTATATTGGGCTATTTTGTTGGATAAATATTTAAATTTTCTCCGATTATTTTATTATAATTTTTTCTAACAAATTTGTTGGCCGAGTCTGTGCGATCTCTGGTATTCTATGCCATGGTCCAGTATTATCATTATCTAGTTTCTGAGGGTTTTGTATCCAGATAATGTGTTTATTTGTTGGATTTTATTTAGCATGGTAGCTTGCTTTGAGTGGAGGAAAATCATTAATTGTAGGGGGGATGTGGCTCCATAAAACGTTTTGTAGACTGCTTATTTACTGTTTTCTTATTTGTTGTCTGTGCCGTTTTTCTTGCTCGGATCTCCTTGTATACTTGGCAGCCATTGTAGTTAACAGGATGACTGCCGAGACAAAGAGTACAAGTTGCAGGTATATTTCTATCTTTATTTGGACAATCTATTGTTCTGTGTACTTCGACGCATTTCACACAACGGTATAGATGAATCCAATTATTTTTTGTGTGTTTTTATTTATGCTGCCAGTAGATATCACTGTCACGGAGGCCTGGCCGCCCACTCTCTCACTCCACTCCACTCATTTTTAGAAAGGATTTAGTCCTCTAAGGCTCGTGGTTGCCCAAAGATTGCTCTTGCTTGGCGTTGTTGCTCATTTTGCAGGGGACACGTGTAGGGTGAGTCTAGGAAAAGATGGTAAATCCTAAGGACGCGAGCAATATTATCCCCCATCTAATCGGTCAGTATGAATAATAACCAAGTTATTATATTAATCGTAACATAAACGTTTACTCTTTATGTAATAATATCTATAAATAGACTATAAAATAATCTAATAAGCAAATAAAACATATCTGTTAATGTATTTAAAAAACTCTCGGTAATATTTAAGCTCTCTATACTTATGTTATGAGTTTTAAGAGTTTGGAAGTGCCTTATATACTACGAGGTATTCAGATTGTTTATCTAGTGTCGTCTTGCTTACAAGTCACTGCGTTTTACGGTCCTTTATAGTATAAGTAATTGTATTACATACAGTATGGCCACTCCCTGCTGCTTTCACGAATCTCACCTCCCCTCTGAGTCGAATCTGGAACCGATTGCAAAGGCTGCCACGCGGCACTACGAATTACGAAACTTCGATCATAGTATATTATCTGTTGTCAAATAAAGTTTTAAGTAGTAAAATTAGTTTTTTTTTTATCATGTAATCGTTAGATTACATAATAATAATAATAACTAATTTTACTATACCATTGAATATTACATACTATAGAATATTAGAAGATATTATTTTTTTCCAGTTTTTCAAATAACTTTACAAGTTTCACTTTTATTTTTATACTACGTCGGGTGGCAGACAAGCATACGCCCCGCCTGATGTGAAACGGTTACCGTAGCCATATTAACGCTCGCAACATAAAATATCGCTCGCGCGCCGCCACCCCCGCTGCCATCGCGCCATCGCAGCATCTCCTTCCTTTCTGGTGACCTCACTCACTCGCAGGAACACAACAGCCCTCAAGGAAACCGTTATTTGGCTGCGGTATTCTGTGAGGTGGAGGTACATTCCCTAGTCGGGTAGCTTACAATTACGCTCCCTACCTCTCTTTTCGCCAGAGCTTCGTTTGTCAGTCAGCAGGGTGCACCGCGTGCAGGTGAAGTTGGCTTTGGTTCAAAGATGTTCATGAACCACTTACCTACACCCCAAACCATCCCCATCCCAAACCATTCACCATCGAATTCATTATTTTTTTTATTTTATGATCATGAATTCATATTTTCAATTAACAACTAGGTTACTATTTTATGTTTATATTAGATTGTTTAATGACCATTACAATACAACCCGGGCGGAACAATTAGTGTACCAATGTAACAAATGGATTTTATTCAGTCACAAAATCACAATATATAAAATTACCTACACCTAATATAAAATTACTCGCCACTCGTCTAATTGTTCCTAAAACAAATACCAGGGATAAAGTTGTCTAATTTTTAATTTCGTAGTAAACAAGGAACTCTTATAGTTTCGCCATGTCCGTCCGTCCGCGGCCTAGCTCAGAGACGCTTAATACTAGAAATCTGTAATTTGGCATGTAGACACATATTAACTATGCTGACAAAGTGGTAGAATAAAATTTTGAAAAATATTTTTTTTCGGGGTACCTCCCCTACACGTAAAATGGGGATGATTTTTTTTCTGCACCTACCCCATGGTGTGTGGTGTCGTTGTATAGGTCTTTTAGAAACATTGGGAGTGACGGAAGATAATTTCTCGATATAGTAATCTTATTTACATTTAACGTCCAAATATTTTGTTAGACGGAAGTGTGAATGTGTGTGTAAAAAAAGTGTGTGAATAAATAGCCGACGAACTTATAAAATGTATTGCAAGACGAATAGAATTGTGTAGTACATTACCAGAGGCTAGATGACGCTCGTACCGAAACACGCCGTTCGCTATTGAACCTTACGTCGCAGAGATAAGGTCCAAAAACAATGAAGTTGAAATGGTACATATCGCTCACGACCTAATAAGTTTTTTAGGAACATTGGGGATTTACTTTCAAGGATATTCTTAAACTGGTAAGCCCTTGACGTCCTTTAAGGTAGATTGAACGTATTTGTCAGAAATTAGGGTTTGAAATTATCTAGATAAATATGCCCATTGATAATAAAATTATCGTGTTATTTTTCAAATAGATAAAAGCCTAGTAATCCTTTTCGACTGGTAGGTATTTTAATAAATCGACTTGACAGTCCGGGGGACTACAGCAGTACCCAAAAAAAAAGTGTGGTGGAATGTCCTGGGTACTACAATCCCCGTAATATCAAGTTCCAAACAACGCCATCTCTTAAATTATAGCGGCATTATTTAACAAAAACAGTTACTACAATACGTTCATTACTAAGTGGTGTGTTAAAAAAAATACAGATGGGGCACCTGAGCGACCCACTTCAGTTGGAATTCTTGTTTTTCGCGCGTTGCTTTGTGTGTGTCCGCTAAATATGTCATAAACACTTAATATAACACAAATTAAAAACGTTTTTAGAGACCGAACTCACGACGCGGTTCGCAGCCGGGCCGCCCGCTCCCCCGCTACACTGTACGTGACCGGACACGCACTTGGCCAGTTTTATAGATAGTACGGAACCCTTCGTGCGCGAACAATGTTCAAAAATTGTATAAATTATTTAACTATATTGAAAAATACACAAAACTGTAAAGATCTGCAAACTTTCATTCTAATATCTTCCGACCGACTTATTTTAGGGTCGATCAAAGTTTGGCGGGAAGTCCATTTTAAAAGTATGAAATTATTAAAAAATAATATTTCCATTGGAGAAGCAATAAAAAATATTATAACTTGCATTATGATACTGATTACTAAACGTAATATTTCACATAGCTGTCGTACAAATTTCGAATTTGATGCATACAAAATACAAAACTGTGACGTCATGATTCAGTAGCCTGTTGTATGGAACGTTTTCGGGACAGTCTAAAAATCCCTTAGGATCAGTAGTACCATTGACTAGTACCATTGATGGTACAAGTGACCCAACTTTGTATCTCTAGTTATTTTCAAATTAACATATCTCGAGAGACTTTTCTGCTATCGAAGTAATTCTTTCATCTATGGTTATATTATGGAGACGTCCCTACATATCAAACCGAAAAATAAGTTGGTCAAATAGCATATTCGTCTATCTCAAATTTCTTCTGAACATAAGTAATGCTGTATTATGGTAGTATTTTACCATCGTTTGATTTGGAAGAAATATACTGTTTTCAAGATTTTCAACAATTTTTACAATTTTTTATTTAGTTTCTCCGAGATGTCTGTAATTCAATTTTGCAAATTAAATTTGACCCACTTTCTAGTGTACTACATATTATGCTGAAATTGGTCCTACTTGCTTGACTCTCCTAACAATGCACTTGACGAGCTCGGTGGTCGAATGCCTAGCAATGGGCACTTTGACTCCGAGGTCGCAGGTTCGATCCCCGCACAAGACAAATATTTGTGTGCATGTACATGTCTGTTTTACTTTTTCTGGGAGTCTTCTATGTATTATATGTATATATTAACAAAATATATATTTAAATATTATATATAACTTAACTAGTACCCATAGTACAAGCTTTTTATAGCTGGGGACTAGAAGATAATGTAAATGTAATTTGTCTAAGAATATTTATTTATTAATTTATTAATGCACATTGTAAGTTATTGGGATACCGAAATCGGTTCGACTTTGATAGAACTTGGTAAATTAATACGTTATACACAATACAATTCACATATTCATGGGGTAACCAGTTTAGTAAGTTTGGAGAACAGATTTAATATAGGTCCATTAACAATAGAAATTTGGCTAGTATTTGAAGGATTTATTCCATCAAGATATTAAATGTATAATAGCTATTCATCGATGGGCAAAATGCCATAATAGGGTAAACCTTGTAATTGCTTGATGAGTCCCCTGATGCCACTGACAGTCAAGGACAGTAATGTTACATCCAATTAGCTGTAGATTATGTGTACAATCAAACTTAATAAATCTCCGGGCCACGGGCATGTTTTAACACAGCTGACGTTCAGAGGTTCTATTGAATCACTCTGAAGTCAACTTAATGTTGGTAGCCAATGGAACTGCTGTATGCTATGAATTGTACAATATGGTGGGTTATTATTACCCATAAAAATAATGTAGTTCGGCAGAATGCAGTGCCTTAATAAGTATTTAATAGGTCCAGACGAACAGCGACAGCCAGGGTTATCACCAAAGCTTTCACATTTCAGTAAAAAAATACATCTGTTTAGTCAAGAATTATAACATCACATCCGGTTAACAGAAGAACGGGGTATAACTCGTCAGGTATATATTTATGTATATGTACACTTGTAGGAGTGGGGTATAAGCGGCTAGGAGCTGCCAAGGAGCCATCAGGAGCGTCAGGAGGCAGGGGGGGCTCGCGCTCGAGGGGGGGTCGTTACAGTATCCATAGCATATTTAATAATACATGTGACAGCATTATGTGGTTTCAGGACTTGTCTTCGTATCATTAACGAAAAGCCAACACTACAGGGCGGACTATGAGTATAATCACAAAACGAATGCATTCTACAAATTGCACATAGAAGCACAGTCCAGTATGTACGCTAGTCGAGTATGTGGAAATGAAGGTGCTCAACTGATGGTGCCAGATACTGATTTGGACATTGCCCAGGTGCTTGGCATGCTAAAGAAATACCCCGATATTGGGGAGTATGTTTGGGTGGACGAAGATGATATGCCACACGAGGATGCTGAGGAACAGCCTATCATTTACTGTAAGTAGGATTGCCAGATGTCGTGCTTGGCTAATCAATTATTTTTGGGGTGTAACTGGCTTACCACGACCTCTAGAGCCAAGGCCAAACTCGCCTGCACGTGGTACACCTTGCCGTCTAGCGAAAGAGGCTCTGGCGAAAGAGAAGTAGGGTACAGCGTCCTTGGTGTAGGTCCTTGAGAGTTGTCTTGTACCTTGTTTCCTGCAAATGAGTGTGGTCACCAGTAAGAGGTCGCTTTTCACTGGACTAATTTAACTGTAGTTATACAGATGTGCTCATTTTGATTGAGTACACTCATTCAGCTCAATTCGGCTTTCATGCGTAGGAAAACAGCGCTTTTTATAGAGATGTGAATTAACTAACCCCGACTTTGTTTTAAGTATACTTGTAGATTAACGCCCGCGGGTCCGACAACAGAAATACGCTCGATTGTATTAAAATCAACCTGCAATACAAACATGAACACATACTGCAAGCATATTCCTATGTTAAAACGTTGTTGAAGCGGAGAACTAGTGGATCTAAGTAATGATACGAAAGCAGATGGCGAACGAATATAATGTATTTAGGTAGAAATATATCACAAGTGGTACACACACGGTTCAAGAGTAAAGACAAAGATCAAGTCAACAAATTTGGTTTCTATGGTAATAGTTATTCAAAAAAATACTAATTTCAAAAAATGTTAAAAAAATATAAAATATAAAAGAGGTCGCAACATCCTCCCCTCTTGTGCAGGAAAGCACAGAAAGTTGGTACCTACTCCGTCATAGACAGCCTAACCAACTTCCGTAAGGGTCGGCGTAACGTGCCTCCTTTAGTCGCGACATCCATCACTCTTACTACCGAATCCTTTCCAGGGTAGGTTGCCGATACACGTCCTCGTGGCCACACACCTCGGGAAAGATTCTCGTCTACAATAAGAACCAGGTCTCCAATCTTTAAAATATCTGAAGTGGTTGGCTGTCGCGGTTGAAGTGTCGGGAGTATCTCCTTAACCCATCGGTTCCAAAAATGATCTGCTAGTTGTAGTGCCGCTTTCCATTCTGATCTCCGTGCTAAATCGGTGTCGTCTAGAGTAGTAGGGATCGTTTGGGTTGATGAACTGATGATGATTCAAAGCGACTTTTATGCTCCGCACTAGTCGCTCCCAACAATCGCCAAAATTGGGGGCAGCCGGAGGAATGAAACTCCAGCTAATGCCTCGGTTTGCAGCATAATTAGGAATATCATTACTATAAAATTTTTTCAGTACTCGATTTGCACCGACAAAAGCGGTTCCATTATCAGAATAAAGTACTTCAGGAGTTCCTCTTCTGGCAATAAACCTCCGCAGACTCATTATAGCGGCGTCAGTTGACAGACTGTGTACTAATTCTAGATGTACTGCTCTGGACGTCATACAGGTGTAGAGTGCGACGTATCGTTTTTCATGTCGTCGACCGTAACAGTAACATTTAAGGGTCCAAAATAGTCTAAACCGGTATAAGTGAATGCACGTCGATGATGTGCCAGCCTTGAAACAGGTAAATTTCCGGTACGTGGTATCAATGGTAGCGCCTTTCTTATTTTGCACAACAAACATCCATTGGCTACACTTCGTACAGTGTTGCGCAGTCTTAAAAGCCAGTATCTTTGGCGAAGTTCGTTAATAACTTGCTCATTGTTTGCGTGGCCAGCCTTGTTATGTGCGTCCTGAACCAACAACTTGACAACAGAATGGCGACCGTCCAGAAGAATTGGGTTCTTTACATTGTCTGGTACCGCCTCAACTGCAGATATGCGTCCAGCCAACCGTAGGAGTTTATCCCCTCCCAAAACAGGCGACAGCTTTATAAGACGACTCTTTTTCGAGATCGGTTCTGAACTCAAGATGCACTCAAATTCTTGTCTAAAACTTTCTATTAGTGTGCGTTGTAAAATGTGTAACTCAGCTGTTCTGATCAGGTCTGCATTCAGCGGTGGAAGGGTGGTGGATGCCGTAACTCTGGAACGCGCGTTCATACTTCTGCGATGAGAAAAAATATTTTTTAATTTTGAATTTCGAAAATTTGACAAAAATGACCTAAAAATATTCGCAGCTTGGTGACACGACACGGGCAGTAGCGCGAACTAAGCGCAGCCAGATACTAAAATGCAGTTCAGCAGTAATTGGTGTTGGTAACAGATTTATTTGTGAAAGACACACCAATTCCTTTTTCTTAAATTCTTCGGAGGCTATGGGAGGAGACACTAGTGGTTCTGTAGGCCAACTCTCTGAAGAACTAATGAGAAAGGAAGGGCCAGTCAACCATCTACTAGATGTTTCTAATTGTATCGGACGACTTCTGGTTGCATCGTCGGCAACATTAAACTCACTTGGTGTCCATCGCCAATCCGAAACGTTGGAATTTTCGAGAATTTCTCCAACGCGATGGGCAACAAATGGTTTGAAAGCGCGCGCGTCGTTTCTTAGCCAACCAAGAACAGTCATAGAGTCCAATAAAAAGTACGTACGGGTTTCTTTCTATGACTGTTCCTTATAGTTAATGCTAATCGTGAAGCATTTAGGGAGGCCTGAAGTTCAAGCCGTGGTATTGATGTCGGCTTCAAAGGTGTGACTCGGGCCTTACTACAAATGAAAACGAGTTCTACCGTACCGTCTTCATAAATAAGACGCCAGTATGCGACACATGCGTAAGCGAGCTCGCTTGCATCTGCAAATATATGTAACTCTGTAAACAGTGGTTCAATGGGTTTCGAACCAATATGACGTGGAACTTTCAATGAAGTTATATGTGCAAGTTCTTTTAACCATTCCAGCCATCTATCGGCAAGTGGTTGGGAAAACTCTGTGTCCCAATCAATTTTACTTCTCCATGTTTGTTGGAATAAAATTCTACCTTTTATAACAACAGGAGCCAGGAAACCTAAAGGGTCATAAACTCTCATTAAGTGCGACAAAGCTATTCGTTTCGTCGGAAACTGAGCAAATCGGTAGTCGGATCCCAAGTTATGCCTAATGCGCTTACTGATGAGTTAGTGTTACCCAGACTGACGTTAGAAGGTTGAATCACACGAAGGTTGGTTGGTACCAAAGCGAGTGCTTCCGTATTGTTAGAAATCCATGCCCTCATCTCGAAACAAGTCGCTTTGTGCACCTTCACTATGTCTGATGCTAGTTGTGCCATTTCGGACACATTATCAACAGACCCTATAAAATCGTCCATGTAATGATCATGAATTATGGCTTCAGCTGCTTTCGGATAAAAGGACTCGTGTTCCAATGCATTTTTATTTTTTATAAATAAAGCTGTGAAAGGGCTTGAAGACGCCCCAAAGATAACGCTTGTCTGCCTGTACTCTTTGATTGTGGCTTTACGGTCACCATCTCGCCACAAAAATCTCAGTGCATCCCTGTCCTGTTCCCGGACTCGTATTTGAGAAAACATTTCTTTGATGTCAGCTGTTGCAGCTATGCGACCTTCGCGAAATCTAAATAAGATACCGATAAGAGACTCCAGTAAGTCGGGACCGGAAAGCAACAATGAATTCAGGCTGACCCCTTCATTCTTTGCAGCTGCATCACAAACAACACGAATCTTTCTTTTTTGAGGATGAAAAACACCGAAATGAGGTAAATATAGTCTAATATTAGAATTAATTTTGCTAGACGAATAATATGTTTCGGAAGGACATTCTTCTACGTAACCCTTATCAATCATGTTATTGATAAAGGTTTTATATGCAATTGCAAAATCTGATTCCTTTTCCATACGGCGCTCTAAAGAAAGCAGACGGGATATAGCTTGAGGATAACTATCAGGTACGTGCATGATACCCTCCCGCCAAGGTAGGCCAACTTCAAACCGGCCTGATGGTAAACGCCTGGCGGTGGTTTTGAGAATGTTGACAGCACGTTTATCCTGTTTGCTGTATGCAGTCTCCTTTATAGAGATACCTAAACTATCTATTTTGTACTGTTCCTTAATAAGATACTCTAAATTTTCTTCTAACCAAGTTTCAGAATAAGTGCCGTGATTTACAAAATCAATTAATTTCGTTTTGCTAGAAGCAACACCGTATAAAGTCCAGCCAAGAGCTGTTAGACAGGCTACAGGTTCGTTCCTTCTACCAACACGTACGTCACGGTTAATAGATAAGTGCCAATGTTCGTGTTAGAAGAATAGTAGCAACATAAAACATTTATTACATATAAGATGGCAACAATGCTTTTACTTTTATCTATAGTAAGTGTACTTTAGAGTCTATGGATTGAACGGAACTAACTCTGTAGTCTGTCTGTGGTCAGTTCACTTCCGTTGGTTTGGTTACAATAAAACCCAGTTAAACTTTTAATACAGTTTCTTTTATTTAAATAACTACAGGTTATGGGCACAGTTATGCCTACCTGTTAGCTAGATTTTGGAGTGTTAAAAAAATAATAATACAATACTTGCATCAAGCGGATTAACTATTAACTATCGGCGAAAAGTGAGGTTAGGCCGGCGTGGCATCAGTAAAATTTCCGTCGAGAAGGATATAATATACTTGTTTGAGTAATAAAACAAGGCAGGGAGGCAAGATGGACGTAAACAACACTCAAAATGTTATGAAACTGGAAGGTGCCAGAAACTGGAATGTTTGGAAGTTTCAAACTACAGTACTACTGAGGGGTCAGGGATGGCTGGTTATCGTGGTAGGACGAATTGTAAAACCTGAAGACGCAGCTGCACGAATCGCATGGGAGTCCAAAGACGCAAAGGCTCAGACATTACTGGTGACTAGAATGACTGAACATGTTATGTTACATCTCATATCATGTAAAACGTCTGCTGAAATGTGGAGAAAACTTTTAAGTGTTTATGAACAAAAGTCCGAAACCAGTATCCATATCCTACAGCAACGCTTTTTCCAATATAAATATGAGAATGGAATCGAAATGTCGGTGTTTTTGTCGAAAATTCAGGAAATGCAAAACCAGTTAAAGCAAATGGGCGAGGAAGTTTCAGAAAAGTTCACGATAACTAAAGTATTGATGTGTTTGCCGGATGGGTACAAACATTTTGTGTCAGCGTGGGAGGAGAGAGTGAAAGAAAAGACAAAGGAAGTCCCGGAAACTTCATCCTCATCGGCGTTTGTAGCAAAAAGAAACGTAAAATGCTTTAAATGTGGTAAAACTGGACATTTTCAAACGGAGTGTAGAAGTAATAGGGACAGTGACAAAAAGATGAATGATAATAAGTGTTATTACTGTGGTAAAATTGGTCATTTTAAAGCGCAGTGTCGTTATAAAAAATCCAAGGACAATAAGAAGATGAGTAATGCGTTTGTGGTTTCGAACTCTGGTTATGAACAATATGAAGAAGCAAAGTGGCTAGTGGACTCGGGGGCAAGCGAACACATGTGTCGTGACCGTTCATTGTTTTCGTCATTTTCAAGTGTTTCGCAAAGGTCGGTAATTGTTGGTGACGGCGCTGCCATTAATGTGCAGGGCTGTGGACAGATGGCGGTACAAGTCAAGAACGGAAGTGAATGGATCGATACGACAATAGACAATGTGTTGTTCGTTCCCGATCTAAAGACAAATTTATTCTCAGTGAACCGCGCTACTGACCGGGGTTATGTCATGGTGACAAATGACACTTCGTGCAAATTTTACAAAAATGGCGTTGTTTGTGCTATCGCAAATAGAATTGAGAACTCTTACTATTTGGATCTTCGATTTAAATGCGAGGTGGCGAGTGTTGCAAAAATGTTAAAGAACGATTTATACGAGTGGCATGAAAAACTAGCTCATCAGAACTTTGATCACGTCAAGAAAGTATTGGAGAAAAATAACATTAAGATAAAACAAACTCGTGTGCCTCAATGTGAGAGTTGTTTGGAGGGAAAGATACACCGGCTACCATTTAAGAAAAGTGAAAACGTAAGCACCAAGACATGTGAAATAATACATGGGGACACCTGTGGGCCCATGGAAGAAAAATCGATCGGTGGGTCGAGATATTTTGTGGTTTTAAAGGATGACTATTCGAACTTTCGAACTGTTTACTTTGTCAAAGCTAAAGACGAAATTAAGCATTGTCTAGAGGACTTTTTCAACAAGGCAGAGAATATAACTGGTAACAGGGTCAAGATACTACGAACTGACAATGGTTTGGAATTCGTAAATAAAGAAGTGATGGAAATGTGTTCAAAAAGAGGGATAATTCATCAAACTACAGTAACCTATACACCCGAACAAAATGGCAAAGCCGAAAGGGAAAATAGAACTCTGGTTGAAGCGGCAAGGACAATGTTACATTCTAAGAACCTACCTAAGAAACTGTGGGCAGAAGCAGTGAACACTGCCGCATTTGTTTTGAACAGAACAGGTAAAGGAAAAGAAGGGAAATCACCTTATGAGATATGGACAAATAAAACCCATGATATACATCAACTGCAGGCCTTTGGTTCTCCCGTATATGTACACATCCCAAAGGAGAAAAGAGGAAAATGGGATAAGAAAAGTGAAAAAGGATTGATGGTCGGATATGGGGAAAATAGCAAAGGTTATAGAATATATTTTTCAGAGAAAAATTGTGTTTATACAAAGAGAGATGTCATTTTCTTAAATCAAGAGAGAACGGAAGAAAATGAATCGACGGTGATGTTGAATTTGAATAATAATGAATTCACTCAAGACAATTTACTAGAAACTGTGACAGCAAGTGAAGAAGATGAATGTGAAGAGTTTCAAGATACTCAAACTAGTTTCTGTAATAATGAGAGTGAGTCAGAGAGTGAAAATGAACCATCAGATGACGGATCATTGGAGGATGGTGAAACAAAAGTTCAAAATGAAAAACCCAAGCGTGTAAGGAAACAGACATCATTCTATAAGTGTCACAATGTTGTAAGTGAAGACAATGAGCCCATTACATATAATGAAGCAATGACAAGGAGGGATGCAAGTAAGTGGAGGGAGGCAGTTAATAAAGAATTGCAAACTTTGAAAGACAATGATACTTGGGACTTTTGCGATGTACCGGTAAGTGAATGTGTAATTAGTAGCAAATGGGTTTTCAAATTAAAAGGAAGTGGTAATGATAAGCAATATAAGGCTAGATTAGTTGCTAGAGGGTTTCAGCAGAATAATTACTTTGATTTGGGGGATATTTATGCACCTGTAGCAAGGTTACCAACTTTTAGAGTTTTTATTGCTGTAGCGACTATGTTAAAACTCCCCATATATCAAATGGATGTTACTGGGGCATTTTTGTATGGTGACATAGATGAAGATGTGTACATTAGATTGCCAGAAGAGGCTTATTCTGGGGAAAACAATATTGTAAAATTAAAAAAGGCATTATATGGACTAAAAAGTTCACCAAAGTGTTGGAATACAAAGTTTAATTCTGTCATAGCTAGAGAAGGGTTTGTAAGGTCAAACTATGATTCATGTTTATTTATGAGGTTTAACGGTAAAGATAGAATGTATATATTGTTATATGTTGATGATATTTTAATTCTTGGTACAAATGAGAAGCATATTTCACAATTAAAGGATAGTTTAAATAAGGAATTTAAAATGAAAGACATGGGACTAATATCAAAATTTCTAGGTATAAATGTGAAGCAAAATTTGGAAAGTGGTATTACTGAATTAGATCAAACAAAGTATTTAGAAAGTATTCTCAAAAAAAATTGTATGGAAAACTGTAAAGAAATGTCCACTCCTATGGACCCGAATTTTAATACTAAAATACTTGCACATGGTACTGTTTCTGTCGATAAAGGCATTGAAAAGTTATGCAGGAAAATTATTGGATGCCTAATGTATGCGGCATCAGGAACTAGGCCTGATTTATGTTATCCAGTTTCTATGTTAAGCAGATACCAAACAAGTGCAAATAATGAGTTATTATGTGCATTAAAGAGAGTGTTAAGATATGTAAAGTATAGTTTAGACTACAAATTAGTATATAAGTGTAAAGATGTTATTCTTGAAGGATATTGTGATGCTAATTGGGGAGGAGATCTCAAGGACAGGAAGTCCACCTCAGGGTATATGTTTAAATTGTCAAGCTGTCTTGTCTTGTGGTGCTCTAAGAAGCAAGTTTCTGTAAGTCTTTCCTCTACAGAATCTGAGTATGTATCTTTAAGTATGGCTGCCAGTGATGCGTCATGGCTTGTAAATTTATTAACTGATTTAGGTTTTGAAAAGGTTTGCCCAGTTGTGATATCTTGTGAAATCAGTCGGCTATCATAAATGCAAAAACAGAAAACATAAAGCGATTAAAACATGTGGATATTCGTTATCATTTTGTAAAAGATTTAGTCAGAGAAAATAAAATTTGTATTAATTATGTGAACACAAGTGAGCAACCAGCAGACATGTTAACAAAGGCTTTAGGTAAAGAGTTAATTGTAAGACATTTAGATAAGTGTGGCATTATGAAGACAACTGTAAACTAATGTTAAAAATTAACATTTGATTCAATGTTCTTTATAAAAATGTATTTATGTTGAGAAGGGGTGTTAGAATAATAGTAGCAACATAAAACATTTATTACATATAAGATGGCAACAATGCTTTTACTTTTATCTATAGTAAGTGTACTTTAGAGTCTATGGATTGAACGGAACTAACTCTGTAGTCTGTCTGTGGTCAGTTCTCTTCCTGCTGTTGTTCTAAGCGTCGCCTCATTGCCTGTGCCTCCAATGCTGCTTTTTGACCTCTTACAGTTGAGGAAGAAGACCGAGTCGATTTGGTCTGAGCGGTCCGCTCACTACGAGGTCTATCCACATCTACAGACGAACAAGGAATAACTTGAGCTCTGTCGGCAGGCGCCTGTGCGGAATCTACAATACGACGGCTAACCGAAAATAAAATAGTCCAACTAATCTTGTTTCCCCATACAAACTTTGGACCCCCGTTTCAACCCCTTAGGGGATGACTTTTGAAAAATCCTTGCTTAGTGCACCCCTAGACATCATAAGGAACCTACGTGCCAAATTTGCAATCTCTAGACCCAGCAGTTGGGGCTATGCGTTGATATATATCAGTCAGTCACTCAGTTTCCTCTTTTATATATTTCAATCCAATCGCATCTCCACAGGGGTGATTTTATGTCACGTCGGCTATGTTAGATCATAAAATAGTTGTTGTTTTCATAATCAGCGACCCGATAAACCATAAAAACAATACCCATGATGATTTTCAGACTTTTTCGCCTCATTTTACCCCTTTAGGGGTTGAATTTTGAAAAATCCTGAAACACGTGTTTACTCATTTATCCATAGAAGTACTCATGTAAAGTTTCGGATAAAATAGTACAACTAATCTTCTTTCCCCATACAAACTTTGGACCCCCGGTTAACCCCCTTAGGGTTTGAATTTTGAAAAATTCTTTCTTAGTGCACCCCTAGATATCATAAAGAACTTACTTGCCAAATTTGTAATCTCTAGACCCAGCGGTTTGGGCTGTGCGTTGATATATATATCAGTCAGTCAGTCAGTTTCTTCTTTTATATATTTCAACCCCATCGGACCCCCTCAGGGGTGATTTTATGACACGTCGGCTATGTTGGATTATAAAATAGTTGTTGTTTTCATAATCAGCGACCCGATAAACCATAAAAACAATACCCATGATGATTTTCAGACTTTTTCGCCCCATTTTACCCCTTTAGGAGTTGAATTTTGAAAAATCCTGAAACACGTGTTTACTCATTTATCCATAGAAGTACTCATGTAAAGTTTCGGATAAAATAGTACAACTAATCTTCTTTCCCCATACAAACTTTGGACCCCCGGTTAACCCCCTTAGGGTTTGAATTTTGAAAAATTCTTTCTTAGTGCACCCCTAGATATCATAAAGAACTTACTTGCCAAATTTGTAATCTCTAGACCCAGCGGTTTGGGCTGTGCGTTGATATATATATCAGGTAGTTAGTCAGTTTCTTCTTTTATATATTTCAACCCCATCGGACCCACTCAGGGGTGATTTTATGACACGTCGGCTATGTTGGATTATAAAATAGTTGTTGTTTTCGTAATCAGCGACCCGATAAACCATAAATACAATACCCATGACGATTTTCAGACTTTTTCGCCCCATTTTACCCCTTTAGGGGTTGAATTTTGAAAAATCCTAAAACACGTATTTACTTATTTATCTATAGAAGTAGTCGTGTAAAATTTAGGACAAAATAGTCAACTAATCTCGTTTCTTCCTGGTGGCTGACTGGGCTTATCAAACCTTCGCCTAAAGTGTTGAACCCTTCTGATGTAGGTGACCTACGCCCAATAAATATCCTACCATGTCTATCAAAGATCTTAGAAAAGGCTATATATAAACAGTTGGTAAATTATATAGAAAGACAAAAAATACTACCAAGGTTCCAGTCTGGGTTTCGTAAAGCTCATAGCACAACTTCTGCTTTGCTTGATGTGATTGATAATATCCTGTCAGCACGTGATCAGGGTATGGGTTCCATCCTGGTATTGCTGGACTATTCTCGTGCATTCGATTCCATAAGTGTACCACTCTTACTGGCGAAACTATCTTATTATGGCCTTGATTCGCATGCAGTGTCCTGGTTCCATAGTTACCTCACTGGGAGAATGCAACTTGTCGAACTGCAGAAAAGTGATGGTTCCAGATGTTGCTCAGCCTCTAAATCAGTAGTGAGGGGAGTTCCTCAGGGTTCAATATTGGGTCCTGTTCTCTTCATAATTTATACCGCAGACCTCATCAATCACATTCACCATTGTCAGTACCACATTTATGCGGATGACCTGCAATTGTACATTAAGTGTCAGCCTAAGAATCTACATAGTGTAGCTGCAAAACTGAATGAGGACTTGGAGAGTATTGGGAGTTGATCCTTGAGAAATTGTCTTACTCTTAATCCAAACAAGTCCAAATATATGGTTCTAGGATCTAGGAAACAGGTGTCTGACATTTCTCCTCAAATGCCAGGTATACTTGTCTGCAGTCAGATTATACAACAGGTGAGAGAAGCCCGTAATTTGGATTAATTATGGATTCTCATCTCACATTTGAAAAGCATGTCTCTGATGCAGTTCGTAATTGCCTGTATCGTATTAAACTTTTGTACAATATAAGGCCTTTCCTCAGTGAAGAACTGAGAATATGCCTATGTGAGTCTCTCGTCCTGTCTAAGTTAAACTACGCCGATGCTATGGTAGGTCCCTGCCTGTTGGCAGGGTCAGAGAGAATGATACAGCGCGTACAAAATGCTTGTGCCCGTTTCTGCTATCATATTCCTCCTCGAGCGCATGTCACACCTTATTTAAATAATAAAAGGGAGGTTTGCTGAAAATGAACTTTAGAAGACAGCTTCATTTCGCAACTCTTCTGTTTGGTGTAATTAAAACAAAAATCCCAGAGTACCTTTTTGAAAAGCTGTCATGGGCCCGGGATAAAAATAATTATACTACTAGAGCCTCTGCCTATCTCTTGAGTACCCAACACCATAGGACAGCTTCATTCAGAGGCTCATTTAGATACAGCTCATCAGCTTGCTGGAACAACCTCCGCGTGCTAAAATCACAACAAAATCCTTCAGTATTAACCTAAAGAGACACCTGCTCTCTATTCAAAATCAATGATATGTACTATGGATTTATCTTGTTGAGTATGGTACTGCGGTGACGGTCATGGGGGCTGGAGGTTTGGGCTGGCGATTGCTACCTAAAACACTGTTGTGGTTTGGGTGGCGGTTGCCAGGGTGGGCTTCTGGCTTCCATTACTGTCTTTGTCATCCTCATCATTTGTGTACAGGAATTATCCGTGATACATATAACCTACCTCAACTATTTCACTAACCAACAGTGAATTTATTAATAATAATAAATATAAATAAATATATTAGAAATAAGATTAATTTTGGTAACCAGGGAATGGGATCTAAACATGAAATACAATTCCCTTTGCACATACAATACTTTATAATATATATATATTATAAATAAAATAAAAACTAAGTATAAAATTTCAGTAGTCTTATCGGCACAGAAGTATTAAAAATATATATAGGTATAATATTAAATAGGTTTATAGATGCATAGGTAGACGGGTTGGTGTGGGATTTTGTTTTTTATTATATGTTATGACTGTTATGAGCTAACAAAATTAACGCCTCATTACGTGTTGATGATTTGCTGAGATAGTGACATGGTGTATCCTATTGAGCCCTGCGGTAGAAAATAGAGTGTTCTCTTTAGTATGAAATACACTTACTTTTATGAACTTATGCGGCGCTGATTCATATTTCTTACAATTGGAGTTCATTATGTTTCCTTGTCGTGCATGCTCCATCAGACTATTAATTTACGCTGTGCGGCACTGGGTTGTTATTTTTTGTAAACAGTTGAACAACACATACAGAGAAATAGCCTGCATGTATTAATTATGTGAAAGAGATTAACGATTATCACATTTATGTATAATTCAACTCTTCTTCATGGCGATCTTGTGTGTTCCTGCCACGTTTATGTTTCTTTTTAAAAAGAAAGCTACTTGACGCATCACTTCCTTCCATCACCACTGGGCTGTCAGACAGTGTCAGTGCGACGGATACTACTTGGCCTCTTCTTCTGTCTCCATTTGTTGGCGATCACTTTCCAATTGAAAGTTATTCCGGTCTTAACAATTTTTTTCTGTATCTTTTTAACGTCCCTAACCCCGAAGGTTATAATAATAGTTCAGTGTATAAAAATAGTACGAGTTTATATAGGAAGTATCAATTGGTCATTATAGTCAGGGAAGCAATGTGATGGGGGTGGGGAGGTGATGTGTCAAGCTGTCAATAATACAATTTATGTAGAATTGTGTCTGTGCTACATATTGTGCCGTCCCGTGCCGTCTGTCTGCCCGGCATGTGTTGTGGGGAACTGTCCCATTATACGTGCTGGACGGTCCGATGGTCTTGGATGCGTCGTTGTTTTTATGTTTTATTATTATTATTATTTTATGTATACCTCGGCCGACGGGGTCCGTGTCGGCACCTGATGGCTGTGACAGAATACCGGCGCTGTGTGTATTACACAGCATTAATGCCGAGCGATGGCCAATTAACATCATAATGATGTACATGGTGTTCGTATTGTATTAATTATTATTGTGTATTGTAGAAATCTATTGTGTCATGTTGTGATGTTAATAAACATATTTTCTTTCTCCATAGAATTTTTGAACCTCCGTTTCACCCTCTTAGGGGTAAAATTTTAAAAGTCCATTTAACTAAATTTATATCCACTATGTTATATTTTCAAATCGATGTCATTTTCGTAATTGACGTCCCAGAAAATCATAGAATCAACACCCATATTGATATTATGACATTGCAACCCCATAGCACCCCCACAGGGGCTTTTATGTCACGTCGACTACGTTTGATTAAAAAATAGTTGTTATTTTCGTAATCAGCAACCCGATAAGCCATAAATACAATACCCATGACGATTTTCAGACTTTTTTACAGCCTTTTAAACATTTCAACCCCATCGCTTCCCAATAGGAGATGATGGTCACGTTAGCCACGTTGAATTTTAAAATCGTTGTTGTTTTCGTAATCAGCGACCCGATAAGGCATAAAAACAATACCCATGACGTTTTTCAGACTTTTGGGACTCATTTTACCATTTTAGTGGTTGAATTTTGAAAAATCCTGAAACACGTCTTTAGTCAATTATCTATAGAAATACTCGTGTAAAATTTAGGATAAAATACTCGAACTAAACTCGTTTCCCCATACAAACTTTGGACCTCTGTTTCACACTCTTAGGGTTAAAATTTGAAAAATCCTTTGAAGTAATTTCTTGTCCACTATGTTATATTTTCAAATCGATGCCATTTTCGTAATTGACGTCCCAGAAATCCATAGAATCAACACCCATATTGATATTATGACATTTCAACCCCATCGCACCCCCACAGGGGGATTTTATGTCACGCCGATTACGTTTGATTAGAAAATAATTCTTATTTTCGTAATCAGCGACCCGATAAACCATAAAAACAATACCTATGACGATTTTCAGACTTTGTCACCCTATTTTAGACATTTCCACCCCATCGCACCCCCACAGGGGGGATTTTATGTCACATCGGCTACGTTTGATTAGAAAATAGTTGTTATTTTCGTAATCAGCGACCCGATAAACTATAAAAACAATACCCATGACGATTTTCAGACTTTTTCATCCCATTTCACCCCTTTAGGGGTTGTATTGAAAAATCCTGAAACACATGTTTACTCATTTATCTACAGAAGTACTCGTGTAAAGTTTCGGATAAAATAGTCCAACTAATCTCGTTTCCCCATACAAACTTTGGACCCCCTTTTCACCCCCTTAGGGGATGAATTTTGAAAAATTCTTTCTTAGTGTACCCCTAGACGTCATAAGGAACCTACGTGTCAAATTTGGAATCTCTAGACCCAGCGGTTTGGGCTGTGCATTGATATATCAGTCAGTCAGTCAGTTAGTCAGTCAGTCAGGACTTTGAATTTTATATGTATAGATATATACGTGTCTTTTTTACGGGTTTTCGTAACGCCAATCCATACTAATGTTATAAATCCGACAGAGTGTCTGTCTGTTACCTCTTCACGATTAAATCGCTGGACCGATTTAGATGAAATTTGGTTCAGAGATACCTTGAGTCCTAGGAAAGAACGTAAGATAGTTTTTGTCCCGGAAATTATCTGTTATTGTAATTTTTTATATATATTCGACTGTATGTATTTATTAATATAGTCTCAATGATTTCTCCGTCAATTGTACAGCAATTTTAATAATTCTTAATTGTGTGAGAGGGTACACTCTTTAGGTGGTTCCATATTAATCAAATCAGCATATGATGATGGGCTTCATGGGAAATCGAGAGAAAGGATTGAAATTTATAGGCTTGGACATGGATACAGTAATTGATGAGTTTTCTGATGTTATTAAGTTATATAAGTTGCATTTGGAACGGTTAGGAGTTAGGCAATAGTGTTGAGTTTTGTAAATTAAGTTATTCATGTATTTTCGTCTAGAATGCACCATGTACTACTGACAAATAATCATTCATACTAATATTATAAATATACTAGCTTTCGCCCGCGGCTTCGCTCGCGTGACATTCGGGGCAATACTCATTAATCAATAGAAGTACTCGTGTAAGGATAAAATAGTCCAACTAATCCCGTTTTCCCATACAAACCAACTAATCTCGTTTTCCATACAAACTTTGGACCTCCGTTTCACCCTCTTAGAGGTAAAATTTGAAAAATCTTTTTATGTAATTCATGTCCACTACGTTATATTTTCAAATCGATACCATTGTCGTAATTAACGTCACAGAAAACCATAGAATCAACTTGATATTATGACATTTCAACCCCATTGCACCCCTACAGAGTTACGTCCTACAGAGTACAGAGTCACGTCGGCTATGTCGAATTATTAAATAGTTGTTTTTTTTTCGTAATCAGCAACCCGATATACTATAAAAACAATACCTATGACGATTTTCAGACTTTTTCACCACATTTTATACATTTCAACGCCATCGCACCCCAATAGGGGATGATAGTCAAGTTACCGCCCTACGGGTACAATAAATAATAATAATAAGTAATTTCTGGGATAAAAACTATTTTAGTTATGTACTTTCCCAGGACTCAAGGTAACTCTTAAGCAAATTTTATTTAAATCGGTCCAGCGATTTAAGCGTGAAGAAGTAACATACATTCTGTCGCATTTATAATATTAGTATGGATTGGCGTTCCAAAAACCCGTAAAAACGACACATGTAGTGAGTTATAGACATTTCAACCTCATCGCACCTCAATAGAGGATGATGGTCACGTTAGCCACGTTTTCGTAATCAGCGACCCGATAAACCATAAAAACAATACCTATGACGATTTTCAGACTTTTTGACCCCGTTTTACCCTTATAGGGGTTATTTTCAAATCGATGCCATTTTTGTAATTGACGTCCCAGAAAACCATAGAATCAACACTCATATTGATATTATGACATTTTAACTAATCATTGAGTCATCATAATAATCATTGAGACTATATTAATAAATACATACAGTCGAATATATATAAAAAATTACAATAACAGATAATTTCTGGGACAAAAACTATCTTACGTTCTTTCCTAGGACTCAAGGTATCTCTGAACCAAATTTCATCTAAATCGGTCCAGCGATTTAATCGTGAAGAGGTAACAGACAGACACTCTGTCGGATTTATAACATTAGTATGGATTGGCGTTCCAAAAACCCGTAAAAACGACACATGTAGTGAGTTATAGACATTTCAACCTCATCGCACCTCAATAGAGGATGATGGTCACGTTAGCCACGTTTTCGTAATCAGCGACCCGATAAACCATAAAAACAATACCTATGACGATTTTCAGACTTTTTGACCCCGTTTTACCCTTATAGGGGTTGATATTTTCAAATCGATGCCATTTTTGTAATTGACGTCCCAGAAAACCATAGAATCAACACTCATATTGATATTATGACATTTTAACTAATCATTGAGTCATCATAATAATCATTGAGACTATATTAATAAATACATACAGTCGAATATATATAAAAAATTACAATAACAGATAATTTCTGGGACAAAAACTATCTTACGTTCTTTCCTAGGACTCAAGGTATCTCTGAACCAAATTTCATCTAAATCGGTCCAGCGATTTAATCGTGAAGAGGTAACAGACAGACACTCTGTCGGATTTATAACATTAGTATGGATTGGCGTTCCAAAAACCCGTAAAAACGACACATGTAGTGAGTTATAGACATTTCAACCTCATCGCACCTCAATAGAGGATGATGGTCACGTTAGCCACGTTTTCGTAATCAGCGACCCGATAAACCATAAAAACAATACCTATGACGATTTTCAGACTTTTTGACCCCGTTTTACCCTTATAGGGGTTGATATTTTCAAATCGATGCCATTTTTGTAATTGACGTCCCAGAAAACCATAGAATCAACACTCATATTGATATTATGACATTTTAACTAATCATTGAGTCATCATAATAATCATTGAGACTATATTAATAAATACATACAGTCGAATATATATAAAAAATTACAATAACAGATAATTTCTGGGACAAAAACTATCTTACGTTCTTTCCTAGGACTCAAGGTATCTCTGAACCAAATTTCATCTAAATCGGTCCAGCGATTTAATCGTGAAGAGGTAACAGACAGACACTCTGTCGGATTTATAACATTAGTATGGATTGGCGTTACGAAAACCCGTAAAAACGACACATGTAGTGAGTTATAGACATTTCAATCTCATCGCACCTCAATAGAGGATGATGGTCACGTTAGCCACGTTTTCGTAATCAGCGACCCGATAAACCATAAAAACAATACCTATGACGATTTTCAGACTTTTTGACCCCGTTTTACCCTTATAGGGGTTGATATTTTCAAATCGATGCCATTTTTGTAATTGACGTCCCAGAAAACCATAGAATCAACACTCATATTGATATTATGACATTTTAACTCCACCGTACGTTGTTGGATTATAAAATAGTTGTTGTTTTCGTAATCAGCGACCCGATAAACCATAAAAACAATACCCATGACGATTTTCAGAATTTTTCACCCCGTTTTACCGCTTTAGGGGTTGAATTTTGAAAAATCCTTTCTTAGTACACCCTTAGACATCATAAGGAAACTACGTGTCAAATTTGGAATCTCTAGACCTAGCAGTTTGGGCTGTGCGTTGATATATATCAATCAGTCACTCAGTTTCTACTTTTATATATTCCAAACCCCATCGCATCCCCACAGGAGTGATTTTATGTTACGTCGGCTATGTTAGATCATAAAATAGTTGTTGTTTTCGTAATCAGCGACCCGATAAACCATAAAAACAATACCCATGACGATTTTCAGACTTTTTCACCCCATTTTACCCCTTAAAGGGTTGAATATTGAAAAATCCTGAAACACGTGTTTACTCATTTATCTACAGTAGTACTCGTGTAAAGTTTCGGATAAAATAGTCCAACTAATCTCGTTTTCCCATACAAACCAACTAATCTCGTTTTCCATACAAACTTTGGATCCCCGTTTCACCCCCTTAGGGGATGAATTTTGAAAAATCCTGAAACTCGTGTTTACTCATTTATCTATAGAAGTACTCATGTAAAGTTTCGGATAAAATAGTCTAACTAATCTTCTTTCCCCATACAAACTTTGGACCCCCGTTTCACCCCCTTAGGGGATGAATTTTGAAAAATCCTTTCTTAGTACACCCTTAGACATCATATGGAATCTACATGCCAAATTTGGAATTTCTAGACCCAGCAGTTTGGGCTGTGCGTTGATATATATCAGTCAGACACTCAGGTTCCTCTTTTATATATTTCAATCCCATCGGACCCCCTCAGGGGTAATTTTATGACACGTCGGCTATGTTGGATTATAAAATAGTTGTTGTTTTCGTAATCAGCGACCCGAAAAACTATAAAAACCCTACCCATGTCGATTTTCAGACTCTTTCACCCCATTTTACCCCTTTAGGGGTTGAATATTGAAAAATCCTGAAACGCGTGTTTACTCATTCATCTACAGTAGTACTCCTGTAAAGTTTCGGATAAAATAGTCCAACAACATACGGTCAAGGCAAACAAGCATACGGTCCGCCTGATGGAAAGCAGTTACCGCAGCCTATGGACGCCTGTAACACCGGAGGCATCACATGCGCGTTGCCGACCCTGTAAAAACCTCTTCACGCCCTTTTTGAAGAACCCCATGCTGTAGTCTCCTGGGAAAACCTCAACAGGCAATTCATTCCACAGCTTGATAGTACGTGGAAGAAAACTTCTCTGGAACCGCACAGTACGTGACCATTTCGGTTCTAAAGTGTGAGGATGAATTCCCTGTCGATGGCGAGCGGTGCGACTGTAGAAGGAAGCCGTGGGCATCATGTCAAACAACTCCTCTGAACACACCCCATTGTACAAACGGTAGAACACACAAAGGGACGCAAAATCTCTTCTCAGACTTAAAGGTTCTAAACCGTCTGTCAGTTTGGGATCGTCAACAATCCTCACAGCACGACTTTGAATCGAGTCACAGGGTGCAAGCTGGTATCTAGGCGCTCCCGCCCATAGATGGCAACAGTACTCCATATGCGGCCGAACTTGAGCTTTGTAAAGCATAAGTCTTTGCCGCGGGTTGAAGTAATGTTTCGCCCTGTTGAGCACACCTAGTTTCTTCGATGCCAGCTTGACCTTCCCCTCCAGATGACATCGAAACTGGACGTCGCTGGAGATGTCAACTCCTAGAATACCAATACTATTGGCGATGGTGAGGGGTGTGTTTTCGAAGTGTGGAGCCACAGCAAATGGGGTTTTCTTAATCTCGTTTCCCCATACAAACTTTGGACCCCCGTTTCACCCCCTTAGGGTATGAATTTTGAAAAATCCTTTCTTAGTGTACCCCTAGACTTCATAAAGAACCTACGTGCCAAATTTGGAATCTCTAGACCCTGCGGTTTGGGCTGTGCGTTGATATATCAGTCAGTCAGTCAGTCAGTCAGTCAGTCAGTCAGTCAGTCAGTCAGGACTTTGAATTTTATATTTATAGATAAAAGTGTATTTGTTTGTTTGTTTCTTTCACGTCGAAAGTAACAAACAGATTGACATGTTTTTTTTTTTTGGATATTGTTTAAGGCCTGGAGAGTGACAGAGTCTACTTATCCGGGAAAAACATCTTATTCCCACGAGGAAAAATAAAGTTTATAATCATTTGTCCTTCTCTCACTAGATCACTCTTCGCAGCCCATTGATAACAGACCGGTGGCGAGGTGCTTCGTGGTCACTCGCAGTGGAGAAGCGAAACAAGAATCTTGTAACAATAATCTCCCATTTGTATGCAAAGTTGAAAAGAAGGATATGAAATTCAACAGACTCTGTGGAGTTTATGGCACAACAGCTCGTACGAGTAAGTTGGATTATTTATTTTAGATATGCCTAAGTTATCATCGTCATCATTGGCTTAATAATGGTAATGGTGGTCAATGTGGTGAAATAAAATCTCGGCGCAAAAGTATTTCGGTAGGTAGGTAGCGGTTCACAAACTGACTTTCGCTTTGATTTTAGTGACTCTGGCAAAAGAGTGGTAGGGTACACCGTATTTGTATCTTACTGGGGAATCAGACTGGGGACGTGCATCCACCTAAGAATATCGCAGCTAAATAACAATTCCCTTGGTTGATATGTTCCTGCGAATGAGTGAGGTCACCAGAAAGGAAGGACTTGTTGCCTTGGCAGCGAGGGTAGGGGTACACGAGAGCGGCGCTGGCTCGCAAAGTAGGTCACACGAAGTCTCAGATGTGAATGAACGACATGGGGCACAACCTGCGGCCGTCAAAACCGCGTCCCACAGCCCGCACTTCGGTACCACCGCCGGAAACATCACTAATAGGCACGATAACCCGCGAACGAGTGTTTACACCGCCGCCGCCGCTAAGCCGATAAAACTGCTTACGCCACAAAGGGACAAACGCTGTCCTCACAAGCTCTGCGTAAATGCGCTCCAGAGCTCACGAAAAGGCCAGTGCGACCCCGAGGGCTCAATGTGTAGAGAAGGAAGAAGCCCACTAGTCGCAACAAGTGCGGTACCGCACCGACAGGGCCCAATCGTTCTGACGACGTTGCTGTATGTACGCCTGCATTACACAACAAAAGGACGAGAAGATTGTAGAGTTACATTATAGTCAAGATTAGAGTCAAGAGACACTTCAATTTGAGAGTCGAAAGGTTGGAATCGCGCTACCGAGTGAACTTCAATTCCATTGTGGTGAGGGTTCCAACAGAACATCTATCGACCTTCACAAAGGAGGAATTCTAGCCTTCAAGTGTTGATTCCCGACGCTTTCATGGTGGTTACAGGACACCTCGCGGAAAATGCTGCCGACTGTATTGAAATTGTTATTTAAATTGCTTCCAGATTACCATTACATCAGTAGCGTTGGTAGCTGCTACCGAAGGTCAGATGTAGCATTGATGTGGGACGACGCATACGCTGATTGCAATGCTGAAGGTGCTCATCTAGTGGTGCTAAACTCTGAGGCCGAGCAACAGGCTGTTTGGAACTTCATTAAGGATATGCCGCTCGTATGGACTTCCAGAGAGCCATGGTTTTATTCCGCGGGATTTAGAGCTGAGAAATCTACTAATAATGATAAGGCACGGATATTCAAAACAATATTTAGTAAGTATTTTGGATGCTAGAATACTGGCCTTCTCTCAATCTAAGGTGTTTCTAAACCCCTTCTTCACCACACTGCTCATCTGGTGGTTGGTGGAGTCCAGTGTTTTCAAACCAAACGGTACTTTGTTTAGCTGTATCTAGATAAGAGCTGAGAGCTTAACGTACCCTGCACGAAGTTGCTCGAGATAATTTGCTTTTAGTTATTGCTTATAGGTCTAGGTGCCCATGTGCTAATAGGCATAGCGATTTTTATTTCCCGTAACTCTACTATGATTGTCACTGCTTATCTTGCGTATTTTAAACGAATGGAGCCTAATGTCACCAAGCTACTCGCTCTATAAATAGTCGTAAATGTCTCGTAGTTATTTCATAGCGGTAGATATGTGGGCGTATTAAGCGCACCACATATATTACCTACGTACCGTACGATTGCTCATATTTGTACCTGAGCATGTAAATGTGCCGCTTAATCGCTTGCTACTTAAAAAGAGCCAAGTATCATCTGTGACGATAGATAGAATTCTGTTTAATAACAAAAAAGTATTTTTATCAAAAAAAAGATGTTACCATTATACAATTTCGTAAAATATAGATACATTGCTGGTAATTAATTATAATTACCAGCAATGTAAATAACTGACACCAAGAGCAATAGCTCTTGGTGTCAGATACGACGCAATGAACTTGATGTATATGTGTTAGGGGCTTCGTATAATACTCATTACTAATAAATCATGCATGCCAGTTTATCTGTAGTATAGCAGTAGTATAGCTGCGGCTAAGTCTCAGTGTACGTAAACTTGTACCTTGTACCTACTAATAAAAATAGTAGGCGGACACGACTATTATATTACGAGCGATAATCGAAAATGAGTTATGATAGAAATTGTATTCTCTATTATTTTTTTGTGATTATTGTCATTGTTCGTAATTTTCTAACGATATGTTTCGTTTTGTTTGTCGTTTCAGACCAAACTCTAGACGAGGCTGGTTACAATGTGTGGACTGACAACGAACCGAACAATTTACGCAACAATGAAAACTGCGGATCGATCTTCAGGAACGACGGCAAATTAAATGACGTAAACTGCGTACGTCTATTCCCATTTGTTTGCGAAAAAGAAATACGTGGAAAACCAATTGAGTAAACATAAATATATGTAGTTATTTAACTAAATTGAGTTATTAACTGCATGTTAACTACTAACTGCGAAGTCTTCAAACTAACTATTAACTGTTAAGATATAGCATTAAGTAATATAAAAGTATAATACATTTTCTGATTTGTTTGCGCAGCAAAATTCAGCATCAGCATTCCTTTATTAGCATTAGCTTTGCATCGAGCTAATCAGGAACGCTCAATTGAAATATTCGCTCATTTGGTAAGTTTTCGGTACTGTACTGTTGGCGCTGCACCGCTGCTGCGCCGACAAATCAAAAGGCCTAAATTAACTGGTAGTGCCCACATGCTTGGGAATCCGAACGTCGGTTGCTACGAACCTCTCGACATATAAGTGTCCTAGTAGTCTGCTTGGGAAATCTGCTTGCGAAAGGGGAGTAAGAACTGCTATCGAACTGGTAGAGTGCCTGATTGGTCTTTGACAGGACCAATTCAGGCTGGACTTTCTGATAATGAGAAAGACAAAAAAAAAGAGGAGAGAAAAAAAACGAACGAATGACCTCAGGTCAGGACAAGTGTAACCCCATTGGCATGCATTGCCATCCCGGTAAAAGCTTCTTAACACCCTTCTTTTGGACGAGTTCGGTGGTCGAATGGTTAGCAACGGCCACTTTGTCTCTGAGGTCGTGGGTTTGATTCCCGCACAAGACAAATGTTTGTGTGCATGAACATGTCTGTTTCTCTAAGTCTGGGTGTTTTCTATGTATTATATGAATGTATTTACAAAAACAAATGTATTGAAGGCTACTCCAATGCTACTTCCATAATATTAAAAATTGCGACCTTGTACACATAGAAAACAAAGATTTCGTGTTTGGTGTAACAGCTAGATGTTCTTAATTATATGAATTAATATTTTCAACCTATCCAGAAATATACCCTTTTTATTGCTTTTTATTGCTGCGTCAGTCAGTCTTTGTCCTCACTGACTGACTGACTCACTAATCAACGCACAGCCCAAACCGCCGGGTCTAGGGATTCCAAATTTGGCGAGTAGGTTCCTTATGACGTCTAGGGGTGCTAAGAAAGAATTTTTCAAAATTCATCCCCTAAGGGGGTGAAACGGGGGTCCAAAGTTTGTATTGGGAAACCAGATTAGTTGGACTATTTTATCCGAAAATTTACACGAGTACTTCAATAGATAAATGAGTTAACACGTATTTCAGGATTTTTCAAAATTCAGCCCAAAAGGGGTAAAATGGTGTGGAAAACGTCTGAAAATCGACTTGGGTATTGTTTTTATGATTTATCGGGTCGCTGATTACAAAAAGAACAACTATTTTATAATCCCAACATAGCCGAGGTGACATAAAATCACCCCTATGGGGTGCGAAGGGGTTGAAATGTCATAATATCTGTATGGGTGTTGATTCTATGGTTTTTTGGGACGTCAATTACGAAAATGGCAGCGATTTAAAAATGTAACATAGTGGACACGAAATTACTAAAATGATATATTTATATTTTAATTAACTCACCACTAGGTAGCGCTATGCCTAGCATTAGTACAGCGCGACATGGTTTCGTTATTAAGGAATGGGTATATACGAGCGATTATTACAAACTATGGTGTTATCCATGACGGTTCATCGCTCACCTCATTCCCGTACTAATCCCCGAAAGTTGTCCACCGCGCGCGTAGGGCGTAAAAAAACTGTGTCCTTCAAATGAAGCTACATCTGGTGCCGAAAAATAATTGAAAAATCTATTCTAAGTACCGACTTTATGGGGTATGCCTGCTTAATATCAGAATTTCGGTAATTACGTCAAGATTGACTAAATTTATACTTGTGGAAGGTGTGATAATGTCCCATACCATTATGGTGAAGGTGATGGAGCTGGCCTGTTCCGCTCCATCTCCTACCACTTGCATGGAACGGAGGTGTATCATCAGGAGGTTCGTGCCACCATTGTTCACGTATTAAACAACTGGAACGATGAGTTTCAGTTGTTGAGTGAGGACAGTGAGGGATGCGCTCTTGAGGAATCTCTCTTTATACCTCGCATTCCCATTATTTCATCAGACCACCCCGATCAATTTAAGAGACTTAAATTTCCCATAAAGGTGTTTCGCTATGACCATTAACAAAGCTCATAGGCAGTCTCTAAAGGTCGCCCGGGTTGACTTGAGACAGGACTGCTTCTCTCTTGATCAGTTGTATATAGCTTGCTCACGAGTAAGTTCTCATGGAAGCCTTGCAATTTTGGCTCCTGGCTCCTGCCAAAAATATCGTTTACCGGGACGTCTTAACCTAAATGGTGTATGTTTGTAATATTAGTCAATGCGAAACAGTCCTTTATGGGGAAAAAATGAAATATCTGGAATCTTAACTGGAGTGTTCCCGTAGCGAAGCACGGGTACTTTGCTAGTTAATAATAAAGCTTAATAGAGGTGAAATAACATTTGCTACATCTTTAACTACAAATGTTATTATGTCATCATAGCCTGTGCTGTTCGTATTTTTTAAATAATTCAATTATTCTGCAAATATTCTGTAGCACTGTCGGAGTCATGAAAGTTGAATTTCAATTATTACTTATTTGTTAGATTTATTAGAATTCACTGTTATGTCATCTATGAAAAGGAGGCCGTGGACATCATGTCAATTTACTTTCAGCTTATGAATGCTATCGTTTTGTTAATTTACTTTAGTCTTATTTTTCATGTGGTTTTTCGTTAACAGAATTTGTAATAAATATATAGTGATTTTTGCTGTTTTATTATAGATTTATAATATTTAGAATAAACTTTATATTTATGTTTTTTTTGTTATATTTGAAAACTTTCTAAATTCCTACAGTAGTTCTTTTTTACGCTTGCTGCACATTCTGATACCACGAGATCCACCGTTCGAAGTCTACCGTTACGAAGATTTCATAGGCATTCGTTCATCGTGTGTGAAATAAAACGGCCAGGCATCACGTTTTGACTAAAATGTAGAGTATGTGAAGTTAGGCCTGGTAAAGTAAGTGCGCATAGATCAAGAATCTTGGCTCTACATGAGATCTGATAACTTTTTCACGGGGTAAGCTATGTAGACTCGTCTTGGCAACATTTTTACATGAAAATGTTTTTGGTGGGATAGACAAATTGTCAATATCATTTAATGTGAACATTTGCAACCGAAGGGACCTGTAATAATTAGTCCCCAAAATTTAGCTGATGCAGTCCGTCCTCTCCATAATTGGAAGAGACCAGGCCCGGAGGGATTGCATAATTTTTGGTTGAAATGGTTGCGAAGTTCACATGGGCTACTGGCCACGCATTTCCAAGAGGCTATTCAATGTGGTTCTCTCCCAACTTTTATGACAACAGGTGTCACCTTTCTGCTCCATAAATCGGGTAGTACCACGGAACCTAAAAATTACAGACCCATCACGTGCTTACCTACTATCTATAAGCTCCTTAAATCCATACTGAGAACAAAATTATATGAGCATTTGGATGCCAACAATATTTTAGATCGCGCTCAGAATGGATGTAGGGTTGGGTCCCGTGGTACTAAGGAGCTCCTCCTCATCGACATGACTGTTAGCCAGCAGGTTCGCCGAGGTCGCAAGAACCTCTCTGCAGCCTGGATTGACTACAAAAAAGCCTACGGTTCGGTGCCCCATTCATGGCTGAGACGGGTGCTTGAACTGTATAAAATTAATACAGATTTATGCACCTTTCTCAACGTATGTATGGGACAGTGGACCACGGCTCTATGTCTTCCAGGATGTGGAGCGAGTCATGCTACCTCCGAGCCCATAAGGTTTGAGCGAGGCATATTCCAGGGAGATAGTTTGAGTCCTCTTTGGTTTTGTCTGGCATTGAATCTCTTAAGCATTCTGCTTAGGGATTCCAAGCTAGGCTACCGATTTCGTAGAGGGGGCGAGATCATTTCTCACCTATTGTATATGGATGATCTCAAGTTATATGCATCAAATGAACCAAATTTTGTGACACTTTTAAATGTTACTCAAACATTTAGCAGTGACATTAGAATGGAATTTGGTGTCGATAAATGCGCGGTCGTCCATATACAACGCGGGGTAGTTGTAAATAGAGAAATTTTACAACTTACTGTGACTATGACTCTCAGAACCATCTCCGAAACCGAAACCTATAAATACCTTGGTATGGCGGAGTGTTTAGGTATACAGGATAGGGAGATAAAACAATCAGTGAAGGAACGTATCTTTGGCCTTGTATCAAAAGTACTGAAAAGTCTTTTGTCAGGTGGTAATAAGGTGCGTGCCTTCAATGGTTGGGTTATGCCTTTGCTTGTATACCTTCGGAATACTAAGGTGGACTCAAACCGAGCTCGACGCACTGGATCGCAAAGTCCGTAAACTGCTTACCGCGTATCGTATGCATCATCCACGCTCATCTATGATGAGACTCTACATCCCACGGAAGTGTGGGGGTCGAGGCTTCCTTAATGCCAAAAACCTACACAACCGTGAGGTGTGTAGTCTCAGGGATTATTTCCGTCATGTTGAGAGTGGGATGCATCGAGACGTTGTAGCGGTTGACAAAAGACTGACGCCGCTCTCCTTGGTAAAAGAGGACTGGCATAAACCACTTGTGTTAAGCACTGAAGATCGCTTGAACATATGGAAGGGTTAGGAGCTACACGGACGATTCCATCGGGCACTTCATGGATCTGATGTTGATCTTTTGGCGTCCGTCACCTGGCTACGATTCGGTGACCTTTTCGGCGAAACCGAAGTTTCTGTCTGTGTAATTACTGACGAAGTTGTCAAGACTAATAACTACCGGAAATACATCATGAAGGATGGGACGGTGGACATTTGTCGTGCATGTCACCGTCCTGGTGAATCTATCAGGCATGTTATTTTCGTTTGTTCTTATCTTGTCAATGGTGAGTATTTGTACAGACACAACCAGGTAGCTAGGATAATCCATCAGCAGCTTGCTCTTTGATATGGTCTTGTGAGCTCTGAGGTGCCTTATTACAAGTATGTACCTATACCAGTCCTCGAAAACAGTCGTGACAAGCTCTACTGGGACCGGTCTATCATCACGGACAGGACTATTATAGCTAATAAGCCTGACATTGTGTTGGTAGACCGGTCAGAGCGACGGGCATTTCTTGTTGATATCACCGTGCCATGCGACGAGAACGTCGTGAACACTCGATTCACACCTTAGGAGACTTTCGCTAGGCTACTGGGTCAAGGGCCGGATATAGAAGGTGGCAATTTTGGGGACTGCACGTATTGTACGGAGGTTCTTCAGTCTGTCGCCCTGACCACCGGCGCCGCTGGTATATGTCCCGCGCCGGCAGTAACTCTTTTTATAGTAATTTGTATTTATAATGTTATGTTTTTATATTTATATTGTAAATACAAATTTTTGTAAAAAAGAAAAGTAAATAAATAATTGGAATAATATATAAAGGTAAGAATGTAAAATACCTTACATGCATGATCGCGTTAATTCCCGCGGTTATTATAATTTTAATAATGCAACGCGAAAGTTTAAATGTAATTAGTAGAATCAATAAACATTTGTTGCGTGCATTTGTTTACGACAGTCTCATTACAGTACTGAGAGAGTCGTGTTGTTTTCGTCATGTTTTCGTACATTTTAATTGGTACGTACCTTTATTTTAAAATATATTTTTTTATTAGATGATGCCCGTAAGTTCATTCGCATGAAAATTTTGATGTGTATGTTAATTTGATTAAAAAGTGATCAACGTGGACGGTGAGTACATATATAAAAAGCTTACTTTTGGGAGCTGCAATTCTGGGCAGGAGAAGTCCGAAACGAAATTAAAAGGTGACGATGTCTTAAAACTTATATCAATTTTATTTTCTCTTTTCTATCTGCAATCAGCTCATTTAGCATTTATCAGATTAGTTGAGTTTAAATGGCATTTTGAGTTATCACACATTCGATGATACAATCTTTAAGAGATTTCTTCTCTTAAAGAAATAATTATAAATATTTTAGATCGTGGCTTATCTTGCCCTCTTCAATCGAAATACAATATGTATTTCGAATGAAAAGGGCAAGATAAGCCTAGTACTAGTATCGAGGAGTGTTACGGCTAGTTTGTTTTTACGTCGGCAAAGTCTTTGTTTGTATGCCACACAGGACCCTTCTATTTCCTCATGTACAGTAGGGATTTCCAGATAGTTATGTCCTTTCTTATTCCTTATGAACCAGGGTGCGCTGCTTATCGTCTTCAAAACTTTTTTTGGTAGCGGTAGTAGTATCTCAATATTCGAGCGGCTTGCAGATCCCCAAAGCTCTATGCCATACGTCCACACAGGCCTTAAGATGCACCTGTAAGTAAACATCGTTGGTGAGTGGTCAGAGGAACCATCAAGGCATGATTCAACCTAAGTATATAGGTAGTCCAGAAATTCCTTTGGTTACAAAGAAATCTATTAGGTCTGGTATTTTATGAGGGTCAGATGGCCAATGAGTTGGTTCACCAGTAGCCAATACATAAAGACAGTTTCTGTCAATAGACTTTTTTAATTCTCTACCTCTGGTCGTGGTTAACCTGGAACCCCACTAGACATTTTTGGAATTCCAGTCTCCTCCAAAAATATATATATTGTCGAGTGTGTGGACAGTCACTGAACAAATCTTCGTCAATTGTCTGGTGTCTAGGAGGACAATACACAGCAGCAATCTAAAGTGACCCCTGCCAATCATCAACTGGTACGATAGTGGCCTGCAAGTTCCATGTGGCAATTCGTAAAAGTTTTCATTTCATTTCGTTCATTTATTATATTGGGCTATTTTGTTGGATAAATATTTAAATTTTCTCCGATTATTTTATTATAATTTGTTCTAACAAATTTGTTGGCTGAGTCTGTGCGATCTCTGGTATTCTGTGCCATGGTCCAGTATTTTCATTATCTAGTTTCTGAGGGTTTTGTATCCTGATAATGTGTTTATTTGTTGGATTTTATTTAGCATGGTAACTTGCTTTGAGTGGAGGAAAATCATTCATTGTAGGGGGGATGTGGCTCCATAAAACGTTTTGTAGACTGCTTATTTACTGTTTTCTTATTTGTTGTCTGTGCCGTTTTTCTTGCTCGGATCTCCTTGTATACTTGGCAGCCATTGTAGTTAAGAGGATGACTGCCGAGACAAAGAGTACAAGTTGCAGGTATATTTCTATCTTTATTTGGACAATCTATTGTTCTGTGTCCTTCGACGCATTTCACACAACGGTATAGATGAATCCAATTATTTTTTTTGTGTTTTTATTTATGCTGCCAGTAGATATCACTGTCACGGAGGCCTGGCCGCCCACTCTCTCACTCCACTCCACTCATTTTTAGAAAGGATTTAGTCCTCTAAGGCTCGTGGTTGACCAAAGATTGCTCTTGCTTGGCGTTGTTGCTCATTTTGCAGGGGACAAGTGTAGGGTGAGTCTAGGAAAAGATGGTAAATCCTAAGAACGCGAGCAATATTATCCCCCATCTAATCGGTCAGTATGAATAATAACCAAGTTATTATATTAATCGTAACATAAACGTTTACTCTTTATGTAATTTTATCTATAAATAGACTATAAAATAATCTAATAAAACATATCTGTTAATGTATTTAAAAAACTCTCGGTAATATTTAAGCAATCTATACTTATGTTATGAGTTTGATTGTACTATAAGAGTTTGGAAGTGCCTTATATACTACGAGGTATTCAGATTGTTTATCTAGTGTCGTCTTGCTTACAAGTCACTGCGTTTTACGGTCCTTTATAGTATAAGTAATTTTATTACATACAGTATGGCCACTCCCTGCTGCTTTCACGAATCTCACCTCCCCTCTGAGTCGAATCTGGAACCGATTGCAAAGGCTGCCACGCGGCACTACGAATTACGAGACTTCGATCATAGTATATTATCTGTTGTCAAATAAAGTTTTAAGTAGTAAAATTAGTTTTTTTTTTATCATGTAATCGTTAGATTACATAATAATAATAATAACTAATTTTACTATACCATTGAATATTACATACTATAGAATATTAGAAGATATTATTTTTTTCCAGTTTATCAAATAACTTTACAAGTTTCACTTTTATTTTTATACTACGTCGGGTGGCAGACAAGCATACGCCCCGCCTGATGTGAAACGGTTACCGTAGCCATATTAACGCTCGCAACATAAAATATCGCTCGTGCGCCGCCACCCCCGCTGCCATCGCGCCATCGCAGCATCTCCTTCCTTTCTGGTGACCTCACTCACTCGCAGGAACACAACAGCCCTCAAGGGAACCGTTATTTGGCTGCGGTATTCTGTGAGGTGGAGGTACATTCCCCAGTCGGGTAGCTTACAATTACGCTCCCTACCTCTCTTTTCGCCAGAGCTTCGTTTGTCAGTCAGCAGGGTGCACCGCGTGCAGGTGAAGTTGGCTTTGGTTCAAAGATGTTGATGAACCACTTACCTACACCCCAAACCATCCCCATCCCAAACCATTCACCATCGAATTCGTTATTTTTTTTATTTTATGATCATGAATTCATATTTTCAATTAACAACTAGGTTACTATTTTATGTTTATATTAGATTGTTTAATGACCATTACAATACAACCCGTGCGGAACAATTAGTGTACCACTGTAACAAATGGATTTTATTCAGTCACAAAATCACAATATATAAAATTACCTACACCTAATATAAAATTACTCGCCACTCGTCTAATTGTTCCTAAAACAAATACCAGGGATAAAATTGTCTAATTTTTAGGGTTTCGTAGTAAACAAGGAACTCTTATAGCCATGTCCGTCCGTCCGCGGCCTAGCTCAGAGACGCTTAATACTAGAAATCTGTAATTTGGCATGTAGACACATATTAACTATGCTGACAAAGTGGTAGAATAAAATTTTGAAAAATAATTTTTTTCGGGGTACCTCCCCTACACGTAAAATGGGGATGATTTTTTTTTCTGCACCTATCCCATGGTGTGTGGTGTCGTTGTATAGGTCTTTTAGAAACATTGGGAGTGAGGGAAGATAATTTTTAATTTTTCGATATAGTAATCTTATTTACATTTAACGTCCAAATTTTTGTCCAATTTTTTGACGGATGTGTCCCCCCCCCCCCCCCCTGTATCAACGAAATTGTTATATTTAGAAATGTGAAAAAAATCATGAAAGTAGGCCATATAGTGAATTTAAAAGGAAAACTATCACGGCTAAGTAGACTTTACAAGTTACTGAGTAATAGCCGACGAACTTATAAAATGTATTGCAAGACGAATAGAATTGTGTAGTACATTACCAGAGGCTAGATGACGCTCGTACCGAAACACGCCGTTCGCTATTGAACCTTACGTCGCAGAGATAAGGTCCAAAAACAATGAAGTTGAAATGGTACATATCGCTCACGACCTAATAAGTTTTTTAGGAACATTGGGGATTTACTTTCAAGGATATTCTTAAACTTGTAAGCCCTTGACGTCCTTTATGGTACATTGAACATATTATAAGAAATTAGGGTTTGAAATTATCTAGATAAATATGCCCATTGATAATAAAATTATCGTGTTATTTTTCAAATAGATAAAAGCATGGCAATCCTTTTCGACTGGTAGGTATTGTAATAAATAACGACTTGACAGTCCGGGGGACTACAGCAGTACCCAAAAAATAAGTGTGGTGGAATGTCCTGGGTACTACAATCCCCGTAATTTCAAGTTCGAAACAACGCCATCTCTTAAATTATAGCGGCATTATTTAACAAAAACAGTTACTACAATTTAACGTTCATTACTAAGTGGTGTGTCAAAAAAAAATACAGCTGGGGCACCTGAGCGACCCACTTCAGTTGGAATTCTTGTTTTACGCGCGTTGCTTTGTGTGTGTCCGCTAAATATGTCATAAATACTTAATATAACACAAATTAAAAACGTTTTTAGAGACCGAACTCACGACGCGGTTCGCAGCCCGCTCCCCCGCTACACTGTGCGTGACCCGACACGCACTTGGCCAGTTTTATAGATAGTACGGAACCCTTCGTGCGCGAGTCCGACTCGCACTTGGCCGGTTTTATTGTTTTATACAAAATAGGCTATATGACAATGTTCAAAAATTGTATAAATTATTTAACTATATTATAAAATACACAAAACTGTAAAGATCTGCAAACTTTCATTCTAATATCTTCCGTCCGACTTATTTTAGGGTCGATCAAAGTTTGGCGGGAAGTCCATTTTAAAAGTATGAAATTATTAAAAAATAATATTTCCATTGGAGAAGCAATAGAAAATATTATAACTTACATTATGATACTGATTACTAAACGTAATATTTCACATAGCTGTCGTACAAATTTCGAATTTGATGCATACAAAATACAAAACTGTGACGTCATAATTCAGTAGCCTGTTGTATGGAACGTTTTCGGGACAGTCTAAAAACTGTGATTTTCAAATTAACATATCTCGAGAGGCTTTTCTGCTATCGAAGTAATTCTTTCATCTATGGTTATATTATGGAGACGTCCCTACATATCAAACCGAAAAAAAAGTTGGTCAAATAGCATATTCGTCTATCTCAAATTTCTTCTGAACATAAGTAATGCTGTATTATGGTTGTATTTTACCATCGTTTGATTTGTAAGAAATATACTGTTTTCAAGATTTTCAACAATTTTTACAATTTTTTATTTAGTTTCTCCGAGATGTCTGTAATCCAATTTTGTAGATTAAATTTGACCCACTTTCTAGTGTACTACATATTATGCTGAAATTGGTCCTACTTGCTTGATTCTCCTAACAATGCACTTGACGAGCTCGGTGGTCGAATGCCTAGCAATGGGCACTTTGACTCCGAAGTCGCGGGTTCGATCCCCGCACAAGACAAATATTTGTGTGCATGTACATGTCTGTTTTACTTTTTCTGGGAGTCTTCTATGTATTATATGTATATATTAATAAAATATATATTTAAATATTATATATAACTTAACTAGTACCCATAGTACAAGCTTTTTATAGCTGGGGACTAGAAGATATTGTAAATGTAATTTGTCTAAGAATATTTATTTATTACAGTGACAGTTATGTATTATAGTGACAGCATTATGTGGTTTCAGGACTTGTCTTCGTATCATTATCGAAAAGCCAACACTACAGGGCGGACTATGAGTATAATCACAAAACGAATGCATTCTACAAATTACACATAGATGCACAGCCCGTTTCGTACGCTAGTCGAGTATGTGCAAATGAAGGTGCTCTACTGATGAATCTAGATACTGATACTGATACTGATTTGGACATTGCCCAGGTGCATGGCATGCTGAAGAAATACCCCGATATTGGGGAGTATGTTTGGGTGGTCGAATATAATATTATGCTACACGAGGATGCTGAGGAACAGCCTATCATTTACTGTAAGTAGGATTGCCAGATGTCGTGCTTGGCTAATCCATTATTTTTGGGGTGTAAGTGGCTTACCACGACCTCTAGAACCAAGGTCAAACTCGCCTGCACGTGGTACACCTTGACGTCTAGCGAAAGAGGCTCTGGCGAAAGAGAAGTAGGGTACAGCGTCCTTGGTGTAGGTCCTTGAGAGTTGTCTTGTACCTTGTTTCCTGCAAATGAGTGTGGTCACCAGAATAAGGGCGCTTTTCACTGGACTAATTTAACTGTAGTTATACAGCTGTGCTCATTTGATTGAGTACACTCATTCAGCTCAATTCGGCTTTCATGCGTAGGAAAACAGCGCTTTGTATAGAGATGTGAATTAACTAACCCCGACTTTGATTTAAGTATACTTGTAGATTAACGCCCGCGGGTCCGACAACAGAGATACGCTCGATTGTATTAAAATCAACCTGCAATACAAACATGAACATATGCTGCAAGCATATTCCTATGTTAAAACGTTGTACCTACATACTTATTCATTTCCTTTTTTTAAAAACCGCGTCGTGGCAGAGTCGATCACAATACAAGGAGTACTGCTCGCTACTAACGTCGCATCTCCTCATTTTTGGTGATCATGGGCAAGTACAAAAACAATGCTCAAGTGTTGTTGTTGACTGAGATCTTATTATACGGGTGTTGCAGTAATATGGTTCACAATTGTGTGACACGGTGTGTTGGTAAATAAAAACGACCACTCTTGTAGATGATTTGTTTAATACTAATTTTGCATCATAACACATAGACATTATATAGCAATGTATGATCGATTCGGACATTCCGCCCACCAAAAACTATTGTTTTTCAATAAATTGCTACAATGTTTAACCATGAAGTCAATAGATGTTATATTTAAAGCGCAATGGACTGTATCATTATTCCATATTAACTACTGTACCAATATTATATTAACACTTACAAGATTTTTTTTTACAAATGAATTTAAATACAACAATGCTATAATTTTCATTAAATTTCGTTAAATATTCATTCACATAAATTGTTGTTCATATATTATCATTTACATGCACAATTCCATATCACAACATAAATATTTGATAAATAAATGTTAGCTGCCCACCGTAACGCCTTATACATCGCTTTCATTGGGGAGCGGTATTATTTTATACAACGGTCTCTTTAGCTCTTGACCTCCCTTACATTGTACAGTTACCACTCTTACTAAATTATCTGCCCCTGGATGTAAATATTTAATTCTAGCTAGTAACCATTTCGTCGGCGGCATTTCTTCATCCTTGACAATTACAACGTCTCCGACTGCAGGCGATGGTACTGCAACTTGCCATTTATATCTCTGTTGCAGTGTATTAAGATACTCCGATTGCCAACGATGCCAAAAATCTTGAGTCATTTTTTGTATGAGTTGCCATCTTGATAGCAGGCTGACCTTCATGGCGATGTAATTTGGTTCGGGAACACTAATTAGTGACTCCCCAACTAAGAAGTGACCTGGAGTCAGTTCTGTAGTGTTATCTACCTTACAAATTGGCCGAGAATTGAGGCACGCCTCAATCTGTGTCAACAGAGTAGCCATCTCTTCATACGTGAGCTTAGTGTCTTTATTAACCCTGTTTAAGTGTCTCTTCGCTGACTGAACGCCTGCCTCCCAGAGTCCTCCGCAGGTGGGCATTTTCGGGGGTATAAAGTGCCACGTCGTCCCATCGTTAGCTAGGAGTTCTGCTACCTCCTTAGCCACGTTGTCTTTGCCTTGACGAAATAGCTCCTTCAGTTCTCTGGAGGCACCCACAAAATTGGTGCCATTGTCGCTCCATAGATGTTGGCAATGGCCTCTGCGTGCCACAAATCTGCGAAAGGCGGCTATAAATCCTTGTGATGTGAGATCTGTTACTGCCTCGAGATGAATGGCATAGTTGTGTGTATAGTTTCGTCTTCGATCACCTTAAGGTAAGTGACGGCAGCATATGCCTGAGTAGAAGCATCTGCGAAGCCATGTAATTCGACTCCCTTGTGGTTTTCAGGTGTAGTTTTTAACCAGCGAGGCACCTTAACCCCTTGCAAATGTTTAATTTCCTTTCTATATCTGCTCCACTCTTCCCTTAAGTCTAATGGTAGTTCTTCATCCCACTCCAAGTTGCAAAGCCATAACCTTTGAATTAGAACCTTTGCTGTTATAACAACTGGTGACAGCCATCCAAACGGATCGAACAGACGAGCAACATCAAAAAGAATAGATCGTTTCGTTATAGGATATTTCATTTCAGGTAAGTTTACTGAATAGGCGACAACACCTTATTGAAGAACTATAGACCCATCTCGCTTCTGAGCCATGTTTATAAGCTGTTTTCAAGGGTCATTACGAACCGTCTCGAGCGCAGGCTTGATGACTTCCAGCCTTCCGAACAAGCCGGTTTCCGAAGAGGCTTCAGTACCATAGACCACATCCACACGCTGCGGCAGGTTATACAGAAGACCGAAGAGTATAACTTGCCACTTTGCTTAGCGTTTGTGGACTATGAGAAAGCCTTTGATTCGGTCGAGACATGGGCTGTGCTTGAGTCTCTCCAGCGATGCCGTATTGACTATCGGTACATCGAAGTGTTGAAGTGTTTGTATAATAACGCCACTATGTCGGTCCGAGTACAGGAACAGAGCTCGAAGGCGATCCCTTTGAAAAGAGGCGTAAGACAGGGAGACGTGATATCTCCGAAACTGTTTACGGCCACTTTTGAGAACGCCTTCAAGCTCCTGGAATGGAAAGGATTCGGCATCAATGTTAACGGCGAATACATCACTCACCTTCGGTTTGCCGACGATATCGTAGTCATGGCAAATTCGATGGAAGAGCTCAGCACGATGCTCGAAGACCTCAATCGAGTTTCTCAACAAGTGGGTCTTAAAATGAACATGGACAAGACGAAGGTAATGTGCAATGCCCATGTTGCACCCACTCCAATATCTGTTGAGAGCTCGGTTCTTGAAGTTGTTGACTCGTACGTCTACCTAGGACAAGTAGTCCAATTAGGTAGGTCCAACTTCAAGAAAGAGGTCAGTCGCCGAATCCAACTCGGCTGGGCAGCGTTCGGAAAATTGTGTGATGTCTTCTCGTCCGACATACCGCAGTGCCTCAAGTCGAAAGTCTTCGACCAGTGTGTGTTACCAGTGATGACTTACGGCACTGAAACGTGGTCCCTCACTATGGGCCTTATGAACAAGCTCAAAGTAGCCCAACGAGCTATGGAGAGGGCTATGCTCGGAGTCTCTCTGCGAGATCGAATCAGAAATGAGGAGATCCGTAGAAGAACCATGGTTACCGACATAGCCCAGCGGATTAGCAAGTTGAAGTGGCAGTGGGCAGGGCACATAGCACGGAGGACGGATGACCGATGGGGTCAAAAGGTTCTCGAGTGGAGACCACGTACCGGCAAGCGCAGCGTAGGACGTCCACCCACGAGGTGGACAGACGACCTCATTAAGACCGTAGGATCGCGCTGGATGCAAGCCGCTTCCAACCGGTCTTATTGGAGATCTAGAGGGGAGGCCTATGTCCAGCAGTGGACTTTCAATGGCTGAGATGATGATGATGATGAAGTTTACTGTAATTTCAAACGTATCATCTTTTCTGTCCCAAGTCAATCCAAGAATTCTTATAATCTTATCTAGTTTTATTTCTTTCCTATCCTCCTCTGTCCTATTTTCTCCTTGTAAACATTTTAAAACTTCTTCTGAATTACTCGACCATTTCTGCATTTCAAATTTTCCTTTCTTTAATATAGCTCTAATTTCTATGCACATCTTCTTTGTTTTTTCTACATCTTTTGCTCCTACCATCAAGTCATCCATATAAAATGAGTTTTTAATTACAGGTGCAGTGTGCGGGTATTCATCACATTCATCATCAGCGATTTGATTCAACGTGCGGACAGCTAGATAGGGCGCTGCAACAGTACCGAAAGTGACAGTCGTTAGATTGTAGGATTCAAGATCTTCATTAGGGTTGTCTCGCCAGACAATACGTTGCAAATTTGTGTGTGCGGCGGTCATTCTGATCATCCTGTACATCTTGACGATGTCGCCAACAACACAAATTTTATGTGTTCGCCAAGTTATAATTAGGCTTCGAAGATCAGGTTGTAAGACTGGACCGACCATCATCGTATCGTTTAGCGAGTGGCCATTAGAATCCTTAGCAGACGCGTCGAATACGACTCGAACTTTACTGGTTTCCTTTTCGTTGCGTACTACAGCGTGATGGGCTAAGTAGATTGAGTTGTTAACGTCTGATGTTTCTGACTTCTTCATATGACCCATTTGCATATACTCATGTATGACCTTTGAATATTCTGATTTTAGATTTGCGTCTCGTTGAAATCTTTTCTCCAACTGCTTGAACCTAGTAATTGCATGTTGTTTTGTTTCTCCACATAAATTTACTGTTTCTTCTATACTCTGCTTTATTGGTAGGTGTACTATGTATCTTCCCATATCATCTCTTTTAGTAGTTTCTTTGTATATGCTTTCACACCTTTCTTCGTCCTTTGTCAATAGTTTCCTCCTTTTGTACAAATCAGTTTCTATCTCCCAGAACTTTCTCAATATATCATTGTCTTCTGTGACCATCCTTGTAACATGTAGCGTGATTAAATTGTGTTCATTACTAACCAACTTGTTTTCTCTTTGACCCGAAAGTATCCACCCCAACATTGTGTTCTGAGCCACTACACCATCTGACATTTTTACCAGACCATCTTCTATTATTTTGCAAAAGACATCGGCACCGAGTAACATCAATCTTACCCGGTTTGTAATAGGTAGGGTCAGCCAATTTTAATGTTTGAAGTTCAGGCCAATTCAATACAACGTGTTTAGATGGCAATCTTGTACACGATGTTGTTCACTTGTACACTTGTATCTTGACACGGTGTGTTGGTAAATAAAAACGACCACTCTTGTAGATGATTTGTTCAATACTAATTTTGCATCATAACACATAGACATTATATAGCAATGTATGATCGATTCGGACAACGGGGAAGTACCTCCAAAATAGAGGCACTTCCCCGGTAGGACTCGACACATCCTGACTCTCTTTCGCTCAACAGTCATAGTTTCGTTCAAACAACATAAAAATATTCGTAAATTGTTTGCAGAGTCTATCTTATCGGGAAACGTATGAGTCAGTTGAAGCTAATAAGGCATTCAATATCTTTTATGACCTGTTTAAACTTTTTTATGACCTATGTTTTCCCATTATACATTTTAAAAATTTTATAAACAAGAAACCAAAATGGATTAGTAAGGGTATCAAGCTTTGTACAAAACGGAAAAGGGAAATGTTGTGGACATACAGAAAAACTTTAGTATAGTAAAATTAAAAGCAATTAGTTATATACAACAAAAAACTAAAGCGTATTAACAAACTTACAAAAAAAAATCAGAATGACTACACTATAAAAATAGCTAAAATTTAGTCAAAGGCGACATGGAAAATAATCAACAGCTATAAAACTAATGACCCCAAAAAAGATATACTTGAAATCTCACATAAAAACAAATTGATTAGTAATCCTACTGAAATAGCACAATTATTTAATGTTTTTTTTATTGACCAAATACAAACCCCATAAGTCTACAAACCCTAAAAGTTACAAAAATCAAATTCGTACTTTATGAACCCCAGTGATCCTGCAGAGATAGAAGAAATTATTAAATCCCTTAATAACACTGAAAGCACTGGTTATGATCGAATTAGCACCAAAATCGTGAAAATAGTGTCGAAAATAACCGCTCCAGTGTTATCGCATATTATCAATCTCTGCATAGGTGAGGGAACTTTTCCAATTAATTAAAAAAAAACTATTATAATACCCATGCTAAAACATCAACAAATGACAGGTAATATATCTAGCTATCGACCTATAAGCCTTACTTCCAATATTTTCGAAAATTATTGAAAAAGTGATTTACAATAACTTTTATAACTATTGTGAGAAAAACAAACTATTTTCTGACGAGAAAATGGGTTTTAGAAGGGGAAAATGAATAGATATGGCACAATCTAGCTTCCTAGAAAAAAATGTTGATAGGCTTAGATACTAAAAAACGCGTAACAGCTTTATACATGGACATGTCAAAAGCAATCGATTATGTGGACCACAATATATTGTTGCATAAACACATTTAAGTAACAGATCTCAAATTACAATAATAAGTAGAATCTCAGAAAAGATAAGCACAGAATAAAAGCTTTTATCTAATGAAAGAATAGTTTGGGGTACCACAAGGACGTAAGTATCTTGGGACCCCTTCTTTTTCTATTGTATATTAATGATCTCCCAAAAGCTATCGATCCCTTGTCCCCATGGTCCTGTTTGCTGACGACAGTACAGCTATATTTGTTGACAAAAATAATGACAGTTATGAATATGACATTAATAAAGCATTGACATTAATTATCAATTGGTTGCATTTTATATATCTAAAAATCAACTTGACCAAGACAAAAATGATGACATTCAAAAATAAAAATAGTAGACTAGGGAAATTAAATATTAATTGTGAAAGAAAGAAACTTGACGAAATATATAAAACAAAATTCTAAGGTGTTCATATTGACTCTGATATGACATGGAAATCGCATATAGAACACATATGCATAAAGCTTAATAGTTTTTCGTATGCACTGTACATGCTTGCAAATGTGGTAAATGAATCGGCTTTAATAAATACTTATCACGCATACGTAGCGTCTATACTAAATTATGCAATACTTTTCTGGGGCAATTCAACAGACAATAACAGAGCTTTCAAAGCACAGAAAAAATGTGTACGGTCTATGCGCAGATTACAAACCACTGATTCATGTAAACCGTATTTTCAAAAGTTGAAATTATTGACCCTGCCCTCGTTATATATTTATGAGGTATCACGTTTTGTTAAACAAAACATTGCCACTTATAATGTGTTATCAAGTAAACGGAATAATGATAAATTATGCGCCATAAAGTCTAATACTATGTTTCACAAAAGTGTATATTGTATGGGACCGAAAATATTTAACATATTGCCGCAATCTGTCAAAGCTGAAGTAAATGTCCACTGTTTTAGGAGAAAGCTTAAGGACTTTTTAACAGAAAATGCTTACTATTCTGTTGACGAATTTTTAAGGGATAAAACCTTTTAATAATTGGTGACAATTTTTTTTTATAATAATAGTAATATTTAATTGATAATGACTTATTTAATGTGACATGTATATGGTTTGTTCAACTGTAGAAATAGTTATAAGATCATTGTTACCCATTTCCCCACTGAAGAGAGAGAATACTGGCTCGCATTATTTGGAGTTCGCACTTGTTGGAGGTATACATTTCCCATTTCAACTTTGACTTGAGTTTTTAAGTCAAGTGTTTCTTCTATAATAGGATTCGAACTGGTGTGTAGTTTAAGAGCTCTCTTTATTTGTTGACCAAGTTGCTCTTTTATATTTAAAGAAACATTTACTGTTGTTTCTGCTTTGTCTTGGGGGCTACTATCTTCTGTTTCAGTAGGATAGTTCATAGCAGATAAACACAATTGGACACAACTAACACTAAGCACTCACACTCGCACTTGCAAATGCTAAACACCTGCACTAGAACCAATCAAAGTGTAGATTAGCGTTAAGACATCTAACGCCACCACTGTGGGACTTCATTCGTGGTGCAAACCGCATACTCTATAATGTGAAGTAAAGATAACAAGGCTCATTCCGTAACTAATTTGGCTAATGCTTATCGGTGTCTTTAAATGACACACATTATTCATAAATATTTAATTATTTTTTTCAATCGGTAAGACATATAACCTTCCTATACCCGCTCACTAGTCTGTGAGACCGGTGAAATACTTTTTCGTAATTCAATATAATTTCTTTTTTCCAAAACTTCGCGTTCGCGTAACATGTTCGCGGGTTCTGCTAGCTGCATGATTCGTGGCTGGCTTCATGTTAGCACGCAGCACTAAGGTACTAAGGGTCTGACGGTCTGTGAGACAGGCGTAAATGCAACTTTTAATGTAACTCTTAATTTTTTTGTTACTATGATTTATATGATATTATTTTATTTATTTGTTGTGAGTTTTATTTATATAAACAAATACAACTGTAAATAAAAAATAATATATGTCGAAAGAATGACCCTGGTATTATAAGTAAACGTGACGTCAGCATTGCTAACTTCCCTGGTATCATTGACCTGCTTCCCATTCATACTTGATACATGATAAAAGAAAACTCACTTGTACTGAAACTATTCGTTTATTCAACTTATGATGTAATTTTTTTTTTTTTTTTTTTCCGGGCATATTTGCGATCAGTCATAAACTATGAGCAAATTTGTTGTTTGCAATTTATCTCGTGCGGAGGGACCTCCCCAGCAGGAAGCACCTCATTATTCACCATCTGTTCCCAAGCTCCTGAATGTCATGGCGTTTCAAACGTTTCGTATAACTGATGTTCGCCAATGTCGAGGCCAGTACGTTTGGGTGGTACTCAAGTTTGGCTATGTATTTAGTTCCTGTGACTTTAATCTCCTCCCTCACAGTCCTAACGTTTAGCGCTTCATGGATCTCAGTGTTGGTCACAAACCATGGTACATTTGCAATAGTCCTTAAGATGCAATTTTGCAATCTTTGCATAATGCTTACATTGGAGTCGCAGGCACTTCCCCACAATTGAATGCCATACATCCACACTGGTTTTAGGATCATTTTGTATACGAGAAGTTTATTGTCTGTGGATAATTTTGAGTTGCGTGCCATCAACCAATAAATGTTCTTGAACCGCGTATTTATCTCATCACGTTTGGATTTTATGTGTTTCTTCCAAGTTAATCTTCTATCGAGATGTATGCCGAGATAACGCACAGAGTCTGTCTGCGGAAGGGATTCGCCGCCCAGTTTTACCGGTGTGCAGTTACCTTTCCTTATACTAAACGTAATATGTACGGATTTTGCGACGCTAGCTTTGATTCGCCACTTTTGCAGCCACTCATCGACTTTATATAGGTGGTTCTGTAGAATTGTCGAAGCGACGAGAGGATCTTCATTGCTTACAAGTAGAGCTGTGTCGTCGGCAAACGTGGCGGTAGTAACCTCTTGTGATTCTGGAAGGTCAGCAGTGTATACTGAATACAAGACAGGTCCCAGAACCGACCCCTGTGGAACTCCGGCAACTGCGTCGTGTATGTTGGACAAGTCTCCATCCTCTCTCACTTGGAATATGCGGTGTTCCAGATACGACTTCATTAGTAGATAGTAGCTATGTGGTAAGTATGCCCTTATTTTGTGGATCAAGCCTTTATGCCATACTTTATCGAATGCCGCCTGGATATCCAAGAATACAGCAGAACAGTATTCCTTTCTTTCAAAGGTGTTTCTTATTTTTTCGCATACTCGGTGTACCTGTTCTATTGTTGAGTGTTGTTGTTTGAAACCAAACTGATGCATTGGGATTACTAGATTTTCAGTGAGTATGGGTAATATTCTGCTTAGTAGAATTCTTTCAAATATCTTTGACAGTACCGGAAGCAGGCTTATAGGTCTGTATGATGTAGCTGTTTCCATTGGTTTTCCAGGCTTGTGTATCATAGTAACAATGGATATCTTCCACAATCTAGGAAAGTATTGCACTCTAAGCATACCGTTGTACAGAGCCACAACGAACACCAATGCCTTTCTGGGCAGTTGCACGATAATTTCTTTTGTTATGAGATCAAATCCAGGCGCCTTTTTATTTTGCAGCCTATCTATTGTTCTCTTAAGTTCCTGAATTGTAACTGGCCTGGGTGGGGGTGCCATCTGTAGGTCCTGCTGCAGGTTATTTTCCACTTCGCTATCAAACTCCGCACTATTACTTTCATTTGGTGTGAAAATATTGGCCAGGTGTTTTGCAAATGTGTTGGCTTTCTCTTTACTTGATCTGGCCCACCCGTAGTCAGTTCTAATGGGGCATTTGTGTTGCTGCGGCCTTTTCAACGTTTTCGTGAATTTCCATAGCGAATAGTCTGTTGATGTTGTGGCAGTGAGCTTTTCCAATTATTTACCTCATCTATCAGATGTTTTAGCTCTCGGATAGCTTTGTTGAGTGCTGACTTGTCGCTTTGCTGTCTAGTTCTGTGCCATATTCTACGCAGCCTTCGCTTCTCCATTATCTTTTGTTTTAGTTCAAGAGGTACATTCCCTATTGCTCCGTACTTTTTCTGTGGGATAGGAGTATTAACCCAACACGCCTTTTGTATGAGATTAGTTATATATTTAGTTGCCTCTTCAATCTCATCTGGCGTTTTCAGGGAGATTTTTAGGTCTATGTTGCTATCTACGTAGTCCCTGAAACCATCCCAATCGGTGAGATTGTTGTACAGTGTATCAGGCTTCTCATAGCAAATGACTGTTGCACTGATAGTTAGAAAGACTGGTGTATGGTCGGAGTTGCTGTCTAGGTTCGACTCAGCCTTGAGATAGTTTCTCGACAGACCTTTCACTACGAAAAAGTCCAGTAGGTCTGGTTTTTTATTTCGGTCAGTTGGCCAGTAGGTTGGTTTTCCAGATGAAATAGGATCGAGTTTGTTTTCGTCAATGCTTAGTTTAAGCTGTCTACCCCTAGTAGTCGTAAGTCTTGAGCCCCAGTGCCTATGTTTGGCGTTCCAATCACCACCTGCAATGAATCTACCTCCCAGTGTTGAAAAGTAGTCAGTAAATTGTGTTGTGCCAATTGTATGTCTAGGTGGGCAGTATACCGCTGATAAGTTAAGTTGTCCGCAAGAGCTATCTATTGTTATTGTAGTGGCTTGGATGTGGTTTGTTTTAAATGGCGGCAAGACTTGATGCTTAATGGAGTTTCTCACTACAACGGCTGTACCAGCATGACCAGTTCCATCAGGGTGGGTAGTAATGTATGTATTACACCCCTTAATGTTGATTTTACTTTTGTTTGTACAGTGAGCTTGTGATATAAGAGCGACGTCAAGTTGATTATTGTGCATTAATAATTCCAATTCAGATTTGTTTGGAGCCAGACCATTGATGTTCAGTGTGCCCACTCTTAAGGCAGTCATTTAGACAGTTTTTCAACCAATGTAACTATGAGACTCATAAGGGTACTCATTTGTTGAAGGATGATCTCGAATTTTTGTGTTTGTTTGATAAGTAATTCTTCTATTTTACTATTTCTGCTGGTTTCAATGGACGGGTCTGTCTGTTTGGTTTTAAGAACATCTGAATATAAGGGTTGTCGTTGTGATTTTTCAGGGCCGAGTTGGGGTTCAGTGGGCACGTTTCTCACTGGAGCTATTAATCCTGGAGTTTGGATTCTTTGAATTTCGCCTTGCTAGTATCTCTTTGTACACTTCGCAGCCTTTGTAGTTGGCCGGATGTGCACCTTGACAAAGTGCACATTGTGCTGGTGTGTTTCGATCCTTTTTAGTACAGTCTGCAGTTTTATGTCCTTGTCCACACTTAACGCAGCGGTATGGTCGCATGCAGTAATTTTTTGAGTGGCCATATTGTTGGCACCTCTGGCATTGTGGCAGCGTTGCTCTCTTTTTGGGATCTTCGACTATGACACTCTGATGGTAGATGAATTTTATGTCTTTAGCTGCTACGTTGTTGACTCCTTGTTCCAGGTTTACGAAAAATGTGGATGTTGGTTTTTTGTCAGGTCCAAACTTCGAGTTAATAATTTCTCCGCAGACCTTGTTGCCAGTCTTCTCTATTTCATCTATTATTGCACTATGTGGGGTTGTATAATGTAATTTTTTTATGACAATTCGGTAACAGCGTTGGTCTTTCAGATTAAAGGTATGACCTATGAGGCCCTTACTTCGAACTAAGGAGATAACATTTTTGTAAATTGCTGTGTCAGCACAGGTTACTCTTAGTTAATTTCTATTGACAATTTTGATAACAAAGCTATTTTTATCTGCTGTAGTCTCTAGTAGCTCCACAAGTTTATTTACATCTACAACACCATACAGCACAATGGGGGGTGGTTTGCTAGGCCGTTTCTCAGTTGGCTTTTCACTAGATTCCTTAGGGTCGATGGGTAGTCCTTTGTATCTGTTGGTTGTTGTGATTCTCTCTGGCGAGGGGGATTGAAGTTTTTGCCTTTTTCGCTTATGGTTTCTACCAGGAACCCTTTGCCAGTCTGGTGGTGTTGGCTCGCAGGTGTCAGGATGGTTGTCTTGTAGAACCGGGTTAGTGATTTCTGGCTGGGGTATACTTCCCAGCGATGAGCTTCTAGTTCTTGTGAACAGACCGGGGTGGAAGGCCTGTTGGACTAAACGTTTTCCAGTAGTATTAGCTGACCCAGGGGCCTGGTTACCCACACCTGTGCAGCCTTCGGTAGTAGATTTCACACTATCAGGCCCGGTTACCTCACAGCGCCGGGGGTTAGCCGGATCGCAGGACAAATCGCATTCGTCTTTTTCCATAATTCATAAACATGTTTGGGAAATTAGCAGCAGGCGTTCCCCATGCACCTGCCCTCGATTTTTTTGAGGAGATTTAAGTCACTCATGGTCTTCGATAACCAGGTTTATGGGTTAGATGACCGCCGCCCATTGCTCGGCGTTGACGAACTTTTACAGCTACCTTGCAGATGTTGCATTTGTTAGTTTCGTCGTTGTAGCCAACCCTCCTCTTTTCTCATTCGGGCTTGGGACCGACAATGGCAGAGTTTACTTATGATGTAATTAACAATTGTTCATTTAAATGACAAAGTAATTGACACTCAATTTAAATCCAATAATGATGTAACAATAATAATGACAACTATTACGCAGTCCTTTCGGGACGACGTCTCGAATCGAAGTGGCCCCGTACGGACGGTCGGCCGCCTTATAAAGGCGTGCGCAAACAACCTTCACCCGCCCCTCCGATCGGACGAGCTCAGGTGGTGCATGACGCATCATGGCGTGATTTGCTTGCGCTTGCTTGCGCGCGCTCATTAATGCGTTGTGTAGTTATAATCATACATAAATAGTTGTAACCTGTAGTTATATACTTATTTATTTATTTACATCCAAATGTGCAACAAAAAATAATGAAGTAATAACATCTAATTAAATTCGGAAGTAATCTACTTTTAACGAATGAAATAAACAAAACAATGACCCAACTAAAGATAACTTATCTACTAAAGTAAGCAAATCGAATTGTAAACAATTTGCAGTGAATAATAATGTATTTGCAACGGAAAAAACAATAATTGTCACGTGTCTGCACGTTTGGGCAAGCACACTTAGGCATATTTTTTCTATGCCGTACTACCATCGTTTTTTACTCATGTGGTACCACGCCGCGTAACGACCCCCTGCCCGCTCCCTGCTCCCCGCGCGGCAGCACTCATTGTGTACGGGCGCGGTGCTTGGCAAGTTTCTTACTCAACCATAAAAGATAGACATATGCTGTCGTGGGATATTTTTTATATAATTTTAAGGAGAACATTTCCGTCATACATGATTTTTATGTAGCTTTAACCATTAAGGTTGCACACACAACGGAAGCTTATCGTTTTCCCAACATTTCCCTTCACTGCTCTGCTCCTATTGATCGTAGCGTGATGAAAAGTATACTATAACCTGCCCAGGAGTATGAAGAATAATTGTACCAAGTTTCGTTAAAATCCGTCGAGTAGTTTTTGTTTCTATAACGAACATACAGACAGACAAAAATTCAAAAATTTTTGGCATCAGTATCGATCACTAATCAACCCCTGAAAGTTAATTTGGAAATATATTTCATGTACAGAATTGACCTCTCTACAGATTTATTATAAGTATAGATTTAACAATAATTTTAATGTAAAACAACCGATTCTTTAGTTATATTCACCGCCACGCTTAAATAATTGTAATAGACAACAAAATCACATAATTTAACCTATAGTCAATACATATTTATTTATTTAACAATGATTTAAATGTAGAACAACCGGCTCTACTATATATATATAGTATATATATATATATATATTATATAATAATATTATTTCAATTTTCACGTGATAATTAGTTCAACAATGAAAAAAGATTAATTGATTAGATTGTTGTTGGGGGAAAGTTTCGACTCCAATTGTGATGACGAGTTTGACAGCGAAGTAGACGATTGTACTGCTACCTAAAACACTGTTGTGGTTTGGGTGGCGGTTGCCAGTGGGCTTCTGGCTTCCATTATTTTCTTTGTCATCCTCATCATTTGTGTACATGAGTTATCCGTGATACATATAACCTACCTCAAATATTTCACTGACCGACAGTGAATATAATAATATTAATATATAAATAAATATATTAGAAACAGGATTAATTTTGGTACAAACATGGAATACAATTCCCTTTGCACATACAATACTTTATAATATATATATTATAAATAAAATAAAAACTAAGTATAAAATTTCAGTAGTCTTACCTGCACAGAAGTTTTAAAAATATATATAGGTATAATATTAAATAGGTTTATAGATACATAGATAGACAGGTTGGTGTGGGATTTTGTTTTTTATTATTATGTTATGAGCTAACAAAATTAACGCCTCATCGCGTGTTGATGATTTGCTGAGATAGTGACATGGTGTGCATCCTATTGAGCCCTGCGGTAGAAAATAGAGTGTTCTCTATAGTATGAAATACACTTACTTTTACGAGCTTATGCGGCACTGATTCTGCAATACAGTCTCTTACAATTGGAGTTCATTATGTTTCCTTGTCGTGCATGCTCCATCAGACTATTAATTTACGCTGTGCGGCACTGGTTTGGTTGTTATTTTTTGTAAACAGTTGAACAACAAATACAGAGAAATAGCCTGTATGTATTAATTATTTTAAAGAGATTAGCGATTATCACATTTATGTATAATTCTACTCTTCTTCATGGCGATCTTATGAGTTCCTGCCACGTTTATGTTTTTAACAATTAAGGAGGGAAAGCTACTTGACGCATCACTTCCTTCCATCACCATTGGGCTGTCAGACAGTGTCAGTGCGACGGATACTACTTGACCTCTTCTTCTGTCTCCATTTATTGGCGATCACTTTCCAATTGAAAGTAAATCCGGTCTTAACAATTTTTTTCTGTATCTTTTTAACGTCCCTGCTTCGGGGTTATAATAATAGTGCAATGTATAAAAATAGTACGAGTTTTTAAAGGAAGTATCAATTAGTCATTACAGTCAGGGAAGCAATGAGATGGGGGTGGGGAGGTGATGTGGCAAGCTGTCAATAGTACATTGTATGTAGAATTGTGTCTGTGCTACATATTGTGCCGTCCGGTGCCGTCTGTCTGTTCGGCATGTGTTGTGGAGAACTGTCCCATTATACGTGCTGGACGGTCCGATGGTCTTGGATGCGTCGTTGTTTTTTTGTTTTTTTTTTCTTAAAGTATACTTCGGCCGACGTGGTCCGTGTCGGCACCTGATGGCTGTCGCAGAATACCGGCGCTGTGTGTATTACACAGCATTAATGCCGAGCGATGGCCAATTAACATCATAATGATGTACATGGTGTTCGAAATGTAATAATTGTTATTGTGTATTGTAATCTATTGTGTCATGTTGTGATGTTAATAAACATATTTTCTTTCTTTCTTTCTTCTTACTGAACCCTAAGAAGAAACATATAATTCTAAAGAAAAATTAATGAGGAGATAGGTTACCTAAAAATTATAATGGACTATAATTCGACCAAATGTGGAGTTGACACCGTGACTTACAATGTAGCCCCAGGAATAAATAGGTGGCCAATGGTGGTTTTCTATAGTTTGATGAACGTGGTGGGTATAATTACATGTGTGGTATATCTTCTGAACAATCCTAACACGACGAACAAAAGCAGAAAGTTTTTGGAAATTCTGTCTTACGACTTGCTAAATTCTCACCACAGTCGACGAGCTCTCAATTTGTCTCTGCCAAGGTCACTGAGGTTAAGACTCGTAGAACTATGTAAATTGGATGGCCCTGAATATGCAGCTTCATCTATTTAGTAGCGATAAAATTGGCCGATGTGGATATTGTTTATACAAAAAAAAATAGAAAAACGCGATACAAGTGTGCTGCTTGTGCAAAATATTTTTGGTTGGAGCGTGTTATTATGGTGTGCTCTGACTGCTCTGCCAAACCTAAAGTTTAATTTTATTTATGTTATATTGGTGTCAAGAAGTATGATATTATGTTCTTTATTGCACATAAATTAGTATAACATAGTTAAGACATAAGTGTACAAAAGTGAGCTTATCTCTACAAGAGATCTCTTCCAGCCGACCTTATAGGCAGTCAGAGAAAGAGTCACTTGACGGATATTACACTATGTGCGTACTATTAATAAAGAAAAATAAAAAAGAAGAAGAACTAAAAAACAATACAATTATGATATTTCAACTCGTTAAAGAGTTATTACTCTTTTATATATAATTATTGCAATAGACATAACATAAATCTACTTAACAAAACATAAAGAAAAACAAATATAAATTATAAGTTGCATAATTTTACCATACTTGCATAGACATTCACAACTGGGACAAATAGTGTTCTTGCAATCTTTTTTTGAAACTATTGACGGATGGGCTGTCTCTAATTTGGGGTGGCAATTTATTCCAAAGTTGTGCTGCACGGACAGTGAAAGAATTAAAAAAGAATTTAGTATTGGAAGTGGGATAGTCGAGTGTTTTTATGTGACAGGAGCGTTGTGACCTAGATGAGGATGGTAATAGAGGAAAACGAGAAGTGAGGTACTGAGGAGAGCTAGAGTTTTTAAATAGTTTATACAGAAAAGATAATAAGTGCACATTTCTGCGAAGGCGGATGGGGAGCCATTTTAACCGAGCGCGGAATTCAGAAACATGATCAAACTTTTTGAGACCAAACACGAACCGAATAGCTAAATTTTGAAGGCGCTCAAGTTTGTTCAGAAGCTCCTCCGTCACATCTAAAAAGCAGATATCGGCGTAGTCGAGAATTGGGAGTAATAGAGATTGAGCCAGCATGATTTCAGTTTTGAAAGGCAAAAAATTTTGGAATCGCCTGAGTGAATGAAACGTGTAATGCATGCGTTTACTAACATCGTTTATATGGGGGGTCCAGGACAATGTATCATCTATGATTAGACCAAGGTTCTTTGTTTTATTTGTGAAGGCAATACTAAGACCATTGAAAGTAATTTGAGGTAAATCGCTTACATTTAACCTACTTTTCATCTGACTGCTACCAACCACGATAGCTTGAGACTTGGATGGATTTACTAGCAAACCATAGTTGTCAGCCCATTTTTTCACTGCATTAAGGTCTTGATTAATAATATAATATTAAATGCATCCAATGATTCTGAGATGGAAAAATGCCTATAAATCTGCAAGTCATCCGCATATAGATGGTAGGGAGAAGTTATAACTTTAGAGAGATCATTGATAAAGACTGAGAAGAGTAAAGGTAATAAAACACCGCCCTGAGGCACGCCGGCTACTAGATCGGACCAGTCAGACGATAACTCATCAGTTTTGATACATTGCCGACGGCCATGGAGATAGGAGTCGAACCATGAAACCACAGAAGGCGATAAGTTAATAGACCGAAGAATTCCAAGGAGTTTGTCAAAATCGACAGAATTGAACGCACTACTAAAGTCTAACAAAATAATCAAAGTTTTTTGTTGTCCATAGCCTGGCGTATGTCATCAGTGACATTCAGGAGTGCGCTCACTGTGCTGTGATTGGGACGAAAGCCAGATTGGAAAGGACAGAGAAGATTGTTGTGAGATAGAAAGGCAAAAAGCTGGTTATATACAGCACTTTCTAGAACTTTAGAGAGTAGCGGAAGAATAGAAATGGGTCGGTATTGAGAAAAAGAAATTGGATTCGAAAGTTTATTATCAAGACCTTAATGCAGTGAACATTAAGGTCTTGATTAATGATATAATATTAAACGCATCCAATGATTCTGAGATGGAAAAATGCCTATAAATCTGCAAGTCATCCGCACAAAATTCAATTATGGAGATTTAGTTTATGGTTCTCGACTGTATTCTAGAACTAAGCGCTTAATCCAGAGAGTGCAAAATGCTTGTTTTAGATTTTGTTATAAGATTCCTTCCCGCGGTCATATTACACCATATCTTAATAACACATTTACGCTTAATATGGCATCCAGGAGAAATTTGCATCTTGCTTGTCTATTATTCGATGTTTTGAAATATCACAAGCCGGAATATCTATACTCTAAGCTTCGTTTCAGTCCATTTCATGACAAATATTGCACGAGACCGACGCGTTTTTTACTGGCGAACTATTCTCATAAAACGATGGCATTCGAGGGTAGTTTTCGTTATCAAGCCACTAAGTGTTGGAACAACATTCCGCCACCTCTGCGAATGCTGAACAGTAAATTTACTTTCAAAAAAGAATATCGAAAATTTTTATTGAGTAAACAGAATTTAGGTATACCCGATAATTATAGGCATGATCTATTTATTTCATAACTTTTTATTTTTTATGTTTAAAAAAATTTAAATATTTATTAAAAAAAAAAAAAATATATTATATTATAGGTACCCATTTGTTTCATATGTTTTTGTTATGTGCACACGCAAACACACTTTGCAACTTATTCACCTACATAATTCATATTCACCAATTTTACTCGCTCATATTTAATAGTGTTGCGGCTAATCACTGGCTGTAGCAGAATTATCAGCGTTTTGTTCATTTTTGAACAAAACATGTAGCTGAGCTATGGCCTTTTTGTGTTACTGCGGCACACATATGATTCTTTTTGTCACTATATTGCACTTAAGTTTATATGTAATTATTATAAAACTGGAAAGAACTTATTATGTGTGTGCTGGAGATACAAATAAATGTTTCATTCATTCATTCATTCATTCACATAGATGGTAGGGAGAAGTTATAACTTTAGAGAGATCATTGATAAAGACTGAGAAGAGTAAAGGTAATAAAACACCGCCCTGAGGCACGCCGGCTACTAGATCGGACCAGTCAGACGATAACTCATCAGTTTTGATACATTGCCGACGGCCATGGAGATAGGAGTCGAACCATGAAACCACAGAAGGCGATAAGTTAATAGACCGAAGAATTCCAAGGAGTTTGTCAAAATCGACAGAATTGAACGCACTACTAAAGTCTAACAAAATAATCAAAGTTTTTTGTTGTCCATAGCCTGGCGTATGTCATCAGTGACATTCAGGAGTGCGCTCACTGTGCTGTGATTGGGACGAAAGCCAGATTGGAAAGGACAGAGAAGATTGTTGTGAGATAGAAAGGCAAAAAGCTTTTTTCGGCGGTAGTTGTGAAACAATAAACACATAGCTCTTGAATATAAAATATATTTAAAATATTTAAACTTAACTTACATAGTTGTTGCTTAGTAATACTGTGATTATTAGACATCCACAACACACACTAGTGTTATCTACAGTATATTTATGTCCTGAGTGGAGTTTTTAATGTACTGTCCTGTCGGCCACTTTTAACACGTTCACCACTACAAATATCACTACAATGGCGACCTACGATGAGATTCTGGAGACACAAAGGGCCCTGGAGAGAACTCTGCTGAGGAAGATGAGTGACTTTGAAGCCAGCCTGAAGGCATCTGCACCCCGTCCTCAAGCTACCGAGCCCGCCAGCCATCTGCATGCAGAGTTCGCCGAGTTTAAGTCCCAGGTGTGGTCTATCATCACTATACTGCGTCAACAAATCACGGGTCTCTCTAAAGCTATTGATGCTATTGAGATGCGGCATCGGAGGAAATATCTCCTTGTCACTGGCATCTCAGAAGATATAAAGGACGACCTGCACAGGCATACAGCTGATCTCCTCCGAGACACATTGGAGTTGGATATATCCCCAGAGAGACTCACTGCTTGCCATCGTCTGGGCAAACCTTCGGAGGGGAGATGCAGACCAGTGTTGGTACGTTTTGCTGAAATGTCTTCGAGGGCTGCCGTGTGGAGTAAAAAGTCTGCCTTCAAGGGAACTCCACACACAGTCTTTGAGTTTCTTACTCGTCAGAGGCAGTCGGTTTTTGTACAAGCACGTAAGAGGTTTGGCATGCGAAGGTGCTGGACAATGGAGGGAAACGTCTTGGTCAAGCTTAGAGATGGTACCAGACAGCGATTATTCTCTGTGAGTGACCTCTCTGCGCTCGCGACATCAGAAGATGAGCCCCAGCCAGCTGGACCGGGTTCTCCTGCGTCAGAAGCTGCTCCGGAGTCAAGTCCTCGTCGCGTCAAGCCGAAGCGGGCCAGGGCAAGGAAATAATTGTACATAATTTATTAGGTACGCCGTTTCATAAGCTTTTCTCTCTTTTATTTTGTTTCTATTCTTCTATCTAAATAATTCTCGTTATACTTGCATTTATTTCTAAGTACCTTCTAACTGTGATGATATTATTAACATTTATTTTTCTCTGTCAATCACTTCTAATTTCACTTCGTATGTCATAACAAAACTAAAATCACAAGTTGTCATTGTACTGTCACTGTTAACTGATTGTCATTCGGTAGTCTCTCTTTTTTATATTTTTTTTCTGTTTCTTTGCCCTGGAATCTTGCTTATTTGTTGTGTAAAACGTTTTTTTATTGTCATTGTAAAATGTATGTTTCGTCAACCGGCAGGACACGCATTTATGCTTAGCTTATTGTATAAATATATATATAAATTTATTTATTTATTTGTATTCATAATATAATTATTTAAAAATATTATAATTATATATGTCAGATAATGATTCGTTCCATTCTGCTCTAAACTTTAGCGTGTCTTCGACGGCTAGCATTGACTCTTTCGATGAACCCCTGACACTTAGCAATTTACTTGAGCAAGCTATCACTGACGCACCTCATTCCTTCAATATATGCCATCTGAATGCTCAAAGCATACCCTCATACTACACCGACCTTCTTGACACCTTCTCTTCCAATTCTTTTCACTCTGTCTTAATTTCTGAAAGTTGGCTGAAGCCATGCCTCTCATCTATATCTTATGCTCTTCCAGGGTATGTTTTAATTCGAAATGACCGGACTGGCAAGGGTGGTGGGGGTGTAGCAATATACCTGCGAAGTGATATACCCTATAAAATTCTGTCCTCTTCTCCGTCACTGTATTCTGCTTCTGCAGAATACATTTTTCTTGAAGTGTCCATCAAGGGTACTAAGTGTGTTCTTGGAGTCGTTTATTGTCCACCCACTATAGATTATTTCTCTCAGCTTGAATCTATCTTAGAGCCCCTTTGTTCGGACTACAGACATCACGTAATCATGGGTGATTTTAATACCGATCTCCTAAATAACTCTACACAGTCTCTCAAACTTCTAAATATTGTCAAGTCAGTCAATCTGTCTATTCTGCCTTCTGAGCCTACTCATCACAATCCTACGTCTCCTGACACATGGCTTGACTTAATTTTAACCTCTGTACCTGACCATGTAATTAAACATGGCCAACTATTAGCCCCTGCTTTCTCTAAACATGACCTTATCTTTCTCCAATACAAACTCCGACCACCTAAACCTAAACCGACTTTAATCTGGATGCGTAATTATGCGCGATTAGACCGCAGCAAATTAAAGGAAGACGCTGGTAAAACCGACTTCACTGTAGTTTACACAGCTCCGACGGTTAATGAGAAAGTTTCTCACCTTAATAACATTATTATTAAACTTTTTGATTCTCATGCACCGCTTAAAGCTATTAAAGTAAACCGGCCACCAGCCCCTTGGATTAGCACAGTTGGACGCATAGCTATGTCTAGGCGTGATCGGGCTTTTCGTAAATATAAACGCGACAGGTCTGATGCGAATTGGAACTTATATAAATTGGCACGTAATAGATGTAATCAAATGGTAAGGTCAGCAAAACGGCAATATTTCCATGAAAACATCCTTAATTCAAGTTCAGCCAACATATGGAAGTTTCTTCATTCACTTGGTGTAGGCAAATGTGCTGCCCAATCTCATGTCCCCTCTTTCACTCCTGATGATTTTAATAATCACTTTTCTGTTACTCCATCTCTTGACCCTTCCACTAAATCCACAAGTATTTCATATATATCTTCCATGGCTTCCCCTGTTTCAACGTCATTTTCTTTTTCTCCATTATCTATTGATCAGATACGTAAAATCATTCTCTCCATTAAATCAAAAGCAGTTGGCTCTGATGATGTGAGTAGAGAAATGATTATCTGTATTATTGAACAAATTCTCCCTGTCATTGCTCATATCGTCAACTTCTCCTTTTTGGTAGGTAGTACCCCAATTTTCTGGCAAAAAGCTTTTATTATTCCTATTGCCAAAATCGCTGTGCCCCTGCAATTGAACAACTACAGGCCTATATCAATTTTGCCATTCCTTTCTAAAGTCTTAGAGGCTGCTGCACACAAACAAGTTTCTACCTTCATCTTTTCTCACGGCCTGCTTTCCCCATTTCAGTCTGGTTTCCGACCTGGACACTGTACCACTACTGCACTTCTCAAGGTCACAGAAGATATCAGAGCAGGCATGGAGAGTAAGTTGGTCACCATTCTTGTTCTCATTGACTTCTCCAATGCCTTTAATATGGTTGATCATGATATCCTGCTTGCCATTTTAAAACATCTTAACTTCTCACCAATTGTGTTAGATTGGTTTTCGTCATATCTTCATGGTCGGCAGCAAGCAGTACGTATAGGTCACGAGTTGTCTGACTGGAAGGATTTAACTACTGGTGTTCCGCAAGGGGGAATTTTATCTCCTCTACTGTTTTCCATCTTTATTAACTACCTATCCTTTTCGCTCAGTTGTCCTTATCATTTGTATGCGGATGATCTCCAAATATATGTTCAAAGTACCGTGGAAAACATTAACAATGCAATAGCTGACTTGAATAAAGATCTCTGTAGTATTAGTTCATGGTCCGCAAATTTCGGTATACATGTTAACCCGGCTAAATGTCAGGCTATTGTAGTGGGTAGTTCTCGACAGGTTGCCAAAATTGATTTAAATTATGTATCTCCCGTCGTGTTTGAAAACTCAGTTATACTCGTATCTTTTGGACAATCTGTTAAAAACCTTGGCCTGCATATTGATTCTACTTTGAGTTGGACAACCCAAATTGTAGAGGTAAGCCGTGCAGTCATGTTTACCTTACGATCTCTTAATCAGTTTAGGAATTTTCTCCCTATTACTACTAAGGTCACTCTTGTCAAATCCCTTATTTTTCCTATCATTGATTATGCCGATGTCTGTTATCCAGATCTAAATGAAGATCTCCTTAACAAACTGGACCGACTTATTAATAACGCTATACGTTTCATTTTCTGTCTTCGTAAATTTGATCATGTCTCCTCATATTGGTCACAGCTTAAATGGCTTCCCATTCGTCAACGCAGACAACAACGGTTGCTCTGTACTCTTCACTCTATCCTTAATAGTCCCCTTTCTCCAGAATACTTGAAAAGTAAATTTCAGTATCTATGTGATTCTCATGACCGTCAACTTCGATCTGATAATTCTCTTTCGCTCATTACTCCACTTTATCGCACAGTTTTTATGTCTGATTCTTTCACATTACAGGCGTCACGACTCTGGAACGCACTACCTATCCCATTGAGAAAAATGTCGAATAAATTTAATTTTAAAAAGAAAGTTTATGCTAAGCTTCTAAATAGCTTAATTCAGCACTGAGTCATCTTATTTGGCATATTTATGTGTATATATATATATATATATATATATATATATATATAAATATATGTATGTATGAATGTATATGTATGTGTATGTATGATAGAATATGTATGTAATTATTTATGAATGTAATATGTGTATGCTTAGGTATAGTTTACGTATAGTATATTAGTATATTAGTCACTTTTTATGTTTCTTGTAAATATAGTTTTAAACCGCATTCGTGGATGTCTGCACTTCCCGAAGGTTGACTGGTAGAGAATGCTTTTAGCATTAAGTCCGCCTTTTGTACCATTCATCTTATTGTGGTCAATAAAGTGTTTAAATAAATAAATAAATAAAAAGCTGGTTATATACAGCACTTTCTAGAACTTTAGAGAGTACCGGAAGAATAGAAATGGGTCGGTATTGAGAAAAAGAAATTGGATTCGAAAGTTTAGGGAGAGGGATGACGTGAGCCAGTTTCCATGCTGTTGGAAAGACGTTAGAAGTGAGAGAATAATTCAGTATATGAGTGAGCACTGGAGTAATACAGTCAAGAATATTAATGATTTTAAGATTTAGAAGATGTTTTATGTTTGTTTTGAGAATAAAAATATTTTATGATTTGTTTTCGTAGACTCTAAGAAAAATGGGATTATTTCAGGCTGTTACGCAAAGACTCATGGTCAACAAGATAATAAATAACTAATGCACATAATTAATTTATCTGTTTTGTTACATCCTATAGTTGTTATAAAATATAATACTTATATAAGATTTATAGGAAAATAATTAAATATATGCTAAAGCTACGGTTTGTCACACCGTGCGCGGGTATAGGTATTAAAAAATTTGGTGCGGGTATAGGAAGGCTAAAGAAAAAGTGGTTAGAAGTCGATGACCTCGTCACGCAATTTTTAATGGGGCATGGCAATTTTAAAGCTAAACTCTTTTCATTTAAATTAGTACCGTTGCCCTTTATGCGAATGTTGCATTCGATCAAACAACACACCATTCTGCGGGAGTGTGATCTTTGGGATCGGAAGCGGCACTAGATGATGAATTTGTTGCTACCAAATCAAAATAGTATACTGGATGCGACATGCAAACGAATGCATGGGAGAATTACCAAGCGTTCAGACGATTTTGCAATTCATATTTTGGAATCGATGTGTTAAGTAACAACTCAATGTTTTAGGTACCTAATAATGTTATATATTTAAAATCCGTGATGCACGGCAGTTGACCTCCACTTGACTAGCCATATCTTTAGGCTTTTAATGCCTTATTTGCCATATTGCTGCCTCTAACATTGCTACGAGGGGAAGTCAAATTCTAAAAGCTTCTTACTCCTACTAATTTCTTCTGATTATTTTCGTTGTCAGTTGCAAGGCAGCCGCATTTTTATCCCCGGAACTGCAATGGACTTCACTGTTCATTGCCTTTTTTGGTGGTCGCCGCTATTAATCCTGGGTACATAGGAGACATAGTGGTGGGAACCTGTGGTGGGCCTGCGGCCCGACAAAAAAAATCCGTGTATTGTCAACGACACCGCTAAACCACACCATCGTATTGTAGTTCTGATACAAGACATACGAGTATGTACGTATTTATCGATAACAATTATTTACCTTGCGTAATATCACGACAATGACATACATGATCACTTCGCTGTTATAATAAATATAATAAATATTGACAGACAAATTACACAGCGCAATATAGCCCCAAAGTAAGCGAAGCTTGTGTTATGGGTACTAGACAACTGATAAACATACGTAAATACAATTTTTTTTGTAAATATATACTTATGATACATAGAAAACACCCAGACCAAGACAAACAGACATGTTCATGCACACAAATGTTTGTCCTGTGTGGGAATCGAACCCACGAGCGTTGGTGTCGAAGCCGCTAATTGACCGCTACGCCACCGAGCTCGTCAATCGTGTTATGATTGCAGATGATTTTTTTGGAGAGGACGAACACTTAAAAATATATTTTAAACAGGTTTTTTCACAAACTATAAGTAATTATAACACAGATAGCAAATGAGGTTAAAAAAAGATACGGTGAAAAAAAATTATATATATTGAATTATTATGATGTATAGATTTTTTTATTTAGTTTTATTATGAAGTTATGTTATGATTAATTTTATTTTATTATAGAGAATACAATTATGTTTTACGAATTCTATACAAACAATAAATAAATATTTCTGGACAATTTACACAGCGCCATCTAGTCCCAAATTAAGCACTAAGCTTGTGTTATGGGTAATAAACAACTGATAAATGTACTTAAATACATTTTTTTTTGTAAATACATACTTATAATACATAGAAAATACCCAGACCGAGACAAATAGACATGTTCATGCACACAAATGTTTGTCTTCTGCGAGAATCGAACCCGCGACCTCGGAGTCAAAGTGGCTATTGCTAAACATTCGACCACCGAGCTCGTCTACAACACTTATCTAAACTAATATTATAAAGAGATTTGTTTGTTTGTTTGTAACGAAGTGGCTCCGAAACTACTGGACCGATTTCAAAAATTCTTTCACAAATAGAAAGCTACATTATCAGGGAGTAACATAGGCTATATTTTAATTTCGAAAAATTAGGGATCCGTAAGAAAATTGCAATATTGTAACACTATGTAGAGAAATATCTTACTTGACGAGCGATGTGAAAACTGTTGATGTTATAACAAAACAATGTATTACGGATTTATAGGCCTTAATAAAATCTTAATGAATTAAAAAGTGAAATTCTTTTTAACCGACTTCAAAAAAGGAGGAGGTTCTCAATTCGACTGAATATTTTTTTGTATGTATGTTATTCGATATCTTTGCGAATTGTGAACCGATTTTCATAATTCTTTTTTTATTTGAAAGGGTATGATTGCAAGGTGGTCCCATATTCACCAAGTCAGGATCTGATGATGGGATGCCAGGGAAATCAAGGGAAACCCTTAAATTTTATAAGCACGTATGGTCAAATTATTATTTTTAATTTGAAAGGGTAATTGCGTGGGGGTTGCATATTCACCAAGTCAGGGTCTGATGTTGGTATTCCAGAAAAATCGAGGAAAACCCTTAAATTTGCCCTATGGTAGCCGGCAGAACAAAATTCTGCCACTCCATTGCTCTGCGCTGGATGTCGTACAAGGCGACTAAGGAATCTTATGTCCGGGAGAAAAGTTATTGAACTTTTCTCCCGGAAGACGGGCAGCAGCGTCTGCCGGGGTATTCCAACAATAAGCTGCGCTCGCCAACTGAAGTCGGTTTCAATTTTTTTTTTAAATCAACTTTATTAGTTCATTAAAATCGGAATCACTTTTTAAAAGTTGTGACGAGAATTGCAATATTGTATAAGAAAAGTATTGAAAAATGAAATCATTATTTGCTGTCGCTGCAAAAACTATTGATGATAGAACAATACTACTGATTTGTAGACATTATTGTAATCTACTAAAAGTCCGTGACACCATATATTCATGTACGTATTCTAAAATTTTATTCGATAATCGCTGTGAAAAAGCGTTGGTTAAATTCGTATTATAGTATACTATGTTACCCTTATCTAAATAATTAGTTTCACCATCAAGGGTATTTCTACAGAAGTTAATTGCTTTTTGATTCATTCAAATCAGACATATCGTTTAGGAGTTATCGCAATAATAAAATACAGATATGTAAAAAATACAATATCTTAGAAAAACTCTTTAAAATAAATACACACACCAAATACAATAAAAAAAGTAAAAATAAGATACTTAAATAAAAAAAGATTAGCAAATTCGGATTGTAAGTATACTGCGTTTAAAAAATATAAAAATAAAACAACAAAAAAAAATGGCTACCCGTGCGAAGCCGGAACGGGCTGCTATCACACTATCACACTAATATTATAAAGGCGAAAGTTTGTGAGTGTGTGTGTATGTTTGTGATTTCTTCACGTCTAAACGGCTGAAGAGATTTTAATAAAATTTGGTATGGAGTTAGCTGACACCCTGGATTAACACATAGGCTACGTTTTACTGCGGAAAAATGTCTTATTCCCATGGGAAATCTTAGTAAAGTTTGTATGGGGAAACAAGATTAGTTGGACAATTTTATTCAAAAATTTACACGAGTACTTCTATAGCTGGGTAGCGAGTACTTCTAAATGGGTCAACACGTGTTTCCAGGATTTTTCAAAATTCAACCGGTAAAATGGGAAAGGCGTAAAATGGGATGAAAAATTCTAAAAATCGTCAAGCGTATTGTTTTTATGGTTTAGCGGGTCGCTGATTATGAAAACAACTATTTTATAATCTAACACAGTGTGCGTGTAACGACGTGATATAAAATCACCCCTGTGGGGGTGCGATGGGGTTGAAATGTCATAGTATCAGGGTGTTGATTTTATGGTTTTCTGGGACGCCAATTACGAAAATAGCATTGACTTGAAAGTATAACATATTGGACACGAAATTACTTAAATGGATTTTTAAAATTTTACCCCTAACAGAATGTAATGGAGGCCCAAAGTTTGTTTGGGGAAACGAGATTGTTGGACTATTTTATTCTCAACTTTGCACGATAGATAACGTGTTTCGAGATTTTTCAACAACCCTTGAGAGGGTAAAATGGGGTCGAAAAGTGTCAAAATCGTCATGGGTATTGTTTTTATGGTTTAGATGGTTGCTGATTACGAAAACAACAACGATTTTATAATTCAACGTGGATAACGTGACCACCCTGTCATCCCCTATTGGGGTGCGATGGGGTTGAAATATCTAAGTTAATCTATCTATACTAATATTTTAAATATATACGTGTCTTTTTTACGGGTTTTCGTAACGCCAATCCATACTCATGTTATAAATCCGACAGGGTGTCTGTCTGTTACCTCTTCACGCTTAAATCGCTGGACCGATTTAGATGAAATTTGGTTCAGAGATACCTTGAGTCCTAGGAAAGGATGTAAGATAGTTTTTGTCCCAGAAAATATCTGTTATTGTAATTTTTTATATATATTCGACTGTATGTATTTATTAATATAGTCTCAATGATTTCTCCGTCAATTGTACAGCCATTTTAATAATTCTTAATTGTTTGAGAGGGTACACTCTTCAGGTGGTTCCATATTAATCAAATCAGCATATGATGATGGGCTTCATGGGAAATCGAGAGAACCGATTGAAATTTATAGGCTTGGACATGGATACAGTAATTGATGAGTTTTCTGATGTTATTAAGTTATATAAGTTGCATTTGGAACGGTTAGGTGTTAGGCAATTGTGTTGAGTTTTGTTAATTAAGTTATTCATGTATTTTCGTCTAGAATGCACCGTGTACAATTAAATATAAAAGTGTATTTGTTTGTTTGTTTCTTTCGCGTCGAAAGTAACAAACAGATTGACATGATTTTTTTTTTGGATATTGTTTAAGGCCTGTCGAGTGACAGAGTCTACTCTTTATCCGGGAAAAACATCTTATTCCCACGAGGAAAAATAAAGTTTATAATCATTTGTCCTTCTCTCACTAGATCACTCTTCGCAGCCCATTGACAACAGACCGGTGCCGGGGTGCGTCGTGGTCACTCGCAGTGGAGAAGTGAAACAAGAATCTTGCGACAATAATCTCCCATTTGTATGCAAAATTGAAAAGAAGAATATGAAATTCAACAGACTCTGTGGAGTTTATGGCACAATAGCTCGTACGAGTAAGTTGGATTATTTTTTTTAATATGCCTAAGTTATCATCGTCATCATTGGTTTAATAATGGTAATGGTGGTCAAATGTGGTGAAATAAAATCTCGGCGCAAAAGTATTTCAGTAGGTAGGTAGCGGTTCACAAACTGACTTGTAAGCGCTTTGATTTTAGTGACTCTGGCAAAAGAGTGGTAGGGTACACCGTATTTGTGGGCATCTTACTGGGGAATCAGACTGGGGACGTGCATCCACATAAGAATATCGCAGCTAAATAACAATTCGGTTGCGGTTTATATGTTCCTGCGAATGAGTGAGGTCACCAGAAAGGAAGGAGTTGTTGCCTTGGCAGCGAGGGTAGAGGTACACGAGAGCGGCGCTGGCTCGCAAAGTAGGTCACACGAAGTCTCAGATGTGAATGAACGACATGGGGTACAACCTGCGGCCGTCAAAACCGCGTCCCACAGCCCGCACTTCGGTACGACCGCCGGAAACATCACTAATAGGCACGATAACCCGCGAACGAGTGTTTACACCGCCGCCGCCGCTAAGCCAATAAAACTGCTTACGCCACAAAGGGACAAACGATGTCCTCACAAGCTCTGTGTAAATGCGCTCCAGAGCTCACGAAAAGGCCAGTGCGGCCCCGAGGGCTCATTGTGTAGAGAAGGAGTATTGGGGAATCTCTTTGCCTCAAACTCGACTTTGAACGACGGGGACGCCGCACCGCCTTCCATCCCGCGGTGTGGTAATTCCATGCCGGAAATCTCATTTACTCAACGAGATGTTCGGCGGGCAATGCTATCCCTTGACGTTCATAAGTCGAGTGGGCCAGATGGCATTCCGGCAGTGGTGTTAAAGCGGTGTGCTCCTGAGTTGTGTCCTGTTCTTACGCGCCTTTTCGCGCTCTCTTATTCCACCGGGCAGGTACCGTCGTCGTGGTAGTCTGCATACGTGCACCCTGTGCCCAAAAAGGGTGACAGATCAGACCCATCGAATTACAGGCCTATCGCTGTTACCTCCCTTCTCTCCAAGGTAATGGAGCGCGTGATAAACAACCGGCTCCTGAAATACCTAGAAAAGCACGACTTAATCAGCGACCATCAATACGGCTTTCGCCATGTTCGCTCGACTGGTGATCTACTAGTGTATCTTACACATCGCTGGGCTTCAGCCGTGGAGTCAAGGTGAGGCATTAGCTGTCAGTCTTGATATGGCGAAGGCGTTCGATCGGGTCTGGCACCGTGGTCTTCTTTCGAAGTTGCCTGCATACGGTCTACCAGAGGGTTTATGCGAATGGGTCGCTTGCTTCTTCTCATGCAGGAGCATTAGAGCCGTTGTGGATGGCAGTTGCTCCGATAGCATGGACATTAATGCTGGCGTCCCGCAAGGCTCGGTATTGTCCCCGACGCTGTTTTTGCTGCATATCAATGATATGTTGTCCATTGACAACATTCATTGCTATGCTGACGACAGCACCGGGGATGCTTATTATACGGGCCGCGCTAATATTCCCCGCTCTCTGGTGGAGGAGAGCCGCGAACAGTTTGTGTCGAAGATCGAGAGCACACTGAATAGTGTGTCTGATTGGGGGGCGAAAGAACCTGGTTCATTTCAATCCCACTAAGACACAAGTCTGCGCGTTCACCGCTAAGAAAACCCCTTTTGCTGTGGCTCCTCAATTCCTAAACACACCCCTTACCATCGCCAAAAACATTGCTATTCTTGGAATTGAAATTTCTAGCGACATCCAGTTTCGTTGTCACCTGGAGGGGAAGGTCAAGCTGGCGTCGAAGAAACTAGGTGTGCTCAACAGGGCGAAGCAGTACTTCAATCCGCGACAGAGACTTATGCTTTACAAAGCTCAAGTACGGCCGCTTATGGAGTACTGTTGTCATCTATGGGCGGGAGCGCCTAGATACCAGCTTGCACCTTGTGACTCGATTCAAAGGCGCGCTGTGAGGATTGTCGACGATCCCAAACTAACAGACGGTTTAGAATCTTTAAGTCTGAGAAGAGTTTTTGCGTCCCTTTGTGTGTTCTACCGTCTGTACAATGGTGTGTGTTCAGAGGAGTTGTTTGATATGATGCCAACGGCCTCCTTCTACAGTCGCACCGCTCACCATCGACAGGGAATTCATCCTCACACATTGGAGCCTAAGTGGTCACGTACTGTGCGGTTCCAGAGATGTTTTCTCCCGCGTACTGTCAAGCTGTGGAATGAACTGCCTGTCGAGGTTTTCTCAGGGGACTACAGCATGGGGTCTTCAAAAAGGGCGTGAAGAGGTTTTTACAGGGTCGGCTACGCGCGTGTGATGCCTCTGGTGTTGCAGGCGTTCATAGGCTACGGTAACTGCTTTCCATCAGGCGGGCCGTATGCTTGTTTGCCACACTGGTAGTATTAAAAAAAAAAAAAAAAAAAAAAAAGGAAGAAGCCCACTAGTCGCAACAAGTGCGGTACCGCACCGACAGGGCCTAATCGTTCTGACGACATTGCTGTATGTACGCCTGCATTACACAACAAAGGGACGAGAAGATTGTAGAGTTACATTATAGTCAAGATTAGAGTCAAGAGATACTTCAATTTGAGAGTCGAAAGGTTGAAATCGCGCCACCGAGTGAACTTCAATTCCATTGTGGTCAGGGTTCCAAAAAAACATCTATCGACCTTCACAGAGGAGGAATTCTAGCCTTCAAGTGTTGTTTCCCGACGCTTTCATGATCGGTTACAGTACACCTCGCGGAAAATGCTGCCGACTGTATTGAAATTGTTATTTAAATTGCTTCCAGATTACCATCACTTCAGTAACGTCGGTAGCTGCTACCGAAGGTCAGATGTAGCATTGATTTGGGATGACGCATACGCTGATTGCAATGCTGAAGGCGCTCATCTTGTGGTGCTAAACTCTGAGGCCGAGCAACAGGCTGTTTGGAACTTCATTAAGGATATGCCGGAGATATTGACTTCCGGAGAGCCATGGTACCATTTCGCGGGATTTAGAGCTGAGAAATCCACTAATAATGATAAGGCACGGATATTCAAAACAATATTTAGTAAGTATTTTGGATGCTAGAATACTGGCATTCTCTCAATCTAAGGTGTTTCTAAACCCCTTCTTCACCACACTGCTCATCTGGTGGTTGGTGGAGTCCAGTGTTTTCAAACCAAACGGTACTTTGTTTAGCTGTATCTAGATAAGAGCTGAGAGCTTAACGTACCCTGCACGAAGTTGCTCAAGATAATTTGCTTTTAGTTATTGCTTATAGGTCTAGGTGCCCATGTGCTAATAGGCATAGCAATTTTTATTTCCCGTAACTCTACTATGGTCGTCACTGCTTATCTTGCGTATTTTAAACGAATGGAGCCTAATGTCACCAAGCTACTCGCTCTATAAATAGTCGTAAATGGCTCGTAGTTATTTCATAGCGGTAGATATGTGGGCGTGATAAGCGCACCACATATATTACGTACCGTACGATTGCTCATATTTATACATGAGCATGTAAATGTGCCGCTTAATCGCTTGCTACTTAAAAAGAGCCAAGTATCATCTGTGACGATAGAAAGAATTCTGTTTAATAACAAAAAAGTATTTTTATCAAAAAAAAGATGTTACCATTGTACAATTTCGTAAAATATAGATACATTGCCGGTAATTAATTATTATTACCAGCAATGTAAATAACTGACGCCAAGAGCATTAGCTCTTGGTGTCAGATACGACGCAATGAACTTGATGTATATGTGTTAGGGGCTTCGCATAATACTCATTACTAATAAATCATGCATGCCAGTAGTAGTAGCTGCGGCTAAGTCTCAGTGTACGTAAACTTGTACCTTGTACCTACTAATAAAAAAAGTAGGCGGACACGACTATTATATTACAAGCGATAATGGAAAATGAGTTATGATAGAAATTGTATTCTCTATTATTTTTTGTGATTTTGTCATCGTTCGTAATTTTCTAACGATATGTTTCGTTTTGTTTGTCGTTTCAGACCAAACTCTAGACGAGGCTGGTTACAATGTGTGGACTGACAACGAACCGAACAATTTACGCAACAATGAAAACTGCGGATCGATCTCCAGTAACGACGGCAAATTAAATGACGTAAACTGCGAACGTCTATTCCCATTTGTTTGCGAAAAAAAAATGCGTGGAAAACCAATTGAGTAAACATAAATATATTGTGTAGTTATTTAACTAAATTGAGTTATTAACTGCATGTTAACTACTAACTGCGAAGTTTTCAAACTAACTATTAACTGTTAAGATATAGCATTAAGTAATATACAAGTATAATACATCTTCTGATTTGTTTGCGCAGCAAAATTCTGCATCAGCATTCCTGATTAGCTTTCTATCGAGCTAATCAGCAACGCTCAATTAAAATATTCGCTCATTTGGTAAGTTTTCGGTACTGTACTGTTGGCGCTGCACCGCTGCTACGCCGAGAAATCAAAAGGCCTAAATTAACTGGTAGTGCCCACATTCTTGGGAATCCGAACGTCGGTTGCTGCGAACCTCTCGACATATAAGTAGTCTGCTTGCAGGCGAAAGGGGAGTAAGAACTGCTATCGAACTGATAGAGTGCCTGATTAGTCCTTGATAGGAACCAATTCAGGCCGGACTTTCTGATAATGAGAAAAGACAAAAAAAAAGAGAAGAGAAAAAAAAACGAACGATAGACCTCAGGTCAGGACAAGTGTAACCCCACTGGCATGCATTGCCGTCCCGGTAAAAGCTTCTTAACACCCTTCTTTTGGACGAGTTCGGTGGTCGAATGGTTAGCAATGACCACTTTGTCTCTGAGGTCGTGGGTTTGATTCTCGCACAAGACAAATGTTTGTGTGCATGAACATGTCTGTTTCTCTTGGTCTGGGTGTTTTCTATGTATTATATGAATGTATTTACAAAAACAAACGTATTGAAGGCTACTTCAATGCTACTTCCATAATATTAAAAATTGCGACCTCGTACACATAGAAAACAAAGATTTCGTGTTTGGTGTAACAGTTATATGAATTAATATTTTCAAGCTATCCAGAAATATACCCTTTTTATTGCTTTTTATTGCTGAGTCAGTCAGTTTTTGTCCTCACTGACTGACTGACTCACTAATCAACGCACAGCCCAAACCGCTGGGTCTAGAGATTCCAAATTTGGCGAGTAGTTTCCTTATCACGTCTAGGGGTGCTAAGAAAGGATTTTTCAAAATTCATCCCCTAAGGGGGTAAAACGGGGGTACAAAGTTTGTATGGGGAAACCAGATTAGTTGGACTATTTTATACACGAGTACTTCTATAGATAAATGAGTAAACACGTATTTCAGGATTTTTCAAAATTCAACCCCTAAAGGGGTAAAATGGTGCGAAAAAGTCTGAAAATCGACATGGGTAATGTCGATTTTCAGATTGTTTTTATGATTTATCGGGTCGCTGATTACGAAAAGAACAACTATTTTATAATCCAACATAGCCGACGTGACATAAAATCACCCCTATGGGGTGCGAAGGGGTTGAAATGTCATAATATCTGTATGGGTGTTGATTCTATGGTTTTCTGGGACGTCAATTACGAAAATGGCACCGATTTAAAAATATAACATAGTGGACACGAAATTACTTAAAAGAATTTTTCGAATTTTATTGGTTAATCAGTGCTTATACGATCGCCGGCGGCGCGGCGAGGGCGGGACGGGTGTAGCAGTTATCTGGAAAGTTCTTGCATCCGTATTTAGTACAATTAAAGGTGCTACATGAAGGTGGTTGCGTTGCGTGTTAGACTTGGATTATCTAAAATGCCCGAATTTCACGCGAGCGAAGCCGCGGGCAAAAGCTAGGTAATAAAATGCTTTGTCCTCACTGATGACCGACTGACTGACTCACTAATCAACGCACAACCCAGACCAATGAAGCTAGCAATCTGAACCTTTAGATATGTGTTCCCTATACAATGTAAGCAGGCACTAAGACGGCATTTTCCGAAATTTCACCCCTAAGAGGTTGAATAGGGGTCGAAAAAAAACCCTCTTTTTGGAAATCGATTCGCCTACGATTTTGAGACTTGGTGAAATGGTTGTTCATAAAAAAAGTGGATGTTTATGGGTAACTGATTAACTTTTGACCAGCGCCCAGTCAAGAAATGTCTAAAAATGATATATTTATATTTTAATTAACTCACCAGTAGGTAGCGCTATGCCTAGCATTTGTACAGCGCGCTATGATTTCGTTATTAAGGAATGGGTATATACGAGCGATTATTACAAACTATGGTGTTATCCATGACGGTTCATCGTTCACCTCATTCCCGTACTAATCCCCGAAAGTTGACCATCGCGCGCGTAGGGCGTAAAAAAAACTGCGTCCATCAAATGAAGCTACATCTGGTGTCGAAAAATAATTGAAAAATCTATTCTAAGTACAGACTTTATGGGGTATGCCTGCTTAATATCAGAATTTCGGTATTTTTCAAACTATTACGTCAAAATTGACTAAATTTATACCTGTGGAAGGTGTGACAATGCCCCATACCATTATGGTGAAGGTGATGGAGCTGGCCTGTTCCGCTCCATCTCCTACCACTTGCATGGAACGGAGGTGTATCATCAGGAGGTTCGTGCCACCATTGTTCACGTATTAAACAACTGGAACGATGAGTTTCAGTTGTTGAGTGAGGACAGTAAGGGATGCGCTCTTGTGGAATCTCTCTTTATACCTCGCATTCCCATTATTATAGCCCAAACCGCTGGGTCTAGAGATTCCAAATTTGGCGAGTAGTTTCCTTATCACGTCTAGGGGTGCTAAGAAAGGATTTTTCAAAATTCATCCCCTAAGGGGGTAAAACGGGGGTACAAAGTTTGTATGGGGAAACCAGATTAGTTGGACTATTTTATACACGAGTACTTCTATAGATAAATGAGTAAACACGTATTTCAGGATTTTTCAAAATTCAACCCCTAAAGGGGTAAAATGGTGCGAAAAAGTCTGAAAATCGACATGGGTAATGTCGATTTTCAGATTGTTTTTATGATTTATCGGGTCGCTGATTACGAAAAGAACAACTATTTTATAATCCAACATAGCCGACGTGACATAAAATCACCCCTATGGGGTGCGAAGGGGTTGAAATGTCATAATATCTGTATGGGTGTTGATTCTATGGTTTTCTGGGACGTCAATTACGAAAATGGCACCGATTTAAAAATATAACATAGTGGACACGAAATTACTTAAAAGAATTTTTCGAATTTTATTGGTTAATCAGTGCTTATACGATCGCCGGCGGCGCGGCGAGGGCGGGACGGGTGTAGCAGTTATCTGGAAAGTTCTTGCATCCGTATTTAGTACAATTAAAGGTGCTACATGAAGGTGGTTGCGTTGCGTGTTAGACTTGGATTATCTAAAATGCCCGAATTTCACGCGAGCGAAGCCGCGGGCAAAAGCTAGGTAATAAAATGCTTTGTCCTCACTGATGACCGACTGACTGACTCACTAATCAACGCACAACCCAGACCAATGAAGCTAGCAATCTGAACCTTTAGATATGTGTTCCCTATACAATGTAAGCAGGCACTAAGACGGCATTTTCCGAAATTTCACCCCTAAGAGGTTGAATAGGGGTCGAAAAAAACCCTCTTTTTGGAAATCGATTCGCCTACGATTTTGAGACTTGGTGAAATGGTTGTTCATAAAAAAAGTGGATGTTTATGGGTAACTGATTAACTTTTGACCAGCGCCCAGTCAAGAAATGTCTAAAAATGATATATTTATATTTTAATTAACTCACCAGTAGGTAGCGCTATGCCTAGCATTTGTACAGCGCGCTATGATTTCGTTATTAAGGAATGGGTATATACGAGCGATTATTACAAACTATGGTGTTATCCATGACGGTTCATCGTTCACCTCATTCCCGTACTAATCCCCGAAAGTTGACCATCGCGCGCGTAGGGCGTAAAAAAAACTGCGTCCATCAAATGAAGCTACATCTGGTGTCGAAAAATAATTGAAAAATCTATTCTAAGTACAGACTTTATGGGGTATGCCTGCTTAATATCAGAATTTCGGTATTTTTCAAACTATTACGTCAAAATTGACTAAATTTATACCTGTGGAAGGTGTGACAATGCCCCATACCATTATGGTGAAGGTGATGGAGCTGGCCTGTTCCGCTCCATCTCCTACCACTTGCATGGAACGGAGGTGTATCATCAGGAGGTTCGTGCCACCATTGTTCACGTATTAAACAACTGGAACGATGAGTTTCAGTTGTTGAGTGAGGACAGTAAGGGATGCGCTCTTGTGGAATCTCTCTTTATACCTCGCATTCCCATTATTTCATCAGACCACCCCGTTCAATTTAAGAGACTTCAATTTCCCATAAAGGTGTTTCGCTATGACCATTCACCGGTCGCCGGGATTGACTTGAGACAGGACTGCTTCTCTCTTGATCAGTTGTATATAGCTTGCTCACGAGTAAGTTCTCATGGAAGCCTTGCAATTTTGGCTCCTGGCTCCTGCCAAAAATATCGTTTACCGGGACGTCTTAACCTAAATGGTGTATGTTTGTAATAATGGTCAATGCGAAACAGTCCTTTATGGGGAAAAAATGAAATATCTGGAATCTTAACACAAATAGATGCAAATCAGGAGTGTTCCCGTAGCGAAGCACGGGTACTTTGCTAGTTAATAATAAAGCTTAATAGAGGTGAAATAACATTTGCTACATCTTTAACTACACATGTTATTATGTCATGATAGCCTGTGCTGTTCGTATTTTTTTAATAATTCAATTATTCTGCATATATTCTGTAGCACTGTCGGAGTCATGAAAGTTGAATTTCAATTATTACTTATTTGTTATATTTATTAGAATTCACTGTTATGTCATCTATGATTTATCATTTACTTTGAGTTTATCAATGCTATCGTTTTGTTAATTTACTTTAGTCTTATTATTTATTTTCCATATGGTTTTTCGTTAACAGAATTTGTAATAAATATATAGTGATTTTTGCTGTTTTATTATAGATTTATAATATTTAGAATAAACTTTATATTTATGTTTTTTTTGTTATATTTGAACACTTTCTAAATTCCTACAGTAGTTCTCTTTTACGCTTGCTGCACATTCTCATACCACGAGATCCACTTAGGTCATTTTAAATTATATACTTTCACTTTTAACATTGGAAAACATAGGTTATATAGAAGCTTAAACCAGTCGTCAAAAATATTAAACGGTTTATTTGGATCTGCCGCATCGTAAAGTTCTTGAAAGCTTAGTTGACCTAAATATATATTTTTTTTTAATTTCATTCTATTTTCAGTTGAATAGTCGAATATTTTTCAATACCAACATCTAAGTGAACAGCTTATTTTAACGGGGCATTTGATCAAATGGGGTGTGTGATCAGAGATTGCAAGTTCTAATACCTCACCCTTGCAACCCCAAATATTATGTGTCATATTATCAATGCCAGTATCACTTATAATGCGAGTAGGTTCTTTGAACTAAAATCGTAAATTGTGACTCGATAGTAAATTACAGAATTCAGTGGAATATTTTGTACGTTTTAAAAAATCTACATTGAAATCGCTGCAAAGTTTATTTTTCCTTAGTTACGATTAAAATGTGTTATAACATAAGGGATTATGTAATAACACATTTTATGACGAGCTCGGTGGTCAAATGGCCACTTCGACTCCGAGGTCGCGGATTCGATTCCCGCACAAGCCAAACATTTGTGTACATGAACATATCTGTTTGTCTTTGTCTGGGTATTCTCCATGTATTATAAGTATGTATTTACAAAAAAAATGTATTTAAGTACATTTATCAGTTGTCTAGTACCCATAACACAAGCTATGCGCTTAATTTGGGACTAAATGGCGATGTGTAAATTGTCCAGAAATATTTATTTATTATTATTAGTAATGCCGTATATATATATAATGTAAATTTCGTAAATGATTACCTCCATGGCAGAACATTCTATTACATTTGAGATAGACAAATTGTCAATATCATTTAATGGTCTATACTTATGATTGTTCTTTACTAATGTGCAAAATCCTAGATGTAATAGGTAGGGGAAAAAGTCTTTTCGCATTATAGTATGTATGAACTTGTAATAAAATCTCTTTGGTTATACCATTTGTATCTAGCAGGTTTTGATATCTATAAAAAGTTTAAATTTTAAAAAAGATAATTCCAAATTCAAATTAGGTAAATGTGTGATTTTCATTTGTTTTTTTTACTGTCAAGATGAGTGAATCTAATGAAGAAATTCGATACATTTTAAAATTTTACTACAAAAAAGGTAAAAATTCAACGCAAGCTGCGAAAAAAATTTGTGACGTTTATGGACCTAGTGCAGTGTCTGTGAGAGTAGCACAAATTTGGTTTAAGCGTTTTCAATCCGGAAATTTTGATGTCAAAGATGCACGTCGCTCTGGTCGCCCTGTTACGGATAAAATGGATGCCATTTCTGAAAAAGTGGAGCAAGATCGGCATATCAGTAGTTACGACGTAGCTGAAGAACTAGGAATTGACCACATAACAGTTTTGGCGCATAAAAGGTCGTGGTCAAAGACCGGCCAGGCTTCAGAGACTCTGGCGAAACCCGGGTTAACCCGCAACAAGGTGATGCTGTGTGTATGGTGGGATTGGAAGGGAAGATATTCATTATGAGCTGTTACCGCCAGGCAGGACTATCGATTCTGAACTCTACTGTGAACAACTGATGAGATTAAAGCAAAAAGTTGAGAGAAAGCGGCCGGAATTAATTAATAGAAGGGGTGTGATTTTTCATCATGATAACGCTAAACCTCACACATCTTTAGCCACTCAGCAAAAATTAAGAGAGTTTGACTGGGAGGTGTTAATGCATCCGCCGTATAGTCCTGACCTTGCACCTTCTGATTTCCACCTGTTTCGGTCTCTTAAGAATTCTTTAGGCAATGTCAGGTTAACATCACGAGAAGACTGCCAAAACCACTTGTCGCGGTTTTTTGAACAGAAGTCCCAAAATTTCTATAGTAATGGGATCATGTCTCTACCTACAAGATGACAAAAAGTTATCGAACATAATGGCACCTACATACTTTAGTTAAATGTAAATAAACTTTATTAAAAAATGTTTTGAATTTTCATATAAAATACGAAAAGACTTTTTCCCCAACCTAATATGTTGTTTCTGCTAAGGCAGGAGGCTAATTTAGTTCGGTACAACAAGGCTTTGTACATGATTACTGGTCATATCCGTTATGTAATACATAGTACGTCTATAGTTTTTTACAAGGGTTAATTAAGTCATCCAAGGATATTGTTTACATCTCTGATTTACCTATTAAACCATTAATATTTTGGTGTAAAACGTTTCTATAATTATACACGAAATAAAATATTACATACATTGTTGTTTTCAAGTTTATTCGATTCATTATTATCAATGCAATTAATAGAATTCAATATTAGGTACTTATCAAATACGCTAGGTCGTTAAAAATCACAAATAATCCATGTCTGTTATTATGTTCATTATCATTTAAGTACATTAGTTTTGAATATGATATATTTAAATTTGAAAAGTATAAGTATAATTTGATAAATGTCCAATGGATCCAATGGATCCACCGGCTACCACTACGTCATCGTCGAGGGCAGCGCTCCATCAATCAACGCACCAACCCCCACCACCCTTTCCAGTCGGGCGGCGCGCGCATTGGCGCGCAGTGTCCGGCGCGAGAGACAAAGGGTGGACGTGTCTGGACATTCGCCCTGATGAAGGTCTCTTTATGAGATCGAAACTAGTCGGCTTTCCCGACCTAAAGACGTGAGTGACCCAATTTTAGTATGTGAATTTAGTAGAATGTCTCACGTGAGTTTTAATAATATTAATTATTATAATATTGATATGTTGAATTTTCTGCAGCTTTTCTCTTATAAAAGTATCATCATCAGCCTGTATCTACTCACTGCTAGATATAAGCCTTCCCCAATGCTTTCCACCAAATACGTATCTAAATAAAATTACAGATTTTTGGCTGTAGTTGATAAAATAGAAATAAAAAGCACCAAACACCAGCTCAAACGATTTTACAGAGTACTACTCTAAAGAAATGACTGATGACACAAACAGTAAAGAAACATTGACACCAAAGGAAAACACAAATGATACACTCAAGTTAACACAAATTGAGCAAGATTTACCAGGGACCACTACTAGCCAGGACAATCAAGGATCATGTCAATGTTTTTTTCGAATCCAATAAATTTCGCATAAACATTCTACAACAAAATATAGCTGGACTACTTAATAAGCAAGAACAGCTAGAAATTATCCTTAACGAACTGGCGGATACAAACCAAAGCTTTGACGTAATATGTATCACAGAACATTTTATGAGACCAGAAGAAGTGATGCACTTAGACATAACCGGATATGAATTGGGTTCTGTATTCACCAGGTCAAAGGACAGAAATAAGAAAGTAAATAGGGGAGGAACTTGCATTCTTATAAAAAATGAAATTAAATATGAACAAATTATTGCCATTAATAATTTAGCAATTAATTATAATTTTGAATGTTGCGCAATATGTTTAACAGACCTTGATGTCATAATAGTATGTTTGTATCGTATTCCAAGTAATAATTAAGATATTTTTTTTGGGAAACTAGAAGATCTATTTCTGTTAATAAAAAAAACAAATAAGCCTATAATCATATGTGGTGACTTTAATATTAACAGACTAAATAGGAATCAAATATCTTTGGAATTTGAATATCTATTTGAAAATTTTATTTTTTTCTTACAAATTAATGAACCCACTAGAATTGCTAATACATGCTCAAGTTGCTTAGATAATTTTGCCACAGCTAACGTTGAAGGATCAAGTGCATCAGTGGTAGAATTTGATTTATCAGATCATAAAGGCATAACATTGACTATACCAATAAAAACTATAAAGGAATCAGCACTGGATTATTGGTATTCCTACAGACGCGACTTTAGTCAAGATAATATAACTAAGTTTTGTAAAGCTATTAGTAGTTTGACATTTAATGATGTATTTCAAAGCAAAAACCCTAACGAAGCTTATGAGATGTTTTATGACGAATTTATATTATTCTATAACCTATGCTTCCCAATTTGTAGAATAAAAGTAACAAATAAATATAAGCCTCCATGGTTATACAAAGGTATAAAATTATGTACGAAACGAAAGAGAACTCTTCTCTGGAAATACAGAACTAGGCCCAGTATAATAAATAAAATAACTTACGACAACTTTAATACCAGACTTAAAAAAATTATTCGCAATACTCAGAAAATACAAAACACACATTATATAAAGTCAGCAAATAATAAAGCTAAAGCTACATGGAACTTAATTAATAAAAACAGAAAGAAAACTAAACACGCAATACAATGCATTATCGAGAATAATGAAACAATCAAAGATCCTAAACATATAGCAGAAATGTTTAATAACTATTTTATAGACCAAATAAAAAACAATACTAAAAATGACGACCCTAAACCGACAATAAATAGCCAAACAAACACAATTTTTATGATACCCACTGACGAACACGAAATAAGCAAAATTATTGTATCTTTAAAAAATACATCAAGCACTGGATATGATAGTGTATGTACTAAAGTTTTAAAAAGTTGTTCTTTGATAGTATCTCGTCCACTAGCTCATATAGGAAACTTAATGTTGGCACAGGGAATATTTTTAGATAAATTAAAGCCCTCGCTCGTAAAACCAGCTCACAAAAAAGGCGATAAACATAGTATGAATAATAACCGTCCAATCGCACTTTTGTCAATATTTTCTAAGGTATATGAACGCATGTTATACAAAAGATTATACGATTTTCTAGAACGACACAATATTATTGTACAGGAACAAAGTGGGTTTAGGAAAAGTAAGTCGACAGATCTTGCTATCTATGATCTAACAAAACAGATAAATGATTGTCTAAATGATAAAATACTTGTTGCTGGTATATTCATGGATATAACTAGGGCTTTTGATTGTGTCGACCACAAACAGCTCCTATGTAAATTAGATAAATATGGTATACGCGGAACTGCATACGATTTATTGGAATTTTATTTAACTGACAGAACACAATACTGTGAAGTCAGTACTATTGATCAAAATACAAGAAATGAAGTTATATACAGATCAAAACCTAAAAAAATATTATTTGGTGTACCTCAAGGCAGTATACTTGGTCCACTGATGTTCCTTGTATAATATATAAATGACCTACCAAGACATATTAAAAATCCGACTATTTTATTTGCAGATGACTGTACCATAGTAATTAAATCTAACGATAGAAATGAATTAGTGAATAAAATAAACGATACAATTTGCAATACTATTAAATGGCTGACGACAAATAATTTAAAAATAAATCTAACAAAAACTAACATTATTCAATTTCATCATCCACAATCTAATCCAATACAATTAAATATATCTTTTGACACAAATAAAATTGAATTAGTTGACGATACAAAATTCTTAGGAGTTTATATACATAAGAACTGTAATTGGAAAACAAATATTGTCATGTGGGGGAACTCTGTAGATGTCAATCGCGCATTCATCATCCAAAAGAAATGTATAAGGGCTTTATGTGGTGCAAATCCTCTGGAATCTTGTCGACCACTTTTCAGAAAATTAAATCTCCTGACATTACCTGCTATGTATATCTATGAGATTTGCAAATTCGTGAAGCAAAATTCGGCCTTATATACTACGAAAAAGGAAATTTTAAACTTTCCTACTAGGTACCCTAACAGATTGGTCGTGCCCTCACGTAGTACAGCCTGTTTTTCAAAAAATAGCTTCAATATGTCTGTAATGCTATATAACTTGCTACCAGAGTATATAAAGACACTGCCCTTTAACACTTTTAAAAAGTCGCTATACAATATTCTCTCAAAAGAATGTATCTATAGTATTGAAGAATTTAAAAAAAAAAATTCTGATTACTGTTTATTAAAAGATAACTACCATTATGACAAATATTCATAAATTTTGTGTGTACTTGTTAATTGTTGAAATATTAATTTGATTTATATGACATTTCTAATTTGGACATTCTCTGTATTAATTTATATTTTTTATTTTATATTATTTTGTTTTATTAGTAAGCTGACATCATTTATAGTAGTAATAAATTAACAATTGTTTAAGACATTTGCATGCCAAGTATTGGTGTTACACGCTTGTTCTATATATGACTTATAACCGATTTCGATCCACCGTGTTACAGCAAATAAAGATATTTCATTTCATTTCATTGATAAAATCTGTAGTAAAATAAACAGCTCTGTTTATGCTCTAAGAAAACTAGTTATGCTCTCAAATATAGAGACTGCTATGACTGCATATTATGGACTTGTACACTCAGTCATACGCTACGGAATAATCTTCTGGGGTAATTCAACAAACGCAATAAATGTTTTTAAAAGGCAAAAACGATGCATGAGGGCTATGTTTGAAATCAAACCAAGAGATAGTTGTAGACTCTTCTATAAAAAACATAAAATACTACCCGTACCCTCAGTATATATCTTAGAATGTTTGCTGTTTGTAAAAAAGTATGTATGTATGTAATCTCTTTATTATACCACAAAACGATACAAAACAATACAAATAAAAGTAGACAAATAAATTATACAGTATAAAGGCGGGCTTATCTCTGTAAGAGATCTCTTCCAGCCAACCGTAGAGTGCTTGAAAGCATTCATCATAGGCGTGGTTAAAACAAGTAGATTAATAATGTAAAAAGAAATATATATTTATGATTTGATTATATTAAATAAATACCCAGTGAACAAGAGAGAAAAAAAATTTAAATAATAGCAATATCAGTAGTAATAATAAATTAAAGAAGAATAAATTTATAAATAATAAAATGAATAACAGAAGGATGAATACACATACCTACACATAAAATGACAAGATAAACTCCAAACTAATCAATTAAATATAATATATTAATATTTTTAGCTCTCAAGCAGTTTCGCAAGCCGATGCTTAAATGAGTCTACGGAGGGGGCCCCTCTCACATCCAAAGGTAGTGTGTTCCAAAGTTTAGCTGCCATCACCGTGAATGATCCCGCATACATTGCAGAGCTGTGCGGTGGTATGTTGAGTGTAGGATTACCATAGGAGCGCAAACGACTATCAAAATCCCGAAATTTTACTCTATCTCTGAGGTATTTAGGAGCCGTTGGATTACAGAGTACTTTATACAGCAGAGATAGGATATGCACATTTCTGCGATCTCTAATTGGGAGCCACTTGAGTCGCTGGCGAAATTCAGAAACGTGATCAAATTTACGTAACCCAAAAATGAATCGAATACAAAGATTTTGCAGACGTTCCAGTTTATCAAGTAGCTCCTCTGTGAGATCCAAATATGCGACATCTCCATAGTCAAGCAGCGGCAGCAGGAGAGTACGAGCCAGCATAGTCTTGGTCGCTAGTGGAAGAAAATATTGTAAACGTTTTAATGAATGGAGCGAAACAAAAATTTTGCGACTAACTTCATTAACTTGCGGAGCCCACGAAAGTGTCTGATCCATGGTTATTCCCAAATTAGTGACAGTAGAGGAAAACGGGATGATGTTGCCATCAAATACAATATTGGGATGATTTAAACCTTGAAGTTTGGAAATGAAGTGTGGACTACCCACAATAATTGCTTGGGATTTCGTTGCATTAATTTGAAGCCCGAAGCTATGCGACCATTCTGCAATGGCAGCAAGATCGTTATTAAGAATGGTTATTGCAAAATTAAAGTATTACTACAGATTCGAGTTACATGATAATACCTATGCCTTAAAGTTACGTAGTAAAAACAAACTTGTACTACCAACTCCAAAGTGTACGTTATACAGAAACAGCGTGCACTTCATGGCTGTATACATGTATAACAAACTACCTGACAAATTGTAAAATATGGATTATAATGAATACAAACAAACGGTTACGCGGATATTGAAGGACAAGTGCTATTATGACATTAAAGATTATATAGATGACAAGAATTTTTATAATAAATAAATTTTGAATAATTATGACATGAATATTATTAGCTTGACATGCATTACTGTAAATATTGTAGATTAATTTGTAACTTAAAACTATTACATTATTAATATTTGTATGTTCTTTTTAGAGCAAGAAGTGGTTTGTTCAATTCATTAATTGTAAAACCTATTGTATGTACCTGCTTCTACAAATAAATTGATTTGATTTGATTTTGATTTGATTTGAAATAGTTGTTTTATCCCACCGGCAGATATAAGATAGTGACACAGTTTCGCACCGCAGATCGTTTCTTGTGCTATTCCTAGCACGTCATGTTATATCTAATTAGCACAAAAAAAACATGCTTGTGCTAATTAGACATATCGACGGCAGTATAGTGGTCGTCTCGCCATCTGCATTGCTAGACATTTGTGAATTTTATGATTAGTTCTAATATTAGCTTCTTTGTCTGATTTAGTTGAAGGGGAGTTGAAGGTGTCTTCGTCGTGTGTGGTTTCAGGAGTCGTTTTTTTTTCTTATGGTTGTACATCTGAGTAGTTATGATTTTTACCCCCGATGCTCTTTCTTATTTTTTTGTTATTTGTATTTTTTGTTGTATATTTACTTATTGATGTCAATTGGTTAATTTTAAGTTCATATCCGCTTATTTGCTTTTTGAAATTATCATTTTCATATATTAAATTCGCTACCTCATTGTCAGCTATTTCAAGATTCTCTCCTATTTTTTTTTTATTTTTTGTTTCAAATTCATTTATGGCCGGAAGCAGTTGGATGCGGAAAGCGGAGGATCTATTTGTCCAGCAGTAGATAGATACAGTGATGATGATGTCATTAGTTTATTATATTATTTTAGATTCATGCACCTACCATATTTATATTTTTTTAAATTATGTTACGTATTTTTTTTTTCTCTACATTTCGCAAAGTTAACTTAATACTTTGCGAAATGTAGAGAAAACGAAAAATAAGACTTCTACTGTTGTTTTTAATTCAAATTTTTATTATTTAATGAAAATTATAGAGGAAATTATTGTGTTTCTACACGAATCATAATTTTAAATTGCATTTGCAACAGATTACGTTTGTCTTTCTTACAGAATTTACATCTACCTGGGCTGTTGGAAATTCAGGCCTGTGATCTATTATCATGGCGAATCGCATCAATAGACTTTGGTCCCGATAGCCTTTGAACTGATGTTCTGTTTTTCGAAAAAAAATCATAATTATCATAATTCTAAATATCTTTAAAGGGAAGTAAAAAATAACATAATCCATGCGTTATTTACACAAATATCTATTAATAGATGAGAGAATAACGCCATATATACAGAGATGGCAACTCTTTGTTTTATAATTAGTGCGGTAAAGTGGGATCAACATTTCGCACAAATCTACTCCTTCCGTATGGGAGTTATAATGTTTCACAATTTGGGGACCGTTTTTTCTAAGTAGGTACCTCCTAAACATTGCTCAACTCCTACTCCAAATGTTCAGGGTCACAGAGATCGTGGGCACTGTTCTTTATGATGATAAAAGGGATTGCGAATGACGAGGGTGGCGGTGGGACGTTATTGTAGGTACCTATGCGTGTGAGTAGGCTTGTGGTATACACAGTGTGCCAATGATCCATCAGATTTCACGGACATCCTTCCATCTATGAAAGAAAATGATCTCTCCGTCTCCATTTTTGGCCATCCATTTGGCCTGCACTGAAAAACAGGGCTGAGATCACTCTGTGATCTCAGCAATGACCTGAGGGTGGGCCAAAGTTTCAACATCACACTTTCTGTTATATGTAATGTTGTATTTGTGTTTATTTGTACTCTGTTATGTGATGTTGAAATAAATCTATTTCTATTTCTATATTTCATTTCATACGTGAACCTTATTTGACTGTGATATTTTTTTATATAAGAAGGGGCCAACTAGCATATAGATCACCTGATGGAAAGCAATCACCACCACACATGGAGATCAGCAACACCAAATGGTCAACAAATTGGGGTGTAAGTGGTTCATCAACACCTTTGAACCAAAGCCAACTTCACCTGCACGCGGTGCATCCTGCTGACTGACAAACGAAGCTCTGGCGAAAAGAGAGGTAGGGAGCGTAATTGTAAGCTACCCGACTGGGGAATGTACCTCCACCTTACAGAATACCGCAGCCAAATAACAATGCCCTTGAGGGTTGTTGTGTTCCTGCGAGTGAATGAGGTCACCAGAAAGGAAGGAGATGCTGCGTTGGCTGCGGAGTGGCGGCGCGCGAGCGATATTTTATGTTGCGAGCGTTAATATGGCTACGGCAACCGCTTCGCTGAATTGAATGGAATTAAGATGTTGAATATATTAATCTACGTGCTGTTTGCTTCCTTTGACAATAGTAATTATCTACTAACTGAATGTATTGATCCATCTACGAACGAAAAATATCGTCAAGGTATCTTTACCAAAGCCTTGTGGTCTGCGAGCCCGCAGAACTGTGACATCCTCCTGTCAGCCTGTGAGTGACGTATCGACAGGGTTGCACGTCACTCAATAATAAAGGTATGTAATCACACTCTGAAATAATCTCAACACCTGCCGAGACCTGCTCATGGGTATATCGTTCCATTGATATATCCTGGAGCGGGTATACAACATTACATCAAACTTCTGAAAGGGGCCTCTACTTGTTGGATCTATATCCCCGCGTATGCCTATCAAATGACCGGGCTTGACCCGTGAATTAAGAAAGGTATGTAAAATACCTTACATGCATGATCGCGTTAATGACCGTCATAATTTTAATAATGCAACGCGAAAGTTTAAATGTTATTAGTACGATCATAAATAGCAGTGCAGTTGTTTATGGCAGTCTAATTACAGTATTGAGAGAGTCGTATTGCATTCGTCATGTTTTCATACATTTTAATTGGTACGTATATTTTAAAATTATTTTTTACTAGATGATCCCCGTGAGTTCTTAAGAGCGTGGAAATTTTAATATGTATGATGATTTGATTAAAAAGTGATCAATGTGGACGAAGAGAATATAAAAAGTTTACTTTTGGGAGCAGCAATTCTGGGCGGGAGAAGTTCGAAAAAAATTTCAAAGGTGACGTTGTCTTCTAAGACTTCTGTGATCACATGTTTTTAATTTTAATTTATTTTAATTATAAACATGTGATGACAGATGGAAGAGAAATGATCTAGGCCACGTATGGGACGACGAAGAGTTGGACGGCCCCCGTCTAGATGAATCGATTATCTCAATAAAGCGTGTAGAAGTGGTTGAATACTGAACGCGGAGGATCGTATTTGGTGGAAAGCATTCGGGGAGGCTTATATCCAACAGTGGGTACACGCTGATGACGATGATAGCTTAAAAACAGAATCATTTATTGTTGGATTTAAAATCGACTCTGGAAACTAATCGATTGTTGGTTAGGGCGTAATCGAGCTTGTTGACTGGCAACACTCGTTTCGCCGGTGCGCGCCGTCAGGTGGCGCGCACGAGCAGTCGCTAGTAGTCTCTCGCCGTATAGACTCGAATCGTTCTGGAAAACGTTATCTGGAAATAACCTAAAACATCGTGGCGGCGCGCGGCGCGCTTCTGAAACGCCGGGGTTTTGTTGCTGTGATAAGCTACAGCACATACGGGAATTCTCGCGACCTGGAGTTCGTGTTATGACTTCTGGAACCGCGCTGGACCGCGGATAGACGCCGGGACGCGTCGAAAGTTTGGACAGTGTTAACAATGAGTGATTGATCGCTGGGCGACCTCGGAACACTGAACCGTGTAACTGGTGAACGTAACCCTATTATTATATATATATATATATATATATATATATATATATATAGTATAGCATAGGTTTAAGGACAGGAATATATATATATATATATATATATATATATTCCTGTCCTTAAACCCTTATTTCTTTCTGTCTGCGTGAGCCCGTCTGGATTACGGTGAACCAGCGTCGGGAATCGGGTAAGTTTAGATTAAGTGTTAATTTAAGATTCTTAAGATTAAGTAATAATTGTTATAGTTATTAGGATTGAGTACGCAATTACTCAACAATTTCTGGTAGCAGAGTGTAGTTAAACATTTATATTGTTATACAATTTTTTTTTTCAAAGTGAGAGGTCATACGCTTCCTTAGGGGCATTGATTTCTGGGCTGTAGAGATTTTTGACATTTTTTTATGTGAAAGGGAGGCAAACGAGCATGTGATTTTATGTGCATTAGCATTTTAGGCTATTTTTAAATTTTTTTATTTATTTATTTATATATTTTTTTCTTCTCTTGACTTTTTAGTTACATCATCAATTAGATACCTACAAAAATTTAAAGGCCGAGTGGTTTCCGACAGACTAGAATAGAAACACTCCGTCTATTCCCGTGGATGTCGTACAAGGCGACTAAGGGAAATACGTTATCAAACATCGATCAGGCCTCCCCAACAGTGGATCGACGCCATACAAAGGGCCGGACATAGGACCCGAAAAAAAATATTTCCCGTATTTTCAAAAAAGATTGATACCAATAAGAAGCTTAAACATTGTTTATGTCGAAAGTGTTACTATACATTTCGAATAACCTCAATTTTAGACGATATTTATTTATAAACGATTTCATTGTATGGGAAAAAAATTAAAAAATATATTTCTCGTGATTTACTCACGTTTACATCTTATAACGGGTATTAAGTCTTCCAGCGTACCTACAATTGTTTAAAACATACTTGCTACCCCTAGGCCTTTCTGAGATATGGGACAAAATATGTTTTCATATTTTTTTGACTATAATGGTTGTTTACTAACCACACTAACAAGACTTGTAAACGGACTTTTACTGATATTTCTGTTAAAATTTTATCGCTCTTATCCGAACAGCATTTTTAGGGTTTCATACCTCAAAAGGAAAAACGGAACCCTTATAAGATCACTTTGTTGTCCATCTGCCTGTCTGTCAAGATCCTCTATGTCAAGAATGCGTGGAGGTATCAAGCTGAAATTTGAACTGTATACTCAGGTCTACGGTCCCATGAAGGTGTAAAAAAATCTAACTGCTAAGTTCACGTAAAAAGAAGATACAGCCGTTTACTCAGCAAAAAACGCATATTTCGACACATTCGCAAGGGAATAAAAACTCATAGGGTACTTCACGTTGACTTAGAACTATGAAATTTGGCAAGTAACATCGTTATAGACTACAAGTACAAGAATAAATCTGAAAACTATACATTTATAATTGATTTAATATTGTCTATAAATACTCTTTAAATAATAATCTATTTAAAAAATCTTTAACTTAACTCTCGGTAATGGTTAAGTTCTCTCGTAGTTTAAGAGTTGGAATGTACTAATAAGAGTTTAGACTGTTTATCTAGTGTCGTCTCGCTTACACCTCACTCATCGCGTTTTACGACACTTCACAGTATAAGTAATAGTACTACGTACAGTATGGTCACTCCCTGCCGCTCTCATGAGTCGACTTCACTTCCCCTCTGAGTCGAATCTGGAACCGATTGCAGGGGCTGCCACGCGGCACCACATATTACGAAACTTCGTTTGTAGTATATTACCTGTTGTCAAATAAAGTTTTAAGTAGTAAAATTAGTTATAATAACTTTTAAACTTTCGCGTTGCACGATTGAAATTATAATAACCACGGGAATTAACGCGATCATGCATGTAAGGTAGTTTTACACACGTTTTTTATTGCCTGACGTTTCGACTAGGACGACGGGCGGTGGTCACAGGCTGACTCGAGTCAGCCTGTGTCAGTAAAATTAGTTATTCTTTATGATTTAATCATTACCATTGAATATTAGTTTAGATTATTAGAAAATATTTATCTTTTCCAGTTTATCAAATAAGTTTACAAGTTCCACCATCGAAATCATTGAATTATTAATTTTATGATCATGAATCATTTAATGTTTAGATTAGATTGTTTAATGACCATTACAATACAACCCGCACGGAACAATTAGTGTACCACTGTAACAAATGGATTTTATTCAGTCCCGTAATCACAATCATTAAAAATAAATGTTGATAGATAATAGGCTATTTGACTAACATTTTTTTCGGTTTGATATGTAGGGACGTCTCCATAATATAACCATAGGTGAAAGAATTACTTCGATAGCACAAATATCTCTCGAGATATGATAATTTGAAAATCACAATTTTTAGACTGCCCCAAAACGCTCCATACAAAAGACTACCGAACTATGACGTCACAGGTTTGTATTTTGTATGCATCAAATCAGAAATTTGTACGACAGCTATGTTAAATATTACGTTTATGTGATTAGTATCATAATAAAAGTTATAGCATTTTTTATTGCTTCTCCAATGGAAATATTATTTTTTCATAATTTCATACTTTTAAAATGGACTTTCCCGCCAAACTTTGATCGACGCTAAAAAAAGTCTGACTGAAGATATTAGAATGAAAGTTTGCAGATCTTTATAGTTTTGTGTATTATACGATATTGTTAAATAATTTATACAATTTTTAAACATTGGAAAATAGCCTATTATTTATTATTTAAATATTATTTACAATATCTAAAGGGTAACTTTAACGTTTCTGCGCGAAGTACCTACTTAGTTAACTCATACCTATGGGTTGAATATCACAATCAACGTGGAATATTTAAGTACCTAGCTGTTTTTAGTATCGAGTAGCCAGGGTTTGTCAATATCAGTAAACTACTATGTAAAGTACTACGCCCGTCTGACTATAAATTTAATAATGTGTCAGATCTACAGCACATTACGCACACATAGGCACGTGTACAGACGTCATTCGGTTTACTACACGCAAACATGCGATTTGTGTATGGAGTGGCCAGGCTATGGTCACTTATCCCGCTTTGCACAATAATACGTGATATGTCTTAACAACACAACTTTAACTGACCTAGAAACTTTACTTTACTTTAACCGGAGAAAAAATAACCCAGAGAAAAAAATACAATATTAAACTATTTATAGGTAGGTATGAGGTACGAATATTTTTCAATGACGGCGCTAGTAAGTACACAAACTGGGCATATGCAGGAATGAGAAAAAACTAAAAGATTCGACTGCAGTATATAAAATTTTTAACTAGCCGTCTAATCGCTCCTGGAAAAACACCAGGGATAAAATTGTCTATTTTATGTTTTATAATTTGTCTATCCCAAATTTCTTCTGAATATTGTTGGGGCTGTAGATAAGGCAATAGTGTAAAGTTTATACGAGGTACGAATATTTTTAAATGACGGCGCCAGTAAGTATTAGAGGTTTCTTCTTTAATTGTTAACCGTTACACTGTACAATTAACAAGCCCTAAGCTATCTATACATTGATAATGCTTAGCCTTACCTAACGGTTTAGCTAGTACATCAGCAGGCATTGAATTCGTAGGCAAGTATCTTAATACAATATCACTGATATCAACACATTTCTGACAAAATGATATCTTATACTTATATACGAGTATGCTTGCTACGTGAGTCAAATACTGGTTCACTAGCAAGGTGTATCGTCCCCTGATTATCAGCATGTAAAACAACATTGCAGTACTTACATAATCCAATTTCCGATAAAATACTGTTAAGGTAAACAGCCTTTTTCATCGCCTCACTCAAACTCATATATTCCGCCTGACGTCCACTCTAACGTCCGCGGGGATGCTCGTGCCCGAAAAAAAAATCCCCAACCGTCCTGGGCCCTCCCGTGCAAAAAAAAGCAATTTTTCAAAAATTTTTTGTTCCCACTTCGCTTTGTCCAGTGCCCTGAAACTCACGTGCGTTGCTACAGATCTCTGTTTCTGATATCTCCACGGCTAAATACATCAAACTATTAATTCACGGTAGCCCCCATTTACGATCCTTTTCCTATCCTTGCTTATCAATCTTCAATCCAATTTCCATTGGTGTTCATTAATTAATTCCTTAGAATTTTCCATATTATATTTTCTCAATAAATCATAAATATATTTTTGTTGTGACAATTTAATGACATTGTCTTTTCTATCAATATCGATCCCCAAAAAAAAAATCGCTCGACCATAGTCGTTTAAATCAAACTTTTCGGCCGGTTCCGATATAAATAGTTGTATACAATCTTCCTTTTGTGACGCTACAAGAATATCGTCCACATATACTACCACAAAATGTTTCGTACCTATAGCATCAATATCTTGACATACAAATATGATTCATTCAATGAAGATTTCATGTTCATACTTCTTAGCTTTTCATCAAGCTTCAAGTTCCACTGACGTCCAGCTCGTTTCAAGCCATAAAGCGATCTCTTCAACTTGCATATATTTCCGCCAGCATCTAAATAATTTAGCATTTTATTAGCACGTTGCCAAACTTCAGAATCATCAAGCTTACGCTCACAATCTTCATCTAGGTTTTCCTTAAAAGTTGTGGGACTCGCATATAATCACATACATTATCCTCTAAACTCCCATGCAGATAAGCTGTATTTATATCAACTTGGTGAATTTCCATGTTCATCTCAACTGCAAGTGCTACCAGCAGACGGACAGTATCAAGACGAGCTGTAGGAGCAAACGTTTCGTAAAAATCGATACCACGACGCTGACTATATTCTTGCGCCGCAAGTCTCGCTTTCTTCTTATCAATTTTATCTATGTTGAGTTTCTTCGTCAGTACATAACGACAGCCAAGCACATTATAATCCAAAGATTTTTAAACAATGTCAAAAGTATCGTTTATGACTAAACTCTTTACCTCTGAAAGAATGGCCTCTTCTCAACCATAACTTTCGTTACCAGATAAAGCGTCTTTCAAAGAAATTTCAGCCGCTCCAACGTAACCTTGGCAATCTATATACTCTTTTATAGAATAATCTTTATGGCACTGTTCCCTCCTTTTTCTGAGCTCATAACCATTGTTGGGGCTGTAGATAAGGCAGTAGTTTAACCACAGTCCATGGAGATCAGCAACACCAAGAGGTCGTCGATCCATTGCCCGCCTATACTTCTTCCTTTTTACGGTTCCGTACCCAAAGAGTAAAACAGACCCTATTACTGAGACTTTACTATCCGTCCGTGAGTCTGTCACCAGGCTGTAACTCAAGAACCGTGATAATTAGACAGTTTAAATTTTCACAGATGATATATTTTTGTTGCCGCTATAACAACAAATGCTAAAAAATATAATAAAATAAATATTTAAGGGGGCTCCTATACAACAAACGTGATTTTGTTACCCCCAAAGAGAGAGAGATGGCTCCTAAGTCCTGTTGCTCCTTGCACTCCTGACCTGACAGCTCTTAGCCGCTTAAACCCCACTCCTACAAGTGTACACATATGTAAATATACCTACACCTGACGAGTTATACCCCGTTCTTTTGTTAACCGGATGTGATGTTAAGAATTTTGGACCGTGTATTTGGCAGTATGATCATCTAGCGGACCCCGATAGTAACCCAGAACTTTATGAGTGAATTGTGGTTCATTGATTGACACTTTAACCTAAGAATTCTTACCTTTCTATTAGCAAATCAGTACCTACAAACACAACCTGGTTGGAATCACTAATACAGCTATGCAGCGTTTAAGCCCGGGCTTTTACATTATTTTGCAAACTGCGGTGGCTCCTCCATTCTCTCTGATAGGCATCATCGATATCTTAATCTATGCCTCTGAGCCAGTCAGCCCTGCAGACTCTCCTTAAGAACTCAGGTACTTATGGAGAGGGTACACAGCCAGAATCTACAGGAAGAATCTACTTTCTTACTTTACAACTTTTTGGGGTGTAAGTGGTTCATCAACATTTTTGAACCAAAACCAACTTCACCTGCACGCGGTGCACCCTGCTGACTGACAAACGAAGTTCTGGTGACAAAAGAGGTAGGAAGCGTAATTGTAAGCTACCCGACTGGGGAATGTACCTCCACCTCACAGAATGCCGCAGCCAAATAACAATTCCCTAGAGGATTGTTGTGTTCCTGCGAGTGAGTGAGGTCACCAGAAAGAGATAGGAAGGAGATGCTGCGCTGGCAGCGGGGGTGGCGGTGCGCGAGCGATATTTTATGTTGCGAGCGTTAATATGGCTACGGTGGCCGCTTCACATCAGGCGGGCCGTATGCTTGTCTGCCACCCGAGGTAGTATAAAAAAAAACTAGCAACTGTGTTAGAGGTAATATATCAATATAAACGCGAATTGTCAAAATTGTGCAAACTACTTCGCTAAGCAGTTTGGACAATTCGCGTTTATATAACACTGCTGATGAGCCCAATGGATCTGATGTATGCTATGAATTGTGCAATATGGCGGGTTATTATTACCCATTAAAAATAATATGGTTCGGCGGAATCCAGTGCTTTAAGAAGTATTTAATGGGTCCAGACGGACATCGACAGCCCGGGTTATCACCAAAGCTTTCATATTTCAATAAGTAAAAAAATACATTGGTTCAGTCAAGAATTATGACAGTGAAGCCAGTGTGAGACCACATAATAAATGTAATGAGCTCACCAAACTTCCTCGATAGCTTTGCCAATCCTTCTTCTTAGTTCTATGGTAATCTACCTTACTCACAACTACCCTTGACGATGCTCAGCTCCAAGACTCAACCTCTCGGCGTGCCGCAACCAAAAGTGCACTCCCTTGCCTCCATCGTAAGCCTCCAAGACGCTTTCATCCACGCCTGATTGGCGCGGCCCAATCACGATTTCCTTTCAGATTTAACATCGGTACCCGTTTTATTCAAATGTACCAAAATATGGGTTAACTGAATTAATAATTCGTTTTATAATCTAATAACATTATTTTAGCATATTTGGCTAGAAACTGTTCCTATAACTCTACTAAAATCATTCGAAGTATCATAATTGACAATTACTTTTTCTCAAATTAAATAACTTAATATAAAAATACATATTTAATTTATAAATCAAATTTTAAAAGATAAAATTAAACTAATTTACTTATAATAAACTATTATTTGAGTTTTTTATTTAAAAACCACCCTACCGAAGCATAGATTCCAACCATAGATTAAAACCATAAATTATCTTGTGTTGAAGAACTCTTAAGTTTAGCTAAGGTAGCGTACCCATGCAACTCAAACTAAAGTAATCCTACTCTCGCGGCAACTAATTTACTATAGTTATAAGTTACTTGTTTAGTATGAATGAAGGCGTTCTCTCCCGCAACTGCCATGCAAAACGGTCTGTACCTTTACAGTACGGAACCTTTCGTGCACGAGTCCGACTCGCACTTGACCGGATTTTTTCTTTCTGGTGACTTCACTCACGCGCAGAATCACAACCGCTGGAGCCCCGTTTGTCAGTCAGGGTGCACCACGTGCAGGCGACACTTTTACCAAAATTTGCTTATCCGTAGCATATTTAATAATATATCTGACAACATTATATGGTTTCAGGACTTGTCTTCGTATCATTATCGAAAAGCCAACACTTCAGGAAGGACTATGAGTATAATCTCAAAACAAATGCATTCTACAAATTACACATCGAAACACGACCCAATTTAGTTGCTCAGTCAGTGTGTGGAGCTGAAGGTGCTGAACTGATGCTGCCGACTTCTGAGTCTGACATTGTCCAGGTGCATGGCATGCTGAAGAAATACCCCGATATTGGGGAGTATGTTTGGGTGAAAGAAGATAATATGCCACACGAGGACGCTGAGGAACAGCCTATCATTGACTGTAAGTAGGATTGCCAGATGTCATGCTTAGCTAATCAATTACTTTTGGTGTAGTGGCATACCATGATCTCTACAGCCAGGGCCAAGCTCGCCTGCACGTGGTACACCTTGGCGACTAGCGAAAGAGGCTCTGGCGAAAGAGAAGTGGGTTACAGCGAATTTGTGAGCAGCTCAACTGGGGAAGTACCTCCACTTCACAGAATACTGCAGCCGAATAACAGTTCCCTTGAGGGTTGTCATGTTCCTTGTGTTTCCTGCGAATGAGTGAGGTCACCAGAAAGAGGTCGCTTTTCGCTGGACTAATTTAACTGTACTCGGGTTAGTATATTAGGTTGGGGAAAAAGTCTTTTCGTATTTTATATGAAAATTCAAAACATTTTTTAATAAAGTTTATTTACATTTAACTAAAGTATGTAGGTGCCATTTTGTTCGATAACTTTTTGCCATCTTGTAGGTATAGACATGATCCCATTACTATATAAATTTTGGGACTTCTGTTGTAAAAACCGCGACAAGTGGTTTTGGCAGTCTTCTCGTGATGTTAACCTGACATTGCCTAAAGAATGCTGAAGAGACGGAAACAGGTGGAAATCAGAAGGTGCAAGGTCAGAACTATACGGCGGATGCATTAACACCTCCCAGTCAAACTCTCTTAATTTTTGCTGAGTGGCTAAAGATGTGTGAGGTCTAGCGTTATCATGATGAAAAATCACACCCCTTCTGTTAATTAATTCCGGCCGCTTTCTCTCAAGTTTTTGCTTTATTCTCATCAGTTGTTCACAGTAGAGTTCAGAATCGATAGTCCTGCCTGGCGGTAACAGCTCATAATGAATAATGTCCTTCCAATCCCACCATACACACAGCATCACCTTGTTGCGGGTTAACCCGGGTTTCGCCAGAGTCTGTGAAGCCTGACCGGCCTTTGACCACGACCTTTTTATGCGTCAAAACTGTTTTGTGGTCAATTCCTAGTTCTTCAGCTACGTCGTTACTACTGATATGCCGATCTTGCTCCACTTTATCAAAAATGGCATCCATTTTATCCGTAACAGGGCGACCAGAGCGACGTGCATCTTTGACATCAAAATTTCCGGATTGAAAACGCCTAAACCAAATTTGTGCTACTCTCACAGACACTGCACTAGGTCCATAAACGTCAGAAATTTTTTCGCAGCTTGCGTTGCATTTTTACCTTTTTTGTAGTAAAATTTTAAAATGTATCGAATTTCTTCATTAGATTCACTCATCTTGACAGTAAAAAAAAAACAAATGAAAATCACACATTTACCTAATTTGAATTTGGAATTATCTTTTTTAAAATTTAAACTTTTTAAAGATATCAAAACCTTTCAGATACAAATGGTATAACCAAAGAGATTTTATTACAAGTTTATACATACTATAATGCGAAAAGACTTTTTCCCCTACCTATTACATCTCCATACAAAACGCTGTTTTCCTAAGTACTTTGTGTTACGTATACATGTAGATTAACGCCCGCGCGACCGACAACAGAGATACTCTCGATTGTATTGAAATCTACCTGCTTCAATACAAATACGTGCTGCAAGCATATTCCGATGTTACAACGGTGTACATACCTATTCATTTTCTTTTTTTTTTTAAACCGCGACGTGACAGATTCGGTCACATTACAAGGAGTATTGCTCGCTACTAACTTCGCATCTCCTCACGATTGGTGATCATGGGCAAGTACACAAACGATGCTCAAGTGTTGTTGTTCACCGAATTCTTATTTAACGGGGAAGTACCTCCAAGATGGAGGTACTTTCCCGGTAGGGCTCGACACACCCTGACTCTCTTTCGCTAGAGCGTCGTTTGCTCAACGACAGCGTGCTCCAACCAGGGTTGCTAGGTGTCTGATTTTCTACCGAACTGATAGGTATTGTACTTATAAACATATACATACTATCTTATTCTTACCCAGAAAAAGCCTTTTCCACTCAATTTTTGATAAATGCGACATGCAACGAATTCAACATGTAGTCCCGCTACCGCCGCCAAAGTCACACTCCCAGAGAACATGTTGTTCTTTGATCGAATTCATGATTTGCATTAGAACATTTTTTTTAAGCCAATCGCAATATACGCACACTCAGCGGCGTAAATTGCCGCTCAGGGTGCGCAGATCGGCTTACTTCGTAAATGACGCACACCCCTGTCGTGGACAAGGTTCTTTTATAGAATATTTATTAAATCTTTAACATTTTCACTATCCTAAAACTGTTACAAATATAATTACAATTTTATCAATGATGCATAACATTAATTTAATAAGAATAATACATATAAAATGAAGCAATAGCTGATAAGAATATAAATATTTCCTTAAAATTAAAATATAGAAATAAAGAAGAAACAACATTTAAACATTACGTCTACCTATAAGACGCCGACGAGTTTGATGGCTTGGTCAATGTTATAACTAATTATTGTCAATCCATCCACGGCTGTCCTCGGCAGACACTTAACTTAATACCCCCACCTAGCCACCGCGATCGAGACGCCTATTGGAAATAAAGGCGGCTTGTTCCGCCTGATGACAGCCGAGGCTAGATTGACACAGTAGCCAATATACTTAAATCTACTTTTTCCAGCCATCACCTCGGATACGTTCGCTTCAGTGACCCGCATTCCCAAACGCTGCTCCAATTCCCATCTTTGTTTGGAGAATGCGGGACACTGAAACAAAATGTGCTGCACCACTCGTTCGCATTCTTTGGAGTTCGCACATGTTGGAGGTATACATTTAAAGGCTTTATATACTTTTTACAGGTGATTTCCCATTTCAACTTTGACTTGAGTTTATAAGTCATGTGTTTCTTCTGTAATAGGATTCGAGCTGGTGTGTAGGTTAAGAGCTCTCTTTATTTGTTGACCAAGTTGCTCTCGATATTTAAAGAAGAATTTACTGGCTAAACCTGCACTCGTACCATCAATGTGTAAATTAGCCTTAAGACATCTAACGCCACCACTGTGGGACTTCATTCGTGGTGCATACCGCATACTCTATGAATGAAGTAAAGATAACAAGGCGCATTCCGTAATTTGACTAATGCTTATCGGTGTCATTAACTGTACACATTATTCATAAATGTTTAATTTAATTTTTTCAATCGATAAGAGATAGATTAAAGAAAAATTTGTTACAAGTCGATAACCCGCTTGCGCCATATCTTTAGGCTTTTAATGCCTTATTTGCCATATTGCTGTCTCTAAAGAGGAGAAGTCAAATTCTAAAAGCTTCTTACTCCTACTAATATCTTCCCCCTGAACTACAATGGACTTCATTGTTCAGTGCCTTTTTTGGCTGCCGCCGCTGTTAATCCTGGCTACATAGGAGACACTGTGGTGGGAAGGTGTGGTGGTCCTCCGTCAACAAAAAAAATCCATTGTAGCTTAAGTTAGTTTTGAAATTTTGTAGCCCATTGCAAGTAAGCAATGTATTTAAAATTAGAGTAAATGAAAGTAGGTATAGCAATTGAATATTATGACACATGTTATTATAACATATTATATTTTTCTTTTAATTGTAAGTAGTAGTGAATCTTTTTCCTATTCCCAACGTTAACACTGTTGTGTCCCACCTTCACACTGAAGTTGGGAAACATTACAGTGTGACGACCGGTAAAGTAATTTCCCTATATTAACACTGGTGTGAAGTCTCAGTGTGAAAGTGAGTCGGAAGGGAACTTTCGACGTTACTGTTTACTGTCCCCTGAAATTCAATATATTTTTCAGTCAGTTCAAACGAGGAAACGGAGAGTTTGGAGCCAATTGACCAGAGACCGCTGATGAGTTGCAACGTGGTTACTCGCAGTGGAGAAGTGCAACGTGACTCTTGCACCAATAAACTCCCATTTGTATGCAAAGTTGAAGCGAAGGATGTGAAATTCGACAGAGTATGTGGTGTTAATGTCACAACAACTCGTAAGAGTAAGTCGGATTATTTTTTCTAATATGCCTAAGTTGTCATCGTCATCATTGGTTTAATATCGTAATGGTGGTCAAAAATGGTGAAATAAAATCTCTGCGCAAAAGTAGTTCTGGTAGGTGGTGGTTCTGGTCTGGTGGTTCACGAACTGACTTGTAAGCGCTTTGATTTTAGTGACTCTGACAAAAGAGTACATCGTATTTGTGGGCATCTTACTGGGGAATCAGACTGGGGAAGAGCATTCACCTCAGAATATTGCAGCTAAATGGCAATTCCTTTGGGGGCTATTCTGTTCCTGCGACTGAGTGAGGTCACCAGAAAGGAAGGAGTTGCTGCCTTGGCAACGAAAGTAGAGGTGCACGTGCGTTATTACATGATGCGGGCATATACCGCCACGATTATAGCTTCGCATCAGGCGGGATGTGTGCTTGTTTGCCACCCGACCTAGTATAAAGTGTAAGTTACGTAGTAGTTAGTGCAGCGCAGTACTCACTCAAAATCGGACTCGCCCCACTACCCTGCACAGTAACGAATTATAGTAATTCGCGAGTCGCATTGCCGTGACGCGTTAAAAAAAATGGCTGTGTGTTCTGAAAAACTCATAGCTAACGAGTTATTGGCGTACACCCAGTATGCCATGGACACATTGTATGAAGTCAGAATCATGTTTTTTTTTTTATACTACGTCGGGTGGAAGACAAGCATATGGCCCGCCTGATGTGAAGCGGTTACCGTAGCCATATTAACGCTCACAATCTCCTTTCCTTCTGGTGACCTCATTCACTCGCAGGAACACAACGACCCTCAAGGGAATTGTTATTTGGCTGCGGTATTCTGTGAGGTGGAAGTACATTCCCCAGTCGGGTAGCTTATAATTACGCTCCCTACAGAGGTAGGAGGTACTTTTCGCCAGAGCTTCGTTTGTCAGTTACCAGGGTGCACCGCGTGCAGGTGAAGTTGACTTTGGTTCAAAGATATTGATGAACCAATTACACCCCAAAATGTAGATCTGCAAGTCTAACTTCAGCGAAGACGACATTAGTAGTGGCAAGAAGTTGCTTTTTGAAGCTCGGTAAGACCGCACAGATGCCGTCTCGCAGGAGAGATGGAGCCGACAGGAGTGTACGGGACATCATCACTGTTCTCAGGGAGACAGATCTGGACGACGTGCCCACCTTCGTGGATGAACCAGCTGAGTAAACTTCCAGCTGTGAATTTAGAACACGTCGACGTCACTAGGCTGTTGAAGGACGTTGGTTCTAAAAATTAGAGGCCTCCGAATCTACTACCAGTGAACTACGTATCGAATTATTTTCATTGCACGGCGCTGACTCGCAAAGAAGGTCACGGAAAGTCTGAGATGTGAATGCACTACATGGGGCGCAACCTGCCGCGGCACTGGACGCGGTGTTGACGGCCACACCGCGTCCCGGTACTTAAGTACCATCGCCGGAAACATCACTAATAGGCACGATAACCCCCGAACGAGTGTTTACACCGCCGCCGCCGCTAGGCCAATAAAACTACTTACGACACAAATGGACAAACGAAGTCCTCACAAGCGCTGTGTAAATGCGCTCCAGAGCTCACGAAAAGGCCAGTGCGACCCCGAGGGCTCTATCAATGTGTAGAGAAGGAAGAAGCCCACTAGTCGCGACAAGTGCGGTACCGCACCGACACGACCCAATCGTTCTGACGACGTTGCTGTATGTACTCCTGCATTGCACAACAAAGGACGAGGAAATTGTAGAGTTACATTAGAGTCAAGAGAAACTTCAAAATGAGAGTCGAAAGGTTGGAATCACGCCACCGAGTGAACTTCCATTCCTTTGTGGTGAGGGTTCCAACAGAATATCTATCGACCTTCACAAAGGAGGAATTCTAGCCTTCAGGTGTTGTTTCCCAACGCTTTCATAATCGGTCACAGGACACCTCGCGGAAACAACTGCCGACAGTGCCGACTTACTATACCTTTACTTTAGACTTTTATTATTTTAATTTGAATTACGACACTAGACTTTTTAAACTTACATTACGGCATTGTTGACATTTTTGGAGCGCCTGTATTGAAATAGATAATTAAATTTCTTTCAGACTACGAGTACATCAGAAGCGTCGGTAGCTGCTACCGAGTGTCAGATGCACAATTCTCTTGGAACGAAGCCTACGCTGATTGCATTGCTGAAGGTGCTCATCTTGTGGTGCTAAACTCTGAGGCCGAGAAAAAGGCTGTTTGGAACATCCTCAAGAATGTGCCTATAAAAAAGGGCATGTCATGGTACTTCTTCGCGGGGTTTAGAGCGATAAGACCCACTAAAAACGATAAGGCACGGATATTCAAAACAATATTTAGTAAGTATTTTGGATACTAGGAGACAGCCCCCTTACCACTATCTCTTATTGCGATTCAATAACTGACTTGATTGCTTATTCATACCAATGAATAAGCGACTCCATTTCAAATGGAATAGAGTCACTTATTCATTGGTATGAATAAGCAATCTATTCAAAAATTGAATGGTGGAAACGGGGCTGGCCGCCTCTCAATTTAATGGGTTTAGACTTCACGACATTAATTATCTGCTGGTTGGTGGAGGATAGTGTTTTCAAGCCAAATGGCACTTTGTTTAGCTAGATAAGAGCTCAGACCTTAACATATTGCAAGAACTTGCTCGAGATAAATAAACCAATTCATACACAGCATTATATATATATATTTTTTTTTTCTTTCCTGTAACTCTACTATGGTTGCCACTGCTTATGTAGCGAATTTTAAACGAATAGAGCCTAATGTCACCAAGCTCCTCGCTCTATAAATAATCGTAAATGAATCGTTATTTCATAACGATAGATATGAGGACGTAATAAGAGCACTGCATATATTACGTACCGTACGGTTGCTTATATTTATACCTGAGCATGCAAATGTGCCGCGTAATCGCTCGCTAATTTCAACGCAGTATGTGTCGTGAAATTTAAATTATTACTTCTAGAAAAAGAAGCCAAGTGTCACCTGTAACGAAAGAAGGATTTCGGTTTAACAATAATATAATCTCTCCGATTGGGGCTTCGCATAATAATTGCACGTTACTAATGTGTGTCTGTAACTGCGAGTAAATCTCAGTGTACGTAAACTTGTACCTTGTACTAATTAAAATAGTGGGCGAACAAAGACATTGATCCTGGAAAATGAGATATGATAGAAACGGTAATCTCTGTTATTGTTTAGTGATTAGACCTCACCAATACAACACAGGGAGAGAGAGCCCTTGCCCTTGCTTTCAGTCTTTTAATTGGTATTGTACGTAATTTCTAAACGATAAGTATTGACGTTTCAGACCAAACTCTAGACGAGGCTGGCTACAATAGTTGGATTCCCAATGAACCGAACAATTTACACGGCAATGAAATCTGTGGATCGATCTCCAAGAGAAACGGCTTATTGAATGACGTAAACTGCGTAATTCTACACCCGTTTGTTTGCGAAAAAAAAATACGTGAAAAACGAAGATGTTATAAAAAAAAATCAAAAAAAAATTAAAAAAATATTCATAAAAAATTAACACACGTCCCAACCACATGTGTTAAAGGCCTCTTTTTAGGCAAAAATGTGCTTGTGCCAGGAGGATCCGCTTCTCCTTAACAAAAGTTATGGTATTGTACACTTTTTATATCACTTCGTTATATCACTATAACAATGTACTTATATTATAGTGCTGTCATCCACAGTGGAGGGAAGAGGAGTTACATTCATCGACTCCCCTCCGCCGCCGATCGCACCTAGCCCTAAAGATAGTAAACAGTAATGATAAGCTACATATTATTTATTATAAACCAATATATATTTTATTTTTATTGAGGTAATAAAATTATATTCTGTTTATACTTACTACTATTTTAGATTTAATAAATATTTTAATTTCAGTACATAACCGATTGATTAAAAAAAATCTGCACAATAGTGTTTCATTCTGACGCAATAAAATCACCTTCATCACTCCTCCTAAGCAAACCCATTCCAACAAACCGGCCCCGCCCCTACAGTATCATTAAGGCATCCAGACGGCCCCGCCGCCTCCACAAAACATTCCAGTCAACCAGAATGTCTCGTAGAAATGAGGAAACCATTCAAATACCCAACACCTCGACAACACTGCAAAAGCGAAAACCGGTGGGCAAAAACAAAACCAATCAAGCAGAACTAATCTAATTAATAATTCAAATCCAATCAACCAAGTGATTCCATTACATCAAAAAGCTCCACCAAGTGCCAACAATCACCAGCGTCAAAAATGATAGTGTTTTACATTGACAAAGCCGTTACGGATGTAACGGCTTGTAATACTTTTTTTCTTTAATTGTACAATTTTATACAACAAAAATTTGTTCCTTACATTAGTTTATTTGTTTTGCCTGAATGTAAGAGAGATGAGTATTATTCAATAAATTGCGGCCTCTATAGCGCGCCAACCCATGTCAACTACTAGTTGACATGCATGGCATTTCAGATTCATAACTCATGTCAACTGTGGGTTGACACGGGCAAATCAACGGTTGTCCTTTCTTCTAAGATATACTCGCCCATACGAAGTCCAACAATATTTGTATTTCTTGCTTTTTACGAGATCGCGCTCCAAGAAATGCAGGCGCGCCGCTTCGGCAGTCAGATGTTCAGCAACGAAGATCGGCGTCGCAAACGCCCAAGTGTTTGACACATAATATACCCGTTGTTGTCTTGTCTCTAGAAATAATTTGGCTTTCCTGTTTAATCCAAATATCGTGCTCAAGTTCCGGCTTATTATCCGGAACTTGAGAATATACATAGCGTATATTCATAAACATAGCGGCTACGTCGAAGTCAGGCGCTGGCAGCATAGCACCCTCTGCTTCACATGTTATGTTAGCATCCTCGCGGTTTTTAGATATAGTTTATAAAAAGTATCACCCTTCTTGTTATATTTGTAGACAGAATGTCAAAGCTGAAAGGTAAACAATATAGACAACTAAAGTATGTGCAATGTAAAAAAAATATGCTTTCACTTTTACCCAATGGTATAGATAAAAGCGTTTTTTTGCCGAATTCGGAGAGTGTCAAATCATCAGAATCCTTAAATCATCACAACTATCATCGAATACACAACTTGTCAAAATGTCAAAAAATAAGATTTCAATGTATCATCCATACTTCCATACTAATATTATAAACGCGAAAGTAACTCTGTCTGTTACCTTTTCACGTTAAAACCGCTGAACCGATCTTGATAAAATTTGGTATGGAGATAGATTAAGACCCGAGGAAAGACATAGGATAGTTTTTATCCTGGAAATCGCCCCCTAATGGGGGTAAAAAGTATTTTTTCTACTATAGAGGGCGCTGAATGATGGACTATCGGCCAAAAGATGGCGCCACAAGTCGTGCTATAGTACGACTTGTGGCGCCATCTGTTGGCCGATTGTTTTGTTGTCAAAGGGCGGCCAACAGATGGCGCCACAAAGAAAAAATATAAAATTTATAATCATTTGTCCAGCCGATCATCGTTAAAATTTGTACATATTGGTACTACTTTTTATCCCACGAAGTAAAAAAATACAAGAAAATAATATACATAAATCAATTGCAGCTCCCCTGGACCACGCGGGCGAAGCCGCGGGTAACAGCTAGTTTTGTATAAAAATTTCGTTCTTTCTTTTTTGATTCCACTGTAACATGTTATAACCGATAATGAAGTGTGTTGTAATATTAGAATCCTTATATTATTCGGAGTATAGACACGATGACACTGTGATCGCAATTTTTTATATTATAGTAGCCTATCAAGGGCTACTGATTCCTTTTTCTTTCTTTCCATAAGGAAGTAGCCTTATGGAAAGAATGAAAAAGGAAGGTGGCACACTATAATCGCAATTGTTTATATTATTATAAAAAAATTGTGTGTCACCTTGTACACATACTATACAAAGATTTCGTGTTTGCTGTTTTTTGCAGCATGTTCTTAATTATATTAATTAAAATTTTAAGCCTATCAGGAAATCTCTACAATTGAAATAGATAAATTGGCAATATCATGTAGTGGTCTATACATATGGTTGTTCTTTGCTAAAGTAAGAGGCTAATATATAGTTCGGTGTAACAAGGCATCATTGCTGGTCATATTAGTATGTGTACAAGGTGGCACACAATTTTTTTTATAATAATATAAACAATTGCGATTATAGTGTGCCACCTTCCTTTTTCATTCTTTCTTTGTACATTTGTTTGCTTTGTACATTATTGCTGGTCATATTATGTTCTGTAATAAATAGTACGTGTATAGATTTTTTAACAGTGGTTAATTAATTCATCCAACGATATTGTTAACATCTCTGATTTACCTATTAGACCATAATTATTTTAATACAAAACGTTTATATAATTATATACAAAATAAATTTGTACATACCTACATTGTGGTTTTTCAGTTTATCCGATACAATATTATCAATGCAATTATTATGGAATTCAATATTACTTATCAAATATGCTAGGTCGTTAAAATTTACAAATAATTCATCTCTGTTAATATTTTCATTGTCATTTAAGTACATTAGTTTTGAATATGACATTTTTAAGTTTGTATCCAGAATGAAGGCATATTCGTGTGTCAAATTATCACGATACAATAAATTATTAAATATTTCAATTCTCTTCACTACATATTATAAAACAAAGTCGCTTCCCTGTCTGTCCGTCCCTATGTATTCTTAGTTCTTTAAAACTACGCAACGGATTTTGATGCGTTTTTTTTAAAATAGATAGAGTGATTCAACAGGAAGGTTTATACGTATAATACATGCATAATCATCATCAGGTCATTTTAGTCTCCACTACAGGAGCACGACCCTCTCTCGTCCGTCCCAGACAGAAGGAGGATTTGGCCTACACTCCCCACGCTGGCCACACGGGTAGGGGAGGCCTGATCGATGTTTGGTAATGTATTTCCCTTGGTCGCCTTGTACGACATCCACGGGAAGAGACGGAGTGATTCTATTCTAGTCTGCCGGAAACCACACGGCCAACATGCATAATATAGTAGAGAAGCACTGATAATTTATATGAGACAATAGAGGTTTCTAATGTGATGTTTTTGGGCTTACATTACAAACGCTAACTGAATACTACGAGATAGATCAAAATAATGTAGTACAGTATTGTTCACCTTAAAATGGTCAACAAAAAAGTTCTCGATGGTATATGTCTATCTCTTAGGGATAACCCACAATAACCGTTTTTTATCTTTTACTTTTTATAAGAAATAATGGCTTATTTACTAAGCGATTTTATGCAATATCGCATTAATCCTTTTCCAATTAGGTACCTTAAAAATATTATGCATTTAATATAGATCAATATGGCCCTTTACAGCATGTAATGGATCCTTTACAGGACATAACGGTTGAGGCGGTACCGGCCGGCGAGCCGCTGACGCGGCACACGAATATGCCTACATTCTGGATAAAAATGATAAAAGAAATTATTGCGTATGAAATATAATTTTAAATTACATTTGCAACAGATTATGTTTGTCATACCTTTCTTAGGGAACTTACATCTACATGGGGCTGTAGGAAAGTCAGCCATGTGACCTACAATATCATGGCAAATTTTTCGAAAGGATTTCATAATTATCATAGTTTTAAATATTTTTAAAGAGTAGTGAAACTTAATTATGTCGAGCACCATCTTTTCTGTACATATGTACAGAAAAGATCCATACGGTATTTACACAAATATCTAATAATAGAGAGAATAACCCCATACACCTTCTCTTTGTTTTATAATTAGTGCGGTAAAGTGAGATCAGCATTTCGCACAAATCTACTCCTCCCGTTTGGGAGTTATAATGTTTCACCATTTTGGAACCGTTTTCCTAAGTACCTCCTGAATATTGTCCAACTCCTGCTCCAAATGTTCAGGGTCACTGAGATCATGGGCTCTGTTCTTTAGTTATGTCATAACGGAATGCAAACGACGAAGGTGGTGATGGGACGTTGCATGTAAGTACCATATCCGTGTGAGTAGGCTTGCGGTACACACGATGTGCCAATGATCCATTTTCACGGAAATCCTTACATCTAGGAAAGACAATGATCTACCCGTCTCCATTTCGTACGTGAACCTCAGTTTAGGGTGAATGGAATTGAGATGTTGAATATATAAGGTCCTAACCTTTTAATTGACAATACTATATGGTTGGCATCTATAGCTTGTATACATCGTATTGTGAATGAAATTTTGCATAAATAAAAATGTTTTTAAAATGATATTATTTTTCTGTATACCAAGAAAAAATATTCTAACTTGCTCCCTTACGCATTTACCATCACGCGTAAGAATGAAATTGTAATAATGACTAGTTAGGTACGACGATACGTATACGACCAAGTACTGCCACATATGACAGCTACGGTGACGCGAGCGAGCGTTGAACTCTGTTTTTCCCTCTCTTTTTAACTTTTTTATACCACGTCGCGTGGCAGACAAGTATACAGTCCGCCTGATGTGAAGTAGTTATCTTAGAGTGGGTCCAGTGCTGCAGCACCGGTGACACGTCGACCCTCATGGATCTTTTGTGTTCTCCCTAATCCTTTAGTCACTCTCCCCTGCTTGTCTGGAGACATGTTCCATGTGAAGTAGTTACCGTAGTCGTATTAACGGTCGCGACGGTAACAACGCTCGCGCGCCCCCGCCAACCCCGCTACCAACGCAGCAACTCCTTTCATTTTTGTGACCTCACTCACTGGAACACAAGACCCTCAATGGAATTGTAAATTAGCTGCGATGTTCTGTGATGTAGAGGTATTCCCCACTCAGGCAACTTACAAATACGTTTTACCCTACCTCTCTTTCGCTAGTCGGCAGGATGCACCACGTGCAGGCTTTGGATCTAAAGATCGCGGTAAGCCAAACATACCCCTTTACTTTTTTATAGGGCCGCAAGACTCATTGTTGCAAAAGATTCAAAAGAAACATTCAATAACATTAAAATCATAATAACAACTTTGTCAAAAAATTAGTTAGGTACCTAAAATTTCATCTAAACTCAATCGCGCCGTATTTAAATAAAAGAAGTCATCGCCCATATACGAGTTGACGGCATAGGTATGTAGCTAGCTTTCTAACTTCCGTACATACCCCAATAAGTAAAGTAGAGGGCCAGCCGTAACGGCCGATAAATAAATAAATAAATAAATAAATAATAAATAAATAAATATTGTCAGACAAACTACACAGCGCCATCTAGCCCCAAAGTAAGCGAAGCTTGTGTTATTGGTACTAGACAACTGATAAACATACGTAAATACATTTTTTTTTTGTAAATACATATGATACATAGAAAACACCCTGACTAAAACAAACAGACATGTTCATGCACACAAATGTTTGTCCTATGTGGGAATCGAACCCGCGAGCGTTGGTGTCGAAGCCGCGTTATTGACCACTACGCCACCGAGCTCGTCAAATCTGTTGATTTCTCGGAAGTCGATGTCTGTTGATTTCTCGGAAGCACAAGGTCATCGCCCTCACAGCTGTCTTTCATAAGCGAACGGCCATTAGTATCATTATTATCAATGCACTACCAATTACCTACTAGGGTTAAAGCTGATCTTTAGTGCACGTGGTGCAGCCAGCTGATAAACAGACGCGGTTTTGGCAAGATGTAGGGTATATCGAGACCAACGGTACAGTATTTATTTTTTCTTTCGATCTAATGAGGTCTCAATTCAATAGCGTAGATTGAAATGTCGAGAACTCGCAATCGCAGCTGATATGTAGATACGTCAGAGGTACTTGCCATCGGATGCTGACTAAAAAAGTCCAATATTTCCTCCTCAAGACAGCAGGATATCGAGTCCTACCAGCGTCCACCGCAGGTTGGTCGAACCATCCATGTTCTCGGAAGGGTAAACAGCTGTGAGAATCGTGTTCCTGCTGACACGTGTTCCGAGCCTTCGCTCTAGTAGATTCTACGCTTGCAGAACAATCTCCCCACTATCACTTCACTATCACGGTACGCAATTACCATTGCCAGGTATTCCTGGTTGGTGTAACGTCGGTTTGGCATGGCAAATTTGAACAAATCACACTAAAACTAAAACGTACGAGCACGAGCACTACGTTGTCGGGCGGTAGCGGCGCGCCGGCCGGTAATGCAGAAAACACGCGTGCGTTCACAAACTCAGTTTAGCGGCGACTGATTGTCTTTCGCCGTTCGCGCAGCGCGCAAGCATGAATGGTAGGTAGACTGCACATGCGCACATGATACTACCAACATTTGCACTGGTATGAACTCGTGAACAAGGACGGTTTTATGTAAAGATAAAAAAGAACATTTTAAACATGTTTTAATGATAAATAAATTTTGTTATACAAACACTTTTCTTCACTAAAGCGTTCAGTATATGGTATTTATTTGATTAAAATGATAATTTATTTTTTCTTAAAATAAAAAAATAATAATTGCTAGCCGTGAAATTCCATTAGTAATGTGATGTATTTAAGCAATACGCATCCTCAATTCAGTATTGTCAATTAATAAGTTAGGACCTTATATTGATCCACGTGATGTTTGCTGCGTTTGACAATACTAAAAACATCGTCTAGGTATCCTTTCTAAAGTCTGATGGTCTGCGGGTCCGCAGAACGGAGACAAAGTGATACCGCTGAAACAGTCAGCCTATGACTACGGCCGGTGCATCCTGATGGAAACGTCAGGCAATAATAATGTACAATACCTCACATGCATTATCGCATTAATTCCCGTGGTTATGATATAATGATAAAGCAAAGCGAAAGTTGCATGATTGAAATTATAATAACCATTTAGAATTAGAATTAACGCGATCAAAAATGTTATAAGTACAATCAATAACGACAGTCTCATTACAGTACTGAGAGAGTCGTGTTGTTTTCGTCATGTTTTCGTATATTTTAATTGGTACGTATATTTTAAAATTATTTTTTACTAGAGATCCCCGTGAGTTCGTTCGCGTGGAAATTTTGATGTCTATGTTGATTTGATTAAAAAGTGACCAACGTCGACGATGAGCATATACACTTATTTTTGGGAGCTGCAATTCTGGGTGGGAGAAGTCCGAAACAAAATTAAAAGATGATGATGTCTTAAAACTTAAAACATGTGATGGAAGATGGGAGAAACGATAGAGTGGAGGTCGCGTGTTAGGCGAAGAAGAATTGGACGACTGTCGTCTAGATGAATCGATGATTTCAAAAAAGCGTGCAGGTTGAATGCAGAACGCGGAGGATCGTATTTGGTGGAAAGCATTGAGGGAGGCCTATGCCTACATCAAACACTGGGTACAGGCTGATGACTAGGATAGCTTAAAAACCAAAACATTCTATTATTATTATTTTTTTTTTTCAAACGTTTTTTGAGACGTCCATACGCTTCCTTAGGTTTATTGATTTCTGGGCAGTAGAGATTTTGTTAATTCTAGTCTCGAAAACACAGTACTACAACTTTATACACTCGTCTTTTTAAATTAGGTGATAAATTAAACCTCTGTTAATACGATAATACCGATCATCAGTATTGGTGGGATTAGAATAAACCTTGAACAGCTGAAAAATTATAATCTAAACCAAAACTGTATATGTTTAGAAGTAATGTGTTAGAAGATGATTGTAATTTTTCCTGTTGTCCAAATAAATAAAAATGTGCCAAAGCACAGACGAACGCGGTGGTTGAAGAAACTGTGCTAACATTCCATTTTACGAACTTTAACGAACCTTATTTTATACTAGCTGACTCGCGCAACTTCGTATGCGTGAGAGTGAAGCGTAAGCTTACCATTTGAAAGGTGAGGTGGTATAGTGACCCAAATTTAAAAGATAGACACATGGTGCCACGGACTTTTTTTTAGATCTTTTTAAGATGAATAATTCCATCGTATATAATTGTTGCGTAACTTGAACCGTTTACGCAGCGCACGCAACGGAAGCTCTCAAAAGGTATATATTTTTTCCCCCATTTTTGCAACATTTTTCATTGGTGCTCCGCTCCTATTGGTGGTAACGTGATGATATATAGCCTATAGCCTTCCTCGAAAAATAGGCTATCTAACACACTAAGAATTTTTCAATTCGAATATATACTCTTCAGCTTTGCAATATTAGTATAGATTCGCGATTCCTGTTCTGTAGGATACATTTTGTTGCATTATCCAAATAATAACTAGCTTATGCCATTCTCAAGGGATTGAATCGACATGATTTTTTGCATAGTGGTCTATGCAAAAAATCATGTCGATTCGATCCCTTGCTCTCTGAAAAATAAAACCAAATTTATCCCACGGGAAAAAGTAGCCTAAAGCATAAGAAAAAACATATCGATTCGACCCCTTCTTCTATGAAAACTGAAACCAAATTTATCCGACTGGAACCTGACATTTTTTCGGGGTAACAAGTATCTATGCGCTATTCCAGACTATTATCTATCTCTGTGCCAAATTTCATCCAGATCCGTTGAACTGTTCTGGTGTAATTGAGTAACAAACATGTAGGAATCCTTCCAAACTTTCGTATTTATAATTATTAATGATTAAATTAATATTAATTAATTAAATAATAATTAATAATAAAAATATATAATCAGTAAGAAATAAGATTTATTTATCTACTAGCTTTCACCCGAGGCTTCTCCCGTTCGGCACCACGTATTACGGAACTTCGTTCGTAGTATATTATCTGTTGTGAAATAAAGTTTTAAATAGTAAAATTATTCATCTACCATTGAATGATAGTTTACATTATTAGAAAATAATAGGTAGGGGAAAAAGTCTTTTCGCATTATAGTATGTATGAACTTGTAATAAAATCTCTTTGGTTATACCATTTGTATCTGGCAGGTTTTGATATCTTTAAAAAGTTTAAATTTTAAAAAAGATAATTCCAAATTCAAATTAGGTAAATGTGTGAAGTACTAGTGTGATTTTCATTTGTTTTTTTTTACTGTCAAGATGAGTGAATCTAATGAAGAAATTCGATTCATTTTAAAATTTTACTACAAAAAAGGTAACAATGCAACGCAAGCTGCGAAAAAAATTTGTGACGTTTATTTTTATATAATTAGTGCAGTGTCTGTGAGAGTAGCACAAATTTGGTTTAAGCGTTTTCAATCAGGAAATTTTGATGTGAAAGATGCACGTCGCTCTGGTCGCCCTGTTACGGATAAAATTGATGCCATTTTTGAAAAAATGGAGCAAGATCGGCATATCAGTAGTTATGACGTATTAGGAATTGACCACAAAACAGTTTTGGCGCATTTGAAAAAAGCTGGGTACACTAAAATGCTCGATATTTGGTTGCCTCACGATCTCACTGAAAGAAACCTAATGAACCGTGTACTCATTTGCGATTCTTTACTAAGACGTAATGAAAGCGAACCGTTTTTGAAGAAGCTTATAACTGGTGATGAAAAGTGGATCACGTACGACAAGAACGTGCGAAAAAGGTCGTGGTCAAAGGCCGGTCAGGCTTCACAGACTCTGGCCAAACCCGGGTTAACCCGCAACAAGGTGATGCTGTGTGTATGGTGGGATTGGAAGGGCATTATTCATTATGAGCTGTTACCGCCAGGCAGGACTATCGATTCTGAACTCTACTGTGAACAACTGATGAGATTAAAGCAAAAAGTTGAGAGAAAGCGGCCGGAATTAATTAACAGAAGGGGTGTGATTTTTCATCATGATAACGCTAGACCTCACACATCTTTAGCCACTCAGCAAAAATTAAGAGAGTTTGACTGGAAGGTGTTAATGCATCCGCCGTATAGTCCTGACCTTGCACCTTCTGATTTCCACCTGTTTTGGTCTCTTCAGAATTCTTTAGGCAATGTCAGGTTAACATCACGAGAAGACTGCCAAAACCACTTGTCGTGGTTTTTTAAACAGAAGTCCCAAAATTTCTATAGTAATGGGATCATGTCTGTACCTACAAGATGGCAAAAAGTTATCGAACAAAATGGCACCTACATACTTTAGTTAAATGTAAATAAACTTTATTAAAAAATGTTTTGAATTTTCATATAAAATACGAAAAGACTTTTTCCCCAACCTAATATTTATCTTTTCCAGTTTATCAAACAACCTCACAGATCTTACCATCGAAATCATTGCATTTTCAATTTTTTGATCATGAATCTATATTTCCAATATGTAGACGATTAAGTACCTACTATTTTACGTTTATATTAGTTTTTTAAATTAGATTGTTTATTGACCATTAGGTACCATACAACCCGCGCGGAACAATTAGTGTACCACTGTAACAAATGGATTTTATTCAGTCTCATATTATGAGACTGAATAAAATCCATTTGTTACAGTGGTTAAAATTAAAAGCCATTAAAATAAACGTTGAAAGATATTAATTATTAAAATATTATTTGCCGATCTAAAGTGAAACTTCTTCGTTTCTATGCGAGGTACCTACTTATTTAACTCGTACCTGTGGGTGAATATCGCACTCAATAGTGTACTATTTATGTTGTAGTTTTTTTATATCGAGTGGCCAGGGTATGCCAGTTTCAGTAAATTACTATATAAATACATATACTATGTAATAATTTAATAATGTGTCAGACCTAGAGCACACATAGGCACGTCCATGGTACTTATACGAGTCATATAAGTTTATTCATAATTTTTATAAAGTTGGTTCCAATTTTTAAACACAGAATTCTATTTTAAAATTTAATCATCCGATCATTCGCACAATCATAATATTGTTTATCTTGCCTAATCCTGTCACACTCTACGATAGAGCAAGCAATGTACAGCGAAACTCAAGTGGGGGCAAGGACTTCCCAGTCGCCACCGGCGGCGACTGGGAATTTTTATTTCCATTTGCCTCCGGTGGCAGTCCCCACGGGGGTGACTGGGAATAATTCATTCGGTGAATGAATTTACTACACGCAAAAATGCGATTTATTTATGGAGCGGCCAGGCTGTGGTTACTTATCGCGCTTTGAACAATAATTAGGCCGTCAGATAAAGACATAAAAAGAGGCTAAATTCGCAAAGTGCGATGTAGTTCTGCATTTTTGGTTTGTTGTATGGGTATGTTAGGGTAGTGTGAATTCAAATTTGCAACTTTGAAAAACTTGTGGAAACTGAGAAATTCGAGAAAAACTTCGAAATTTTGGAAGTTTTTCTCGAATTTCTCAGTTTCCACAAGTTTTTCAATGTTGCAAATTTAAATTCACATTACCCTAATGGACCCACACAACATATCAATAACAACATAAAAATATTTTTTTAATACAGTTGCTCAAAAAGTGGCGTATTGCGTTCGGGATGTGGGCACATACTCGTGCTTTTTCTTTAGCTTTTCCGAACTCGTGCGTTCTCTTTCCCAACTGTCAAAATAATGTCTATTAAAAAAAAGAAAAAACCAACCACGAAGTTTTTACTAAAAAAAATTCATAGAAGTTTTTATGATTCATGCAAATATTTCTAAAAAGAAACTACTAATTTCTTTCGATATCAGATTTAATGATTTGATTCAATAAATTAGGTGTTTCATTTCATTTCTTCTCATTAAATTTCATTTTCATTTCATATCAATAAAAAAAATCTACTGAAGACTTGGCTGTATGGGCATAGTTCCCTTTGCCTACCCAGATTGGGTGAAGAAAACAAAAAAAATATCTCTGCTTATATTATTTTACGGTTGGCGCCATTTTCCAAAAAATTTCTTTGCGATTAGTTAGTTGAGTTATTTGTGTTTTTATTATTTTATTAAATTGCTTCATTTTTTCGCAACTATATTAAATATTTGTTCAAAGTTGTTCTGTAACCATGCGGAACCGTCATTGCAACTTGTTCCGACTGTCAACCCTCACCTTCGGCTGCGCCTCGGCTCGGGTAGCCATTTGTCGAAACTCTTTGCAATGACAGGCTTTCCGCACTCGTAATGAAATATACTATGTTATAGTGTGATAAAATTGTCTAACTTGAATTTTATCGTCAAATTCGAATAATTTGTCTAAACTTTGTTTTATAAACTAAAGTTTTGACACACTACAACAAATTATTTTACAAATTATAGTCGATTCCAAATTTCTTCTGAATATAAGTAATGCTGTATTTCACCATCATTTGATTTGGAAGAAATATACTTTTTTCAAGATTTTCAACAATATTTACAAACTTAGGTGACCTAATAATCTCTGATCGGCTGAAGTCTCTCTACACGAAGAGATGTTGCATCTCTGTGCGTTCTATATAAAATATACCACATGGAGATGCCTGCCGCTGAGTTACAGTATCGAACAATTCGCCATAAATTAAAATTCCATCCATATCATCTTGATAATTGTGTGATCTACAACAGTGAAGTTGTGGAATCAACTTCTCTCAGCACGCTCGTATCCACCACAATACGGCCAGCTGACTTTTTTGTATCTTCGAATAATTGCGTTAACTATCATTTAACAACTTTTCAGTCGGGAGGAAATGGCTGAAAACATTTTTTTTTTTACGTGATTAACAGGCTGCCGCTGCCCAACCCACCTACGGAGCGGCAGCTGACGTTTACCATACTGCATAATACAACTCCGAGTTATCGCTTGAGAGGAAATGACTGACAAAATAATTATACTATCTGGCTCACGGACTATTTATTTATTTATAATTTACTAGCAAAGTACCCGTGCTTCGCTACGGGATCACTCCTGATTTGCGTCTATTTTTGTTAAGATTCCAGATATTTCATTTTTTCCTCTTAAAGGACTGTTTCGTATTGACCATTATTACAAACATGCACCATTTAGCTTAAGACGTCCCGGTAAACAATATTTTTGGCATTCGCACCAGGAGCCAAAATTGCAAGGCTTCCAGGAGAACTTACTCCTGAGCAAGCTACATACAACTGATCATGAGAGAAACAGTCCTGTCTCAAGTCAACCCCAGCGACCTTTAGAGACTGCCCCCTGAGCTTTGTTAATGGTCATAGCAAAACACCTTAATGGGAAATTTAAGTTTCTTAAATTTATATTATGTAGGTATACCCCATAAAGTCGGTACTTAGAATAGGTTTTTCAATTAGTTTTCTGCACCAAAGGTAGCTTTATTTGAAGGACGCAGTTTTTTTTTACGCCCTACGCGCGCGATGGACAACCTCCGGGGGTAACTAACTACTGGGATGAGGTGAGCGATAAACCGTCATGGATAACCCCATGGTTTGAAATAATCTCTCGTATATTCCTTAATAACGAAAGCATAGCGCGCTGTACAAATGCTAGGTATAGCGCCATCTAGTGATGAGTTAATTAAAATAAATATAACATTTTTAGACATTTCTTGGCTTAGCGCTGGTCAAAAGTTAATCAGTAACCCATAAACCCTTTTTTTATGAACAACTATTCCACCAAGTCTCAAAATCGTAGGTCGATTTCCAAAAAGAGGGTTTTTTTTCAACCTCCGATTTTCAACGAAGGGGCGAAATTTCGGAAAATTCCGTCTTAGTGCGCGCTTACATTGTATAGGTGAACACATATCCAAAGTCAGTGGTCTGGGCTGTGCGTTGATTAGCGAGTCAGTCAGTCAGTCAACCAGTGAGCTTCAGTCAACACACAAATCTTATTCCATCAACCTAAGAAGTATAAATCAAAGTTTAAAAAAATTACATGATGATGGTCACGTTAGCCACCTTGAATTTTAAAATCGTTGTTGTTTTCATAATCAGCGACCCGTTAAAATATAAAAACAATAATATCTTTGATGATTTTCAGACTTTTTGACAGCATTTTACTCTTTTTTTTGTGTTGAATTTCGATAAATCCTGAAACACGTGTTGACTCATTTATCTATAGAAGTACTCGTGTAAAGTTTAGGATGAAATAGTCTAACTAATCTCATTTTCCTACACACACTGTGGACCTCTGTTTCACTCTCTTGGGGGTAAAATTTTAAAAATCCTTTTAAGTAATTTCGTGTCCACTATGTTATATTTTCAAATCAATTCCATTTTCGTAATTGACGTCCCAGAAAACCATATAATCAACACCCATATCGATATTATGACATTTCAACCCCATTACACCCCCATAGGGGTGATTTTATGTCACGTCGGCTATGTTGGATTATAAAATAGTTGTTGTTTTCGTAATCAGCGACCCGATAAACCATAAAAACAATACCCATGACGATTTTCAGATTTTTTCACCCCATTTTACCCCTTTAGGGGTTGAATTTTGAAAAATCCTGAAACACGTGTTTACTCATTTATCGAGTACTCGTGTAAAGTTTCGAATAAAATAGTCCAACTAATCTTGTTTCCCCATACAAACTTTGGACCCCCGTTTCACCCCGTTAGGGGATGAATTTTGAAAAATCCTTTCTTAGTGCACCCCTAGACGTCATAAGGAACCTACTTGCCAAATTTGGAAATTCTAGACCCAGCGGTTTGGGCTGTGCGTTGATTAGTGAGTCAGTGAGGACAAAGCCTTTTATTATTATAGATTACATTATTATTACTGGTTTCTCCAATGCTACAATGTAGGTAGTTAAGATTACATATTATTTTCTATACAATAATATAAGTTAAATACAGTAGCCCTTGTGAACTCGGTCAACGGGCAACAGAATACATCCACGGTATTAGCAACCGCGTTAAGTGTCCTCAGGGCTCTCACAAATGGTGTCTGGTTCATGATGTTAATTCGCGTGCGTGGAACTGAGAACAACGGTGGCCTACGTCGCCGAAACGTAACACAGCGCCATCTTGTGCAACACGCCCGGGTTGAATAATTAGTTGAACACCCGACCCCGTAATAACTTGACCAATGTAGCAAGACTATGGCCACGTCTCACATCCAGCGTGTTATAACACGCTGGATGTGAGACGTGGCTCCCACCATTCCTAGTACGAACAACGTGGGGTACATTAACGGGTAATACGGGTACTACACACCATATAATTTTCGATACATGAATTTAATGTATTTATTCTGTATCCGTTCTAGTATCACTTATATTTGGTATCATGCGGTGCCCAAATGAACGCATTATACTCCAGGTAACTCTTAACAAGAGCTTCGTACAGGGCTCGCACCGCATTCAAATTTGTGAATCCACAGGATTGGCGCAACATAAATCCCAAGTTCCGATATGCGTTCTTGCAAACTTTGCTTATGTGTTCCGGAAGATTGAGGTCAGGAGTAAAGTGAGCTCCGAGGTCTTTTATGTACCTCACTCGCTGTATTGGGGTGCCTTACCGATACTAGATGACAATGTGTAGGTACTAGGTAATTTGTCTAGGAATATTTATTTATTGTCTTTATTTTCTACTATGTTGAGACATTTATTTCGAGAAATTCTATAAATTGAACATAATGAAAATAACTTACTGATAAGGAAAAATATACAATTAAAATAAAAACTAATTATGGCTAACTATACTTATATACAAACAAAACGGAAATAACAAAAACTAATTAAAATTAATAAAATGTAACTAATAATTTAAATAGCGTCAAAAAATTCTTCCGCGTCGCTATCAAAGGGTAACGTGGCCAGAAGGCTAGCAGCATTGCCACGCTGGATGGCAATGCTTATTTGCTGAGCGAGAAATAGGCCAGCCCTTTGGTCGCGGGAAGAATCGACCAAACGTTTGGAGATCTCTCTAAATTATTTATTGATTTATTAATGCACATTTTAAATGAGTGGGATACCGAAATCGGTTCGATTTTGATAGAACTTGGTAAATAAGTAGGTACATTATAATATACAATCCAATTCACATGTTCATGGGGCAACCAGTTTAGTAGGTTTTGAGAACAGGCCCCTTACCACAGAATAATCCCTTACCACCAACTCTTATTGCGATTCAATAACTGAATAGAATTATACATATCAATGAATAAGCGACTCTATTCAAAGCATTCGTTTTTCAAACCAATTTGGATATCCAGAAAGGTCGTTTCGTGATATCGAAATTGGTTTGAAAAATAATCACAAGGTCTCAGTTAGCAGCGAATAAATAACTAGCTTTTACAGGTAGCCATATTGATGTACGACATTTTTTTTTTATTTATGAGAGGAGGGTAAACGAACATGTGGGTCACCTAATGGAAAGCAATCACCACCGCCCAAAGAGAACAGGAACACTAGGAGTTCGCCGATCTAGTTGCCAACCTATACTCCATTCTTTCTTTTTGGTGACCTCGCTCACTCGCAGGAACACAACAACCCTCAAGGGAATTGTTATATTCTGTGAGGTGGAGGTACTTACCCATTCGGGCAGCTTAAAGAATACGCTATTATGCGGGCTACCTCTCTTTTTCGCCAGAGCCCCGCTTGTCAGTCAGGGTGCACCACGTGCAGGCGAGGTTGGCTTTGGTACAAAGATGTTAATGAACCCCTTTTACCCCATCTTGCTTATCCATAGCATATTTAATAATACATCTGACAACATCATGTGGTTTCAGGATTTGCCTGCGTATCATTATCGAAAAGCCAACAATACAGGGCGGACTATGAGTATAATAGCGAAACGAATGCATTCTACAATTTACACATAAACTCAGAATCCAACTTTCATGCTATGCTAAAGTGTGCAGTTGAAGGTGCTAAACTGATGACGACTACTGACTTGGACATTGTCCAAGCGCGTGGCATGCTGAGGAAATACCATGATATTGGGGAGTATGTTTGGGTTGCCGAAGACAGTAAACGACATGACGTTGTTGAAGATGAGGAACAGACTATCGACTTAAACAGTAAGTAGGATCGCCAGATGTCGTGCTTTGCTAATCAATTACTTTTGGGATGTAAGTGGCTTACCACGATATCTAGATACTAGACCAAACTTGCCTGCACGTGGTACACCTTGCCGACTAGCGTAAAAGGGTCTGGCGAAAGAGAGGTGGGGTACAGGTACAACGTATTTGTGAGCAGCCCGACTGCGCCAATCCAGTTGAACATTCAGAGAAATTAGTGTCAATTCTGATAACTGACAGTACCAGAATCGTCCCAACTCCAGCTGAAAGGGACCATCAGATGTAATCAGGGCCAACTTTGCGCTGTCAACCAGAAGCTCATCGAGTAACTCCCTTTGACATTATGCCAATTCCACAAAAAAGTGAACCTGGTCCTTCCTGGCGGCATTCAAAGTCGATCGATGTCGAAGGGGCTTACAGTTTTCTTGTAAGCCCCTTCGACATCATGCCAATTGTAACATATTTTACATTTCTTTTAATTATAAGTAGTAGTGATTTTTTTCACAGCGTTAACACCGTTGTGTCCCCCTCAGTGTGAAGACCAGTCAAGAAAATCTCCTTACGTTAGTGCGAGCGAGAACTGGACGCGTCCGTGGCCCGGCCACGACCTAGCTAGTCGGATGCGGTCAAGAAAATCATGAATTTTATATAGAAACGCAAGTTGTGACGCGCACAGTGCCGCTGCGGCTGGCTGGTTGGTACAGCCAGTAGTTTGTGCATACGGGTCGGGCCGGTCGCGGCTCGTATATCAACGTATTGTTAGGTAGATCGCGCATTTGTATTTGCTAGCGGCCAGTATCCGACCGGCGCGGCGCCCGTCTACAGTGGTAGGTTATATAAATAAGCAATGACAGCCTGACAACTATTTTCTCGACGTCCATGTCTTCTATTGAGCAACATCTTTTATATTCAACTCATCAACTGGCCGCCACGGCCACAAAGCGACCCGTGTGTCAGCCAGCAGCCTGATGGCTGGCTAGCTTCCAGTGCGCTCTCGCACTTAACACTGATTCACACCAGTCTACAGTAGACTTCACAGTCTCAGTGTGAAAGCGTTACCGTTTCCTGTCCCCTGAAATTCAATATATTTTTCTGTGACAGAATTAACAGAAAATACTGAGGAGATTGAGGCATTGATGTTAATTGACAAGAAACGGACGACGCACTGCAACGTGCTCTCTCGCAGTGGAGAAGTAAAACGTGACTATTGCGCGAAAAAACGACCATTTGTATGCAAAGTTGAACAGAAGGATATAACTTTCGACAGTCTCTGTAATGTTTATGGCACACTTATTCATTCAAGTAAGTTGGTTTTTTTTTTTTAAATATACTGAAGTTATCATCGTCATCATTGGCTTGTCCCTCTCCCATTATTTGTGGTCTTTCTTTTTTTATGTGAGAGGGGGCAAACGAGCATGTGGGTCACCTGGTGGAAAGCAATCACCACTGCCCATGGAGATCGGCGCCCATGGAGACCAAGGGGTCGCCGATCCGTTGCCAGCCTTTTAAGGGAAATGAAAACTCTATTCTTGAAGGCACCCATGTCGTAGTTGTTCGGAAATATCACGTTACGACATCTACGGTATCCGCTTCACATCAGGCGGGCCGTATGTTTGTCTGCCACCCGACGTATTATAAAAAAAGATCCAGTTAGGTACGTGCTGCTTATATTGAGCGATCAACAGTCGAATCCAAACCATTTGGATATGTCTCATCTTCTTGTGAAAACGCCTAAAGTCTTAAAACTAAATTTATTGATTTACTGTACTTTAAATTTGTATTATGACGTATGACGAGCTCAGTGGTCAATGGCTAACAATGGCCACTTTGACTCCGAGGTCGCGGGTTCGATCACCGCACAAGACAAATATTTGTGTGCATGAACATGGGTGTTTGTCTTGATCTGGATGTTTTCTATGTATTATAGGTATGTATGTATTTAAAAAAAGAAAACATGTAACTTCTTAAGTATTATATATATATCCGTTACCTAGTACCCGTAGTACCTACAAGCTTTGCTTTGTTTGGGACTAGATGACAGTGTGTAATTTGTCCTGGAATATTTATTTATTATGCAAATAAAGCACATTCATTCTATCTATCTATCTAAAAGCTTTGAGAAGTGTGCGTTGCCAGTGTATGTTGTCATATGGAACTGAGACGTGTGCGTAGCTCAACGATCGATGGAAAATCATTCAGAGTAGCTCTGAATCCAAAATGAGAATATCCGCAGTAGAACAAAAGTAGCAAATATAAGGTGGGAGGACCATGGATAGCCACTCTATCAAATAAACAGTCAATATTCGTTTATTTACTGGATAAATGTGTGGATAAGTGTGACAAGGGGGTGGGAGGGCTCCTAAATTTTGTGACGTAACATTTCAAAATCTATTATAATCTAAGTGTTAAAACACGAACTTTGAACTATTAACGAAAAACTTAACATTTGCAACTCTAGGTGTAAAATTTCAAAATATGTGACGTCACACTAGGGACGGGGGGAGTCTCACAAATGTGACCAACTGTGACAATGACGGGGGGAGGGGTCAAAAAATCATGAAATTCATTTGACGTAATTTATGGATGGCCCCTGACAAGCGCCCCGTTCCTTGTAAGGCCAAAATATTTTAAATTGTCTTTCCAGTGTGGGTTAAAAAGTTGAATGACCCTTACAAGTAAGGTATATTTTACTTCGTTTTAACTTTCCCAATGCAAACTAAAAAGTATTAATATTTTTGACATATTTAGATATAATAAGGTCAATGTGCCCTAATAAGGCCAATCGTCAAATTGTTGATCGGCCTTATAAGGAACCATTGACTTTTCTAGGAACACTACCGATATTTTAACTGAAATGGGAATAAAGTATTTTTTTTTCTTCTGTACCATAGAAAACCCTTATATGGATATATATTTAGAGTAAAAAAAAAGACAAGAATGGTTATTTACTTAAAAACTTACATTTTCCTGTGAGCGCAAATTACAATTTTAATCTCGACGAGCGAACTGGGCGAAGCGAAGGGCCCCACGGACAAAATAGTGAAACGAGCGACTCATCACCGCGTCTGTGTGCTTGAGTTCGATGAGTCATAGTATGAATAGAAGGAATTTGTCATCGAATAGCAATAACTGTGACTTTTTAATCGTTGGCCTTCAAAGGAGCATGGCCTTCCATGGTCTACCCACCTTACGTCAAGGAAGGAGTTGAAGTGGCAGTTAACCGGCTACATATCTTGTAGAACCAAAAACTGCTAGGAAAGAAGGTTTCACGAGTGATGGTCCCATACTGGTGCATGCAGTGTGGGACGACTCCCAACTATAACAACGAAGACTTCAAGAAAGTTGTACGGAGTCCATGAATGCAAGTCGCTCAGAATTACGTGTGGCGGCTCTGTGGCAGGGGAGATGGATGTTCAGCGGTAGACGAATCCGGGTTGATATGATGCTGATTTCAATTTCGCACGTAATTGGCAAATTCATTTCGCACGTAGTTTTATCTATTTACGAATCAAGCTAACCGAGATATATATATATATATATATATATATATATATATATATATATATATATATAATTTTTGGAATTACTTTGGAATAGTTATTTAAATTGCTTGCAGATTACCAGTACGTCAGTAGCGTCGGTAGCTGCTACAGAGTGCCAAATACAGCAATGTCTTGGAACGAGGCTTTCGCTGATTGCTATGCTGAACGTGCTCATCTAGTGGTGATAAACTCTGAAGCCGAGCATCAGGCAGTTTGGAACATCATCAAGAATGTGTCCTTCGTATGGATGGATCCGCCAGAGTACTTCTTCGCGGGGTATAAAGCGGAGTGGTTCAGTAAATATGATAAGCCACGGACTTTTAAAACAATAAATCGTAAGTATTTTGGATGCTAGGACACAGGCCTCCTCTCAATTTAAGGGGTTTAGAGTTCACCACACAGCTCATCTGCTGGTTGGCGGAACTCAGTGTTTTCTAGGCAAATGACATTTTGTTTAGCTGTATCTAAATAAGAAGTGAGAGTTTAACGTACGCTGCACGAACTTGCTCGAGATAAATAACCCCAACCACAGACAGGTTTACTTATAGTACGTAGTACTATTACTAATACTGTGCTTATAAGTAGGTTATAATGGGCTACAAGCATAGAATTTTTTCTTTCCTGTAACTCTACTATGGTTGCCAATGCTAATCTTGCGAATTTTAAACGAATGGAGCCTAATGTCACCAAGCTGCTCGCTCTATAAATAGTCGTAAACGGCTCATAGATATTTCATAACCGTAGATATGTGGACGTAGTAAGCGCACGGCATACATTACGTACCTGAGAATGCAAATGTGCAGCTTAATCGGTCGTTAATTTCAACGCAGTATGTGTCGCGAAATTGCAATAATGACTTCTAGGAAAAAGTAGACAACTATCATCCGTGACGTAACAAGAAATTCTGTTTAATAATAGTATTATTAACATAAATAGATAATAAATTATACAATTGCATAAAATATAGATACATTGCTGGTACCTAATATATGCTATTGGTGTCAGATACGACGCAATGAACGCGATGTTTATTCTGTTCGCTTCGCATAATACTCATTACTAATGTGTGCCTGTAGTAGTAGATGCGAGTAAATCTCAGTATACGTATAAACTTGCACCTTGTACTAATAATAATAGTAAGCGAACAGGGCGATATTGATTCTCGAACTCCCTTGAGAGAACCCTTGCTTTCAGTCCTTTAATTGGAATTGGACGTAATTTCCAAACGATAAGTATTGACGTTTCAGATGAAACTCTAGACGAGGCTGGCTACAATAATTGGGCAAACGGCGAACCGAACAATTTATATGGCAATGATCACTGCGGAGCGATCTCCAAGGAAGACGGCAAATTTTATGACGTAAGATGCGTAAGTCTACACTCGTTTGTTTGCGAGAAAGAAATAAGTACGTCGACAACCAATTGAGTAAACATAAATCGAAAATAGATTGTGTAGTTATTTAACTAACTGTTCAAACTAACTATTAACTGTTAAGATATAGTACTAAGTAATATTACAAGTAAGGCCCTTTTCTGATTTGTTTGCGCAGCAAAGTGCAGCATCAGCACTCCTGATTAGCTTTGTTTCGAGCTAATCAGGATCGTTCAATTGAAATATGTGCATTCGGTAAGTTTAAGATACTGCCTATGCACCGGACATGCTGGCGTTGCACCGCTGCTGCGCCGACAAATCAAGTGGCCTAAGTTAACTGATCACTTAGTCCGGCACCCAACTTGGAAATTGGAGTGCGGTGATAGAGCCCCGATGCTTGGGAACCCGAACGTCGGTCGCCACGAGCCACTCGACTTAAGAGTGCTTAAGTAATCTAATCGAACTGTGGCCCTACCGCCGAGCTCTACTAAGCTGAAGATGTTTGTCAATAACTTTAACCTAATAATCCGAGAGCTGGCACCAATTTTTGAGTAGGTATTTGAGGCAAGTTGAAAACTTGTCACATACCTCTCCTATTATACCCCAATTCGAAACTGCAGACCTGGCTGGTGAGTAGCGGGGCTAAATCAACTCCAAAATTTTTAAAAATATATTTTTTTTTTTGTTGCAAAAATATATTTGAGGCAATAAGCATTTTTTATATGTTGTACTTTAATGTTAAAAGAATAGAACAAAATATAAACCAGACGATTTAGTCGGGGTTTTAACATTGCCAGGCGCGTCTTAACATTGCCACAAATATATTTATTTGAAAAAAAAACATTATTTTTTCCAAAAATATATTTGAGGCAATTTGCAATTTTTATATGTTGTAGTTTAATGTATAAAGAATTAAAAAAAAATAAGCCAGATGATTCAGTCGGGGTTTTAACATTGCCAGGCGCGTGCAAAGATATTTAAAAAAAATATATTAGGTTGGGGAAAAAGTCTTTTCGTATTTTATATGAAAATTCAAAACATTTTTTAATAAAGTTTATTTACATTTAACTAAAGTATGTAGGTGCCATTTTGTTCCATAACTTTTTGCCATCTTGTAGGTAGAGACATGATCCCATTACTATAGAAATTTTGGGACTTCTGTTCAAAAAACCGCGACAAGTGGTTTTGGCAGTCTTCTCGTGATGTTAACCTGACATTGCCTAAAGAATGCTGAAGAGACTGAAACAGGTGGAAATCAGAAGGTGCAAGGTCAGGACTATACGGCGGATGCATTAACACCTCCCAGTCAAACTCTCTTAATTTTTGCTGAGTGGCTAAAGATGTGTGAGGTCTAGCGTTATCATGATGAAAAATCACACCCCTTCTGTTAATTAATTCTGGCCGCTTTCTCTCAAGTTTTTGCTTTAATCTCATCAGTTGTTCACAGTAGAGTTCAGAATCGATAGTCCTGCCTGGCGGTAACAGCTCATAATGAATAATGTCCTTCCAATCCCACCATACACACAGCATCACCTTGTTGCGGGTTAACCCGGGTTTCGCCAGAGTCTGTGAAGCCTGACCGGCCTTTGACCACGACCTTTTTATGCGCCACAACTGTTTTGTGGTCAATTCCTAGTTCTTCAGCTACGTCGTTACTACTGATATGCCGATCTTGCTCCACTTTTTCAAAAATGGCATCCATTTTATCCGTAACAGGGCGACCAGAGCGACGTGCATCTTTGACATCAAAATTTCCGGAATTGAAAACGCCTAAACCAAATTTGTGCTACTCTCACAGACACCACTAGGTCCATAAACGTCACAAATTTTTTCCGCAGCTTGCGTTGCATTTTTACCCTTTTTGTCGTAAAATTTTAAAATGTATCGAATTTCTTCATTAGATTCACTCATCTTGACAGTAAAAAAAACAAATGAAAATCACACATTTACCTAATTTGAATTTGGAATTATCTTTTTTAAAATTTAAACTTTTTAAGGATATCAAAACCTTTCAGATACAAATGGTATAACCAAAGAGATTTTATTACAAGTTCATACATACTATAATGCGAAAAGACTTTTTCCCCTACCTATTATAAAAGACTCTAATTCAAATGGAAAAGAGTCCCTTATTTATTGGTATGAATAAGCAATCTATTCAGTTATTGAACCGCAATAAAAGATGGTGGTAAGGGGGCATTTCAGTAGAGTTGGAGTGGGTAGGGCTGCTGCCGTATGGCAGCGTTCGGAGTATTATATTATGCAGCCGCTGTGAGCGCAAGCGAGACGGATATAGTTCACGCGAGTCGATTTCCACCGGCACTGTCGCACTGTGTTCCTCCAACTTTATGCACTCCTATTATTTCACAGGATTTTTTGATGTTACAATATCACTACTTATTATAAAACAAAGTCGCTGTCGCTGTCTGTCCGTCCCTATTTATGCTTAATTCTTTATAACTACGCAACGGATTTTGAAGCGGTTTTTTTTAAAGATAGAGTGATTCAAGAGGAAGGTTTATTGTATAAAACATGCATAATATTGTAGAGAAACACTGATAAATTTAGAGGTTTAGAGAGAGAGGACATTTTTTTTACGCTTACATTGCAAACGCTGGCTAAACCCCACGAGATAAATGAAAATAATGTACTACATTATTGTACACCTTAAAAAGATCAACAAAAAAATCCGCGATGGTATATGTCTATCACTTAAGGATAACCCACAATAACCATTTTTTATCCTTTACATTTTACGGAAAAAAATACCTCATTTACGAACTGATTTTAAGCAATATAGCATTAATCCTTATCCAATTAAATACCTTAAATACATTGTCCATTTAATATAGATCAATATGGCCATTTACAGCATATATTTTAAATTAATATTTCCGAAGATATTACAGATTTAAAATGCAGGGACATATCGTTGCGGCGGTACTGGCCCGGCCGACGGCGCATGCCTATCTCGTACATTGCGCGTCGAAGGTCGCGCTTCGCCCTATCTGTCTATCTTCTAAATACATATAATAAAAGAGAAATATTTAGGGGTTGATGCTACTCACGTCCGCAGGCTATACCCTAGTTTCCCTGCACGTGACCCCCGGGTGGTGCTAATCGAGTAGCTTTTTTCCTGATGTGGTAGAGCCAAGCTGTAGTCGTTTGGTGTCCAGAATATGATCGCGGTCAGGATTTGGACATTAAATGATTGCAGCTCGTAATTGGGCCGGCTCGTCCGGGGCAGTACCACTCTCTCACAGAAAACCGGCGTGAAGTAATAGCTCGCTATTGCGTTTCGTACGGTGAGTGTTGAGACCCGGAGCCCAATCCAAAACCCACAACTCTAAATATGGCAGCGGTAGTACAAAGAATAATACCCCAGGAGGGTACCGTCATCGTTTGGTGACGGAGAATCCCTCCCTGAGCACCATTACTCAGGCCGCCCGACGTATTCTGGGGCGGGCACTACGCCGCTCTGTATTTCTGCCGGGAGCAAACACAAGAAGAGTGTGGTGGCACCTCCCCCTGAGCTCTGTGTTCTGTAACATTAGGGGGCTTAATTCCAACTTAAATGCTGTCCATCATCATCTGGAGACGGCTGGGCCGGCCATGCTCTTTTTGACGGAAACTCAGATATTCCCCCCTGCTGACATCTCGTATCTGCGCTACCCGGGATACAAACTGGAACATCACTTTGTGCCTCGAGCCGGTGTTTGCGCGTACATTCGGGAGGATATCTGCTGTCGACGTCTTGGCAGACTTGAAGCGAGGGACCTGTCAATAATGTGGCTGCGCACAGATTTCGAGGACCGCACTCGTATCTATGCGTGCCTCTACAGGTCCCATAGCGGTAATGTCGAAACGGAGCGTCTTGTGGAGCACATTCAAACGACGACTGACAGTATACTCCAGCAGATGCCATCTGCAGAAATTGTAATACTGGGTGATTTTAATGCCCACCATATCGAATGGTTAGGATCAAGATCAACTGACCATGCTGGAAGAACTTTCCATGACTTTGCCTCGGCATATGATCTGGCACAGCTAGTTTCCTCGCCCACGCGGGTGCCGGATGTGTCGGACCATATAGCGTCCCTTTTGGATCTTTTGCTGACCTCCCACCCTGAAAATTATCGTGTATCTGTTGACGCCCCTCTTGGGTCTTCGGATCATTGCCTCGTGAGGAGTATTGTGCCGCTCACCCGCCAAAAGCGGCCGCGGTCGGCCGGTACACGTCGTGTGTGGCATTTTGGGTCAGCGGATTGGGATGGGCTGCGTGGTTTCCTGGCCTCCTACCCTTGGGGGCGAGTTTGCTTTTCGCTGGACGATCCCAGCGCCTGTGCTAATGCTGTCGCTGATGTGGTTCTGCAGGGCATGGAACTCTTTATTCCTAACTCTGCGGTGGCAAATCTCGACCATGGTTCGGTGGGTCTTGCAAAGCCGCGTTGCGTCATAAGCAGGATTCTTACCGAGCCTGGTCCGAGGCTCGGGCCGCTGGAGATGCAAATACCGGTGTCCTCAAAAAAAATTACAACGCTGCCTCAAGGTCCTTTAAGGGCTGCATTGCCAAGGCAAAGTCCAAATTCATTAGCAAAATTGGTGAGAGATTAGTGCGTTTGCCCTCTGGGTCTCGTGCGTTCTGGTCGCTCGCCAAGGCTATTCAAGGTAACTTCTGTCGGTCGTCGTTTCCACCATTGCACCGAGTGGATGACTCACTGGCCCACACTGCAAGAGAAAAAGCCGACCTCCTGGGTTTTCTCTTTGCGTCTAACTCGACTCTCGATGATCAGGGAGCAGCACCGCCAACCATCCCACGGTGTGAGAGTTCTATGCCAGACATTAAGTTCTCGCAAAGAGCTGTCCGTAGAGCGCTTTTCTCCCTGAACATCCATAAATCGAGTGGGCCGGATGGCATTCCACCTATTGTTCTAAAAACGTGTGCTCCAGAGTTAGCTCCGATTTTAACACGCCTATTTCGGTACTCCTACTCACTTGGCGTGGTCCCCTGCTCGTGGAAGGAGGCTATGGTCCACCCGATCCCTAAAAAAGGCACTTGTTCAGATCCGTCCAATTATAGGCCCATTGCGATAACTTCCATATTTTCCAAAATCATGGAAACTATTATCAACCAACAGCTTGTAGCCTACTTGGAGAGTCACCAGCTGATAAATGATCGCCAATATGGTTTCCGCCGTGGTCGCTCAGCTGGTGATCTTCTGGTATATTTGACTCACCGTTGGGCGGAGTCAGTGGAAAGCAAGGGCGAGGCTTTGGCTGCTAGTCTGGACATAGCAAAAGCTTTTGATCGGGTGTGGCATAAAGCATTACTTTCCAAACTTCCTTCTTTTGGGCTACCTGAGAAGCTTTGCATTTGGATTGCCAGTTTTCTCACTGAGCGTAGCATCAAAGTTGTGGTTGACGGAGCACGCTCGGATCCACTACCCTTGAATGCTGGCGTACCACAAGGCTGTGTATTGTCCCCCACATTGTTTCTTCTGCATATCAATGACTTGCTACTTGTACACAATGTTCATTGCTATGCGGACGACAGTACAGTGGACGTGGGATACACTGGCCAAGCTAATGTTTCTCGGGACTGCGTCGATGAGTACCGAACAAAACTTGTGTCTGAGATTGAGACGTCTCTTGGACACGTCTCGGATTGGGATAGATTGAACTTGGTACAGCTAAATCCCTCAAAGACTCAGGTTTGTGCGTTTACCGCTAAAAAGTCCCCGTTTATCGTAGCTCCTAGATTAGAAGGTACTCCCCTTAGTGTTAGTCCCAACATTTCCATCTTGGGTGTCGACATATCGAGTGATGTTCAGTTTCGCGGCCACTTGGAGTGCAAGGCCAAACTGGCTTCTAAGAAGATTGGGGTCATCAATAAAGCCAGGCGGTATTTTACACCCCGACATCGCCTTCAACTATATAAAGCCCAGGTTCGCCCTCACATGGAGTACTGTTCGCATCTCTGGGCCGGTGCGCCCCAATACTTGCTTACTTCATTTGACCGCATACAACGAAGAGCAGTTCGAATCGTCGGGGACCCAATGATCTCGGATGGACTGGACTCTCTCTCTACACGCAGAGATGTAGCGTCTCTTTGCGTTCTATACAAATTATATCACGGGGAGTGCTCGGATGAGCTGTTTGATTTGATACCTGCCGCTGAATTCCACTATCGTACAACTCGCCATAAATTGAAATTCCACCCATATCATCTTGATAATTGGCGATCTACTACAGTACGTTTCCTAAGGCATTTTATACCACGAACGGTTAAATTGTGGAATCAACTTCCCTCAGCGGTATTTCCAAACAATTACGACATGGGAGCCTTCAAGAATAGAGTATTTAATTCCCTTAAAAGGCTGGCAACGGATCGGCGATCCTTTGGTGTTGCTGATCTCCATGGGCGGTGGTGATTGCTTTCCATCAGGTGACCCACATGCTCGTTTGCCCCCCTCTCATATAAAAAAAAAAAAAAAAAAAAAAAAAGAAAACCGCTGTCTCGCTCACTCACTCATCACGAAATCTCAAAAACTACAAGTGCAAGGAGTCTCAAATTTTGCACGGGGTTCCTTTTAGGACGTAGGTGCTCACTAAGACGGGAATTTGGAAAATTCAACCCCTAAGGGGGTGAAACGGGGTCCAAAGTTTGTATGGGGAAACAAGATTAGTTGGTCTATTTTATCCGAAACTTTGCACGAATACTTCTATAGATAAATGAGTAAACAAGTGTTTCAGAATTCTTCAAAATTTAGCCCCTAAATGTAGTAAAATGGGGTGAAAAAGTCTGCAAATCGTCATGGGCATTGTTTTCATGGTTTATATGGTCGCTGATTACGAAAACAACAACGATTTTAAAATTCAACGTGGCTAACGTGGGCAAAGTCTCAACCGTTATGTCCCTGCATTTTAAATCTGTAATATCTTCTAAAATATTGATTTAAATTACATGCTGTAAAGGGCCATATTGATCTATATTAAATGCATAATATTTTTAAGGTACCTAATTGGAAAAGGATTAATGCGATATTGCTTAAAATCGCTTCGTAAATAATACATTATTTCTTGTAAAAAGTAAAAGATAACAAACGGTTATTGTGGGTTATCCCTAAGAGATAGACATATTCCAACGCGGACTTTTTTGTAGACCATTTTAAGGTGAACAATACTGTATTACATTATTTTGATCTATCTCGTAGTATTCAGTTACCGTTTGTAATGTAAGCACAAAAAATGTGTTTATTTACGACATCACTTTAGAAACCTCTATTGTCTTATATAAATTATCAGTGTTTCTCTGCTATATATGCATGTTGGCCGTGTGGTTTCCGGCAAACTAGAATAGAATTACTCCGTCTCTTCCCGTGGATGTCGTACAAGGCGACCAAGGGAAATTCATTACCAAACATCGATCAGGCTTCCCCAACCCGTCTGGCCAGCGTGGGGAGTGTAGGCCAAATCCTCCTTCTGTCTGGGACGGACGAGAGAGGGTCATGCTCCTGTAGTGTAGACTAAAATGACCTGATGATTATGCATGCATTACACGTATAAACCTTCCTGTTGAATCACTCTATCTATTTAAAAAAAACGCATCAAAATCCGTTGCGTAGTTTTAAAGAACTAAGAATACATAGGGACGGACAGACAGGGAAGCGACTTTGTTTTATAATATGTAGTGAAGAGAATTGAAATATTTAATAATTTATTATAATCGTGATAATTTGACACACGAATATGCCTACATTCTGGATACAAATTTAAATATATCAAATTCAAAACTAATGTAAACTATTTCATGTAAACATTCGATCAAACACAAAAAAATTTAATCAGCATGGAACACATAGTCACTACCGCTAAAAATATCATACATTTGTTAGTGATAACAGAAGTCAATGTAAAAGACGACTGTTCTTGTTTATTTAATTTACCAGATTATTTTTTACATACAGAACTAAGAAAAAACAGAAAAGGGGGAGGAATTTTGTTATATGTGCATAAGAGTATAAATTTTACTAGACACAGTGTTTACTTGAGTGAATGCGAAGGTATCATTGGCGAAATTTACTGTAAACAAAATCATCAGAAAATAGGATTGTGCGCAGCATGCGACATTCACTCACAGGATGTCCCTGTCTAAGACAATTTACACATAATTTGTATTTAGATACATCTGCCATTTTTCCATCAATATCTTTAGAATTAAATACCAAGCAATTTTATGATTATCGTTGCAAATTATACAGGTGTAAACATTAGGCTTATGTTGCTTATTATTGGTAGTTGCAAATGATTTTGTGTAAGCACCTTGTTTATGTTGTTGATTGCTTGACACAGAGTAATTACGTTGCACTGATGCATGCATAGGCTTAAAAGTATTAACATCGCGCCTGTTACGGCTCATAAATTCAAGCACGTCCGCACGGTCTATCAAAAACTTGAAAAACTGTTCCAAAGTTGGCACATCACTGTCTACGTTATTGCGACATTCCTCCCACTTCATCAATGTATTACTGTCAAACTTAGAACATAGCATAAAAAATATTAGTAAAATAAAATATTAGTATATCTCACTTATCTGTCGGTTGCCCTAAACTGTTCAAAGCACGTAAATTTTTTGTAACATGATCGACAAAAATCTCAATGATCGTTCAGATTCCTGTGGAAGTGGCTTAATTGTAAACAAAGAATTTAAATGCTGATTTATTAACAGTCTTTTATTGTTATAACGGCCACAAAGCAACTTCCAGGCTTCACTATAATTGGCAGAAGAAACTTCAAGATTTGAAATGATCCTAGCTGCATCTCCCTCCAAATATGAATTCAAAAAGTGATTTTTTTTAATTGTCGCAATTTTAAAGTTGTTGTGAATAAGACTCTCGAATGTGTCTCGGAACTCTAACCACCGAAAATATGAACCATCGAAGCGATTTATTTGTATCTGAGGAAGTTTCAATCCAACCTCTGGGATATTTGCACAACATGCATTCGCAAGGACCGAGTTGCGACGATGTTCACATTCGGAAGCCTTAGAAAAATTATCTACCAAAGCCTGAGCGGTAGCTATGTTTACAACAATATCTTGCTCAATATTATCTCACTCATCGACTTCCACAGAAATATTGTCCGGATTTAAAACCTCTATCTCATTTTGCAAGTCATCAAACTTTACCGATAATGTTTCAAACTTAGCCAGTTTAAGCTTCAATTCTATTATTTGAATATCTGTTAATTCAGTTTCTATAGAAATACTATTTAAATAATACCTAAATTTTGTGATCTGACCCTTAATAGACGATCGTTTTGTTAATAATTCCCGTAGTCGAGACATATTTGTAGATGGCTTATTAAAACAAAATTAATAGTAAATAAAAAATAATCTACAAAAAAAATTAATTAAAAATCTCACGCTCCTTATTCCGACGGTACTTGCCGACCAGGAAACCGGTTCGCATGTGCTCAGCTGATGGTCCAATATCAGAGGTAAGTGAAATAATAGGCTTGCACAACGCTTCGATATAGTCCTGGAAACGTTCGGCGAAAGAATATTAAAATCGGGTAAATAAGAGCCTTAAAAAAGGCAAGTGGTTTGGCAGCGTTGGCAACGTGCGTCTTATACCCCTAGTAACAAGATTGCATACGCTACAATAAATGCCTACCATCAGGCGGTTCGTATCCTTGGTTGCTCGTTGCCACCAAAATGGTATGCAAATAACGATACGTGTCAAAGAAAGACGTTTAATAATATTTTAAACAAAAGGAGGATTGGACTACACTCCCCAAGCTGGCCGATGTTTTATAATGTAGTTCCCTTAGTCGCCTTGTACGACATCCACGGGAAGAGATGGGGTGACCCTATTCTAGTCTGCCGGAAATCACACGGCCAAACTGTTGTGGTGCACAATAACTTGAAATATTAAGGCTGCCTAACGAACCCCAAAATGTAATAGATTTTAGGTACCTACCACACCCCAACGTTGATCAAGCGATAGCCTTAATAATTTCTACAAAACACTACTTTAAATATGAAATAAATTTTGAAAAATATTAATTACGGTATTTAAATTATAAAATAAATGTTAATTGTACGAATAGTTACAAGTTTAGTGTAAAATATTTTTTATGTTCACCTATGTAGGTAGGTACGAACGATATAATTCGTTGCAATAAATTTCGAATTATTTAATATAATTTTATCAATTACGTTAGGAAAATCACCTTTATTTGCACAAGTGAACTAGGATGGATAGAAAGTGGATGGAAAATAGAAAAGAAAGGGCACTTATCTTATGTGGGCTTCCGTGCTGATAACTTCTTGCTCGCCAGTATTTCTTCCGATTTTTTGTAATTTTGCGCTTGGTTCTTTGTTGTTCCCGTCATGGGCCACCAATATGTATATTTAGGTATACACTGGTGGTAAATGATACTACTTTTGGATATTGTGTAAATCGATGTTTATTCGACGAGACTCTGTGGAGAAGTGAGGTATTGTATAGACGGCGGCTGAACGGCCGCTCGTATCCAGCAGCTACGCGATAAGTTGTTGCTATTTAGAAGACTGCAGGCGTTGCGCCGCAACAACCATTTTGGAACCGTTTTTTCTAAGTACCTCCTGAACATTGTCCAACTCCTGCTCCAAATGTTCAGGGTCACAAAGATCGTGGGCTCTGTTCTTTAGTGATGTCATAACGGAATGCAAACGACGAAGGTGGTGATGGGACGTTGCATGTAAGTACCATATCCGTGTGAGTAGGCTTGCGGTACACACGGTGTGCCAATGATCTATTTTCACGGAAATCCTTACATCTAGGAAAGACAATGATCTACCCGTCTCCATTTCGTACGTGAACCTCAGTTTAGGGTGAATGGAATTGAGATGTTGAATATATTGATCCACATAATGTTTGCTTCGTTTGACAATACTAAAAACATCGTCTAGGTATCCTTTCCAAAGTCTGATGGTCTGCGGGTCCGCAGAACGGAGACAAAGTGATGCCGCTGAAACAGTCAGCCTATGACTACGGCCGATCCTGATGGAAACGTCAGGCAATAATAATGTACAATACCTCACATGCAAGATCGCATTAATTCCCGTGGTTATGATATAATGATAAAGCAACGCGAAAGTTGCATGATTGAAATTATAATAACCTTTTAGAATTAGAATTAACGCGATAAAAATGTTATTAGTACAATCAATAACGACAGTCTCATTACAGTACTGAGAGAGCCGTCATGTTTTTGTACATTTTAATTGGTACGTATATTTTAAAATTAATTTTACTAGACGATCCCCGTGAGTTTGTTGATTTGATTAAAAAGTGACCAACGTCTACGATGAGTATATACACTTATTTTTGGGAGCTGCAATTCTGGGTGGGAGAAGTCCGAAACAAAATTAAAAGATGACGATGTCTTAAAACTTAAAACATGTGATGGAAGATGGGAGAAACGATAGAGTGAAGGCCGCGTGTTAGGCGAAGAAGAATTGGACGACTGTCGTCTAGATGAATCGATGATTTCAAAACAGCGTGTAGGTTGAATGCCGAACGCGGAGGATCGTATTTGGTGGAAAGCATTGAGGGAGGCCTATGCCTATATCCCTTTAGTTCGCAATAGAAATTGTGGTAAAAATTGCTGTTGTTTTTTAACTATTCGATCTATGAATGTCATAAATTACTTAAAAAAAATTAAATAAAAAATCTGTAAATAACATTTTTTTGGAAACTGGATGTTTAAAATACATAACATTGCGAAGTAGCTAATGTTTAAATATTAAAAATTTATGTTACGTATTCTTAACTTTGCGAAATGCACAGGAAACGAAAAATAACATTTCTACGGTTGTTTTTAATACAATTTTTTATTAGTTTAAGAAAATTATAAAGGGAATAATTGCAGACAGTACATAGAATATTTATGAAACATTTTTAAACTGTTGCGCTTCCTTAATTCCAGAATTCCTTACGATTAACAGTTATAGACTTCAGTTTTTTTACAAGGTGTACCTATAAATTCGTATTTTGAATAATCAAATCAATAACGTCTAAAAAAATCGTAAAAGTAATCGGATGGCGACTTTGAATCTGAACCAAATTCAATAAAAGTAATTTCTTCTAGTATTACACGATTTTAAAATTTACCGCTTTCCCATCACAATCCAATGGTTTTCAAACAAACGGTTTATTTATCTTTATCAACAATGTTGCTAAAGGATTAAATTTGTTTTTTGAACGTGTTTTCTTGGTAACACTAAAAACTACAGGACTTGATGGATCAGACAAAACATAAGATATAGCTTGGGTAGCAAGTAAATCTTGCGGTAAGATTTGTTTCGCGAGGACCTGACAAATAGATGGAGTGGGTGGTACCAGATCTTCAGGCAACACGGTATCATATAAATCCTCCAAAATGTTAAGTCGTTTAGATGAAGAATTGAAAAATCGAGGTTCAAAGTTATAATCATTATCGTCATTTGTCATATTTTCCCTATCATTTCCTGATATGCTACTATTCCTAGAAGAAGTATCACACGGTGGTGTAAGTGCCAGAATCTTCTTTACACGTTCTAATTGCAGGTTATGCTACAACAAAATAAAGCTAACAATCATGAAAAGACCCTCCAACACCAAATTTACCGAAATAAAAAGCCATTATGTACATCCCTTATCATTTCGCAATGTTAGTTATTCTTTACATTCTTATCCTCATCTCAATTATCGGTATCTTCGCAATGTTAACTATAGCTAACATTCAACTTTAACATGTTTTAGCACATACAAACTTGCATTTTTAATAATACTGTAATTGTACAATTATACAATGCGAACACAAAAACATAAATAACATACAATATTAAGGCAAATCAAGCAACTTAAGTAAAAATATTGATATTTCTTAACTTAGGCGCGGGAGCAGCTCGAGGTTGGGTTGCTATTTTTCACCTTCATGTCAGAATTTACAACACAATGACGTTTTTTATTTTTTTATGCGTGCGTAGTAATGATCTTTACTTATTATTAGAAAAAAACCGTAAGATAATCGATGTTGTATTGTAAATAAAATTTTAGTTATATATACGTTAAGTATACCTAACGTTGCGAACTAAAGGGATATCAAACACTGGGTACAGGCTGATGACTATGATAGCTTAAAAACCAAAACATTATTATTCTTTTTTTTTTCAAAGTGAGACGTCATACGCTTCCTTAATATATTGATTGATATATTGAGTGTATTAATTTCTGGGCAGTAGATATTTTGTTAATTCTAGTCTCGAAAACACAGTACTACAACTTTATACACTCGTCTTTTTTAAATTAGGTGATAAATTAAACCTCTGGTAATACGATAATACCGATCATCAGTATGGGTGAGATTAGAATAAACCTTGAACAGCTGAAAAATTATAATCTAAACCAAAACTGTATATGTTTAGAAGTAATGTGTTAGGAGATGATTGTAATTTTTCCTGTTGTCCAAATAAATAAAAATGTGCACAGACGAACGCGGTGATTGAAGAAACTGTGCTAACATTCCATTTTACCAACTTTAACGAACCTTATTTTATACTAGCTGACTCGCGCAACTTCGTATGCGTGAGAGTGAAGCGTAAGCTTACCATTTGAAAGGTGAGGTGGTATAGTGACCCAAATTTAAAAGATAGACACATGCTGCCATGGACTTTTTTTTAGATCTTTTTAAGATGAATAATTCCATCGTATATAATTGTTGCGTAACTTGAACCGTTTACGCAGCGCACGCAACGGAAGCTCTCAAAAGGTATATATTTTTTTCCCCATTTTTGCAACATTTTTCATTGGTGCTCCGCTCCTATTGGTGGTAGCGTGATGATATATAGCCTATAGCCTTCCTCGAAAAATAGGCTATCTAACACACAAATAATTTTTCAATTCGAATATATACTCTTCAGCTTTATAATATTAGTATAGATTCGCGATTCTTGTTCTGTAGGATACATTTTGTTGCATTATCCAAATAATAACTAGCTTATGCCATTCTCAAGGGATCGAATCGACATGATTTTTTGCATAGACCACTATTTTGCATAGTGGTCTATGCAAAAAATCATGTCGATTCGATCCCTTGCTCTCTGAAAAATAAAACCAAATTCATCCCACGGGAAAAAGTACCCTAAAGCATAAAAAAACTATATCGATTCGACCACTTCTTCTATGAAAACTGAAACCAAATTTATCCGACTGGAACCTTACATTTTTTCGGGGTAACAAGTATAGCACTATTCCAGACTATAATCTATCTCTGTGCCAAATTTCATCCAGATCCGTTGAACTGTTCTGGTGTAATTGAGTAACAAACATGTAGGTATCCATCCAAACTTTCGTATTTATAATTATTAATGATTAAATTAATATTAATTAATTAAATAATAAAAATATATAATCAGTAAGAAATAAGATTTATTTATCTACTAGCTTTCACCCGAGGCTTCGCCCGTTCGGCACCACGTATTACGGAACTTCGTTCGTAGTATATTATCTGTTGTGAAATAAACTTTTAAATAGTAATTCATCTACCATTGAATGATAGTTTACATTATTAGAAAATATTTATCTTTTCCAGTTTATCAAACAACCTCACAGATCTTACCATCGAAATCATAGCATTTTCAATTTTTTGATCATGAATCTATATTTCCAATATGTAGACGATTAGGTACCTACTATTTTATGTTTATATTACTTTTTTAAATTAGATTGTTTATTGACCATTAGGTACCATACAACCCGCGCGGAACAATTAGTGTACCACTGTAACAAATGGATTTTATTCAGTCTCATAATCAGTCATTAAAATAAATGTTGAAAGATATTAATTATTAAAATATTATTTGCCGATCTAAAGTGTAACTTCTTCGTTTCTGTGCGAGGTACCTACTTATTTAACTCGTACCTGTGGGTTGAATATCGCCGTCAATAGTGTACTATTTATTTTATATCTACTGGCCAGGGTATGCCAGTTTCAGTAAATTACTATATAAATACATATACTATGTAAGAAATGAATAATGTGTCAGACCTAGAGCACACATGGGCACGTCCATGGTACTTATACGAGTCATATAAGTTTATTCATATTTTTTATAAAGTTGGTTCCAATTTTTAAACACAGAATTCTATTTTAAAATTAGTCATCCGATCATTCGCACAATCATAATATTGTTTATCTTGCCTAATCCTGTCACACTCTACGATGGAGCAAGCTATGTACAGCGAAACTCAAGTGGGGGCAAGGACTTCCCAGTCGCCACCGGCAGCGACTGGGAATTTTTATTTCCATTTGCCTCCGGTGGCAGTCCCCACGGGGGTGACTGGGAATAATTCATTCGGTGAATGAATTTACTACACGCAAAAATGCGATTTATTTATGGAGCGGCCAGGCTGTGGTTACTTATCGCGCTTTGAACAATAATTAGGCCGTCAGATAAAGACATAAAAAGAGGCTAAATTCGCAAAGTGCGATGTAGTTCTGCATTTTTGGTTTGTTGTATGGGTATGTTAGGGTAGTGTGAATTCAAATTTGCAACTTTGAAAAACTTGTGGAAACAGAGAAATTCGAGAAAAACTTCGAAATTTTGGAAGTTTTTCTCGAATTTCTCAGTTTCCACAAGTTTTTCAATGTTGCAAATTTAAATTCACATTACCCTAATGGACCCACACAACATATCAATAACAACATAAAAATATTTTTTTAATACAGTTGCTCAAAAAGTGGCGTATTGCGTTCGGGATGTGGGCACATACTCGTGCTTTTTCTTTAGCTTTTCCGAACTCGTGCGTTCTCTTTCCCAACTGTCAAAATAATGTCTATTAAAAAAAAGAAAAAACCAACCACGAAGTTTTTACTAAAAAAAATTCATAGAAGTTTTTATGATTCATGCAAATATTTCTAAAAAGAAACTACTAATTTCTTTCGATATCAGATTTAATGATTTGATTCAATGAATTAGGTGTTTCATTTCATTTCTTCTCATTAAATTTCATTTTCATTTCATATCAATAAAAAAAATCTACTGAAGACTTGGCTGTATGGGCATAGTTCCCTTTGCCTACCCAGATTGGGTGAAGAAAACAAAAAAAATATCTCTGCTTATATTATTTTACGGTTGGCGCCATTTTCCAAAAAAATTCTTTGCGATTAGTTAGTTGAGTTATTTGTGTTTTTATTATTTTATTAAATTGCTTCATTTTTTCGCAACTATATTAAATATTTGTTCAAAGTTGTTCTGTAACCATGCGGAACCGTCATTGCAACTTGTTCCGACTGTCAACCCTCACCTTCGGCTGCGCCTCGGCTCGGGTAGCCATTTGTCGAAACTCTTTGCAATGACAGGCTTTCCGCACTCGTAATGAAATATACTATGTTATAGTGTGATAAATTTGTCTAACTTGAATTTTATCGTCAAATTCGAATAATTTGTCTAAACTTTGTTTTATAAACTAAAGTTTTGACACACTACAACAAATTATTTTACAAATTATAGTCGATTCCAAATTTCTTCTGAATATAAGTAATGCTGTATTTCACCATCATTTGATTTGGAAGAAATATACTTTTTTCAAGATTTTCAACAATATTTACAAACTTAGGTGACCTAATAATCTCTGATCGGCTGAAGTCTCTCTACACGAAGAGATGTTGCATCTCTGTGCGTTCTATATAAAATATACCACATGGAGATGCCTGCCGCTGAGTTACAGTATCGAACAATTCGCCATAAATTAAAATTCCATCCATATCATCTTGATAATTGTGTGATCTACAACAGTGAAGTTGTGGAATCAACTTCTCTCAGCACGCTCGTATCCACCACAATACGGCCAGCTGACTTTTTTGTATCTTCGAATAATTGCGTTAACTATCATTTAACAACTTTTCAGTCGGGAGGAAATGGCTGAAAACATTTTTTTTTTTACGTGATTAACAGGCTGCCGCTGCCCAACCCACCTACGGAGCGGCAGCTGACGTTTACCATACTGCATAATACAACTCCGAGTTATCGCTTGAGAGGAAATGACTGACAAAATATACTATCTGGCTCACGGACTATTTATTTATTTATAATTTACTAGCAAAGTACCCGTGCTTCGCTACGGGATCACTCCTGATTTGCGTCTATTTTTGTTAAGATTCCAGATATTTCATTTTTTCCTCTTAAAGGACTGTTTCGTATTGACCATTATTACAAACATGCACCATTTAGCTTAAGACGTCCCGGTAAACAATATTTTTGGCATTCGCACCAGGAGCCAAAATTGCAAGGCTTCCAGGAGAACTTACTCCTGAGCAAGCTACATACAACTGATCATGAGAGAAACAGTCCTGTCTCAAGTCAACCCCAGCGACCTTTAGAGACTGCCCCCTGAGCTTTGTTAATGGTCATAGCAAAACACCTTAATGGGAAATTTAAGTTTCTTAAATTTATATTATGTAGGTATACCCCATAAAGTCGGTACTTAGAATAGGTTTTTCAATTAGTTTTCTGCACCAAAGGTAGCTTTATTTGAAGGACGCAGTTTTTTTTTACGCCCTACGCGCGCGATGGACAACCTCCGGGGGTAACTAACTACTGGGATGAGGTGAGCGATAAACCGTCATGGATAACCCCATGGTTTGAAATAATCTCTCGTATATTCCTTAATAACGAAAGCATAGCGCGCTGTACAAATGCTAGGTATAGCGCCATCTAGTGATGAGTTAATTAAAATAAATATAACATTTTTAGACATTTCTTGGCTTAGCGCTGGTCAAAAGTTAATCAGTAACCCATAAACCCTTTTTTTATGAACAACTATTCCACCAAGTCTCAAAATCGTAGGTCGATTTCCAAAAAGAGGGTTTTTTTTCAACCTCCTATTTTCAACGAAGGGGCGAAATTTCGGAAAATTCCGTCTTAGTGCGCGCTTACATTGTATAGGTGAACACATATCCAAAGTCAGTGGTCTGGGCTGTGCGTTGATTAGCGAGTCAGTCAGTCAGTCAACCAGTGAGCTTCAGTCAACACACAAATCTTATTCCATCAACCTAAGAAGTATAAATCAAAGTTTAAAAAAATTACATGATGATGGTCACGTTAGCCACCTTGAATTTTAAAATCGTTGTTGTTTTCATAATCAGCGACCCGTTAAAATATAAAAACAAGATTATCTTTGATGATTTTCAGACTTTTTGACAGCATTTTACTCTTTTTTTTGTGTTGAATTTCGATAAATCCTGAAACACGTGTTGACTCATTTATCTATAGAAGTACTCGTGTAAAGTTTAGGATGAAATAGTCTAACTAATCTCATTTTCCTACACACACTGTGGACCTCTGTTTCACTCTCTTGGGGGTAAAATTTTAAAAATCCTTTTAAGTAATTTCGTGTCCACTATGTTATATTTTCAAATCAATTCCATTTTCGTAATTGACGTCCCAGAAAACCATATAATCAACACCCATATCGATATTATGACATTTCAACCCCATTACACCCCCATAGGGGTGATTTTATGTCACGTCGGCTATGTTGGATAAAATAGTTGTTGTTTTCGTAATCAGCGACCCGATAAACCATAAAAACAATACCCATGACGATTTTCAGATTTTTTTCACCCCATTTTACCCCTTTAGGGGTTGAATTTTGAAAAATCCTGAAACACGTGTTTACTCATTTATCGAGTACTCGTGTAAAGTTTCGAATAAAATAGTCCAACTAATCTTGCTTCCCCATACAAACTTTGGACCCCCGTTTCACCCCGTTAGGGGATGAATTTTGAAAAATCCTTTCTTAGTGCACCCCTAGACGTCATAAGGAACCTACTTGCCAAATTTGGAAATTCTAGACCCAGCGGTTTGGGCTGTGCGTTGATTAGTGAGTCAGTGAGGACAAAGCCTTTTATTATTATAGGTTACATTATTATTACTGGTTTCTCCAATGCTACAATGTAGGTAGTTAAGATTACATATTATTTTCTATACAATAATATAAGTTAAATACAGTAGCCCTTGTGAACTCGGTCAACGGGCAACAGAATACATCCACGGTATTAGCAACCGCGTTAAGTGTCCTCAGGGCTCTCACAAATGGTGTCTGGTTCATGATGTTAATTCGCGTGCGTGGAACTGAGAACAACGGTGGCCTACGTCGCCGAAACGTAACACAGCGCCATCTTGTGCAACACGCCCGGGTTGAATAATTAGTTGAACACCCGACCCCGTAATAACTTGACCAATGTAGCAAGACTATGGCCACGTCTCACATCCAGCGTGTTATAACACGCTGGATGTGAGACGTGGCTCCCACCATTCCTAGTACGAACAACGTGGGGTACATTAACGGGTAATACGGGTACTACACACCATATAATTTTCGATACATGAATTTAATGTATTTATTCTGTATCCGTTCTAGTATCACTTATATTTGGTATCATGCGGTGCCCAAATGAACGCATTATACTCCAGGTAACTCTTAACAAGAGCTTCGTACAGGGCTCGCACCGCATTCAAATTTGTGAATCCACAGGATTGGCGCAACATAAATCCCAAGTTCCGATATGCGTTCTTGCAAACTTTGCTTATGTGTTCCGGAAGATTGAGGTCAGGAGTAAAGTGAGCTCCGAGGTCTTTTATGTACCTCACTCGCTGTATTGGGGTGCCTTACCGATACTAGATGACAATGTGTAGGTACTAGGTAATTTGTCTAGGAATATTTATTTATTGTCTTTATTTTCTACTATGTTGAGACATTTATTTCGAGAAATTCTATAAATTGAACATAATGAAAATAACTTACTGATAAGGAAAAATATACAATTTAAATAAAAACTAATTATGGCTAATTATACTTATATACAAACAAAACGGAAATAACAAAAACTAATTAAAATTAATAAAATGTAACTAATAATTTAAATAGCGTCAAAAAATTCTTCCGCGTCGCTATCAAAGGGTAACGTGGCTAGAAGGCTAGCAGCATTGCCACGCTGGATGGCAATGCTTATTTGCTGAGCGAGAAATAGGCCAGCCCTTTGGTCGCGGGAAGAATCGACCAAACGTTTGGAGATCTCTCTAAATTATTTATTGATTTATTAATGCACATTTTAAATGAGTGGGATACCGAAATCGGTTCGATTTTGATAGAACTTGGTAAATAAGTAGGTACATTATAATATACAATCCAATTCACATGTTCATGGGGCAACCAGTTTAGTAGGTTTTGAGAACAGGCCCCTTACCACAGAATAATCCCTTACCACCAACTCTTATTGCGATTCAATAACTGAATAGAATTATACATATCAATGAATAAGCGACTCTATTCAAAGCATTCGTTTTTCAAACCAATTTGGATATCCAGAAAGGTCGTTTCGTGATATCCAAATTGGTTTGAAAAATAATCACAAGGTCTCAGTTAGCAGCGAATAAATAACTAGCTTTTACAGGTAGCCATATTGATGATGTACGACATTTTTTTTTTATTTATGAGAGGAGGGTAAACGAACATGTGGGTCACCTAATGGAAAGCAATCACCACCGCCCAAAGAGAACAGGAACACTAGGAGTTCGCCGATCTAGTTGCCAACCTATACTCCATTCTTTCTTTTTGGTGACCTCGCTCACTCGCAGGAACACAACAACCCTCAAGGGAATTGTTATATTCTGTGAGGTGGAGGTACTTACCCATTCGGGCAGCTTAAAGAATACGCTATTATGCGGGCTACCTCTCTTTTTCGCCAGAGCCCCGCTTGTCAGTCAGGGTGCACCACGTGCAGGCGAGGTTGGCTTTGGTTCAAAGATGTTAATGAACCCCTTTTACCCCATCTTGCTTATCCATAGCATATTTAATAATACATCTGACAACATCATGTGGTTTCAGGATTTGCCTGCGTATCATTATCGAAAAGCCAACATTACAGGGCGGACTATGAGTATAATAGCGAAACGAATGCATTCTACAATTTACACATAAACTCAGAATCCAACTTTCATGCTATGCTAAAGTGTGCAGTTGAAGGTGCTAAACTGATGACGACTACTGACTTGGACATTGTCCAAGCGCGTGGCATGCTGAGGAAATACCATGATATTGGGGAGTATGTTTGGGTTGCCGAAGACAGTAAACGACATGACGTTGTTGACGATGAGGAACAGACTATCGACTTAAACAGTAAGTAGGATCGCCAGATGTCGTGCTTTGCTAATCAATTACTTTTGGGATGTAAGTGGCTTACCACGATATCTAGAGACTAGACCAAACTTGCCTGCACGTGGTACACCTTGCCGACTAGCGTAAAAGGCTCTGGCGAAAGAGAGGTGGGGTACAGGTACAACGTATTTGTGAGCAGCCCGACTGGGCCAATCCAGTTGAACATTCAGAGAAATTAGTGTCAATTCTGATAACTGACAGTACCAGGATCGTCCCAACTCCAGCTGAAAGGGACCATCAGATGTAATCAGGGCCAACTTTGCGCTGTCAACCAGAAGCTCATCGAGTAACTCCCTTTGACATTATGCCAATTACACAAAAAAGTGAACCTGGTCCTTCCTGGCGGCATTCAAAGTCGATCGATGTCGAAGGGGCTTACAGTTTTCTTGTAAGCCCCTTCGACATCATGCCAATTGTAACATATTTTACATTTCTTTTAATTATAAGTAGTAGTGATTTTTTTCACAGCGTTAACACCGTTGTGTCCCCCTCAGTGTGAAGACCAGTAAAGAAAATCTCCTTACGTTAGTGCGAGCGAGAACTGGACGCGTCCGTGGCCCGGCCACGACCTAGCTAGTCGGATGCGGTCAAGAAAATCATGAATTTTATATAGAAACGCAAGTTGTGACCCGCACAGTGCCGCTGCGGCTGGCTGGTTGGTACAGCCAGTAGTTTGTGCATACGGGTCGGGCCGGTCGCGGCTCGTATATCAACGTATTGTTAGGTAGATCGCGCATTTGTATTTGCTAGCGGCCAGTATCCGACCGGCGCGGCGCCCGTCTACAGTGGTAGGTTATATAAATAAGCAATGACAGCCTGACAACTATTTTCTCGACGTCCATGTCTTCTATTGAGCAACATCTTTTATATTCAACTCATCAACTGGCCGCCACGGCCACAAAGCGACCCGTGTGTCAGCCAGCAGCCTGATGGCTGGCTAGCTTCCAGTGCGCTCTCGCACTTAACACTGATTCACACCAGTCTACAGTAGACTTCACAGTCTCAGTGTGAAAGCGTTACCGTTTCCTGTCCCCTGAAATTCAATATATTTTTCTGTGACAGAATTAACAGAAAATACTGAGGAGATTGAGGCATTGATGTTAATTGACAAGAAACGGACGACGCACTGCAACGTGCTCTCTCGCAGTGGAGAAGTAAAACGTGACTATTGCGCGAAAAAACGACCATTTGTATGCAAAGTTGAACAGAAGGATATAACTTTCGACAGTCTCTGTAATGTTTATGGCACACTTATTCATTCAAGTAAGTTGGTTTTTTTTTTTAAATATACTGAAGTTATCATCGTCATCATTGGCTTGTCCCTCTCCCATTATTTGTGGTCTTTCTTTTTTTATGTGAGAGGGGGCAAACGAGCATGTGGGTCACCTGGTGGAAAGCAATCACCACTGCCCATGGAGATCGGCGCCCATGGAGACCAAGGGGTCGCCGATCCGTTGCCAGCCTTTTAAGGGAAATAAAAACTCTATTCTTGAAGGCACCCATGTCGTAGTTGTTCGGAAATATCACGTTACGACATCTACGGTATCCGCTTCACATCAGGCGGGCCGTATGTTTGTCTGCCACCCGACGTATTATAAAAAAAGATCCAGTTAGGTACGTGCTGCTTATATTGAGCGATCAACAGTCGAATCCATTTGGATATGTCTCATCTTCTTGTGAAAACGCCTAGTCTTAAAACTAAATTTATTGATTTACTGTACTTTAAATTTGTATTATGACGTATGACGAGCTCAGTGGTCAATGGCTAACAATGGCCACTTTGACTCCGAGGTCGCGGGTTCGATCCCCGCACAAGACAAATATTTGTGTGCATGAACATGGGTGTTTGTCTTGATCTGGATGTTTTCTATGTATTATAGGTATGTATGTATTTACAAAAAGAAAACATGTAACTTCTTAAGTATTATATATATATCCGTTACCTAGTACCCGTAGTACCTACAAGCTTTGCTTTGTTTGGGACTAGATGACAGTGTGTAATTTGTCCTGGAATATTTATTTATTTATTTATTATGCAAATAAAGCACATTCTATCTATCTATCTAAAAGCTTTGAGAAGTGTGCGTTGCCAGTGTATGTTGTCATATGGAACTGAGACGTGTGCGTAGCTCAACGATCGATGGAAAATCATTCAGAGTAGCTCTGAATCCAAAATGAGAATATCCGCAGTAGAACAAAAGTAGCAAATATAAGGTGGGAGGACCATGGATAGCCACTCTATCAAATAAACAGTCAATATTCGTTTATTTACTGGATAAATGTGTGGATAAGTGTGACAAGGGGGTGGGAGGGCTCCTAAATTTTGTGACGTAACATTTCAAAATCTATTATAATCTAAGTGTTAAAACACGAACTTTGAACTATTAACGAAAAACTTAACATTTGCAACTCTAGGTGTAAAATTTCAAAATATGTGACGTCACACTAGGGACGGGGGGAGTCTCACAAATGTGACCAACTGTGACAATGACGGGGGGAGGGGTCAAAAAATCATGAAATTCATTTGACGTAATTTATGGATGGCCCCTGACAAGCGCCCCGTTCCTTGTAAGGCCAAAATATTTTAAATTGTCTTTCCAGTGTGGGTTAAAAAGTTGAATGACCCTTACAAGTAAGGTATATTTTACTTCGTTTTAACTTTCCCAATGCAAACTAAAAAGTATTAATATTTTTGACATATTTAGATATAATAAGGTCAATGTGCCCTAATAAGGCCAATCGTCAAATTGTTGATCGGCCTTATAAGGAACCATTGACTTTTCTAGGAACACTACCGATATTTTAACCGAAATGGAAATAAAGTATTTTTTTTTCTTCTGTACCATAGAAAACCCATAAATGGATATATATTTATAGTAAAAAAAAAGACAAGAATGGTTATTTACTTAAAAACTTACATTTTCCTGTGAGCGCAAATTACAATTTTAATCTCGACGAGCGAACTGGGCGAAGCGAAGGGCCCCACGGACAAAATAGTGAAACGAGCGACTCATCACCGCGTCTGTGTGCTTGAGTTCGATGAGTCATAGTATGAATAGAAGGAATTTGTCATCGAATAGCAATAACTGTGACTTTTTAATCGTTGGCCTTCAAAGGAGCATGGCCTTCCATGGTCTACCCACCTTACGTCAAGGAAGGAGTTGAAGTGGCAGTTAACCGGCTACATATCTTGTAGAACCAAAAACTGCTAGGAAAGAAGGTTTCACGAGTGATGGTCCCATACTGGTGCATGCAGTGTGGGACGACTCCCAACTATAACAACGAAGACTTCAAGAAAGTTGTACGGAGTCCATGAATGCAAGTCGCTCAGAATTACGTGTGGCGGCTCTGTGGCAGGGGAGATGGATGTTCAGCGGTAGACGAATCCGGGTTGATATGATGCTGATTTCAATTTCGCACGTAATTGGCAAATTCATTTCGCACGTAGTTTTATCTATTTACGAATCAAGCTAACCGAGATATATATATATATATATATATATATATATATATATATATATATATGTCGGCGCGCAGCCCGCGGCCGAGTAGTTTGTTTATGTTAGCGAGCTTATCGCTATGGAAAGTTGAGAGGCTACAAAGCTCTCATTGTTTAATTAAACGCGTATCATGGGAACGACGGTGACATCAACACATGCCGCTGGACGGTGTCGTGGGCCCGCTTAGTGAGAGATTGTTTTTGTTACAATATTTAGAGGAACCGAGATCTCGGCACTTGAATTCCGGACGCGGTGGTGACCGAGCGCGGCTCACGAATTCGTCATTCGCTCCCACTTGTATTTTTACTTCGTGTAATTAGATTTTGTTTAAGTTTAGTGTGGACGCTAGTAATAATTAGTTTGTACGAACAATTATACTAGAGCAAAAGTGTAAACTGTTTTCCTAGTGACATTTCTTATTAATTATACGGGTATTAGATTGTATTCGCTCGTGTTTAATTCACGCCCAAGTAGACAATGAACCCTCCTGATGCCGTCCTAGAGCCCACCGCTCCGACATCAGAAGTGTGATACGCGACGCGAGTGCAAGGTGATCAATATCCACTTTAGGTGCAGAGAGACAATGGAAATGACCTGCATTGGCAGAGACTGTTTGAGACGCAGAATGAGCAATTGAGGGCGCTTATTAGTGCTATACAGCAGTCGCCGTCTACTAACAATAGCTTACTGTTACCGACGTTTGATCCTCACAAACCGGATGTGGATGCACGGGCATGGTGTACAACTGCAGAGCTGTGCTTGGGTGATGACCCTCCTCGAGGAAGCAAACTAATTGTTGCTCTAACTAAAGCAATGAAGGGATCTGCATTGTCCTGTTTAAGGGCCCAGTTTAAGGTCCTGTTTATAGACAGATTTTCAACTGTTGAAACACAAGCAGGTAGTCTTTTACATTTATTCAGTGAAAAACCCAAAGATAATGAAAACTATGGAGCCTACGCCAGTCGACAAGTAACATACTTACTGAGTCGTTGGCAGTCTACAAGCGTTGAGCAGATACCTACTACATGTGGCAAATCTTCAGCTGCGGAACATCGGCGAGTTGACGTCTGTAGCATCAAGCCCGTGACGTCTCAGCTTACACACCTTGGTCAGTCGTTTGATTATTGTTTTGATTCTGGGGCCGAATGTTCTCTGATCAAAGAAACTATAGCGAATAAATTTGGAGGCAAACGGTTCGGGTCTTTGGTTACGTTGTTGGGCATTGGTAATACCGATTTGCACAGTACTTGTCAAATATTATCTGAAGTATGTATTGACAATAATATGGTCGATTTACTTTTTCATGTTGTTCCCGATGATGCCATTAGTTATGGCATTATGATTGGGAGAGATTTGCTTACCCAAGGTTTTACCGTTGAGATTTCTAAAAATATCAACCTCAGTGTAGAGAAATCGCGAGTAATTATTTTTTGTGAAGTTGGTAAATCAATTTGTGACTTTAGTAATGTTGATACAGATATCAGCTGTGAGTATCATGTAAACTTGTTAGGCATTTTAAGCAAATTTAGCACATCTTTTGTTGAAGGCACACCAACCGGGCGCGTAAACACAGGTGAAATAGAGATTAAACTTATTGATCCTAATCGTACAGAGGCGACCTTACAGAATGATACCCGATGAGAAACAAGTTTGTCGTGATAAAGTAAATGAGCTTTTGGCAGCCAATGTTATTAGACGAAGTTGCTCCCTGTTTGCAAGCCCTATACTTTTAGTTAAAAAGAAAGACGGCTCAGATAGGCTATGTGTCGACTATAGAGTGCTAAATCGCAATACTGTACCATATAGATTCCCGTTGTCACTTATACCTAGAAGACCAAATTCAGCGTCTTAAGGGTGCAAACTATTTAACAATTTTAGATGCCGCATCCAGTTTTCACCAAATTTCCGTTTACAAAGTTTCTATTGAGCGCACAGCCTTCGTAACGCCGGATGGTCAGTTGCCATTTGGGTTACGAAATGCACCCTCTGTTTTCCAAAGAGCTATGTACAAGGCTCTTGGTGATCTTGTAAATTCATTTGTTGTCATAATGATCGTTTCTGAGACTGTGGAAGAAGGATTAGAGAGGCTTGCGAAATAACTTGCGGACAAAATTAGACCTAATTCGCGTAAAGTTGCGGCACTTACGAATTTGCCTCCTCCAGGCACAGTTTCGCAAGTACGACAATTTATTGGCCTAGCTTCATATTTCCGTCAGTTCATTCCCAAATTTTCTCAGTTATCGGCACCGCTTTACCGAGTTAGAACAGGAAAAGGTAAAGTCGAATAGAAACCAACACATGAGGCGATTCGACAGAAAATTATCGCTTACTTAACTAATGAACCAGTATTAATGATTTTTGATCACAGTTATCCAATTGAATTACACACTGACGCTAGTGCAGATGGTTACGGTGCAATGCTTTTGCAAAAGTAGGACGGCAAGACTCATGTCGTAGCGTATTTTAGCAACAAGACAACCAAATCTGAGTCGCGATATCATTTTTATGAATTGGAAACTATGGCCGTAGTCAAATCCATTAAACATTTCCGTCATTTATTGCAAGGGAGAGCTTTTACAGTAGTAACTCTTCAAGCTTCTCGTAACAAAATAGATCTCACACACCGAGTTCACAGATGGTGGGTTTTCTTACAGGCTTTTGATTTCAAAATCATTTATAGGGATGGTAAAAAAATGTCTCACGTAGATTTTCTGTCTAGAAACCCTCTACCTTCAACAAATATTTCAGAAAAAGTTGAGGAAAAGCGAGTGAACTTGTTAGAGATCTCTAAAACGTGGTTAATGGCCGAACAACAACGTGATACTGAAATAACAGATATCATTTCAAAATTAAGTAGAGACAAAATGGACAGTGATCTGACAAACACATACCAAATAGTATCAGGTGTTTTACATCGAAAAATTCAACGCAATTCCAAAACACTGTGTCTACCAATGGTGCCTAGAGCTTTCAGGTGGTCCGTAATAAACCATGTCCACGAATCGATTGCACATTTGGGTTGGGAAAAAACCTTAGAGAAAGTATACGATTTTTATTGGTTCCCAAATATGAGAAAATATGTTCGAAAATTTGTAGAGAACTGTGTAACCTGTAAACTTTCAAAATCAAAATCTGGGAAAATTCAAGCTAAACTTTATCCCATACCTCAAGTTTCGATACCTTGGCACACAATACACATAGATGTAATCGGCAAACTCAGTGGAGCAAATCAAACCAAAGAATACATTATCGTTTTGATTGATGCATTCACTAAATTTGCATTACTTCAACATTCTACAAAAATTGATACGCTTAACGCTATCAAAGCTCTACAATTTGTAGTTGGGTTATTTGGTGCTCCCACTAGAGTAATTGCAGATCAAGGAAGATGTTTTGCAATTAAAAACTTTTGCGACTTTTGTAATACAAACAGCTTCATTTAATTGCAACTGGAACATGTCGAGCGAATGGCCAAGATGAGCGCGTAATGAGTACGCTGAAAAATATGCTCACAGCAGTCGAAGTGAAGAAAGATAGAACGTGGCAAGATGCGATATCGGATATTCAACTTGCTCTCAACTTAACTGTCAATCGCGTGATTAAAGCAAGTCCTCTAGAATTACTCATTGGTAAAGTTGCTAGACCACTTACTTTATTAGCCCTGGGTGACCAAGATGAAACTGTAGATTGATGAAATCAGAGAACGTGCAATCTCATCTATTAATGACAATGCAGTTAAAGTAAACAGAGATTTGACAAAACTAAAGCAAAAATTTCCAAATTTTATGTTAATGATTTTGTATTAATAGAAAATCATGAACGGAATCAAACTAAGTTAGATCCCAAGTTTCGTGGACCGTTTAAGGTCATTGAATGGCTAGATAGTGACAGATATCTTTTAAAGTCTCTAGACAACAATAGAACCTATAAGTATGCTCACGAACGTTTGAGAGCTATGCCAGAATGTTACGTTCCCACAGAGTTTGAACACGATTCAGATGTAGAAAGCAACGAAGAACAGTCAGGTTCAGCCATTGTCGGCGCTAATGAAAGCGAATAACTGTCGATACTCATGAGTTGGATGTAGTATCTGTTGATATTTAGTGCGGTTTATACCAAAATTATCTCTAGTTAACATGACTAGGTTTGGCCACGGCCTGTTCTTGTTGTCGATCGTAGGTCATATTCCTAACCCAGTTTAGCTGGTCGGAGACTGCGCGACGATAACAAGTAATAGGTGGGTGGGCCTGGCAGCTGATCGAATGCGTTTCAATAGCTGCTGATCGGTCAAATACCGATGGTGATATTGGATAGTTCCAATAGTCTGATGTATTCAGATGTTGGTTGGCTGCGTGCCTAAGGTGATCGGCTAAGGTGAGTGCCGATGTGCGGGACAGTGCGTCCCAGGTGTTGGTCATGTTAACGAGAAGTTTCAACAGTGGACGTAAAAGAAAAAAAAAACCGAAACTCGGTCTGTTCTTTGTTGAGTTTATTCAATAATGTTGTAGGTTTAGCTTTAATCTGTGGAGACCTGACATTTGGTATACGTATTTGTAATAGTTTTGTTAGGATAGCCGAACGGTAGTTACAAGTGAGGTTGTCGATCTTGCAGATGACAACTGAATCCTGGTCCACACGAGGGCGTGTGAGAGTCAGGATCGCCGTGTCGGCGCGCAGCCCGCGGCCGAGTAGTTTGTTTATGTTAGCGAGCTTATCGCTATGGAAAGTTGAGAGGCTACAAAGCTCTCATTGTTTAATTAAACGCGTATCATGGGAACGACGGTGACATCAACACATGCCGCCGGACGGTGTCGTGGGCCCGCTTAGTGAGAGATTGTTTTTGTTACAATATTTAGAGGAACCGAGATCTCGGCACTTGAATTCCGGACGCGGTGGTGACCGAGCGCGGCTCACGAATTCGTCATTCGCTCCCACTTGTATTTTTACTTCGTGTAATTAGATTTTGTTTAAGTTTAGTGTGGACGCTAGTAATAATTAGTTTGTACGAACAATTATACTAGAGCAAAAGTGTAAACTGTTTTCCTAGTGACATTTCTTATTAATTATACGGGTATTAGATTGTATTCGCTCGTGTTTAATTCACGCCCAAGTAGACAATGAACCCTCCTGATGCCGTCCTAGAGCCCACCGTTCCGACATATATATATATATATATATATATATATATATATATATATATATATATATATATATATATATAATTTTTGGAATTACTTTGGAATAGTTATTTAAATTGCTTGCAGATTACCAGTACGTCAGTAGCGTCGGTAGCTGCTACAGAGTGCCAAATACAGCAATGTCTTGGAACGAGGCTTTCGCTGATTGCTATGCTGAACGTGCTCATCTAGTGGTGATAAACTCTGAAGCCGAGCATCAGGCAGTTTGGAACATCATCAAGAATGTGTCCTTCGTATGGATGCATCCGCCAGAGTACTTCTTCGCGGGGTATAAAGCGGAGTGGTTCAGTAAATATGATAAGCCACGGACTTTTAAAACAATAAATCGTAAGTATTTTGGATGCTAGGACACAGGCCTCCTCTCAATTTAAGGGGTTTAGAGTTCACCACACAGCTCATCTGCTGGTTGGCGGAACTCAGTGTTTTCTAGGCAAATGACATTTTGTTTAGCTGTATCTAAATAAGAAGTGAGAGTTTAACGTACGCTGCACGAACTTGCTCGAGATAAATAACCCCAACCACAGACAGGTTTACTTATAGTACGTAGTACTATTACTAATACTGTGCTTATAAGTAGGTTATAATGTGCTACAAGCATAGAATTTTTTCTTTCCTGTAACTCTACTATGGTTGCCAATGCTAATCTTGTGAATTTTAAACGAATGGAGCCTAATGTCACCAAGCTGCTCGCTCTATAAATAGTCGTAAACGGCTCATAGATATTTCATAACCGTAGATATGTGGACGTAGTAAGCGCACGGCATACATTACGTACCTGAGAATGCAAATGTGCAGCTTAATCGGTCGTTAATTTCAACGCAGTATGTGTCGCGAAATTGCAATAATGACTTCTAGGAAAAAGTAGACAACTATCATCCGTGACGTAACAAGAAATTCTGTTTAATAATAGTATTATTAACATAAATAGATAATAATTTATACAATTGCATAAAATATAGATACATTGCTGGTACCTAATATATGCTATTGGTGTCAGATACGACGCAATGAACGCGATGTTTATTCTGTTCGCTTCGCATAATACTCATTACTAATGTGTGCCTGTAGTAGTAGATGCGAGTAAATCTCAGTATACGTATAAACTTGCACCTTGTACTAATAATAATAGTAAGCGAACAGGGCGATATTGATTCTCGAACTCCCTTGAGAGAACCCTTGCTTTCAGTCCTTTAATTGGAATTGGACGTAATTTCCAAACGATAAGTATTGACGTTTCAGATGAAACTCTAGACGAGGCTGGCTACAATAATTGGGCAAACGGCGAACCGAACAATTTATATGGCAATGATCACTGCGGAGCGATCTCCAAGGAAGACGGCAAATTTTATGACGTAAGATGCGTAAGTCTACACTCGTTTGTTTGCGAGAAAGAAATAAGTACGTCGACAACCAATTGAGTAAACATAAATCGAAAATAGATTGTGTAGTTATTTAACTAACTGTTCAAACTAACTATTAACTGTTAAGATATAGTAATAAGTAATATTACAAGTAAGGCCCTTTTCTGATTTGTTTGCGCAGCAAAGTGCAGCATCAGCACTCCTGATTAGCTTTGTTTCGAGCTAATCAGGATCGTTCAATTGAAATATGTGCATTCGGTAAGTTTAAGATACTGTCTATGCACCGGACATGCTGGCGTTGCACCGCTGCTGCGCCGACAAATCAAGTGGCCTAAGTTAACTGATCACTTAGTCCGGCACCCAACTTGGAAATTGGGGTGCGGTGATAGAGCCCCGATGCTTGGGAACCCGAACGTCGGTCGCCACGAGCCACTCGACTTAAGAGTGTAAGAATCGAACTGTGGCCCTACCGCCGAGCTCTACTAAGCTGAAGATGTTTGTCAATAACTTTAACCTAATAATCCGAGAGCTGGCACCAATTTTTGAGTAGGTATGTAGAAGGAAGGGAATTCGATTATTAAAACCATCTCTATTACTCATTGTAGCTGTTTATTAGCAACTTAACACTGGCAGCAATAATACTAATAATAATACAAATAAATAAATAATTATTATTAATAACCATCAAACAAATTAAATATTATTAATATTTCGAGTAGCAGATGTGTTCGCCTCGAACGCTGACGAGTGAAAAGCCCCACAGCTGCGGCGAGTCGCTATTTTATAGCCCGGCTGCAGGTGGCGTGGCCGTGCGTCACTTGTTTACGCCGAACGAACACGTGCAGCATGACGTAATATTTGTGCTTGTGATATGGAGTGTAATCACGTATTGCTTTGCGCCGATACGGCCATTCTGCAATTAGACGCGTCCCTGCGTCTCTTTTGAAGGACCGTTATCTGTAAAAATAAAAACCTCAGAGCCTCAGCGCTCATATTGGCACACACATTATCAAAATTATACCTCAGAGCCTCAGCGCTCATATTGGCACACACATTATCAAAATTATACCTCAGAGCCTCAGCGCTCATATTGGCACACACATTATTCAAAGTTATACCTCAGAGCCTCAGCGCTCATATTGGCACACACATTATCAAAATTATACCTCAGAGCCTCAGCGCTCATATTGGCACACACATTATCAAAATTATACCTCAGAGCCTCAGCGCTCATATTGGCACACACATTATCAAAATTATACCTCAGAGCCTCAGCGCTCATATTGGCACACACATTATCAAAATTATACCTCAGAGCCTCAGCGCTCATATTGGCACACACATTTATCTTGTTAATCGTACTCAAAGTATTATTTTCTATTCGTCGCCGATACGGCCACATTGCTCTGAACTCCGAATTCAGGTGCACTTCTCAAATGTTCATGACACACCTTCCTAAATCGACCACGACCAATGATTCGGCGTATTCCATATCTATCGTACGATAATACTGTTTTGACTTCAAATAGTCCGACATATTTTACACTTAATTTTGTGTCCAGACGCGGTAGTTTCCTCAAAAGCATGTATTCATCTTTTTAGAGTCTTTTTATCGTAGGTTTTCCTTTGTCGTGTCTTATTTTTGTCATTCTCAGCTCTCTCGGTCATCCTTCCCAACACTCAACTCTCCCAATCAACGACTCAAGTGACTTATCCTAATGAATCTTTTGTGTGTATTGTTAATCAATTTTTTATTATTCTCATAATTCTCTCAACATGCCCATTTCCTCAGCTAATATATCCTGCATATTGGTGCTATTTAATTCCATATTGTTTGCAATAGGCCTTATAATGGGAAACAAACGCACCATCACCATCAACTATAATTCGCTTTGGAGCATCAAACAGAAATACTTGTTGTTGCTGCGCGAACGATCGTACAAGCCAGACGTGTCGCAAAATTGTTTTAAAATAGTTAAAGAGTCGCTAAAAGATACTAAACTCTATTGACATCGCTTAAGACACCTTTTTCTAAAGTTCATTTACCAACGCGGTAACCGCTCTTCACCTCCTCGAGTAAACGAGACGGGCTCATCGAATTTTCGAACTGCATACACGGAACTACACACGCTGCACGCACCATCCACGTGAGTAGCCTTTGACACAGATTTACAATGAATGTACAAAGATCACCGTCTGGATGTGGCGAATTTCGGTGGATCTCAACCAAATTTAACCGATAAAAATCTCGAACAGGACACCACTCTTCAAACTACTATTCGCAGTAAGCGTAAGGAAACCGATGATAATGCGTGGATAAAAACCGAACTTTTAGATCTAAAGAAACAAATGTCGGAAATGATGGCAATCCTGAAATTCAGTACTAGTTCCCATGCGGAAAATATTAATAAACTCAGTGAAAACGTTGATTCCGTAAAAAATCAAGTGAACAACATTGGTAACACTATCGAAAATATAATTTCAGAGCAAACAAATATTAAAACGAAATTGAATAGTCTGGAAGCAACCACAGTGAATATTGAGGGAAAAATTGAACTTTTAGAGTCTTGCGTAAATACATTGAAAGGTAATTCAACATCACCACCCTCTATTGAACCACATGCAAGCTACGAAGATATTGTAAACGAAGTCAATGAGCGACGTATACGATCCAAAAATATTGTGATTGTGGGCATCCCAGAGCCGGACACACCATCTGAACGTCAAACTCATGATGACAAAGAGGTAACCAATATTATTAAGGCTATTTATACAGAGTGCCCCGTGCCAAACAAAATCTCCCGCCTTGGAAAATATAAACCTGGCCACACCCGTCCAATCAAGGTCGGCTTGCTTCCGAAGAAACAGTAAAGTCCATATTGCGTAATAAGAATATTGCAAAGACTGACAAAATTAAATTTTTTTTTCCGACCAAACTCCGTGCCAAAAAAAAACACATGCTAAATCTCAAGGAAGAATTGGAAAGACGCACCACAAATGGGGAGACCAACTTAATCATTAAATACATTAAAGGAACTCCCAGAATTATCACACTCACAGAACAGAAACAAGAAAAACCGATGTCAACAGCAAAAAACTAACCGCTTTGAGAGGGAAAATAACGCACATAATTGCAAATACCTACAGTGATATAATAAGAACAAGAAGGTCCCTAAATTTTTTTTTATATGAATGCACGTAGTCTCGTTAAACCGGGTAAACTGGATGAGCTCAAGTGTATACTTGCCTCACTTCAGCTGCATATAGTCGTAGTGACGGAAACATGGATTAAAACTGAGAATGATGTCCAAAAGCTACAAATCCCATGTTACACGCATTACAATAATTTTAGGAAACACCGTAAAGGAGGAGGAGTCTCTATTTTTATACATAATAATTTAAAGCACAATCTTATAGAAGAACATTGTATAAAGGATGACATTCACTATCTCTGGGTGCACATGGAAAAACAATCTCTGGATATTGGCGTTGTATACAATCCGAATAAGAATAAAGTAGACAGCTTCCTAGAAATATACTCACAACAGCTACAAAAGCGGAAGAGAGCAATTGTGTTCGGTGACTTCAACTTTGATTTGCTCGCATTAGACCCAGAAACGCGTAAATATAAGAACACATTAAAAGAAAACGACTATAAAATTCTAAACAAAATCAGTGAAAAATACTGCACGCGCGAAACAGCGGCCACTAAATCTATTATAGGTCATGTATGCACTAATTTAAAAGAAAACAACTTCAATTTTTTCGTCATTGAATCTGCAATATCTGACCATAAGCAAATATACTTAGAGAGTGAGAATTACCATCCTGCACCTTGGATCGAGGAGATTTCCCTGATAACCTTTCTCTAAATGCCACATCCAGAACGCAACTACGCTCAGTGCATTTTACATCCGTATTTCTCGGTGATATGCACGGTGCTGCGTCGTGACGTAGTGTTGAGCTCAGTCGGTCAGCTGTTACTGAATTTTATACGTGTACCCGACACTGATTTATTATTATAGTCGTAATGTACTCCTTGAAAATATTTGTTACCGTAATAATATAAAAGCAATTATTATAAACTGTTACATTGGTTATAGCAATTATTGTGCGTTTCGTTTGTGTCAGCAGATAGCAGATATTTCTGGAAATTTGTATTTCTCCGTAAGTGAATACTGTAATTCTTTGTGAGAAATAAAAGATTAAACCGTAAATACAACTTCTTACAAATGTTTCAATGCACTGGTTTAAATTTAACTCTTGGCATGGATTTGAATCCGTTTTGTGGAAAAAAATGTTATCCCTGAGTACATATTCTGGATAAAGTTGTTCAACAATTTTGAATATTTCTTGTTCGCGGCGTTGTTTCACTATTAGTCATCTTTCGTTGATAGGTTCATAACGATGCTAAGAAAATTTCTACGTGTAGAAGAAATCTACATGTTGCATTTTTTTTTTCTTATACAAACTCGAAGTTTTGCAAGAAAGGCTATCTGTGAATACTTTCCATCACAATCCTGCTTTAGCTTCTACCTTTTCCAGCTCCAAATATTCTTCATGAATTGTTCTGCTAGGTATCAGTACGTCCTCCATATAAACAAGAGCCTCTCTTCTTCTTGAAATTCCTTATTTATAGCTCTTTGGTAAACTGATGGAGCATTGGTTAGTCCGAACGACATGTTAAATTGATCCACTATTAAGAAGTCCGGTGAGAATCGAATCCCACTTCTGATGTAGAAGGAAGGGAATTCGATTATTAAAACCATCTCTATTACTCATTGTAGCTGTTTATTAGCAACTTAACACTGGCAGCAATAATACTAATAATAATACAAATAAATAAATAATTATTATTAATAACCATCAAACAAATTAAATATTATTAATATTTCGAGTAGCAGATGTGTTCGCCTCGAACGCTGACGAGTGAAAAGCCCCACAGCTGCGGCGAGTCGCTATTTTATAGCCCGGCTGCAGGTGGCGTGGCCGTGCGTCACTTGTTTACGCCGAACGAACACGTGCAGCATGACGTAATATTTGTGCTTGTGATATGGAGTGTAATCACGTATTGCTTTGCGCCGATAGGTATTTGAGGCAAGTTGAAAACTTGTCACATACCTCTCCTATTATACCCCAATTCGAAACTGCAGACCTGGCTGGTGAGTAGCGGTAGCTAAATCAACTCCAAAATTTTTAAAAATATATTTTTTTTTTGTTGCAAAAATATATTTGAGGCAATAAGCATTTTTTATATGTTGTACTTTAATGTTAAAAGAATAGAACAAAATATAAACCAGACGATTTAGTCGGGGTTTTAACATTGCCAGGCGCGTCTTAACATTGCCACAAATATATTTATTTGAAAAAAAAAACATTATTTTTTCCAAAAATATATTTGAGGCAATTTGCAATTTTTATATGTTGTAGTTTAATGTATAAAGAATTTAAAAAAAATAAGCCAGATGATTCAGTCGGGGTTTTAACATTGCCAGGCGCGTGCAAAGATATTTAAAAAAAATATATTAGGTTGGGGAAAAAGTCTTTTCGTATTTTATATGAAAATTCAAAACATTTTTTAATAAAGTTTATTTACATTTAACTAAAGTATGTAGGTGCCATTTTGTTCGATAACTTTTTGCCATCTTGTAGGTAGAGACATGATCCCATTACTATAGAAATTTTGGGACTTCTGTTCAAAAAACCGCGACAAGTGGTTTTGGCAGTCTTCTCGTGATGTTAACCTGACATTGCCTAAAGAATGCTGAAGAGACTGAAACAGGTGGAAATCAGAAGGTGCAAGGTCAGGACTATACGGCGGATGCATTAACACCTCCCAGTCAAACTCTCTTAATTTTTGCTGAGTGGCTAAAGATGTGTGAGGTCTAGCGTTATCATGATGAAAAATCACACCCCTTCTGTTAATTAATTCTGGCCGCTTTCTCTCAAGTTTTTGCTTTAATCTCATCAGTTGTTCACAGTAGAGTTCAGAATCGATAGTCCTGCCTGGCGGTAACAGCTCATAATGAATAATGTCCTTCCAATCCCACCATACACACAGCATCACCTTGTTGCGGGTTAACCCGGGTTTCGCCAGAGTCTGTGAAGCCTGACCGGCCTTTGACCACGACCTTTTTATGCGCCACAACTGTTTTGTGGTCAATTCCTAGTTCTTCAGCTACGTCGTTACTACTGATATGCCGATCTTGCTCCACTTTTTCAAAAATGGCATCCATTTTATCCGTAACAGGGCGACCAGAGCGACGTGCATCTTTGACATCAAAATTTCCGGAATTGAAAACGCCTAAACCAAATTTGTGCTACTCTCACAGACACCACTAGGTCCATAAACGTCACAAATTTTTTCCGCAGCTTGCGTTGCATTTTTACCCTTTTTGTCGTAAAATTTTAAAATGTATCGAATTTCTTCATTAGATTCACTCATCTTGACAGTAAAAAAAACAAATGAAAATCACACATTTACCTAATTTGAATTTGGAATTATCTTTTTTAAAATTTAAACTTTTTAAGGATATCAAAACCTTTCAGATACAAATGGTATAACCAAAGAGATTTTATTACAAGTTCATACATACTATAATGCGAAAAGACTTTTTCCCCTACCTATTAAAAAAGACTCTAATTCAAATGGAAAAGAGTCCCTTATTTATTGGTATGAATAAGCAATCTATTCAGTTATTGAACCGCAATAAAAGATGGTGGTAAGGGGGCATTTCAGTAGAGTTGGAGTGGGTAGGGCTGCTGCCGTATGGCAGCGTTCGGAGTATTATATTATGCAGCCGCTGTGAGCGCAAGCGAGACGGATATAGTTCACGCGAGTCGATTTCCACCGGCACTGTCGCACTGTGTTCCTCCAACTTTATGCACTCCTATTATTTCACAGGATTTTTTGATGTTACAATATCACTACTTATTATAAAACAAAGTCGCTGTCGCTGTCTGTCCGTCCCTATTTATGCTTAATTCTTTAAAACTACGCAACGGATTTTGAAGCGGTTTTTTTTAAAGATAGAGTGATTCAAGAGGAAGGTTTATTGTATAAAACATGCATAATATTGTAGAGAAACACTGATAAATTTAGAGGTTTAGAGAGAGAGGACATTTTTTTTACGCTTACATTGCAAACGCTGGCTAAACCCCACGAGATAAATGAAAATAATGTACTACATTATTGTACACCTTAAAAAGATCAACAAAAAAATCCGCGATGGTATATGTCTATCACTTAAGGATAACCCACAATAACCATTTTTTATCCTTTACATTTTACGGAAAAAAATAGCTCATTTACGAACTGATTTTAAGCAATATAGCATTAATCCTTATCCAATTAAATACCTTAAATACATTGTCCATTTAATATAGATCAATATGGCCATTTACAGCATATATTTTAAATTAATATTTCCGAAGATATTACAGATTTAAAATGCAGGGACATATCGTTGCGGCGGTACTGGCCCGGCCGACGGCGCATGCCTATCTCGTACATTGCGCGTCGAAGGTCGCGCTTCGCCCTATCTGTCTATCTTCTAAATATTAGGTTGGGGAAAAAGTCTTTTCGTATTTTATATGAAAATTCAAAACATTTTTTAATAAAGTTTATTTACATTTAACTAAAGTATGTAGGTGCCATTATGTTCGATAACTTTTTGTCATCTTGTAGGTAGAGACATGATCCCATTACTATAGAAATCTTGGGACTTCTGTTCAAAAAACCGCGACAAGTGGTTTTGGCAGTCTTCTCGTGATGTTAACCTGACATTGCCTAAAGAATTCTTAGGAGACCGAAACAGGTGGAAATCAGAAGGTGCAAGGGCAGGACTATACGGCGGATGTATTAACACCTCCCAGTCAAACTCTCTTAATTTTTGCTGAGTGGCTAAAGATGTGTGAGGTCTAGCGTTATCATGATGAAAAATCACACCCCTTCTATTAATTAATTCCGGCCGCTTTCTCTCAACTTTTTGCTTTAATCTCATCAGTTGTTCACAGTAGAGTTCAGAATCTATAGTCCTGCCTGGCGGTAACAGCTCATAATGAATATCTTCCCTTCCAATCCCACCATACACACAGCATCACCTTGTTGCGGGTTAACCCGGATTTCGCCAGAGTCTGTGAAGCCTGGCCGGCCTTTGACCACGACCTTTTTATGCGCCAAAACTGTTATGTGGTCAATTCCTAGTTCTTCAGCTACGTCGTAACTACTGATATGCCGATCTTGCTCCACTTATTCAGAAATGGCATCCATTTTATCCGTAACAGGGCGAACAGAGCGACGTGCATCTTTGACATCAAAATTTCCGGATTGAAAACGCTTAAACCAAATTTGTGCTACTCTCACAGACACTGCACTAGGTCCATAAACGTCACAAATTTTTTTCGCAGCTTGCGTTGAATATTTACCTTTTTTGTAGTAAAATGTTAAAATGTATCGAATTTCTTCATTAGATTCACTCATCTTGACAGTAAAAAAAACAAATGAAAATCACACATTTACCTAATTTGAATTTGGAATTATCTTTTTTAAAATTTAAACTTTTTAAAGATATCAAAACCTGCTAGATACAAATGGTATAACCAAAGAGATTTTATTACAAGTTCATACATACTATAATGCGAAAAGACTTTTTCCCCTACCTATTACATATAATAAAAGAGAAAACCGCTGTCTCGCTCACTCACTCATCACGAAATCTCAAAAACTACAAGTGCAAGGAGTCTCAAATTTTGCACGGGGTTCCTTTTAGGACGTAGGTGCTCACTAAGACGGGAATTTGGAAAATTCAACCCCTAAGGGAGTGAAACGGGGTCCAAAGTTTGTATGGGGAAACAAGATTAGTTGGTCTATTTTATCCGAAACTTTGCACGAATACTTCTATAGATAAATGAGTAAACAAGTGTTTCAGAATTCTTCAAAATTTAGCCCCTAAATGTAGTAAAATGGGGTGAAAAAGTCTGCAAATCGTCATGGGCATTGTTTTCATGGTTTATATGGTCGCTGATTACGAAAACAACAACGATTTTAAAATTCAACGTGGCTAACGTGGGCAAAGTCCCGCCTCAACCGTTATGTCCCTGCATTTTAAATCTGTAATATCTTCTAAAATATTGATTTAAATTACATGCTGTAAAGGGCCATATTGATCTATATTAAATGCATAATATTTTTAAGGTACCTAATTGGAAAAGGATTAATGCGATATTGCTTAAAATCGCTTCGTAAATAATACATTATTTCTTGTAAAAAGTAAAAGATAAAAAACGGTTATTGTGGGTTATCCCTAAGAGATAGACATATTCCAACGCGGACTTTTTTGTAGACCATTTTAAGGTGAACAATACTGTATTACATTATTTTGATCTATCTCGTAGTATTCAGTTACCGTTTGTAATGTAAGCACAGAAAATGTGTTTATTTACGACATCACTTTAGAAACCTCTATTGTCTTATATAAATTATCAGTGTTTCTCTGCTATATATGCATGTTGGCCGTGTGGTTTCCGGCAAACTAGAATAGAATTACTCCGTCTCTTCTCGTGGATGTCGTACAAGGCGACCAAGGGAAATTCATTACCAAACATCGATCAGGCTTCCCCAACCCGTCTGGCCAGCGTGGGGAGTGTAGGCCAAATCCTCCTTCTGTCTGGGACGGACGAGAGAGGGTCATGCTCCTGTAGTGTAGACTAAAATGACCTGATGATTATGCATGCATTACACGTATAAACCTTCCTGTTGAATCACTCTATCTATTTAAAAAAAACGCATCAAAATCCGTTGCGTAGTTTTAAAGAACTAAGAATACATAGGGACGGACAGACAGGGAAGCGACTTTGTTTTATAATATGTAGTGAAGAGAATTGAAATATTTAATAATTTATTATAATCGTGATAATTTGACACACGAATATGCCTACATTCTGGATACAAATTTAAATATATCAAATTCAAAACTAATGTAAACTATTTCATGTAAACATTCGATCAAACACAAAAAAATTTAATCAGCATGGAACACATAGTCACTACCGCTAAAAATATCATACATTTGTTAGTGATAACAGAAGTCAATGTAAAAGACGACTGTTCTTGTTTATTTAATTTACCAGATTATTTTTTACATACAGAACTAAGAAAAAACAGAAAAGGGGGAGGAATTTTGTTATATGTGCATAAGAGTATAAATTTTACTAGACACAGTGTTTACTTGAGTGAATGCGAAGGTATCATTGGCGAAATTTACTGTAAACAAAATCATCAGAAAATAGGATTGTGCGCAGCATGCGACATTCACTCACAGGATGTCCCTGTCTAAGACAATTTACACATAATTTGTATTTAGATACATCTGCCATTTTTCCATCAATATCTTTAGAATTAAATACCAAGCAATTTTATGATTATCGTTGCAAATTATACAGGTGTAAACATTAGGCTTATGTTGCTTATTATTGGTAGTTGCAAATGATTTTGTGTAAGCACCTTGTTTATGTTGTTGATTGCTTGACACAGAGTAATTACGTTGCACTGATGCATGCATAGGCTTAAAAGTATTAACATCGCGCCTGTTACGGCTCATAAATTCAAGCACGTCCGCACGGTCTATCAAAAACTTGAAAAACTGTTCCAAAGTTGGCACATCACTGTCTACGTTATTGCGACATTCCTCCCACTTCATCAATGTATTACTGTCAAACTTAGAACATAGCATAAAAAATATTAGTAAAATAAAATATTAGTATATCTCACTTATCTGTCGGTTGCCCTAAACTGTTCAAAGCACGTAAATTTTTTGTAACATGATCGACAAAAATCTCAATGATCGTTCAGATTCCTGTGGAAGTGGCTTAATTGTAAACAAAGAATTTAAATGCTGATTTATTAACAGTCTTTTATTGTTATAACGGCCACAAAGCAACTTCCAGGCTTCACTATAATTGGCAGAAGAAACTTCAAGATTTGAAATGATCCTAGCTGCATCTCCCTCCAAATATGAATTCAAAAAGTGAATTTTTTGAATTGTCGCAATTTTAAAGTTGTTGTGAATAAGACTCTCGAATGTGTCTCGGAACTCTAACCACCGAAAATATGAACCATCGAAGCGATTTATTTGTATCTGAGGAAGTTTCAATCCAACCTCTGGGATATTTGCACAACATGCATTCGCAAGGACCGAGTTGCGACGATGTTCACATTCGGAAGCCTTAGAAAAATCATCTACCAAAGCCTGAGCGGTAGCTATGTTTACAACAATATCTTGCTCAATATTATCTCACTCATCGACTTCCACAGAAATATTGTCCGGATTTAAAACCTCTATCTCATTTTGCAAGTCATCAAACTTTACCGATAATGTTTCAAACTTAGCCAGTTTAAGCTTCAATTCTATTATTTGAATATCTGTTAATTCAGTTTCTATAGAAATACTATTTAAATAATACCTAAATTTTGTGATCTGACCCTTAATAGACGATCGTTTTGTTAATAATTCCCGTAGTCGAGACATATTTGTAGATGGCTTATTAAAACAAAATTAATAGTAAATAAAAAATAATCTACAAAAAAAATTAATTAAAAATCTCACGCTCCTTATTCCGACGGTACTTGCCGACCAGGAAACCGGTTCGCATGTGCTCAGCTGATGTTCCAATATCAGAGGTAAGTGAAATAATAGGCTTGCACAACGCTTCGATATAGTCCTGGAAACGTTCGGCGAAAGAATATTAAAATCGGGTAAATAAGAGCCTTAAAAAAGGCAAGTGGTTTGGCAGCGTTGGCAACGTGCGTCTTATACCCCTAGTAACAAGATTGCATACGCTACAATAAATGCCTACCATCAGGCGGTTCGTATCCTTGGTTGCTCTTTGCCACCAAAATGGTATGCAAATAACGATACGTGTCAAAGAAAGACGTTTAATAATATTTTAAACAAAAGGAGGATTGGACTACACTCCCCAAGCTGGCCGATGTTTTATAATGTAGTTCCCTTAGTCGCCTTGTACGACATCCACGGGAAGAGATGGGGTGACCCTATTCTAGTCTGCCGGAAATCACACGGCCAAACTGTTGTGGTGCACAATAACTTGAAATATTAAGGCTGCCTAACGAACCCCAAAATGTAATAGATTTTAGGTACCTACCACACCCCAACGTTGATCAAGCGATAGCCTTAATAATTTCTACAAAACACTACTTTAAATATGAAATAAATTTTGAAAAATATTAATTACGGTATTTAAATTATAAAATAAATGTTAATTGTACGAATAGTTACAAGTTTAGTGTAAAATATTTTTTATGTTCACCTATGTAGGTAGGTACGAACGATATAATTCGTTGCAATAAATTTCGAATTATTTAATATAATTTTATCAATTACGTTAGGAAAATCACCTTTATTTGCACAAGTGAACTAGGATGGATAGAAAGTGGATGGAAAATAGAAAAGAAAGGGCACTTATCTTATGTGGGCTTCCGTGCTGATAACTTCTTGCTCGCCAGTATTTCTTCCGATTTTTTGTAATTTTGCGCTTGGTTCTTTGTTGTTCCCGTCATGGGCCACCAATATGTATATTTAGGTATACACTGGTGGTAAATGATACTACTTTTGGATATTGTGTAAATCGATGTTTATTCGACGAGACTCTGTGGAGAAGTGAGGTATTGTATAGACGGCGGCTGAACGGCCGCTCGTATCCAGCAGCTACGCGATAAGTTGTTGCTATTTAGAAGACTGCAGGCGTTGCGCCGCAACAACCATTTTGGAACCGTTTTTTCTAAGTACCTCCTGAACATTGTCCAACTCCTGCTCCAAATGTTCAGGGTCACAAAGATCGTGGGCTCTGTTCTTTAGTGATGTCATAACGGAATGCAAACGACGAAGGTGGTGATGGGACGTTGCATGTAAGTACCATATCCGTGTGAGTAGGCTTGCGGTACACATGGTGTGCCAATGATCCATTTTCACGGAAATCCTTACATCTAGGAAAGACAATGATCTACCCGTCTCCATTTCGTACGTGAACCTCAGTTTAGGGTGAATGGAATTGAGATGTTGAATATATTGATCCACATAATGTTTGCTTCGTTTGACAATACTAAAAACATCGTCTAGGTATCCTTTCCAAAGTCTGATGGTCTGCGGGTCCGCAGAACGGAGACAAAGTGATGCCGCTGAAACAGTCAGCCTATGACTACGGCCGGTGCATCCTGATGGAAACGTCAGGCAAGAATAATGTACAATACCTCACATGCAAGATCGCATTAATTCCCGTGGTTATGATATAATGATAAAGCAACGCGAAAGTTGCATGATTGAAATTATAATAACCTTTTAGAATTAGAATTAACGCGATAAAAATGTTATTAGTACAATCAATAACGACAGTCTCATTACAGTACTGAGAGAGTCGTGTTGTTTTCGTCATGTTTTTGTACATTTTAATTGGTACGTATATTTTAAAATTAATTTTACTAGACGATCCCCGTGAGTTTGTTCGCGTGGAAATTTTGATGTGTAGGTATGTTGATTTGATTAAAAAGTGACCAACGTCTACGATGAGTATATACACTTATTTTTGGGAGCTGCAATTCTGGGTGGGAGAAGTCCGAAACAAAATTAAAAGATGACGATGTCTTAAAACTTAAAACATGTGATGGAAGATGGGAGAAACGATAGAGTGAAGGCCGCGTGTTAGGCGAAGAAGAATTGGACGACTGTCGTCTAGATGAATCGATGATTTCAAAACAGCGTGTAGGTTGAATGCAGAACGCGGAGGATCGTATTTGGTGGAAAGCATTGAGGGAGGCCTATGCCTATATCAAACACTGGGTACAGGCTGATGACTATGATAGCTTAAAAACCAAAACATTATTATTATTATTCTTTTTTTTTTCAAAGTGAGACGTCATACGCTTCCTTAATATATTGATTGATATATTGAGTGTATTAATTTCTGGGCAGTAGATATTTTGTTAATTCTAGTCTCGAAAACACAGTACTACAACTTTATACATTCGTCTTTTTTAAATTAGGTAATAAATTAAACCTCTGTTAATACGATAATACCGATCATCAGTATGAGAGAGATTAGAATAAACCTTGAACAGCTGAAAAATTATAATCTAAACCAAAACTGTATATGTTTAGAAGTAATGTGTTAGGAGATGATTGTAATTTTTCCTGTTGTCCAAATAAATAATAATGTGCCAAAGCACAGACGAACGCGGTGGTTGAAGAAACTGTGCTAACATTCCATTTTACGAACTTTAACGAACCTTATTTTATACTAGCTGACTCGCGCAACTTCGTATGCGTGAGAGTGAAGCGTAAGCTTACCATTTGAAAGGTGAGGTGGTATAGTGAGCCAAATTTAAAAGATAGACACATGGTGCCATGGACTTTTTTTTAGATCTTTTTAAGATGAATAATTCCGTCGTATATAATTGTTGCGTAACTTGAACCGTTTACGCAGCGCACGCAACGGAAGCTCTCAAAAGGTATATATTTTTTTCCCCATTTTTGCAACATTTTTCATTGGTGCTCCGCTCCTATTGGTGGTAGCGAGATGATATATAGTCTATAGCCTTCCTCGAAAAATAGGCTATCTACATACACACAAATAATTTTTCAATTCGAATATATACTCTTCAGCTTTATAATATTAGTATAGATTCGCAATTCTGTAGGATACATTTTGTTGCATTATCCAAATAATAACTAGCTTATGCCATTCTCAAGGGATCGAATCGACATGATTTTTTGCATAGACCACTATTTTGCATAGTGGTCTATGCAAAAAATCATGTCGATTCGATCCCTTGCTCTCTGAAAAATAAAACCAAATTCATCCCACGGGAAAAAGTACCCTAAAGCATAAAAAAACTATATCGATTCGACCACTTCTTCTATGAAAACTGAAACCAAATTTATCCGACTGGAACCTTACATTTTTTCGGGGTAACAAGTATAGCACTATTCCAGACTATAATCTATCTCTGTGCCAAATTTCATTCAGATCCGTTGAACTGTTCTGGTGTAATTGAGTAACAAACATGTAGGAATCCTTCCAAACTTTCGTATTTATAATTATTAATGATTAAATTAATATTAATTAATTAAATAATAATTAATAATAAAAATATATAATCAGTAAGAAATAAGATTTATTTATCTACTAGCTTTCACCCGAGGCTTCGCCCGTTCGGCACCACGTATTACGGAACTTCGTTCGTAGTGTATTATGTATATCTGTTGTGAAATAAAGTTTTAAATAGTAAAATTATTCATCTACCATTGAATGATAGTTTACATTATTAGAAAATATTTATCTTTTCCAGTTTATCAAACAACCTCACAGATCTTACCATCGAAATCATTGCATTTTCAATTTTTTGATCATGAATCTATATTTCCAATATGTAGACGATTAAGTACCTACTATTTTATGTTTATATTAGTTTTTTAAATTAGATTGTTTATTGTCCATTAGGTACCATACAACCCGCGCGGAACAATTAGTGTACCACTGTAACAAATGGATTTTATTCAGTCTCATAATCAGTCATTAAAATAAATGTTGAAAGATATTATTTATTAAAATATTATTTGCCGATCTAAAGTGTAACTTCTTCGTTTCTGTGCGAGGTACCTACTTATTTAACTCGTACCTGTGGGTTGAATATCGCCGTCAATAGTGTACTATTTATTTTATATCTACTGGCCAGGGTATGCCAGTTTCAGTAAATTACTATATAAATACATATACTATGTAAGAAATGAATAATGTGTCAGACCTAGAGCACACATGGGCACGTCCATGGTACTTATACGAGTCATATAAGTTTATTCATATTTTTTATAAAGTTGGTTCCAATTTTTAAACACAGAATTCTATTTTAAAATTAGTCATCCGATCATTCGCACAATCATAATATTGTTTATCTTGCCTAATCCTGTCACACTCTACGATGGAGCAAGCTATGTACAGCGAAACTCAAGTGGAGGCAATGACTTCCCAGTCACCACCGGCGGCGACTGGGAATTTTTATTCCCATTTGCCTCCGGTGGCAGTCCCCGCGGGGGCGACTGGGAATAATTCATTCGGTGAACGAATTTAGGTACTACACGCAAAAATGCGATTTATGTATGGAGCGGCCAGGCTGTGGTTACTTATCGACAAATAATAGTGGAACAATAATTAGGCCGTCGGATAAAGACATAAAAAGAGGCTAAATTCGCAAACGCATTTTTGGTATATTGTATGGGTCTGTTAAGGTAGTGTGAATTCATATTTGTAACTTCGAAAAACTTATGAAAACTGAGAAATTCGAGAAAAACTCCCAAAATTTCGAAGCTTTTCTCGAATTTCTCAGTTTCCACAAGTTTTTCGAAGTTGCAAATTTAAATTCATATTACCCTAATAGACCCATACAAAATACCAAAAATGCAGTACTATATGGCACTTTGCGAATTTAATGTCTTTATCCGACGGGCTAAATACGTGATATGTCCAAACAAGAATATTTAAAATGACCTAGTAATAATTTACTTTAACCGGATGGGCCCAGAGAAAAAATTACAATCTTATTAACTATTTATAGGTACCTAGGTACGAGGTACGAATATTTTTCAATGACGGCAGCAGTAAGTACACAAACTCGGCATATAAAGGAATGAGCTCACAGAGGAAAAAACTATAAGATTCGACTGCAGTATATAAAGTTGGAAAAAACACCAAGGATAAACTAAATAACTTTTGTTTTATTATAAAACAAAAGTTAGACAATTTTATCACACTTTAACAAATTATTTTACAAATTATTGTCGATTCCAAATTTCTTCTCAATATAAGTAATGCTGTATTTCACCATCATTTGATTTGGAAGAAACATACTTTTTTCAAGATTTTCAACAATATTTATAAACTTCGGTGACCTAATAATCTCTGATCGGCTGAAGTCTCTCTACACGAAGAGATGTTGCATCTCTTTGCGTTCAATATAAATTACACCACATGGAGTGTTTGGATGAGCTATTTGATTTGATGCCTGCCGCCGAGTTAAAGTATCGAACAATTCGCCATAAATTAAAATTCCATCCATATCATCTTGATAATTGGGCGATCTACTACAGTGAAGTTGTGGAATCAACTTCCCTCAGCAGCATTTCCAAATAAATACGACATGGCAGCCTTCAAGAACAGAGTCAATATTTCGCTTAAAAGCTGGCAACGGATCGGCGACTCCTTGGTTTTGCTGATTTCTATAGATGGTGATGATTGCTTTCCATCAAGTGACCCACATGCACGCTTGCCCCTTACTACACGCTTTGCTAACTTTGGGACTAGATGAAACGTAACACAGCGCCATCTTGTGCAACACGCCCGGGTTGAACCACAGAATAATTAGTTGAGCACCCGACCCCGTAATAACTTGACCAATGTAGCAAGACTAAGGCCACGTCTCACATCCAGCGTGTTATACCCCACCATTCCTAGTACGAACAACGTGGGGTACATTAACGGGTAATACACACCATATAATTTTCGATACATGAATTTAATGTGTTTATTCTGTATCCGTTCTAACATCACTTATATTTGGTCTCATGGGGTGCCCAAATGAACGCGTTACACTCCAGGTAACTCTTAACAAGTGCTTCGTACAGGGCTCGCATCGCAATTGGTGAATCCACAGGATTGGCGCAACATAAATCCCAAGTTCCGATATGCGTTCTTGCAAACTCTGCTTATGTGTTCCCGGAAATTGAGGTCAGGAGTAAAGTGAACTCCGAGGTCTTTTATGTCCCTCACTCGCTGTATTGGGGTGCCTTACCGATACTAGATGACAGTGTGTAGGTACTAGGTAATTTGTCTAGGAATATTTATTTGTTTTCTTTATTTTCTACTATGTTAAGACATTTATTTCGAGAAAGTCTATAAATTTAACATAATGAAAATAACTGACTGATAAAGAAAAATATACAATTAAAATAAAAACTAATTATGGCTAACTATATATACAAACGAAACGGAAATAACAAAAACTAATTAAAATTAATAAAATGTAACTAATAATTTAAATAGCGTCGAAAAATTCTTCCGCGTCGCTATCAAAGGGTAACGTGGCCAGAAGGCTAGCAGCATTGCCACGCTGGACGGCAATGCTTATTTGCTGAGCGAGAAATAGGCCAGCCCTCTGGTCGCGGGAAGAGTCGACCAAACGTTTGGAGATCTCTCTAAATAAAATTCTTGCGCTCAACCCCATGGCCCACATTCGTTTATTAATTTATTATTATTTATTTATTGATTTATTAATGCACATTTTAAATGAGTGGGATACCGAAATTGGTTCGATTTTGATAGAACTTGGTAAATAAGTATGTACATTATAATATACAATCCAATTCACATGTTCATGGGGCAACCAGTTTAGTAGGTTTTGAGAACAGGCCTCTTACCACCAACTCTTATTGCGATTCAATAACTAAATAGAATGCTTATACTGAAAAGAGTTGCTTATTCATTGATATGAATAAGCATTCTATTCAGCTATTGAATCGCAATCAGAGCTAGTGATATCCAAATTGATTTGAAAAATAATCACAAGGTCTCAGTTAGCAGCGAATAACTAACTAGCTTTTACAGGTAGCCATATTGATGTACGACATTTTTTTTTATTTATGAGAGCAAACGAACATGTGGGTCACCTAATGGAAAGCAATCACCACCGCCCAAAGAGATCAGGAACACTAGGAGTTCGCCGATCTAGTTGCCAACCTATACTCCTTCCATTCTTTCTTTCTGGTGACCTCGCTCACTCGCAGGAACACAACAACCCTCAAAGGAATTGTTATATTCTGTGAGGTGGAGGTACTTCCCCATTCGGCCAGCTTAAATAATACGCTATTATACCCTACCTCTCTTTTCGCCAGAGCCCCGCTTGTCAGTCAGAGTGCACCACGTGCAGGCGAGGTTGGCTTTGGTTCAAAAATGTTGATGAATTACTTTTACCCCAATTTGCTTATCCATAGCATATTTAACCTTTTAAACGCCGTACTTAATATCACTTGGCGTGCCCCCAGCGCCAGGCACAGTAAAACGATAAATAAATACCTACAACTAATAGAGATGTTCAGTATATATATCGATATTGGAAATGCATCTCTTTCGAACGCTTACAGTTTAATTTAAATATCTTAACATATGGAAAGCGTTACTTTGTAATTTAATAATTTTATTTATAACACAGTAGAACCTCTATAAGTCGAACCTCGATAAGTCGAAAACCTCTAAATCTCGAAGAAATGTTCAGAGGCCCGATTCTCGTAATGAAATTCCCAACGGCACCGGAACGACTTGGTCTCGTTCCTCTTTGGTTTATCTATTTTACAACGTGCCAGAGAGGGAGCGGGCGAAGTCGTTACGATGCCGTTGAGAATTTTATTACGAGAATTGGGCCTCTGTTCCCTTCCCTTCAAACACCAAAACCTCCATTACTCGAAATCTCAACCCTCTATTAGTCGAAATAAATCACTGAGAATTTTGGGGTGTAAGTGGTTTATCAACATCTTTGAACCAAAGCCAACTTCACCTGCACGTGGTGCACCCTGCTGACTGAAAAACGAAGCTCTGGCGAAAAGAGAGGTAGGGAGCGTAATTGTAAGCTACCCGACTGGGGAATGTACCTCCACCTCACAGAATACCGCAGCCAAATAACAATTCCGTTGAGGGTTGTTGTGTTCCTGTGAGTGAGTGAGGTCACCGGAAAAGAAGCAGATGCTGCGTTGGCAGCGGGGGTGGCGGCGCGCAAGTGATATATTATGTTGCGAGCGTTAATACGGTTACGGTAACTGCTTCACATCAGGCGGGCCGTATGCTTGTCTGCCACACGACGTATTATAAAAAAAAAAAAAAAAAAGAAGTGAGTCCCTCCAAGCCATTTTGGTACCTATTTTCCCTCCATAACTCGAAAAATTACTTGTATTAGTAAGTATTTTGGTAAAACAATGAAACAAAAGCGTATAAAGAAAATTGTATCGATGACACTTATGAAACACGTATAATGCAGCACAACACTAATGGAAAATTCCAGAAGGCGGCACTCGTTTATGACGTCAGAAGCGAGCGTGTTTCTCCGCTCGTGGCTACAGGAATACATAGAACATTCGTTCAAAAACATGCAAACTAGGGATGGGAATTGTCAATTCAGTTTTGTTCATTCACTGACAGTTTTGGGCTTTATTCATTTAAAACAAAATAAAATAAACTCATTTATTTCTACAGTAACAATTGCTTTATTTGTTTTATAATAAATAAGTCAGTATAAACAGAAATAGTTTGATTTATGTGGATTTTTGTATCTGTCGATCATTGTTTATGCCACATCCCTACTAACGGAATTTTCCGGCCGTGGCGCTAGACATCAATACACTTTTCTAAAAATACTATCAGTAATTTATTTAACTTTAGACATTAATTTTAAGTCCTATAATAAAGAAACTTAAGTGTAATCAATTGTAAATAATAACTTCATTATCTATTTATCAAGTAATGAACACTATTTTTATTTAATACAGAGCTATTAAACAAAAAGGCAGATTTACTGAGTAGTGGTATTTGAGCGTAAAAATCCGTCCTTGGCGAAATGGGCACGAAAATATTTGGCGGATTAATCCGCTCGTGGCGGTTAAAGGGTTAATAATACATCTGACAACATCATGTGGTTTCAGGGTTTGCCTTCGTATCATTATCGAAAAGCCACACACAGCCATACTACAGGGCGGACTATGAGTATAATAGCGAAACGTATGAATTCTACAAATTACACACAGAAGCAGAATCCTACTTTCATGCTATTCTAAAGTGTGCACTTGAAGGTGCTAAACTGATTAAGACTACTGACTTGGAAATTGTCCAGGCGCATAGCATGCTGAGGAAATACCCTGAAATTGGAAAGTATGTTTGGGTTGACGGACATCGTCAACATCCAAATGAGGTTGTTGACGAGGATCAAACTATCGACTTAAGCAGTAAGTAGAATCGCCAGATGTCGTGCTTTGCTAATCAATTACTTTTGGGGTGTAAGTAGCTTACCACGATATCTAGACTAGGCTAAACTCGCCTGCACGTGGTACACCTTGCCGACTAGCGAAAAAGGCTCTGGCGAAAGAGAGGTGGGGTACAGGTACAACGTATTTCTGTACAGCCCGACTGGCCCAATTCAGTTGAACATTCAGAGGAATTAGTGCCAATTCTGATAACTGACAGTACCAGGGTCGTCCCAACTCCAGCTGAAAGGGACCATCAGATGGAATCAGGGCCAACTATTCACTGTCAACCAGAAGCTCATCGAGTAACTCCCTTTGACAATATGCCAATTCCACAAGAAAGTGAACCTGGTCCTTCCTGGCGGCATTTAAATAGTTTTCTTGTAAGCCCCTTCGACATGCCAATTATAACATATTTTACTTTTCTTTTAATTATAAGTAATAGTGATTTTTTTCCTATTCACAACGTTAACACTGTTGTGTCCTCCTTCACATTGAAATTGGAAAACATAACAGTGTGAAGACCAGTAAAGTAATTTCCCTAAACGCGCGAACTGGACGCGGCCGTGACCCGGCCAAGACCCAGCTAGTCGGATGCGGCCAAGAAGATCATGAATATAGAAACGCAAGTTGTGACGCGCACAGGGCCGCTGCGGCTGGCTGGTTGGTGCAGCCAGTAGTTTGTGCATACGGGTCGGGCCGGTCGCGGCCCATATATCAACGTATTGTTAGGTAGATCGCGCATTTGTATTTGCTAGCGCGGCCAGTATCCGACTGGCGCCCGTCTACAGTGGTACAGCCTGACAGCTATTTTCTCGACGTCCATCTCTTCTATTGACGAACATCTTTTATATTCTACTCATTAACTGGCCGCTACGGCCACAAAGCGACCTGTGTGTCAGCCAGCAACCTGATGGCTGGCCTCATTAATAACCGTAGCCCCAACGACCCATCTGGTCGTGGCCGCTTCCAGTGCGCGCTCGCACTTAACACTGATTCACACCAGTCTACAGTAGACTTCACAGTCTCAGTGTGAAAGTGGGTCGGACGGGAATTTTAGACGTTACCGTTTCCTGTCCCCTGAAATTCAATATATTTTCTGTGACAGAATTAGCAAAAAAAAAAAAGGAGATTGAGGCATTGATGTTAATTGACCAGAGACTGACGACGCACTGCACCGTGCTCTCTCTCAGTGGAAAAGTAAAACGTGACGTTTGTTCGCAACTACGACCATATATATGCAAAGTTGAACAGGAGGATATGATTTTCAACGGTCTCTGTAATGTTTATGGCACACTTATTCATTCAAGTAAGTTGGATTTTTTTTTAAATATGCTGAAGTTATCATCGTCATCATTGGCTTGTCCCTTTCCCATTATTTGTGGTCTTTTCTTTTCTTTTAAAATAATAATAATGATAATAAACAACATTACATTAAACTTCTCAAAGGGACCTCTACGCGTTGGATACATATCCCCGCGCACGCCTATCAAATGACCGGGCTTGACCCGAGATTAAAAAAGATATACATATAATAATAATAATCCTTATTTATTATATAAGCATGCATTACAAAATCAAGAATACATTGTGTGTGCAATTAACTGTTGAAAATATTTGACAACTAAATAACAATGTTATTCTTAGTTCTTAAGTAGAACCGTTAGAGCGGCACAATAAGCATATAAATTTGGACGCTGATGCCATAACTAGGTTGGTACCTGTATTTATAGCACCAGTGCTCTCCAGTAATCATATATAAGTACAAATTAAGTGAGCATGAAGTGTTATTTTGACTGTCTAAGTGAAAGGGTGTGAAGGAGTATACGAAATGCTACAATTGTAGTGTGCAATCCAAAATGTGTTGGAATTTAAGTGCGAGTGTTCTAGATCGAGTTAAAGAAAAAGATGTTGAGATGTATATAATAAAATTCTTAACTTATCCATTTTGTAGTGTGTATTGTACCTATGAACATTAAGACGCTCCACACAACCAAGCAAGGCATGTGTGTATCGAAAATCTTGAACACTGATTTGCTATTCGCAAACCAGGCAAGCACAAGTGTATGGCACTATCCGGAAAATAGATACACTTAATTCCAAAACAACACTTGTTCCATTAAAACTTCGTGCAGATTAGATTGAAAATATGTCTTTTCATAGATCATGAATGCTGTGAAAAAAGGAATGTTTGTAACTGTTTGTAAATTAGTATATCAAATACTTACAAGAACTTAAATTTTATAAAATCCTAAATAAAACATTCACATGCAATAAATACCCTACGTCATAATTATATTATTATAATACATACTCGTACATCGGTTTAAAATATCTTTATTTCTTATTTAAAACACTTACAGTGTCACTTACATAAGAAACAATAAACAAATATATGAGATTTTGTTAACGTCCGTTACCAATGCACAATGTTAAAGACATTATTGAAGATTGAGGGTAAAATATATTCATAGTCACCCGTTTAGAATTTAAGTGCGAGAACACTCGCACTTAAATTCCAACACATTTTGGATTGTTACGTCAACGGTTTGCCCATAGTAAAAAAGACAGGTGTCGTCGGCATAAAGAGTGAGTTGTCCTTGTAATCCTGCTTGGTGGATATTGTTAAGATATATCAGGAATAACAAAGGGCCAAGGATTGAGCCTTGTGGGACACCGCATTTAATAATTTGGGGGCTACTGTGGTACTCTCCAATCTTAACGATTTGTTACCTATTCGTAAGGAATGAGGTGATCATCTTATGTGCTGTCCCCGTTATGCCAATACTACTGAGTTTTTTGAGTAGCAGAGGGTGACTGACAGTATCGAATGCCTTTTTCAAGTCGATAAACACACCAAGCGCCACTTGCTTATTGTCAACTTGTGCTTTTATATTAGATGTTACGTCTAGAGTTGCGCTCAGTGTGTTTGACTCTGCGCGAAAGCCATATTGTTGTTCGTATAAGAAGTCGATTGTTGTTAAGTAATCGTTTAGCCGTTTGTGCATGATTTTTTTGAGGATTTTAGAAAGTAGGGGCAGCACCGAGATAGGATGATAATTAGCCGGGTCAGTTTTATCACCGGACTTGAATTTAGGTGAAACTTTCGCGATCCTAAGTGACTCTGGGAATATGCCTTCCTGTAGTAAATTATTTAAGCAGTTTGTTAAATTATGGATCTTCTATACATAGTATAGCTTTCGTACTAATATTATCTACTCCGGAACTCGTGTTTGTGTCGAGGTTATTTATAATGGTTGGTACTTCCTTTGTATCGCAGGGGAGAAAGTCAGATAGTCCAGTGTGGTTGCGGTGCGATGTTAATTTTGGTAATGTATAAGCGTCGTTGCTGTGGTAGTTTGATGGAATTTTATTAGCTAACTCGGCGCCTATGTTAGCAAAATATTCGTTAAAAAGATTACAGATTTCTATAGGCTCAGTAACTAATTGACCACAATTAGATATTAAATTTGGGGGAGCACAATTAGTTTTTGTCTTATTGTTAGCGAGGGTGTTGATCAATCTCCACATCTTTTTCGGTTTTTTTGAACATTTCGTAAATTCTTCGTAGTAGTACTTTGCTTTAGCTTTTTTAATGGTCTGTCTGACTTTTGTCCTTTTGTTGTTAAATTCTATTTCAAGGAGTTTATTTTCAGGATCTTCTTTTAATTTTCTCCAGATTTGGTTTCTATCATTGATCATAATAATTATGTCGCTATTCACCCATATATTCTGTGGCGAATTGATTATTCGTTCCTTTTTTATTTTGCAATTCGTGATTTTTTTCTTTATAAATTCTTCCAGTTCTATGAAATCAAAAGTATCTATTTCTTTTTTCTTGTCTTTTAAGCTTTTAAACAGTTTCTTATAGTTAATTACTTCGTATTGTATTCTTTGATTCTTCGGCGGTTTCTTAATTTCACAGTATATTTTTTATGGTCTGATAAGGAGGATTCGATAATGGCTAAGTTATACTTATCATCCTTTAGGTTTGAAATAACGTGGTCTATTATTGTTTTAGTTTTTCCTGTTTGTCGTGTACAGAATTTAGCTTCCTTCTTGTTAATAATCTTGTAGCCAGACTCTTCCAATACCTCTATATAACGGTTTGTCTTATTGTTGGATGTTAATAGACCAATGTTTGTATCTCCAAACACTATAGTTCTATTTCTTTGTGTTAGCTGTGGCTGGTATTGGCCAAGAAAATCGCTGAAGTTAGTATTTCCGAGATTGCACTACACATACATACATACATACATACACATACATACATACACATACATATACATACATATACATGTCATATATATATATATATATATATATATATATATATATATAATATGTGAGAGGGGGGCAAACGAGCATGTGGGTCACCTGGTGGAAGGCAATCACCACCGCCCATGGAGATTAGCGACACCAAGGGGTCGCCGATCCGTTGCCAGCCTTTTAAGGGAAATGAAAACTCTATTCTTGAAGGCACTCATGTCGTAGTTGTTCGGAAATATCACTGAGGGAAGTTGAATCCACAGATTGATTATTGATTCACTGTTCGTGGTATAAAATGTCTTAGGAAACGTACATCGTATTATATATATAATAAGATTTTATATATATCTACAATATACATTGTAGATCGCCAATTATCAAGATGATATGGATGGAATTTTAATTTATGGCGAGTTGTACGATAGTAGTCTTTTTCTTCCATTCACCTTATCAGCCGTCATATCTATAGTTATCCCTTTCTTACCCATATTATCTCTCACACAATCCAACCACCAATCACTACCAACCACAATCCTTTCAGGTTCCAATTCATTGCATGCATATGGTGTCCATGTCGTGGTCCGATCGTTTAATTGGGCCGATCGCGATAAGCCTGGCCAGATCGACATGTGCCGCCATATTCTGATTTGACCAATTATTTCATGATGTACCCAATGTAAAGTTGGGCAGATCGACGAGAGCAGACTATTTGTCGATTTTCCCATTCAGTTACTTGGCCGCATCGAGATAAGGCTGGGCATATCGGGATATGCCTGGGCGCATCGTGATGTAGTTCCACTTTCTGACGCTTTTTCGCTGTTGCGCTCCTTCGTTCATGTGACTGTGTGTGTGATAATAGTGAGTTGGTGGACGATATGGATAAATAAATAAATAAAATAATTTAGGCTAGATTAGAACTGCAAGAAAAGTGGGTTAGGTTAGGTTAGAACTGTGACCCCAACAGAGCGCGAGCCGAGCGAGCGCAGCGAGCGTGCCGCGGCAGCGGCCGGCGAAGCGCCGGAATTGATTTTATTTACTTTTTAAACGTCTTTTTATCGAGTGAAATACTTAAACTTGATTTTATTTGCTTGTAAGTATGATGGACACCCTACAAACTCGATTTGGCCAAGTATGGACGGCCAAATCGTCAAACGTTATGCTTTGAACGATATGGCGGTGATTAGGCAGCCAAATCAAAATATGGCGGCACATGTCGATCTGCCCAGGCTTATCGCGATCGGCCCACTTAAACGATCAGCCCACGACATCCATACCACGAAAGGCGATTCCCTCTACATTATACTTATCTGTAAATCATCGAAATCACTTGGGGCCTACATATTAAATAAGTTCATGTTAGTAATTTATTATATCCATACTAATATACCAATATGGTGTTAGGGTTCAAGTAATATGGACATGGAATACTTTTCACTTCGCCACCAACAATAAATAAATAAATATATATTCCTTGACAAATTACACACGGCCATCTAGTCCCAAACTAAGCAAATCTTGTACTATGGGTACTAGATAACTGATATAATACTTAAACACATTTTTTTTTGTAAATACGTACATATAATACATAGAAAACGCCCAGACCAAGACAAACAGACATGTTGATGCACACAAATGTTTGTCTTGTGCGGGGATCGAACCCCCGACCTCGGAGTCAAAGTAGCTATAGCTAACCATTCGACCACCGAGCTCGTCAATAATACTGTACTCCAGTGTAAAGTCCGATTTGCACTTGAACAGGTTTTTTTGTTAATGTTAGCATATTATAACAATGAGAACGACATAAATTGCACACGCAATTATAAAATTACATAGAGTTATCTCATACTATTTGTGCATCCAAACGCAACACACAAAGTACACACTTTTTGGGGTATAAGTGGTTCAACATCTTTGAACCAAAGCCAGCTTCATCCCCACGCGGTGCACCCTGCTGACTGACAAACGAAGCTCTGGCGAAAAGAGAGGTAGGGAGCGTAATTGTAAGCTACCTGTAACAGCTGGGGAATGTACCTCCTCCTCACAGAATACCGCAGCCAAATAACAATTCCCTTGAGGGTTGTTGTGTGCGAGTGAGCGAGGTCACCAAAAAGGAAGGAGATGCTGCGTTGAAGCGGGGGTGGCGGCGAGCGAGTGATATTTTATGTAGCGAGATATTGTAACGGCAATCAGTGACCGTCCGTTCGTAACCCCTGATGTGAAGTTAGAATTCACCCCTTTACAATTATCAAAATTTTAGTCCTAGCTCCTATTTTAAGATGACTTATTCTGCTGAAATTGTACACGGTTAAAACAAACACAATTATGATCACGCTTGCTGAAATATACACAATTCAAATAAACAGAATATGATTATTCGGCTGAAATGATACACACAGTTTAAATACACAATATTAATATACAATAATGACTGGAAGCTAAGACACACAGTTAAGTTTTTTCAAATTTTTTCAAATCGGTTTATAAATCACAGAGTAATTAAGCAACAAACATAAAAAAATACAGCCGAATTGAGAACCTCCACCTTTTTTGTAGTAGGTTAAAAAGAGTGGCAAAGTGCATCGTATTTGTTGGGTATCTTACTGGGTCATCCGACTGGGGACGTGCATCCACTTCACGAATACCACAGCTAAATAACAATTCCCTTGGGGGTTGTTGTGTTCCTGCGAATGAGTGAAGTCACCAGAAAGGAAGCAGTTGCTGCCTTGGCAGCTGGATAGAGACGCGTTTTTAAATGTTGTGGGCGTTACGACATCTACGGTATCCGCTTCACATCAGGCGGGCCGTATGTTTGTCTGCCACCCGACGTATTATAAAAAAAGATCCAGTTAGGTACGTGCTGCTTATATTGAGCGATCAACAGTCGAATCCAAACCATTTGGATATGTCTCATCTTCTTATGAAAACGCCTAAAGTCTTAAAACTAAATTTATTGATTCACTGTACTTTAAATTTGTATTATGACGTATGACAAGCACAGTGGTCGAATGGCTAACAATGGCCACTTTGACTCCGAGGTCGCGGGTTCGATCCCCGCACAAGACAAATATTTGTGTGCATGAACAGATGTGTGTTTGTCTTGGTCTGGATGTTTTCTATGTATTACAAGTATGTATGTATGTATTTAAAAAAAAAACATGTAACTATTTAAGTATTATACCTATCAGTTACCTAGTACCCATAGTACCTACAAGCTTTGCTTTGTTTGGGACTAGATGACAGAGTGTAATTTGTCCTGGAATATTTTTTTTTTATATACTACGTCTGGTGGCAGACAAGCATACGGCCCGCCTGATGTGAAGCAGTTACGCAACATAAAATATCACTCGCGCGGCGCTACCCCCACTGCCAACGCAGCATCTCCTTCCTTCCTAGTGACCTCACTCACTCGCAGGAACACAACAACCGTCAAGGGAATTGTTATTTGGCTTCGGTATTCTGTGAGGTGGAGGTACATTCCCCAGTCGGGTAGCTTACAATTACGCTCCCTACCTCTCTTTTCGTCAGAGCTTCGTTTGTCAGTCAGCAGGGTGCACCGCGTGCAGGTGAAGTTGGCTATGGTACAAAGATGTTGATGAACCACTTACATCCCTTACTTACACCATTATTTATTTATTTATTATGCAAATAAAGCACATTCATTCTATCTATCTATCTAAAAGCTTTGAGAAGTGTGCGTTGCCAGTGTATGTTGTCATATGGAACTGAGACGTGTGCGTAGCCCAACGAGCGATGGAAAATCATTCAGAGCAGCTCTGAATCCAAAATGAGAATATCCGCAGTATTGCATAGCTATTATCGCGGGCTTTGAGCGCGGCAACCGAATCAAGAAATTCGGACGGACGGCAAACAAGCAAACGAGCAAACGAGCAATCGGCCAAACGGCCAAACGAGCAAACGGGCAAACGGCCAAACGAGCAAACGGCCAAACGGCCAAACGCGCAAACGGCCAAACGCGCAAACGGCCAAACGCGCAAACGGCCAAACGAGCAAACGGCCAAACGAGCAAACGGCCAAACGGATAAACGAGCAAACGGTTTGCCCGTTTGCTCGTTTAAATAAATCTAATGCTAAATAAATAAATAAATAAAAAATAAATAATTATAATTGCATAAGTTGATAAAAAATGCAATAGCTTTACCGCGGCAGTCCTAGAGTGCCACACGTTTTTTTTTTATACTATGTCGGGCGGCAGACAAGCATACGGCCCGCTTGATGTGAAGCGGTTACCGTAGTCATATCAACGCTCACAACATAAAATATCGCTCACGCGCCGCCACCCCCGCTGCCAACGCAGCATCTCCTATCTTTCTGGTGACCTCACTCACTCGCAGGAACACAACAACCCTCAAGGGAATTGCTATTTGGCTGCGGTATTCTGTGAGGTGGAGGTACATTCCCCAGTCGGGTAGCTTACAATTACGCTCCATACCTCTCTTTTCGCCAGAGCTTCGTTTGTCAGTTAGCATGGTGCACCGCGTGCAGGTGAAGTTGGCTTTGGTTCAAAGATGGTGATGTACCACTGACACCCCAAAAGTCAACACAACAGTTACACCCAAAAAAATATATCAAGGAAGGAGTTGAAGTGGCAGTCAACGGGCTACGTCATATCTTGTAGAACCAAAAACTGCTAGGGAAGAAGGGTCCTCGAGCGATGGTCCCATACTGGTGCATGCAGTGTGGGACGACTCCCAACTATAACAACGAAGACTTCAAGAAATTTGTACGGAGTCCATGAATGCAAGTCGCTCAGAATTACGTGTGGCGGCTCTGTGGCAGGGGAGATGGATGTTCAGCGGTAGACGAATCCGGGTTGACATGATGCTGATTTCAATTTCCAATTTAATTGGCAAATTCATTTCGCACGTAGTTTTATCTATTTACGAATCAAGCTAACCGAATAAAATCTATTTACGAAATAAGCTATATATATATACTAGCGCCCCGGTACGTGCTTCGCTACGTATAAAGTGAAATACTAAAAAAATTTAATTGGAACATCAAATTCATTTATTAAGGGCCCAGATTGTCTAGGCGCGACGTCAATTTCGAGCGACCGCAGCGCTACTGTTTACTGAAACAACCGACGGGGCGGGTGAATGACCTAAAGACAGCGCGATTTTCAAAATGTTTTGCGACAAACGTTCCACGTTGAGTTATATTGTTATTGAAGTTGAATATTTACAGCATAACAAAAATATTGAATAATTGGAAATAAACGACGAGTCTAAAATATTCTAAGACTAGTTTTTCGTTATAAAATGATCCTAATTACTAGATTAATAAGAGTAGTTGAGACACTATTTTTATGTTTTTCTATTTATAATAAACAATCAAGAGCAGGTCCGGACTGACCTTTTTGTATTCTACTTACAAAAAATTCCAACTATGTATTTATTTGTAATTTTACTACCAAAGTTTATTCTTATTTCGTAAAATATTCATTCAACAAAATAATTGCAAATTCAGTAGGAAGTACGGTCGAAATAACATCGAGCTTTCCTCGCTAGTGTATATCTCTACGCAAGGAAATGTGCCTATTGCGTAAACACAAATAGGGTGGTGGCACCAATTATCGGCCATGTCAACTTTTTTTCAACTTTGCTTGCTTGTAATTTTTGAGTTAATAACTTTTGCTACTATCGCAGCTGCGGATAAGGCGGAAAAATTCTTACCATAAGATCTCTTGCTCCAACAACCGTAAACAGCAACAGATATTAATGGTGTACCATTTTTATCAACACTACCTATAGACACTGCGTACTCTGCTTCTTCCTTGACAGCTTCTGCCATGGAATGTGCTGCTGTCTTTTCCCACCAATCGCAAACCGTATTATTAATTTCATTGTATAATGAAGGTGACATGATTGGTAGGGCTACTGCGGCAGTTAATGTTTTTAACTGAGAGTAGCTCCCACCAGACGATATGATAACAGATACAATTTGATGATTCACTTCCATGCTATCTTATTTCTTTTCAACCAAACACACAGTAAATTTCATACTACACATACTACATTTCATGATGAGTTTTGAGTCCAGATCAACTTTTACTTCACCTATTATACTGAGGTAACTTAACTTACAATCCATTGGACCGTGGTCCCCTATGGCCTGAAGAGCTTAAAAAAAAAAGAAATATCTATTACTCTACGCCCAACTTCAACTTCATCCACCTTTCCCTCTTGACTGTTTTCAATAACTAGTTCCTGTAAAGAAAGATAATGGCTTTATTTTTTTAATAAAAAATAATTAAAAAAGAATGGGCCAAATTTCTTCAAACATAGCTAAGAACTCCCTTAGAGTACATCTTTGAAACACATAACACTAGATCAAAATCTTGAACGTTTTATATAAATAAACGTAATAAAAACTGGTTGTTTGTAAAGTTGGTTTAGGACAATAATTTTATGGGATAACGTCAGGATCTAGTGAACAAAAAAAGCTGTTGTTTCATTTTTAACCTTATTAATATTCCTGTTAACATAAAAAATAGCTAAACATGTTGTTTAGCGTTTTCATGCATTTTCCTAATGTCGGCCGGGTGGCCGATATTGGGATTTATCAATAAATAAAGATCCCTAACCTCGACCCTGCGATTATTTCATAAAAAAGACAAGTAAAAGTAAAAACGTGTGTTTTTCTTGAATAAAAAACAATATAAAATACCATAGGTATGTTTAATTCCATTGAAATACTAACTAACTCAATGCGTTCGCAACCGGTATTTGACTCGCCACTGCCACTAAACGACACAAGTCGGTACCGGCGCGTGCTCTATTGCCAACTGAACGTTCAAATATTGAAGCACCCGCACCAAAATATGGATTATTCGTATATAGAGTCGCTTTTTGAATAAAAACTATTATAATTTTAGGGTTATTTTAATAGTTAGGGTAAGTGCTCCAGTGAATTAACACCCACCAGTGAATGAACAAAACACACATTTTTCAATATAATAAGAAATCTAAGCCTTTCTACTCAAGCCAGTATTTTTTTTCTCAATCGAAACATTATATTACGTCAACTACAGGTCACAGGCAAACAGGTGTTTGCCTGTGGCCTGTAGTTTCAAAATCGCGACCGCCTAAAATGAAAGTATTCTGTCGTATTTTTGATTGTATGGAGCAGAATTTAGGGCATTGCTGAGACTTCGTGTTTTGATATTCACTTTGTAGACACTATAAGTGTGATAGTGTTAACAAAATTTGGTAGTAGGATGTAAAAAGGACTGTTTTATCTTACAAAAAGCAGATTGCAAAAATTTTAATTATCATAAATAAATTATAGGGGTGTACGATAATTGGATCACGAAATTGAAGAAAATCTAGTCAATGAACACACGGTTCATTCATAGGAATTGACTTATTTTATAGTTTTAAGCATTTGGCATCTTAGCCTTAATGCAATTGGCTAATTTTTTGTACACAACTTTTATAAACGGTTGTCAATTTTTTGACCAATATTCGAACGAGGTGTTCTTTTATTATTACCAGTTTATCCTCCATACCTAGCCTGATATCTTCAGTAACTTTTAGAAGTGCAGTAATAGTACTGTGCCCAGGACGAAAACCAGACGGAGTGAACTGATTAAATAAAATAAATAAAGATCTCCACATAGAAGTGCCTTTCAGCTAAAACGACCATGGAAAGACAGCAAAATGCAAGCTAAAAAGAAATTAATAAATAATGATGACATATAGAACCAATCTTCTATTATAGAAATATAATAGTTTAGAAGAGAAAGGAGAATCTAACATAGAAGTGATGAATAACAATATTAAATATTTTATAATAATAATCCAGTATTAATATTATGTTTTAAGCATTTGGCATCTTAGCCTTACGGTCTGCCCGAGGGGCTATGCGAATGGGTTGCTAGCTTCTTGTCCAGCAGAAGCATTAGAGCCGTTGTAGATGGCAGTTGCTCCGATAGCATGGACATCAATACTGGCGTCCCGCAGGGTTCTGTATTGTCCCCGACGCTGTTTCTGCTGCATGTTAATGATATGTTGTATAATGACAGCATTCATTGTTATGCGGACGACAGCACCGGGGACACTTATTACACGGGCCGCGCAAATATCCCTCGTTCTTTGGTGGAGGAGAGCCGCGAACAACTTGTGTCGCAAATTGAGAGCACACTAAGTAGAGTGTCCGACTGGGGGCGACATAACTTAGTGCGATTTAACCCCTCTAAGACACAAGTCTGCGCGTTCACCGCTAAGAAAACCCCATTTGCTGTGGCTCCACACTTCGAAAACACACCCCTCACCATCGCCAATAGTATTGGTATTCTAGGAGTTGACATCTCCAGCGACGTCCAGTTTCGATGTCATCTGGAGGGGAAGGTCAAGCTGGCATCGAAGAAACTAGGTGTGCTCAACAGGGCGAAACATTACTTCAACCCGCGGCAAAGACTTATACAAAGCTCAAGTTCGGCCGCATATGGAGTACTGTTGCCATCTATGGGCGGGAGCGCCTAGATACCAGCTTGCACCCTGTGACTCGATTCAAAGGCGTGCTGTGAGGATTGTTGACGATCCCAAACTGACAGACGGTTTAGAACCTTTAAGTCTGAGAAGAGATTTTGCGTCCCTTTGTGTGTTCTACCGTTTGTACAATGGGGTGTGTTCAGAGGAGTTGTTTGACATGATGCCCACGGCTTCCTTCTACAGTCGCACCGCTCGCCATCGACAGGGAATTCATCCTCACACTTTAGAACCGAAATGGTCACGTACTGTGCGGTTCCAGAGAAGTTTTCTTCCACGTACTATCAAGCTGTGGAATGAATTGCCTGTTGAGGTTTTCCCAGGAGACTACAGCATGGGGTTCTTCAAAAAGGGCTTGAAGAGGTTTTTACAGGGTCGGCAACGCGCATGTGATGCCTCCGGTGTTACAGGCGTCCATAGGCTGCGGTAACTGCTTTCCATCAGGCGGACCGTATGCTTGTTTGCCACCTTAGTGGTATAAAAAAAAAATGTTAGATAGTTCTCTTTAGGTTATAAAATATCAAGTAACACGCAATTATAATAGTAATCATATCGTCTATTTAATATAATAAAAAAATATATATATTTACAATAACAATTACCCGAAATAAACTCTTACATAATAATTTATATATAGAACTGATATATAAAAGTGGTAGTTCATTCAATGGGTTTCAAAAGGTTTATTCACTGGATTTTTTGTTCATTCTCTGGTGATTTGTGTGTTCAATGCTGATAGTTATTGAGATAACCTGCATTTTATACAAATATACCCCATATTTGTATAAAATGCAGATTATCTCAATAACTATCAGCATTTTTGCTAAAATATGTATACTGTATCAATCATGAATAAATTGTGAACATAATAAAATAAAATATTTTTTGGTTAGGATCTCATAAGTAGCTGGCTGTAATTTTCAAAGTTTGGAATGCCCTTAAGGGTTCATTCAATGGAGCACTTACCCTATATTCCATTTTCTCGCAAAGGCCGATATTAGGAGGAGGCCGATACTAGAAGACTTCACCCTACTGAGATTTTGTCTTCGTCCATCACTAACTAGGTATTTTTTTTTTTTATACTACGTCGGGAAGCAGACAAGCATACGGCCTGCCTGATCTGAAGCGGTTACCGTAGCCATATTAACGCTCGCAACATAAAATATCGCTCGCGCGCCGCCATCCCCGCCACCCCCGCTCGCATGGCCATCGCAGCATCTCCTTCCTTTCTGGTGACCTCACTCACTCGCAGGAAGACAACAGCCCTCAAGGAAACCGTTATTTGGCTGCGGTATTCTGTGAGGTGGAGGTACATTCCCCAGTCGGGTAGCTTACAATTACGCTCCCTACCTCTCTTTTCGCCAGAGCTTCGTTTGTCAGTCAGCAGGGTGTACCGCATGCAGGTGAATTTGGCTTTGGTTTAAAGATCTTGATGAACCACTTACACCCCAAGGTAGTTTGTTTATTTATGTAATAAGTCTACAAGAATTACGTATAACCAAACCCCGGCCACTCCATACAAAAATGGCGCTTTTGCATGTAGTAACCAATTGACGTCTGTACACGTGCCTATGTTTGAGTGACGTTCTCTAGGGCTGACATTATACAATTATTAGTCGGACATGTAAGGGGGTGTAAGTGGTTCATCAACATCTTTGAACCAAAGTCAATCTTATCTGCACGGGGTACACCCTGCTGACTTACAGACGAGGCTCTGACGAAAAGAGAGGTAGGACATAACGTATTTTTTAAGCAGCCCGACTGACGAAGTACCACCACCTCACAGAATACCGCAGTCAAATAACAATTTCCTTGAGGGTTGTTGTGTTCCTGCGAGTGAGTGAGGTCACCAGAGAGGATGGAGTTGCTGCGTTGGCAGCGGGGATGGCAGCGCGCGAGCGATATTTAATGTTGCGAGCGTTAACCGCTTAACTTTTTTTTCTTCACTACGCCCACCTGATGGGCGTAGTGAAGAAAAAAAAACGTGTGACACTCGGGGACTGCCGCGGTAAAGCTATTGCATAGGATTTTTTATCAACTAATGCTCGTTTGCTCGTTCATCCATCCATCCATCCATATCCATTCATCCATCCATACATCCATCCATCCATTCATCCACCCATCCACCCATCCATCCACACATCCATCCATCCATCCATTCATCCACCCATCCACCCATCCATCCACCCATCCATCCATCCATCCATCCATCCATCCATCCATCCATCCATCCATCCATATATCCATCCATCCATTCATCCATCCACCCATCCACCCATCCATCCATCCATTCATCCATCCATCCACCCATCCATCCACCCATCCACCCATACATCCATCCATCAATCCATCCATCCATCCATCCATCCATCCATCCATCAATCCATCCATCCATCCATCAATCCATCCAACCATCCATCCATCCATCAATCCGTCCGTCCGTCCGTCCGTCCGTCCATCCATCCATCCATCCATCCATCCATGTTGAGACATCCATCCACTGCACAAATAACTCTCATCTTTTACATACTCGCATAATATTTTAAACTGAATGGAGAATAAAATACAAGCGACGTCAATTCGTACGTTGTGGCATTCCTTGCGAACGGTTCCAAATCGGTTCCATAGGGGAGGTGAGGTCGACTAGTGAGAGCGGCAGAGAGTGTCCATACTGTACGTTAGTACTATTACTTATACTGTGGTATAACAACTTACGTCTATAGTGCGTAGTCTAAGCATAGCAGTGTTGCTTGGAGTCTCGGCCTGAAGGTTTTCTTTATTTTCAATACTGGAAATATTATTCATCATTATTATCCACTTTATAATTATTTTGTAATTTTTGTACAACACCAGACCCTAGGCGCGTCGCGTCTCTTTGGCGGTAAGTATGTCGACAAAGCCGCGTGCCCGTGCTATTTCTGTTATGAAACATACCTACTTCTACAATCTGATATTTAGACAATAATGATGAACATGAAAACGAATACTAGGTAGAAATTGACTTTATTACTATATAATACAAACCAATATTTACATGCTATTGTATATGTCTGAATCAAGCGATCTAAATCATATGACATAGGTATTGTATTAGCTTTGTAATGTACCCTGTTCAAATGCAAATAAATTATATTATTATTACTACTTATACAGGATAAGCACACAAATAAAACTAGGATTTTTACATGACACTTTCACAGAAATCTCGTATTTTTTTTCTAGGTAGGTATTTAGGACAAGACGTAGTAAAGTAGGCAGATAAATAAATAAGTAGGAAGGAACTTACATTTTTTCCGAGATCTTTTGGCTTTCATATTTTTATAATGCGTACTAAACTTTCTTTTCCCTGGCAAATTCAAATTCAATCAGTCCTGCGAAAAAAACCCTCGATTACCGACTAGATACGTTTATAATATTGGCTATAGCATGTTGAAATCATGTTTCAAGCCTGAATTGATACATATTTTACAAGGTTCATAAAATAACCTACTCAACAAAGTATCTAATTCATTCTTTGTATTTTTTACGATTTATATACATTCATTATATTGGTAAATTAGTTATACTTACAGTTTTTCACAAAAAACACAAATTCACAACACGTAATTTTGCTGGAGCATCCGACGCGCGTGGTGTCACCTTGACATATAAAAACACACTGGCGATTTAGTGGCGACGCTGAGTACTAATTCGTAATATCGGAATGTGCGTCATTTTTCATACATTTTTCTATGGAGAATTTACGTAAAACATATGTAGATTTTAGGGCTTTAAAAGAGGAAGTCTTTGTTTGTAAAGGTACAAAAAAAAAGTATATGTTATATTTATTGGTTTCTTCAGTGTTCAAAAAGTGTTTCTTTTTATCAATTTGTGTTGATTTATTGGGTTAAATCTGAAAAATACGAAGGCATGTTTTTGCATTTTTTCTCAATTTTGTGCGTTTGTTGACCTTTATTATAAAACAACTATTAGATTTTAAGAGTTTAATATAATCATACCATAATTTTTGGTCTTTGATTGTAATATATACAAATTATCATTGATATCAATCATATCTAAATAGGTTAAATATGAAAAATCGTAACACTCTTTTCACAGTTTTCACGATCTGGCCCCTTAATTGCTAGCTATTTTAAAATTTAATCCAAAACATTTGGATAAACAATATTTCTTGTTTTTCCATTTTGAGCATGAATAAACAAACGGCTGGGGGTACCGACTCTGGAACAGGCAATATAAAGTCGAAACACGTCCAAAATGAAATGACCGCATGAATGACATAACAACATGATTGTACTGTCAACACTGAAAAAAGTTTCAATTTGTTTCAATTAGGTGAGCCCGTTCTTGAGTTATAAAATACAACGAAAATTGGCATTGATTTTTATATATATAGATAGATTTGTTACAAAAAATGTGATAAATGATGAACCGCTCTACCATTTTTGTGCAAACTTCACATAAACCTTCTACTAAATAGTCCGAACAAAGCCTAAACATTTGGTTTGGGTAGGTGAGCCCGTTCTTGAGTTATAAAATTACAACGAAAATTGGCATTGATTTTTATATATATAGATATATATAATTTTTAGAACGACTGTATTGGAATAATTATTTAAATTGCTTTCAGGTTACCAGTACGTCCGTAGCGTCGGTAGCTGCTACAGAGTGCGAAATGCACCACTTACTTGGGACGAGGCTTACGCTGATTGCAATGCTGAAGGTGCTCATCTAGTGGTGATAAACTCTGAAGCCGAGCAACAGGCAGTTTGGAACATCGTCAAGAATGTGTCGTTCGTATGGATGGATAGTTCACAGTACTTCTTCGCGGGGTTTAGAGTGGAGAGGTCACCTAAACATGATAAGCCACAGATTTTCAAAACAATATTTAGTAAGTATTTTGGATGCTAGGATACAGGCCTCCTCTCAATTTAAGGGGTTTAGAGTTCACCACACTGCTCATCTGCTGGTTGGCAGAGCTCAGTGTATTCTAGCCAAATGGCACTTAGTTTAGCTGTATCTAGATAAGAGGTGAGGGTTTAACGTACGCTGCACGAACTTGCTCGAGATAAATAACTCCAACCATAGACAGGCTTACTTATAGTACGTAGTCCTATTACTTATACTGTGCTTATAGGTTACTAGCTTATGCCCGCGGCTTCGCTCGCGTGAAATTCGAGGCAAACACACGTATAACATTTATCTATAGAAGTACTCGTGTAAAGTTTAGACTAAAATAGTCCAACTAATCTCGTTTCCCCATACAAGTTCAGACTTTTTGACCCCATTTTACCTTTTTAGGAGTTGAATTTTCAAAAATCCTGAAACCGTGTTTACTCATTTATCTATAGAAGCACGAGTACTTCTTAAAGTTTAGGATAAAATAATTTAACTAATCTCGTTTCGCCTTACAAAATTTGGACCTCCGTTTCACCCTCTTAGGGGTAAAATTTGACAAATCTATTAAGTAATTTCATGTCCACTATGTTATATTTTCAAATCGATGCCATTTTAGTAATTGACGTCCCAGAAAACTATAGAATCAACACCCATATTGATATTATGACATTTCAACCCCATCGCACCCCAATAGAGAATGATGGTCACGTTAGCCACATTGAAGTTTAAAATCGTTGTTGTTTTCGTAATCAGCGACCGGATAAATCATAAAAACAATACCCATGACGTTTTTCAGACTTTTGGAACCATTTTACCCTTATAGGGGTTGAATTTTGAAAATTTCTGAAACACTTGTTTACTCAATTATCTATAGAAGTAGTCGTGTAAACTTAAGGATAAAATAGTTCAACTAATCTCGTTTCCCCATACAAACTTTGGACCTCCGATTCACCCTCTTAGGAGTAAAATTTGAAAAATCCTTTTAAGTAATTTCGTGTCCACTATGTTATATTTTCAAATCGACGCCATTTTCGTAATTGACGGCCTAGAATACCATAGAATCAATACCCATATTGTTATTATGACATTTCAACCCCATCGCACCCCCACAGGAGTGATTATAAGTCACGTCGGCTATGTTTGATTATGAAATAGTTGTTTTTTAGGGTTCCGTACCTCAAAAGGAAAAACGGAACCCTTATAAGATCACTTTGTTGTCCGTCTGTGTCTGTCTGTCTGTCTGTCAAGAATTTCTATGTCGAGAATGCTTGGAGGTAACAAGCTGAAATTTGAACTGTATACTCAGGTCTACGGTCCCATGAAGTTGTAAAAAAATCAAACTGCTAAGTTCACGTAGAACAAAGTTACGGCCGTTTATTCAGCAAAAAACGCATATTTTGACACACTCAAGGGAATCAAAACCTATAGGGTACTTCCCGTTGACCTAGAACTATGAAATTTGGCAAGTAACATCTTTATAGACTATAGGTACAGGAATAAATCTCAAAACTATACATTTGTAAATAGATCTTAAAAAATAGGGGGTCTATATTTTTATAGGGTGTCGAAATTTCAAATTGAAACTACTAGTTCAAATGGGGTATCATATGAAAGGGCTTGATGTACACATTGCAAAATATATTTTATTTATTTTTTCGACGGATTATTTCTTATTTATAATGAAAAATATCAAATTTAATATTGATACTACGTACGGAACCCTCGGTGGGCGAGTCCGACTCGCACTTGTCCGGTTTTTTTCGTAATCAGCGACCCAATAAACTATAAATACAATACCCATGACGATTTTCCGACTTTTTCACTCCATTTTACCCATTTGGGGGTTGAAAATTGAAAAATCCTGAAACACGTGTTTACTCATTTATCTATAGAACTTCTATAGTACTTGTGTAAAGTTTCGGTTAAATTAGTCCAACTAATCTTGTTTCCCCATATAAACTTTGGACCACCGTTTCACCCCTTTACGGGATGAATTTTGAAAAATACTGTCTTAGTGTACCCCTAGACGTCATAAGCAACCTACGTGCCAAATTTAGAATCTCTAGACCCAGCGGTTTGGGCTGTGCGTTGACATATCAGTCAGTCAGTCAGTCAGGACTTTGAATTTTATATATATAGATAATGTGCTACAAGCATAGAATTTTTCTTTCGTGTAACTCTACTATGGTTGCCAATGCTAATCTTGCGAATTTTAAACGAATGGAGCCGAATGTCACCAAGCTGCTCGCTCTATAAATAGTCGTAAACGGCTCTTAGATATTTCATAACTGTAAATATGTGGACGTAGTAAGCGCACGGCATACATTACGTACCTGAGCATGCTAATGTGCAGCTTCGGTCGCAAATTTCAACGCAGTGTCAATGTGTCGTGAAATTGCAATAATGACTTCTAAGAAAAAGTAGACAACTATCATCTGTGACACAACAAGAAATTCTGTTTAATAATAGTATTATTAACATAAAAAGATAGTTAATCATACAATTCCATAAAATAAAGATATATTGCTGGTAATATATGTAATATATGCTTGGTGTGAGATACGACGCAATGAACGCGATGTTTATTCCGTTCGAACGAATCGCTCCGTTTGGGGCTTCGCATAATACTCATTCATTACTAATGTGTGCCTGTAGTAGTAGATGCGAGTAAATCTCAGTGTACGTATAAACTTGCACCTTGTACTAATAAAAAAAATAGGCGGACAAAGGGGATATTGATTAGAGATTGCAAACCGGGCCCGGCCATTCATACCGGGCCCGGCGACCGGGCCCGGAAGGTACGAAAACTGCGGCACGGAAGCCCTTCTCTTTACTTAGGTCTTTCTCTTTACTCTGTATAGTATTATCAATTAAATAGCGGGCGACTTCTTAAATAATCTGACTACTTTCCAAACTCTCTTTTTCTCGAAATCCTCTAAATCCAGGCATTTCATCAGCGCGTGGAAGATAATTTCTATCCTAAACTTAATTACTGAATACTAATGCTTGCTTAAACTTAATTAGTAACACTAATGTTACTATTCCGTTCATAAGTTAAACTAACTAATTCTGTATTTAAAACTCGTGATTTTGAGACTGATTATTGTTGATTTGCTGTTTGAAATAAATATTATTCCGTAACCTTGAATCATTGTATTTTTCCTCCATTTACTTAAAACTAATTTTCATAAAAAGGTTTCATCCTAACACATCAACCCGGCCGGGTTGGCGGCGAATGTTACCGGACCCGGCCGGGTTGAAAAACATACCGGGTTGCAATCTCTAATATTGATTCTCGAACTTCCTTGAGAGAGCCCTTGTTTTCAGTCCTTTAATTGGAATTGTACGTAATTTCCAAACGATAAGTATTGACGTTTCAGATCAAACTCTAGACGAGGCTGGCTACAATAATTGGACAAACGGCGAACCGAAAAATTTAGACGGCAATGAACACTGCGGAGCGATCTCCAAGGAAGACGGCAAATTTCAGGACCAACTATGCATAAATGAACACTCGTTTGTTTGCGAAAAAGAAATACGTCGTCGACATCTAATGAAGTAAACATAAATCGAAAATAGATTGTGTAGTTATTTAACTAACTGTTCAAACTAACTATTAACTGTTAAGATATAGTAATAAGTAATATTACAAGTAAGGCCCTTTTCTGATTTGTTTGCGCAGCAAAGTGCAGCATCAGCACTCCTGATTAGCTTTGTATCGAGCTAATCAGGATCGTTTAATTGAAATATGTGCATTCGGTAAGTTTAAGATACTGCCTATGCACCAGACATGCTGGCGTTGCACCGCTGCTGCGCCGACAAATCAAGTGGCCTAAGTTAACTGTTCACTTAGTCCGGCACCCAGCTTGGAAGTTGAAGAATGGTGGTAGATGCTTGGGAATCCGAACGTCGGTCGCCACGACCAGCCAGTCGACTTAAGCCCTGTCGACTTAAGAACTGTGGCCCTACTGCCGAAGCTGAAGCCGATTACAGTCGGCATTTTTGAATGCGAAAATGGAACTACTGCTTAGATTGTTGCTAAATATTAGCTAGGTAGCTAGCTAAGGTAGTAGAAACCTACTGCTACTACATGCTCTACTACGCTGAAGATGTTTGTCAATAAATTTAACCTAAGACCAATTTTTGAAATCAAAATAATAAATGGTAATCGGAAAGCAGCTTCACACAGCCACTGGTTGGTCTTAGAAAAGAACCAATTCAGACCGGACGAGTGAAACATGCATTTTTTTTCTTTTTTTTTATGTGAGAGGATGGCAAACGAGCATGTGGGTCACCTGGTGGAAAGCAATCACCACCGCCCATGGAGACCAGCCACACCAAGGGGTCGCCGATCCGTTGCCAGCCTTTTAAGGAAAATGAAAACTCTGTTCTTGAAGGCACCCATGTCGTAGTTGTTCGGAAATACCGCTGAGGGAAGTTGATTCCACAGTCTCACTGTTAAAAAGCATTGCCGTCCCGGTAAAAACTCTTCACACCCTTTTTGAAGAACCTAATACTATAAGTGGGTCGATATATGTTGCAAGCGTTCATATGGCTACGGTAACCGCTTCATATCAGGCGGGTCGTATGCTTGTCTGCCACCAGACATAAAAAAAAAAAAAATTGGCACACCTAACGACCAACTAACCAACGGGAACAAAGGAACAATTTCGGGTAAAAAACTTCCTTTGTTCCCGTTGAGTCACACCATTTTGTGTTACACTGTTACACATTGGGAAAAAAAATACCGATTAGTAACACTGTAACTCCATGCCACATTTTGTGTTTCCGTTGTATATATATATATATATATTTTTATACTACGTCGGGTGGCAGACAAGCATACGGCCCGCCTGATGTGAAGCAGTTCCCATAGCCATATTACCGGTCGCAACATAACATATTGCTCGTGCGCCGCCACCCTCGCTGCCACCGCAGCAACTCATTCCTTTCTGGTGACCTCACTCACTCGCAGGAACACAACAACCCTCAAGTGAATTGTTATTTGGCTGCGGTATTCTGTGAGGTGGAGGTACATATCCCAGTCCGGTACCATACAATTACGCTCCCTACCTCTCTTTTTGCCAGAGCTTCGTTGGTCAGTCAGCAGGGTGCACCACGTGCAAGTGAAGTTGGCTTTCGTTCAAAGATGTTGATTAACCACTTGCACCCCAAAAGAGTAACACCTTTTTCACTCTTCATTACGTGAGAACTCGGACCACTTTTACGAACGAAGGAATCCTATTAGTTTCGAGCCAGATATTTTTGACTAAAATGCAATGCTATTTATAACATAACTAAAATGTATCGTACCAGTTTAATAATTCACTAGGTCTTTAAATCGAGACACCGTTTTTTCAATCCTACTCTTTTTTTCCGCCAAGGGCGCATACAAGCGTACGACCTGCCTGATGGTGAGCAGTCATCGCAGCCTATGAACGCTTGCGACACCAGAGTTATCACTCACGGGTTGCCGATTCTGTAAAACCCCTTTACGCCTCTGTTGAAGAACTCCATACATAATATCCATGGAAAACCTTGACAGGGAGTTCATTCCACAAGTTGAGAGTTGGAGGTAGAAAACTCATCTGGAACCGCCCAGTACGCGCTCAAATAGGTTCGAACGACACCGTGGGCAACATATCAAAGAACTCCTCTGAACACTAAGATACTCGATTTCAAGACCTAGTGAATTATTAAACTGGTACTATACATTTTAGTTATGTTATAAATAGCATTGCATTTTAGTCAAAAATATCTGGCTCGAAACTAGTAGGATTCATTCGTTCGTAAAATTAAGTGGTCCTAGTTCTCACGTATCGAAGAGTGGAAAAGGTGTTGTTACTCAACGGGAACACAAAATGTGGCATTGAATTACAGTGTTACTAATCGGTAATTTTTTTCCCGATGTGTAACAGTGTAACACAAAATGGTGTAATACCAGATGTAATAAACAGAAAGGGGGAACTCTTATATTAGGTTTAGTTAACAAAGGAACCAATGAAATACCTATGTGTAAAAATGTATATAAGTCTTAAGCTTTTGAACTATGTGGTATAAAGGACATTGAAACCAATCTTAATATTTTCTGCCTATATAGAAATCCCATTAGAGGAAATATTGTCGATTTTATGTATCGCTTAGAAAAGCTATTAGAATATAATTTTAACAAGAAAGGTATAATTTGTGGAGATTTCAATATAAATTTACTCAAAGATGACAAAGTGAAAAATGACTTTTTAAACTTGTTGAAGAGTTATAATTTTAGTGTACTTATATATGATAAACACACATTTTCTCGTGGTTCTTCACAGACGTGTCTCGATAGTTTTGTAACAAATTTACCAGATGAGCATATAATAGATACCTACAAATGTAGATCACAATAATTTAGCGGATGGTCACGCCGGTCTTTTCTGTAATATGTCGCTTAAAAAAAACCATAAGTGCAGTAACTAATGTCAATATTATTATTTAAAAAGAAGAATATTTAACGAAAATACCAACAAGTTATTTCGTGAAAAAATTAAAAACTGTAGTTGGACTAACATGGGAATAAATTGTTTTTTAAAAACATTCAGAAATATTTTTGTTGTTTGTGTATATTTTTTGTGACACTTGTTTTTAAAAAAAAAGTATCCGTGTATTTTATAAAAAAGAAAGCAAATCATGGCTCACCAAAGGTATCAAAGTTGCAAGTAAAATGAAACGATTTTTATGTAGTTTTGATAAATTGGAAAGCCATGAATCTATACAGCAATATAAATTAGCATACAAAAAAACATATAGAAAGGTATTAAAAAATGCTAAAAAAATAGCAGTTAACTTAGAAATAGATAGTGCTAAAAATATACAGAAAGGTATTTGGAAAATTATAAACAGGCGTAGACAGAAAACAAGAAAAAACTTAAATGGCAAAATAATTTTACAAATAGATGATAATAAAGTTGATGACCCACAGCAAGTAGCTGACATATTATGTAATCATTTTACTTTTAAAACCTCTATTTCAAATTTAATTGACGATCCCATAGACATACTGACGACCAATATTGGTAAAGTAGAAAATGACATGCAATGGAAAAAGGTTACACCAAATGAGCTGACGAAATTAGTCAATTTAAGGGACTAACAAGTCCTGTGGTTATGACGAAATTCCTATTAAAGTTATTAAAGATAATATTGACATACTGGCATTGCCCTTGACTCATTTTTTTAATTTATGTATAGAAATGCATATTTTTCCTGACCAATTAAAAATTGCAAAAGTAATTCCTGTATTTAAAAAGGGCTCAAAAAGGGAAGCAAATAATTACAGACCTATTTCACTTCTATCCACGTTGTCTAAGATCTTTGAAAAGCTAATAAAAACACGGTTGCTTGATCATCTAAATACTCATGCAATTGTAAATGACGAACAATATGGATACCGTAAAAATATTGGAACTAGAGATGCCATAGATGCACTTGTAGATGAAATTGTACGAAAAATTGCAGAAAAGAAAAAGGTTGCTAGTCTTTTCCTCGAACTGAGGTCTGCGTTCGATTTGGTCGACCATAATATTGTATTAAAAAAACTACAATACTACGGAATTCGTGGTAACATACTGCACTTCTGGACAACCTTGGCTTGTCCAGAAGTACAGTAAGTTCTATACTAGAACGAGTATCTAAAGCTGCATTAGCAGGTTCATACCAGATTTGGCAGGGCAGGGAGAGAAACACAAGTAGTGAAGGTGAGTGTTGATGTACGTCGGAAAGGGGCCCCTTAAACCTACACCCGTGTCACAAGTCTCGGGATCTGCTTGAGTTTCTCTCTCTGCCACACGATGGACCCGGCACCCGCACGGTGAATCCATGGAAGCTAAGAAGTTCGTCTCATACAAAAAATGACAGCCCGGAGAGACGGGATCACGCTGGAAAGACAGATGGCTGGTGGAAAAGACATCTGACGGATGGAAAGACATCTGACTGCTGGAAAGACAGTCAAGGGTGACGGCCTAGCGAGCTAAGCCCGGGAATCTTCTATTGCTAAAAGTCCGAAAAAGAAAAATACCCCTAGGACAGTCCGAGAGGGGGGGGGGGGGGGGGCGGAAGATTTGTCCACCGGTCGATAATAACGACGACCCTGGCGCGAATACGGATTTGAGATGCCCTACGTGCGGGAAAACATACAAGAGACGAGCCTGGTACAACAAGCACTTAAAGACACATGATGGTGTTGAAGCACGACAGCCGTCGGTAAGTACTTCGACAAACACTACGGATAGAGTTGACCCTCATAAATCCCAAGGTGAACCATCAAGTGAAAATTACCAGGAGTCCATTGACATCAGGACACGTCTTAGCATCCCCAGTCTAAAAAACTCCACCTGGAAAGTTCATGACCAAAACTTGGCGATCCTTTTAGAACATCCTGGATCAAAAAAAAAAAAGACGTGTGGCACTCGGGGACTGCCGCGGTAAAGCTATTGCATAGCATTTTGTATCAACTTATGCAATTATAATTTTATTTATTTATTTTATTCATGCAGTATTGCTTTTTCTTTGATATTAATTCAAGTTACACTTTTTGAGCGTGGTGACCGATAAGAAAACAAATTTTTCTATTATTAAATAAATAAAACGAGTTTCGTAGAGTCGTACAATACGTCTAATCGCACGCACACAACGCCGTGTCGAAGACTGCCGAACTGAAACGACGTTAGACGATGCACGGCTTTCAAGCCACACCTCCTTGCCCGTCGGAGTGGGGAGCGTGAGGTTTTTTCGTTACGGAATTTCTGGATTCGGTCCCCGCGCTCAAGGCCCGCGATAGAAGCTATGCAATAGCTTAAAAAGATCTAAACAGCCAAGTAGAAACTCTACAGGATACTATCTATACATACTTCTCTGAGCATTATCCACCACAAACTTATTGCGCTCAAAATAAAGAAAACACATTTAAAATGAAATTGCGGAGGAAGAAAAGAGAGTTAGTAAGGAAACTTCGTGTAGCTAAAACCATGGGCGATAACCATCTAAGTCACCAACTGTCCAGGGCTCTAAGATCAATCCTCAAATTAATACAAGGTATATCACTTCAAACCACTAAAAATCGCGATAATTTTAACAGAGCTAAACATGAAGTAGACTTCGATAAAAATCCTTTTCAATACTCGAAAAACATTTTCAAGGAACAAAAGGGAAAGCTTCTCTTGACCAACGCGCAAATTTACGATCACTGCAAAAACACATACGAAGTACCTAAACGCGGGAACTCATACGTAGATCCAAAAATCCAAAGACCTAATGATCCTCTATTTAGTTTTCAAAGTGACCCACCCAATGAAGAGGAAATAAACTACCATATTAAAAAGAAAAGTTCTAAATCTGCTCCAGGCCCCGATAGCATTCCTTACATAGTGTATAAAAAGTGTCCATCAGTTCGTAAACACATTTTAAACATATTTAGTAAGATCTGGTCAAGAAAGCAAGTCCCAGTAGCATTTGGAAAGGCAGTTTTTGTCCTCATCCCTAAAAAGGATGAAGTAACTCATCCAAAAGACACCAGACCGATAGCCCTAACCAATACAATCTCAAAAAACTTTTTTAGTGTATTACAATCAAAAATGACTAAATTCATGATCAGCAATAGGTATTTCAGGCCCAATCACCAGAAAGGCTTCTTGCCTGGAATTTCTGGATGCTTGGAACACAATACATTACTAGCAGAAAGTCTGAAAGATGCCAGAACACATGAGAGGCAAATAACAGTCTGCTGGATAGACCTAGAAAACGCATTTGGTTCGGTACAGCATGAACTTATGATATTTGCACTAAAATGGTATAACTTTCCCGATTTAATTGTTAACATAATCAACTCTTATTACTCGCATTTAAAATTCGTCATAGCAGTAAACAAGGAATACACAAAGCCACTACAGTACAGTGTGGGACTATTCCAAGGGTGCTGCTTATCACCGATAGTATTTAACATAGTTATTAATATTTTAATAGACAAATTGATATCATATGAAAGGAAATGGGGCTATCGTTTTAAAATCAACAACAAGTACACTGAGTCAATCTTAGCCTTTGCTGACGACCTTGCAATACTTACACGTAATCCCAAACAGTGTCAGGAGTTGTTAAATGAAGTCGATGAGTTCTGTACATGGACGGAGGGATTGAGGGCGAAACCATTATATAAATGTCATTGTTTATGTCTGGGTAGACGAAATACCAAATACACTTCTTACGACCCGGAACTCTCCATAAGCGGCCAAAAAGTTGCTACGATTGCAGAAACAGTGCCTTTCAAATTTCTTGGTAGAAAGATAGATTACAAAGGACGCACACCATCATTGGGGGAAGTTGTCGAAAATTTCATTAACGACCTCAATAAGGTAGACCAACAGCCTATCAGTAATATTAAAAAAGCATGGATATACGACAACTATCTCACATCACGTCTCACTTGGCCTTTCCTAGTATATGACTTCGGTAAAACCCTCTTGGCAAAGTTAGATGCTAATGTCATAAAGATGTTAAAGTCATGGTTCGGCCTGGCACATCCGGCTGATCCCTCGACTCTATTTAGGGATCACAATAGTTTTGGGCTGAAATTAAAGAAACCTTCTGAACTCTATAAACACCTGAGAGTTACAAAAACGCATGTTTTGCAAAAGTCGCAAGACGAATTAGTTAAATCTCTCCCAAAAGACAAAAATGCCACAGACCTTGAATCTAGACTTCAATTCCACAAACAATTTATGGTAGGTAGGTGTTTCAACATCCAGACCGGACATTTTCCTTTTCTCCAGAGCTACAAAACGTATAGTACTTGTAGAGCTTACCGTACCGTGGGAAACTAACATACCCAAAGACCACGCGATAAAACAAAACAAATATTATGACCTCCTAACATACTGCACTTCTGGACAACCTTGGCTTGTCCAGAAGTGCAGTAAGTTCTATACTAGAACGAGTATCTAAAGCTGCATTAGCAGGTTCATACCAGATTTGGCAGGGCAGGGAGAGAAACACAAGTAGTGAAGGTGAGTGTTGATGTACGTCGGAAAGGGGCCCCTTAAACCTACACCCGTGTCACAAGTCTCGGGATCTGCTTGGGTTTCTCTCTCTGCCACACGATGGACCCGGCACCCGCACGGTCAATCCATGGAAGCTAAGAAGTTCGTCATTGTTGCAATTTTATTTAGAAAATAGGAAACAGTTCGTAGAACTCAAAACAGTTGACAACGACAATGAAAAGATAATAAAATCAAAAATGCTCGCGTTAAAAAGAGGAGTTCCACAGGGATCCATCTTGGGACCTATTCTCTTTCTTATATTCATGAATGATTTGCCGAAATATATTTTAAATTTATATCCTGACATAAAATTGGTTTTATTTGCAGACGACACCAATGCCGTTATATCTGACACTAATATTAGACATCTTAACCTTAAAATCAAAATTTTGCGTGCTTTTAATATATGGTTCAGTGCTAATAATCTTAAACTGAATAGTAATAAAACTAAAGTTATATTATTTAAATCTACATCAAAAAATTCAGAAACACTTGACATTACTCTAAATGAAGATAAAATTGACATCGTTAAAGACACAAAATTTCTAGGTGTACATATTGACGAATTTTAAAGGCTTGTTATGCAATTAGAACTCTTCGTAATGAGATTTCCTTGACTCATCTTAAAAAAGTCTATTATGCCTTAGTTGAATCTAAGCTATGTTACAGTATTAAACTGAGGGGTAATAGCTACCATTATAATAGAGATAAAGCGTCTAAATTACAGAAGAGAGCCGTACGTGCAATGGTAGGAATTCCACCTTGGGAATCGTGTGAAATGTTTTTTGTTAATTTAGGTATCTTAACTGTTCCAAATTTGTACTTGCTTTCACTTTTAACCGATCTCAAAAAACGATTACCTAAAATTGAATCAAATGATGATAGACAGGCAAGAGATAAAACCAGACGAAAGGCTCTAAATCATTATATTATACCCAATCTTAAAATAATGGAACATAGTGTTCAGTATCAAGCTTACAAAGCGTATAATAAGTTGCCGAAAGAATTGAAAGATTTAGAGAGCCTAAGCTTATTTAAGGTAAAATTAAAATTACATTTATTGGAAAAAAATTATTACTCAATTAACGATTATTTTAAAAATTAAAAAAAAAATGTTATTTGTGTTCCTTGATATAAAACATATTTTGACATTATCATCCAATTATTATTATTATTTTGAATTTATGAATGTAATGTAACCAATAATATAATATAAATTGTAAAATAATTTCAGACACAATGTAAATTGTTTTGAATAAATACTTGAATACTTGAACAAAGGAAATTGTTGTAAGCGTCAGAAGCCCTGGACCAAGTGCGATATTTTATGTTTGGAGACTATCGAGATTCAATACCTTTTTGATACTATTTGATGCCTAAATCAAATTATTTAGTACCTCCGCGAGCAGTGAAAAAACATGTAAAGACACTTTCTTTTCATGACACCAGACATTCTGACGTCAGGTTGTCTGGACCACATTTTTTTCACATAGTTACAGACAATATATCTGTTCATATATTAAATGCACTAACCTGCTCCCTTTGGCATAATATTTGTACACAAAATCATTTTCTCAACAATATGGACCACAAAGATATGGCGGATACATGTTAAACAAGAATATGTGTGATCTAATGGCACTTGTTACGGCACGGATGGACGAGTATGAGAAGAGTTCGACTAAACAACCAGGTAGCACAGTGACTGGTGCTCCTCATACAGTAAAATCGCTTGCCACAGATTATCACCACTTTAAAACATTTGTATGGAAAGACATCACTGCAATTAAGTCACAAGTGGAGTTGCTGGTGGCAGGGCTGGACCGTCTAGAGTGCCATACTCGTCGCAAGGAGTTACTCATCCACGGCATAAAGGAAGACAAAGAAGAAGATATAGAGGTACTCGAGTAAGGTACTCAAATGTTTTAATTCTATGAAGGTGTCAGTTGATGAGTCTGGTATAGAGACATGTCACCGGCTGGGCATAAAAAAGGACAAGCCTAGGCCTATCCTTGTCCGGTTTGTTTTCCTTCGGCGTCGCACTGCGATTTGGGCCGCAAAGACGTCACTCAAGGGTTCTGGAATTGTAGTGACTGAATTTTTAACCAAATCCCGACAACAAGTGTTTGTGGCTGCTAGAAAGCACTTTGGAATCAAGCAGTTTTGGTCTTCTGATGGTATCGTGATCGTTCAACTCGATGACAAAAGTCGCCGAAAAGTCGCTACTGCAGCTGAATTACAACAATTGACGTCGCAGTTTCCAGCCGTTATAACATCAGATATTAATTAACACAATTAGGCTTCAGAAATATGTTTAAACTTTAATGTGTAGTAATCATTCTCGCCCTTGCAATTGGTAGTGTAAAAGTAGATTTTGTTTTGATTAACGTATTACAATGTAGGTAGTGTAGTGAATATTTATTCTTCGTATCACTTCACACTGTATTTTATCATTGCTTACTACCAACTTGCACATTAGTTTCATTATTTATTTTTTTACTATCTACCTAAAAGTAATTTATTTTTATATATGCATTAAACTTTCTGTAAATCAAATTAATCACAAACCACAACAAGCAACTTGCTGCATCATTTTCATTTTGTCATTTTTGTACGCATCAACCTGACGGACGAGACGACTGACAGTTGACAATGACACATGACAGATCATATTGCGTTCGGTTTTTTTGCTTTGCACAAGGTGTTGTTGCGTTCGTGTGATTATAATGTGACCTTTTTTTATTTTATTTTTTGTTTAATTATTTATCTACAATTCTTTTTTTTGTATTCTTTTTTTCATTTAAGACAAGTGGTTCTTACGAGTATGTCTGTGTTTCAATTGTACTTTTGTTGTGTTAACTTAATAATAATTGTATATTGTGTAATAAATAATAATCATAGCAATTTTGCTTAGCTTGTAATATTTGTATTTATATAAGTATTTATGTATTTAGTATGTGTGTATAATGTGTATTATGTAGGAATATGTAATTATGCTTAAGTGTATATCGTGTTATATCACATAATTAATAATTTCAGGCACAGCTACTTCTAACCGCTACTTAACATACTATTCCACTTCTGAAGGTTGGCTGGAAAAGGGGCTGTCCATTAATCACGTGAGGCTCGAAAGAGGGGGGAGGGGGTTCGGCAAAAATCACGAAACATCACAAGGGGGGAGGGGGGGTGTAGTAAGATATCACGTGTATTTATTTTTTTAAGTGCTTTTCATCAGGCGGACTGTAGCGCTTGTTTGTCACCTTAGTGGTGTAACAAAAATCCTTATTAATATTCTGAAAATTTTAAGATTCTTTGTAAATACAAAAATACACGTGATTTGAGAAGGGGGGGGGGGGGGGTAGCCTTACACCTCACCAAGTATCACCTAGGGGGTGGAGGGGTGTTAAAAATGCAAAAATAAACCTCACGTGATCAATGGACGGCCCCAAAGATGAAAAAAAGAAAAGCTCGCCTTTGCATACCACTTACGTAAACTTGTAACTTTTTTTTTTATATAATGTGCAATATAGAATATATATAATTCATGTTATGTAAAAAGAACCAAAACTGTAAAAGTCACGCACAGTAATCGTGCGTGAATTTTATCGTATATAGTATTTCGTCAATTTAAAATACATTTTATATGCATTGTAGATTGCATTCAACGAGTAACTGTGAAGTCGTTAGACATTTTATTAATAACTTTCCCCTAAAATCTTTTTCTTCTTTCGATCCGGTTCCAGTTCCAGTACAGTTTCGGTTCCGGCTCTACTTCCAATTGCAGTTCCCGTTGAAAATTATGTGCATTTCTTTTTGTATAATCTAAATCTATTCGATGTTACGCCCCGATGTGAAGCTAGGAAATGTGACACCAAAATTAGAGGCGTGACAACGAAGAAAAAATCTTCATTGTCACACTGGTGCGACGAGTTGGTGTGACATCAGAGTCCAGTAGGGTTTCAGTCTCGGCTGTTGTCATTAGAGAACAGTCGTTAAGTCAAGCCAGTGGACTTTACGCGGCTTAAATACGCTGGCCTCCGCCAACCCGCAGTTGAGCAGCATTTATATGCTGTCGGGGTCGTTGCAGATGCAGATATAAGAACTTATTCTTCTGTTGGTTGTCCTTATCGCCTTCTAGATTATTTTGAAGGTGAAAGAGAGATGAGAAATAAAAAACTAAATAATTATGCAGTAGTTTTATTGTTACAATGTTGCGATCAACGGCGGCTACGCCATCTCTCGCGCGCCCTACATACAACCAACTACAGTAACAAGTTTACAAACTGTCATTTTATATATTTTATCACTATCAGATTGTGATCTTTGAAGAGATAACTTTGGCTGCCATCTCGAAACTGAAAGTTTTTGGTCAATCAGAAATTACACTCCCGGACACATGTATCGTCCCATCCGTGGCTTTCAGTTTTATCGACTCCTAGCTAAAAATAAAAGTTAGGTAGATTTTATGCAGTTTTGAGGCTGGCACATTTGCTATGTTTTTCATATAAAATTGTTTGCAAAATTTTTTGTCAAAACTGGAAACGCATGATGAGCAGATAGATGTGTCCGGTAGTGTATTTTGAATAAAATTACCTTTATTTTACACATATTAAATCAGTAGGTATCTTTTCGAAATAATATTGTTTGTATTCTGATTACGCTCTCAAAAAGTTTAACACAGTTCATTGCCAAACCAAAATTTTGGACTTATAGTGCCACAAACTTATCTGGCCCGGTGGCGGGGGCGGTGCGATCGACTTAAGTGCTGCCATTAAACGAAATGCCGCCCGTTTTAGAGGAAACATAAAAATCAAAGATATATATACACTGTTAAAATAAATTAGCATTGATATACTTTTAATTGTGTTGTGTGGTGTTTCAATTAAATATCAATTGCCTTTTATTTTTTGTTGATTAGTTTTAAAAATGGACCACGTTAATTCGCGATATTAGAGAGTTATAATATTGCACAGAAACAACTCGTTGACGATTTTTTTATTGTAAGAAATGAAATATGTGTAGAAAAAGATAATATGTATTAAAATACACCTCAATGGAATGTGTATACGCGGTAAGTAAATTAATTGTACCTGGCAATACTACATTCCAAGATGGCGACTTTAGTTCCAAATTTGGCCACCGGGTCAGATAAGTTTGTAGCACTGTACGCTACTAATGCTATTCTATAGTTTTTAGATGATAATTATAAGGGCCCATCACGCGACGTCGCGTAAGACCGTATTCAGAAAGAGAGCAAGTAGCCTGCGCCGATCTACCAAAGCGTATAAAAACACTAATCCCTGTGCCAATTATCTGCGCAGACCGGTTCCGATAAGTGTTGGTAAATCGGTGTAGGCTGCCTGATTTCTTTCTGAATACGCCCTTATCAGCCACAGAGTAACGGCGACGTCGCTTGATTTGACAATTGACGAATCACAAAATGAAAATAAAGAAAAACGCGGTAATCAGCCGAATCGACGATAGCTAATTTAGACTTAAAAACATTTACTGTTATTTTAAGCGACTAATAAGGATGGTATGAAAACAAAATGAATGAATGAATAATTGTTCTTCGTTAAAACGACTTTTCATCGAAAATTTCAATTTTCTAGCTTTTTACAGTAAGTTGCATAAAAAGTTACACAATACATAAAAAAAGGTATTTCAGATGAGGAAAAAAAACTGTGACGTCGTGTTTTAGTACATTCTTCATACATTTTTTGTTTTGACAGATAGGTAATAAAATGTACTAATGTTTTTAAATGGGTCAGTAATAGATATAACGTAGAGGAATTGAGGCCGTTCATCTGAACCCGGAACAGCACATCGTTGATCAGCTTCTCTACCAAACGTGTCACCATTCCCATTGATTATTAACACAATACACAGTGACACAGTACAGTACAGGACAAAGAAAATAGAACACATCAATTATTATTTTATTGAGAACGGATCCTCAACTGTGCTTAGTAAAGGCGTCGTACAAAAGTTATCTCAAACAATAAACTACTACATGACAGGTTGTAGTCTTCAAATGTGGTCGCGTTGTACATACAGCTAATCATTACAATAGTTTTGGCAGTTCCCAACAATGGTAAAATGCAACTAACTCGGTACACGACAGAAACACATATCATTTATATTTACATTAATAATGTCACCGGGTCGCCGCTGATGTTTTCAACTAAATCACAATGCTACCTGGCTTGTCGTGCCGAAAATTAACTAAACCCATCTATACAATAGGAAATATCGACAGAAGTCGCCGCGCAAACCGAATATCCCAAATACTTAGTCTTATGAACCTCGTGTCTTAGGCGTTTACATAACAAAAAAGTCAAATACAGCCATTTAATTAATATCTACGTTAGAGTAACTTAAAAACGACTATCAGTGCACAAAATATCTAATATGTACAATAGGACTGGTAAATTAATATAAAATCACCGTGAATCTACACGAAGAATACAATTATTATTTCATATTTTGTATTTTTTTTTTACTTTTTGTATATTATGTAAATTATAATACAAAATTAAAATGAGACGATTACTGAACACAAACTACAATAAGCAGCTGAGACTGCACATTAAAAGTGAAACTTAAAGTCTTATCACATTATCTTAGTATAGGTATACAAGAGAGGGGAGGACCTCATGCGAGGTCCGACGTCAAAGCTTAGGTGTGCGACAAACTTAAATCTAGGAGAGAAAGCCTTGGCTGACTGGCCGTAGGGTCGAACGAATACAAACGTGATGTCCTAAAACTAAAGATCACTTGTGTGTAAAATGAACAGTCGTGTACTTTAAACTTAAACATATACGAGATCTCTGAAAGGCTGGAAACGCAATACGTACAATTACATAAAATAAAAGCGTGCTCTTTAGGCGATGCAATACTGAGTGCGCTCGCGACCCAATCCTCCGATGTGTGGCCGCAGTGACAGCGGGCGAAAACCGCCTATCGTTCATGACTTACGAGGCCATCTTATCTTGAATATCAAATTGTTGAAATATTAAAAGCAAACTTCGATACACTTGCCAAAATTAACGCATGACAAAAGTTTCAGATTTGATTATTTGCCATTTATCCTCCCGTCGCAACTATGACCACACACAATAGATATCTGCGTCTACTTAATATACGTCTATTTACAAATATTCAATGGAGCATCTCATTTCGGAGGACATAATATACCTTCAGCAGTTACATCAGTTAGCGACTCTTAACTTCTAAAATAAAGATTATCTATCACGCCTATATTATATACAGGTGACGCGCATTGCGACTGAATGAACGGGGGGTATTCAGAATCCAATAATTACGCCTAGCGGATCACAGTGACAGTTAATTGAGATAAGGCAAGGTGGGGTCTGTCGCGGTCCGGCCTTCGTTGACTATACGAACAAACAGTGACAGGCAATATTAACGTCCGAATTTGAGACTTACTCGAAAATCGCTGTCGCTCATAACTTGCCTAACCACTATTTGTTGTTATTGAAACTTCGCACGTATTTCACGATGTGGATATTTATTGTGTTAAAACAAATATCGTATTATTATTTTTAATTCTAGTATCGTGTACATGCATTCTGATTTGTTGACGAAGTTTAGTGATAAAATAAATTATCCATAAAAATCCAACTTCACAGAATGTTTGCAAAACATAAAAAATCTTCTTAAAAATAGGGCTGCGTTATAATTTTATTTTTGTTCGAAAACATTATTTTTAACAATTTACACAAAATCACAGATACCGTCAAGTACGTGCGCTGCGAAAACCATTCTGATCCGGACACGCCTCCTTTGTACCATAGATTCCTTGAATGTACCATCGCCCGAATGACTCCTACAAAAACTATACATGTCAAGGTAAACTGGTAGACGATAAATTTAAGTTCACCTTTTGTATATAATCATTTTATGGATTGTGTTCAATAAAGAATAAATAAATGAAAAAGAAATGACATCACTCCTTCTCATCTCGGCTAACAACAAAGGAGAAGGCATTTTAAAAGTACAAATTATTTTATTGTTACCTTTATGGTGGACTTATTATTGTCTACGTTTGTCCAGACTTCTTGTCAAACGAGTTAAGAAATAGAGGGTAGACTTTAGAGCCAAATGGATTTCAATCCCCCTAGACAAATAGCACATTGATTTAGAAACACTAGTAGATAATACGCATCACGCACATAGCAGATCAGAAAGTCTCATCAGTAAGAGACGGTGACGTAGCGTCTCCTGTTTCACCTATCGCAGTGTCTCACTCTAGATAAATCGTATCTGATTAGTGAGTGACTAATAATATAATGTTTCTAAATTAATGTACGGTTATCAATTTCACGAATTCCTAGGATACTCTTGGACCGGACAATAAAAGATTTTTTTTTTGTGGCTCCTATTCTGAATAAGTAAGCCCCGGTACACGAATGTACCCGATTGACGTCCAGCAGGCAGAGGTGGCGAGTCCTGTCTGCTTCCTCATCATGATAAACACGACCACTCTGGCAAGAGTGAAGCTACAAAGAGATTTCTGGATAAGAGTCACACAAAAAATATCCACCTTCCATAGTTCATACTAACACTAAAAATTATCTCGGATTTACAAACTTTTGTTACTGTCAATATTATTTTAGACTAAGAAGAAATTATTTAATCTCAAACATACCAAGGCGATAGTATGTACAGACTGTTGTCAATCTTGAACTTCATGCTCACTTTGAGTATTGCATATTCTATATCTCGCCGTGTGATTTCCGGCAGACTAGAATAGAATCACTCCGACTCTTACCGTGGATGTCGTACAAGACGACTAAGGGAAATACATTATCAAACATCGATCAGGGCTCCCTAACCCGTTTGGCCAGCGTGGGGATTGTAGGCCAAATCCTCCTTCTGTCTAGGAGACGGACGAGAGAGGGTCGTGCTTCTATAGTGGAGATAAAATGGACCTGATGATGATGATATTCTATAGGGGTTTGTTCTGTATACTTTAGATAGTTTTTGAATTAATCAGTTCCAGAGCAAATATTTTCCGTGCTTAGATGACAAGTATTAGAAATGACAGTAGAATAAAATGTTAAAGGGCACACGACTTTATATTTATGACAACGTGTATAAACACGGAACAAATTGATTTACAATTCGATTAAATTGGGTTGTGTGGTCTGGGCTTTAAATGGGCGCTTGTGTTGTGAATGGAGTTTGAGTCAGTCCGCTACATAAAATTTCATGCTATTGGATATGGTAATATTCATTTCGTTGTTGATTATAGTCAAATTATCAAATTACATCAATATTTTCAGAGTGATTTGAAGAGAAGAGAAGGAACCTCTGTCTTTAATAAGCTGGTTAATTAAGACAAACGAATAATTTGAAATACTATTGATGCTGATCATACTAGTGTTTCAGAAACAGAAAGCCATATGTCAAGAACAGTTGATAAGCAATTTAAAACCCAAACACGTACGCGTAAGGTTTGAATTTCACTACATCCAACTCGCGCGACGGTACACCAAGGGAGCTATCCTACGCTTGTGGGCTTACTACAACGGCTTACATTCCATACCATTCTAGATCCTAACATTAACACTATGCATTATTTATTTACAATTTTTGTATTTATTTTTATATAGTTTTGAACTAGTTTTAAGGCTACGTTTCGTTCTTACGCGACATTCACTCTTCCTATACTAGTTTTCTTTAGCAGCGTGGTACAGGGTCCATCTCTACGTAACTTAGATAAACATCAATTTTGGAACATATAGTTAAGTATGAAAGTTTTCTCTAAACATTTGCCAATAAAAATATTATATCTTACTCACGCACACTAAACTCCGAATCCTTACTCCGAACCTCTAATATACCTATTAAATGCTTGAAATACGCACGTATCCTTTACATTTACAACACTTCGCTATACAATATCTCACTACTGCGATGATAAGTAAGTGAAAATTACTCGTACATTGTTTATTCTCGTTTTATAATCATTGCTGAGTAGAGATGGGCAAATTGCCAGGCATTTACGATAAGTGCCCAGTAAGTGCATGTAAATGTTGATACTGTTGATTGTTGGCACTTGGTGGAACATTATTGAAACATTATTACCGTACAATCAATTACTTTCATTGATTGCATTATTGATTGATTGATTCATTGATTGCACGGTAACAAAATGTTTAAAAACACAAACACCATCTTCTTACCTTGATAATGCCTTAGCGGCGAAACCGGCCGGTAAAAATAAATGTAATTACGTGGAACAGTACAAGTGCTTTATTATAAGAATACATGTAAATACCCAATAAATGCCTAGTTTTGGGCATAAATAGGGAATTTATAAGTACTTTTTGGACTTTTATCATAAATGACATTTTGTCCATCTCTATTGCTGAGTAAATTAGTAAGTTTTAATACTAACACTATCTAATCTAGCTACGTAAAAATGTTCAGTCGAAGTTAAATACAATGGTATATAGGAGTAAGCTTAATTACTATTATATTACATGACGACGGTTGCGTACGCGTGCTTAGATTTCTAAGGAGCCGTATATTCGTCAATTTGAATTTTCTAATCAGTTACATCCCAGGAATTCTTCAAGTTTTGTTCCGTAACCACACGTACTGATGTATAATAAATACATTATGTTACAATTGTGCATATAATCTACGTTATTTCTCGAAACGTTACAAGCTTAGATTAGAACGACAGAAAAAAACGCGTCAAATAACATAGGTCGATTATAAAAACAGTTCTCATTTTCACCTTTCACCTTTCGTATTTAGTTTAATTACATATAAATATATCAAAATAATCGTCAATAGATACGTGTAACCTACTTTTGTGTTCAATTTCTAAATTAAAGGAATATTCATCTTATATAAAAACCTTCAAAACTATCGTGGGAGTTGATTTTGGACACACAATAAGGTATGTGAGCGTTGTATTTGAAGGTTACACGTATATTTTCTTCAATGCTTCAGTAGGTACATATGGTTATCGAATAAAACGGCTAAGAAAATTCTAAATCACGAACACACGTCGCCTTAAACACACGCACGCATCCCGTACAAATTAATTAGAACACATTAAAACAATTATAAATTCAATAAGTAGTCAATGAAATTAAAATTCGATACAGTAATTACAAATAAGTAATATTGCAAAATTATTGCTTGCAACGTACCAAACGCAATCAGGCACACTTTGAAACCTACATCACATAGAATATTTATAATTACATGGAATCGCAAATACAATGAAAATAACCTAACCCTACATAAAGCATGTCGTCTCCTTACGTAAACAAAAAGGTCGCATTATGAACATTGACTTCGTATGCTTGACCTCTCTTTCTTACGCTCGTAGCGGCGTATGTTTGTCTCTTTTTATTACACGAGCTGTTAGACATTCGTTTTTCGTTGTATAAAATTGTTACACACCGCAACTTTCTTACCAACATATCGCTCATGTGTTCTATATTCACATATAGTCGAGCCTATACTAGACTACTCACATAGTCTACGCGCTACACTACAGTAAGTTAGAAAATATGACAAAAATATTTGGTTAAATGACGCTACAGTTGACCACAGTACTACATATAGAACAGTAGTGTATCGCACTCATACAGTCGCCGCACGCTATAGGTACGATTCAAGCGTTATCGTAAATGCCGCGCGTTGAGCAAATCGTTCACCGTGTAATATGTGCATCGATTGCAAACCTTTGTATTTCTCTACATGTATACTGTGGTTGACCATGTGACGCAGTTCGCATAACGCGTCCAATATATAAATGCAGAGTCGATATTTATTGAGCGCTGTACCTTCACACAACTCATCTCAACGACACTAACCGAAACTGGACTAAGGGGTTTTGTTCCTACATTATTATCGCAATGAGGTATGGTGCGGTATTTTTTTACAAATTTGCTAAATGAAAATCTAAAATACTCATGTCACTCGAGGCAATTATCATCGTTCAAGTATGACGCAGAGTACGATCTAGGTAAATATCACTTCGAATACTGCATCGATGCTACAATTTCTACCTTGGAACTTATGATATATGACGTAGAACACACTGTATGCGGGTAAAGATGCTATATCTAAATACGGGCTAAATTCCATAGTAATAAAAGTCAACAACCGAGGCAGTAGTCAAAGGTGGGGTCGTGACTCGATCGAGTTCGGTCGGTTATCGTGTGTCGGTGTAGACGGCGCGTCGCTTGTCGAAGCCGCGCTTGGTCTCGCGTCATTCCCACTGGTGCGGCGACGGCGGCAGCTCGGACGGGTGCGCCACGGTGGAGCTGCAAGCAGCAAGGGTCCGCGGGTTAGTGCTGAGCTCGCCGGCGCGCAAACCCACACCCACGCCACTAGCTTGCTGGATTCGAACCCTCAGTCTTACGGTTAACAACTGCTATGTTGATAAAGTTTGATGGGATGTGCTGTCAAATTCTTTTAACCTTTTTTTAATTAGCTATTTTTTGCAATCAGTGTAATAATGGACAGTAAGTAAGCATCTCTGATGATATCGAACGAAGATAACGAGCGATATTCTTTTTAGTGCATAAGAATGCTGGTCGATTCTATGAACAACTTTATTATAGAGTTATAAGAAAGTCATCAGTATATGTTATTACAAAAATAAAAAAAAATCTGGAATTGCTAAGTAAATATAAAAAAGATTTTCCCATAACAATCGTGTTGAACGATACCCACTTATATACCTAAAATCAATAATATTCATTAGAGCCAAGAAACATTATTTTTAAATAGCATTATGCTGCTTACACATCTGTCCATATTCATGATGCTGTCTTAATTTTTTTTTAAACAAAAATACCCAGTTACATCCTGAGTATTTCTCCATAATTCTTTAACAAGAATAGTATAAAAAGGTATAAAAATCCCAATCAAACCTATTCAACGAATAATAGCGTTGGAATCCAGCAAACGAAGAAATCATGCATGAGAATTTTATTAAAAAATTTAAATAGTTATTTTAAAAAACTTACTATGATAATAAAAGAGAACTTGAGTAGCAAAACTGCATCACAAATCAAATTCTACTTTAACTACAATAACAAAAGAATCAAAATTCACCACAACCAAGTGCTCGGCACTGTGCTTGCTCAACGTCTACGCATGCACTAAACAGACATTATCCTATCGATAATTTCATTCCATATCTTCAATTTTGTAGGCAAGACAAATTTCATGAAAACCCTGTGAAATGTGGATTTAACAAAGATTCAATGTTCGTCCCATTGAATCTTTGTTAAATCCGTTAAAGATATTTCCCGTTTTGTATTGTCAAAATGTTAGCCTCAATTTTGAAAAAAAGTTGCTATGATTTTTATACCGTACATATTTGCAATTATATACTTAATATTAAAACCTGATAGTTTTGTATTTTTTTTTTACCGTATCTATTATTTTTATACATGAAATAAAATAAATTCAGCTTTTAAAAGTCCCTTTATCATTTACTACTAAGAAAACATTTCAGAATTTCAGAGACACTGTCGGGTTGTTAACCATAACTAAGTTATGGTTTTTCATTGGTCTATTAAATCTCATATTTTTTTTTATTCAAAAATCTTAGAACATTTAATTTTGATACCCCATTATACTGATTCGAAACTAAAAAAACACATACATATATATATACATAATTTAGGTGATATCTTTTACCTATTTTTTTGGGCCCACCACACATTCCCACCACTGTATCTCCTGTGTAGCCAGGATTAACAGCGGCGACCGCCAAAAAAAGGCAATGAACAATGAAGTCCATTGCAGATCCATCTTTTACCTATTATTGAATTTAGTCTATAAGAAATATGCTCTATAAGGGCGTTATCCTTAATGTATTTGGAATATATATGCCTAATAAAATTGTCGACCCAGGTTAAAAAATCATAATTATCAATCGTCACTTTATAAAGACACGGTATTACATTTAACAAAAACAAACATTTACTGGATCAAGTTTTATGTGCAAACAAAACTCTCCCAATTTATAGCTTACTAGTTGATTCTCCACCAACCCGCAGTTGAGCAGCGTGGTGGAGTATGCTCTAGACCCCTTAGAATGAGGGCAGGCCCGTATCCAAATATGAATAGGAATGTTTGTGGGTATATGCCGAACTGACCCTGCCAGGCAATATCATGTCTAAAAAGGTTTAGAACCCGGGTAAGGACTCATCATATTCAGAACGACCCAACAAAGTTTAATTGCAATAGGATGAGCGGTAAACGAATGCATAGACAAACATCCATTTTTATTTATAGCCTTGTAGTATTTATGAATTATTAGAAGCGTTCAAACGTTACTAACACTTCTTTATTTAAGCACATAAAAATCTTACGTTTTTGAGTAAATGTGACATTGCGCTTTCCAAACCGCTGTTTTTAAACAATTATTATTTGGACTTTGAACAAGAAATTTTTTTTTACACAAGAGCAAAAATCTGAATTATCATATGAATATTTATAACGTAGAGATGCTAACTTTCAGTCAAAATTGAAGCTCAAAAACAAATAATTGGCATGCAATGCAACCGAACCGTAGGGACTGAGCGAGCTATCAACGATCAACCCTTTTGAAATACGAAACGGCGTACAATCGAGTAGGCAACTCCACATTCCACATAAAAATTTTTTACTGTAAAAATAAATACGACTGTAGAAGTGAAATTCGAGCCCTGAATACGGCCCTTGCAATTTGGAATTGGCTAAACCAAGTTATAACTCTAGGGTTGTCTAACACCACGTAAGATTTATTTATTAATATTTCATTTTTTTTTGTAGCAAATTCTAAAGCAAGTTTAAAGAGATTACGTCATGATATTTATTGTTCAGATACGTAACTTTTGTTGCTTTTTCGTTACAACCTAACGAAATTAATTTGAGAGTTGATAGATCATCAATCAAATATATGCATACACCAAATGATATATTCCTTTTGAGAATTGAAAAACTTGCATATTTTATCTCTCTGCATGGTAAAATGTTAGTAGCGCGAAAGACTGAATATCTAGCGATGATTTGCTATCATTCTCTTATCTCATGTTAGAGAATGAAAGAAATATCAGTCTTTGCAGCTATTAATTTTCGACTGCTCATGTACTCGTACATGCAAACAGTAGGGTACAATTAGATAAACTTTAAAAGATCTACCAAATCTCAAATCAACTTTGCTGGATTGGTTTGTAGTGTTGCCTTCTCGAGAACGTCGACGTACACAATACTGGATGGAAACACAGGTATAGCGTGCTATAGAGGCGCTTACTGGGCAGATGGGCGCACTATGCCGCGCACAGAAAAATCACGGGCGATAGCAGTAGTATTTTTGCTGCCGTCTTGAAAGGGGAACAAACTTTTGCTTTCGAACCCGCTCTAGAGCTGTTGCAAACACAGAAAAAGCAATGTTATTACACTACTCGGGAGTTTGCAGTAGGGTTGCCAACGAGAAAAAATATTATAACTACTTACGATGTATTGACTTTTAAAACCCTGCCATATAAAATATCGAGTATCGTTACTGAAATTCGTGTGAGTTTAAATAATAACTAAATAAAATAAAATAATTATCACTCTCTTGTTTTAGTTGGGAAATCGATGTTCGGTATGAGACCTAAAAGTGTCTAACCCCACTATGCCAAAATACAGAAATTAGGATTACTATGTAAAAAACGCGACATAACTTTTGCGGCAAATATCTCGCTAGCAAATGAAAAAGCATAATGACGTCGAGCTTCGGCATGATGTGTTTAGACACTTTGTCCCCGACTAAAATGGACGAGTGACTTGTTATTTTATTTAGATATATCCAACAAAATGTTTTTGAAATACGTATTATAAGTATATAAATTAAAAAAAAACATGACTTTATATAATTCTGAGAAGTGCTGTTTTCTATTTTAATGGTCACTATTACTATTTGCAATGCCTTAATTCGTTCATAAAAATAAAATCGATTGAAATATTAGTTGGCAACCCTAGTCAGCGGTGCTAAACTAAAGCGTGGAAGACACCACCATTTCAACAGGGTTGATAACGATTGAAAACAGCGGTTCTTGCGTGATATGTACAGAAAACTATCGCTCGAAAGCGGACGTACAGAAAAAAACCCATGCAGTTCGGGCTCTGGCAAAATGTACCCGCAAGAGTGTTATTGCACAAAAAGGCACAAGTTTTACCTACACTGCAAAAACATAACTACATGGAAAGGAGATGGAGGGAGAAGGAAGGCGACATTATAGGCGACTTCTGCGACCACCGAAATGCTAAGTTTTAGCGCCTGAGGCATCGATAGTACAGTAATTCTTTATTCGTAGACAATTTTTCATTTGATTTACAGACGTGACGCAAAGTCGTCAGTGTGATTGCAAACAGTAATTTCACATTTAAAATTTTGGCAATATTTACATATTTTTAAAATGAAATTAATTAAGATACACCCCTATTTATTGTCGTATGAAGAAAAATACAAAAAAATATTAAAGCCTAAGTCACGGTTCAAATGGAACACTAACTTGGATATTACTAAACTTATTGTGTTCGATAGCAATAAGGTTCTGATGTATTTTATTTGTCATTTAAGAGTCAGTGCCCATAACATGGGCATTTATCGTCGTATTTTTGTTGTATAAGAATGACGCATATTGGAAAAAAATGGTCTAATATGTCAAAATGATCATCACCTATCAAACCAGCCGGCGCTAGGAGTATACTTATCATATAAATAAGCAATTTCACACTCTGCTAACTTCTTGGGGTAACTACTTCGCAAATCAAATCGCCTATTTTGCATGACCCTGACTCCTAACGTGACTTCAGAATCTTTTTCTATCTCTGTGAATTTATTGATCTGAGAGTGAAGAGTGAATCTGTGATGACGTCCCGTTCACTGATATTTGCTGATTGCCCAATTGTCATACAACAACTTAAGTGAAAGTATACAAGCGCATCACACACAAACCCTTTCGAATGCATACTTGCCAGGATTACGCCAAGCGTATTAAGCAAATGCAGCTAACGTCGATGCGTACAGCGCTACTAGTGCCAACGGAAAAATGAGGTGGAATTGTTTCTTTTTGGTGTGAGTGAAGATTTTAACTTCCTTAAAGACATTTAATCCAAACCTACTAATATTATAAACAGGTAAAGTTTGTGAGTTTGTAAGGGGTAATCTCTGGATCTACTGAACCAACTTTGAGAATTCTTTTACCAATAGAAAGCCACGTTATTTGTGAGTGTCATAGGCATATATTAACCCAAAACATGAAAAAAACTTTTACGTAAAGGCGGGCGAAGCAGCTAGCGGAAACTAGTAATCAATACAATTATATTGCCGGTAGCTACTAAAGCATTTCTAATTGATGTTTTATGCATTTTACACTATTAATGTAAGAAGAGTTGCTATGTGTACATGGCATTAGGGAAATCAGCGAAAAGCGCTTAGTGTCTCATAATTCCTCCTACGTTGATTTTACAATGACGAAACTACCATCACTATTATTTACAAAAATGTATTCAAATTCTACATAATTAGAGTTCAATTTCATTTGCATGAACTTGGTATGTAAGATTTTAATTAGCAAGTACTAATAAGGTCTGTTTGAAAACACTACGACTTTTATGTACGTCCGTAAATCCAATGAGTATGGAATATGGTATTCATGGTATATAGTGACACTGACGTGCACACACTAACAGATCGCACCGTGCCACACCTAGTTGTGATGACCGTTTGCTTTCTCTGATTTATTATCTTTGTCTAGCGGCCGTGGAGACAACACTTAAAACAAACAATGATCATTAACAATGTACGTGACAAATTAATACACAAGTTATAGACCCAGCGATGTTCTTTACGCGAATTACATAACATCAAACGGAAAACAGCAGTTTGATAAAATATATTCTTTGTTACATAAAAACCAGTGTAAACAAAGTGTACAAGGACCAGCCTATCTCTTTATGAGATTTCTTCTAGCCAACCTTAACAATAGTGAAAATTATTATTAAAATATGGCTTCTTTAAACGTTTAGACTTTCGTTTAGCCTGACTAAACGAAAGTCTAGGCAAAAATAACTAGAGAGAAAGAGTATTAAAACAGGGGATTCTATAATGTATACGTCTTTATATTATAGGAATGAAATGTTCCGTTTTACATTTAATCTCATAAATAATTTAGAGTCAATCTCTAAAATACGAAGGGGACATATTTTTTTACTTTATTATTAGGCTAGGTTGGCAGAACTGTAACACTGGAGACTAAACGCTTTTGGATGTATATAAACGCACAGCGTCATTTTAGTGGTAGGACAGTGTATGGCGGCTAAAATAACGCTTCTGGACAATTAGATCCCTGCAGCGTCATTTTAGGCAGAAAAAATAGTGTTGTCAATACGTCCGCAGTTGTGGTACGAGAACAGCGTGGCCCATGGGTGCGGGTGGTCGCTAATGAACGTGTTATTGAACGTAACGCAAATAAATCACCTAGAGTTGGTCGGTTGCGGTTGGTTGCGGTTGTGGTGGCGGCGCCTTACCTTGCGAAGCTCTTGAATGCCGCGGACTGCGGATTGATGCACAAGGGCACCCTCGAGGTTTGCAGCTGCTCCGCTATGAACTTGTGGATCTCCTCTGCGGATTACATGGGTTCGTAAGGGTGGCATATATTGATAATGGTCATATTAGTGATTTTTTACGCGATCGAATGGATGATTGAAAAAAAAATGCATTATAAATAAAAAAAATATAGAAAATAAAAAAAAACACTGAATAAATATTAATCAATAGCTAAGTGCCAGGTTTCAAACGAGTATAAAATAATAAGAAAAAAGTACAGTTAACTTGAAGCTTGATGGCGTCGTCGCGCGTGCCAGTCTAATTCTAATCGCAAGTTAAGCAAAGTCGGCCGCAACCTGTCTATGGATGGGTTTATTTATCTCGAGTTCCTCCGTGCTTCGGAGGGCACGTTAGGCCGTCGATTCTGGCTGTTGTCATCAGATGACAGTCGTTAAGCCAAGTCAGTGCCTTTAGGCGGCTTGAAAACACTGTCCTCCGCCAACCCGCAGTTGAGCAGCGTGGTGGAGTATGCTCTAAACCCCTTCGATTATGAGGGGAGACGTATCTCAGTAGTGGAATGAATAAGGGTTGACGACGTCAATTAACTAATTAATAAAATACGCGAGATCATCTCACTTTAATTACAACTAAAATTTATTAATCAAATAATTGAGAACGAATTGTTGACGAGCTCGGTGGCGTAGCGGTCAATGACGCGGCTTCGACACCAACGCTCGTGGGTTCGATTCCCACATAGGACAAACATTTGTGTGCATGAACATGTCTGTTTGTCTTAGTCTGGGTGTATTCTATGTATTATAAGTATGTATTTACAAAAAAATAATGTATTTACGTATGTTTATCAGTTGTCTAGTACCCATAACACAAGCTTCGCTTACTTTGGGGCTAGATGGCGCTGTGAAATTGGTCTGACAATATTTAAATTAAAAAATAGGGGGTGTATGTATATTTAAAAAAAAAAAAAAAAAAACCACCTTCTTTTTATGAAGTCGGTTAAAAAAGGACTTGTTTTATGAAGACCTGCAAGCTCTATTATATATATTTAATCGTATACTACGTTAACAATACAATTAACATATAGAGAGATACAATATTACTTAGACTAAGCAAAACAATTCGGATCTACATTTCTGTTCCCTAAAATTTAAAACAACCCACTTAATGAAAAATCTACTTCCAAACCTGGCATTTAGTATGATTCATACTTAGAACAAAATTCTTCGCGTCTCATAACTCTAAACCCATTCGCAGTACATCGTTACCTTTGACCTGATGCACGGATGTGAGTTTCCTTTCCCAAGCGTCATGGAACGGGTGCGTCGCGACTGGTTCGAGATCTGGCGAGTAATGCCTTGCTGCCGGTGGGGCACTGTAGCAACACTTGCACATGCAGGAGTGGTAACGCAACCGGCCTTCTTCTAGGTACGGGTGCGCCAGAGCGTCTACGACCGATATGCGCTTCGCAGGGTCAAACACCAGCATCTGGAACAGTTTGGTAGGCTCATAAGGTAACTACAATCACTCAGATATCGTTCAATATTTACACAAGTTTTTTTTTATATGAGTGGCAGGCAAACGAGCACGTGGATCACCTGATGGAAAGCAATCACCACTGCCCATGGAGATCAGCAACACCAAGGGGTCACCGATCCGTTGCCAGCCTATACTCCTACCTTTTTCTTTCTGGTGACCTCACTCACCCGGAGGAACGCAACAACCCTCAAGAGAATTGTTATTTGCATACTATACACGAGGTGTGTACACCCTCTGGTGTAGTCGGTACTGGAAGCCTGTTGAGAGCAGCAAGCACAGGAAAGCCCGGTGCCCGAGGCAAACTATGAGCTCGAAGAAATGTAGCAATCGAGTGCCCGCGCACTTGATTGCTACATTTCTTCAAGCGACGTCGTGTCCGAGAGTTCTGTTATCATGCGTGGCCTGTACTGGAAGCATGTAGAGAGTAGTGAGAGCGCAGTAGACCGATGCATCATGTAATCTAGAACCGGCGCACTCTGCGAACTTTAGGGCGCGGCGCGAACTTTAGGGCACGTCGCGGCTTCAAGAAATGCTACCTACACACAGGTGTACAGGTAGCATTTCTTGAAGCCGCGACGTGCCCTAAAGTTCCGTTATCTGCGATGTGGAGTCGTACACACCTGAGCGAGTAGATGTACGGCTTCGTGTGTAGCTTGCACTGATAGCGTGTAGAGAGCGGCGAGGGCTGGAGGGCGCGGCGCCCGACGCAGCATGTGAGCACGGGCACCTGCGCACGCGTGCCGCATGTCCTCCAGCGATGGTGTACCCAGCAATTCCGTTATCAGCTCCAGCTGAAAAAATATTTAATATACATATCAAAACCGAATACACTGATTGACAGTTTAGTGTCTTAACCTGGCGAATGTGAGTACACAGGGCAAAACAGAACGAGGGCCATGCCCGAATACTGCAAGTCTGCGTAGACAACCGACCAGACAACGTGGTCTGACGGCCACTCGAAAGTGTCAGTACTTATCGTGGTAGGCGTTAATAGTCGAAGTGGTATGTCCTACAGCCTTACCTATAGTCGAGTGACGGAGGCCTGCTAAAGGTAGGGTTGCCAATTCTGAACGCTAGCAATCAGTACATACAAGATGCGTGAAAACTCTGGAGTTTTAATCTTAAAATCCGGACATTGCATCAGTGTTTTTCAGCAATAGTACTATTTTTTATTCTGTAACAAGATGGTTATTCGCAGCATGCGAGCGGGATTGATTTAAAACTTTTTACCCTGGACTACAAAATGAAACCCCGCCCGGACGCTCTCCGGACGCCCTCCAAACTAGAACAAATCCGGGGAAAGTTTCCCCGGATTTGTTCTAGTAAACCCTAGCTAAAGGGTATAAAGTAAATTATTTTACACCTCGCATATATGACTATATCTCTCGTCCCATCTCTCGTTGATAACTTACCTGTTGTACTGGACTCTGAGCTTGGAACAATATGCGTCTGCCGAGCAGCTCCCCGAATATGCATCCTACAGACCAGACATCCACCGCCGCAGTGTAATGGTTGGCGCCCATCAATATCTCTGGCGCTCTGAAAATCACCAAAGTACACATTTTAAAACTGAATTACGGTAAATAGCAGGACTGAGCACGGGTGAAAAACTAATAGTAAACCAACACAATGCTGAAATTAGCCTAGCGGTTATTATTAAGTTATTGTTACTATTATTCAGTTCTTATTATTATGTTACTTAATATATCTAACGGATACGTCGGTGTACCTGAATCGTTGACATTTATAATGGAGGAATTGATAAATGCCTCTATTTATGAAAACACTGCTATCTAGTTTTGATCTAAAACACTAACAACATTATTTCATATTTTAAACTTGCTTAATTTGACCATATCATTAATAATTAATTAAACTTCGTTAAACCAAATATCACAACAAATATACAGAAATGTACCTAACTTATTTGTTCAAGTTAGAGAAGTTACATTTTCAGAGATATTATTATGAATTTTAAGTAAATAAAATCTAAAAAATGTACTTCAGTAGGATAAAAGAGTAATTTTATAACTTACTATTTAGAATATTTTGCATGCATTACTGCTATATTGACACTTGACAAAAGTAACTAATTTGATTAAGGCATCAACTAGACGGCATTGAAGCGTCACAACTCGACATCACGACAAATTGACAAATAAATAGTGCCGCTCATTGCCTAGAACCGTAAAAAGTAGAATAACTGTGAAACCATTCGGTTTGAGTGAATGGTTTTTAGGCACAATACGAACGCGGCCTAGTTTCAAAACCGCGGGTGGCGGCGCTCAGGGCAGAGGTCACTCATTCAATGCCCAAAATACTAGAGATTTCAGAAGATAAACTATTTTAGAATGGTTTGATTATTTACTTTTTAGGGTTCCGTGGCCAAAGGGTAAAACGGACCCTATTACTAAGACTCCGCTATCCGTCCATCCGTCCGTCTGTCTGTCCCCAGGCTGTATCTCATGAACCGGATAGTTACAGTTTAAATTTTCACAGATGATGTATTTCTGTTGCCGCTATAACAACAAATACTAAAAAACAGAATAAATATTTAAGGGGACTCACATACAACAAACGTGATGTTTTTGTGCGTTTTTGCTCGATATTTATAACGGCAAAAGGTAGACGCTTGAAATATTCACAGAATATTTAGTTATATATTCATCATCATATAATCATATTATATAATCATCTCCGTCAGCATAATCTTCTGAGTGAGCACCAGTCCGGATTTCGCGCTGGGCACAGTACTGTCTCTGCACTTGTTAAGGTTACCGATGATATTAGGCTTCATATTGACAACAAAAAGTTAACCGTCTTAGTCCTTCTAGATTTCACAAATGCGTTTAACACGGTAGACTTTGACATATTGCTTGGCATGCTGCGTTCAGTTAATCCATCTCCATCAGCTTTGTCTTGGTTTAATTCGTATCTCCTCAATCGTCGCCAATTGGTGAAGATCGACGAAACCAGATCTGACTGGTGCCAGCTCATCTCGGGTGTTCCCCAGGGAGGGGTACTTTCTCCTATTCTGTTTTCTATTTTTATTAATAGCATAACTTCCTCACTGTCTTCTTCACATCATCTTTATGCTGATGATCTCCAAATATATTCGGCTGCTTCGCTTGATAATCTTGATGATGCCATTAACGTAATTAATAAAGACCTTTCCGCCATTGCTAAATGGTCTAATGACTTTGGTTTGAAGGTCAATCCCTCCAAATCTCAATCAATTATCATTGGTAGCCCTTACTACGTATCAAAATTGCAAAATTTGAATGTTGTTTGCCAAGACATTGTATTTAATAATAACATCATTCCTTACTCATCAACTGTTAAAAATTTGGGCATCATTCTTGATCAAACCTTATCTTGGGCCCCTCATATAAGCGAAGTAAGCCGCAAGGTTTTTGCCTCACTCCACTCCCTGAAGCGACTTCAAGCTTTTCTTCCTGTCAACACCAAGGCTTTATTGGCACGTAGTCTTCTCCTTCCACTTATCGATTATGCAGATGTAGCTTATTTGGATCCAACGGAGGAGTTACTTAATAAATTGGAACGCATTCAAAACTTGTGCATACGGTTCGTTTTTGGTTTGAGGAAATCTGATCATATTTCTGAATACCGTGCGCGTTTAGACATTTTACCAATGAGGGAACGAAGAATCCTCCACATCCTTTCCTTTCTCTTTCATGTGCTTTTCAATCCTTCGGCACCCTGTTATCTACGTGAAAGCTTCCAGTTTCGCACTATAGATGATCGTCTTCGATCTAGCAATCTTCCCTTATTAAATATCCCTGTCCCAAATTCCTATTCTTATACTAAATCTTTTACTGTGCAAGCAGCACGTCTTTGGAATTCACTACCAATTGATGTGATGAAGTCGCAAACTATGGCATCATTCAAGCTGCACCTGAGGAAACATCTGAGTGGTGCTACAGATGTCCATGGAATTGATTAGAACGGCGGCTGCAGTGTATATGATATATGCAATGCGCTGCAGTAATATTTATATTTAGTGTAATATGTTTTATCTTTCATTGTTTCTAAGTGTTTGTAGAATAGGATTAATTATGGCATAACTGGTCTTGTTTTATAGTTATTTTTATTTTTATTCTCAATAATAATTGGTATATTCAGATTGTACACAAGCTTTCGCACAAATTTTATGTTATTTTAAATACTCATTGAATGGTTGACTGGAAGAGATCCCTTATGGGATAAGTCCGCCATTGTACATGTAACTCTTTTATCACCATGTTTATGTAATTTATTTTGTACAATAAAGATCTTACAACAACAACAACAACAACAACAAATATTTAAGGAGGGCTCCCATACAACAGACATGATTTTTTGCCATTTTTATAGATAATGGTACGGTACCCTTCGTGCACGAGTCCGACTCGCACTTGGCCGGTGTTTCCTCGACCTCAATGGATTTTTCTACAAACAAAACCTTGAGAAGCTCTAGTCCCATAAAATCACATAGTTCTATGGTCCTAATTCCTAGGTCAACAATTCGCTATATTCGATTGCCAATTGACCTGATAAACTCGATGATATTGACCTTAACAGAAACCAATCCAGTACTGTACGAACTAGTTTTAACTAAAAACTGCCACGACAACATTTGCCAAAAAGGTTAACATAAATTGATGTAGGCAGTAGATAGTAAAATAGTAAACGATGTAAACGAGCAATTCTTGTATTTAAGTTAAGATACGATAATCTCGCAATCGGTTTCAACAATTTCCACGAAATTTTAAAGATTTCGGGGCGAAAAATAGATAACCTAACTAAAGGTGTAAATTCTGAGAAAAATACATTTCTTCTAAAAAAAAAAAAAGGCTCTTAGAGCTCGTTCACCCAGGCACTTTTTTTTTAACGGGACGGGGGCTCACCACACATTCTCACCACTGTGTCTCCTGTGTTGTAGCCTGAATTATGAGCAGCGATCACAAAAAAAAGGCAATGAACAATGAAGTCCATTGCAGTCCAGGGGGTAAAACTGTGGCTGCCTTGCAACTTACAACGAATTTAATCAGAATAAATTAGTAGGAGAAGGGAGCTTTTGGAATTTGAACGTGTAGGTGAACTTTGGAATGTGAACGCGTATTTTAGGTTAATTTCATATTTTTGCGAAAAAAAAGGCGCCATTGTGCTGATTACGTAGCCAGCGAGGGAAGGAAATAGCAAGTATATTAAAGCGACAGGATGATAAAAATAACGATAGTCATAAAATTCCTGGGACGGGAACGCGTGGGAACATCATTGGAATCAGCAGACTAAAGTGGCAGTGGATTGGACACATAACTCGCAGAACTTAGGGCAAGAAAGATTCTGAACGCCTCCTCAGAGGTGAAAATCCTCTTTTGTTCCGGCTTCGGGTTTCGGGCGTAAGATCGAAATTTCCCAGATACGAATGTCAATCGATAGGGTTGGTGGAAAAAACAAATCAGTCGTTGTCGAAGATTATGGCGTTGTTGGTCTTATGTTCAATGGACTATTTAAAAGATCGGTAAATGGACTCCCTTCGGTTGACATAATGTGGTTGACGGTGATTCAATGGAGGATTTTTTTGGAACAGTACCAGTGTTCCTACTTGTGCTCATAATATATATATTACGCACATTTACATTAAGACTCTTGCCTCTAGGGTTAAAGCAACATTCGCTGGGAACAAAAATTCGCAAAGCAAATACAAAATTGTTTTCCAACATTTTATGAATAATATGGGTAATTTTCCTAAAAAATATCAAATATGTTTCCAAAATGAAAAAATACTATACTATATTTTTCTAGAAAATTCTTTTAAGCGAATATTTTTTTTTTTTCGTTTGGAAATTATTATACATTTTACCGAAAATTACATATCAATCAAAAGAGGAGCTAAAATAGAACTAAGCCGCTAGTACGTGTAGCTAGACCCGCTGCCAATTCAGCAAGTCGTTTCTGGTGTCCTCATTCACTCACAGGAACATAACAACCCTCCAGGGAATTGCTATTTGGCTGCCGTATTCTGTGAGGTCTATATTGAGAAATTGTTTGTTAATTTGTTAAATTGTTAAATTGGAGGAAAGTCCTAGAGTGGAGGCCACGTATGGGGCGACGAAGCGTAGGGCACCCCCTCTCTAGATGGACCGACGATCTCAAAAAGGTAGGTGGTAGCGGTTGGATGCGGAAAGCGGAGGATCGCATATGGTGGAAAGCATTGGGAAAGGCCTATATCCAACAGTGGGTTGATGCAGGCTGATGATGATGATAATATTTAAATTACACGGGAGAATAATAATATTATTCTCCTGTGTATATACATCTCAGTCATCATTTTACATCGATGCGAATATGTGCAACAAAATCTACATTTTTTTCAAGTATATTCATTTTTTTTAACTTACAAATTTATAAATTTAACATTATTTTTAGGTCACGAACTTCACAGTGATCGAAGTTCATGAATTATAATGATATCCAAAAACGCAATAGTAGAATTTACACAACAATATTTTTGCGACTATATAGATAAATATGTGAATCTGTGGTCTTTTAGCTTTGTTTTGGTCTAACCAGAATATTTTTAGGTGCCGTAGTTTTTTTTTTGACGTGACAACGTCTTATAATAATAATAATAATAATCGTTTATTTCAGACAATTGTTATGTAAACAAAACAAGTCCATATTATAAATACCTTAAACTAAAAATATATATTTATATAATTCATTTTCTTGACAATATCTATAATTAGACGCGCTTAGTCGGCAGCGTATTCCGCGCGGTGTCCTGTAACCGGCCACGAAAGCGGCGGAACAAAACACCTTTCGGCCAGAATTCCTCCTTCGTGAAGGTAGAAAGATGTTCTGTTGGAACCCTCACCACGAAGGAATTGAAGTTCACTCGGTGGCGCGATTCCAACCTTTCGACTCTACAATTGAAGTTGGTCTTCACTCTGATGTACTCTACAATCTCCTCGTCCTTTGTAGAGTAATGCAGGCGGGACACGTACAGCAACGTCGTCGGCACGGCCGGACGCAGCAGGTGTCTGGGTCCTGTCGGTGCGGTGCCGCACTTGTTGCGGCTCGTGGGCTTCTTCCTTCTCTCCACTTTGATGAAGCCCTCGGGGTCGCACTGGTCCTTTCGTGAGCCCTGGAGCGCATTTACACAGGGCTTGTGAGGATTTAGTTGCTCCCTTTGTGTCGTAAGCCGCTTTGGTGGCTTAGCGGCGGCGGCGGCGTATGCACGATCGGGAGTTGTCGTGCCTATTCGTGACGTTTCCGGCTGCGGGGCCGAGGTGCGGGCTGCGGGACGCGGTGTCACCGGCGAAGTGATGGCCGACGCAAAACTGCTGACGGCCGCAGGTTGCGCCCCGTGTCGTGCAATCACACCAGAGACCTCGTGTGACCTACTTTCCGAGCCAGCGCCGCGCAACGACGCTACCTCGGCACGCAGCTCACTTATGGTGGTCTCGGAAGCCTCCAATCTGGACTGCACTGCGGCTAGGCTGGCTGTCAGACTTCTAACATCCTTAAGCAGCACTAGTACATCGACGTGGTCGTAGCTGTATGGCGGGAGCTTATGAAGTTCCTTCGCCACAAAAGCGGGCACGTCATCGGGATCAGTCCCCTTTAAGAGTGAGATAATATCTTGGAGACTTTTCTCACCCTTTTCGTCCCTTCTGCGGGACGGCATCCGGTCGGTCATCCCGAGCGTCTCGTACAGCAGCACCTTGGCACTGCAAATTTCTTCTACTTTGAAGTTAGTCTTGCAGAGCTGCAGAATACTAACTTCATCCATGGTGTCGATGGCGTTCTGGATAAACGCCAGTACTTCGTTGGCTATGAGCTGTTCGGAACTCATAGCGGCAGTCGTGCAGCGGCTATAGCCGCGCGGATCGCGAATTAAAAATTCGTATGCAGTGTGGCGCGTCCGTCATCGAGCGCGCACTGCACTGCACTGATAGACTTATAAATTGGTTAGCCGGGTGACACTTCAAGAAACGCGCTCACGTTATGCGCTTACAATGAGAGCGAGTGAGAGGCACGCGTCCCGCCTAAGAGCGAGAGAGACAGACATAAAAAGTGAAAGGCATGCGTCCCTTCCACTCGAAAACATTTTACCACTCAAAGTCGTTGTCACGTAAAACTTTCGCCCGTATACCGACTTTACAGGCAACCAATTTTTTATATTTTTTTTTTTTTGGTGAGCCGAGGCAGTTTTGGAAAACTTACACCTTACACTTAAACTTGTTTCTACACGAAACAAATTGAAAATTCTATATTGAGTCGGGCAGCTTACACTTTTGTATGAAAAAAGTCAATGTTGCGTCGAACTGTGTAAGTCAGGTATTTTTTTTTTTATTAATACCTACCTATAATATTGCGTGACGACCTCTTGTGTCATGTTCTTGCTGGCATCAGGTTCCTCGACGCGTGCCAACCCGAAGTCGCATATCTTAAGCACGCAGTTGCTGTTAACCAGTAAGTTGCCAGGCTTGATGTCCCGATGAAGTATACGAGCTGAATGTAGGTATTTCAGACCTGGGGAACAAAGAAAACGATACGAATTTAGGAACTGCTACGATGAATTTGATGATTACACACAAATGTTTGTCTTGTGCGGGGATCGAACCCGCGACCTCGGAGGAGAGTAGCCATTGTTAGCCATTCGACCACCGGGCTCGTCAAATTATTATTATAAAACAAAGTTCCCCGCGTCTATATGTCCGAATGTGATAAAGCCAAACACTACCCAACGGATTTCCATACGGTTTCCATCGAGGAAAGTTTAGGTATATAATAGGTTTTGTGTAAATTGGCAGAAACATGACGGTGATTAATGATGACGTCGGAAAAAATCATGCCAAATGGGAGCTTTATGCGTACGCCGCATAAATCAAAAGTTCTAGCCTTACGAGGCCGGGGCAGGTCACTAGTATAAATAAATATAATGAAGAGTTCATTTGCTTTTTTTATACTACGTCGGGTGGCAGACAAGCATACGGCCCGCCTGAAGATTAAAAATATCGCACGCTCGCCACCGCCGCTGCCAATACAGCATCTCCTTATTTCCTCGTAACCTCACTCACTCGCAGGAACATATTAACCCTCAAGGGAATTGTTATTTGGCTGCGGTATTATGTGAGGTGTAACTATTATGTAATCTGTAGTGAGGTGGAGGTACATTCCCCAGTCGAGTAGCTTACAATTACGTTCCCTACCTCTCGTAAATCTCTTAAATTTTTACCCGACTGCGACAGAAGGAGGGTTATGTTTTTCGAGAGTATGTATGTATGTATAATTGTTTGGCACGCTCTGCAGCCTGAACGGTTGGATGGATTTTAGCTTGAGAGGTGTCGTTAAATTCGTATTTGCTGTGAGAGTGACCTAAGCTACATCAAATATAAAAAAAATCAATATGGCGGCTGCGAGCCGCAAAATTGTCGTTGCAGTAATTTATTTTTTCTTCTAAATATATCGATATGGGTATCAAAATAAAGGTCTCGATGACCTGATTTCAAATATATATTTGATATATTATTTTTGTCTGCGGCTTTGCTTGTATGGAATTATATTTTATTATTGTTACGCGTGATTAATAAATCTGTTGTAGGTGCAGTCAGGTTTTTGATTTTTTTAATTAACTTATAACTTGCCAAATTCTTGATTTATTTAAACACATCAGGAGTCAAAATGACGAGTGAAACCGTGGGGCAGAACTAGTTTTACAACACAAGTTAGTCAGTCTATGGATAATACGTCTTCTTACAGCAACGGAAGTGTAAACCATTTGACATTATATTTAAAAGACATATTATTAACAGGACATAAATCTGCGAGAAACGGTAAACACGCCCTCATGGCCGCCGACTCGGCTTTCCGGCTTGTTTATCATGTTACCACTCCTAATTAAATGCACAACACAATATGAAGAAAGAAAAATTGTACAATTTACAATTTCCTCTAATACTCGATACTTCTATTCTATTCTTTTTTTATTCGCTATAAGTCGATTCTTCCGTAACTCTTATTTTTTGTTATTCGCGCATAATTCAGTTCATAATAAAACAACTTTGATTATTTTCATTTGTTTGCACTTTCTTGTTTTGTTTCACTTTTATAAGCTGTTTAGCATTACCTAAGCATACTTTATTCCATCTGATCTGGTAATTGTGTGTGTGGGGTGTAAGTGGTTCATAAACATCTTTGAACCAAAGTTAACTTCACCTGCACGCGGTGCACCCTGCTGACTGACAAACGAAGCTCTGGCGAAAAGTGAGGTAGGGAGCGTAATTGTAAGCTACACGACTGGGGAATGTACCTCCACCTCACAGAATACCGCAGCCAAATAACAATTCCCTAGAGGGTTGTTGTGTTCCTGCGAGTGAGTGAGGTCATCAGAAAGGAAAGGAAGGAGTTGCTGCGTTGGCAGCGGGGGTGGCGGCGCGCTAGCGATATTTTATGTTGCGAGCGCTAATATGGCTACGGTAACCGCTTTACATCAGGCGGGCCGTATGCTGGTCTCCCACCCAACGTAGTATAAAAAATAATAATAATAATAATAATTCTGTTTGTAGTCAAAGTTTGGTAATCTATCTATCTACATATATAAAAATGAATCTATATTTCCCTTGGTCATCACGTCACGCGTGAACGGATGGAACAATTTCGCAAATTCTTTGTTGTGTGTTTATTATTTTCAGAAGGTTCTTATGAAAGAAAAAAATAGGGAAGTTGAGCAGAATGTTAGAAAGTTTAAGAAAACTGAACCACAACATTAAATTTTCTAACGTTCTGGCGTTTGACAGGTCAGTCATTTGACAGCGTGCGCGAAACCAATTAGAATTCAATATTCATAGTTAGGAAGACAGAACAACATCTGTCGGGTCTGCTAGTTAGTCACAAGACTTCATTACAAATAAGCGATCAAAGTACCGTGTGGTTTCCGGCAGACTAGAATAGAATCACTCCGTCTCGTCCGTGGATGTCATACAAGGCGCCTAATGGAAATACGTTATAAAACATCGATCAGGCCTCCCCAACCCGTCTGGCCAGCGTGGGGAGTGTAGGCCAAATCCTCCTTCCGTCTGGGACGGACGAGAGAGGGTCGTGCTGCTGTAGTGGAGACTAAAATGACCTAATGGTGATGAAGATGATCAAAGTACCGACCGACACACTTATTAGAGAAGCGACCACTTAAAAAATCTTTTAACAACAAAAAAACAGACACTACACACGTGATACAAGAACGAAGACACTTGATACTCGCACAACTCAACCAGATATTAACCGCAAAATGTTAACAAACATATTTGGGTATGCAAGATGTTTAAATATGTATATGATGAACGTTGTAAACGTCATTCAAATTCAATACACAGTAGGTATTCCATGGACTTATTATTTATTCATTGTGCTGCACATAGACACTCAAGGCAAAATTGTGAGTACAACCAGTTGATCGAAAATACAACTGCCCAAAACCATGAGCTGACCGCTTTGAATTAGATTTAGCAAAACTCCAATTTCGTCCACTACATCTGAGAAGTCATTACGTATCTAGATTGGTAACGCTAGGCGGTTGCCAATCGTGCGTTTTCAAAGTATAGTCGAACAAAAGAGTCTTTTGCGAACCTAATGTTGAGACATTAGGTTTAACCGTTTAGGAGCGAAAGGGTCACAAGCAGATAGACAGATACACTTTCGCATTTGTAACAATTATATGGACGAGCAACACCACCACAAATTCATGGACTTTTCTGTATGAAAAGAGACCAAACATCGTGACTATCGAATGCGCCCGAAGGGCTTTCACGTCACTTTACAACAAAACCTCTTGGCATCCTTAAAACTGGTGCATGTTGCTACGTTGTAATACCTAACTGCATTGAAATTTTAGCTATTCTTTTTCTTCCCCCAGACAAAAGTTAAGGACGTCGCGTGTAATGAGTCGCACTATGCTCTTAGCATGCATTTATTTTCCGCAGGATATCTGGCAGCCAAGAAAGACGCGCAGTTTTAGCCCCAAGTATCATTTTAACTAAATTGGCTGGCAGTGTCTTTGTTAAAGTTTGCCCTTTCTTTATGCTTGGACGAGCTTTTTATCCCGTAATGCACTTCAGATTTTCTGGTTCCTTGGTATTTATTTTTTTACAATACTAGGGAATTCTCGCGACTTTCTTCGCGTGGTTGTTTCACAACGAATAAAATTTCTCGACGCGGGCATCCTGATTCCACTAGGAAGCCATAAAAGCCATAAAGCTAGTTCTACTAGCCTACTCTTTAAAATTGACAAGACGAGACGTACTTTGGCTCCACTTGGAGCCGCACGTTCGATCCCCAAGTCAAAATTTGTGTGCATGAACATTAAACATGCTTATTTGTGTCCTATGTATTATATGTATGTATTTACAAAAAAGTATTTAAGTATGATTACGAGTTCTCATAATACAAGCTTTGCTTAGTTTAAGATTAGCTATGTGCATGAATATTTATTTTATCACTATATTAAACAAACTAAAATAAAATTGGGCGAATAAACTACTTTTACTCCGTTTTTACGACCGTGTAACCTCCTGAGATCACCTGGACGAGTAGTGGTAAGATTTTTTTTAGAACAGTTCACCTCTCAAATGAAGCACTAAACGCCCCTAACTTTATATTGGCCTTATAAAGACGCTGGCCATAATTGTTTTGACAACGAAGTTGTTAAATAAAGTGTTTCATTAGTTTTAAGTAATATTTATTTTATCGTATCTATATTTACAATGACAACCGTTGCTAGGTTACATCAGTATATGACACTCCTCCGCTCCTATTCCTGGATGCGACACTAAGGGTGCCGATAATAATTGATCTCGATGTCGCGTCCAGATAAGTCCGTCATCAGTGGTCACTTCATAATGTAGCTTACCAAGCTTACGAGTGACTATACCAAATTTCCATTTTGGAGTTGGTGATGCATAATTCCTCGCTTGCACTCTATCTCCCGGAGCGAATCCTCTGCCAACGGGCGTTTGATCTGCGGAGGACGTAGTCTTTTTCGGAATTATCTTAAACATGGCGTGAAGTTTTGTTCTCACTTCTCTATTGAACATAAGTTCATAAGGTGTCTGCCCCTTTGAAGTGGGTGTACGTCTTAATCGCGTTTTTACAATTATCAGCTTATCTATTAGGCTGCCACTCTCCCCCTCCAATGCACGTAACGCCTTCTTAACAGTTTGAACATATCTCTCAGCTTGACCATTAGTGGCTGGGTGGTAAGGGGCGGAAGTTCTATGGGATGTTCCACATTCTATTAGAAAATTTTCAAATTCTTGGGATATAAACTGGCGTCCGTTGTCAGACACCACAATGTACGGTAATCCAAAAGTGCAGAAGATTTCTTTTAATTTCTGGATGCACCACGTGCTAGTAGTTATTTTGGTGGGGATTATCTCGACCCATTTAGAATAAGCATCTACTATGATAAATAAATGATGTCCGTACACAGGGCCCGCAAAATCAATATGAATTCTTTGCCACTGACCTGTAGGTTCTTCCCAGTGATGGAGTGGTGTTTTAGTTGGTTCGTTTTGCTCTAAACGGCACGCTCTGCATGATTTAACTTTGTTTTCAATATCTTTGTCAATATTTCTCCAGTATACGTGACTGCGGGCCAATAATTTCATTTTAAGCATCCCGATATGTCCTGCGTGTAATTCGTCAAGCACACGACTCCGTAAAGTATGTGGAATAACCACACGTATTCCTCGTAGTATGCAGTCATCTTGTAATGTGAACTCGTTATCATTATATCCGTATTCCTTAAGTGATCGTCGGCCACACTTTAATGCTTGTAGTAAGACTTGTAAATCCGTATCCTTCTTTGTTTCTTCGGCAATTGTTTCAGGGCAAATTTCTAATAAATTGATTTGTTGTGTTTGGTACACACAGTGTTGATCGACTGCGTTTTCGTTGTAATGTTGAACCGGAAATCTTGACAGATAATCTGCGTTTGAATTTTTTAATGAAGGTCTATATTCTATGTTATAGTCAAAACCTGATAGAAAATGTGCGTAGTGAAATAATCTCATTGCGCTTAGGGCTGGCAACGTCTGTTGAGGGTGGAAGATTGATGTAAGTGGTTTATGATCTGTGAGTAATGTAAATTTTCGACCATAACAGTAATGGAAGAATTTCTTTAAACCCCAGTAGATAGCAGTGGCTTCTTTATCAATTTGACTGTATTTCTTTTCCGCCTTGGATAGGGTTCTTGATGCGAAGGCAATGGGTCGTTCTGAACCGTCTGAAAGTTTGTGTGAGAGTACACATCCTAGACCCGCTGGAGATGCGTCAGTAGCCAATATTATAGGTTTCGCTGGGTCAAAATGAATTAAAACTCTGTCGCTCAAAATTTCATTCTTAATTTTAGTAAAATTTTCTTCACACTTCGCAGACCATGTAAAGTGAGTACCTTTTTTAAGAAGTTCGTTTAATGGGCTAGTCATGGCAGCGAGGTTCGGCATAAATTTGTTGTAATAATTAGCCATCCCAAGGAAGATTCGTAATTCATTTACATTGGTCGGGCGCTCGGCGTTTGCAATAGCTCGTGTTTTTTCTTTATTCTTATGTAACCCATCTTTATCAATAGTGTGACCAAGATAGTCGATGCTTTGTTTGAAAAATTGACACTTATCTTTATTGACTCGTAAGTTATTCTGTTTCAATTTTTGTAGAACCCCTTTGAGTCTATGTAATAGTTGCTCTTCCGTCGTGCCTTGAATTATGATATCATCAAAGAAACATTTGACCCCTTCTAATCCGAGTAAAAGTTGATCCATGAACTTCTGCCAAAGACTAGGTGCGACTTTGACTCCAAACATAAGTCTGTTTACTTTGTAAGTGCCCTTATGAGTACTAAGGGTTTGTAAAAGGGCACTTTCGTCGTCCATTTCCATATTTAAATATGCCTGTGTTATATCTAGTGTGCAAAATAATTTTCCACCATTCATGTCTGCGAATATTTCTTCAATTATTGGTATTGGATATTGTTCATCCTTAATTGCTTTGTTTAATGTTACCTTGTAATCAGCACAAAGTCGAATGCTTCCATTAGGTTTGACAATCGGTACGATTGGTGTTCCCCAGTCAGAACTATCTACTTTTGTAATGACACCTTCTGTACATAGACGTTCTAATTCTGCATCTACCTTTTCTTTGAGAGCATAAGGTATCCTTCGTGGTCTGATGAATATTGGTTGAAAATTTTCTTTTAAGTGTAAGTGAGCTTTATAGTTCGGTATCTTACCTAAATCGGTTTTAAATACAGTTGAAAATTGTTCTAATAATTGGTCTAATTCAGTAGATTTGTCACATATTTGTAGAGTTCTTATATCAGATAATTCAACATTCAGATCTTTCATCCAGCTACGTCCACAGATTGGATCCACATCTTGGTCAATTATGTATAATTTTCCATAAAATGTTTGATTTTTGTAAGTATACTTTACATATACAACGCCAGTAGGCTTGATAATTTCGCCAGTGTATGTTCTTAATCTCATGTCAGTCTTATATATTTTTTTAGAAATACATAGCTGTTTATATAATTTTAAAGATATGGGAGATAGAGTTGCACCTGTATCAAATTCCATACGAACTCTTTTATTTTCAATATTGATAGTGATCATGTATCTTTCTGACAGCTTGCTCTTAATGAGATGTATGTCCCCTGTAGTTTCGTTACTGACATTACTCGAAGAGTCATCTATTTGATTTGTTCTGTTTCTCTGTAGGCAGACGCGCGCTAGATGTCCTTGTTTTAGGCATTTTCGACAAGTACTTTTAAGTGCACCACATTCATTGGATCGGTGGTCATCTTTCCCACATCTAAAACCTCTTAATTTTTCTACAGTAATCGGCGTTCTTAACTCATTTCTTTCTGAATTTCGTGAGTGTGTTGTATAGTTCCTTGCAGGAATTGATACTTTATTAATCGAATCACATTGTTTATGGATGTCTGTGCACATTTTGATATTTTCATATTTCCCCATTTCAATTGAAGTTGCTATCTGTACTAACTTCGAAAACGGTAGGGTATCTCGTTCTTGTAAGATTTTCGTACGTATGTCACCATCCCTTAATCCTCTAATGAATTGTAAGGACAAAAAGCTATCTAATGTAAGTTTGTGACAGCTCTGGCATTTGAATTCACAGTTCAGAGAGAGTTTCTTCAGTTCTGAGGCGAAAGTTGCCACGGTTTCATCCGTTTGTTGTACACGCGAAATAAATTTGTGCTGAAGGGCCCAAATGCTTGGTTTAGGGTCTATGAAGTCGTCCAATATTTCAGTTAATTCTTCAAAACTTTTACTTATAGGATCTTCGGGCGAGCAAATGTCATGTATTCTCTCGTGTAGTTCAGGAGATAAAGTAGACAGTAATATGTATACTTTAGTTTGAGGTTCAGTTATATTATGAAGTAAAAAATGAACTTTCAATCTTTTTGTGAAATTTTGAAAGGTTTCTTTTTCTTGAAATGGTTGAAAAGTAACTTTTAGTGAGTGTGAAGACTTTAGCTGTGAGCTAGAGCCTGAAGCTGAGTGCGGAAATTCAATTTGTGTCGGGTTATTACGTTTTTCTAAAATCATAAGTTTGGTCTTTATCGATGAGTAAGCATCTTGAAATTCGTACCTGTATTGTATTTCTTCTTCTAATTGTGTATCTTCTGTTTCAAGTTCAATATCTTTTTGTATTTCGTTAAAGTGTTGTAGAGTTTCTTTTAGTATCTGTAGTCTGGTTGCAATCTCTTCATCACTAATATTTTCTGCTGAATTGATATAATTTTCTGTTCGAGTGAGTGTCCCACGTAATGAGGCACGCACGCGTTTGTATTTCTTAAGATCAACAGGCATCCTCGTCGCCAATTTGTTAAATAAAGTGTTTCATTAGTTTTAAGTAATATTTATTTTATCGTATCTATATTTACAATGACAACCGTTGCTAGGTTACATCAGTATATGACAGAAGTGGACGGTGAAAATTTAATATTTTCCACGGAACACCCAGGCAAACAAAGTTTTAAAAAAGAAACTTACCACGGTCCACCCAGGTGGTCTCAGAAGGTACACGGTGGTAAATAAGGGAATAGAACTAGCGTACATAGATATCTATCTGTTAAACACGTCGCAGTCGCGTAAAGTATAATCCTATAACTGGAGAACAACAGACAGATATAGACGCTGACTGTTATCTACACTACTATTATAAAGAAGAAAGATTTGTATTTTTGTGTGTGTGTATGTTTGTAATGAATAAACTCAAAAACTACTGTTCCGATTTCAAAAATTATTTCACCATTGGAAAGCTACATTCACCCTGAGTAACATAGGCTATATTTATTACTAGAAAAGATTAGGGATCCTTACTAAAACTTAAGTCCACCCGTGCGAAGCCGGGACGGGCCGCTACATTAGGGTGTGCCAAAAAAAGTCGATATTTTCTGTTTTTACTCTCGGCCTAAAATTTCATAGAATACTCGTATAAAATATTTCATAGAATATCCAAATAAAAGTCCTGTCCAAAGGGCAGCCCGAAATTTTAATTTTAAGAGGTTCTCCATCGACCGACATGCCGCATCAACGAACAGCCCAAACCATTGCATTAAAGACTTTGTTATATTGCATGAACGTTCCTTGCGAAGGCTTCAAAGGCTACTCGAATATTAACGTGGAAACTCGCAACAAAATGTATATTTGCTTATATCGAATTGCTCCAAGAAGTCGTGCACGACTTCTTGGAGCAATTCGATATATACCGATACAATTTGAAAAGTCTGCAGCATGAACTCAATCCTCCTCCCTCCCCCCCCTCCACAACTAATAATTTTAAACACGAAGATTACTTTTTTCTCCTGAAAATATTCATTTTCCTGCATAAAAAAATACAAGTTTGTTAAACCACGCATACGTAGTCGTGAGTAACAGTTAGTCTATAATATAATCACTTAGTCTTATTTGCACTTTTTGTAAAACAAAAATAAAACGGAAACCATTGAAGCTTTAATAATGAATTGCATTATTTATGTATTCTTGGTTAGGGTCAAAGGGAAAGAAGACTTCTTTCCCCTTCACTCTAATAAAAATGTCGTATAGATATGTCAACTCCAAGCTCTACTAAGTAGAGCTACCAGAAGTAGAGAAACCAGAAGCTCTACTAAGTAGAGCTTGGAGTTGACATATCTATACGGGGTGGAATTTTGAAAGGTCCTGTAACTGTTGTAGTTACAAGGAAACGTTGTTAGGAAATCAAGTTTAATTTTGGAAATAATTTTGATCTGAATTCCCAGATTAAAAAAATAATTAATTAAGGGCCATTCGTGATCAAAGAGAATGAAGTAGGTACGAGTACATATCTATACGGGGTGGAATTAAGAGGCAGCAGAGCAGCAGCAGAGTACGTGCACTTGTAGTTAAAAGGAAACGTTGTTAGGAAATCAAGCTTAATTTTGGAAATAATTTGGATCAGTATTCCTAGATTTTAAAAAAAATTAAGTCATCAATACGGCTATTTTCTTGACAACTGCATATTTTTTTCCAAAACAATGAAATTTTATACCCAAATTTAGTTTCTACCATAAAAATATATGGATGAATCCCAACATATTTAAAATATATGGCGCAACTTAAAAAGGATGGTGCTATTGTGCTAGTTTAAAATTGAACTGTGACGAAAGTGACATTAAGCGAACGTGACTTTATAGGCCGAGATGCATCTTCGGTCATTAAAAATCAGAACGGTGTCAGTATCAACACTCAATAATGAATATCACTATAAGTAAAACAAATATACTGAAACGTCTCTAAAAATGTAACTTGCTTAGCTTTTAACAATCATTGGCATCAACCCATAATTATCCTATTTTGGATACGGGTCTCCCCTCAATCGAAGAGGTTTAGAGCATACTCCACTAAACTGCAGGTTAGCAGAATTCAAGCCGCCTAAACGCCACTGACTTGGCTTAACAATTATTAGAACATTATAAATAAACATAAATAGGTACTTTGCTGAGAGTTAAAACTGTGATGTCATAAGCCTGTCTTAGTAGATACAAAACTGTAGTTTGGTCAGATGGCAAAAAGTAACTAATTTAATTAAGGCGTCACCGTCCCCATTACAGAAATAAATAATCAATGAGTTGGAATATTCCTAAAGAAAGACAATTACGTAACACGGTTGGAAAACCCTAAGGATGTTTGTCCACTACATGGATGTAGTGCCTTGATGGATCACGCATCCGGTATTTTGACTGATCGGAGAAGCGGTCTAAATATTGTATTTTCAACTCAATCCGTCGACAAACGTCAAATATTTCCGACGACGGATCACTAGGTCTAAGCTCTAATCCAGCAAACGTTATTCATCTGACTCCACATTTTAGGATGGATGGTCACAGTTTTTTGATTAGATAAGAATTTAGCGAATAATATTTTATTTTACTCGAGTGGCGGTAATTTTTCAAGATAGGCATGCTACACGATTGTTCATTAAGCCCCATAGTTTTTTTTATAACTAACAAAATTGATGAAACAATGAAGCATGTCGTTGTTGCAACGAAGTTTCCAGAAAACGATCTTTTTTGGCACATTTTACTTCAACAACTACAGAATATAATATTTTACTACTTTTATGAGTTACAAAAAAAGTATGTAGAGGTTAATATACAATCGTGTAACTCAGTGTATTGATTCGTTGTGTATTTATTCTTTTTTTTTCTCGAGTGGCGCTAATTTTGCAGCAGGTGTTATACTATGTTGACCCAGGTGCAGTAAGTCTTCTCTTCGCGGAGATCTTGCTGACCTTTGACCAACGTTCTGGCAGTGGAGGAAAGCGCAGTACTTGTACTGCGCTTTTGGGTGTCTGCGCCTCCCGTCCCTCTGAGCTAGCAGAGGTCACGGTGAGGCGCACAATGGAGGAGCGCTCAGTGTAGCGAAGGGTACACTGGGTTGCGAATTATCGAGGTGAAACCGAGGCCGGGAATGTCTGACCACGCCTGGAGAGCCGGTTACATCATATCCAAATAGTCGAAGAAGAAAACCTCGTAAAAATAACCCTTGGTGTCGGCGTGCCGTATGTCTTCCGGGTGCGCCACTAATCGAGGAGGGGGAGATACTCGGGTTCCCCAGGAGGAGGGTACTCACGGACAACCGTCGGTTATGCTATGACGTGGCCTCGCCAATTAGCGGAGAGAAGGAGATCGTGGGGTTTTAGTCGGTATGGCTGCCACTGGTCCATGGCAGCAGAGTCCGACATAACCACGCTTATGGGCGGCGTGGTATCCTCAACGCATTTCCCCACGTAAAAAAAAAGTTGCAGTAAGTCTCCCGTGCGTAGCACCCAAGTGATTTTCTCCAGGTGAATTAAGTATTCCGGGGATCGGACCAGTGAACAATCGCCCTAACCGTACAAAACCAAAAATCTGGCTCAAATGTTCAGAGCCTTATTTGGGAAAACCAATGCAGAAAAGGAGAGTGACAATTAATAGAGATATTTAATAGAGAACTAACAATTTTACTTTAGGGCAAGTCCAAAACGGACGACTAAAATACTAGTCACAAATTATTTGGCAAGAAGTAAATAAAGCTAAAACAGTATAATGGGATAAACTTGTAACAATCATTTACATACAAATTGGTTGATTAGCAGCGAAACTGCGGAGTTACGATTTCAATTTAACTATAGCAAGACGCAAAAAATTAAACTGATTAGTTAAGAACATTTATATAACACTGATGAGTATTTATCACGTCGGGGTCACCACGGTTGAGTATTTATCTCGTCGGGGTCACCACTGTTGAGTATGTCTCTGTGTCGTCTCTGTTGTGGAGGTGACGTGGAAGTGATAAATGAGATTCAACACTTAAGTAGTTAGAAGGGTTTATTAGAGTCCAGACAAATTGACGAGCTCGGTGGCGTAGCGGTCAATGACGCGGCTTCGACACCAACGCTCGTGGGTTCGATTCCCACACAGGACAAACATTTGTGTGCATGAACATGTCTGTTTGTCTTGATCTGGGTGTTTTCTATGTATCATAAGTAAGTATTTACAAAAAAAAAATGTATTTACGTATGTTTATCAATATTTTCATTATATACAAGCTTCGCTTACTTTGGGGCTGGATGGCGCTGTGTAATTTGTCTGACAATATTTATTTATTTATATTTATTTATAAATAGTTACAAATTACAAGTGAAATAGCGCACGAAATGTCCTAACTTTGTGACGGCACAGAGACTACTGCTTGTGCAGTACCTAGTCGGCCACAACGTCAACGCCTAACGCTGCAAAATGTAATATGTGACGTCGTTACAACACTAGATGTTACACGGGACTTCGCACGCGTTGTTTAATTTTCTGGCTATTTTTTTTATTTCACACAGGAATGTCTTCTTCTGTTTGTATCTATAAAAGAAAACCGATCTATCAACACACAGCTGAAACTAGGTACTGGACGGATCTGGTTCAAATATGGCATACTGCTATATAAGAGTATAGTCTGTCCACTGAGAAATGAACACATTCCACTTGAGATAGTTAAGTACTAAGGCTATAATTTGCTGGATTGCTGATAATATAATTTTAACAAAAAAAAACCGACTCCTAACATTACTCTACATTTATGTATGTAGATATCGGCTGATGATGATGATGAAAAAAATTGGGACCAATCTGGAAGTATACTCTTTCAAATAAAAAAGTTTTTTTTTCAAATCGGTTTATAAATCACGGAGTAATTAAGTAACAAACATTAAAAAAAAATACAGCCGAATTGAGAACCTCCTCCTTTTTTGGTGTCGGTTAATTTATTTAATATTATGTTTAACATTTATTTAATATTATGTATGTATTTATAAAAAAAATGTATTTAGGTACATTTATCAGACAATGGTATCAGTTGTCTAGTACCCATAGGACAAGCTTTGTGCTTAATTTAGGACTAGATGACGACGAGATGTGCAAATTGTCCAGAAATATTATTATTACAAAAAAATATTATTATTAAAATACTAACATTCATAGACTGCTAAAATTATAACCCTTAATATTGGTTTCGCCGTAGTGGGGTAAAAACAGTTAAACATTAGTAACAGCAAAGTTTATTTCTGCTCAATTCACTATAATTGTTATTTGTAGTTCACCTGGTGAACCACTGTGTGCATACCCTGAATCATCTTTAATCGATTAAAATTATATGCCTCCGGATAGCCCAAGGTACGCTGAAGTAGCGTTCGAATGAGTATTTATCTTTAATCAAATCGATTGTTCCAATGTATCGTAATAAAGCACGTTTATTTGCTCAGGCTTGAGGCGGTACAAGCTCTCGAAACATTAATAATATATCGATTCGGTTCACAGTACAATAAACTCAATTCTAGAATCGAATCGGTAGCGAGCGTAATAAAATGTTTGATATTTGCAATATCATCATCATTGGTCTTTGTCCTTTTCCTATTATTTCGGGTTCAGAGCAGTAGTTATTTTTCTTCCCTTCATCCTCATCAGTCGTAATATCTACAGTTACCCCTTCCTTACCCATATCATCTCACACACAATTCATCCACCTCTTTCTGGTCCTCCTCTCTCATTATAACCATTCACATTCAAATTCATCGTTATTTTTATCACGTGTCTTTCATCCCTGACGAGCTCGGTGGTCGAATGGTTAGCAATGGCCGCTTTGACACCGAGGTCACGAGTTCGATCTAACAAGTCTGTTTGTCTTGGTTTAGGTGTTTTCTATGTATTTACAAAAATAAATGTATTTAAGTATAATATCAGTTGTCTAGCACCCATAGTACAAGCTTTGCTTAGTTTGGGACTAGATGGCGTTGTGTAATTTGTCCAGAAATTTATTTATTTATCCCTCCGAATTACCACTCATACCTCGAAAGGCGATTTCCTCTCATCATTTCCGTCACAGGTGCTACTTTCAAACTTCTTCTAGGAGACTCATTCTTTATCGTATCCATTTTAGTCATGCCACACATCCATCTCAACATTCGCATCTCAACTACATGTATCTTCATGTTTCATCCTTCCTTTTCACAATATATGCAACAAAAATTACAGATTTAACTAGCTAGAACAGTATTTTGTTATAAATTGCATTTGATTTTATAATAAACTAGCTGGCCCGACGAACTTCGTATCGCCTTTAAATATTATTACGTAATTTTTTCCGATGAGTTATAAAAAATAACCGGCCAAGTGCGAGTCGAACTCGCGCACGAAGGGTTCTGTACCATTATCTACAAAAACGGAAAAAAAAACACGTTTGTTGTATGGGAGCCCCCCTTAAATATTTATTATATTTTAATTTAATTATTTTTTTAAAGTGTATATGTACTACCTACGCCGACGTGTTGCCGTTATCAATATCGAGCAACAACGAGCAAAAAAAATCACGTTAGTTGTATGGGAGCCCCCTTAAATAACTAAAAAAAACAACAAATACTAAAAAACAGAATAAAATAAATATTCTGTTTTTTAGTATTTGTTGTTATAGCGGCAAAAGAAATACATCATCTGTGAAAATTTCAACTGTCTAACTATCGCGGTTCATGAGATACAGCCTGGTGACTGATGGACGGACGGACGGACGGACAGCGGATAGGGATTGCAATCCGGCATCATTTTCAGTCCGGCCGGATCCGACCCGATTCCCATCGATCCGGCCGGATCCGACCGGATCCGGCCGGATTGATCAAATCAGAATGATTTTCGCTTTTCAATTCAAAATGAACTGTTAGTAAGTGAATCAAGTGTCATGTATACATACTTTATATAGGTAGTTTATAAAAAATATATAAAATCAATTTTATTTCTAATCTAATGGTAAGATTAGACAACGAGCAAACAATTAAAATCTAGTAGTATAGGTAACCAGTAAAATTTTAACGATGTATCGACTAACGAATAGCTCAGTCTTCCTGGATTTCACTTTCACAGATAGATCCATTATTTTAGTAAGTAACTTTGAATCTGTCTAAAGAATGGCACAATTATCACAATAATGAGTTTGTTTTATAATTACAACTCTTTAGTTTAATCAGCTTACGATAAATAATTATTTTAAGTAGAATTTTAAGTAATAATTGTCTTAATATTCATTATAGGTATATTATACGAAAATCATTTTTATTTTGAAAAAAGGATCGTAAAAAATAAATAGTGATAATTGTGACACCACGCGCAATGCATTTAAAGTATCTACTCATGCAGAGATCTATTATTTTGCCAAAAATTGCTAGCACCGGATCCGTAGTACGGATCCGGTATATTAGTACCGGATCCGGTAACCGTTTAATAATGCCGGATCCGCCGGATTACCGGATCCGGTTTTCCGGATTGCAATCCCTAACAGCGGAGCCTTAGTAACAGGGTTCCTTTTTACCCTTTGGGTACGGAACCCTAAAAATATATCCTATGTCTTAAGTTGGATCAAACTGCACATACTGTGCAAAATTTAATTTAAATCGGTCCAGTAGTTTAGGATTCCATCGCGGACAAACAACGTGACACGAAATTTTTTTATATTAAGATTTTGCGTTAATGGTCATTTCCGAAATGTAAGGCCCTTAAGTGCCCTCAAGAGTCCACTGGCAAAACAAAGAATTTCATTCCATTTAATTTCTTTACGATCGAGAAATTGAATTTCTCATGAAAAATAGTTAACAATATCAGAATGGAGATTGGCTGTGCGCAAGAACTTTCAAAGCTCTGTGTTGGTGTTTACACTGCATCCTATTTGCATCCGTGAAAATACGTTAGGGAATAGGCATGAAACCATATATATGGTTTACGAACTACAAATAGATTTCAGTCATCCGTTAATTGTCCAGAAAGCATGCGGGCAGTGTCCGATTTGAATCAGAGTTCCCGAGCAACGCGGCTCGACATCTAGGTGAGCCGTAGAGATTGGATTTGGATCAGAATACGGATCAGCGCGTAAGGAATATTAGATTTTCTATATATATTTTCACGAGTTGGGATCGGATACAATGCGTAACTTTTCTAAAAATCAATCAAACAGCAGGTGGTCTGTAGCAAAAGAGGTCCATTACTCCGTTACGTTCTATCTCAAAACTACAGACTCCCTGTAACAACATACCTGTCGGTGACAAAATACCTGTCCTTTGACGTCACAACAAATTAACGACACCTCACAACCTACGCCGAGTTTAATTTCCCAAAGGGTGCACGGCAGTTTTCACCTTTACGCAACAACACGAGTTTTATGATAAAATTGTAGCGTCCACGCGAAGAACTTTGCGTCTAATTTAACTTTGCAGAATGCTACTTCGATAATTATATTTCACGTGCGGGCGTTTCGAGCACCGTCGATAATGAATACTAATCTAACGATACCCCTGGAATGAATGAACCGAATGAAAAAGTAGTATGTAATTTATGCAAACTTCATAATGAATCTTATTGCCTTAATTGTCCATGAATACTACAGACATCAGCACACTTTTCATATAACATAATACTCGTTTTTCTACGAATTCAACAGGAATTAAACGTTGAATGTTTTATAGCGCAATAATGGTAACGCACGTGAACATAAAACAAAGCATCTAACAACACCTGTCGCTAGCAGTTTGACGGAAAACACAATTAAAGTCTAAATTGCTACAAACGCTCCCGTAGGAAGGGACAAGAACCTCGACAATACGTAGGAGCGAGAAAAGAAGCGCATAAAGGTTGTATTATTGGTCGACCGTGCATTAGTTGGCAGGTCGTCGGCCGGAGCGCGTGCACCGGACCGCGACGCTCGCCAGCTAGTCCTTGCTCCTGGCGACCAACCGGGGACAATGCCCGGTGTGAACCGACAACCTAATGGTCACGCCACCGTTATACCAAGCGATCGAGTTGAGGTTACCGATGGAATCCAATATGGGTCGTTCGGCTTGTCTAGATCGATATCGCTGCTTATCGGGTTACAGCATGAACATTCTAAGAGACAATGGTAACAGTAAATAGTTGTGTGATGTTTACCCGTGCAGTAGCGTCGATCACACAAACCGGCTCGGGTGTACGAGTATGTGCGATTTCACGCCCGCCTGTGGCAAATGGAGCTTTCACAATTAACGCCCTGGATGACATCCTGCACCGTTAAGACTCAAACTGTAACGCAACAGTGACCTCAAATTACCATAAACATACATATAAATGGAACCGAATGCAGACCATTTACGAATAAGATATTTCGCTAAAGATATGAACATTATCTTAATATGGAACTGAAATTGCATAATAACAACATACGAATTTGTGTATAAGAAATAAGTCATTAATAAGCCGTAAGTCGAAGCGAGTCAAAGTTATTATTTTTTATAAACTGAGGTCAGCTACATTGAAGAAAATAAAATCTTAATATATAAAAATTTCGTGTCACGTTGTTTGTCCGCGATGGAACCCTTAACTACTGAACCGACCGATTTTAATAAAATTTTGCACAGTGAGTGCAGTTTGATCCAACTTGAGAGATAGGATAGTTTATAACTCATCGGAAAAATTAACGTATTTTTTTTTAAAGGCGATACGAAGTTCGCCGGGCCAGCTAGTTTCTTATATAGGACGCATTTATAAGTACCGGTTACAATTTAAATGCACTCGAAATAAACAAAAGTGAAACAATCCTTCCAAATTCTATTCCAGGAAGAGATTAAAATGCATCTGCGCAGGCGTGGTATTAGAGTGTCACCGCTGACATGTACAATCATTCCCTTCACACCAGGGATTTTGTGGAACATGCAAGCATAGATTACACACGTCATGCGTTTCCTGTTCCAACTGCCATTTTGTGGCGAACACGAATTCCCAGTTTTATCGGCTACCAAAACAATAAATGTAATGGATGGACGCATTTGACGAAAAGAATGATGAATGTGAATGGATATATTGAGAAAGACTAAAAAAAGGTGAATGAATTGTGGAAAAAATAATATAGGCAAGAAAGGAATAAGTCTAACTCAAGAGATGGTGATTGCTAGAAATTAATGGGAAAAAAGATATAGGTACGAGTATATACGAACCCGAAATACAAGGCTGTACGTAGACACATAGTCTGGTCAATGAATGCTCACAAGGGGAGTGTGGATGGAAAAGTCGAAAGCAGAAATTTTGACTTAGTAACTTTGTTTGGACTAGTTAGGAGATAAACATACTAAAAGTCCTTACCCCTCCGAGGTGAGCCCGAGGGGGGGGAGCACAAAGAAGGTCCCGTTTTTTGGTTTTTTGCTTACTTCTCGAAAACGGTGCTTCGTACGAAATTTTGTTGTACTACATAATAAAAGCTAATTAAATTCTCTACAACTTTGTCTTTTGCACTTTGAATCTATCTTCTATCATTGCCAAGCTATGAGCTTCTAAAAGTGGTCGATTTTCAAAAGTGTATTTTTTTCTCTGGAGCACATTGTAACAGTGCAGTACAAATTTACTAAAATCATTTCTTATTTTTACTTGGTAGTTCTGCTTATAGCAAGGACTCCACCAGACCATGATATTATCTTTGTCAAGCCTAACAGAGGTAAAGTACCTACCACCAATTATTCAAGTCAGGAATTGCAACAGCTAGGCCTGAAAGACATATTATTTCTACACGCCTTCACGGGATGCGACACTACTTCTACTGCAGTTCGGAGAAGCAAAGTTAGTTTTTGTAAAATGTACTTGAAAAAACCTGAGCTCCGTCAAGCCGCAGAGGTATTTTCGAACCCCACTTCATCGCATGCTGACATAAGAGAAAATGGAAACTTATGCTTTTTAAGTTGGTATTGAGCGAAACAGAAGGAGACCTCTCTTAATAACTAAAAGAGTGTAGAACACATTTTTGAAAATCGACCACTTTTAGAAACTCATAGCTTGGTAATGATAGAAGATAGATACAAAGTGCAAAACACAAAGTTGTAGAGAATTTAATTAGCTTTTATTATGTAGTACAACAAAATTTCGTACGAAGCACCGTTTTCGAGAAATAAGCAAAAAACCAAAAAACGGGACCTTCTTTGTGCTCCCCCCCCCCTCGGGCTCACCTCGGAGGGGTAAGGACTTTTAGTATGTTTATCTCCTAACTAGTCCAAACAAAGTTCCTAAGTCAAAGTTTCTGCTTTCGACTTTTCCATCCACAAATTATTCGTTGACTAGGCTAACAATACAGAGAGTATTGTTGACGTTCTGGTACCGGCGCAGGTAACGATAGAATATACTTTATATATATTATTTCTCCGCCAACCCGCAGTTGAGCAGCGTGGTGGAATATGCTCTAAAAACCCTTCGATTGAGTGGAGACCCGTATCCCAACAGTGAGATGATTCTGGGTTGATGTCGTATACTTTATTTACAATAAGAAGTACAAAGAATATAATTTGAAAGCTGAATTATTAACAAAAGTGCACCAAGACGGCCTTATTGCTAAAAGTCATCTTATCAATGCATTCTTAAGGCAACGAAACAATGCATGATGTACAGTTCACAAGAAAGGTAAGAGATAAATTTTAAATGCTGCATCACCTCGCATCTAGTGACCTTACCACTAAGACTTGACAATTGTTGCGTTTCTGCTATAAATTAGCTACTGTCTCATTTGAAGTGGAGGCACTTCAACAGACTCTCTATTGCCAGACCCTTATTTACTAGATTGCATAGAGCACCCTCTACTTGTAGATAAACTTGCCTTGTGCTCCAAAAGTAATGATGAATTTACATCCCATTTTTGAGGCACGGATTTCCAGTAGATTTATAAACTTCGTTACTGTTCGCCGGGCTAAAGTTAATGTTCCTTGTTAGGGTCTGCAAATGTCGCAGGAGTCGTCAAACAATTTCATTAATAGAGGATCGTGAGTTACATCGGCAGGTTGTGGTTTCTCCTCAATCTCATCATTCCATTACTTAACCCTATAATACATTAACTTCTATACGAACTGGCATTGCATTAGTGATTAGAGCATCGTTTCTCAGTCCGGGAACCCGAATTACACATTTCCGTTAAAATTCATCGTGAGTGCCGTGAGAAATTCGCAAAGATGTTCAATTTTTTGTTTTTAACCGACTCGAAAAAAGGAGGAGGTTCTCAATTCGGCTGTATATTTTTTTTAATGTTTGTTACTTAATTACTCCGTGATTTATAAACCGATTTGAAAAAAAAACTTTTTTTATTTTAAGATTAGTTGAAATAAAAAAAAAAGTTTTTTAATATGGGACCAATCTGGAGATTGGTCCCATATTTTTTTCATCATCATCATCTGCCTGTATCTACATACATAAATGTAGAGTAATGTTTGAAGTCGATTTTTTTGGTAATCTAAATTGTAATGATTTTGAAAAAAAAAAGTCTTTAAACTATTTTTTTCTTACAAACCTGACAATTTACGAGCACAAAAGAATCAGATAATTCGGCCGTTCTCATATGATGTCCACTCATACATTTGGAAATTCATTAACACAATTCAACAACATATTGAAGATTAGAAGTTATCGTAGTCTAGATCGAATAAGTCACAAACTAACTAAGCAACCCGGTCTAATGCCTACCTCTCAACCGATAGTAGGCTTAAACCTAAGAGTGAACTAAAGCGCAAGATCCACCTAATGTGTAACATATATCCAAAACAGCCCACACACCATAGTGATTGAATTCAAATTCCCTTCCCAGAATCGGGTGCGAGGTAACAAAATGGTGTAGCCATTTATCAGAGAAAATCCGTAGTAGCTTACACGGGTATACGTGGGGGTGATTTCCGGAGCGAAAAAAGCTCGCACATAAATAATATTATAGTCGGTCCTGGGAGCGGGCGCGGCGCATTTCCATAATTCTTTTCGTTACCCGACGAGCCTGCGCCCGCCGTCCGATATTATCTGCATTTCGACGGATAAACAAAATTAATTACTGATGATATATACTCGTACAGTTTGTTTTTTAAACTATTTATTACCAATATTCTTCATGCTACTGTTACCGAAATGTACTGTTCGAGTTCAGAGATGTTTTATCCATCAAACTATCAAGTGTGATTAAAATAAGCTAGTTTGTATGCAAATGGACGAACTCGGGAGTCCCCGCTAGTATTTAATATGTTTAAGGTAATAATTAGCGCGAAAACCTATTTAGAAAACTAAAAACATACCCGTATTTAATATGTATGCAAATCAAACATTATTTTTCCTTATCATCATCATCATCAGGTCATTTAGTCTCCACTACAGGAGCACGACCCTCTCTCGTCCGTCACAGACAGGAGGATTTGGCCTACACTCCCCACGCTGGCCAGACGGGTTGGGGAGGCCTGATCGATGTTTTATAATGTATTACCCTTAGTCGCCTTGTACGACATTCACGGGAAGAGACGGAGTGATTCTATTCTAGTCTACCGGAAATCACACGGCGACGAATCATTTTTCCTTATATGCGACATCAATCCATGTAACGAAGCGTAGGACCGAAGACACAAAAAAAGTGGCTGGAAGCGGATGGATGCTGAAAGCGGAGGATCGCATATAAATAAATAATAATAATATATATTCCTAGGAAAATTATACACTGCCATCTAGTCCCAAACTAAGCAAAGCTTGTACTATGGGTTCTAGATAATTGATATCATATTTAAATGCATTTTTTTTTAATACTTACATATAATATATTAGAAAACACCCAAACCAAGAGAAACAGATATGTTCATGCACACAAATATTTGTCTTGTGTGGGGATCGATTAAATAATTAATGGTCTGGGTATTTTCTATGTATTATAAGTATGTATTTACAAAAAAAAATCTATTTAGCGCCATCTAGTCCCAAAGTAAGCGAAGCTGTGTTATGGGTACTAGACAACTGATAAACATAAGTAAATAAATTTTTTTTTGTAAATACATACTTATGATACATAGAAAACACCCAGACTAAGACAAACAGACATGTTCATGCACACAAATGTTTGTCCTATGTGGGAATCGAACCCACGAGCAAAGTATATCCATAAAAAGCTGGCAACGTATCAGTGATCTTTTGGAATTGCTGATGAATGTTGCCGAGTATTGACATCACTCATCAACAACTCTTTCATAAAAAAAATATATATTCTACTTGACAAAAACAAAAGCAGTCGTAAGGAACTCTTTCAACATTTAATTAAAGTGACGAGCTCGGTGGTCGAATGATTAGCAATGGCCACATTGACTCCCGAGGTCGCGAGTTCGATCCCCGAACAAAATATTTGTGTGCACGAACATGTCTGTTTCTCTTGGTCTGGGTGTTTATAGAAAACACAAAAGTATTATATGTATGTATTTACAAAAAAAAAATGTATTTAAATATTATATCAGTCATGTAGTACCCATAGTACAAACTTTGCTTAGTTTAGAACTAGATGGCAGTGTGTAATTTGTCAAGGAATATTTATTTATTTATTATTTAAAGTACAATTATGCTGAAGTCCTTGCAGAACAGATCATTAGCATAGTAGATACAACCTAAGTACACAACCACCAATGGACCAACCTAACGTCAGTGGAGCGCGAAGCGTGTGGCTCAACTATGCATCAGTTATGGGCAGAACGACTTGCATTCTGCAAATGCCATTGTCTCGAACAAGGCACCGTTTATGGTGATGATAACGCGGCTGTGCCACCTGCATTTCCTGGATTGTTCGTATCTGTATAATAATCTTACTGTTCGCCATATTTGATAGTGTTAGGCCTCTTGTACAGGCTAAGAAATTTCACTGTGTCTACTGCAGATAGGACCAATTCATCATGTACACAACAAGAATTTTGTCGGATCTAGGCACGATCTAGCACGAGCTCCCCACCGCACCGCAGCAAAACGTCGCGCGTCATGTCTAGCGCAGACAAGATATTATTCTTGGTCAGCGCGGAAGCAGTGTACACAGTTCGTGTGTAGAAACGACACGAATTCTTGCATAGGCCCGGCGACTTTTCTTAGCGTGTACAAGAGGCCTTAGTTATATACGTATTTGGGGTGTAAGTGGTTCATCAAGATCTTTGAACCAAAGCCAACTTCACCTGCACGTGGTGCACCCTGCTGACTGACAAACGAAGCTCTGGCGAAAAGAGAGGTAGGGAGCGTAATTGTAAGCTACCCGACTGGGGAATGTACCTCCACCTCACAGAATACCGCAGCCAAATAACAATTCCCTTGAGGGTTGTTGTGTTCCTGCGAGTGAGTGAGGTCACCAGAAAGAAAGGAAGGAGATGCTGCGTTGGCAGCGGGGGTGGCGGCGCGCGAGCAATATTTTATGTTGCAGGCGTTAATATGGCTGCGGTAACCGCTTCACATCAGGCGGGCCGTATGCTTGTCTGCCACCCGACGTAGTAAAAAAAAAAAAAAAAAAAAAAAAACGTATTTTTATTCACGCAAACGAAACTTTATTGAGAAGCTCGATGGCGTCGTTGCGCGTGTCAATCCAATCGAACACGCAAGTTAAGCAACGTCGACCGTAGCCTATCCATGGATGGGTTTATTTATCTCGAGCTCCTCCTCTCCGCTTTGGAGGACACGATAAGCCATCTGTCCCGGCTGTTGTCATTAGATGATAGTCGTTAAGCCGAGTCAGTGGCCTTTAGGTGTCTTGAAAACACTGGCCTCCGCCAACCCGCAGTTGAGCAGCGTGGTGGAGTATACTCTATACCCCTTCGATTGAGGGGAGACCCGTATTCCAGTAGTGGGATGAATAAGCGTCGAAACGTTTTTTTTTTTTTTATACTAAGTCGGGTGGCAGATAAGCATACGGCCCGCCTGATGTGAAGCGGTTACCGTAGCCAACTTACGGAATGGTGTCAATATTGACTAGAGACAGTCAATATTGCTATCTTCAAAGTTACGAGTAGAGTATAGTCATCATCATCAGGTCATTTTAGTCTCCACTACAGGAGCACGACCCTCTCTCATCCGTCACAGACAGGAGGATTTGGTCTACACTCCCCACGCTGGCCAGACGGGTTGGGGAGGCCTGATCGATGTTTGATAATGTATTTCCCTTAGTCGCCTTGTACGACATCTACGGGAAGAGACGGAGTGATTCTATTCTACACCAATCTGTCACTCTAAAGCGAGCAGGTTAGAACGAAAACCGGGCTAAGAAACAGCTTAAATTAAAAATAGACACTGTATGTCGAGAACGCGTATAAAATGACTGAACAATGAAAGCAATTAAGTTTATACACTCGTACTGCAACAACATACAACTTCAAGTATTGTAGTTTATGTAGTAATATATCAAATGCCAGTCTTCAAAAGGAAGGGTAATGCAATAAAATTGATCAAATGCAATCGCATCTCAATCTCAATGACTTAGATCCCAGAGTCAGCAAGCTTAATTGGCAGTGGGCTGCCACATCTGCCGTGTCAGTGATGGCAGATGGGGGAGGAATCTCCTATAGCGGAGTCCGCGTATGGGGCAAAAGTGGGACGCTCCCTCTGTAGATGGACGACTTCAAAAAAGCGACCGGATGTGGAAAGCGGAGGATCGTATATGGTGGAAAGCATTGGGGAAGGTCTATATTCTGCAGTGAGTAAATACAAGCAGATAATTGATGATAAATAAATATTATAAAAATTTAAAAATGCATGCAAAATTTATGATTGTAAATGATTGGAAATAAATGAGCTTATTATTATTTGTATCTCTTTTTAATCACGGGTCAAGCCTGGTCATTTGATAGGTGTGCGCGAGGATATGGATCCAACGCGTAGAGGCCCCATTGAGAAGTTTGATGTAAATTATTATAATTATGATGATGAATCGCATCTGTTTATTACACGTCACAGATTCTCTGTAGACATTGTACATCCAGTACAAATTTGCAACTTGAGCCGGGGCTATCAAGGAGCTGCAACTACGAGCATAAAGTTTTTAATTAAACGCGGCAAGCGGTAGGGCTTAACGACCACATTTTTCTAGATCCCCTTAGCGCGTCTCACTCCCGGGAAATCTCTTAGAACTGCACGAATAATTGTGCAAATTAATAATACGAATCGGGGCGATGCGACAGTTGGGACGGACGGGGAGGCGATTCTTTTCATCCGCTAAAGTGGATTACATTTGCATGCATATCGCCTCACCCTAAGTTTTAAATGGGAAGCCGAATTAGTGTTCGTACGACGAGTGTTCCGAGCGGAAATGAGTAATGCAGTAGTTAGTTTTTCTGACAGGTTGCAGTGAAGTTGCGAGCACTTGGGGGAGTTTTAATTGATTAAAGGCAGGTCAGGATGTGAGAGTCTGCCATGCCATGCAGCCGTGTCGTCCTCGCATCGAATCGAAACCGTCTCACCGTCTCATGGGACGACTTGAGACTACTTAGTTTAAGTTTCAATTTATCGAACCATTTGTAATCAAAAACCACTGTTTACGAAACCTCTGGGCGGCTGTGATATTAGTCCAAATATCACAGCTCCCTAATACTAATCAACGAATACTTCCAACTAAGCATTACTCCTACTAATAATTCTAGACACGATTGCAGAAAGTTGACCCAATCGAGATTGAATTGTGAATTGAGAGCGAATTATATACTTGATATCAACAATAATTATTGAAATTTCTTAGTTCGTTTAATTGTCGGTCATATTTTCATTCATTATGATCATGGCGTTTCATATTGTGATACGAGAATGCTAAATTTGACATTTGTGAGATCGACACTGGAACGGAACTGAATTTTGCCTACATTTTAATTACGGGTATTGCCCCTTATAATTTACGCGTTTATAGCAATAAAGTTTTTTTTTTAAATCAAATAAACATTCGTTTAATAACCCTCCCTTTCGTCAGTCGGATAAAAACAATATTATGACGTGTTTAAGAAAACCTAAATGACACATGAAAATACATAAGAGTATTATTTGAATTTTGAATTTACGAATACACATTAACTTCATGACTGTATAATACGCGAAAGACCGTCTTTATATAATGGGAAAAGTTTGTAGCCCCGTGTAGATTTTGTATGAAACTTCCCATCGGATTACCTCCGCCGCTGGCCGTATTTTTGCAGCAAAGCCCTCATACGTGTCAAAATCGAAACTCACGAGAGACCGTGATAAAGGTATTAATACGACCCGCAAAAACATTTACAAATACACCGGTATTTGTAAATATACGGTTACGGGTTAGATCCCACGTATCTCCACACCTGTGAAATGGACGTTCATTTCTTTTTCATCCCGACGTATTGGTTTTATTAAATCAAACATTCAGTGTTCTTTGAAATGTAAGATCGGGAATTAACGCGATCATGCATAAGGGTATTTATATATTTTTTTATACCACTAAAGTGGAAACAAGCATACGGCCCGCCTGATGAAAAGCAGTTACCGTAGCCTATGAACGCCTGTAACCAGGGGCATCACACGCGCGTTACCGACCATATTTTTAATAATTGTCGCATACAACTGCTTTCCCACGTTATCATCAAATCATCATCACCAGGTCATTTTAGTCTCCACTACAGGAGCACGACCCTCTCTCGTCCGTCCCAGACAGAAGGAGGATTTGGCCTACACTCCCCACGCTGGCCAAACGGGTTGGGGAGGCCTGATCGATGTTTGATAATGTATTTCCTTTATTCGCCTAGTACGACATTCACGGGAAGTCACGGAGTGATTCTATTCTAGTCTGCTGGAAACTTCCCACGTTATACGACGTAATAAATTCACTATCTATCTGGCGATGAACTCGCCTAATGTTAACAAATTCACTAAATTTACGCTTCCTAGACAGTCGTTAAGCTCAGGCAGTAGCCTGTGGGCGGCTTGAAAACACTGGCCCCCGCCAACCCGCAGTTGAGCAGCGTGGTGGAGTATGCTCTAAAACCCACAGACAGACAGACGGGAGACTATATCTAAACCGTATGATTATGGGTTGATTCCGATTCTGCAAGATGGTTACGGTATTCTGTAAGATAGCTACGGTATTATGTAAGATAGCTACGGTATTCTGTAAGATGGCTACGGTATTCTGTAAGATGAAGGCAAACTGTATGTCGTTGACTCATAAGCTATAAAAATAAAAAAAGTACACACTCACCTCTTAGAATCTGGTAGAGGAAGACTTTTATGTGGTCTGCGGAGAGATGTTGAGGTGACACGATGATCTTGTGTAGATCGCTCTGCAGCAGCTCGGTTATCACGTAACTGTTTATGTTCTGGTTAAGGAAACTCTTGGGAAATTGAAAATTTTTGTATTATATTCAAATCGAGAAAACGACAAACTATTAATTGTTTTCTCTCTCTCAAGTGACGTACAATAGATACAGATGGCATGTGAATGACAGAGACGCATATAGAGCAGTTGCTTTTTGTTCACACTGCCGGCGAAATTCTTTCTCTATTATTTTTGTCGCAACGACAAGAGCTATCAAAGTAATATCGTAGCTTTTTTTATACTACATACACTACTATACTATACACTACATACTATATACGACATATACGGGTGGCCGACAAGCATATGGCCCGCTTGATGTGAAGCGGTTACCGTAGCCATATTAACGCCCACGACATGAAATATCGCTCGCGCCCTGCCAACTCCTTCTATACTGGTGACCTCACTCACTCGCACACACAGCAAACCCTCAAGAGACTTGATATTTGGCGGCGGTATTTTGTGAGCTGGAGGTACTTCCCCACGCAGCTTAAAATGCCCTATCTCACATTCGCCAGAGCCTCGTTACTAAATCTGCAGGGCGCACATGCAGGCGAGGTTGGCTTTGGCTCCTAAATGGTAGTGAATCACTTACACCCCATGTACCCGTATACGTTTGTATAACAATGGGATATTATTATATCCCATTGTTATACAAACTTTACGTACAACACATTATATACACGTGTTGAGACAAAAAACGGACATATCAAAACATTTACACTCGAAAGAATACCGAGGTTATTGCTTTTCGGCTCTTATTCCGTGTGTCTTGGCAATCAGTTTTTCCGAAATAAAACCCACTATTAACGTGTCATTTAACCCATCTGTGAAACAAAGCTACCGTGCACCGAACCGTGACAAACACGAAGCGCAATTTGACTACGTACGAAGGGGTTCTCTCTGTTTGTTCCAACGAATATACTCCGTAGACCCTTGAGGATCAATATCTCAAAGCAACAGGGTTATTAGCTAAAAATTCTGGAAATTCCTTCATTTTCAAATAGAACGTACAATTTTCGGTATTGCGAACGTGACATTTTCCGACATTGTGACATTTTGCGAACGTGAAATTATGCGCCGAGAATTTGGAACTGATGTTCTCGTGCATTTAAAAAGAACGTAGGAAAAGCGTCCTAACGTCCTAAATACAAAAGAAAAATAGGAATTTTAAAAAAGAAGTAGGTAGCTAACAAACGGTGCAACATTACATTACACAACGATTTTAAATCATCTTACTATCGAAGTCAATTCCTTCATAGTAAGATGTCCTATCGACAAGTCAATCTTTTCAAAATATGTACAACGATCGAAAGCTACTAATTATACCAAAGATAATATGTAATAACTTCAGATCAATTATAATCACTGAATAGATAATAGCAGTAACGTGACAGAATAAATAAAATTGTAGCGTACTAAATCTAATTACCCATAATTATTTTAAACCTGTTATCCTATTAGTACATGCCGTTCGCAATTTGTCAAAAATCTCAATAGCCCAAAGGCGAACATTTTGGGTATATTCCTGACATTGACAATATTGCATGGAATGGCACATCACTATTGACAGATTTTAAAATCATTTTCACTAATTAGACGTAGTACGCTAGATTCTGTCACAGTAGTGTTATTATTTACACAGTTTAAATACCAAGCGCCCTGAACACGGAAGCATACATTTTGTTCAAATAAGTTTTGTCCTTAAAAAAGGACATAAAACCTGCGATAACCCAACCCATGAGGCGCGGGAGGCCTACTGTCGAGAGCCGGCGGCCCTCTCCGGGCTGATATCTCTCTTATCTACATAGCATGGCCACCCCTCGCGACCATTATCAAAATTACTGGAGACGCGCTCCCCGTACACTTGTTGCGGTGAAAATTCAGTATAAGGCCTACTACGAGTATATTATGACGTTTTCAGACAATTTATCATGTCATACTGCTAGTTTCAGTGAGATGTAAGCGAGACGACATCATTATAGGTTGCCTGAAATAGTCATAATGTAATAGGGGGCCTATTGCTGCTATGCGCTGTTTGCATAGTGCATATTTTGTTACATGCAATTCCTAGTAACCTCAAATGTGATTTTCTACACTCCCAAAGAAATTTATACCGTACCAAAGATCGACTGGTAGAGTAAGTTATAAATAATTAAACAGGGTAAGGTACCGCCCGCCTTTTTATTTCATTGACACTATTTTGAAATTTTCCTAATTGACAACATATTAAATTGAAAATTGTATGTTATCATATAATTAAATTACATATTTAAAACTTTATTATATGTTTTTTTTTTTTTAAATGGCCTATGCCACCTAGGGGGGGGCAGGTGAATTTTTCCATTTTTCAAAAAATATTTATCTGGCAAGTTGGCCAAGACAACTATTTAAATAATAATAATTTATTATATGTTGTAATTATTGAACACAATTTGTTGTATGTGGCTGTTATGTATAAAAGATTAAAATTTGTTTGTGAAATTGAGATACCATACAAGAGATGTATGACACACTATAGTTAGCAACGAAGGGATTTTAGTAATAAGTTTTAAACTTTTATTAAAGTCCACGTTTAACAGGAAAAACCCGCTTTAACTGCGTCTATTTATAGAAACGATCAAACAAAAAAATACCGAAATTATAGAATTTCGGTATTTTTTTGTTTGATCGTATATCTAGGAAAGAGCTTTCAAAAATTGGCAGCGTAATGACAGACGTTTCTGGATGTTTTTGTGGCTCTTTTTTTTAGGTGGCGACATCAGTTTGGGAAATGATGCCCTAATCCACGACAGCATACTTACGTGATCGCGATCCGCGGCACATTCAATATCCCTGGCATTAAGCAAGCGACCGCAATGTACGTGACTAAATCCCCATTGCAAAGGTACGTTTTTACTGGCAAATTGATTTTTTTGCAATAGTCCTACAATGAGTAGCGCCAATCAATTTCCAAACGGTACGTATCTTGTTACGCATCACAACAACAAATGAGCCGGATTTCAATTAAAAAATAATCCCGATGCTTACGTAATATTATAGGCACGAGATTTAAAAGGAAAATCGCCCTATTGACATATAAAATTCATACTTTTGTTTTGGATATGATACAGAAACAAGTTAATTATGTATATATTATTACTATTGCAATGACAACTGAACTCTAGGTTCATATATCGTAGTGGTTAAGTCGTTTTTCCCGAAGACAAGATCCTCATAAAAGTTGGGTAAATTTTATATTTCAGTACATTTTGTCCATCGTAATTCATGTGATGAAATGTGATTAAGATGCCTTAATTCGTGTGATTTAGTATAGTAAAATTTATATACACTCTCTCGTTTATTGAATGTATCAAGTAGAGTCAATTCAATGCAAAGTAATACCACAGTACATATAAGTAACTACGTACACTATGGCCAGTCCCTGCCGCTCTCTCGTGTTGGACTCACCCCTCCTCTGAGACAAATCTAGAACAGTTTGTATGGCACGCACACACGCTCATTCACGCTCTACACAGACGCCATTGTTTATGTAGTAGTAAGCGACGTGACAAATGTATGGAGTGACCGGGGTGTGATAATACCTAGCGTCTAGCTCATAACTCATAATTCAAAAGATAATATCCTTTGTCCTATCTTAGTAATACTCTCTTAATTCACGGGTCAAGCCCGGTCATGATAGGCGTGCGCGGGGATATGGATCCAACGCGTAGAGGGCCCTTTGAGAAGTTCGATGTAATGTTGTACGCCCGCCGTGACCCGCTCCAGGATATGTCAATGGAACGATATACCCATGAACATGTCTCGGCAGGCGTTGAGACTATTGCGAAGTGTGATGGAAAATAAATGGGCTATGGAGATGAGATCTGGGTGAACTTAATACCGGGCTATTAAGTAATACATACTTATTATTAATGCAAGTTTGTGAGGGTGTGGTTATTTGCTTTTTTCACTTCTTTAGTCTGTCAAACGGCTGAACCGATTTTTGCCAAACGGCATACTTAAAGAATATGATCTGTATTAACATATAAATCGGTGCTATGAAGCCTTGGGCTAGTGAAGCTAATAAGGTATAAACAAACATAGCGTACTCGGAAATGACTATAAAAGGGCAACACATTTACATGTTCATGCAAAGTGATTTATTCACTTGTTACTTATACAAATAAACTTCCGTATAAATGAGCTGTAAGGTAATATGTATGGACGAGAGCATGCGGATCGATGGCGTATTGTACATACAAATGGCTGTATGAACATGGGAGAAGAAGATTCGAAGAAATAGCGCTCTGCACCTATGATCATATAGGATAAATATGACCACATATCAGAAATTTCTGTTAAAAAAAACCAGGTTGCAATCCCGGAGTGCCGGCAGAAGAGAAAACTTAAACAATAACGTTGTGCTTTTTTGAGTATTTTGGAATGGATAGGGAATAATTTCGCACGAATTGCTTTATTTATCAGTATAAAAGTACTATCAGATATGTGGTAATACAATATTCATTTATTGCGCTAATGTACACAAACATGACAATTTATATTACATTAAAAATAAACAGCAGGAGCGGGCATACATTTTCGCCACGCGGTAGAAAGAGAGGGGGATATCACTTCCTCTCCTACGCAGCGCCGGCGGTCAACGCTCCCTATATTTCAACATTTTTTATCCATCCCAAAAAGTGCATAACGCCGCTAAAAAAGTTTTCACTTAAAAAAAATCCCTAATGCTTGCTGGAAGGCAATCTGTACTTAGATTTTGCAGTAGACTGTTAGAAATTGGACGGATCGACTATCCATTTCCGATGCAAGCCGGATTGCACATTAACATGACGTCAGAATATTTGCTGTCCTGAGCGCTGCTAACGAAAATAAATGAAATGGAAGATTGCGGATAAAAATGGCTGATGGTGTGCGGGGCTTAGCGGATGGCAAGTGTCAGAAATGTTTTTTTTTATTATAAAAATCAGACAATATACGTCTGTAAATGATAAAAAACGGAACGACTTGATTAAGAAAATCCAAATTACGCATTCTTTTATTTCCTCCGTCAAGGCAGAATCAATAAAAAAGAAAAAATGGGGAGTGGCTGCGTCATGGACCCACCCGGCCATGAGTTGTACGTGAATACGTTATATGCACTAAAATTATCTCAAAATAGCAGCGCTTACCCCTCCCCCGCGCGCGATGTTCCATAGTCCTTACTTAGCGTAATAAATTCTTTGATTATTCATCTATCCAGTGGTGTGATGGAATTTTGGATGGAGATGACAGATTAGTAGCTGCAACACCAAACTGTATCCCCCAATTTGGTTATCATTCATTTTTTTGAATTGCCTCCCTAACACGTCAAAAAGAACGTCTCTACGTTTTGATATTCAACACCAAATACGCAATAGCTCTGCAGGGCTTTACGGCCCCATACATTACAACATAGCACATATATTAAAAATATTGAAACTCTTTAGTAAAAGCATTCTATTTAGTCATCTCATTTTGGCGCGAAACATTCTCGCGTTATCAACAATGGCCGCTAACGAAGTGACAAGTGATTATCGCCTGTCAGTTTGACAGCACGAGGTCAAGGCGAAACTCCGCCAACAGTCGTACAACCACGTACAACTCGAAATGAGTTTATTATGTAAACTTCTTGCGTAATTTTACATTTGAGTACAATAATACGTATTTTCAGTATGCGTAGGACCGACGTGCAATTCTAACCTTTTTAATGGGCTGTTGTATAAAGTAATTTTATCCACTAAAGCCCGTCGCTCATTACGGTGGGCCGCAACGCATTATAAAAATCGATTTCGTATATTTGTATCAACCAACGCACAGTACAAGTGGACGTAACGCATAAAAATGTATGAAGTTATAATGAGCAGCAATGCGGCCTGCCTGTAGTGTGCACGAGCCTTTTCTAATCCCCTTTTTGAGCATGTGTGTATCAATATAAAAATGAGTGTGTGTTAAATGAAGTTTAAATTTATTTATTAAATCATCCATGCCGATAATCTTAACCTATAGCTACTGACGTGGATTTATTATCACATATTTCAAAATGAATTTAATTACCGAAATTGCGCGCGCAAACACGTGCACTGCCGTTGACAGCCTCGTCGAAACTAAACTCGAAGGTACTAGAAGGTACGCGATTGTCTTACGCTGGGGAAGGGAGTAATTCAACAATATTACTTTTTCAAAGCCTGAGAGGCCCCCACGTCAGTAGTTAAAGGTTAAAGATCAATACATAAATCCTGGACAAATTACATAGCATCGTCTAGTCTAAAACTGTGTAAATACATACATTTAATACATAGAAAAGTCCTACACCTATAAAAACAGACATGTTCGTGCACACAAAGATTTGTCTTGTACGAGGATCGAACCCGTGACCTCGGAGTCATTGTCGAGGTGACCATTACTAACTATTCGACTACAGACCGTCACCGCCGACATAAAGAATTTGTTTAGTTAATATTATAAAACTTAATGCTAAAACATTATCTACCTTGAGAACAACAAGTGAATGATGCCAGTGGTAACCAATTAAAGCTTGTTTATGAAAAAATGTTTATACTTGTTTACATAAACAATCCGAACCCGCTCATTCCGTGCAACGTGACATTTTGCGAACGCGACATTATACGCCTAGTCAGTTGTAATAATCTGAATACTCGACACGCCAGTCACTACTTTAAACTGGTAATAGTAAGCTTTATTACCAAGTGTAATATTTATTCTTGTTTGCAGAAATAATCCGAACACACGCTTATCCTGTGCAACGTGACATTTTGCGAAAGTGACATTATACGCCTAGAGGAAAAATCCTCAGTTGTAATAATCTGAATACTCGACACGGCAGTCACTACTTTTAACTGGTAATAGTATATATATATATATATATATATATATATATATATATATATATATATATATATAGTTATTATCAAGTGTAATATTTATTCTTGTTTTCAGAAATAATCCGAACACACGCTTATCCTGTGCAATGTGACATTTTGCGAAAGTGACATTATACGCCTAGAGGAAAAATCCTCAGTTGTCTGAATACTCTGAATACTCGACACCGCAGTCACTACTTTTAACTGGTAATAGTAAGCTTTATTACCAAGTGTAATAACTATTAATTTTAATTACGTGTTTAGGTTGGGCGGTTTAAACATCGCCCACGGCATGTGTTCAATGATCCTTGTGACCTCGTTACAAGACCTGCTAGACGAACAGACCATTTATAATATGTACTTAACTTTTGCAATAAGGAAATTTGATGCTGGGCTTGTCTAATGGCTACTTTGACTCCCAGGTCGCGGGTTCGATTCCCACACAAGACAAATATTTGTGAGCATGAACATGTCTGTATATTGTCAGTGGAGCTCGATGGCGTCGTTGCGTGTGTCAGTCTAATCGATCACGCAGGTTAAGCGACGTCGACCGTAGCCTGTCAATGGATGGGTTTATTTTATCTCGAGCTCCTGCGTGCTTCGGAGTGCACGTTAAGCCGTCGGCCTGGGTGTTTTTTGTATATTGCATATGTTTGTTCGTTCGTTCGTTCGTTCGTCGTCAACCCTTATACATCCCACTGCTGGGATACGGGTATCCCATCAATCGAAAGGGTTTAGAGCATACTCCACCACGCTGCTCAACTGCAGGTTGGTGGAGGTCAGTGTTTTCAAGCCGCCTAAAGGCTACTGACTAGGCTTAACGACTGTCATCGACAGCCGGGGCCGATGGCTTAACGTGCCCCCCGAAGCACGGAGAAGCTCGAGATAAAATAAACCCATCCACAGACAGGCTACAGTCGAGGTTGCTTAACCCGCGTGATATATTAGACTGACGCACGCAACGACGCCATTGAGCTCCTCCCTCTGTTGTAATGAGATTACTGTAAATTGTATGCCTGCAGTACCTAAGTACAAGGAGCTTTGCTCGAAATTTAATACATATGCATATTAAGTTCTATTGTTAATTGACGAGCTCGTTGGTCGAATGGTTAGCAATGACCACTTTGACTCCGAGGTCGCGGGTTCGATTCCCGCACAAGACAAACATTTGTGTGCATGAACATGTCTGTTTGTCTTGGTTCTGGGTATTTTCTATGTATTATAAGTATGTATTTACAAAAAAAAAGTATTTAAGTACATTTATCAGTTGTCTAGTACCCATAAACAAACTTTGCGCTTAATTTGGGACTAGATGGCGCTGTGCAAATTGTCAATAAATAAAAATAAAAAATAAAAAAAATACTGTAATTGAAGTTGACTATTTGGTGTGAATAACACTGTCTGGCGTTTGTCAGCGATGACTAAATGTGGGGAATCTTAATTCCTATTCCTGGTGGTATTCCTAGGACTATCTATACCAAGGCTCAATCTATACTAATATTATAAAGCTGAAGAGTTTGTTTGTTTGTTTGTTTGAACGCGCTAATCTCAGGAACTACTGGTTCGAATTGAAAAATTATTTTAGTGTTAGATAGCCTATATTTCAAGGAAGGCTATAGGCTATATAACATCACGCTACCACCAATAGGTGCGGAACACCAATGAAAAATGAGAAAACCATACTCCTTTTGAGGGCTTACTTTGCGTGCACTGCGTAAACGGTTGAAGTTACGCAAAAATCATGTATGATGGAATTGTTCCTCTTTAAAAGTTCTAAAAAAAAGTCAAGCGACAGCATCTACCTTTTAAGATATACTCACTATAACCTTTTTTTTATGGTAATCAAATTTGTTTGCAATTAATGCATTATTTGAAAACAAATTTGAAAACAGGTATAAAATTAGTAGGTACCTACAGAAATTATTCACCATAAGTTTTTTTTCTTAATCATACGGTTATGTTAAAGTTAAAGTAAGATTTCCTATGGTCTTACCACGATAACTGATATTCACGCGGACGAAGTCGCGGGCAACAGCTAGTCCCAAATATACAGCACTGGTTGACTAAATGCATATGGATGTAAACACGGTATATATACCAAAATAACATTTTTTACAATTTTTGTCTGTCTGTTTGTTCCGGCTAATCCCTGAAACGGCTGGACCGATTTTGACAGGACTTTCACTGACAGATATCTGATATAATAAGAAGTACCATAAGCTACTTTTATTTTACAAATTTTATTTATTTTTATTAATATTAAATAAACAATAAAAAAGTAACTGTTCCGCGCGGACGAACTCGCGGGCACATTTAGTTAATCATAATCTTGTACAATCAGGAACGGAATCCAGATAGCGGTGTAGTAACTTCGCACCATAATTTGTTTCATCAGTCTCTTGTTTATTCGTGTTGAGAAAAAACATCAAAAATATTCCACAAAAGATGTAATAAGTAACAATGAATACGATAAACAAAGTAAGCTGTAGCTGGCTGGCGGGCTGAGCTCGCCCAACTCAGTTTTAGGGCTGCGACGGCGAGGCAGCGCCCCCGCCGAGCAATTATTTACCATGGGGCTGTGATTCCCCCGCCCCCACCGCACCGACACGTACGCAGTGTTTGATTAATAGCCTTGCTATATTTGTTAGGTTTTAATTAAAAGTAATTAGTTGAAATAGTTAAATACGGCAGAATTAACAGAGATTTCATAAAGTGGATATTGCTTGGTTTATAAACACGTAAGACGAACGCGAAGGATAATGACCTTCTTCAAGATAGGGTAATTGTGAAATATAACTGATAGAATACTTAAATACATTTTTTTTATAAATATATACATATAATAGATAGAAAATACACAGATCAAGCCAAACAATTGGGGTGCAAGGGGCCAACCTGACCTGCACGTGGTGCACCCTGCTGATTCACTGATGAAGCTCTGGTAGAAATAGAGGTAGGGTAACTTGGGCTGCCCGGCTGATAAGCGTTGATTATGGCTACGGTAACCGCACACAATGTTCACACTAAGCGGGCCGTATGCTTGTTGGTCACCCGATGTAGTATATAAAAAACGACCTGTTCAAGTACACAAGTTGGTCTTAGTCTTGTCATTTTTATATATTACTAGCGGCCCGTCCACGCTTTGCTGTGGCTCAATCTTCCCGTTCCCATTATTACAGCGCCATCTGCTGGGCTGATTTGTGAATCTAAACCATCCAGGGCGCCACCCCAACGCATACAAAAAAAATCATTCAAATCTGTCCAGCCGTTTAGGAGGAGTTCAGTGACATACACACGTACAATAGAATTGGGTATTTGACTAACATTTTTTTCTGTTTGATATGTAGGGACGTCTCCATAATATAACCATAGGTGAAAGAATTACTTCGATAGCACAAAAATCTCTCGAGATATATTAATTTGAAAATCACAATTTTTAGACTGCCCCAAAACGCTCCATACAAAAGACTACCGAATTATGACGTCACAGTTTTGTATTTTATATGCATCAAATCAGAAATTTGTACGACAGCTATGTTAAATATTACGTTTATGTAATTATTATCATAATAAAAGTTATAGCATTTTTTATTGCTACTCCAATGGAAATATTATTTTTTAATAATTTCATACTTTTAAAATGGACTTTCCCGCCAAACTTTGATCGACGCTAAAAAAAGTCTGACTGAAGATATTAGAATGAAAGTTTGCAGATCTTTATAGTTTTGTGTATTTTACGATATTGTTAATTTATTTGTACAATTTTTAAACATTGGAAACAACCCAATTATATATATAAAAATAAATATGTAAGTAAACTAGGCAAATATAGATTCGTAAAACAAACAAAGCTAACCCTTTTTACGCCACTAACTAGCTCCCTAAATTATTTGTAATGTAAAGAGTAAGCGAGCTGGACAAAATACAACTGTTTCCTTCCACGGTAAGTGTATTCTTATGTTCTTCTAACATAATTTATAGCTATTATATTCTCTGTTATATCAACAACGCACATATAGCGCTAGAAATAAAGGTGAAAATGGAATGGAAGCGGTATTGGTTGAAACAGTTGGGTCTACCGTGCGATGTATACACAGCGCTCGGGATAGTCCGGATGTTATGCAGCTGTGCGACCAAATTGTCGTTTGACTAACAAAAATACTGAACAAAATAGACCTAGAATGTCGTAACATGAATAAATGTAAGGTTTTATTTTGTCTTTCATTTCTATTGTAATAAACAACAATGAGCGCCGAAGTGCGCCGTGTGGCCGTGTGGTTTCCGGCAGACTAGAATAGGATCACTCCGTCTCTTCCCGTGGATGTCGTACAAGGCGACTAAGGGACATACATTATCAAACATCGACCAGGACTCCCCAACCCGTCTGGCCAGCGTGGGGAGTGTCGGCCAAATCCTCCATCTGTCTGACGAGACCGACTCGAGAGGGTCGTGCTCCTGTAGTGGAGACTAAAATGACCTGATGCTGAGCGCTGAAGTGTGGGGGTCCATGCTAGACCGCACTACATTTTTTTCTGAAACAAACTATTAATAGGAAGACCCACCGGACCATTAGCAGCACCACCAAAATGACAATGAACCCTTACTTAATATTATAAATGTGAAAGTGTCTTTGTTTGTTAGCAAAGGCCACTGTGACTCCGAGGTCGCGGGTTCGATCCCCGCACAAGACAAAAAAATGTGTGCAGGAACATGTCTGTTTGTCTTGGTCTGGATGCTTTATATGTATTATATGTATGTATTTGAAAAAAAATGTATATAAGTATAATATCAGTTCCCAAGTACACATAGTACAAGCTTTGCTTAATTTGGGACTAGATAGCCGAATTTAATTTGTCCAGAAACATCAATTTATTTATTTATTTAATTTAAATATGCCGTTGTGCGCATCTGCCACATGCCATTTTTTTGTACGTAAGTATAAGAGTTTGGGCCCGAAACCTTCCTTACTGGTCAGAACCATACATATGGAGCTATTCAAGGAAACATTCTTCAAAACCATAATCAAACACAACCGATAAAACTTAATGAAATCCATGCCAATCCTGTAATAACATTTTATCGCGTGGAGCGCGCTAACCCCTTAAGCTAAAAAAAAAATAACAAGAAAAAATTGCGCGAGTATTTTTAGAACACTGGAAAAAGCCAACATTATCTATCGATTAGCTCTCAAGCGTCCTTTATCGGGCATCTTTAGTCACGACCGATAAATCATTTGCCGCAGAAAGTAACGTCCCTGACGATTTCCACGTTATTCGTAACTACTGATAATTATTATATTAATACGTGAAGCAATAACTTTGTACCCCTTTTTAGGAACATTGCGCGGACGAAGGAGTATGAAATTTCGTACACTTATAATTTATATAGAGAAGGGGCGCAGAATGCTAATATTTTTTTTTAATTATGCACAAAAAATTGATTTAATCAGTAAAAAAAAAATATTTGACACACACACGCATATATGCTCTTTTGTCTATTTTATGATCGAATTTCGACCATAAACGACCACTAGTAAAGATAAATATGGCTGCTAATAACAACATATTTAAACTAGACTAATATCCCAACTGCGTCCAAGACTCGGGCACAGATTTAATTTAAATAAAACGAATAGAAATTCCACTGTGATTTATATTATAAACATGTGATCTATATCAAAATAACATATCAATTATACGCACGTATTAAACAAATACATGCTTAAGTTGCAAAGCGAGCGATGGAGAGAACAGAACTATGCTCAGGGTTTCTTTCTAAAGCTGCATTTTTCGTTAGTGTTCGGACAATTCTGAACGAGCATTTGACCAGAGAGCTTAGTGCTAGTTCTTGTTCGCGTTCGACCATGTCAACGTAAACAAACCGACCAAATAGAGAAGAACTCTCATGTTGTCAATTTATAAGACGCGTGTTACATATCAAAATTATGTGGCTTACTTGGATATGTATGTGCTGACACGCGTTTGGTAAATTCGCAATATGAAACTTTTTCTGAATTTGGTCGGCTTGTTAACACGTTCGAATGTGAGCAAAAAACTCACAGTAAGCGCTCAGAACAAATTTTCGCAAGAACGTATGCTCGTTCAGAACACTAAGTGAAAACGCTGTTTTTTTTCATTTGCATTCAATTCGATCTCTTCGTTTGTAGTGGATTTCTTAATGAAGAAATCGACGGACAACTGAAGTTATCGACACTGCTTTCAGAGTTAGCAATCTAAAGCAGTAATGGGCGGGCCACATCTGCCGAGACAGTGATGTGTGCCCAGCAGATGGGAGAGACAATTCCAGAGCGAAGGCCTCATGTAAGACGATAAAGCGTCGGACGCTCCTCTTTAGATGGACCCATACTCCCAAAAAGGCTACAGGTACGAATATACGCAAAAGGACTATTTATTATTAGCACTATTCATTGCAAAGAAATTTAGATAAATGTATGAAATAATTCAAGGCTACATTATTATACTGTAAACAAAGCTGTCGACTACGCAAAAGTTTCAACCTACAATTACAAAAGAATCCACAAAATTGAATGAAGTCCCTTTCAAAATTTTCTTAAACCATTTTGTACGGTGCCACTTTGAGAGCGCGTGTAAACCCGTCTACGTCAATCTTCTTGACATCTTTGGTCTACGAGTACGCTTTTTGCATACCGGTGAAAGAAAAGGTGACACTGATGGATCTTCGGCGCCAATCCGAGACAAAACCGGTCGATTTGCATAAAAGTTACTATTCGAAAGCTACGGTTTATGCTGAAGCTCATTATTGAATACTTACGTAGGTACTATAGTTGTCTTGACTACTAAGGCGACTTTTTGTGGACGTCACCATCATCGTCAGCCTGTATCCATCCACTGCTGGATATCATAGGGTCTTCTCCAACGCTTTCCAACCATTTGCAATCCTACGCTTGCCGCATCTAACCCATTTCGGCCGCTCTTTTGACGGTTTATACAAATACAAGTCCTCCTTGAAGGTTTATACAAATACAAATATACAGGTGGGCATTCATTGACATCTATTTGATCGAAGCATCTATTAGTATTTATACTACACCTACTGAGAAAGTGATCTCTTGGTGTTTCGAAAATGAGGAAGAAAGAAGTCTTTTATGCCATACAAATATGCGCGAGGGAAAAGTGTACGGAATTTTCGTTACTACCTGCTTAGCGATAGGAACAAGTATATTAAAATTCATTGCTAATTTATTTTTACTTTTTATTTTTTTGACAGGATGAATTTTAATATGAGTCTTTTAGAGACAGATTTTTGAAAATTTCTTCATAATTGATAATCGTCCTCATTACAGGGACGTGCCGGAAAATATCGTGAGGAATCCTAAATTTTGCAACGCAAAACTTATTTTAGAATAGAATACTGACAGGGCCAAGCTCAACGTTTCAAAAACCTACAGTACGAACACGAGGTATTTCATTGTAATCTACCGACGAAAATACAACAAACAACAGCATTAGGAGAACCAACATTTAAATTAAAATGTAAAATTATGTACTTATGCAAATATTATGTTAAAAAAAATATTACGTAGGTATGAATATTTAAATAAATACCAACTTTATACAATTACTTGAATCATTTACAACAATGTAGAGAAACCCATCCAGTCAAAGGGTGACATTGATAAAGCTCAAGCGAAAATGACCTTTATAGTTGGCATATTAAGCACAAGGTGGCGTACAATTACCTGTGGTTAACCAGTAACCACTAGTACAACCACTACTGAGTCCAATGACACATTATTATAAACAGCATGATAACAAAAAGTACAGCACAATTGTACGTAAAAAATAAAATTCAACCGGTTGAATGCTCGTGTATTTAAATATTCATTAAGCGTCTAGCTAGGTCATAAAAATATAGAGCTTTTCCATTTATTATGTGTTCATTGTTATTTTAACACCGGAGCTAGACCATTACAATTTATATATACAGACAGGATCACGTGTCCTGTTCGAAAATCCGTAAAATAAAGCTGCGAAACTACAAAATTCAACTTTAAGAAAAGACGATACTATTGAGATTGCTTTGAATAGTTTATGTTTATTACGATAGCGCAATAAATGAATATTGTATTTTACCACATAAATGATAGTATTGTTATACTGATAGATAAAGCAATTCGTGCGAAATTATTTCCTAACCATTCCCAAATATTCAAAATGCACAACGTTAATGTTCAAGTTTTCACTTCTGCCGGCACTCCCGGAGTGCAACCCGTTGTTTTTTTTCTTACTACACTAGCCATAGTGTTACCTTTTTGGCGGGAACGTTATCGGCGCTATATCCTACATATATGAGGGCCAGAAAGTTATTTCAACTTGTTTTTTCCATTAAGATGGCGAGGCAAAGGTGCAGGCAGCCTGGGCTATGGACGCGCCAGCGTTTATTGTAGATTTTTTTACCGACCTTATTGCACAATTGATTAACTTAAAATTTGTTTATTGAAATATTTAAATTAAAATATGTACCTATTTGTTAAAAAAAAAGTTCCGATCTCGTGTGCCTATCTTAGGTACAAATGAAAATGCTCGTTCTTCCAGTTGCGTGACCAAACAAATACGTCTATAAATGAGCTTTATTTATTAACTTGAGAAGGATTAATAATCTATCCTTTATATATCACAATTCTCGCAAAGAGCCTCCATTTCCCGCGTGTACGGTCAACGGAGATAATCCTGGCCGATGAGTGTCATCTGTCGCCTCGCACTTTTCCCTGGCGTGATCCATCAGTGTCCCGATGTTCGATTGGGCATTAAGTTAAGTTCACATGGATACATTTTAACATCCGTATTCTACCTACTGCCTGAAGCCAAAATAATACAATGCAGACATGAAATACATATAACATAGAATTTGTCAGCCCAATCAATTAGACTTGCCCGATTTAGCCAACTGTTAGTTAAAGTTTTATAAAACTTTTTATAAAAAAAAATACATCAGCCCCACAGGGAGAAAATTAAAAAGTGTATAATAGTAATAAAATATACCTTACTTCTTAACACTTACTGCGACGAATCTAATGCAACTTCAAATGTTGTAATCCTTCGCCAACGCGCAGTTGAACAGCGTTGTGGAGTACGCTCTAAACCCCTACAATTGAGGGGAGTCCCATATCCCAGCAGTGGGATAAGTAAGGGCTGACGACGATGTTGAAATCCGCCAAGGTAGCTTTAGAGCGTGCCAGACAAGTTAGACATCGTATCAAACAACTCGTCCGAACACAACCCATTGTATAAATGGTAGAACACACTAAGGGAGGCAAAGTCTCTCCTTAAACTTAAGGGTTCAATCTTATGAGTAAGTTCAGGGTCGTCAACGATTCTCATAGCTCGTTTCAGAATCGAATCACAAGGCCATGTGAATCCAGCCTTACATATAGTGTATCAGTAGATATCGATACACGACAGCGGCGTGATCAGGGTAAGGTATTTTATGATCTTGTGGTGTGTTTCGCATCGTCTTGGTAAAATTACATACGCAATACAATTACAATACAAATGATGAACAACTTACACCCCACTAGTACTATTGTAAGAACAACTTACACCCCCCCCCCCCCCAGTTGTTCATCGACATCATTGAACCCGAGATGACCTCACCTGCACGTGGTGCACCCCGTTGTCTGACAAACGAGGCTCTGGCGAAAAGAGAAGCAGGGCATAGCATATTTTTTAAGCTGCCCGACTGGGGAAGTACCTCCATCTCACAGAATACCGCAGCCAAATAACAATTCCCTTGAGGGTTTTTGTGTTCCTGCGAGTGAGTGAAGTCACCAGTATAGAAGGTGTTCGATGCCTTGGCAAATGGGGTGGTGGCCCGCGAGAGATATTTCATGTTGCGAGCGAATGTGGCTACGGTAACGGCTTTACATCAGGCGGGCAATATGTTTGTCTGACACCAGATCTTTTTATATATAATTCTACTATCCGTGTGTATGTCACTGAACTCCTCCTAAACGGCTGGACAGATTTGAATGAATTTATTTTGAATGCGTTTAGGCGGCGCCCAAAAAAAATATAAAAAACCTCTACTAATCACCGAAGTTAAGTAAGTGATACATTAACACACCTACGGAACCATTTCGTACATGAGTTCGACTCGCAATTCCCCGTTTTTCCGTTTATTATTAGAAAGTTCATTACGTACTCATATGTTTTACAATGAGCCCAAACAACTCACATTTCGCAAATTAATTCAGTGCACGAAACACCGAAATGCGGCCTACAGAAAAATAATAACCATTGTGTGGAATATTTTAGTATTAATTTATCGGATGTAAAGTTTGATAAGCAGGTTTTTATATATTGTTTTTATAATACGACGGGTGGCAGACAAGCACACGGCCTGCCTGATGTGAAATGGTTACCGTAGCCATGTTAACGCTCGCAACATAAAATATCGCTGCCAACGCAGCATCTCCTTCATTTCTGGCGACCTCACTCACTCGCAGGAATACAACAACCCTCAAGGGGATTGTTATTTGGCTGCGATATTCTGTGAGGTGGAGGTACATTCCCCGAAGAGGAGAGAGTACTATCTCCTCTCTTTTCCCCAGAGCTTCGTATGTCAGTCAACAGGGTACACCGCGTGCAGGTGAAGTTGGCTTTGGTTCAAAGATGTTGATGAAACACTTACACCCCAAAATTTTTATACCGCAGAGCCTTTAAACGTTGGTATGACGGCACGAAATGGTGTAACCGAAATAATCCCATTTATGTTCTAATTTTAATGAATATTAAAATGTGGTCAAGTCTGGAGTGAACACGGTAATATAAGGTAAAAGCAGGCAGCGGGTGGACGTTGATGAATAGAGGGTTAGAAATGAGTGAGCCGGGGACTGCAGCCTCGAACACATTCACAAAACAAAAAATACGGAGAAAAAGACAAAACAAAATGAAAACTACTGACGGGGGCCCACCACACATTTCTACCACTGTATAATGTCAGTTATCTAGTACCAATAGTACAAGCTTTGCTTAGTTTGTGACTAGATGGCGCTATGTAATTCGTCTAGGATATTTATTTGTGTAGTGTCCAGAAATATTTATTTATTATTATTTATCTCTCTTTATTCGCGGGTCCAGCCCGGTCATTTGATACGCGTGCGCGGGGATGGATCCAACGCGTAGAGGTCCCTTTGAGAAGTTTAATGTAATGTTGAAACTACATCCTTCGATCATTAATACTTCGATTCGAAAATTAATAACATTAAAAGCCTAGAATGATGGCTAGTCAAACGAAGCATAACTGCTGTTCGCTCTGGATTATTAGATAACTAACAATGTTATTATGAACTTAAACTTGCAAGTTGTTACCTAAAATATCGACTCAGATGATATAGATTTCAGAATCTACATTATTGGAGTCGATATTGTAGGTAAACGCCTTGGAATTCTCCCAACGAACTTAAGAATATCGATAAACCCAAACCATAGAAAAATCCTTGACGAGTACAAATTTTTGTTTGCGCTGAGATAAATCGAATCCAGATGCCCCGCTGCGACCGAACCGAATTTGACAAAAGCAAATCGTTTAATCCAAAATCAACATCTGCGACGAGCACATTTTCTATAGATTTATTATTCAGAAAGTAATTAATTACCTTAAGTTTATGCCTACTTATAAAGGTGTCTCGAAATATGTGATTTGTCATTGCCAAACCAAATTGCAATGCATATTTTTAGTATTCAATGTTTGATTATCGGTAAACAAGAACTTGGCCAAGCAAATTTTCACATAAATCTATGCACGGCTATGCATACCAATAAGCAATAAGGACAAAATGACTTTTTTTAATATATAAGAGGGGGTAAACGAGCATGTGGGTCACCTGATGGAAAGCCACCCATGGAGATCAGCAACACCAAGGGGGTCGCTTATCGGTGGCTAGCGTATACTCCTTCCTTTCTTTCTTCTTTCTTTCAGGTGACCTCACACACTCGCAGGAACACAACAACCCTCAAGAGAATTGTTATTTGGCTTTAAAAAGAATGTTATGATGAACTGTTGAACATTTCATTTTGCCAGATTAAACAGTTTCTTTTAATAACTCAAAAGTATAGTTTCTGTACTGTAATAATTTTAGTTTCAGTAAATAACAAACAAAAGATAAGACTATTGCAGTTAACGTATTGTAACCACAACGAGCATAACAATCTCCCAGGCTTATTTATTATCTACCATTTAGACCAGTGCATTCGTACGCAGAATTATATTATTCAGGTTTGAGTAAATAAGTTAATGTGTTCATGTTAATGAAAATTAATCTTCGCGTGAAGTGGAACGTGTGGCAACTTGCAATTGTTTCTTACGTCACCATTATACCTGCTGCACAGGTTTCGACATAAATTACAAAGTAGGTGAAGGATAATGTAAACTATCTCATAATATTGTCCTATCTCTGAATAATGCGCTCGAAATAAGCACAAAGGGTTTAAGCAAATATAGTTGCGGTAATGTTAACCACTGAGCGATGCATCCCCATCAAAGAAGCTAATGAAAAAGATGTAACAAAGAACGTTTGATGTGGCAACCAAAGTTATTTGGTAAAAAGTAAAAAGATTTTCTAAAATAAGCCGGGAGATTGTGTTTTATAATAAAGTTTCCATTAGAATCCTTGATGAATCGAACCATTAAGCGACGGGTGGTGGCGCCGTTGCCGACGCCGGGCTACGCAACAAATTTCCGTCGGCGTCAGTCTATTCCCTCCCAACAGAATTATCCGCAGGATGCTAATCTAGACAATGGGATTCGTTTGAAAAAAGAAAACACCCAGCCGTCTGCATCGCTCCCTCATTTAAAAACTCAATAGCACGCTATAATATGATGAGAGTTTCCCCTCGGTTTAGTGGAAACTTTCCAACTAATAAGCTTGCAATGACTCCTGTTGATGCAAATTTCTTACTACGCCTAAAACGTTCAAAAGCAATCTGCAACTCTATAGGAAAACTGTAATACTTATTATAAAAGTAACTTATATTCAGGAGACGGAAACAATTCGGAATAAAAGAAGTCGGGAAACGCGGTTACGATTCAACACAGCCGAGAGTCACATAATGTTTAATCAGCCGCGCAAACACTGCCTCGCCAAACAAAACCAAAGTCAAGGCGGACGTTATACGATATGGTATAAAATAACAAAAATATTAATAACGTCAAACCATTCCGAGCAGAGAAATCTCAATAATCGTTCAGCAAAATAATTTATCGCATTAGATGAGAGTAAATGGACCGAATCTTATTCTTATTTTATACTAGCTTCTGCCTGCGGTTTCCTCTTGTGATCATCACAGTACCGAAATAAAAACTAATAAAACGTATCCTTTTGAGTCTATCCCGATCATATTTCTTTACTAGTTGGTACCAGCGCCACGCCACTACACGCCATTATTTTAATATTTTTCGGGATAAAAAGTAGCCTGTCGCACCCCTGACCATAAACTATACTAGTAACAAAAATCATATCAATACATTCGTTCCATTCAACGTGAAACAAGCACTTTGGTTCAAAGATCTTGATGAACCACTTACACCCCAAGTGGTTCATCAAGATCTTTGAACCAAAGCCAACTTCACCTGCACGTGGTGCACCTTGCTGACTGACAAACGAAGCTCTGGCGAAAAGAGAGGTAGGGAGCGTAAATGTAAGCTACCCGACTGGAGAATGTACCTCCACCTCACAGAATCCGCAGCCAAATAACAATTCCCTTGAGGGTTGTTGTGTTCCTGCGAGTGAGTGAGGTCACCAGAAAGAAAGGAAGGCGATGCTGCGTTGGCAGCGGGGGTGGCGGCGCGCGAGCAATATTTTATGTTGCGAGCGTTAATATGGCTACGGTAACCGCTTCACATCAGGCGGGCCGTATGCCACCCGTCGTTGTATAAAAAAAAGGCTTCACCCGGGTAGTTGTTGTTTAAAAAACTTCTTTTTTTTAATTAAAAGATCAAATTTCCTTATGTATTGCCAAACATTTATTCTCACAAACTTTCAGATTTATATTAGAGGAATTTTAAACTTTAATAATCAGTGCATTTTAAACTTTAATAATCAGTACATTGCTAAAAAATGCACTAAGTGCCGACGAGCATTTCAAATTTGAAAAACATGTCGCCCACAATAATTCTGAGTTACCAAGTCTCGTTTAAGCTCGTCGCGTTCGCAGGATGAAATATTCCGAGCAACATTTCAAATCTAACTTCGAAGGTATGTCGGGGCGAGGAAAAAATAATATTCGTTTGTTAACGAATAGCGGTGGCAGGTGCAGATCTAATGCAACACGATCTTCATCTAGACGGCGACACGAATAATGTTTACATCGCGAATGAACCGCGTTTTTACATAAAAACGTGACACGATTATTTAGAAATTGAGAATTTCTGCAAAAAAGATTTACTGCATTCTAGAAATTAAATACGAATCGGATTCGACATAGAATGAGCATTCTTTTATCCCCACGATTCTAGGTCAATTGGATTGGATATTCTAAGCACAATGTGTATAACAAATACGATTTTGTATAAAGGCTCAAATGAGAATTTCTGCAGGAAACATATACAGCATTCTAGAAATTAAGTACGAATCGGATTTGACATAGAATGAGTAGGTATTTCTTTATCACCATGATTCTAAGTCAATCGGAATCATTCCAAGCATAATTTGTATAACCAATACGATTTTGTACAAAGGCTCAAATGAGAATTTCTGCAGGAAACATATACAACATTCTAGAAATTAGGTACGAATCCGATTCGACATAGAATGAGCATTCCTTAATCCCTAAGATTCAAGGACAATTGGAAGTATTCTAGCATAATTTGTATAACAAATACAATTTAGTACAAAGACTAAATGATTTGGTACATCATACACTTTATTTAGATCAAGGACTTGAATAGGACTAGAATAGACTATGTCCCATAGGTTTTTCTCTTTGTCTATCAACTTCAACAACACATTTATGGGATAATCCCTGCTGAAAATTATCAAATGGATGGATAATATAGTGACTTTAAATGTATTCATCGGCTTTGTTGCACGGAATCCTAAAAAAACAAGTTCGCTAAAGCCGCAATACGGTAACGTTTATCTAAAGCCTATCGGGCAAGTTTCCAAGACGTCATCGAGACTAGCGAGGGGCCACGCCAGCACTGATCTCAAGTCTGTAAGCCAAGGAGCTCGGTCACCTTGTGCCAAGTGTTCGGCTGCTAAGTCGCATTTACATCCCTTTAAGTTACACCTGAATTTGCAAAGATAATTGCGGGATGTTTGAGCAATATGAGGTCTGAATTGCGAGCAATTAATAATGAACGGCACGTCCTTACCCACATCATGTCGTCCCTCGTAAATGTCGCGCTTTGAAATAAACTCGATCGTTGCACGTGTTTGTATTGACAGTGATTTTCAGTGGAGAAGCTACTTCCGTGTGCCCTGATTTGTGTTTTCTTTTGTATATATTTAGAAGGAATCTGTCACGTATTTCCTTAAACTTTAAGTTTACTAGTTCCATTTGTCGCCAGCATGAGATTGCGGTCCGCTATCCCTAGAGAGAACCTCGAGGCAGTTCGGTATCAACCACCACAAACTTTTCTTATCAAGCCGGTGGCAGTGTCACAGAATAAATAATTATTCGACGGCAGTGCAGTACTAACAATTCAAGAAACCTCTGGTTTTCCATAGAAGGAGTCTCAATTTAGCTGTATTTATATTTGTGTTTGTCTTATGTCTTTGCCCAATGTGTGAACTCATTATTTTAAATATGTTTACTTTTGAAACTCAGTCAAATTATTATACCAAGTAAATATAGAAACATTTCCAAGCTAATTTGGCACTCTATGCAATAAGACTATAATAAAAAATAGGAAATAATTTATCGAGCGACTAAAAAATACTAAATGGGCGACCGAAATACTGGGTTAGGTTAGGTTTGGTATATTTTATATCTTCTTTAGTTGCCAAGTTAGTATAAAAGTTGCCTATTTCTACAATTTTAGTTGCTCCGTTAATTACTAGCCATAAAAAATCACTCACGAGAGATGGGCAAAATGTCGAACATTTTGATAAATTCCCAATAAGTTCATATAAATTCCCTATTCATGCCCAAAAATGGGTATTTAATTGAACATTTATCATAATTGCCCGTTCTTTGCCCATATCCACTCAAGATTAATTAATTATATAATGATATATCCTGGAGAGAGTTACGGCTTGTATACAACATCACATCAAACTTCTCAAAGGGGCCTCTACGCGTTGAATCCATTTGGCGCACGCCTATAACCTAATGACCGGGCTTATCCCGTGATTTTAGAATAGACAAAAATATAAAAGAAGATAATAATAAAAAACAGTCGAGTTTTCATTCGTGAACATATAAAAAATAGGGGTGCCACTTTCTTTTTTTATATCACTAGGGCATACCACCTGCCTGATGGTAAGTAGTTATGAACACTTACGGCACCGGGTGTAACGGGTTACCGACCCTGTAAAAACCTCTTTACGCCATTCTTTCTTCGTGAACACTTAGAAAAAGATGACTAAAGTCAGTCAATAACTAGTAGAAATCAACATTCAATTGAAATTTAGTCTAATACAGTGAAACATTTCGCCAATTGATTAATTCGATTAATCAACAGCACCGGAGTGTTTGATCAGTGTAATCGATGGCCGATTACACCACTATGTGACGCGGTGGGACGTGACATGTGACGTCTGACTGTACCTAATGGACAGGGGTCGAGAGGTAATTGTTACTGCTGGGGAAACAAGTACTACAGCCCCTAGAGAATATGGTGCTAGATGTGATAAGGAACTAAAGAAAATATAGATTCATACCTAGTTTGTATTTGAAAACAAGAAATTATAAAAAAACCGATTGCAAAATTTACGTAAAGTCTAGTATATTTTTCATTACAGATTTAAGTAAATAAGTTGAATATATTTTTTATAATCTTTTTTAAAATCCTGCGATGAGCAGATGAGCGATACCGCGCTCGACAGGTTTTGAAGAAATCTTTTTCGATACATAATTTGGCGGAAAAATTCCGCCATATTTTCTTTTATTTGATATACCCAGTACCATTCTAACAATTAAGACTAATCCGACGACATCTCTCAAGCAAAAATTCCATCAAGGCATTTAGCTACAGAGCGTGCCAAAGAAATATACATACATTCATACATTCGAAAGACATAACCTTCCTTCTGGCACAGTCGGTTAGTCAAAGAATACGACGTTGTAATAGTAGAAGAAATTTTATCGTAATAATACGTCGTGAGTGAAGAAAGATGTGTAAGTGTAAAAATGCCGTTAGAACTGAACTAAACAAAACATTGATTGAAAGTAAGTTTCCTAAAACTAAAGAATACAATGTAGTGAAAGTAAACGAAAAATATTTTTTTTCGTCAAACGCTTTACTTCACACCATAATTGAATAAAGAAATTAGTGTAACAAAATAACTTAAGAAAACATTGACTATAATGTCCCAGAAGAAAAAGTAAAAGAATTATTTACTTCATGACAACACTACATTACATTACATCCGAGCAGAAAAAGATAAAGGAATGAGTTAGTAAATATTATTACCTTTACAAATGTCAAAAATAATGTGACATTTATATAAACTTTCATTAATATTAATGAACAATATCTTTGCGGAGTCTGAATACGCGCTTCTGAATACGAAATTTTGCTAAGTAATCACAATGATGGTAACCGCTCACGCTAATTTTTCAGAACCCCCACACACTTAGCTTTTCAATTGGATATGCTAAACATAAAATATACAGAGCTCTGCAAAAATGTACAAAAATAGGGGTGGCACTTTCTTTTTTCTATACCACTAAGGTGGGTGAAAAACAAGCATACGACCTGCCTGATGGTAAGTAGTTATAGCAGCCTATGAACGCTTACGACACCAGCTATCAAGTGTTGCCGACCCTGTAAAATCTTCTCGACGCCTTTCTTTCTTCGTAAGGATAATTTATACATGGTAACCCTTGGACACTTGTATGGGAAAAATCTTTTTAGTCGCTCTATACTTACTAAAAAAAACAAAAAGTTATCCAGAAACTTCGGTTTATATATCGATTATGTAATATAAAAGTTTAACCCTGTCACGCTTGAACTGGTGGGATAAGTAACAAAAAAGTATAAACAGAAGGGTAGAAATTTAATCTAGGCCCTAGGCTCAAGTTCCCGGGAGGCAGGGTTGGCATGGTTGGCAGGGTGTGCGGGGGCGTCGGCGAAACAGGCAGAATACATTAACGGAAAGGGTCGCTCCGCCCTATCTCAACAACCTGCACGGTAAGCTACGACTTAAACTCCTCCTGAATAGGAAATTAGTCACATTGTGCATACTTTTTTACTGATTAAACCGATTTCATTAGACTACGCATTATCGATCATGAGTAGTCGACTGAATCTTTTTTTTTTTATTTATACTATGGTGGCAGACAGGCATGTGGTAGGGTGTTAGGGTGGGTGCAGACAAGCATACGGCCCGCCTGATGAGAAGCGGTTACCGTAGCCATATTAACGCTCGCAACATAAAATATCGCTCGTGCGCCGCCACCCCCACAGCCAACGCAGGATCTCCTTCCTATCTGGTGACCTCACTCACTCGCAGGAATTGTTATTTGGCTGCGGAATTCTGTGAGGTAGAGGTACATTCCCCAGTCGGGTAGCTTACAATTACGCTCCCTACTCTCTTTTCGCCAGAGATTCGTTTGTCAGTCAGCAGGGGGCACCACGTGCAGGTGAAGTTGGCTTTGGTTCAAAGATGTTGATAAACCACTTACACCCCAAAATCTAATCTAAATATATGATAGTAAAAGAACGTTGTTCGTTGCTAACCGCAAAAGTTTAGAATGGCCGATATGGCAATAATTTTAGATGTTTGTAAAGAATCCGTGGAGAGTTTTTATTTAACCAGAAAAATCGGTAAGCACGTCTTTGTATGTGATTTGGACAGGACAATGTCTATTGGGTCAGCTAGTCTTCTGTGTCTGTAAAAGGCAGCCGTTATTGACTGACTGTGTTTTATTTTCAATTTACTAAATATCTACTTAATCATTACCATAATTAATATACACTACTAGCGGCCCGGTACGTGCTTCGCTACGTATAAAGTGAAATAATTTGTACTGTCAACACTGAAAAAAGTTTCAATTTGACAGCACAATCCCCATCAGAAAAATGTTTAAATTTGACAGCAATATCCCCATTAACAAAATGATCCGCCATTTATTGAATTCATTTGTTACAAAAAATGTGATAAATGAAAAACCGCTCTACCGATTTTGTGCAAACTTCACATAAACCATCTACTAAATAGTCCGAACAAAGCCTAAACATTTGGTTTGGATAGGTGAGCCCGTTCTTAAGTTATAAAATTACAACGAAAAGTGGCATTGATTTTTATATATATAGATATGCTATAATCTATATTACTAAACTTAATATTTACAAATAGATAGAAATAAAACAAACAAAACAAACATTATAAGTAGGTAAACTGAAGAAAGTTTGTGAAGTTGATACTACACAACTCAAACTACTAGACGGATCGAGTAATTGTTTGTTTACATTTAAGTTAATTTGTTGGTTACAACTAAGTTTGGAAGCCAGATAGCTATTATGACGGGATGCCTACATCGTAATAGCTAAGGGATTTTTGAAAATTCCCACGGGATACCGGGATTTTTGATTTAATGTGACAGATTAATCACTATTGCACAAGGAAGTTACTATATTGGTGTAAACAAATGCCCAAATGTGCAATTAACAACGACGAATGTTTCGTTGATGACAACTAGTCAGAAAAGAAATCGAGTGTAGACAATACTTGATCATAAAAATTTTATCTTTAAGTTGTCGTCACCAAATCCACAAAAAAGTAACAACCTCCCTCCCCTATAAGATAAACTAAGAATAAATGAAAGACTTATAAGACCGCGTCGTATCCTATCTCAAACACAACTTTTTCCCGACGTTTCTTAGAAGGTTACGAAAGACGCAAGGGGACCTGCCAACTGGGATCTCTGTCTTGCAAAGGATAAGATAAACAAATTACGTAACACAGGGTGTTAAAAGTACAATTTTTAAATATGTATCCAAAATCGGACTTAGCGCATAGCATATAGAAAAAAATCAATCCATAGTGAATTCTAAAGTAACGTATTATCAAGAAGTTAAAAAAGCCTTCTGCAAAAATTTTTTATTTTTTATGCATATCCTTCAATTCTTTTTTCGTGGACGCTAAATTAATATACTCATGTATGTTATTTTTTTTACGTTGGGTGACAGACAAGCATACGGCCCGCCTGATGTGAAGCGGTTACCATAGCCACATTAACGCTCGCAACATGAAATATCGCTCGCGCGCCGCCACCCGCGTTATCAACGCAGCAACTCCTTTTCTGGTCTCTACTCTACAACGACAATGCAAAAAATAAACGATTGATTGATTGACCAAATATGATGAATCTTCCCTCAGCAGTATTCCCAAATAACTACGACATGGGGGCCTTCAAGAACAGTCAATATTTCCCTTAAAAGGCTGGCAACGGATCGGCGACCCCTTGGTGTTGCTGATTTCTATGGGCGGTGTTGATTGCTTCCTATCAGGTGACCCACATGCTCGCTTGCCCCCCCCCCCTATCATATACACATATAAAAAAAAAGAATCCCTCCAACGATTTAGGATAGTCTGTTGAGTGTTCCAATGAATTAAACATACGTACGTACTTCTGAAAAACATTACCCTGTCCCAGCAGTCGGGAAAAAACACCTAATGTACAGGTTCTTTAAAACGGGCACCGAAGCGATCTGAATGCGCCCTTAATGAACTCTGCCATCATATAAAAGGTGTTTGTTATTTATTACGGATTCTTTCACCTTTGCAAACTCAAGGCTTCACACTTCACGACCGCTGTAACTTGGCTTTATGGACGCAGCGTCATTTTTATAGTACTTACGACGTTTTAATGGCTAAACCACGATATGTACTTACAGTGTTTTAATGGTAGCAAGAATCTATATGCAGAAAAGTTATTGGTCAGCTTTGAAATTAGTTAAATATTTTAATCGCAGTTATCGATCTATCTATATAATAAACTAACTGCACCGACAGACTAATCGGTCCTGTCTAACTATGAATATTGAATTCGAATTGGTTTCGCGCAATCTGTCAAATGACTGACAGTTCTGTCAAACGCCATAAAGTTACATTAGAAAAGTTGATATAGTCGTTCAGTTTTCATAAATTTTCTAATTTTCCACGCAACTTTCTTATTTTTTTCTTTCATAAGAACTTTCCTCTGATAATAACAAATACAACAAAAAAAAGAAATAGCTAAATCGGTCCAGCCGTTCACGCGTGATGCCGTGTCAATGAAAATAGGGATTCATATTTATATATATAAACATGTGAAAGCGTTTTTCTTGCTTTGTCTTTCTTTCCGGTTTAATTTTTTTTTTTGTATCATAGAGCTTTTTGGAATACCACTGGGCTTTTTTATAAACGGGACGGGGGCCCACAACACAATCCCACCACTGTGTCTCCTGTGTAGCCAGGACTAACAGCGGCGACCGCCAAAAAAGGCAATAAACAGTGATGTCCATTGCAGTCCCGGGGATAAGACTACGGCTGCCTTGGAACTCACAACGAATTTAATCAGAAGAAATTAGTAGCAGTAAGAAGCTTTTGAAATTTGACCACTACCAATGAACAACTAATTCTAATTCAATTAGTGTATATCTAGCTTTTCTCGTGTTAAAACTCATTTAATACGATATTACAATAGGCTAATCAGAAGAAATTATTAGGAGTAAGAAGCTTTTGGAATTTGACTTCTTCTCTTAGCAATGTGAGAGACAGCAATATGGCAAATAAGGCACCGGGCTTGTCAATATAATATTTATGGCCACCGCAGGACCGCTATGTTATATGATGGGTACAGCAGAACCATAGCGTAAGTTTGAGAAAGATTTACGCTACTACTCACGTTTACGTCGACAGTATGAATGCGGGCTGTGGCACAAAGTTTCTGAAACTCAGATTCCTACAAAAATATCAAATGAAAAACCCGAACGCAGCAGTGACGTAAATCTATGTCAAGCTTGTTGTTGTTGTTGTTTTTGTATTCTACAGTGTACTAGATTTGTATTTTTACAGGGTCGGCAACGCGCGTGTGATGCCTCTGGTGTTACAGGCGTTCATAGGCTACGGTAACTGTTTTCCATCAGGCGGGCCGTATGCTTGTTTCCCACATTGGTGGTATAAAAAAAATAAAAATTCTCTTTATTGTACACCAAGTAAACGATAATTACAATATTATAAGGAAATGTTATGTACAAATGCGGGCTTATCTCTTTTAGAGATCTCTTCCAGCCAACCTAAGTGTTTGGTAGGAACACATACAAGAAACGTGAGCGAACTTATACTAGGAGCTCAGATAACGTTGCGTATCGACTTCCTGACGACCTCTCAGACGAGCTCGGTGGTCGAATGGTTATCAATGGCCACTTTGACTCCGAGGTCGTGGGTTCGATTCCCGCACAAGACAAACATTTGTGTGCATGAACATGTCTGTTTGTCTTGGCCTGGGTGTTTTCTATGTATTATAAGTATATATTTACAAAAAAAAAGTTTTTAAGTACATCTATCAGTTGTCTAGTACCCATAACACAAGCTTTGCGCTTAATTTAAATTGTCCAGAAATATTTATTTATTTATTATTTTATTTATTCTAAAAGAATGTAGTGAACTTTTTTTTCAGCACATTTAACAGCAGTGTCATTACAAACATGCAAAGCTGTCGAAAACAACACTAATGTAATAATGACGGAAATAATTTCATAGCAGTAGGAAAAACTATATTTATTACTATTTGACAATCGATCGTGTCCACATTATATGTCATTTTACATTGTCAGAAAAAAATAATTGCTTACGGATTGCAAGGGTGGAAAAATGTTACAAACGCGCCTATTAACTACATAATGTTACAATAAAGCACTCGTACTGTTCCACGTAATTACATTTATTTTAATTTTTACTGATCCGCCGCTAAGGCATTATCAAGGTAAACATTAAAAAAATGATAAAAATGGTTTGTAGATACACAAAAATCATCTGTATACCTTAATAGTGCCTTAGCGGCGAAACCGGTCGGTAAAAATAAAATAAATGTAATTACGTGGAACAGTACAAGTGCTTTATTATTACATTATGATAATAATGTTCCACCAAGTGCCAACAATCAACAGTATCAACTTTATTAACTACATAACACATGCGTCAACTCATTTACTCTATTGGTATTTGTAACTCAGAGACGCAACACCAAGCTACATATAACAAAGCAGATCCTATACGGTATCGATTCCCGATTATTAATGATACTCCATTATGGGATACCATAAAATCTAGCATGCACGCCATTACGCTACGAGGGTTTATCCACGGTTTAATGGCGTTCCGACGCCATACGAAGCACCTACCGTACGATACTGAACTTTGCGTATAACGCAATAAAAATGTACCTACTACCAAAAACTACCAAACAATAAAGCGAACACTGGGTATAAGACTTTACTGCTCATCATAAGTTTATAACGTTTTTATGTTCCGAAACCAAATTACATTTTTTTCAGCGCACCTAGACTAAACATTTGTTTATATATACATAATAATACTATTCATCTTCTTTTTCAAAAGGTTTGCTATATTAGTTTCTTCTTTTGTCTCTCACGAATGCTTTCGACTTTTCGACGCCCTTGCTACTCTTTATTCTTTTATCCAACACTTTTAAGTTTGGCTGGTAGAGATCTCTTATAGGGATAATCCAGCCTTTGTACATGTACTTGAAATTCTTTTAGTTATATTGTGTATAAATATATACAGGGTGGAAACTTCTAATGTCACCTGGAGGAAAATACTCTTAATACTGTAAATAGAAATATTTATTCAAAGAAAACATTATTTTATTTTGGAAAGGAAAGAAATCTACATTCGAAGATTTTCGAAAATTCGCTTACCACACCCGGAAATTGAACCGACTAAAATCTATAAAAATTACACTCTGCTGTACTTTTATTGCATCGATATTTAGGGTCAATTATAAGGATAAAATCTCTCTAATAAATTTGATAACTGATATGAAAAAAAACCATGAAATTCTGGACTTATAAATTCAGTGGGTCAAGTTAAATGGGTCAAAAAAAGAAACATTTTCTTTGAATAAAATTTCTATCTACAGTACTTTTCCTCCAGGTGGCATTACAAGTTTCCACCCTGTATATGTTCTTTATGTATCTACAATAAAGATACTACAAACAAACAAGCATTTTTTACCATTTTACGATTAAGAGCAACTCTTAAAGATATATAGAGTCAAAGATACATAAATAACGTTTCGAAGACGGATCGTAAACATAAAATATGTTACCATTCCCGTCATTGGCCGACTTGGCCCTAGAAACATCGTTCCGTCGACCTAACTCTACTTTATATCGGTACTTCCAGAATTCAAACGCCAAAAACATTTATTTGATTACCCTGTCTCCAATTAAGTAAGTAGAAACTGAGTCGCCAGTTTTCTTAAGGAGGTACTTCTTAAGGCACGTAAATTGTGAAACGTGTCATTTTTCTAATTTGTTGTATACATTGAAATAGTTAAAGACATTATAGTAACTGGTTTCATTATCCTCATCATCAGGTCATTTTAGTCTCCACTACAGGAGCACGACCCTGTCTCGTCCGTCCTACACGGAAGGAGGATTTGGCCTACACTCCCCACGCTGGACAAACGGGTTGGGGAGGCCTGATTGATGTTTGATAATGTATTTCCCTTAATCGCCTTGTACGACATCCACGGGAAGAGGCGGAGTGATTCTATTTTAGTCTGCCGGAAACCACACGGCCAACGTACAAACAAAGTAACTTGTTTACGTTAACTCAATTCTTGCACAAAGCCGCTGCCTTGTTGGAATTTGAAATAAATATCGTCATCATCATTATCAGCCTGTATCTATCCACTGCTGGATATAGACCTTTCCCAATGCTTTCCACCATGTGCGATCCTCCACTTTCCGCATTCAACATTTTAAAGGTCGTCGGTTCACCTAGAGCACTATCTACTACAACGTATTAAAACATTTTTCTCCCTTAATTTTCATTAATGGAAAATTAATTGTCATATGAAAATGTTTATATTTGGACGACCCTGCCTTCTTAATTCTCATTAAAAAAAATATGAAAAGATGTGGACTTTTTTCTTATACAACAAGGGTGACAAACCAGCCAAACGCCTTTACGACGAAATGTTTTTCCGAAAGTAGATATTACAATATAAATATAAATACAATACTACAAATTACAATATAAATACATACAATGTAAATAATACAGGCTTTGCTTAGTTTGGAACTAAATATCAGTGTGTAATTTGTTCAGGAATATTTATTTATTTAATCATTATTCGCAGTTTTTACATTTATTTTAGTTTTAGGTTAGTTTTATTTTAGTATTATTTAATTTTAGATACTTTAGTTTTATAGTTAAATTGAATGTATAATACATTCAATTTAACTATAAAACTAAAGTATAGCTTAAATTTATTTGAATAAAGTTTAACTTTAGACATTCGCAGTTATTTGTTGTCGTGAGATGTAAAAACGGCTGTTGCTATCGAATTTTGAAATGTAAAATTTAGTCGAAACTCGATGTTCTGCGTTCCGCGCGGCTCCGTCTTAAGCATTTTAGTCCATTTAACAATGGCTGTACAAGAGTAATAAAGTTCAAAATTTATTGCACGTGACAAGGGCCTGATTACTTCAACAAACAGCGCGTGAACGAAGCCTACAGAAATTATTACAAAATGAACCGAGCCCGCAATGCCATAACAACTGAGTGCCAATTTCTTGGTAGAGGTTTCCTTTGATACTTCCTTTTCATTTTTAATGGTATTTCCAATGGATTACATTGCATTTTTTTAAGAAAATTATAACAGAAATTTATTAGAATTTTACTATATTGATCCTTATTTTAAAGATGTAATTTTTATTGTTCATAATCTTAAAATGATGAAATTAATTATTTTTGTATTATCTACTACTTACTACAAAGCAATAAACTGAGGAATTGTGGATTTGTAGACATTTTGGAATATAAAACCCCGTAATATGAACGATCGACGAGCTCGGTGGTCGAATGACTGGCAATGGCCACTTTGACTAAAAGGTCGCGGGTTCGATCCCCGCACATGAAATACATTTATGTGCATGAACATGTGTGTTTGTCTTGGTCTGGGTGTTTTCTATTTATTATATGTATGTTTAAGTATAGTATCAATTATCTAGTACCCACAGTACTTTGCTTAGTTTGGGACTAGATGGTAGTGTGTGATTTGTCCAGGTATATTTATTTATTAAAGCCATTGTAATCGCGAAAGTGGCGCCACTTGGAACAAAAAATCACATGTCAGCGTTTAGGGCGAATATCAGAAATATTACATATAGATGTACCCTAAGAAATATTCAGTTTGTTAAAAAGATACGAAAGTTTTTTTTGACATCATTATACCACTATCGAGCGGTTCGCTCGCCATCGGCAGGAAATACATCCTGACACATTGTAGCCAAGATGTTCACGAACAGGGGCTTTACCACAAGCTCTAAACGCAGGAATAGAACTATGATGGTTGCGTATTTATCAATGAATTTCATTCATAAATTCGCAACCATGATGGTTCCATTCCTGCGTTTAGAGCTTGTGGTAAGGCCCCTGTGCGAATCCAGAGGTTTTCTTCCACAGATTCTCAGGTTGACGAATGATTTACCTGCCGAGGTTTTCCCAAGACAGAATGGAGATCTAAAGAAAGGCGTGAAGATGGTTTTATAGGTTCGGCAACGCATAAATGATGCCTCTGGTGTATCGAGCGTCCATAGGCTGCGACGACTGCTTCTCATCAGGCGGGTCGTATGCTTGTTTGCCATCTTAGTTGTATAAAAAACTCATTTGTAGCGTTTGTGTAAGAAAATACCTTATGGCTTTGTATCATGAACAGACAAACTCGGAAAGCTACTTTCTTATATACTATTTATAGATAAAACACTTTCTTATAAATATTATTGCGAATGTTAAGTCAGAAGAATCAGAGATTTTCTCCAATTAGCTAAAAGAAATAGAGAATGTAGTAATAAATTCTATTGTTTAAGTCATTCGGAGAGCAGAACAAAAAGCAGAAATGCCAGCGAGCTCGAGCATACATATTTTATTGCAATTCTTTTGATTTTGTAACGCTTTGCAACAATTCAAAGCTGCAAATGGACTGTTTCTAGTGCCTCTGGAGCTTACTACATAAACACACTGAAACTGAAAAAACATGCTATTGTTTAGGATATATATATAAATGGAAATATGTCAGTTAAATCATGAAGTTTGCAATAAATTGAAGTTATATTTAAACTAATTGAATACAAACAAGTGACACAGCTTGGCCGGGGTAAAGGTCGCGCGGTATTTTATGAGCGCTGACCTTGAATGCGCAGAAGAGCATTTTTAAATAGTCAGTGCGTATGCGCGGAACTACCCCCACCACAACGTCCAGCGCTAATACAATACTGCGCGACCTATAACTTCAACAAAGAGATCGATAGACGCAATCGACTGAGCACATCCTCACAGTGCAAATACCGGAAACATTAAGGCAAGGCCAGTTCACAACGTCTACTCTTTCAAGGGGGTGAAGCAGGGGAAGGACGAGAGCTGGTGCGCGGGGCCCCGAACTCGCCTGTGATCCTCCGAGACAGATCGCGCGCTCACTAGTGTGCGCCTCCAACGCACTCGTACTTCTATATACGTGTAGTACGGTCAGCAAACCGGACAAATTACAATATATTTTTTATGTTACGGCATAGTGATTGCGGTATAATCTATATACACTACTTATAACTCAAGAACGGCTAAACCGATTTGGCTGAAAATTGGTAGCTTAGAACCAGGAGACGGATATGGGATACTTTTTATCCCGTTTCCATAGGTTAGGGGTAGGGTAGGGTAGGGGTAGGGTAGGGGTAGGATAGGGGTAGGGTAGGGTTGGGTAGGGGTAGGGTATGGGTAGGGTAGGATAGGGCAGGGTAGTGGTAGGGTAGGGGCCTACCCCTACCTATCCCGTTTTCATAGGTTAGGGGTAGGGTACGGTAGGGGTGTAGGTTTCAAATAAAAAATAACTTTTAGATCACTATTTATTTATACAAAACTAGTATGTACTGTAGTGAAACTAAAGGAAAGTCGGTGGGACATTACATTACATTACGGTAACATTTAAATAAGAAAACAACTTTTTTTAATTTTACTGTATTCTATAGGTATATGTAATCGAGCGATACCTAATAATTCCCTAAATTCTCAAACGTGCTATTTTAAACATACTGTAAATTTGAATACTATCTTCATCAGCAAGCAGAACCCATCTCAAAAAAAAAAAAAAAAATCGGTCACTTATTCAGAAACTTACTCATTACGAGCATTCACGTCGTGTGCTAGCACTGGATTAGAAATAGTGGTATTTATGTCTTGTTGATCACAGGCACTGAAACAATAAAAGAAAAATAATGCCAAATCTTTGAATAAAACTCCTGCTAAGTTAATAATATAATCTATAAGATGACTTACTCTGTATGTGTGAAAGTATCAGGTTCCACAGGAGCTAGTTCGGTGAATGACGGGTACTGCTGGCCGCTTTGCCTAAAACACGTAAAAAGTAAGCCCTGTATAAATGAGTGATCCTGGTAGTACCATTTTCGAAACGACGCACAGTGGTCCGGATTTTGGATATGGTGGACTTAGAACCCAAGATCAAAAAATCATACGGACAATTAAGTGAACGCTCATCAACGTTTGTTCTAGCGGTTTTCATGAAATTGTTAAATTTAGCGAAAAAAAAATATTGAAAAAAAATGTACGGAGCAAATCGGAAATTATTCTTTTTCTCAAAACGTTTAAAAGTGTTAGCAATGAAACCTATTGTAAACTATTGTATTACATTTATTTGTTAAATTTACAAAGAAATTTTTTGCTTGTACTTGCAGTCTTGGCGTTTATACAGGGTTTAACTTAAAATATTTAATTTAAAAAATAACATGAAATATATATTGTTTTAGTCTGTGAAGTGGTTTCGGGAAAGTAAAATACTAAGAAAAACTTTATTATATGCACACAAACATCAATTTTGAAAAAAACATATAACTTAATTTCATAATGATATTTTACTTCTTGGTTATTAGCGTTGTTACTGAAAGCGCAGTTAGTGACGGAATGACGCATTACCTGCTAATATTCCCCTCCCCCATTCCCAAATATTGCTATCTCTCTCTCTCTTTCACTCCTTTAATCCCTTGCTAGTTGCGCGCTTATGAATCGAATAAAACAGACGGGAGCTCATGTTGACGCGTCATTAGACATTCAACCCTTGAAGAGAACATACCTGAAAATGGTAAAGTGAAGAATTTACCTACTCAATCATGGCTGGATTTGGTACTAACCTGGACATTTACTTGTTTCTGCGAAAAGGGGACCTCAAAGACTACAAACGACTTCATCAAGCAATTTTGGATTGTGTTATGCTTGAAGAAGTTGCGCAAGAAGATTCGGAAAAAATATTGAATTTTGCAAGATCTTTCACTGTGAACTTAAATCGTCGATGGGTTGAAGCACATAGGATAAAAAAACATTCATGAAGAAGCATATGAACTGGTTAGAAACAAGAATTAAGTGGCCAGAATGTGAATCTGTAAATCTCACCGAAATTTTTGAAGGGATCGAGAATTTGGACCCTCGTTCTACAGAAGAAGGAGCGGCTGTTCTACCCGTTGCATCTACTTCGAAGGCGACTAGTGACGTGAGTACTTCTACAGACATTGCATCAAGGAAGCCATTTGAGGACTTGGGGAATAAGCAAAAGAAAAGGCGATCGGGTACATTACTCGACTATCCGGAAGAGGAACTGACTTTTGCTTTTGTCACAAAGTTAAAGTTTAATGGGAAAGAAGGTCTTGCTCGCATCATCGATCATCTCATGAAGAAACCTGAAAAGATTGAAGCTGTCGAATCACTTTTATCAACAGACGAAAAGAAGAAGACTATGCAGGAAGATCAAGCGTTGGCCTTAACTACTTCATTGGCTCTGTCAAAGTGGAAGTATCTCACTTTACGGTCTGCATTATCACAGCAATTGAAGTTTCCGTCTTACCACAAGTTGTTAGAGGCTAAGAAAAGGTGTTATCCAGATCCCACAGATATGGAAATATCAGAAGATACAGTGAAAGTGAAACTACAAGCACTTTTAGACGTGACAACTCGAAGAATCCTGCAAGTCGTTGGTAATGATGTAAATATATGCAGTGGAAACTTGAAGCTAACCTCCAAATGGGGATTCGATGGATCTTCAGCTCAGAGTAACTACAAGCAAAGAAGTGAACTGGCAGAATTCAACGACTCCACTGTGTTCATGACGAGCCTCGTTCCTCTGAAGCTAGCGAGTGGAAATGTTGTTATTTTGAGCAATCCAAACCCATCTTTAACATCTTATTACAGACCTATTAAATTTCAGTTTGCGAAAGAAACGACTGACTTTGTTAAGCAAGAACAAGCGGAAATGGAGGAAGAAATACGAAATTTGACTATTTCAAGTTGCGGAGACTTGGAAGTTACTCATGAGTTGCACATGACAATGATTGATGGGAAGGTGACTACAATTGTTACAGATACTCCATCTGCAGCTACGTGCAATGTTTGTCTTGCAAAACCTAGTGAGATGAATGATCTTTCACAAATGTTTTCAAGACCTGTACGAGAAGATGTATATCAATATGGATTATCAATACTTCATATGTGGATTCGAAGCATGGAGTGTCTTTTACATATTTCGTATAATTTGGATTTCAAAATGTGGAGTGCACGAGGGGACAACAAGAACCTTAAGAAGTTAAGGAAGGATATGGTACAATCGGAGTTCAAACAACAAATGGGACTTTTGATTGATGTTGTCAAGCAGGGCTTTGGAACTACGAATGATGGAAACACGGCCAGAAGATTTTTTTGGGAATACGAAAAAAGTGCTCAAATAACGAAGATTGATGCTGATTTGATAAAACACTTCGCAGTCATATTGCAAGTGTTATCTTGTGGGAAGGCTGTCAATATCGATGGATTCCGTGAATACTGCAAGAGGACCGCAGAGATCTTTGTACATCACTATCCCTACTACAATATGCCTACCCCTGGTACAATATGCCTTCCAGTGTACACAAAATGTTGATACATGGCGCTGACATATGCAAACATTTCTCTTGTATCGGAATTTTGTCAGAAGAAGCAGGAGAAGCCAGGAATAAGGACTTCCGAAATACCAGAGAGCGCCACACGAGGAAAACGGGAAGAATCCAGAATAATGAAGTCATTATGCACAATTTTTTGATATCTTCAAATCCTTATATATCTCATCTGAAACCTAAATACACCAATTTTAAATCATCAAGAATGTTTCCAGAAGCTATGCAGTTATCAATACCAGACGAAATAATAGAAGTTGAAGCAGAAGAAGAAATAGACGTTGATGAAGAAGCTCCTGAAAATGCGCCAGATCCTTTGGAATAATTTTTAAATTTTTATTTATATTAATGTGTATGTTATTTTTAGTTTTTTAATTTAGTTGCTTTTTTAATTGTATAATTTAAATTTTGTTTAGTTGAATTGTTATAATTTATTTTATTGTTAAATAGTTTATGTAGTTAAATGATGTATAATTAGAATTGTTTTTTTTTGTGTTATAACATTTATATGATGTATCGTGTATTAGTAATTGACTGTATTATGTTGGATTTTAGAATATATTAGTTTTTAGTATTTTATTGTAATTTTGTTCAATAAATTACTATTTAGTTGTAAATTGTATAATTAATTGTATTTGTTGAGATTGAAATGATAAATTTGCTTATATAATTTTATTATATGTTTTATGTTACCTACTTGTTTTCTTGAACCGAATTGTAATTTTTAAAAATTAATAATTAAATTAAAATGAAAACGACCTTCAATTATTATACAACCTGTCCCTTTTGATGTCCCATAACTTATTGCACGTAAGTACTCTACATCACTTATAAAAAATCATAGAACAAACATTGTTCGGGGCGCTATGTAGAGTACGTCCTTTAAATTATAGGACATCGAATATTTTTAACAATTATGTTATTAAATGCTATAAATGTGTTTTCTTTGTATTTTACTTTCCCGAAACCACTTAACAGGCCAAAAAAATATATATCTATGTTATTTTTTTAAATTAAATATTTTAAGTTAAACCCTGTATAAACGTTAAACCCTGTATAACCAAGACTGCAAGTACAAGCAAAAAATTTCTTTGTAAATTTAACAAATAAATGTAATACAATAGTTTACAATAGGTTTTATTGCTAACACTTTTAAACGTTTTGAGAAAAAGAATAATTTCCGATTTGCTCCATACATTTTTTGTTTCAATCATTTTTTTTCGCTAAATTAAACAATTTCATGAAAACCGCTAGAACAAACGTTGATGAGCGTTCACTTAATTGTCCGTATGAATTTTTTCAGCCAGAAATACTGATCTTGGGTTCTAAGTCCACCATATTCAAAATCCGGACCACTGTGCGACGTGGATGTATTTATTTTATAAAAACTATAAAATAAATACATAAATATTTACACAATTCCAAACACATTGACCTAGTCCCACACCATCCCACATAAGGTTTTTTGTCGTCGTGGGTACTAGGCAACGGTACACAAATACATAGATAATTATATAAACGTCCATGACGCGGGTACAAACCCGTACCCATACATTCATACAAATGTTTGTCCCTACCGGGATTGGAACTCGGGACCTTCGGCTCCGTAAGCAGGGTCACTACCAACTGAGCTATACCGATCGTCTACTAATAACTAATAAAAATAATAATCATTCACTTACTCTTTTTGTACTACAAACGAATTTTGGCCGGCATTGACAACATCCGTTTTACGATTCTTCGATCTAGAATAATAAAATATAAAATAAAATTAATCATACAAGATTATGATTTCACTTCCGCCATACGTACAAACTTTCGCGTTTATAATATTACTAGACTTCCGCCCGCGGCTTTGCCCGCGTGGATTACACTGTATATCGCCCATCAGTGGGATCAAAAGTAGCCTATGTCTTATTCCAGACTATCTATCTCTTTGCCAAATTTCGTCCAGATCCGTTTAGATACATATCTACGCATAAACTAAATAAAACTCTAAAACATTCGTAAATGGCGACAACTCGGAATCGAATCCGAGACGCCAAATAGCCAGTCCGGCGGCGTTTATATCTTTACATTGCAAGATCTGTGCCAAATTTCATCCAATTCCGTTCAGCCGTTCTGGCGTGAAAGAGTAACAAACATCTATAGATACATACATTCATATATACTCACAAACTTTCGCGTTTATAATATTAGTAAGAAGTAAGATATTAGAAGTAAGGATATTACTCTGCTATCTGTACTAACTAAGCACGATGACTATCGAAATGTTGATAAATTATTTTATAATTAAACAGGTACTTACCCGAACATTCCGTCGTTAGGTGCAACTTTTCGGCGTTTTCCTATAAAAGTTTTGCCATTTTTTTTACATTTATTCCCCATTTTAATTAAATAAACGCGTAAATTAGTGGCTAGATATTGAGTCACAGAGCGTCCGAAACCAACCTCCCACGGCCAGCGTCGCTGGTAAACTGAACAAACGATCGAACGACGCGCGAATCAAATTGTAATTTGGTACATTTTAATTGTTTTTTGGAATAATTGATCATTTATTAAAAATCTAATCGGTTATTGTGTTAAAACAACAAAAAAGCTGTCTTTTTTGAAAAAAAAAAAATTATCATTGTCGTTGAATATTACGAAACATGGAACATGGAAGTTCTTTTTTTAAGGTGATATTTAGAATTTTTTCACGGAGTTATTAATCCATTTTTTAATATTCTGTTCGGTTATTGTGTTTCTGTGTTTCTTTCTCAATATACAGTGTTTTTTGTGTAGTAGAATTCTACATAATTTCGATACACTGGAAGCTCAAACATCTATCTATTCGCCAGTTTTCGTGAACAGGCCTTGCCTTAAAAACCTAAGTGTTATCCTTAAAAGAATCCTTGTAGGAATAAATCCTTTTAGGAAAGGTTCTCGGCATTTCGCTAAGGAACCGAATCCTGAACAAAGAATTCGACGGAGAACCAAAGTTGTCGCCATAGCTCTCAGAGTCAGCAGGTTTAAGTGGCAGTGGGCCGGTCATCATCATCATCATCAGCCTGTATCTATCCACTGCTGGATATAAGCCTTCATCAATGCTTTCCACCAAATACGATCCTCCGCCTTCCGCATCCAGCCGCTTCCAGCCGTTTTCTTAAGGTCATCGGACCATCTAGAAGGAGGGCGTCCAACGCTTCGTCGTCCTACGCGCGGCCTCCACTCTAATACCTTCCTCCCCCATCTGCCATCACTTACTCGGCAGATGTGACCCGCCCATTGCCACTTCAGCTTGCAAACTCGAAAGGCTATGTCGACAACTTTAGTTCTCCGTCGAATTTCTTCGTTCCGGATTCGGGCCGGTAACATCTGCCGAGTCAGTGATGGCAGATAAGGGAGGAAAGTCCTGGAGATCTCGTATGGGGCGTCGACCGTCTTCAGAAGGACCGATGACCTCAAGGGAATGGCCGAAAGCGGCTGGATACGGAAAGCTGATGATCGCATAATGGCGTGAGTGAAAGGCATTAAGGAAAGTCTACGTCCAGCAGTTCGCAAAATATTCTTCCCAAAAAATAGTAGCTTATTGTAAGGACAGATTAGATAGACATACCAATTGTCTGACCGTAGGTTTGTTGGACAAACAAGGAGAAATAAACAGCCTAAAGAGATTGAGAAACTTGCATGTAAATACCAAAAGTTAGATTAATGCTCCATTTATTACCGATTCGTTGGAACGTCGTCAAACAAGAAGTTAAACTATGGGCCACATCTGATGAATAATAGCCGATTGAAGATGTATACAGAAAGTAAAAAAATATATGAGTGTGCTGTGCATTCCCTTTTGACACGGTGGTCGTGTGGTAGTCAACAAGATACACAACGTACATGTAAAGTTGACTTTGGCTTGAATATGTTAGAGCAACTTACACCCCAAAATATTTCTAACTCATGTTACATTCGTGTGTATAAGGAGGGCACTGACTCTGCAGGATGTAGACACATGAGTCGTCCATCTGTGCAGGTAATTAACGCTGACCGAGATATTTACGAACGCCCTGATATAAAATACGGTACAATTATATATAAACTACAGACAATTTGGGTCAGCACGCCTAGTGCTAATATTAGTTCTCGGCCCATAGGGCTCAGCTAATGAACATGAACGCAATTGCAGTCGTCGAGCAGAACGTCTTGAGTTCATATAACGAGATCCTTCATTACTTGTATCACAGAATAATATACTCTACTTGTATGCAAGCGCTGGCTTTCCGTAGTCCAAAATTAATCTAAAACGTAAGACCTATTTTTCGAATTGAAATATTCGATGGTAATCGGCTTCAGTTTCGGCGGTGGGGCCCCACCGCCGAAACTGAAGCCGATTACCATCGAATATTTCAATTCGAAAAATAGGTCTGAAGCCGATTACCATCGAATATTTCAATTCGAAAAATAGGTCTTACGTTTTAGTTATTATATTAACAAACATCTTCAGCTGAGTCGGTAGAGCCAGAGTTTCTACCAGCTGAGCTAATCATAATTAGCAATAATGAAATAAGTAGTTTCATGTTCGCAATAAAAAAATCCAATGGTAATCGGCTTCGGCATCGGCGGTATCCTGCCCCCTTACCACCAACTCTTATTGCGATTCAATAATTGAGTAGAATTCTTATTCATACCAATGAATAAGCGACTCTATTTCAAATTTAATAGAGTCGCTTATTCATTGGTATGACTAAGCATTCTATTCAGTTATTGAATCGCAATAAGAGTTGGTGGTAAGGGGGCTGATCGCACATTAAAATCCGGCATTTGATTGGGGGTGGCAGCGCGCGAGCGATATTTTATGTTGCGAGCGTTAATATGACTACGGTATCCGCTTCACATCAGGCGGGCCGTATGCTTGTCTGCCACCCGACGTAGTACGTAGTATAAAAAAAAATTTGATGTGCAAAATAGATTAGGTTAGGTTTGCAGTGTATTTATTTGATCTTACGTTAAACCGTATCCATAAAAAATGTTTTAAATGGAAGTTTTAGTAAGTACTCTGCTCGTGAAGTGAGGAGATCGATGGCGTCGTTACGCGCGGCAGTCTAATCGATCACGCAAGTCAAGCAACGTCCACCGTAGCCTGTCCATGGATGGGTTTATTTATCCCGATCTCTTCTAGTTTATTTTTAAACGTAGCGACAGTACAGCTCTCTCTAATATGCCCAGGCAGTTTTTTCCAAAGCCGTGCCGCACTTACAGTAAATGACGGAAAAAATATGATCACAACTCTTTGTTTAAAACCAGAGCATTGAGTATTTTTTTTTTTTTTTTTTTTTTATACTACCTCGGGTGGCAGACAAGCGTACGGCCCGCCTGATGTGAAGCGGTTACCGTAGCCATATGAACGCTCGCAACATAAAGTATCGCTCGCGCGCCACCACCCTCGCTGCCAACGCAGCATCTCCTTCCTTTCTGGTGACCTCACTCACTCGCAGGAACACAACAATCCTCAAGGGAATTGTTATTTGGCTGCGGTATTCTGTGAGGTGGAGGTACATTCCCCAGTCGGGTAGCTTACAATTACGCTCCCTACCTCCCTTTTCGCCAGAGCTTCGTTTGTCAGTCAGCAGGGTGCACCGCGTGCAGGTGAAGTTGGCTTTGGTTCAAAGATGTTGATAAACCACTTACACCCCAAATGTAATGGTATAAGATACCTCGCAAAAGACCACAAAATTTTATAACCCTTAGATATATAGCTAAAAATATTGAATTCTGTCAATAAAACAAAAATACCATGGCACCGGTAATAATGTTAATGGCCTTTAAAAACGATACACTTTAACTAGTTAACCACTTCTTGATTTATGACGTCATAATAGTTACGATGCTCGTGATGATAAAAATAGTACGTTTTATTTCCTGCATACGACTCTACACCACACATGGATAAACAATGTTGCTAAAACATTAGACAACACCTCTTGCTTTTAAAAAGTAATAAAACTGCAGTTATAGAATGTTGCAACACAAGTACAGTCAAAGCTCGGTGGTCGAATGGTTAGCCATGCCACTTTGACACCGAGGTCGCGGATTCGATTGCCGCACAAGAGAAATATTTGTGTGCATGAACATGACGTCTATTTGTCTTGGTACTGGGTGTTTTCTATGTATTATATGTATGTATTTACAAAAATATATATATATATATATATAAGTATAATATCAGTTATCTATTACCCATAGTACAAGATTTGCTTAGTTTAGGACTAGATCGCCATGTGTGATTTGTTCAGGAATATTTATTTATTTATTTCAGTCCGAATTTTGTTATTTTACAGACGACGACGGTGCAAGAACGGTAGTATTTCACTGTAATGTCTTCCCTAATGCTTTCAACCAAATACGATCCTCCGCCTTCCGCATCCATCCGCTTCCTTAAGCCTGCTTTCTTAAGGTCATCGGATCATCTAGAAGAAGGGCGTCCAACGCTTCGTCATCATACACGCGGCTTCCGCTCTAATACTTCCTCTCCCATCTCGGCTGCGCCAGATGAAAACCTAGCAAGTGCTCAAAATGTTCAGTGCGACATACTAGGTTTGTAAATAATTCTGGAATGATACATAGTGCACTTACTAGGTTATGAGTCTCTACTCTTACTCTGGTTATTTGTAAGATTTTCGCGCGGGTGTTTTTTTTAATTTGTAGGGACTTACTACTTTATAAAGATTCTGCAATAAAATCATTTTTGTCAAAAATGTCCCTTGCTAGGTCTTCATCTGGCGCAGCCGATCTGCCATGACTTACTCGGCAGATGTGACCGGCCAATTGCCACTTCAGTTTGCAAACTCTGAATGCAATGTCGACAACTTTCGTTTTCCGTTGAATTTCTTAGTTCGATCGTTAGATTCGATCACTTAGAGAAACCCCGTATCAAGCTTGGCTTGTCAAAATGTTATTCTCTCCGTTACACTGCTACTAGATGGAACCTATATACAAATAAAACCCGGAACAAATTATACGCCAAACATGGCGTAATCGAATTGCTGCCTTCAAGAATGAGTGTTCTATGTAAATAAGGGAAACACAACCGATAAAAAAAATTAAAAACATACATAAACGTTACACAAATTATAAAAACATTACATTGTCTAAAACGCTAATATTAATTGTAGACATAAACACACAAATAACAAACATAGAATAAAGTATCCATAAGAATCATAAAGAAACTGCGTTTTATCTAATTTTGATAAGATAAATCGTATAGAGGATCGTATTTGGTTGAAAGCATTAGGGAAGACATTACACTGAAATACTACCGTTCTTGCACCGTCTGTAAAATAACAAAATTCGGACTGAAATAAATAAATAAATATTCCTGAACAAATTACACACGGCCATCTAGTCCCAAACTAAGCAAAGCTTGTATTAACTGATATTATACTTAAATATATATTTTTTTGTAAATACATCCATATACTACACAGAAAACACCCAGACCAAGATAAACAACAATGTCCATCATCGTCAGGTCATTTAAGTCTCCACTACAGGAGCACGACCCTCTCTCATCCGTCTCAGACAGGAGGATTTGGCCTACACTCCCCACGCTGGCCAAACGGGTTGGGGAGGCCTGATCGATGTTTTATAATGTATTTCCCTTAGTCGCCTTGTACGACATCCACGGGAAGAGACGGAGTGATTCTATTCTAGTCTGCCGGAAACCACACGGCCAATATTTGTCTGGTGCGGGGATCGAACCCGCAACCTCGGAGTCAAAGTGGCCATTGCTAACCATTCGACCACCGAGCGTCACCTACATCATACATATTTATGTACATCATACATATTTATGTATGATGTAGATGACGCTTGGTAGATAGGAATATCAATTCATAGGTATTTCAAATAGATATTGTATAAAAAGGTAACGGCCATGTTACGCATCTCTCAAGGCAGTAAGTGCACGCATATTTACGGCCTGACGAGCACAGTGCACTCAATAGGATGTAAGGTAACGACGCAATTCTGCGCGCTGCCAACTTTACACTGCCACGTAATTCTACAAGGATCCAATAGCACATTTTATTTCAGTCGGCTGCAAAAATATATATAGCGTGTCTTTTCGTGAATAGATTTTGTTAATGAATCGATTTTAGTGGTCATTTTAGAAATATTCATACAAAAATAATGCATCCCACTACTGGTATACAGGTCTCCCCTCAATCAAGGGGGTTTAGAACATACTCCAACACTCTGCTCAATTACGGGTTGGCGGAAGTCAGTGTTTTCAAGCCGCCTAAAGGCTTGACGTAACGAATGTCATCTAACGACCGGGACCGACGGCTAAACTTGCCTTCCGTAGCACGGAGGAGCTCGAGATAAATAAACCCATCCATGGACAGGCTACGGTCGACGTTGCTTGACTTGCGTGATCGCTTAGACTACCAGGCGCAACGACGTCATCGAGCTCCTCATAAAAAAAATACTTTAGAAAAATATGTCGGACTAGTTAGAATTTAAACTGGAGTAGTCGCATTTTGCAAATTCATAATTGAATATATAAAACCAAAAAATAAATAACTCACTTATTCTAGAGTTCTAGGAAATTAAGAATTGTACAATTTCTTATTCTGTGCTTTAATTCTCGAGTAAAACAAATTCCTTCACGATACTGTATGAAAAATGTCGGCAATGCACAACATAACTAACAACCGTGCAGTTATATTTTATTTCATAACATTTTTTCTAATCTTTTGCGTGCTTCCATTACCCTACCACATGTCATTTTAAAGGCAACTAATTAAATTTGTCTTTATTCTACAGTATACTCGTAACTCCAAAATTAATACGAGACCAAACTCTGGGTCCAGGATAATGCTTAGATAAAATTGGGTATAATTACGACATAAACGTCGACATTATCCATGAAAATGACCCGAACCAATCCTGGAGGACTGGAGCTGAACACTATAAAAATACGAAACAAAACATTGTGTGTGTTTATTAAAAAGTTTTTATACTTCGTCTGGTACCAGACAAGCATACGGCCCGCCTGATGTGAAGCGGCTATCGCAATCATATTAAAGCTCGCAACATAAAATATCGCTCGCGCACCGCCACCACCGCTGCCAACGCAGCATCTCCTTCCTTTTCGGTGACCTCACCCACTCGCAGGAACACAACAACCCCCAGTAGAGGGACCTCTACCTCACAGAAATTCTCCATTCGGGCAGCTTACAGAAAGGAAGGAGATGCTGCATTGGCAGTAGGGGTGGCGGCGCGCGAGCGATATTTTATGTTGCTATTGTTAATATGGCTACGGTAACCGCTTTACATCAGGCGGGCCTTATGCTTGTCTGCCACCCGACGAATTTCGTGTCACGTTGTTTGTCCGCAATGGAATCCTAAACTACTAGAATCCTAGAATCCTAAAACTTTGCGCAGAGTGTGCAGTTTGATCCAACTTAAGAGATAGGATAGTTTATAACTCAACGGAAAAAATAACGTAAAAATATTTAAAGGCGAAACGAACTTCGCCGGGCCAGCTAGTTAAGATAAGTCATTCTTCGGTAAACGATTCAAAGCGCCTGTCTGGCTACAATAACTATGTATATTCTATCATTCACTAATCTTTTTCGTCATAGCAACGAGAACCGTCAAAAACACGGTATCTACTAAACATTTCGGTGATATCGTAGATTTCAAAGGCACTAGCTATATATACAGTATGATTAGGACGGACGCGTTTGCGTCATAGTACTACACGATCGGTTTCTAGCGGATTAAGTTTCAAGTCATCGATATTACAACAAAGAAAGGGCAGACAGTTCGTCGACACTGAAATTTGGAGGAAATTTTAGGCTGTTAACGTCAACATCACATCATAAAGACTCGAATGTGACTCACGACTATTACTGTCGTGTTCTGTCAATAAACGGTATATTAAAAGGCTTTTTCAAGGAACAAACAAAAAGGTACTATAAAAAGGATGTAGAACCAAGCACGTTCCCTTTAATACATGTTTACTGGGACCCTACGCGGTTTCATAAAAACGCGCGTTTGGAATTTACTGTTGACAGTTATCCCTTACTTAAAATCGTGGCTGAAATTTATATCTCTTTGTTCTACAACAAAATGTTTCTTCAGTTGTTTCAACAATGTCCTCTTTATATCGAGTTAGGTTGCGCCTCGGGTATTAAAAATTATATTGGGATTCTGAAAGTTCGAACCAGTTTGTTTTATGAGTCTCATAGGCCGCATATTAAAGTATTCCCAATATATTTTGTGTCATTGTGTCTATCGCTATATAGAGGTCATGAGTAGATAATAAAGTTTGATGGTAAGAATTTTAACTTTTAAAGAGTTAAGTCGAAACTTGTCAAACGTCAGGCTCGTGACGGGCGACGCGACCTATTGACTTCCAATCAATAACCTGGCGCCTATATTTTTGCTCAGAGAGACTTGACTAGTAATTAAGCAACATAAACCTGTTCGAGATAAAGTAGACCTTCAAAATAAATTAAATACAAGTAATAAAATTGATTCAATTCTTTGAAGATAGAAGTTGAAGCGACAAAAAAAATAGAAATAAATGTAATTAAATAAAGTCAAGTAACAGGAACTTGTACTAGATGCAATTAAGTGGCTGCAAATGATATTTGCGCGTGAGCACGGCCAGGCGTGACGCGGCGAGGTTAAATCGGGCTATGCTGCCCACGCAAAACCGCTAATTAGGAAGCGCACGCGCAAGGGCGCTGCACTGGCACGATGCACGCGCGACTCACCACACCAGAAACAAAGACACTGCACCACGGAACAAAAGATATAAGCACTGGAACAAAAGAAACGACTAACAAAACAAAAGAGAGGACAGGCAACAAAAACAATGGAGACGTAGTGGAAATACGAGCAGTATGGCGCGTTGTTTAGAAACAAAGGGATATTGTGTGAAATTATGTTTCGTTAAAAACTAACGCGTCAGCTGAAGAAGTGCCAAAGATAGCACGTTCACGTTTTACGACATTTAAAGTACAGTTTGCACATCTAGCCGGGAATCCCTTGAAGATGAATATGTAATTTAAAAAGATACCCAGCTTTAAATGAAAATTTTCTTTAAACAGACCAAACCAAATGGAATATTCCTTTGACAAAAGTTATACGACGGAGACAGTCCTGAAGTGCTTAGCCCAAATCATCGCTCCGCGGCACTTTTCAACTGCCAATTTTCCTTTCTTTGTTTTCGGGCGTTGTGAGTTTTTATGTGAACAGCGGAGACATTTTTTAAGAAAGTAATTTCTTAACGTTGACGTTATCGTTTCCTTTGATGTTATTCGAAATTGTACATTACATTCAATGTTTGTGCAAGTTGTTTTATGCGTCACTCATAACTCGCTAACACTGTGTGAAACAATGAATCAAAGCATTGAAATGAAATACAAGCAATCCAAAGATAAAGAATGTAACAAAAACGTAACAAATTCAGAAGCATTGTTTCCAAATACTAGGAACTACTCGACGTCACAAAGAATAATGAAGTACCGAAACGCAGAGACTGCATTTTATTTAGAGGAAGCACTTAGTTCTATTTCTGTGTCGCTATCGTGGTTGTAGGAAATCCTGGATACAAGCAGCACGTAGCAGTATAAACAACTCGCAGCGATCTACACATACATAAACGCATCTCTTTTATTGCAATCGTAAATAACACTTTCGTGAATAACAAGACATTTGTTTTGCTTTCAGATTGCACGGTAGAAATGTTCCATAAACAAGTAAGTAAGTAATCGCTGAATAAGAACCCAGTTACCGAAACATCAGAAATGTCTTTCATACTTTCCTTTCAATACAATAAGCCCGTGAAAGACCGAGCTTCGATCAGAGTTTTTAGCGAAAACAAATTTTCTCAGAATTTAGACGTAGCTAGTAATGGTACAATTAATTATTTTGAATCTCAATAAGTAATTGTATTTGTACCAATCAAGGCGTGATTTCTGTTTTTATATAGTCATAAATGAAAAGCCTACAAACTGCCGGGGAAACTTTTGCGAAGGAGTTTCACAAAGATTGGTATTTTTGCATTAATTCCCTTGCGTGTCTTTTATTTTTTCCTAATTTCAGCTCTTTGAAAGGGCACCGACTTAACTTTTCTAATTCATTCTTAAGTAATGCTGCTTTAATAAGCCAGCCGATGCGGAAATAATCTTCGAAAAAATGTTGTTGTACAAAAAATGAAAACAACAGATACATTTTTTGTTTACTGATTTTCTTCTTTTTACTTGCTTGCTCTATTTTACTTTCGATTTCATGGTGTAAAGTGGTGTAAGTACATTCGATGCAGTCCCATTTTTAATACTACATCGGGTTGCAAACAAGCATACGGCCCGCCTGATGTGAAGCGATTACCAAAGCCATACTAACGCTCGCAAGTTATATTCTACATTTATATCAGTACCCATTATTAATGCAAAACATAGCGGTTAAATACAGAGTTTATTATTCCCCAAGCTGCCAATGTGCTAACCCTAAGTGCTAACTATTAAGTACTCTGTGGTGCTAGGACGTATGATAATTTAGACTGTAAAGTTTACAGTACTAAAACTTTAGAGGTGAACAAAGGGATTTTCGTATTATAAATACAGAATCCTTTAGGGTATGAAGAGAACAACATCAAATTCGAGTCAACAGGATTGAGAAACTAGGGTTTTGCACTAATTATTTGACACGAACTTGCTTTTGCACTCATAACCTAAATAGTTATCAATGTATCATTTTACTATATACATTAACTCAAATCAAACCATGTTCAAGTGTTTATTTGATGTATATATTAATTTCATAGATAGCACATACAACGTGTAACTCCTAGTACGCAAAACCTCAAACACCCCAACTACTAGCTAGACCTACTACTACTACTAGCTGACCCGATAGACGTTGTCCTGTCTCCTAAACAATGAATATTGAATTCGAATTGGTCTCGAGCAATTTATCAAATGACTGACAGTTCTGTCAAACGACATAAAGTTTCATTAGAAAAGATAATATGGCCGTAGAGTTTTCTTAAATTTTCTAATTTTCCACACTTTCTTTCTCATTTTTTTCTTTCATAAGAACCTTCTCCTGACAATAACAAATAAAAATTGGGTGTGGCTGTGTCATGGACACGGGCGGCCGTGTGTTGTACGTGAATACGTTATATGCACTAAAATTATCTCAAAATGGCACGAGATGTTCAATAGTCCTTATTTAGCGTAAGAAATTCTTTGATCCTGCACCTATCCAGTGGTGTGATTGAATTTTGGATGCAGAGCATAGATTCGGAAAATTTAAAGACGTATTCACGTCAAAAGAATTATCGAAATCGGTCCAGCCGTTTACGCGGGATTCCGTGACCAAGAGAAATAGGAATTCATTATTATACTCGTATGTATAGATTCTATACTATATTGTATAGATATAAAATGTCAAAATAATCAGGCAAATTATAAGTAAATAATATATTACTTGAACAAATTTGGCCGTGTGGTTTCCGGACAGACTAGAATAGAATCACTCCGTTTCTTCCCGTGGATGTCGTACAAGGCGACTAAGGGAAATACATTATCAAATATCGATCAGGCCTCCCCAACCAGTGGTAGTGGAGACTAAAATGGAAGTGATGATGAATATATTACTTATATTGTCTAGGCATATATAGAAAGCCGAATGCATAGCCCAACACATTGAAGAAAATTTTTGAAGATAACATGGTTTCTAGATGCAAGGCTATTTGAACTAGAGTTTCTCAGTTAAATGCCATCGCGAGGTACACATTAAATATATTTAAATATTCTTGGACAAATTACACACGCCCATCTATCTATTCCCAAACTAAGCGACTGATATTATACTTAAATAGTTTTTTATTTAAATACATAAGTACATATAATATAATAGAAAACACCCAGACCAAGACAAGCAGGCATGTTCAAGCACACAAATATTTGTCTTGTGTGGGGATTGAACCCGCAACCACGGAGTTAAAGTTGCCAACCAACTAGTTGTTGCTAAACAGTAACAAGTTGCTAACCATTCGACCACCGAGCTCGTCATACACCGTCCCAATGTAATGTCAACAAATTCTGCATTCCTTCTGATTCTCCGTAGAGGAATGCAAGTGTTTTCCTTTGTCATTGACTTAGAGTTTACAACGTGCAGTGAGGAACAGACTCGTCCGCGCCATTCGAATTTCAATAAAACTTGAAGGGGAATAAATTGACGGCAGAGGGCCACACAGATATTGTATTTTCTGCAGCAGCTGACGCATCGCGTGCCTACAGATATAATAAACGGAATAATTGCCGTAGTTATAGTTTGTGGTGGCCTTAACGACGTATGGTGTTCAGAAATTCTTATTCTTTTTTTTATATATGGGAGAAGGGCAAGCGAGCATGTGGGTGACATTATGGAAAGGAATCTCCACCGCCCATAGAAATCACCACCAAGTCGCCGATCCATTGCCAGCCTTTTAAGGGAAAAATTGACACTGTTCTTTAAGGTAGTGTTCCGCAAACTTTTTGGTTTTAAGGTACATCTAGGGAAACGAAATTTTTTGGAGGTACACCATAAATGAAAAATCAGTTTTTATTTGTGTAAGTATTTTTCTTCCGTTCGTCTATTTAGCTTTATGAGATAACCTTATTTTTCCGAGGCACACCAACTAATGACCACGGTACACCGGTATGGCACGGCACACACTTTGCGGAGCACTGCTTTAAGGCTACCATGTCGTATTTATTTAAGAATACTGCTGAGGGAAGTTGAAAATTCGTGGTAGAAAATGTCTTAAAAAGTACTATACAGTTGCTGATCTCCATGGGCGATGGTGATAGTTTTCCACCAGGTGACCCACACGCTCCTATCATATTAAAACTAACCTCGATAGGCAAAGGTCTGACGCACAAAATGAAGACCTCATGCGGAGTTAAATATATTATTTATTCTTATAGCTAAAATATTCATCATGTAAATGTAATGGTCGCAATGTTCTGGAATTATACAACGATTTGTAATTATATTTCCAATCCCAACTATTGTTCTACTTCCGTCTGCAAACAAAGAATTGGTACTTGCTATTTCTCCAGCCCCCACAAATGAAACCTATTGTTTGTCAGGGCTTATTAAAAAAAAAAGAAAACGTTCCAATCGTATTACTAAAGCTATTATATATTTAAAAGACAATACTGGCAAATTAAGGCCGTACCAAATGCAAAACTGGCGCCACTCAAGGGAAGAATGAAATGCTCGCTAAATACACAGCGAATCAAAAACTTGTGTTACATGGTTATTTATTAACTCCCATAGTTTTTTAATAACTCAGAAAATTTATGATATTCTTCCTCTGCAGATGTCAAAGTAAATAAATAATAATAATAAATATTCCTGGACAAAATACACACTACCATCTAGTCCGCAACTAAACAAAGCTTGTACTATGGGTACTAGATAACTGATATTACACTTAAATACATTTTTTTTTTTGTGAATACATACAATACATAGAAAACACCCAGACCAAGACAAACAGACATGTACATGCACACAAATATTTGTCTTGTACGGGGAACGAACCCGATACGAGTCGAGTTAAATTATATAGATATGTTCGACCACCGGGGTCGTCGAATTGTTCCTAACACGGCCGTTTTCCGCAAATTTCCTTGAAACAACTGCAGCATTCATGGTTCATCAATTTTGTAAGTTTTATCGTGTAACACAGTTTTTTGATTCGAGAAGTATTTTGCGAATAATATATTTTTTACTCGAGTGGCGTTAGTTTTGCAGCATAGACGCCCTTAATATGTCAATCTATTGACTAACTGTTTATTTACGGCTGTGTTTGAAAACGTTCTTTGTCTATTAAGTTTATCTGAAAGACTATCAATTTCTCTAAGCCCCGATAACACAGATGTTACGAGTATCGCAGTCACGCACGTAAATAAAGAACGCAATGAAAAAATATCTCGCCATAAAAATCACGGTGTCATAAAAATACAATAGAATATGTGGCATAAAATTTGAAACATAAACCCGGAGAGTTCCACTGGATATTTTATATTGCGGTTGAAGGAGATAAATGAACGTTGTATTAGTATGACGAAATTGGACGAAACCCGAGGCCGGTGGAAAATGACGTCGGGACCTCAGAACACGGCCGTCCGAGACACGACAGCGTAAAATTGAGACTCGCATCTCTAAATCATTAATCGTGGATTTCTTTTGGTGTCATAAAAATTCGGTCTGGCTAAATTGAGTTTCGTCCGTTATAGAACTTAAAAACAATGTTAAAGTTTATATATTTTAATCAAAACTTAAACTTCGTCCACGACTAGCTCTATATCTCGTGAAATTTAATACAACAGACTGAAAATTCAGAAAACATTGTGTTTGCGTAAATAATTACACAAAACAACAAGTCGCTTATGAATCACTCTTCAGAAAATAATGCACAAAGCGTGTATGTCCAGGATAATAAACGAGCGTGAAATGAAATATGAGGCGGTCCGTAGTAAAATAAAATTGATACAACAAATTATAGAACCGAACAAAGAAAGCGAAGGAAATTGGCAATACGAAGCAGGGAAGGGCGTGGGCCCGGCCCACCCAGAGCTACACTTCCCAGCGCCCTTGGCACGCAATGCCGACGACACTATTGCGAATTATACGCCGCATAAACACATCAAAAACATCAGAATATATACAATTGTTACCAATAGATATATATCCATACAACTCACATATCTTTACGGCGCGATAAACAAGAGCGACAAAATAATATATAATTCCGCGACATTCATTATTCATTTTCAATATTTGCAACACGACTGGACTTTCAATTGCTACTATAAATCTTGCAACAGCAAATCCAACAGAGACAAAGTATCAGCCGGCAGCTAAAGCGCTGACAGTTGGACGGACGAAACTCAATAACGGCGCAGTGGAGATAAAATATAAAGAAAACATTGAAGCGGACTGTTCGCTGGGAGCTTCAGCGTTTCCGTCGATTCTAAGTAGAAGTGCAATCTTCGGGCTCACGTGTGGGGTCAACGTACCTGTTTCATAGCCCGTTACCGCAACCGAGTCATACGATCCTTTACGTGTTTAACTAACTGAACGTATTTCGTGACGTTAGCTTAAATGTCAACTAAAAGGATACATTTCTTGGAAGAAATCGAGGCTAGGCGGCTGAAGGATGTCTAATGCCGATAGTACCTGTAAAAAATAAAATTGTCGTTATACATACATGTCACATTTGTCATTAAAAAAGAATGCAAGCAGGGAGACCAAGCGCTAGACTAATGGAAAAATGCGTACGATTGTACACTTCGATTAATACTAGAACATTTATACATTAAGCAGCCGAGTGATATCTTTATTAAGCATACAATTTTGATGTTTTCCGGCCGTAACATAAAATACGAGCATAATTTATATGTCGAAATGCAAGTGCACACAAACAGCAACAGCACAGGTTGATCGATAAAACCCATGAAACTGAATAAATTATGACAAGAGTGCACGACGCATAATAATTATTTCGTGATAACGTCCAATCCAGGCCTTATTATCATCATAATGGAAGAGGGGATCGTCACCGAACCGTATCAATTTATAGATTGAATAAAATATTATACGCTCTTGAACCTGGGCATGCAAATATTTATAAATCTATAACAAGTCTGTTATTCAAATACGCCTCTTAATTAACACACATAAAACCCGAGCCTGATTCCCAGAGTTCCCTAATTAAGGACGTAAATAAATGTGCTGATAAGCTATTCTCGTTTGGACGCTGATTATATACGGAAACACAGTGGAAGCAGATCTAACGTTAATTAATGACTGTTTTCCAAAAACAATGTAAGTGAATATAAATTCACTTGTGTTGAGAGAAATTTGAAGTACATTAATACTCGTACCGAGCAGCAGACAGTACAGACACACTGAGATAATGAATGGTAATTTGCTGTGAAAGTTGCCAAGTCTCATAAGTTGATCATAATATTTGAAAGTAAATTAATTACATGTATAGCATAAGAAATATTATATCAGCACACAATGTCATATAACTTAATACTTCAGAAAACAAACAATGAATTGAGGTAAGTGGAATACATTATGAAAGCGGGAAACGGGACGCTGCTGGTATTATTGTTGACCGAAACAACAGACATCTGGTTACTTGTGCAAATACTAACGTTTTCATGTTTGAAGAAGCAAAGCATCTTGAGCTCGCGGAAGACGCGTTTGGAGGAGACGAGCGACTGGAAAACATTGGGCAGCTTCTTGAGAGCGACGCGCCGGCCATCGCGCGGATCCGTCACTGCCCTGGGAACAAACATAAAAATATTTAGACAACGAATAAAACTCTGAAGATATTTTTGTTGAAATCTGTTATGTTCATTTTATTTTAATAAAGCAAATTAGGTCATGTTCTTTGAGGACTCTGATTGATTAATACAGCAGCATATTTTTCCGTATATTTCGTTTGTTATATTATTCAATAATAGTTTTAAAATATGTATTATTTCAAAGTACAATTTAATAGTGTTGTAGAATCGTAGTTCTTGATCTCATATATATAAAACAAATGCATACTAAGGATATAATCTAAACTAGTGCTGGTGTAGATGATCCCTTATCTGTCGATAGAGGGAAATTTCCAAGACTGTAAACGGCATCGTATATGGCTTTTATGGGTACGTTTTTATGAGTCACCATGGAGATTCAGAGGGAAAACGATCTTGTTACTAGATTGCACAGAACATATGATGGCTTTTCTTTTTTAGAAAATGTAAATGCGCGCGAAACTGTTCAGGTGGTGATCGAGCTCTTTGGCGATATTCATGGAATGAACGACACCAAAACTTCTTTAATTAAAACACAGTTTTTATTTTATGTTACCATGACAGACCTGTCCGTTCATGATCATATATTTGGCTTATACGGGACTTAATAAATAATAAATATTCCTGGAGAAATTGACACTGCCATCTAGTCGCCAACTAAACGAAATTTATACTATGGGTACTGGATAACTGATACTATTAAACCGAATGTTTCCTTAACGGTCAATATGTTTGTTTCAAGAAACTGATCTTTAGAGTATATAATATGAACGATGAAGTTGAAACCGTTCGTGCGCTCGGGTGGTATATTCCTTTCCTAGTCCATTCGATACAATGTATAGAACCGAATACCCACAAGGTTCATAATCGATTACCGCTTACGCGATACGAGATGACAATACGCTATAGTAACAATTATCGCTGGCTACCAATCGAATGATGAGTATCCTGACGCGTATTGACATAAGCACCGGTAGAGCAGTTCAAATTAGCATAACAAAATTATTATTGTTGGACCCGGTGGCGTCTAATCACAATATAAACTAGAGCCGCTTATGATTTTAGTTTACTCACGGTACTCAATTGTTTGTTAAGAGTTGTAAGTCACTTCGAGACAAAAGGCCACAGTCCTATGGTCTATGTTAGATTTGTACTTTGTCACATATATTAATATGTATATGCACTTTTAACCAGTTAAGTTCTTCGAAAGTAGTATCCACGTCAGTAATCGAATACGCCTTCTTCTTATTATTATTTTTTTGATATGCTTAAGTTATAATTATAAAAAAAATGACTCTACTTATCTATATGAAATTGTTATCTCTTTTTACTAGTGCTAGTTAATACTGATATATAGAAATGTCAAAAGTAAATCGACTTTCCCATACAAAAGTGATCAGCTGACTGAACAATTGCTATGGAGACATTGTAAACTTTATTCATCCATAACGATACTCCATTTCGAAGTACGACTTATAGTGAAACTTGTTTTATTCACATTAATGAGTCGACTAACCTTTTTGTTGGTTACTCTGTAAAAAAAAATCGTAAAAAGCTAAAAAGAACAATATGAAAATCGATACTGGGAATCCAAACGTGCCCTCGCATTAAGGGACCGTTAGGTCTGCCCTTGCGATTATTATCGTCTGAACGGGAGGGCCTTGATATAATATCCGTTCGTGGAGGGATGCCAGGCGCGCCTGAGAGCAACGACCGGGCCGGAGCGAGCCCGTCGCATCGCCAGGGTTCCCAACCGTCCGGTTTTCGACCGGACTGTTAGGTTTTAGAAGGAATTGTCGGGGTCATGTCGCTAACTTCCGACCGGATGTAATTTGTCCGGTCAGATAACATTTTGAACGCGTCTGTCAAAAATCAAAAATGTTAAACGCGAGAGCAAGTACAATTTTAAGAAAAAATAATTTTCATTATTTGTTTTTACCTATCTGTTAAGTTGATATATCTGCATTTTGCCTAATAAAACTCTTTAATTTTTTTCGATTTTGACCTATTATGACCAGATTGTCTGACAGCTTGTCTGCCACCCTACGTGGTATAAAAAAAAATATATATTGTCCGATTATGGCGGCTGGAAAAGTTGGCAACCCTGCGCATCCCCCGGCGCCTGTCCGGTAACCCGGCACCCGGCATTTGAACATTTCAAATTAGGAACCGTGCCTGATTTATCACCTGTGAATTTGGACATCCGAATACATGAACAAATACAAATAATTGATGGTTTCACTTTTGCGTAACGCCTATTGAGTTTTTGCGCCGATACAAATGGAAATTGTGAAACTATTCAATATGTAACTGGGAATTATTTCCATATAAATACGTCGATTGGTTAAGTAAATGCGTCATAGAAGACTTGATGACTTGATACGTACATAAATAGTTCACGCCTTTGTTTTTATTATATACAGGAGAAGCTATGTGGTTGACAATAATGTTGTTTCTATAAATGTGGCATAGGTACCTATACTAAACTGCATCAGAAAATGGTTCCTGCTGTTGCATAGATAGCTAGCTATAAATAGTTGCATAGACTATCGACATCCTTAACATATCGGCTACTTAACAAACTTGCTATCTTTTTGCTTATCAAAGGCAAAATGGCGCCAATTTTTCTTGCAAAAATCTGATATTACCCTAAGTACGAAAGGCGTTAAAAGGTTTTTGTAGGGTCGGCAACGTGTGAAAGATGCCTCTGATGTTGCAAGCGTCCATAGGCTACGATAACTGATTTCCATTAGGCGGGTCGTACGCTTGTTTACCGCCCTAGTTGTATATATAAAAGTTTCTTTTTTATTTTCGTGCGATATGCGGTCTCTTGGACTTTAATTGTGAATTTTTGAAATAGAAAGATTTAATCAAACGTCAGAACTCAAAACAGCAGTTGAATGCGGGAAACCGAGTATCACATAATATAATGGAAAACTTTACCAAACCCCAACCACTAAATCCAATAGTGGCTATATACAGGCTGATAATGATGACGAAGACATACCATTCACTATGAAAACATTGCACTCCTTATTTGTCAGTCATCTATTTGTAAGAACTCTAGGCCGGATTCAAGCCCACGGGGCCGAAATCGAGATTGAGCGAGTAGATTCGTTGAGAGTACCAGTATGTTGTGTTGTCCATTGATTCCAATGGAAAATGTATTTGATGATCATTCCTCAAGGACAAGATCGATCTCAATTATTTTTCGAAACAAAAGTCAAGCATGTCGAGGTCTTTAAGTGTGTCAAGTTTCATCAAAATCTGTTTTGGAGCCTACTCATTTCCAAAAGTGTCTTTTCGGCGTATGTAACCATTCCGCTTGCTCTACTCAATAGAGCAGTGTTCCGCAAAGTGTGTGCCGCGGCGCTCTGGTGTACCTTGGTCATTAGTTTGTGTGTCCCGGAAAAATAAGGTAATCTCATAAATCTAAATAGACATAAGAAAGAAAAATACTTTCACAAATAATAACTGGTTTTTTCATTTTTGGTGTCCCGCCAAAAATTTCCTAGATGTAGGTACCCTAAATACAAAAACTTTGCAGAACACTGCAATAGACCATCAGGCGCAGTCTCCATAATTGAATTTAACTAATTAACCGTACATTTTGCGGTTTATTTTCATAGCAACAAGTTATGACATAAACACCAATGGGCATTTCAATTTGTCAGCTCGTAAACTGGCCGGGCTATTAGCGTTACATTATTAATAATAAAGATGTATTGAATAATGCTCGTTAACTTGTAATACAATTCAAACAAGATCGTTTTAATTTTCAATTTGTATGGTAAGTGTTATTGTTATTAATATTATGAACAATAGAAGCATCCAATTTACTTAAATCGCCAAGGAAAGAGGCTACTAACATTTTGGTAATATGATAATAAAACGATATTATTATCTGTACTGAAAATCATAACACTATCAATGCAATTTATCAGTTTTCGTGGAATAATAAATGTTCTGTACATACTTCGATTAAAATGTTGCCTAAACTACCGATGCAGACCAGTCTTTGGTTTATTGTATTATAAAAACTTTATTGTACAATCGGAATCAACTCATAATCATCCCACTGTTGGGATACGAGTATCCTCTCAATCGATGGCGTTTAGAGCATACCACCTGCTCAAATGCGGGTTGGTGGAGGTCGGTGTTTTCAAGCCGCCCTAAGGCCACTGACTTGGTTTAACGACTGTCATCTAATGACAGCAAGCTTACCGTGCCCTTCGAAGCACGAGATAAATAAACCCATCCATAAACAGGCTGCAGTCGACGTTGCTTAACTTACGTGTTCGATTACACTGACACGCACAACGACGCTATCGAGCTCCCATACAATAAAGAAACATAAACACATAATATAAAAGATACTTTAACGTAATTGCGGTCAAGCATAGAAAACCTGAAATGATGCTTATAATTTGGCGGGACTTGTAGGGACTCATTGGTTTTGTTCAGAAGTCTAGTCAAAATTGAAACAGGCTACGTTCTAGGCCGACCGTATATAGGTACAATATGGATAAGCTGATCACTCACTAGATTAGTGCATGGGTAAATGGGTCGAGTTAGTGCACGGGCAAATGGTGCGAGTTAGTGCCCGGTGCCCGCGCTATGCCTACTCTACTGTGATGTAACGCGACGTAATGAACAGTATAATTCGTGTATTTAGTACTCGTACACTTGTGTTGAAATTGTTATATAGATGGATAATATAATAATAAATAAATATTTCTGGACAAATTTACACAGCGCCATCTAGTGCCAAATTAAGCGCGAAGATTATTATAGGTACTAGACGACAAATGATAAATGTACTTGATTACTTTTTTTGTAAATACATACATGTAATACATATGTTCGATTCCCGCACAAGACAAATATTTGTGTGCATGAACATGTCTGCTTGTCATGGTCTGGGTATTTTCTATGTATTATTATGTATGTATTTACAAAAAAAAAAATATTTAAGTATTATATCAGTTATCTAGTACCCATAGTACAAGCCTTGCTTAGTTTGGGACTGGATGGCCGTGTTTAATTTGTCCAGGAATATCTACTATATAAAAATAAGTCGGGTTTTCCTTCCTGACGCTATAACTCCAGAACGCACGAACCGATTTCCACGGTTTTGCATTCGTTGGAAAGGTCTCGGGCTCCGTGAGGTTTATAGCAAAGAAAATTCTGGAAAAAATTGAAAAGAAAAGCGGGAAAATCTTTTTTCACATACAGCGCCATCTCTAAGGAAATGGATGGAAACGAAAAGATTGAGCCACAGCGAAGCGTGGTCGGGCCGCTAGTTTATTTATATAAAAACACCCAGACAAGACAAACGGACATGTTCATGAACCCGCGACCTCGGAGTCAAAGAAGCCATTGCTAGTCATTCGACCGCCGAGCTCGTCAAATAATTGTTATGAAAGAGAGTATCTGTATGGGGTGTAAGTAGTTTACCAACATCTTTTTTTTTTATACTACGTCGGGTAGCAGACAAGCATACGGCCCGCCTGATCTGAAGCGGTTACCGTAGCCATATTAACGCTCGCAACATAAAATATCGCTCGCGCGCCGCCACCCCCGCTGCCATCGCAGCATCTCCTTCCTTTCTGGTGACCTCACTCACTCGCAGGAACACAACAGCCCTCAAGGGAACCGTTATTTGGCTGCGGTATTCTGTGAGGTGGAGGTACGTTCCCCAGTCGGGTAGCTTACAATTACGCTCCCTACCTCAAAGATCTTGATGAACCACTTACACCCCAATCTTGATGAACCACTTACACCCCAATCTTTGAACCAAAGCCTACTTCACATGCACGTGGTGCACCTGCTGACTGACAAACGAAGCTCTGGCGATAAGAGAGGTAGGGAGCGTAATTGTAAGCTGGCGCCTGGGGAATGTACCTCCACCTCACAGAATACCGCAGCCAAATAACAATTCCCTTGAGGGTTGTTGTGTTCTTGCGAGTGAGTGAGGTCACCAGAAAAGAATGAGATGCTGCGTTGGCAGCGGGGGTGGCGGCGCGCAAGTGATATATTATGTTGCGAGCGTTAATACGGTTACGGTAACCGCTTCACATCAGACGAGCCGTATGCTTGTCTGCCACCCGACGTAGTATAAAAAAAAAATGTCGAATAGAAGTGAGAGGGGTGTTGGTAGGAGTCACCTTGGGCGTAAAAACCCTGACCAAGTAAACGATGCGTTGACATAGGCATAAAACATTTTCGCTGATAAAGAGCCCATCTTCTCAAATGCGATGACCTCACTCGCAGGCAAAGAAATGTGTTCTTTCCCACTCGGGCTCGACATGTCCCACCGCTCATTCACCAGAACCACGTTTCTTTTTTTACAGGTAGGGTTGCCAACTTTTATTTACAAGAAAAACAGTATATTAAAAGCTGCGTAGCAAAACAAACAGTATGGTAAGGCCCAGTGCATGCGGAGCAGTACAATAAACAGTGCTATGGTCAAATGAAGTTTTTTTCAACAGTATTAAAGCATAGAAAACAGTATAATACTGTTTTTAACAGTATGGTTGGCAACCCTATTTACAGGACGCACCACGTGCAGATGAGGTTGCCTTTAGTTCCAAAGATGATGATGACTAGTCATCCCAACTTACATCTTCAGGGTGAAGACAAAGAAGTTTATTTAGAACGTACGTTCCCAGGAGACTACATCATGGGGTTCTTCAAAAAGGGCGTGAAGAGGTTTTTACAGGGTCTGCAACGCGCGTGTGATGCCCCTGGTGTTACAGGCGTTCATAGGCTGCGGTAGCTGCTTTCCATCAGGCGGACTGAAAGCTTGTTTACCACTCTAGTGGTATAAAAAAAACGTATATAGCGATCTACAGCTCTCTACTCCAATGTTTCCCAACCGTTTTTTGTTCGCGGACCACTACGAGATTTTTGTTGGGAGTAGGGTCCCCAAGTGTCATATAAATCCATTATTCCATAACTCGACTTGTTAGTATTTTGTATGATAGTACTAATCTCTTTCATTATAAGTTTATCTCACGCACCATAATTTTACCTCTCACGGACCACTGATGGTCCGCGGGCCATCCGTTGGGAACCCTAGCCCCCCTAGCCAAGTGTAATTCGTAGCGTAACGAACGTTAGATAGATCAAGTGACATTTGTCAATTCTCATACTAAAATGTTCGATTTTGACAAATGTCACGTGATCTATATAACGTCAGTTACGCGACGATAGGCGTGTGAACCATTTTTTTTTTCGATTTGTTATTTAAAGACGTCATAATAATATAACTAAAGGTGAAAGAATTACTTCGATAGGCTAAAAACTTCTCGAGATATGATAACTTGAAGATCACAATTTTGGACTATCCCGAAAACGCTCCATACAAAAGGCATACAGTATTATGACGCTATTTTATATGCATTAAATCAGAAATTTGTACGACAGCTATGTTAAATATTGCGTTTATGTAGCAAGTGCCGTAACAAAAGTTATAGTATATTTTATTGTTTCTACAATAGTAATATTTATTTTTTATAATTTCATACTTTTAAAATGGACTTTCCCAGCAAACTTTGATCGACCATAAAACACGTCGGACATAAGTTATTAAAATTTTGAGATCGCAGATCGTTCTACTTTTATGTATTTTACGTTACTGATAGAGAGTTTTTATAATTTTAGAACATTGGTCACATGCCCATTACACTTGGCTAGGTGGGCTGGTCTACCCCCTTAGATCGTACGTACTTAGCAATCCATAGCTCTGTCTACTCCCGGGGCTACCATTGCGCCAATTCCATGGAAGACAGACTTGATTGTACGTATTAGGGATGCCACATAGCCGGAAAATTGACAGAAATTCTCGGAATTTTGCATATTCCGAGAATTTCGGCGGGACCATATGCAAAATTCCTAGAATTTCTCCATTAATTAATTAAACCTTACTCTCGCAAAATTGCTGAATATGAAGAAGAAAGATGAAGTGGCGAGTTTTTATTATAGAATGAGATACTATTAAGGTACTTTTACCACATTTTTATTGATTTTAGGGATGAAACTAAAACAAAAATTATGTATAGTATAAATTTAAAAGAATTAACAGAACAGTAAGTATTAATATTCAGAAGCTCGATGGCGTCGTTGCGCGTGTCAGTTTAATCCAACACGCGAGTTAAGCAACGTCGACCCCAGCCTGTCTATGGATGGGTTTATTTATCTCGAGCTCCTTCGTGCTTCGAGGGAATGTTAAGCCGACGGTCCCGACTGTTGTCATTAGATGACAGTCGTTAAGACAAGTCAGTAGCATTAGGGCTAATACACTGGCCTCCGCCAACCCGAAGTTGAGCAGCGGTGTGGAGTTTGCTCTAAACCTGATTATGTATTGATGATGTAAGTATGAAACTGGATTTACTTCTATATCGTCCCCCAAAATTCTGTAATTTATCAACTCTAGATGTTATGTGTGTATGTAATATATATGTATGAAAAAGATATAAACAATATATGCCCCACAATGCCACGACACAGGCCACGATTGTCTGATAGCGGGACTCCATAAGCATTCCCCGAGTCGGTCATAGCCCCCCGCTATCTATACCGTTACGTTCCTTATTACCACTATGGAATTATCAAGATAATATTTTGTTCATTCTCAGAAAAGGCATCCAGGAACTTTACAAACGGTTAATTGTATTTGAACAACAACATAAAAGACGTGATCATTATCATTATCAGTCTGTATCTACCCACTGCTGGATATAGACATTTCCCAATGCTTTTTTTTTTTTTTTTTATACTACATCGGGTGGCAGACAAGCATACGGCCCGCCTGATGTGAAGCGGTTGCCGTAGCCATATTAACGCTCGCAACATAAAATATCGCTCGCGCGCCGCCACCCCCGCTGCCACCGCAGCATCTCCTTCCTTTCTGGTGACCTCACTCACTCGCAGGAACACAACAGCCCTCAAGGGAACCGTTATTTGGCTGCGGTATTCTGTGAGGTGGAGGTACATTTACCAGTCGGGTAGCTTACAATTACGCTCCCTACCTCTCTTTTCGCCAGAGCTTCGTTTGTCAGTCAGCAGGGTGCACCGCGTGCAGGTGAAGTTGGCTTTGGTTCAAAGATGTTGATGAACCACTTACACCCCAAAATTTCTATGCTTTCCACCATATGTGATAATCCGCTTTCCGCATCCAACCGCTATTTTGCATATTCCTACCAACCACTTTTTTAATGGCGTCGGTTCATCTAGAGGCGTGTTTCCCAATTAGTGGTACGCGTACCCCTGTAGGTACGCGAAGAAGCATCAAGGGGTACGTGAAGCAGTCTCTTGACTAAGAACTTAAGGTACTGGGAAGAAATACGCAAATATCAATGTAATAAAGGGGTACGCGAGTTTCAGCTCTTTCTGGAAATGGTACGTAGGAAAAACTAATTGGCAACCACTGATCTTATAGAGCAGTGGTTGCCAACGTTTTTTTGTTCGAGGACCACTTCCACGTCCCTGTTCAATGTAGAGACCCAACTGTCCTATAAATCTACTACATTGTATTTCGAGAAAACAAATTTGGTTTAGTATTGCTCAATCTCAATCACTACATAGTATAAAACAAAGTCGCTTTCTCTGTCCCTATGTCCCCATGTATGCTTAAATCTTTGAAACTACGCAACGGATTATGATGCGGTTTTTTTTAATAGATAGAGTGATTCAACTGGAAAGTTTATATGTATAATATATGCATAACATAGTAGAAAAACACTGATAATTTAGAGGTTTCTAATGTGATGTCGTAAATAAACACATTTTTTTGCTCTTTCATTGCAAACGCTGGCTGAACCCAACGAGATAGATCAAAATAATGTAGTACAGTATTGTTCACCTTAAAATGGTCTACAAAAAAGTTCGCGATGGTATATGTCTATCTCTTAGTGGTAACACACAATAACCGTTATTTTATCCTTTGCTTTTTACAAGAAATAATGCCTTATTTACGAAGCGATTTTAAGCAATACAGAATTAATCCTTATCCAATTAAGTACCTTAAATACATTGCGCATTTAATATAGAACAATATGGCCCTTCACAGCATGTAATTTAAATGAATAGTTTAGAAGATATTACACATTTAAAATGCAGGGACATAACGGCTGTGGCGGTACCGGCCGCGGAGCCGGCGGCGTGTGCCTATAACTGGGGAAGGACTGGATAGGACAAAGCGCAAAGACCTTCTGTAGTACATTTAGTATCAGCATTGCACCCGTGCGAAGCCGGGGCGGGTCGCTAGTATATTATAATTCTGTATCGCGGACCTTTATTTAGCTCTCACGGACCACTAGTGCTCCGCGGACCACCGGTTGGGAACTCCTGATTTAGAGAGATAAAAGATGTACCAGATTATTAAAAGTCCTAACAAATAATATAATACGTAAATTATGTTTTTTTTTTTTTTTTTTATACTACGTCGGGTGGCAGACAAGCATACGGCCCGCCTGATGTGAAGCGGTTGCCGTAGCCATATTAACGCTCGCATAATAAAATATCGCTCGTGCGCCGCCACCCCCGCTGCCAACGCAGCATCTCCTTCCTTTCTGGTGACCTCACTCACTCGCAGGAACACAACAACCCTCAAGGGAATTGTTATTTGGCTGCGGTATTCTGTAAGGTGGAGGTACATTCCCCAGTCGGGTAGCTTACAATTACGCTCCCTACCTCTCTTTTCGCCAGAGCTTCGTTTGTCAGTCAGCAGGGTGCACCGCGTGCAGGTGAAGTTGGCTTTGGTTCAGAGATGTTGATGAACCACTTACACCCCAAATTATGTTTGTTCCTTCCTCTCTCATATCATCAAAACGAAGTGACAATTAATAGTAACACTAGTGAAGTCACAGTAGTTCCAGCAGGATACTATTTGCCGCCAACCCGCGGTTGAGCAGCCTGGTGGGTATGTTCTAAACCCTGCCCCCTTACCCCCATCTCTTATTGCGATTCAATAACTAAATAATGCTTATTCATACCAATGAATAAGCGACTCTATTTCTAACGTAACAGAGTCGCTTATTCATTGGTATGAATAAGCAATCTATTCAATCTGAAGAGAAATTGAGATGAGGCCCATATCCCAGCAGGGGACCACTCTCGTCACGCATTCACCAGCTAACTCCCCAAATCAAGCGTGTGTAAAGCAGTTTTACTTCAAAAATCTGTTTTAATTAACTTTTTTTTTATCCTACGTCTGGTGGCAGACAAGCATACGGCCCGCCTGATGTGAAGCGGTTACCGTAGCCATATTAATGCTCGCAACATAAAATATTGCTCGCGCGCTGCCAACGCAGCATCTCCTTCCTTTCTGGTGACCTCACTCACTCGCAGGAACACAACAACCCTCAAGGGAATTGTTATTTGGCTGTGGTATTCTGTGAGGTGGAGGTACATTCCCCGGTCGGGGCTCCCTACCTCTCTTTTCGCCATAGCTTCGTTTGTCAGTCAGCAGGGTGTACCGCGTGCAAGTGAAGTTGGCTTTGGTTCAAAGATGTTGATGAACCATTTACACCCCAAAATTATATTAAGTATGTTCGTCTTTCTGGTTGACAACCGAGATGCGCCCTGTTGGTCACCCTACCTGGTCCTAGCCGGTACTGACTTCCCGGCGCATTATAATAACTGTAATTACGGACCGAGTGGGCCTTATTGGTACTTACTCGTATATACCTACATACATTTCAATTCTAATATGTAAAGGTAAATTCGATGCAAATGGCAATGCTAGAAGACCGTACTAAACACCATGATAGTGTTTAGTAAGAGTAAGGGTCTATCGATCGCCTGTGGATTAGCTGTTATGTTAACAAAATACTACACAGTCCAACGGATCCTTCATCATCATCATCAGGTCATTTTAGTCTCCACTACAGGAGGACGACCCTCTCTCGTCCGTCCCAGACAGAAGGAGGATTTGGCCTACACTCCCTACGCTGGCCAGATGAGTTGGGGAGGCCTGATCGATGTTTTATAATGCAATTCCCTTAGTCGCCTTGTACGACAACCACGGGAAGAGACGGAGTGAGTCTGCCGGAAACCACACGGCAAACGGATCCTTAGTTTAGTTGAAATATTACAAAATCGGCACTTCGTTTAATGTACTTATCTATAATATACCTAGTGAAATGGAAATATTTAATTTCGACAAGATTAAGGATAAGAATCAATTAACCTGTCTAATTATAATATGATAAAACATATTTAATTTGCAATATCTTGTTTACAAATTTAAATTTCAGTACAATGAACGTAATAACATACAAAAAAGAGGGGCGTGGCCGTGTGTTGTACGTGAATACGTTGTATGCACTAAAATTATCTCAAAATGACAGCGCTTTCCCCTCGCCCGCATGCGATGCTCCTTAGTTTCCTTCTCTTACTTAGCGTAATAATCTCTTTGATCCTTCATCTATTCAGTGGTGCGATTGAATTTTGGATGAAGATGATAGTTATAACTGTAACAACAAAACTGTATCCTCCGATTTTGTTATCATTCGTTTTTTGAATTGCCTCTCTATGGAAGCAATTTTAAACACTTATTCACGTGAAAAATACTAAATTGCTAACGCGGTATTTTAGCAGAGAAGTATTAACTAAATGATTACCTATAATGCGAGTCTAGAAATAAAAAGTTCTAGACTAGAAAAAAAAATCAATATTTCAAATTCCATAATATATTCCATATTTACATTGCTAAAATATGAAGGTAAAACAGCATATATTTTAACATAAGGACATATGAGGCTCCCGTGGCCTCGTTGAAAATCGTTAGAACTCGTTAGAACAGTATGCCATTTTAGGGTGCGCATATTAGCTACAAGATAACTAGGTGTGCAAAATAAGGTATTGTTTACTTTGTATTCGAGCGTAAGTATTGTAAAAAATAAAATAAAAATTTCTGGACAATTTACACAACGCTATCTAGTCCCAAATTAAGCTCAAAGCGTGTACTATGGGTACTAGACTAAACTGATAAATGTACTTAAATACATTTTTTTGTAAGTGCATACTTATAATAATAACTCATAATCAAAGTAGCCATTCGACCACCAGGCGTCAAACAAAAAAAAAGGAAGTTTGACCACACTACAGAAGTGAAAACTTCATCTCTCCCTCCCTGCAAACTTTACGAAGGAGCGTTACTGCTGTCATATTCACTAGTCACAAAACACACTGAGTCTAAATAAGTATCTTCACTTAAATAAATACTTTTTCTTCTAAATACAGTTCGATTTCTGTTTTCAGCCTCATTATACTTTCTTTTTCGGAAAAAAGTTGGCAGCCCTAATAGGGGGCAGGTTTAACAAACGAGCACGAAGCCGTTCCATGCCACCTGTGGGGGCAAACGGGCAAACATTACAAAATGAGCGGCCATATTCGAAGATAACGAAACTCCTTGTCTAAACAAAAGTCAACAATAGAATACATTAGGTGTGAATGTAGCTGTTTGCATTACACTGTACGTAACAATGTAACTTTGATCAATATGCACAACACAAGTTTTATGTAGTGTCTGATGACATAGGCGGTAGGCCCTTGTCATTTAGAATAGTATGATTTATAAACTGTATGTATGTCCAAAAAAAGTAATGTTTTTAATATAATATCAGTTATCTAGTACCTATAGTACAAGCTTTGCTTAGTTTGGGGCTAGATGGCCAGAAATATTTATTATGTGTAGTGTACCGTATTTCCATGGAAATAGTGCTATCCAATCCACCCACATTTTAAACGTACGGATTTTAAGATTAATAACTTTGTGTGCACACATGTACTATTTCGGTGTTTGAGAATCTGTCGTCTTGAGAATCTATCTTTTTGAGAATCTGTCCTTATGGGAAAAAAGGCATTATTTTCGCTGTTATGTTGCTTCTTTAAGCGAATTGGTATTTGGCTGCGGTATTCTGTAAATACGCTTTACCCTACATCTCTTTTGCCAGAGCCTCATTCGCTAGTCGAGAGGGTGCACCAAGTGCCACCTGCAGGTTGGCTTTGGTTTTATAAATATAGTGGTGATCCTCTTAACTACCTCTTTGTCAAAAGAGCGTCATTCAGCGTGTATTTCCATTAAATTCTTTCGTTGCCTCCAGGGTACGATATGCCCTAAACATGCTAATATCGCAACGCGTCAAGATTTCAGAAAATGTGTCCCATTTCTAGTCGTAAATAACGTTAACTTAGTTGCTTGGAACGAGGGAATCTGTCGCCCGTCGATACATAGACGTAAGGGAATCTGTCGGCCATCTTTGTGTATCTATAGTACTATGTTATATACGTCGACAACGTTCACGGTTGACCCCCTTAAGGGTCACTTTTCTGTGCAGTGAATAAGGCGATGCCCGCTTCTATTAGATTGTTTCACCAATAGCTTTGTAGGATAAAAGAACAAAATAGATATATTTTTGTTTTAAACTAAAACATAATAATATTGAGCTCAATAATATATTATAAATACGTGAAGTAAAAACTTTGTACCACTTTTTATGAAAATTGCGCGTACGGAGGAGCATGAAATTTCGCACTCAGTTTATATAGAGAAGGAGAGCAGAATGATAATTTTTTTTTTTTTAAATTATACATAAAAAATACATTAACTCAATAAAAAAAACATTACACACACTACCATGTATTTGACACACTCGTATAACTCTTTGGTCGAATTTCGACCGAAGGGCGACCACTAGTTTTTTTTTTTAATATAAAAGACAAAAGATATTATGCAAATACAGACAAATGAGAAGTTAAGACAAGTGCAAAGAATATTTCTTATTGAAGGATTAAGCATGAACGTTGTCAACTAGGTACTACATACATACATTTTGTTAGTAGGTACAACGGTCTCAAGAAATTTCGCAGATTTTACCAAACGCCAAAGATGGGAAACGCAATCTGTTTTATAGCTACAGACTATGTATTCCTGTTAGAACACGGTATGTATGTATATTATACATATTGTGACTGTGGGTTACACGTTAAATAAAAAAATATTTCTGGATAATTTACGCAGCGTTATCTAGTCCCAGATTAAGCGCAAAGCTTACTAGGTACTAGACAACTGATAAATGTACTTAAATACATTTTTTTTGTAAATAGGTAAGGTTTTTGTAATTTTTTTGTAAATAGGTATTTGTAAACGCACATAGAAAACACCCAGACCAAGGCAAACAGACATTTTTATGGTCACAAATATTTGTCTTGTGCCGGGATAGCAAACGCGACCTTGGAGTCAAAGTGGCCATTGCTAACCACCGAACTCCTCTAACGTCTCGTCTTGCCGTCTCGTTTAGCTCATAAACATCCAATATTTAACTTGAACGGGATTATCATCGCCATATAACACACGTAAACCTTGAAACATGACGTTCTTTACCAATAAACGAGCTTAAATATAATCCCCATAGCAACATAAAACTCGATAACTTATAAGAAAAATTTCTCGCCGCGCTATAAGTGGCAGGATAGTTTGTTATAGGTACTTTTCGATAGCGGTCGACGAAGTTAGCGTCGCGGCGCGGCGGCGACGCCAAAAGTTTCCTCTCCGCCCTATTATAACACGTCACGATATCGCACCCCACCCCATCCCACACAATCTTCTGTGGAAATTATTTGACTAACATCAAATGTAGCTATTTATAAACTGTTTCAAATGTTATTCTCGGACCATTTATTCCGATAGTCAATTTTATTTTCTTATATTACGTCCGCATGTACTTTTCATACCTTTCATCACGTTGTAATGAAGTGTTTAATTGAAAACAACTCTTCCACGAAGGTTCTTTTAGTAATGAGCCCGTAATACACTCATACACAGCTAGGTAAAGATACACCTTAAAGGTACATACATGACACCCTATTTAAACTCCTTGGGGGGATGAATTTCCAAAAATCCTATATATGACAGTGACAACCGCATGAAAATCTGTCCTGTAGTTTAGGGGGAGCCACCGAAAAAGATCTTCTTTTATACTGGGCGGATAAAGATTTTATCGAGTATTTTGTTAGAAAATCAGGTACAATATTAAACCTATATATTTAGCCTAACGTAAAAAAGACCTAACAACGTTACTGTCAATTTTCTATTTCATTATACTTGACAAATTAGCTAGAAATGGCTACTTCGACTCCGAGGTCGCAGGTTAGATTCCCGCACAAGACAAACAATTTTGTGCATGAACATGTCTGTTTGTCTTAGCCTGAGTGTTTTCTATGTATTATTAAATATGTATTTACAAAAAAAATGTATTTAGGTACATTTATCAGTTGTCTAGTACTAGTTTGAGACTAGATGGCGCTGTGTAAATTGTCAACAAATAATTATTTATTTAATATATTTTGTGCAAATAAATATTTATCATTTATATAAATAATGATAAATGTTCAATAGAATAAACATAGACACTGTTTTATACAAAATCAATATAAGAAAACTCATTGCAGAATTTAATTTGCAAATTAGACAAGAATGTTGAATAAACACAAAGACAAAGCCATGGGAAAAATCTTGCAATAAAATAAGAAAGAATTTCAAGCAAACGATACGGAAGCATACTTAATCGAAACGGAGAGGTTCATTCGCAAAAAGAAATATACATACTGTACAATATTGAAATAAAGCAATACCGCCTTAACTAACCGATGACTTTTTGCATACCTCCTACTGCGGAAAAGGCTTGTAAATTGCCAATAAGGAAGAGCATTTAATTTCTCTTCTTGCGTGAATGTTTAAACAGTTAAGTTTAATTAATTAAAACATCAAGTAACAAATGTAATACTTAAAAATTTGATCAGAAACAGTCGTCGTCAACTCTTACTTATACTACTGATAGGATACGGGTCCCCCCCCCCCCCCCCCCCCCCGGTTTATAGCTTACTCCACCCCGCTGCTCAACTGTGGTTTGCCTTGACCCTCAGTTGAGCAGCGTGTCATTAGATGACGGATATTAAGCCAAGTCAGCCAAGTCAATCAAGTTTGGGCGGCTTGAAAACAGTGGCCTTCGCCAAACCGCAGTTCAGCAGCGTGGTGGAGTAAGCTCTAACTAAACTCCTTCGATTGAGGAGAGACCCGTATCCCAACAGTGAGTGAGTGAGGTCTCCAGAAAGGAAGGAGTTGTTTGTTTTTTTTTTTTTTTTTTTTTATACTACGTTGTGTGGCTGACAAGCATACGGCCCGCCTTATGTGAAGCGGCTACCGTAGCCATATTAACGCTCGCAACATTAAATATTGCTCGCGCGCCGCCACCCCCGCTGCCAACGCAGCATCTCCTTCCTGGTGACCTCACTCACTCGCAGGATCACAACAACCCTCAAGGGAATTGTTATTTGGCTGCGGTATTCTGTGAGGTGGAGGTACATTCCCCAGTCGGGTAGCTTACAATTACGCTCCCTACCTCTCTTTTCGCCAGAGCTTCGTTTGTCAGTCAGCAGGGTGCACCGCGTGCAGGTGAAGTTGGCTTTGGTTCAAAGATGTTGATGAACCTCTTACACCCCAAAAGCGGCGGGTGGCGGTGAGCGAGCGATATTTCATGTTGCGAACGTTAATATGGCTACGGTTACCACTTCACATCAGGCGGGTCGTATGCTTGTCTGCCACACGACGTAACATAAAAAAAATACCAGTGCATTAAATAATTAAAGTGCTTTGTCTGAAACTGCAATGACAAATACACATTTAGATATATCGCGATGTCCACTGTACAGACCCGTGGAGCTGTCTAACACCCTGGGTGCCACATACCCGTATTTTATGTGCGACATCGCCGAGGACCCGGTGTACCATAATTCACTGCGACTGTACTCGTGGTGTAACAAAGTCCTCGATATGTTGACATTGACACAGTTCCCCGCGCGGAGTTCCCGCCCGCGCGCGTATCCCCATTTGTTTTAGTTATTTTTCCCGTTCAATTCGCTTTCGAACCGCTTTTCAGTTGCATTTTGTGGAATTTCCATTTTTTATTTTTTATTGCAAGTTTATTTTCGCTGATCCTCTGTCGGCGCGTTTTCCTTTATTTTTTATTCACGTGATAGTTCGGCTAACTTTATTCGAGTATGCGGTATTTACTCACAGTTTTTTTACTCTTTTATTTAACAGCAATTTGTATTGGATTGATGAATCGGAAACGTTTTTGACGTGGAGATAATTGTTAGTATGGGTTGGGAGTGAAATTCCCTTTCGTGAGATAAGCCGTAGTTAGCGTGCGAGCGCCATTGTATGTATGGAGGCTATAAATATTGCTACGTGATCGTCATACCGCCCACGGGAAATTGGCTCCTCCCCACTCCCTGTATTATTTTCTATATGGCGATTTAAATTGGCAATGAACAACTTTGATCTGCCCAGGGCACAGGATCCGTATCGTCTAAATTATAAACTATTCAGATATATGTTTTTGATTAAAATCGTTGTTCTAAGCAATTTGTAAGTATGCATGTATGGAGAGGCCGGGGTGTGGATACAAATGACACATCATTAGCTATTACATAAATAATGAATAATGTGCAGAGCGAGAATCTGGAACATAATGTTCCATATCATTTATTTACATATATATGTATATATAATTATATATATTTGTCGCGCATATCTCAAAAACTATGTCGGATTTCAAATTTTTTTTTTAGTCAGCCTTACCTAGGCTGACTAAAAAAAAAATTGTATTTGGTTCAGGTGTTATTTTGTGAAAGTCAAATTTATTTTAACAAATATTGGTGGCGGAGCACGCAAAGTAGTGCAGATCAAACTGCCTGTAAATATAATAGGAATTTAAGAAAATAAACCGCCTTCAGAGCTGTCATTTTATTAAAGAAAGAGAGAAATAAAATTTTGTTCATTTAAAAAATCTAAAGTAAATGTACCAATTGAGGTCAGTGCCAACTGTAGTGTTTAATATAAGTAAACTAGATGACCCGGTGAACTTCGTTTCACCTACTTATAAATATATAAGTTCTAAGATCTGTGTTTCTTCTTAACCCTACCCTGTTTGCCCCAACCTGGAGGATATAGCATTGTAAGACATTTGTTTCCTAACTTGCCGGTTTCCATAAAATTTGACCATAACAGCTTAGATGACTCTCTGCAGTTTGCCTGCCATGTCACGGACATGAAGCTATATCCGATCCGGGAATTCCTGACGCGGCTCTTCCACGAAGCCTTGCGCATACTGTGCACCATATTCAACTCCATGAAACGCAACTCCTGCACGTGTCGTCGCTCAAGTATTGATGATGCTTTACTAATGTATAAAATGGTCTAATCATAGATAGATTTGTCCTTTTAACTTTGGCGGAATTTTGGAGGCGGAAATTTGGAGGTTTCTATATTTTTATTTATTTCTTGGCGTAAGTATTGCAACTTTTCTTGGCATGAAGAATGTATATGTACGATCTGTATTTTTGGTTTCTTCATCGTACTTTTTTGGAAAATCAAACTTCAATTTAGAAGTATGATACTTGTGTTTAGCTTAACTGACAGTAACTCTGGAGCTCTACGGACTAAGCTGAATATGCTTGTCAATAATTTAACGTAAGACCTATTTTTGGAATCAAAATATTCGATGGTAATCGGCTTCAGCTTCGGCGGTAAGCCCCCTGGATCCATGATACTACTTGACAATTCGTCTAATATATAAGAATATGCCTAATATGAACAAAAACAGTTATACAACTCTATGTGAATCCACAAACCCCGTTCTGCGTTCAACCCCCATTTTCTGGTCTATTCGCATTGCTGACACTGGTTACATTTTTTGCAATCATTTTTGTAATTACAATCCGAGTGTTTATGAAATTTACAAATTTCTATTATTTATTCGTAAGTACTGTACAAAGCATGATTTACCATAGACAGTCACTACATATTTCAACTCCTTTCTTGATGTCTATTAGTATTGTGTCATTTCTATGTCACTTCTGAGAAAGTCATATTTGACAACCAACAAATATGACGCCGATTCTTTGTGACAATGACACTATTGATAGGTAGGTTCGCCATCTTTGCTGTTATGACATTCGACTATAGTAGGAACACTTTGTATGGGAAATTAAAATTGTTGTTTTCACTATCTTTCTTGATTTTTTTCCAAAATTTCTCACCGTTTAAACCTTCCCTGGGCTAAGACAAACATTTCAAAATCTAAATCAGCTAAATCGGCCTGGCCGTTCTCGAGTTTTTGCGAGACTAACAAAAAGCAATTCATTTTTATATATAAGAAGATATACTCGTATATATGTATATAGACACTTGTGTAAACTGGCATCGAACTCATAAAAATAGTTATACGTTTACTTAAGATTTATTAGTTTTATGTCTCCCTTTTTGAAGTGAAAACTTTTTAGCGGCATTGTGCACTTTGTGGGATGGGTAAAAATGTTAAACTCGCGTCAGGACACGTGACCTGATCGAAAATTCGTAAGACGGAGTAGACCGCCGCGGACCGGCGCGGCGTAGGAGAGGAAGTATTATTCCCCTCTCTTTCTACCGCGCGGCAAAAATGTATGCCTGCTTCTGCTGTTTATTTTGAATATAATATAAATTGTCATGTTTGTGTACAACAGCGCAATAAATGAATATTGTATTGTATTGTAGGTCACCAGAAAGGAAGGAGATTCTGCGTTGGCAGCGGGAGTGGCGGCGCGCAAGCAATACTTTATATTGCGTGCGTTAATACGGCTACGGTAACCGCTTCACATCAGGCGAGCCGTATGCTTGTCTGCCACCCGACGTAGTATAAAAAAAGTGATACCGGATAAATATTTTTTGAAAAATGGAAAAATTCATCTGCCCCCCCTAGGTGGGATTTGAACCCACGACCTCTCGATGACCGGTCGAGTGCTCTTCCAACTGAGCTACCAGGAAATTTAAATAATAATAATTTAATTAGTTTGGTGTTATCAAAAAATAGCTGAATTTCATCTGCAACGATGGACTGCTATGCCTACTTTAGTAGTGTAATTACTTAATAGGTTGATGACGTCACACTGTGACTCACACAGTAGAAATATAAGATGCAAAAATTCGTCAGCAAAACAAACCTTCCTGGTAGCTCAGTTGGAAGAGCACTCGACCGGTCATCGAGAGGTCGTGGGTTCAAATCCCACCTAGGGGGGGCAGATGAATTTTTCCATTTTTCAAAAAATATTTATCTGGCAAGTTGGCCAAGACAACTATTTAAATAATAATAATTTAATTAGTTTGGTGTTATCAAAAAATAGCTGAATTTCATCTGCAACGATGGACTGCTATGCCTACTTTAGTAGTGTAATTACTTAATAGGTTGATGACGTCACACTGTGACTCACACAGTAGAAATATAAGATGCAAAAATTCGTCAGCAAAACAAACCTTCCTGGTAGCTCAGTTGGAAGAGCACTCGACCGGTCATCAAGAGGTCGTGGGTTCAAATCCCACCTAGGGGGGGGCAGATGAATTTTTCCATTTTTCAAAAAATATTTATCTGACAAGTTGGCCAAGACAACTATTTAAATAATAATAAGTGATACCGGGATACGCATGTACGCAATCACCGGCACAAGATAGTGAAAAAGAAATTTCTGAAACTCACTCATCTTTTTCAGCTTAGGGTTCAAATATTTATTTATATTATTTTTATTTTTGCAAAGAGGTCTTAGTGTTTGTTTGTTACAAGTCGCACTGTGCTATTTTATCTTCAAGGTACCTACTTTTTTTTATTATCAAAGTGTGTCATTGTCAAAGACGCTTGACAAATCGCACACTGTGTTATTCTTACAAGTTTTTATTTAGTGTCACCACAATGTCTGTATCTTCCAAGTTAAATTTGACCTCTTCCGCAGTGTCCGATTGAACTGAAATTTGGCATACTTAGTCCCCGTGGAACACAGTAAGTAAACTTTTTAGTTATTTTTTTGGTATCCGTCTTGTGAACCAACGGCTTAACGTGCCCTCCGAAGCACGGAGTAACTCGAGATAAATAAACCCATCTATGGACAGGCTAACCGAAAAACCATTCACTATCGTTTACTACTTTGTATGTACTACCGACAGTACAATGGGTAGTGTTCAAAGGAGTCGTTATGATGCCGACAACTTCCTTCGACAATCGCATAGCTGGCCATTGGCAGGAAAATGATCGAGTGTTTTGAGACTGATTTCTAAATTCTAGCATAAACTCGCTGTCGAAGTTTTCCCCGGAGACTACACCATGGGTTCTTTTTTTTTTTATACTACGACGGGTGGCAGACAAGCATACGGTCCGCCTGATGTGAAGCGGTTACGGTAGCCATATTAACGCTTGCGACGTACAATATCACTCGCGCGCCGCTACCCCCGCTGCCAACGCAGCTCCCTTCTTTCTGGTGACCTCACTCACTCACTCACTCACAGGAACACAACAACCCTCGAGGGAATTGTTATTTGGCTGCGGTATTCTGTGAGGTGGAGGTACATTCTCCAGTCGGGTAACTTACAATTACACTCCCTTCCTCTCTTTTCGCCAGAGCTTCGTTTGTTAGTCAGCAGGGTGCACCGCGTGCAGGTGAAGTTGCCTTTGGTTCAAAGATGTTAATGAACCCCTTACACCCCAAATTTCTTCTTCAAAAAGAGCGTGAAGTTGTTCTCATAGGGTCCACAAAGTGCGAGTAATTGCTTTTCATTGGGAGACCGTAGGTACGCTTCTGTAAGGATGTACTTCTCCAGTCGTGCAGCTTCTATTTACCCTGCCCTACAGAGGTAGGGACAGAGAGGTAGACACAGAGAGCTGTGCCAGAGGCTCGTCAGAATCAGCAGGGTGCACCACGTGCAGCTGAAGTTACCTTGCGCTCTAAAGATGATGGTATGCCTCTCACACCCCAAGCTTAGTAGTATACAAAAAAAAACTTGCCGGGGATATATTATAGTTGACAATTTCATATTGTTCGGACGTTTTATTGTTTTGCAAAAGAAATCAAAGTAAAAAGATACGACGCAAAATCGATACGTACAGCTACAGCCCTAGGGGAGCTCATAAGAATACTGATTTCTTTATAGAACTAGAATGTTTATAGGTACAGGGGCATAGGAATAATGCGGAAACGGAGGGTGACGGAAAATAATGTCACAGTACAGGGCCCTTAGCGACGCGCTGGGCGAGATCTATTTTAGCGGGTGGTATTTTGAGATGTACGAGTATGACTAACACAGATACCGGTTTATGTTTAGCGGAGCGCAGCACTAGGTACTGGGACAGGAAGTAGTTTGAACACTAGTACAAAACTTGTAACAGTCCAACAGGTAATTTACATAAAACATACTAATTGCCATATGACATATTTTTTTCTGACAGTCATGTCCGGATATTCAGCGAAATTCATTGAGCTTATGAAATCGTCCGGTCGTTCTGTCTGTCCGTTGCCATGAAACTCAAAATTTAGAAATTCTGACTTCGGATTCGTGTAGAGCATCAAAAAGTAGTAATGTAAAGTGACCTTGGTTTTCCGATATCAATTCGGATAAGTGGCCAAAATAAAGATTCTGTCTGTCCGTCCGTTGCCATGAAACTCAAAATTTCGAAATTCAATTTTTAAATATCTTCTCTCCATAAGAACCTTCCTTATACCCTAATAATACAATAGTATTAAAGTTCACATTGACTTTTAAGCATTATTACGAATCATTTGTATGTGAGTATAGAAAAGTGTTGTTTTTAGAGTTATTTAGGCATTTTTTTTTATTTTCCTCTGCGTTAGAACCATCATCCTCGTACTTCAAGGAATATTCTAAAAAAAAGAATTACCGAAATCGGTTGCGCTGTTCTCGAGAATTGCGCTTAGCAACACATTCAGCGATTCATTTTTATATTATAGAGAAGATAATATGTTTGTTTTTTGTATGTGGACAGTATATTATATATACCCGGATGGTAGGCAACGTGCCTTGCCGCAAATAGGTCTCGCGCGGGGTTCTAACGCACGCCGCCCTCATTTCTCTGTACAGGGGCTTCACGGTTCGAACGAGCAGACATGTTATGAACTCTATAAATACCTACACCTACATATACAAGTGCAGTTTGTATCAGGTATTTGAAACTGGTATATGGAGGGCAAAGTTTGACGGTAGCTTATTAATTAATAAACTACCGTCAAACTTTGACTACGATGAAAATTGCCCTTAATAACATAAGGGCAATTTTCATCGTAGAATGAAAGTTGACCGAATCGAGTTTAAATTATGAATTGGCGAATATGGTACAATAAGTTTTATTTTTGTGATATCGGGACTAGACCTTGTGGGGTGTAAGTGGTTCATCAACATCTTTGAACAGTTTATTTGGTTTGTTGGCTTTGGCTCTAAAGATCGTGGTGAGTCACTTACACACCAATATAATAAACATAAATATGTATATAACCATCCAAAATATAAGAAATAGCTCGTATAATAACAATACAAAATATTATTAAGTAGTATTAGTTTTTTAGGGTTCCGAACCTCAAAAGGAAAAACGGAACCCTTATAAGATCACTTTGTTGTCCGTCTGTCTGTCTGTCTGTCTGTCTGTCTGTCTGTCTGTCTGTCTGTCTGTCTGTCTGTCTGTCTGTCTGTCTGTCTGTCTGTCTGTCAAGAATTTCTATGTCGAGAATGCGTGGAGGTATCAAGCTGAAATTTGAACTGTATACTCAGGTCTACGGTCCCATGAAGTTAAAAAAAAATCAAACTGCTAAGTTTACGTAGAAAAAAGTTACGGCCGTTTATTCAGCAAAAAACGCATATTTCGACACACTCAAGGGAATCAAAACCTATAGGGTACTTCCCGTTGACCTAGAACTATGAAATTTGGCAAGTAACATCGTTATAGACTACAAGTACAGGAATAAATCTCAAAACCATACATTTGTAAATAGATCTTAAAAAATAGGGGGTCTATATTTTTTATAGGGTGTCGAAATTTCAAATTGAAACTACTAGTTCAAATGAGGTATCATATGAAAGGGCTTGATGTACACATTGCAAAATATATTTTATTTGTTTTTTTCGATGCATTATTTCTTATTTATAATGAAAAATATCAAATTTAATAATGATACTACGTACCTACGGAACCCTCGGTGGGCGAGTCCGACTCGCACTTGTCCGGTTTTTTTTTATAAATATAAAGATCTTATAATACTCGAACACTATGTTTAAATTAGAAATTGTGTGTTCCGATTTGCAGCTTTGTGTTAATCGTACAAATACCCTACCTCTCCTTTACATATCAAAATTATATAGCTTACCCGCTCACATTTCGAAGTGAGCAACCCGGCTAAATTGGATTTGTAACACGCGTCTGGTAAATTCACAATATGAGAGTACTTATCTATTTGGTCGGTTTGTTTACGTTGAAATGATCGAACGTGAATAAAAAACTCTCACTCAGCACATTGAGCCTCATTCGATAATCAGCAAGGTTCACCTCGCGCAAGTGAAATAGACTTTGGATGATGATGAGCCATTAGCACCGCAAAATGTTAGTTAAAAGTAGATCTAATAAAAAGCCTTATAATATTAATGTAGAACCTGACGATGCGGGAACGAATGGGAACCCGATATCGGCGTGTGGTCGCAGCTGTGCTTCTGGCTATCTATTCAACTGATAACTACGTATACCTACCAGTAGTCGGGGCAGCGATATTTGATATTAAATTCAATGGCGTTATGCGACTTTGCGACTGTCGTGCCGCGGGTGTGAATCAGTACATTAATCTTGAATTGAGTCATAAAAACACTTGAGTTGGTTTTGTTTTTAGTTGTAGCTCTTAGCTACATTATATCCTTATTTCTATAGGTCTTATGCTACATGAATACGAATGTTAGTCATATTTTTTCACATTTACCACAGTATAAGTCATAGTACTACGGTACAGTATAGCCATTCCCTGCCGCTCTCTCGACCTTACCTCCACTCTAAGAAAAAGCTGGAACAGTTTGAATGGCGCCGCACGCACGCTTATTTTCGCTCTGTACAGACGTCATTGTTTATGTAATAGTGAGCGACTGAACATTTGTATGGAGTGGTCGGGGTGTGCGTTAGCACGATATTTTATACAAAATATTTAGTGAAACAATACCTAAGCTGAAACTGCATAGGAAAAGATGATATTCCTATTTTATATACGGTAAAATTAGATTTAAAAATTAATAAAAAAGAATAGTTTTTAATACAAAATTAAATACCCCACATTTGATAAACATCTAGATCGATTTTTCTTCCCCGAAACCTCCTAAATCGGAAATTCAATCAAAATAGCGCAGTTTGCGAAGTCGTCGCATCGTATATAAACATACAATGTATTTCTAAATTACCTTTTCTAGCAGAAAAAAACCACGGTGCCTAAGCAAATGCAGGTCCAACCGCCCGTAGCCTGTCCATGGATGGGTTTACTTCTATCGAGTTCGTCCATGCTTCGGAGGGCACGTCTGCTGTCAGTCCCGGCTGTTGTCATTAGATAACAGTCGTTAAACCAAGTCAGTGGCTTTTAGCCGACTTGAAAACACTGGCCTCCACCAATCCGCACTTGAGCAGCGTGGTGGAGTACGCTCTAAACCTCTTCGATAGAGGGGAGATCCGTATCGCAGCAGTGCGATGAATAAGGGTCGTCGACGATGCCATATCTATAGTATTTATAATCAGTGCCTGTTACATTTTGAAACATTAACCAAGTTTTAGAAAATCAGAAGAACCAAGTAGGTAGAGTTTTTCATTTGTGTCTGTTTATAGAATACAAATAAGTAGCACACAGTTTTTAAGTAGTTACTGCAAAAATCTAGTAAGTTGACAAAAAAATTCGAACCCAATTCTTATTCAAATTTTAAAATAAGTATACCGTTTTCGGCTATACAGTATTCTAATCACGATTAGTTCGACTATTGGCCCCCAACTTTGTCTCAATACCCATACTAAATCTGTCGCTACTGTCGCCACTCAAGAACCCAGAAAAATCGTATTCGGATGGACTTACTAAAAAAGTATACACGATAGTAAGTCGTCCACATTAATTTAACAATCTTTTAACTGATTACTAATTCCAAAAGAATTGTTAAAATTAATTATTTCAATGAAATGCGTTTAATCCGATAAGTAGAAACATATTATATTGACAAAATAGCGCAATCGTCTGAGACATCAGACCGTATTGCCTTTCTGTTTTTCAAATGATTTGCCAAGTCGAACACTTTAATGTATTCGAACTGACAAGTAATGATGGGTTGAACAAGGCGGGCCTTGTAAGACGACGCGCAACGCAACACGTCACGCGGTGACGCGGCGCGGGCGGTGGCACGGCGCGCCCGCAGCACGCCCCGCGCGCACGTCACGCGCTCAGCTGATCGCGCGACTACTCGCCCGGTGTAAACAAATCATAGTATATCTCCCACGCTCGACCCGCGAACTAGCACATACTCAGCTCGCCACTTACAGAATAGGTCGCATTAATATTTATCAACAGTTTATAGCGAGTTTAAATCACCATTTGAATTTATTTCGGACTTCAGTTTCCGCAGTTAGTTCGGCAATTATAGCTATTTGGTTTGATAATAACGCATTATCTCTTTGTTATTTCGCTAACATGTAATAAAAATAGAGTAAGAACTCTATTTATGTGCACGTGAATCAGATTGAACATATTTAAGTAAATGAAACTTCTCGTCATAGATACGTGACATAGATATTAACATTCATTCATACATAAATCCCTATCACATTACGAGGTTTTTAGACGTTCTATCACAGCGTCGTCGCTTGCTAGTATTAGTCAGGAGTAAGCGAGACAACACTACACGTTAGACAAGCTGGAAACATCGTCGCCGTCTAATACCCCTACAGAAGTAAAACTGCATCTATCTCGGTAACAGGACTTTCAGAAATCTTTTTTTTTTTTTTGGTGCGCGCTGCAGAATCAACTAAGCGTTCACGGTTATTTCTTTATGCCGAATCTCTATCTATTCTATGCTATCCTCCGCTTTTCGTATCTAACCACTTCTGACCGCTCTTTTGAAGTTATCGGCCCCTTTATTAACCGACTTCAAATAAGGAGGAGGTACTCAACTCGACTGATTTTTTTTTTGTATGTATGTTATTGAATACCTTCGCGAATCGTGAACCGATTTTCAAAATTCTTTTTTTATTTGAAAGGGTATGATTGCAAGGTGGTCCCATAGTCACCAAGTCAGGATCCGATGATGGGATCCCAGGGAAATCAAGGGAAACCCTTAAATTTTATAAGCAGGTATGGTCAAATTCAGTTTTTTTTATTTGAAAGGGTATGATTGCGAGGTGGTCCCATATTCACCAAGTCAGAGTCTGATGATGGGATCTCACAAAAATCGAGGAAAACCCTTCAATTTGCCGTGTGGTTACCGACAAAATAAAATTACGCTACTCCATTGCTCTGCGCTGGAAGTCGTACAAGGCGAGTAAGGAATCTTGTGTGATGCAATAACTTTTCTCCCGGAAGACGGGCAGCAGCGTCGCCCGGGGTATTCCACCAATAAGCTGCGCTCGCCAACTGAAGTCGGTTTATATTTTTTATATCATGGACACTTTGTCGGCACATACGCCGTCTATACTCTGGGCCTCTCCGCCCTTTTATTGATATTGAATATTGCAGATGTGTCATTTGACCGGCGGATTTGGCATAGGTTACTGCTGACCGTTTCGGCATACTTAATAGTCACGCGACTTAAGCTACTAGGTATATCTCTCAGTTAAGCTCGCCTTTGCAAAACTACACACTGCTGCATTTGTATTAGTTTTAAGAATTTATGCGATGGAGTGGAAGAGAGATAGCTTGTTCGGCGCTCTCACTTGCACGCTCGGCTCAGGCTGAACGTGACAATGAGTCATGCATTTTCGTGCGTGCAGCCGATGTACATCGATTTATAAGGTTATTACGTCAAAAAAAAAGTTGTTTATTCACGTTTCACCATGACAACGTTACAGCATAACGTGACAAATAGTAACAGATACGGTAAATAATCGACCGCTATATTATTTAGGTTAAGCAGCTGTCATATTGACCCAACATATGTGATTTATGCGATTATAAAGCAACTGCCAGTGATAATGTGGAGAATGTCGATTGAATAAGTTCTCACGCGAGCTATGACGTTAGCAAACAACGTGATAGCATTCAAGACGCTAGAATTCAAATGTGTTTTCGCTATGTTATTATTGAGTATAATAATTGAGGGTGTAAGTGGTTCATCAACATCTGTGAACCAAAGCCAACTTCACCTGCACGCGGTGCACCCTGCTGACTGACAAACGAAGCTCTGGCGAAAAAACAGGTAGGGAGCGTAATTGTAAGCTACCCGACTGGGGAATGTACCTCCACCTCATAGAATACCGCAGCAAAATAACAATTCCCTTGAGGATTGTTGTGTACCTGTGAGTGAGTGAGGTCACCAGAAAGGAAGGAGATGCTGTATTGGCAGTGGGGGTGGCGGCGCGCGAGCGATATTTTTAATGTTGCGAACGTTAATATGGCTACGGTAACCGCTTCACATCAGGCGGGCCGTATGCGTGTCTGCCACCCGACGTAGTAAACAAAAAAAAAAGAAAGAAAAAAAAATGTTGATGAATAAATATAAATAAATAAATATTTCTGGATAATTTACACAGCCAGCCAGTCAGCCTGTGACCACGGCCGGTACAACCTGGTCGAAATAAAAAGGTCAGGCAATAATAAAGGTATGTAAATACCCTTATGCATCACGTTAATTAGCGTTCTTATATTTCAAAAGTTGATTTAAAAAAAATTTGAAACCGACTTCAGTTGGCGAGCGCAGTTTATTGGTGGAATACCCAGGCAGACTTTGCTGCCCGTCTACCGGGAGAAAAGTTATCGCGTGACACAAGATTCCTTAGTTGCCATGTACGACATCCAGCGCAGAGCAATGGAGTGGCACAATTTTATTCTGCCGGCTACCATAGGGCAAATTTAAGGGTTTCCCTCGATTTTCTTGGATCCCATCATCAGACCCTGACTTGGTGAATATGGGACCACCTTGCAATCATACCCTTTCAAATAAAAAAAGAATTATGAAAATCGGTTCACAAAGATATATACATACATACAAAAAAAAAATTCTGTCGAATAAAATTGAGAAGCTCCTTCTTTTTTGAAGTCGGTTAATAAATTTACACAGCGCCATGTATTCCCAAATTAATCGCAAAGCTTGTACTATAGGTACTAGACAACTGATAAATGTACTTAAATCCATTTTTTGTTTTGTTAATACATACTTACAATAGGTAGGTACATAGAAAACACCCAGACTAAGTCAAACAGACATGTTCATGCACACAAATGTTTGTTTTGTGCGGGGATCGAACTCGCGACCTCGGATTCAAAGTAGTATAATTTAAATTTATTATTATTAATATAATGCTCAGGCGTTAGCAAGATCGTAAAGGCATATAAATATTATTATTTTAAAATTAATTCATAATTCAACCATACATTGTAATCAATGATAACAATGCAGGTTTGTATTATGAATTAAATAATTAAACTTCATATCAGACGGGATAACAGCCACAAAGGAAACCAAGTGTCAACTAATGAAGCAGTGCTAAAAGAAAGTGAAACTAGATCAAATATACATGATAGACCTGAAGCAAAGTCGGCATGCTCCAGCAAACAACGAACACACTCATAGATTTGCAATAATTTGCATAAAGTCGCATGCTATTAGCAACTATTATGTGCGGTGAGACTGAGACACGCACTCATGCAGCTGCTAAATACAAACCAAATATAGAAGATCTTATTCTGCATAGAATGGAGACAAGACACAGACGAAAAACTCTTGTGTTCTCAGGGGTCGCAGAAAGGGATGGTGAAGATTGTAAAGCTGGCATAGTGGACATAATACATTCCACGTTGGCTCTAGGGGATCTCACTACTGCATCCATCAAAGTGTGTCACAGAATCGGAGCGCCGCAGAAGGATCGTCATCGGCCTATCCTAGTAAGATTTAGTGACCACGATACTAAAACTGCAGTCTGGAGTAAGAAGTCAAGCCTAAAAGGGTCCCCATACTCAGTTAAAGAGTTCTTAACTCGATCCAGGCAAACAGTCTTTGGTAAGGCCCGTGTCCACTATGGTATGCATAATGTTTGGACTCAGGATGGAGTTGTGTTTGTAAAGGTGCCGGATGGTTCTCGACACAAGTTAATATCCGAAGAGGAACTTGTCACGTTAGTCGCTAACTTCCCAAAGGCCAGCAGTGATGCTGCCTCAGGCAGCGGCGGCGAGCAGAAGACTTCGGAAGGCGTTCCTAGGACAAGAAGAGGGAACCGTAAATAATGCTTCATTTCATTGTTTTTTTTTTTTTAACTTTGTTGTAACTTTTGTTTACCTTTTCTTTCTGGAATTCTGGTAATTGAGTAATTCAGTTTAGTAGTTCTAAACTTGGTTGTAGATATTGGAGTGGTTTGTAGTTTTGTGCAATATCCATCTATGCCATATGTCATAATCGAAATCGGCTAACAACTTTACTGTTTTCTTATTCGTATATATATATACATGCTGTTTAAATTATTATAAGGTAGACTACACAACTTTTTATATACCCGAAACATTTATTTTTGCACTTTAAAAATTCACAAAACAAAACAAACTACTCTGATGACACTAGGTTTGTTGTCATTCATTAATCAATCATTACTCAATTCATTTGACTTTTCATTCATTGCACGTCATTTGTCAAAATATGTCGATGGCATATAATAGGATGTCAAACGACCATTGTCTAATATTTAATTGCTGGCAATCACTTTCAATATTACGTGCCTGGATATAGATCTTTTGGGCGATGCTTTTTCTATTTCTTATTTTCGGCCGAATCAGTTTCAAGGTTTATTGTGATTTCTGCATTACAAATTGATTGCTGTAGCCACTATATTGTAGTTTAAATTTTATAGAGTAGCTTTCATTTGTTATATGTTTGCCGTGTGATGAATTAGTAAGTTGCTAACATATCTTCTTAATTTGTATTACAATTGTGTGGATACTGGCGGGTGGTGCAGATATGGAACTGTTCCACTTGTTTGTTGTAGGTATTATTTTACATTCTTCTTCTATTTATTTTATTATTCTTATATAGTAATATAATATATATTGTAATTATGTTTGGATCTGATGATGAATGTTTTATGTCTGCAGATGATTCATCATACTTATCTTGTGACGAGAGTGTGAGTTCTGCAAATACGTCATTTGGTAACTTTATTAGTAATACTTTTCTAAATCATAATATTTTCAATGTGTGCCACATAAATGCACAAAGCATACCGTGTCACCATAGTGAACTTTTAGAAGCTTTCGGTGGTTCCAACTTACATGCCATTCTGGTTTCAGAAAGTTGGCTCAAGCCTAATCTCTCTTCTGCCTTATACCCTTTACCTGATTATGTTCTTGTTAGGAACGATAGACTGGACAGAAGAGGTGGTGGTGTAGCAATCTTTCTCCGTAAGGAAATATCTTATAAAATCTTAGTTTCCTCCAGCTCTTCCTCTTCTGCCGAATATCTTTTTCTGGAAATTTGTGTCAATGGCACTAAGGCTGTATTAGGAGTAGTTTATTGCCCTCCTTCTAACGATTACTTTTCCGACCTTGAATCCGTCCTAGATTTCGTCGGTACTGATTATGAACACCATATCATCATGGGAGATTTTAACACCGACCTGATCACTCCTTCCTCCCGTTCCCGTAAACTCATAAATATTCTCGATTCCGCTAACCTTCATATCCTCCCAACACAAGCTACACACCGCAACTTGGTAGGTGATGACACATGGCTAGATCTAATGATAACTTCCTCCCCTGCACTTGTGTCATCTTATGGCCAATATCCCGCTGCTGGTTTCTCTCGTCATGACCTTGTTTTTTTCACATATTCCATCAAATCACCTAAACTGCGACCTAAGGTTCTGCGCATGCGATGCTTTTCTCGTATGAATGTGGAGGAGCTGCGCAAGGATGCGTCGAGCATTGATTGGAAACGAATGGACTCAGCTGCAACCGTTGATGATAAGGTTCAAATTTTCAATGATATCGTTCTCGGATTGTACAATCGTCATGCGCCGGTTAGAGAAGTCAAACTCAAACATCGTCCTGCACCTTGGATGTCAAATGACATTCGAGTGGCTATGAGGAATAGAGATCGTGCGTTTCGTCGGTATAAAAAGGTTCGATCCGAGGATAGCTGGACAGCGTATAAAATTGCAAGAAATCGGTGTAGCCAGCTGATACGAAATGCTAAGCGCCGCCATATCCATGACAATGTATCAAGCGGATCTTCTGCGGACGTATGGAAGTTTCTGCATTCACTTGGGATTGGTAAATCTTCCAGCACAGAGGTTCCTTCTTGTTTCAGTTTAGATGATTTAAATAAACATTTTTCCCCCATTGACATATTAAATCCCCTCACCAAACAGCAGACAGTCGACTTCATTTCTGATCTTCCATCTATCAATGTAGACTCTTTCGAATTTACTCCAGTGAGTTCTGGTGAAATCAGGAAGATTATCATGTCCATCAAGTCCAAAGCTGTCGGTTGTGATGGTATTAGTCGTTTTATGATTATTACAATCCTAGATCAATTACTTCCAGCCATTGCTCATATTGTTCACTTTTCCCTTTCCTCTGGTCAATTCCCTACGTTGTGGCGTAATGCTATTGTAATTCCCCTGTCCAAAATTTCTAGCCCCACTCTCCCTAAGCATTTACGACCAATTTCAATACTCCCTTTTCTCTCCAAAGTGCTGGAAGCCTGTGTTCACAGAGATCTGTCCCGTTTCGTGTTTAGTAACAACTTGCTCAGTGAATTTCAGTCTGGTTTTCGACCAGGACATAGCACTGTCACTGCACTTCTTAAAGTGACCCAAGACATTCGTGACAATATGGGGGATTCAAGGCTTAGTGTGTTGGCACTGGTAGATTTTTCAAATGCCTTTAATACTGTTGATCATGACATCCTGCTTGCTATCCTTTCCCATCTTAAGGTTTCATCATTGGCTCTAGAATGGTTTTCCAGTTACCTTCGTGGTCGCCGCCAGTCTGTCCGGCTCGGTGAGACCTCGTCTAGCTGGTCTGTACTTGCTGCTGGTGTACCACAAGGCGGCATTCTTTCCCCTCTTCTCTTCTCTATTTTCATCAACCAGCTTGTTTCTAATCTTCAGTGCTCGTTTCATTTGTATGCCGACGACTTGCAGCTTTATTGTCATGCTGATTTGAGTAGTCTCCCGGCAGCAATCAGCAACATCAATCGTGATCTGTCTCGTATTAGAGATTGGTCTGCGCAGTTCGGGATTGCTGTTAATGTAGCAAAATGCCAAGCAATAGTTGTAGGTAGTTCTCGGATGCTTGACAGGCTTGATATATCTTCTTTACCACCTATTACTTACGACAATGCGGCTATCCCTTATTCCCCCAGTGTAAAGAACTTAGGACTGCATATCGACTCCGCTCTGAGCTGGCAAGTGCAGGTCTCCAGCATATGTCAGAAGGTTATAGGTACTTTGCGTAGTCTTTTTCGCTATAAAAACTTTCTCCCTTTTAAGACAAAGATCTTGCTTGTGCAAAGTCTGATCCTTCCTATAATCGACTATGCCGATGTGTGCTATACCGATTTGAACGCAGACTTTCTCAACAAGCTTGAACGACTTCTCAACAGCTGCATACGTTTCGCGTTTGGGCTTCGGAAGTATGATCACGTTTCAGCTTATAGATCTCAACTGAAATGGTTGCCTATTCGTCAGCGTAGAAGTGTGCGCATCCTCACTACCCTCTTCTCTATCCTTAATGACAACGCTTCTCCGGTTTATCTAAAAACCAAATTCCAACCCCTCTGTTCTATTCACTCTAAGAACCTCCGCTCTGAAAACAATCTTCTCCTTTTTTGCCCTCCCCATCACTCTGGTTTTGTAGACCAATCTTTCCAGATTCAGTCCATCCGTCTCTGGAATACGCTACCTGTTGAAATCAGAAGAGCTTTAACTCGGAACTCATTTAAATCTATGACGCGTACCTATTTCTTCAAGATAACAAAGGATCTACAGACATAATATGTTTCTAAATGGATATGTATGTAGATGTATATATGTGTGTATGTATGTATGTATATGTGTATTTGTATGTATATATATGTGTATGTATGTATAAAGTTATGGATATGTATTTATGTATTTAAGTACTGATACGTATGTTATGTATTTTATCTGTTATGTATTTATATTCTAAATTACTATTTATTGATAATGCTTCTTATTATATTTAATATGTCAGTAATTTTAATATCAATATTCGCCTTGTGCACCTACCATGTCTTATCTCTGCATCACCCTAAGGTCGACTGGTAGAGAATGCTTGTATAGCATTAAGTCCGCCTTTGTACATTGTTTGTATGTGCATAAAGATTAAATAAATAAATAAATAAATAAAAAATAATATGCACAGTTTGGTTTTACGACAGATTACAATGTAAAATAATATAAATGTCATATAGTTTATCCTCGACTAAATTTTAATTTATGGATATCAATGCTGTCAATACTGATAGTTTCTGGATTCTACTTAAAAATATAGTAGGTACTATTGCCTAAGATTTATGAAAGATAACAACGGGAATTAAGGTGATCATGCATAAGGGTATTTTTTATTTACATACGTTTATTATTGCTGACGTTTCGACCAGCCCCCTTACCACCATCTCTTATTGCGATTCAATAACTGAATAGAATGCTTATTCATATCAATAAATAATCGACTCTATTTCAAATGGAATAGAGTCGCTTATTCATTGGTGGAGATGGTGGTAAGGGGGCAGGTTGCACCGACAGTGGTCACAGGCTGACACTGACTTTATGCGTGATCGCGTAAATTTCCGTTGTTATTTTTCATAAATAATGCAACGCGAAATTTTAAAAGTTATTATTGCCTAAGATGTTTTAACCTATAGATGCGTTCTACCTGCCTCGATTGCCGAAGAAAGCAAGGGCCCGGCTTTCATTCAGCCTGGAATTACTTACCGACGCGGCAAGTCGTTAGCGCTAATCAAAAATAAATGGCTGAAAAGTTGTAGATAAAATGCCTTCCTGTGTGTTCAAGTTCATTCCCTTCCTTTGCGCACTACCAGACCCCGTACAATCCATACAATTCTCGTGTGCTAACAACTACATAAACAAAGACATTTGTGCAAAGCAAAAATGAGCGTATGTGCGTGCGGTGCTATACAAACGGTTTCGCATTCGTCTCAGAGGGGAGGTAAAGTCACATATAGTCCATCTGAATAAGTATAAAATGTCATAAACAGTTCCCATATACATACTTTTTACGCAAGCTTACGCAACTTTACCGCGAAGTTAATTTTGAATAAATAAATACATGTCTTAACAATCAGGACATACAGTATGTCCTGATATTTCTTCATCTTTCATGTCTACTTAATATACAATGACGAGCTCGGTGGTCGAATGGCTAGCAATGGGCACTTTGATTCCGAGGTCGCGGGTTCGATTCCCGCACAAGACAAACATTTGTGTGCATAAACATGTCATGTCTCTTTGTGTTGCTCTAGGTGATTTCTATGTATATATGTATGACATATATCGGTTACCTAGTTCCCATAGTATACAAGCTTTGCTTAGTTTGGGACTAGAAGGCGCTGTGTAATTTATCCTGGGATATTTAATTATTTATTTATAATAAAAAAGAAAATAGGTGATTATGTAAGAATTATATTAAAATTAACATCGAAATACACTAAGATTTATGTTGAAAATAGCAAAAAGAAAGCAAACAATTTGATAAGTGAAGCAGAACCGAAAATAATGGAGCAGGTATGGCGTTAAGGCTCGCACACCTGCTGCTCTAGCCACCTTACTGGAGACACCTGCGGCCGCCGTTACACGAGAAAAAGGTAACAACTGGCAAGAAAGATCACATCCGTTTGAAGATCAACGAGATAGTAATATTAAAAAAATGCAAGATAATAAAATTTGCCGCTTTACGCAATAAAAGGACTTAAATCGTTTGATGTATTGATATTCCTGCAAACAAACTGCCATCATAGCAAAGCTTGTACTATGAGTACTAGATAACTGATATATTTTTTATACTTAACTAGCTGTTACCCGCGGCTTCGCCCGCGTAGTCCAGTGGTCATCATCTCCTGGATCATCCACTGGGTCAATCTAAAGATTGTCTGAAAATTTCGTTGAAATGGGTCCAGCCGTTTCGGTGTCAATACGGTACATAAATACTTTCTCTTTTATAGATATAGATTACATTTTTTTTAGTGAATGCATACATATAATACATCAATAAACATTCAGACAAGATAAACAGACATGTCATGCACACAAATATTTGTCTTGTGCGGAAATCGAACCCTCCGAATTAAATTGGCCATTGTTAACCATTCGACCACCGAGCTCGGCGTAGTTACACATAAATATAACTTATACATTGAACAGCCCCCTTACCACCATCTCTTATTGCGATTCTATAACTGAATAGAATGCTTATTCATACCAATGAATAAGCGACTCTATTTCAAATGGAATAGAGTCGCTTATACATTGGTATGAATAAACAATCTATTCAATTGTTGAATCGCAACAAGAGATGGTGGTAAGGGGGCAGTGAAGTCTATTGCAGTCCCGGGGGTAAACCTACGGCTGCCTTGGAATTCGCAACGAATTTAATCAGAAATTAGTAGGAGTAAGAAGTTTGAAACCAAGAAAGCTATGAAAACGTGAAACGAAATTCAACCCTTTATGTACTGTTTTTGCTCATCTTAAGTTAATTTAGACTTAAGATGAGAAAAAACAGTGCGTAAAGTGCGTAAAGGGTTTGTATTTGAAATATATAAGACCATTAAATGTTCAATTTATTTATACAAATGTACAATAGCGACGTAAAACGAAGTAAGAAGAAACATTTTAGTCCTGAAGGAATTGTATACAGACGGTACATAGAGCCGACAACGAATACTAGAACCTGAACCGTAATTTATATTTATAACCTCAAATAAAAGCCATTATAATAAACTTTACTCCACTATCTCCATGAAACAAGTAATTCTGTAGTTTCAACACTCATTTATTTTAATGATCAACGTAATATGAAAACGTGTAGAGGACGGGAGCCCACCACACATTCCCACCACTCCAAAACCTCTAAAAGTCCAAAAACATTGAAAGTTTAGATAACACTTATGAATTTACAAGAAATAGCAATTATTTACTTCTTTAGACACAATTAAGATTCATAACTTAAACTAAACAGGACGGGGGCCACACAGTCCCACCACTGTGTCTCCTGTGTAGCCAGGATTAACAGCGGCAACCGCCAAAAAAGGCAATGAACAGTGAAGTCTATTGCAGTCCCGGGGGGTCCCTGCCTTGGAATTCGCAACGAATTCAGAAATTAGTAGGAGTAAGAAGCTTGAAACCAAGAAAGATATGAAAACGTGAAACGAAATTCAATTCTTTATGCACTGTTTTTGCTCATCTTAGGTTAATTTAGACTTAAGATAAGAAAAAACAGTGCGTAAAGTGCGTAAAGGGTTGAATTTTTCATTTTTGCTGCAATAGACATTGAAATATGTATATGTTTAATTACAACAGACATTAAAATATGTATATGTAATTAAACATATACATATTTCAATGTCTGACCTTTGGATGCAGCAGAAAACCAATGTTTTACTACTTTAAGAAATTCTATATCCTTAGTTGCATCCCTTTTGTTTCTGTAATAATAATGGATTCCTGTTTAGTTTAAATTCTTGTTTGTCATATTGCTGTCTCTCACATTGCCAAGGGGGAAGCCAAACTCCAAAGCTTCCTATTCCTTCCTACTAATTTCCTCTAATTAAATTCGTTGTGAGCTCCAAGGCAACCGCAGTTTAACCTCCGGAACTGCAATGGAATTCATTGTTCATTGCCTTTTTTGTTAGACGCCGCTGTTAATCCTGGCTACACAGGAGACACAGTGGTGGGACTGTGTGGCCTCCGTCCTGTTTAGTTTAAGTTATGAATCTTAATTGTGTTTAAAGAAGTAAATAATTGCTATTTCTTGTAAATTCATAAGCGTTATCTAAACTTTCAATGTTTTTTGACCTGATAACATCTTATAAATCGACAAACGCCGGCTTCACGCACGAAAAAGCATGACTCGTTGTCACGTTCCCCTGAGCCGAGCGTGCAAGCGAGAACGCGGAACAAACGATAGAGAGGCACGATCGGCCTATGTTTCTTACGACGTTATCACGTAAAATTATCGTCCGTATACCGACTTCACAGACAACCAATTTTTTTTTCAATATCTCATTCGCTGCAGAAAAAATAAGAAACAATATCACAGGCATGTTTAGGCGAACCAGCGAATAAATTGCGGGTAAGCCCTATCCAGAAAATTTCGACCGTCGTAATATTTTATAATCAAAATCATATTTCAACGGTGGCAGGCGGTAGTGCCGAGGAGACACGCTAAAAGAAATATAGCTCTATAGCGCGAACTACGCAGCGAAGATATCTGCCATCTCCAGCCCTTGCGAGGGCCTTGTGCGGTTTATCTCGCCCCGGCCGGCGAACGCTCTTTGGGAAATTGGGTACACTGCAAACAAAGAAATTGCACGTCGCGATAACGAACCCGAGCGTGTCATGCTTATGAACGCTCCGCGACGGCATCCGACCCGGCTATAACTATATAAATTATCGGGATCTGAAGTACACTTTCTCTCCCTTATATGCGATGCGACAGATTTGGAAAGACCATTAAATGTTCAATTTATTTATACAAATGTACAATAGCGACGTAAATGTACACTGAATATTTTCGAAACTTGACGAACTCAGCAAAATATAAACGATCAGAGACTATTGTATAATAACAATGCCCGTTTATCATGAATCATTTGCGACATAATACATTCGACGCCGATATTATTCTATCGCAGTAGCGGAAAATTTGTGACTTGACATAATGCAGAGAAAGCGTGATTTAAGTTTGATAATCCACAATCCGCTGGCCGTCAGAGATAGGCCCACTCCGAGGAGGGTCGGATTCCGGGCGGATGCTCTTTGCAATTCGTCGACTCAAAGATCGGCTTAGGCCTGACTGGCTGGTACAATAGAATATAATAAAGGCTCGACTGAACTAGCCATATAGTGAAAATAGGCGGGTTTTCGGGAGCCAACTAAAAATTTAAAAGGCCATATCGAACCGGCCATAGCGAGGCATGCGCACGCTCGCCGGCCGTCCGATAAACGACGCTGGACCGTCCAATACTAATATTTCATCGTTTGCACACGCAACCGCGCTCGTGCCTCCATTGTGTGTAAATCCAAGTGAGCACGTCAACCCAAACAGATTAATTCGAAACGTGCTCTATGGAAATCTATACGCGTACTAACATTAATGCGAAATTAATAATAAAAAGGTTGTTGCGACGCCAGCGGAGCGGAGCAGTCAACTGTATTTCCCAAGGGCAGGAATTCTCAATAAAACTGCTCGAGTTAAAGCGGTAGCGCGACGCATTTCGAGGCGTACCTACCCTCTGTCTGAAATATCAGAGTGCGTGCGGAATTTTGGGGCTTTGAGTGACACGACTGATGCTTCGGCTTTTAGGGGATACGCTATACCTACGGCGAAATACGAAACTTGAGGAAATGTGTCAGTTTTGTCGTCTTTCCTTCGTTGTTTCTTTATCTGTCATTCTTTTAATGCTAATAACTAGAGTATCATTTCTTACTTTAATGTTATATTATATTTCACTATCGACATCCTTACAAATTGTCCCTTTTATAGATTTACGCAAAAAGAAATATGTTCAAGTTTCAATTTGTACCTTACACTAGTCACAGCGCGAAATCACAGCGTAGCCATAATTACACGATAACTAGTTTATGTTTTCACAGCAAACAGGAATGTGCCATTGAAACGGCGAAGTATTCTCGAGTTTATGCTCATAACGCCGATATTAGTAAAGTGAGAGAAGTAAAGTTTGCACCGCACGTATTCATGTACCGTGCGGCTCGGCTTCTCGAGTTTCAAGCAAGGAACACGTAGCGGTCGACGAGCTCGGAGGGGATTGGGCGGGATGGGGAGACCGGGGGGTTATTCTCGACGATGTGACATTTTCGCAAACAAGCCACTAGAAAGGTAGGGGCGCCGTGAAATTTGCAACCTCGGCGCCAGCAACCGGCCGGGCCGTGACGCACCTAATGGGGGAAATCGATGAATAAATTCGGCAATCTGCATTTGGAAACGGTCCTGTTTTCATGTTCATTATCGCGAAAATGTGCTCGTTTAGATTTGCATTTTATTTTGCAAATGCTATCGTACTATTGACAGAGGATTAGTGGGGAGAAATCAGGACAAAGGCCATATTGAGCGAAGAAATGTCAGTATTCTTTTAGGGCTGTATCTAGGGTTATCAACTTTTTTTTACAAGAAATAAAGTATATTTAGATCCGAGAAGAATATTAAACAGTATTTTAGAAAAATTAACAGTACTTTAATTATTTAATGTATTAAATATGTATATATTTTTTAGAGCTTCTCGCACAACTTAATTTACAGACTTTTAAAAAAAATTATAGGCCTCCCCACAATTATAACTAAAATTAAAATAAATTAAACTCATTTTTATTAAATTTATAGTTATATAAGTATGCTATTAATGACGAAATAAAAAAAATGTGTGAACGTCGAAGTCTAACACTTAGTGTTAAGAATTTTGATGCTGAAAACAGTATTTAGTATACTTTATTTTTATTCAACAGTGAAAAGTATAATGTAGTGAAAAACAGTATAATACTGTTTTTAACAGTATAGTTAGCAACCCTAGGTGTTTCAAAATGACTTTTGACGTGATAACGTCTTATAAATCGATGAGCACCGGCTGCATGCACGAAAAAGCATGACTCATTGTCACGTTCCGCCTGAGCCGAGCGTAGAAGCGACAGCACGGATTGTGACGCATGTATCTCTCGTCCACTCCATCGGCTGATGTTTTATTGTGACTTTATAACGTAAAATTATCGTCCGTGAACCGACTTTACAGACAACCATTTTTTTTTCTAATGAAGAATTTTGAGTTAGTCTAAATATCAGTCGAAAAATCGATTTAAATCTTTTCTCCCTTTCGTTCGTATTCAGTAGAGGGTTAAAATAGGTCCCTCAATACAACGCGACTGGCTGATTGAATGACGAAAGAAGCAATACGGCAGCCCTTTTAACATTCGATTTTCTTTTATACTACGTCGGGTGGCAGACTAGCCACGGCCCACCTGATGTAAAGCGGTTACCGTAGCCATATTAACGCGCGCTGCCACCCCCGCTGCCAACTGAGCAACTCCTTTCTTACTGGTGACCTCACACATGCAAGAACACAACAACCCTCAAGGGAATTGTCATTTGGCTGCGGTATTCTGTAAGGTGGAGGTACTGCCCCAGTCGGTCATCTTAAAAAATACTCTACGCCGTACCTCTCTTTTAGCCAGAGCCTCTTTTCTCAGTCAGCAGGGTGCACCACGTGCAGGTGAGGTTGACTTTGCTTCAATGATGTCGATGAACCACTTACACCCCAAAACCTCGGCAAAACAAGGCTTCGCAGAGGTAATAATTAAAATAAATATCAAGGGCCGGACTCACAGTCACAGGTACATTATTATTCAGAACTGCTCTTAAAACTTCCACTTTATGCGCAGTGAACGAACATACGTGGAACCTTGATTGACCTGGATTATATTACGAATTCACGACTATGTTAATTGGATTAAAATAATATATGTAGATTAAAATTAAACAGTTTAGTAAAGAAATAAAAAAAAAATGTTAATTGGATGAAATTTACAATTATCTACTTTGGTGTGATTTGATATGCCCCAGCTGTGCGCAACCAGGAAAATTAAATAATATTTAAATTCGATTTTTGTTATATATATGTATATATATATGGATATGCCCATAGAGATCAGCAAAACCCGTATTGTAAATGCCCGACATTTTGCTTCTATAAATACGTCCATTAGTCAAGTTGTATGCAACTTGCACCTTGCATGCAGGCTACTTGCATAATGGAAACGCGCCTTTAAATACGATGAGTAGCTAGGGGAATTTTCGAGAGTGCGTGAGGATTCCGCGTAAGATGCGTGACCTTTTTTGGCTCGTATTTAAGTTTATATGTTATACAATTAACATAAAGTTCATTATGCTATGAACAATTTCGTTGCGTGAAGTCGCTTCCATTCCATTCCGCGGTGATGTAAATTGAGCCTTAATGTGTAGTTAGATTAGTGGAAAAAGTATTCAGTTTAGCCAAAAGCGCTCTACCAAATACCTAACCCGAAAATGCGTCTAGACTAGAGATGGGTAAAAAATGCCGGGGATTTACGATAAATGCCCAAAAAATAAAATAAATAAATATTGTCAGACAAATTACACAGCGCCATCTAGCCCCAAAGTAAGCAAAGCTTGTGTTATGGGTACTAGACAACTGATAAACATACGTAAATACTTTTTTTTTTGTAAATACATACTTATGATACATAGAAAACACCCAGACCAAGACAAACAGACATGTTCATGCACACAAATGTTTGTCCTGTGTGGGAATCGAACCCACGAGCGTTGGTGTCGAAGCCGCGTCATTGACCGCTACGCCACCGAGCTCGTCATAAATACTTATAAATTCCCTATTTATGCCCAAAACTAGGCATTACTTAGTGGGCACTTATTGTTAATGCCTGGCATTTTGCCCTTCTCGAGTCTAGACCTTCTTGATTGCCTTTATTGTTTTATAATAAATCATATTCACCTTGCCAGTCCAGAATTACTTCATGGTCAAAGATAATCGTCTATAGAATCAATCGATCACCAGTCATACCGAATGGGGCAACCTAAACCGTTGTTAGTGTACTAGAGATGATTGTGGCAATCATAGGATAAGTTTGGTTTCTTAGGGTGTGGTAGAACCGAAACTTACTACAATTAGATAGTTGTTGCGCTTAGTTTGTTTTTTCGAGCTAAGGGGCCGTCCATTAATCACGTGAGGTTCAAAAGGGGGGGGAGGGGTTCGGTAAAAATCACGAAATATCACAAGGGGGGAGGGGGGGTGTAGTAAAATATCACGTGTATTTATTTTTTTGTCAAACGCGCGATTTCTAAACCGAAAAGCGGCGTGTTGAAGACATTGACTCGCCGATGCTAGGCTATGAGCGAAGTTGAAGACGATGACGGCCTACAACTCCCTGCGCATTTAGTGATGTAACGAATATTCGTATTCGCATTCGCGAATATTCGCATATTTCTCGACATTCGCATTCGCAATTTTATGCGAATGTTTTGCGAATATGAACGTCCTAAAAATAATTAAGATTTTCAATTACAAAAAGGTAAATTAAATAGAGAAATAAGTATCAACTTCTTATATATTTATTTTAAAACCTTATCTTCTGTTAGGATTTTTTGTTAAATAAACAATAAACATCACTCGTAAATCAAACAGCAATCGGCCTTCTTCGGATCGGCTCGACAATGCTCTGAAGTAGATGCAAATAATTACAAATGTGTGCGTGTTAGACTTGCGCAAAACAGTTCACTGAACTGAAAAGAAAGATGCAGTTCTTTTGACGCAAATGAACTATGTCACTCATCTAGTTCATTTAGTTCATTTAGTTCAATTGCTTCTTTAGTTCTTTTGACTCATTTAGTTCGTTTAGTTCAATGTATCTTTGATTCAATCGACTCAGTAGTTCTGTTGACTGATTCCTTCTACATTCTTCTATGTTCTATTGCATCATTTTGATGACATTGTATTTTTGTATTAAATAAGTATAACTAATTAAATATTTTATAAATTTCCTTCCAAATATTAATTTTCCTTCAAACTTTTCACAGGCTTAGGACTGTCAAGCTTGAGTAAAAAGAAATTATTTAGTGGTTAAAATAATAATTAATATAAAAATTGAGCCTTGTATTAATACTATAGCATATTTTCGCTAACAGCTTATGGTTCTTATGTCCTTACGTCCTTAGCCTTAGAGTTCTAATTCGGTCAGTCAACCACGCACGAAACTATCTGTCTGGTTTTATCACGAACAATTTCAGAATCTTCCGTCCTTTTCGCTCTCTATCAGCAATTTTGGCATTACAACGTATCTCTCTCATTCTAGTTCGTACGCTTTATGTATTTCCGTTCTTTTTACTCTTTGTCACTCATTGAACTAAATGACGCAGTGAACTACATGGGACAAGAAAGAGTGAGTGACAAGAACCGGCTTGTATGGTGAACTAGTACAATTGAACTACTCACTCAGGAACTACACAAGTCTAGTGCGTGTAACTCGCGCGCCAACTAGGCTGTCAAAATAAAGCCAAAGACCAATGGCGCCAAATACAAAAGTCAATATTCGTTTCGCATTCGCGAATATCGACGGCAGATATTCGCATTCGCATTCGCATTCGCGAATGTCTAGAAATTGACATTCGTTACATCACTACTGCGCATACAGTATAATAATGGTTTCAGAGTGTTGATGGAGCTGCCACGATTCTGTAGCGCGTCTGCCATGTTCATGCTTGCGCGAACAGGCCCCTTACCACCAACTCTTATTGCGATTCAATAACTGAATAGAATGCTTATTCATACCATTGAATAAGCGACTATTCAATTTGAAATGAGTCGTTTATTCATTGGTATGAATAAACATTCTAGTCAGTTATTAAATCGCAATAAGAGTTGGTGGTAAGGGGGCAGAACTTTTATGCAACGATAAGGGGTCACCACATTTGACATAATACCCACGGCCTCCTCCTACTGTTGCACTGCTCACCATCGACAGGGAATTCATCCTCATATATTAGAACCGAAGAGGTCACGTACTGTGCGGTTCCAGAGAAGTTCCGTACTATCAAGCTGTGGTATGAACTGCCTGTGGAAGTTTTCTCAGGTCTACACCTACAACGTCAACGTGGGGTTCTTCAAAAGGAGGACGTGAAAACAGTTTTACGCTCATACGTGTAGGGTCGGCAACGCGCAAGTGATGTTTCTGGTGGTATAGGCATATTTTTTTCTAAAGGGGTAGAGCTAAGCTGGAGTCATTTAGTGTCCATGACATGGTCGCGGTCAAGTTATGGAGATTGAGTGACTGCAGCTCGTAATTGGGCCGGCTCGTCCGGGGCAGTACCACTCTCTCACAGAAAACCGGCGTGAAGTAGTAGCTTGCTATTGCTTTCGTGCGGTGAGTGTTGAGACCCGGAGCCCAAACCAAAAACCTCGACTTTGGATATGGCAGTGGCATTAGGAAGAAGAATACCCCAGGAGGGTACCGTCACCGTTGGTGAAGGAGAATCCCTCCCTGAGTCCCACTCTCACTACTCAGGCCGCCCGACGTATTCTGGGGCGGGCACTATGCCGCTCTGTATCTCCGCCAGGAGCAAGTGTAAGAAGAGGACTGCATGTTCCCCTGAGCTCCATATCGAGCTGTGTAACATAAGGGGGCTTCACTCCAACCTGAATGCCGTCCACCAGCACCTTGAGACGGCTAAGCCAGCCTTGCTCTTTTTGACTGAGACACAGATATCCCCACCATCCGACATCTCGTATCTGCGCTACCCAGGGTACATACTGGAACACAATTTTGTGCCACGAGCCGGTGTGTGCGCGTACGTTAGGGAGGATATCTGTTGTCGACGTCTTGGCAGTCTTGAAGAGAGGGGCCTGTCAATTATGTGGCTGCGCGCAGATTATGACGACCATATTCGTATCAACGCGTGCCTCTACAGGTCCCACAGCGGTAACGGAGCGCCTTATTGAGCACATCCAAACGACGACTGACAGCCTGCTCCAGCAAATGCCTTCTGCCGATATTGTGGTTATGGGTGATTTCAATGCCCACCACGTCGAATGGCTTGGGTCACGCTCTACTGACCATGCTGGAAGATCTTTTCATGACTTTGCCTTGGCATATGGTCTAACGCAGCTGGTCTCTTCACCTACAAGGGTACCGGAGGTGGAGAACCATGTGCCATCCCTTTTGGATCTTCTGCTGACCTCCCACCCGGATAACTATCGCGTGTCTGTTGGCGCCCCTCTTGGTTCCTCAGATCATTGCCTGATAAGATGTGTGGTGCCACTCATACACCAAAAGCGACCGCGTACAGCAGGTATCCGTCGTGTGTGGCATTTTAGGTCAGCAGATTGGGATGGGCTGCGTGACTTCCTAGCTTCCTATCCTTGGGGACCAGTTTGCTTCTCGCTGGATGATCCCAGTGTCTGTGCAAATGCTGTCGCTGATGTGGTTCTGCAGGGTATGGAACTATTTATTCCCAATTCTGCGGTGCCCATTGGCGGCAAATCTCGACCATGGTTCGGTGGGTCTTGCAGAGCCGCGTGGCGTCAGAAGCAAGATTCCTACCGTGCCTGGTCCAATGCTCGGGCAACTGGAGATCCAAATACCGGCGTACTTAAAAAAAAATACAACTCTGATTCCAGATCGTTGAAGGGTTGTATCGCGAAGGCAAAGTCCAGATTTATTAGCGAAATTGGCGAGAGACTAGTGCGTTTGCCCTCTGGGTCTCGTGCGTTCTGGTCGCTCGCCAAAGCCGTTCAAGGTAACTTTTGTCAGTCGTCGTTTCCACCATTGCAGCGGAAAGATGACTCGCTGGCCCATACTGCAAAGGAAAAAGCCGATCTTCTAGGGTTTCTTTTTGCATCTAACTCGACTCTGGATGATCGGAGAGCCACACCACCTACCATCCCTCGGTGTGAGAGCTCTATGCCAGAAGTTAAGTTCAGGCTAAGAGCCGTGCGTAGAGCGCTTTTCTCCCTGGACATCCATAAGTCGAGTGGGCCGGATGGCATTCCATCCGTTGTTTTGAAAATGTGTGCCGCGGAGTTAGCCCCAATTCTAACCCGCCTATTTCGGTACTCGTACTCGCTTGGCTTGGCTTTGGTTCACCCGATCCCTAAAAAAGGTGTTTGCTCAGATCCGTCCAACTACAGGCCCATTGCTATAACATCCTTGTTTTCCAAAATAATGGAAAATATCATCAACCAACAGTTGATGGCATACTTAGAGGATCACCAGCTGATTAATGATCGCCAATATGGCTTTCGTCAAGGTCGTTCGGCTGGTGATCTTCTGGTATATTTGACTTACCGTTGGGCGGAGACAGTGGAAAGCAAGGGCGAGGCTTTGGCTGCTAGTCTGGATATCGCAAAAGCCTTTGATCGGGTGTGGCATAAGGCACTACTATCCAAGCTTCCTTCTTTTGGGTTACCTAAGAGACTCTGCACATGGATTGCCAGCTTTCTTACTGGGCGGATCATTAAAGTTGTGATTGACGGTGCACGTTCCGATCCATTATCCCTGAACGCTGGTGTGCCACAAGGCTGCGTATTGTCCCCCACATTGTTTCTTCTGCATATCAATGACTTGCTGCATGTATGCGGCATCCATTGCTATGCAGATGACAGTACCTTGGACGCAAGATACAGTGGTCTATGCAATGTTTCTCGGGATAGCGTCGATGGGTACCGAACAAAACTTGTGTCTGAGATAGAGACGTCTCTTGGACACGTCTCTGATTGGTGTAGACTGAACTTAGTCCAACTGAATCCCTCAAAGACACAAGTTTGTGCGTTTACCGCAAAAAAGTCCCCTTTTGTTGTATCTCCCAGATTGGAAGGTACTCCCCTTATTATAAGCTCCAGCATTGGTATCTTGGGTGTTGACATATCGAGCGATGTTCAGTTCCGTGGTCACTTGGAGTGCAAGGCCAAATTGGCCTCTAGGAAAATTGGCATCATCTGTAAAGCCAGACGGTATTTTACACCACACCATCGCCTTCAACTGTATAAAGCCCAAGTTAGGCCTCATATGGAATACTGTTCACATCTCTGGGCTGGTGCGCCCCAGTACTTACTTGCTCCATTTGACCGCATACAACGAAGAGCTGTTCGAATCGTCGGTGACCCAATGATTTCTGATCGGCTGGAGTCTCTCTCTACACGCAGAGATGTTGCATCTCTTTGCGTTCTATATAAATTATATAACGGGGAGTGCTCGGATGAGCTATTTGATTTGATACCTGCCGCTGAGTTCCACTATCGTACAACTCGCCATAAATTAAAATTCCATCCTCATCATCTCGATATTTGGCGATCTACTACAGTACGCTTTTTGAGACATTTTCTACCACGAACTGTGAAATTGTGGAATCAACTTCCTCCAGCGGCATTCCCAAATAAATACGACATGAAGGCCCCTTCAAGAACAGAGTCAATATTTCCCTTAAAAGGCTGGCAACGGATCGGTGACCCTTTGGTGTTGCTGATTTCTATGGGCGGTGGTGATTGCTTTCCATCAGGTGACCCACATGCTCGCTTGTCCCCCTCTCATATAAAAAAAAAAAAAAATAGGCGTCCATAGGGTACAGTAACAGCTTTCCATCAGGCGGACCGTATGCTTGTTTGTCACCTTAGTGATATAACAAAAATCCTTTAGTTTTAAGATTCTTTGTAGCTACAAAAAATACACGTGATTTTTGGGGGGGGAGGGGGGGTAGTCCAAAACCTCACCAAGTATCACCAAGGGGGAGGGGGGGTGTTAAAATTGCAAAAAAAAACCTCACGTGATTAATGGACGGACCCTAATCTCAATTATTGGTAGTCCAGTTCTAGATTTATCTAATTTAACTAATTGTACTTAGTCCTCATTCGTCGTCCTCGTCAACGCTTATTTTTCCCACCGCTGGAATACCGGCCTCCACTCAATTGAAGGGGTTTAGAGCATACTCAATCACGCTGCTCAACTGCGGGTTGGCGGAGGCTATTTTTTCCAAGCCACATAAAGGCCACTGACTTACCTTCACGACTAACATCTAATCTGGGGTGTAAGTGGTTCATCAACATCTTTGAACCAAAGCCAACTTCACCTGCACGCGGTGCACCCTGCTGACTGACAAACGAAGCTCTGGCGAAAAGAGAGGTAGGGAGCGTTATTGTAAGCTACCCGACTGAGGAATGTACCTCCACCTTACAGAATACCGCAGCCAAATAACAATTCCCTTGAGGGTTGTTGTGTTCCTGCGAGTCAGTGAGGTCACCTGAAAGGACCGAGATGTTGCGTTGGCAGCGGGGGTGGCGGCGCGCGTGCGATATTTTATGTTGCGAGTTTATGTTAATCAGGCTACGGTAACTGCTTCACATCAGGCGCGCCGTAGGCTTGTCTGCCACCCGACGTCGTAGTATAGTATCAATCCCAGCAGTGGGATGAATGAGGGTTAACGACATGACGACGTGTGAAGCTTGTGTGGGTCGCTTGTCTGGCGTCTAGCTACTAATTTTGAACAGATAACAAACTTTGAATATTATAAATTTGATGCCACCTCAAGCTCTTACAAGTAAGTTTCATATAGAACAAAAGGCACCTTTTGACGACTTTTGAACTCCAAATATTCATTGCTATCTAACTAATGTCTACGGTCGTCGAACCTGTTTAAGGTGTGCAAAGTATCTTCGCATTAATAACGCTGTTTAATGGCTCATAAAGTGACGTGAAACCGGCGGCGGAAATATACGTACATTAGGTACGTGCCTATCTTTCATTATATTTTTTCTACAACATAGCCTACTCCATAGTATCATTTTTATTACATTTTTTAGGGTTCCGTACTTCGTAAGGAAACAAGAATAAACAAAAAAAAATGTTTTTTAAGAAATTTTTACGAGCTCGGTGGTCGAATGGTTAGCAATGGCCACTTTGACTTCGAAGTCGCGGGTTCGATCCCCGCAGAACACAAAAATTTGTGCATAAAAAAAATTGTGAATATTTGGCTCACCAAACTTTACTTATTGTTTGTTTGATCCCATATAATAGTATCTATTATGTAATCTGTGAGAGTGGTTAATGTGGAAGTTATAAATCGTGATTTTGCTACCTATTTTAACATTAAAATTTTTTAGTAATTTTGCATTGTCACAAGAACCAAATTAGTGACCAAATTTCGGCACAATCGGACACTGGGAAGTGAGTTAAATTTACCTTGCAACATTTGATAACATACACCGCGGTGAAACTAAATAAAAGCTTATAAAAAGCCAAAAACACCTATCACCCTTCCTTAGGTTTATTTTGTTGTCTGTCCGTCTGTCAAGAATCAATCTCTCAGGAACACGTGGAGCTATCAATTTTGAAATTAATATCAAACTGCTATGCAATTTTTTGGTTCATTTTTAACGACTTTCTTCGTCACCAGAAAACGGATACGTCTCATCCTTGGAGCACTGACTGGGCATTATGCCTGCCATGGGCACCTATACAAGATGAGACTTGTCAATAGCCCACAATGCAAAACATGCAAGGGACCTTACGAGACCATGAAGCACCTGACGTGTCAATGTGATGCCCTAGCTGGCAAACGAATGGTAATCTTTGGAAAGGCATATCCAGACCTGGAGGACTACAGGCTCTTCTCAATTAAAGATGTACTAAAGTACATGGAATATGTCTCTAGACACTCAGGTGAGAGTTACTAAAGAATAGGGAGTGCAGAAAAGATCCAACAGGGTCGACGTGCCACCGGTGCTGCAGCGCTGGACCCATTTCAAGATAGATAAAGACTTTCTTGCGAATCTACGCTTTTCGCTCAAAAAAAAATAAGCAGCTGAAATCTCCTTCGAAAACCTCCGACTTGGTGAAGACTGTCATGTTAGTAATCACACTATGAACTAGTAATCACACTGCCCCCTTACCACCATCTCTTATTGCGATTCAATAATTGAATAGATTGCTTATTCATACCAATGAATAAGCGACTCTATTCCATTTGAAATAGAGTCGCTTATTCATTGGTATGTATAAGTATTCTATTCAGTTATTGAATCGCAATAAGAGATGGTGGTAAGGGGGCTGGTCACGAACACCTCACTAGTAAACTCACACGAAATCTGACCATAGAGCAACCATAGAGATTTACGAGCGCTCGCAAAGCTTGTACACGCCTCAGTGAGATTGTATGGACACATCAGATATTATCGTTTGCGATCAGTAAACGCCCTAAAGGAGAAAACTTAAGCTATATAATAAATATACTCATTTATCTACATGAGGTTAAATAAATTTTGTATTAAGTATAATAACAGAGATATTTCTTTCTTAATAATGCGAAATATCTATTTTGAATTCTACGATTTTACGTCTTGTCAACAATAGGTACCTACTGAAATAATGACAAAAACTAATGCTATGTATAGATGCTATCATCGGACAGGGTGTAAATTAATTTGCCACTTTCGTAGTGTAAAAAATCGTCAACCCTTATTTATCCTACTGCTGGGAAACTGTACCAACAGATTAATGTGCCTAAGCGCTGAAGCACAGTATAAGTAATAGTACTACGTACAGTATGGCCACTCCCTGTCGCTCTCGTGTCGACCTCACCTCCCTCTGAGACTAATCTGGACCCGTTTGTATGGCGACGCAAGCACACACGCTCATTCACGCTCTACACAGACGTTATTTTTTATGTAGTAGTAAACGACGCGACTTTTGTATGGAGTGGCCGGGGTGTGGCTGAAGTATGACCGAACTCGAGATAATTTATGGAAAGGCTACAGTCGACATTGTCTAACTTACGTGTTAGAATGACACGCGAAACGACGCCATGGTGCTCCTCATAAAAAATGTAGTAAACAAGTACATATAAATCGGCTTAAACCGATACCTAAAATAAAGACAATCTGTAACATCAAGATAGCTTGTAACGAGTTAACTTCCTAAATCTTTCCCACAGTTGAAATCGGATAAAATTATCGATTTTCACTAAACGAGCAACGAAATACCGAGTTAAACAACGTCGACCGTAGCCTGATCATGGGTTTATTTATCTCGAGCTCCTCCATGTTTCGGAGGGCACGATAAATAGCCAGTCCCGGCTAACTGTTTATCGCGCCCGTGTGCCGTGTGTTTAGCGTGTTTACTGTTTACGTGAGAGCGTGTTAAGCCAAGATAGCAGCCTTTAGGCGTCTTGAAAACACTGACTTCCGTTAATCCGCTGTTAAGTAGCGTGGTGGAGTATACTCTCTAAAACCTTTCGATTGAGGGGAGAACCGCATTTCATCAGTGGAATGAATTAGGGTTGACGAAGAAGAATAATAAGTAACAAGACATTCATTGACTGTTAGGCGGTACGAAGTTAGCTTAAAACGATACCTAAAATAGGAACAATTTGTAACATCAAAATAACTTCTAATGAGTTAACTTCCTCCATTATAAATAGACGACCAAATCTTTCCCACAGTTGTATTGGGATAAAATTATCGAATTCCACCAAAAGAGCAGCGAAATACCAACCCTAAGGAAAGGAGGAAGTGTTGTAGATAAAAGGGAAAGTGTTGACCGTAAATCATATTTAATAACACAGCGTGAAACATAACGGTGCCAATTAGAATATCCTGGACTTTGAAAAGGAACTTTTTACTGGCCACATTATTTGTAATTATGTTTCTTTGTAAGTAAAAATGGGTATATAAATAATAATATTAAATAATAAATAAATATTTCTGGACAATTTACACAGCGCCATCTAGTCACAAATTAAGCGCAAAGCTTGTGTTATGGGTACTAGACAACTGATAAATGTACTTAAATATATATTTTTGTCGTAAATACATACCTACTTATATTTTATTTAAAACACCCAGACCAAGAAGGTACTTCCCCAGCCGGGCATAACATTCCTAGGATTTGTCGATAACTTAAGACAAAAGTGGACCAGCTCCTATGGTTTTGGTCATTGTCCTTTGCTGACTAAGTCTACCTCCGCGACTGTACTTAAAGGGTCGTTCACAACGCATTCCACATACATTATACATAATAAGGTTTACTGTAGGCCTTGTAACAGCTTTGCGTAACGGGATTACTTGATGCGAGACAACGGTCGGGGAACAGTTATCCAGATTATTTGCAACAATTGTGCCTGGCATTGAGTCGCTTCCGCTTGACCCATCGGCATCATTCAGTGCCGATTAGAGATGGTCTATTGTTGTAAAAAAAATAACATTCGAATTATACCAAACCGCCAACGTTCGAGTGATTCGAATAACAAATTATTTATTGTACAAAGTATCTATCCAGTAGTATGATTGAATTTTGGATGGAGATGATAGATTTGTAGCTGCAACACAAAACTGTATCCCCCGATTTTGTTATCATTCGTTTTTTTTAATTGCATCCCTATGGAAGCAAAAAGACGTATTCACGTCAAAATAGTAATAGCACACCCTGGCCACTCCATACAAATATCGCGTCGTTTACTACTACATAAACAATGACGTCTGTGCAAAGAGTGAATATGCGTGTGTGCGTGCGGTTCCAAACAAACGGTTCCAGATTTGTCTCAGAGGGGAGGTGAGGTCGACACGAGAGAGCGGCAGGGATTGGCCATACTATATATGACGAGCTCGGTGGCGTAGCGGTCAATGACGCGGCTTCGACACCAACGCTCGTGGGTTCGATTCCCACATAGGACAAACATTTGTGTGCATGAACATGTCTGTTTGTCTTGGTCTGGGTGTTTTCTATGTATCATAAGTATGTATTTACAAAAAAAAAATGTATTTACGTATGTTTATCAGTTGTCTAGTACCTATACCACAAGCTTCGCTTACTTTGGGGCTAGATGGCGCTGTGTAATTTGTCTGACAATATTTATTTATTTATTTATTATATTTATTTATACTGGTCGTTACTTATACTGTGGTAATAGTAAGATCTGAGTTTCTTGTGATTTACTAGTTAGTCATTTATAAAGTCGATCCTAAGTATAAGTCTAGATTTAATACCAATTAATGCTATAATTTAGTGAAGTTTTCAGACATAAGACATTTTCGTATGAGTCACGTCCGCACCGCCCTAACTTTCGACGCTAGAGTGAATCACCAGACACTATCTGGAGTGGCGGTGCCATGTCGCCCGTGGCACCGCCCAAATATTGCATTTCATGGTGGGGAATATCGATTAGCAACTAACACACGCAGGAAAACAAACAATCAGTACAAAGAACATCGATTAAAGTTTTATCGGTTTTGATTACTTAACCGAAAAAAAATGTTCACAAAAAATCTGTTGTTTTGTCGAAACTAGCGATCAAATAAAGGAAACCTGACAGCTGACAGCTGTTAGCTTTTTGTTGACTTAAAGCGTGTCAAATGACTACAACAGAACAACTTGCAACCTTAATAATGTGGGAACAATGCCTTTTGACACCGTAGGCAACTTCAAATTAGGTATGGTGAAGAGTTTCGCAATCCAAACGCCAATATTTCACCAATAGGATATTTCCTCGACACGCAAAATCGTACTAGCTAACACATTTCGCCGAGGAGTGAAACCAGACCGTACCCTATATTTGTTCAAATTAGCAAATCGCAAATGCGAACCTTATTTGGTGGGCGATAAGTTAGTATAAACAGTGTGGCGACGGAGACACTTGGCGAAAAGGTATCGAAGGTAATCTAGGCAAATTCGCAAATCCCTAGTGTCGTGTGGGTGGCCATGAGAACCGCAAGCGAGATACCCGGGCGTCGAGTATAAGTTACGAAATAACCGTTTCAAAATCGACACCGCAACCGGTTGGGAAATATCGCAAACGATCCTCGAATCGATTGTTATCATGTATATTGAAACATAAATTGTGGGAACATTGCTACCATTCACATATGAACACCATGTATTTGTGTATTATTATGCTATTGTATAGTAATTTACAGTTTTAATACAAACGGCAATCTGATTACGACAAGTGCACATTAGAGCTGGTATAATTATGCGATTGCTTCCTATTCGTCAGCGCGGAAATGTTTATGCACACAAATATTTGTCTTGTGCGGGGATCGAACCCGTAATCTCGGTCAGTCAAAGTGACCACTGCTAACCATTTGACCACCGAGCTCGTCATTAATGTACCTACTATATAAAGTTAAAATAAAATAATCCGCAATAAATCCAAGTATTTATTCTAGATACATCAAGGATTTGAAATGCAGCCATTCCGTTGCAGATGTAAAAGGCATATAAAAGGTGTGTGCAGGGTGCTCTTAGCAGTTTTATGGCCGGCCATATAGAGGCACATTCTACCAAGTGCCAGGAAACTACAGGCCGCCATTCCACCGCTTATAATCAACGAACATTCATCTATACATCTAAACTAATATTATAAAGAGGTAAGATTTGTTTGTTTGTATACGATTTGTAAACGAATAGGCTCCAAAACTACTGGACAGATTTAAAAAATTCTTTCACCAATAGAAAGCTACATTATCAGAGAGTAACATAGGCTATATTTTAATTTCGAAAAAATTACGGATCCATAAGAAAATTGCAATATTTTGTCCGCTAGTTACATTATATAACGTATAAAGAAATGATATAGTTACATATAAAGAATTATAACAAAAATAAGTAGTATAAAAAAAATATATATATATATAACTTAAATCACTTTGTCTTTAACGGTTTTATAGTAAAAAAAAAAACAAACATTTTGTAAGCTGCCCGACTGGTGAAATATGGAGGTAGGTGAATACCTCACAGAATTCCGCAAATAACAATTCCCTTGAGGGTTGTTATGTTCCTGCGAGTGAGTGAGGTTACCAGAAAGGAGTTGCTACGCTGGCAGTGAGATTGTCGGCGCGCCAGTGATCTTTCATTTTGCGAGTCAATATGGTTACGGTAGCCGCATCACATCAGGTGGGCCGTATGCTTCTCAACCACCCGACGTAGTATAAAAAAATTCTATCAGCCAAATAACAATTCTATTAAGGATTCTTATATTACTGCGAGTGAGGTCACTTGGTAGATAGGACTTGTTGCTACGTTGGTAGCGGTGCTGGTGGCCCTACGATTACCTACCGAACAAACACAGTATGCGAACCGCTTTATGCAAAATGTGTGTAAATAACACGCAAAAATATTCAAGTAAAAAGTCCTCTGTATGGTACAGGCTATATAGTATGTTATTTTAAAAAAAGGCGTATCGGTAAATTCTCCGCGTGAATTGCTAAATAATCAAGAGCAACAGCAATGAATGCTTGCACCCAGAGGGATTCGAATCCGTACTCGTTATCGAGACCACTCATTCTCATTCCCAGTCGCGCTGAACGCTCGTTAACGTCATTCGGTTCGACGGAACCACCGCTTAACACGATTCTATCAATATACAGGATGCATTAAGCGGTCCGTGGAGGGTCGTCAAATGGGCAGGTGCGCTATATGCCAGCTGTCATGTACAATCGCGAAATATAATTTGCACGGCGATAAGTATTTTTTATTCAGTATAAAAAAAAGTGCATTGATTTGTCACAAAATCACATGTTACCTGCAAAATGTATCTAATAGGCTACATAAAATGACATTAATTCCAAAACTTTTTTTGTATAAAATGCCATTTTATGTAGTCTACTTGATTTGATTTTGCATGATCAGAAGGCAAATTCTCGTAAATATTATGCGACCACAATATGAAAGTTGACCGAATCGAGATTTAATTATGAATTGACTAAAAAATATATACTTGATTATTACTTAATATTTACTTAATTACTATCAATTCTTATTGCTGGCAAAATAACATTCTTACTTTGTTTAATTTTCGATCATATTTCGATATAATCTCACTTAAATTAAACTTTGAAGTTTCATATAGTGTATAAGAGAATATCAAATTTAACATTTGTGAGATCGAGACTGGATTGGAACTGAATTTTGAATACATTTTAATTACGAGAATTGCAATTTTAATTACAAGGATCAAAAGTCGCACGTGATCACAATTGAGTTGTGGCTACTTATTATAAAAATCAGACATTTGGAAAAAAAAATTCTTGCTATACCGGATTTCTTACAAAACGTAATAATGCATTTCATAAAAAAGTCAATTAAATTCTACAAGTACTGTTAGTTAATAATGCTATTTTAGATACTACCTACTGATAATTTTACGAAATATTTCAAACGTTCTTTAGTTTTTTTTTTTACAAAATAATACAGTAGAAAAAGTTAATGCTAAGCATATGCTAATGTTTTCAAAACATTTTTCCCCAATTGATTCTGATTATTGTATTTTTTACACCCGTAAATTATTTTTTAATTCATTGTCAACAGTTTTTCTATAACTATTATGAAATCATTTAATTAATTTCCTACAAAATCTTGCAAAAAGTGTACAAGTTATATTGAAATATGATTGTACATAATACATAGGTGTGTGAAGGGAAGTATCAAATGAGAATGTGACATTTAAAAATGCCATTATGTATAATTTTTCACACGCCGCTCATAAAATATTTCTTTCATGCCATGGTGTACGGTCCGTTCTCGAAATAGGCCCTCCGTAGCCCTAAAAACAAAGGCCCTCGTTAACTCGCAATGGGGGTTGTATATTCCATTGGTCCTTTCAACCGAGACGGAAGAAAACCGTACCACAGTAATGGAATGAAATGAATCGAATTTCCCAATAGAGAAAAGAAGTTACGTAACATCAATTTGGACTACGCCTCCTGGAAGATTGAGAATTGTCTCTCCTAGTAAATTTACTATCAAGAAGAAGTTGCGCGCCCGTCTATCAGGATCTGTTAAGGCAGTAAGTCATCTGACATTTTAATATCGTCACTTGTTATGTACTCATACAAAAATGTATATATTTGTAGCTATATATATTTGTATATATCTGTGCATGTGTAAGTACGTACATTAATGTTATTTTCATATTATTTACCTATTAAGTTACATATTATGTTTACAGTATTAAGTTATTTGTTTGGAATAGCCGCAATCGTGTTACTCTACACTCCCAGTGGTTGACTGGTAGAGAATACAATAAGTCATGCATTAAGTCCGCCTTTTGTGACAATTTAATTTAGTTAAGGTACAGCCGCCACTGACCACAGTGTGGTCAACAAAGTATTAAATCAAAAATTCAGTTCTGATAGTGTTTTTAATTTTTAGTGGTGTTTACGATTGAAGAGTAATTTGTGGAGTCGATTTTTTTTTGTTAAAATTATCAATGCTTTTATCTGCTTTATGCTTTTATGACACAATATTAAACAACCAAATTCAACCAACGACCACACGACGTTATTAGTAGTATACTCATATTGCTTGACTGCCATTGTGTAAGTTAGGCATGCATAGTGCCATACAAATTTAATTGCAATCCATTTCCGTGATTAGTAACTTACGAAAAACTGACATCACAGAAGCAGTCATTACCTGGAACAAAGATAAATAATTAATATAATAAAATACGACCATAATTATCTATTAACTATTCTCAATTTGACCACAGACTTTAACAACAAACAAAAGAATATAAATCCGTGTATGTGTCGAATACATGGAGGTATGTGTAATTTTTTTTTATTGATTTAATCTATTTTTTATGCATAATTTTAAAAAAATATCAGCATTCTGCACTCCTTCTCTATATAAACTATAAGTGTCTAAACACACTATACCAAAGATATGCGACCGACGTTCGGCGCCATTACGCCTGCAATACTTTTTCAATGGCTATCAACACATTTGACCGAAATTACGTTGCGTTTTTTACATACCAATCTCAATCACGCGGAATTTCAGTCGCGGAATTTCGGCTTAGTGTGGTTTGACACTAAGTGTGCGAAATTATATACTCCTCTCCTCCTCATTTCATACTCCTCCGTCCGCGCAATTTTCGTAAAAAGGGATACAAAGTTTTTGCTTCACGTATTAATATATAGATTACTGACGAAGTTAAATTACCATGACTAACTTATGAGTATAAAGGTCATCTAGAAATAACTTTAAAGCGTGGGTGAAGCATGAATAGGTGCAAAGGACGATACCCCCTCCCGAGGGAAATTCATATAATTTTCATTAGAACTCCTGTAATAAACTGAAACCGACGCAATTACATGATTATTTATGTACTACACGAAACGGGTGCCTAGGACAATGCATTTGGGCGTCCCCCCTTTAGGAGCAATGAACCCAAGAGACGGTCGGAGATGGCATGGCGCATGGTGGAATGCTTTGGGGAAGGCAGTACTCACAGCAAGATATACCTATATCATAAATCATAATCATAAAATATTTCTGGACAATTTACACAGCGCCATCTAGTCCCAAATTAAGCGCAAAAGTTGTGTTATGGGTACTAGACAACTGATAAATGTACTTAAATACATTATTTTTTTTGTAAATACATACTTATATACATAGAAAACACCCAGACCAAGACAAACAGACATGTTCATGCACACAAATGTTTGTGCGGGAATCGAACCCGCGACCTCGGAGTCAAAGTGGCCATTGCTAACCATTCGACCACCGAGCTCGTCAGACCATCCAGCAGTAAGCAGACATAATGATGGTGGAATTTCAGGGCACCCACACCCGACATACCCATGTAGTATCCATAGAATTATAACGAATTGAAGTAACCAACATCTTTGAACCAAAGTCAACCTCACCTGCACGTGGTGCACCCTGTTGACTGACAGAAGAGGCTCTGCGAAAAGAGAGGTAGGGCATAGCATATTTTTTCAGCTGCCCGACTGGGTAAGTACACCTCACAGAATACAGCAGCTAAATAATAATTCCCTTGAGGGTTGTTGTGTTCCTGCGAGTGAGTGAGGTCACCAGAAAGAAAAAAGATGCTGTGTTGGCAGTGGGGGTGGCGAGGCTCGAGCAATATTTTATGTTGGAGCGTTCATATGGCTACGGTAAGCGCTTCACATAAGGCGGGCCGTATGCTTGTCTGTCACCCGACGTAGTATAAAATAAACCTCTTTTTTTAAAAATCGTTCAAAAAGATCCAAAGTTGGTTTGTTAATAAAGGTACAATTAAAGAGTGTTAAAATGAAGCCGCCAGGTCGGGAGGGAAAGGAGGTCATCGCTCCTCCGGAAGTGAGCTGGCTACCTCACAGAGATCCTTTTGCTGTAAAAACAAACTTCCCTTTGTCCAGTTAAATAGACAGTACTCGAGACTAATAAAAAAAGGTGAACGCATCGTATGCTGACTGGAAATACCTTGGTAGGGTTCTGTAACAAAAATCAAACAAAAAAGGAATTTCGGTGCGACTTCAGTGACGCGTGTCGGTCTACCAGTACTGGGGTTCCCAACCGATGATCCGGGGACCACCAGTGGTCCGTGAGATGTAAAAATATGGCTCTCAGCTCAGGGTATCGTTGCAGCAACTGGTCACCTCACTCGCAGAAACACAACATTATTCTAGATCTCTAGGAATGTGATATAATAGCTACCGTCGAGCAGCTTATTATTACGCTATGTCATACATACGAGTATTTTGTATCCAACAGCCTGGTTAGTTAATCAGCAGGGTGTGCAATGTGTAGATAAGGTTACTTTGGCACAGGAATTATGGTGAGTCACTTACACCCCAGATTTGCTGTCACGTTCGCAAAAAGTAACTTTCGCATAATGTCTCGATTTGTATTTCTCTAACTTTGTTGAAAATTGTGTCTTCAAACACAGGTATTATACACTTAAAACGAGACCCCGGCCACGATATAATGTAACTATATTGTAATTTACTGAATAAAGCATTTATATTAATTTGTATTTGTTTTTACAGCATAATGTCACAATGTCACATTCTCACAATGTCACATCTATCCACCCACTAATAACAAACATTGGCTTGTTATTATTTTAGCCGATAAATATTTAGTACAACTGGTAAACAATATATTAAATAGCTACCTATTTATTATATTGTTTATAATTATTTTATATTAAATAGGTTATCGTTAAAACTTATACCTTTAAAACCGGTCCACGCACATCAGATATATTATTATCCAAGGAAATCGAGACTTAAAGGCGTCTTACAGGTCAACGATAGCCTTGAAGAGAACTTTGACTCGAAACATGAAAAACATATGTACTTAAAGTTCATATTTGCATAAACAGACTGACGGGAGGGTACAAAGAGTTTAGAGTTCATGGAGGATCGTCACCGGATGCCTTTATTTTTTTTTTTGGGACCCACCACACATTCCCACCACTGTGTTACCCGAATGGGGAAGTACCTACACTTCAACCAAATAACAATTCCTTCGAAAGTTTTTGTGTTCATTACGAGTGAGTGAAGTCACCAGGAAGGAGGAGATGCTGCATTGGCAGCCGGGGTGGCGGCGCGCGAGCGTTCTTTCATGTTACAAGCGTTTATTACGGTAATATCAGACGGACCATATGTTTGTTCGCCACACGACGTAGTATAAAAAATACTAATATGCTAACAACTATAATTTATTATCAAAACTACACAATGACAGTCAACTGGAAAAAAATTCTAGGAAACATCTCGTTTATACATATCTTAAATGGAGACCATAAATCAGGTTTTTTTTTTACTCAGCGCAATTCGAAAACGTTTCTCTCACAGTGGATAAGATCTAGAAATAAATATATCTCGTCCCGTTTCTTTTACATACAACATACTAAAATGTCTGGTAGATGCCAGACGTTTGTAGGTGCATAACTTTACAACTAGTTTTCTATAATATCTTTTAATATACTATTTATAATTAATTTTTATATACAGGGTGACTGGAACTGAACCCGCCATAGCAAATCTACATAGGGAGGAGGTCATTTGCTAATTATTAGATGTTACTTTACCTAACTAAAGTTTAATAGTTTGGGAGATAATAATTTTTAATACTTTATTGAGATTTTTCCAAAATTTTGCCATTAAGCATTTGTAATTTATTTATTTTTAATTTTTTTTATATGTCGGGTATAAATAAACATTTGTGACTAAAATACGTCCAACCTTTCCTCAAACCAAGGTTAAAAAATAAGAAATTACGCTTTAAAAAAAGAATTACTAAAAATAAAAAACTTTGCGATGAAATTCAACCGAAAAAAAAACAGTGATTCATTAATTTATTTTACTCTTAGTATCTCCTCTAGCTTATAACCTTTCCAGCGATCACAAATTTTCAATGAAAAGTTTAATTCGCTAGGCATCGGTATGATTTTCAGGTCCGGGATGGGAACCATTTTCTGACAATTTAGTATGGGTATGCCATAACTATAGTATTTATTATATCATTGATTTGCACTAACGCCTTCCGGCGACGGTAAGTAGCGCGGATCTGACTGACTGCCACAGTGCTGTTAGCATCAGGCGGGCCATACACCACTGATGTATGTGTTTGGCATTATAAAAAATATATTTATTCCACACCATAGACGGGCTAATCTTTGTTTATGTGGTTCAATCTTTACGTCGGATGGCAGACAAGCATACGGCCCAGCTGATGGGAAACGGGTACCGTAGCCATATTAATGCTCGCAACATAAAATATCGTTCGCGTGCCGCCACCCCCTCTGCCAACACAGCATCTCCCTTCTACCTTTCTGGTGAGATCTCTTAATCGCGAAAAATGTCGAAGGTTTGTTTTTAACACATCGTTAAGTCGCTTTTAATCATAGTTATTATTACGTATTATATTAATTAAAACATACGCCGTTTCTACCCTGTGGTGTGGCCGCGGTAAGCGCTGAGCAAGCGTCCGCTATCAATCATTTTCCCGCCCCCTGCCTCCCAAACCTGGCAGCGTTTCCTTAGGCTCGACTGGCCGAGCGTTCGCTTCCCAGATGTTCCCAAGTTCGCAGGAGTCTCTCAAGTCTAATGTAATTGAAGCCCTAAGGAACGATAAATAATGCGAAGCAATTAGATAAGTCAGCTTAGCCCGTGTTATAATTGTAATTATGAGAATTTATGCTCTAAAACGACACTTGCTAATAAATTTGGGAAATGTCAGGGCTAATGAAGGCGAGTTACGAAAAACAGACCGACAAGGCGACTGACTGGGTCCCTGGGGGTCCGTAGGTATGTACCATTATTAATTTACAGTTACTACGCATATTATTTAACTTTAAAAGGCTGGCAACGGATCGGCGATCGCTTGGTGTCGCTGGTCTCCATGGGCGGTGGTGATTGCTTTCCACCAGGTGACCCACATGCTCGTTTGCCCCCCTCTCATATAAAAAAATATATATTAAATTTTACATTAAATACTATGTACTACATAATATAATTATGATAAAGGATACTATTTAACGTAACATCAAATAAATACATTGCAAACCTAACCTAACCCATTTTGCACATGAAAAAATACTTATTGCACATCAAATGGAAGATTTGATGTGTGATCAGATTAATTTGATGTTCAAATCAGGTAATTTTTTGTGGATCAATTTAATATTTTTCTATGATAAATAGAAATTTTGTAACAGAATGAAAAAATATTACACTGAAGATGAATATATTTATTACTCTTTCAAGGGTAACCGGCTGAAAGAATTTGCAAACTTTCATATTTATAATAATATTAGTGGGATAGGAAGAATATGGTGTTAGAGAAATGCATCAAAGTTTCAATAGTGTACAGATGCTCTAATTATTTAATATTGTGGACATAATGAATAACTTAACAAAAATATAACAAAATATGTTGCAGTGGTAAACCACAGTTATGTCGAATGAATTCGAATAATAAATTCAATAGGTATCAATTTATTGTCAAAATATTCCTTTATAGCATAAAACATTTGCATAAAAGCCATTTCAATAAATTTCATTTAAATTATCATTAATCTGTATTCGCTAAGTAATTTAATTATGTATACACTAACATCAGGGGCCGCTCTACCGTCTAAGCTGAATCCGATTCTCATTGGATTTTTTAATTGCGAAAATCAAACTTCTACTTAGATTTACGGTACTTGTGTTTACCTTAGCTGGTAGAAACCCTGGAGCTCTAAAGAACGAGCTGAAGATGTTTGTCATAACTTAAACGTAAGACCTATTTTCCAAAGCCAAATTTTCGATGGTAATCGGCTTCAGCTTCGGTGGTAGCCCTGGTGGAAATTTGCACAAGGGCATCCTAAGATTAAGGGCAAGACTAAGGATTATTCAAAATTCCCACGCGATACCGCGACTTTGCAAGCACGTACACGTGCTAGTTATAAATATTTTTAAAATTGTATCAAAAAAGTGCCAACAATTGATTCAAATCAAAATCAAATTGATTCGCAAACATAGCTCCTGGTAATAATAACTGCAAAATGGAATTGAATTCGTGACCGTGGCCCGTTAGGTTAAAGTCAAGAAACCTGAATGCTAAGTTGACCTTATGACACCGTTACAGTAGCAGATTTTAGAGATTTGTAATGGATGTCCTCGCTTCAATGAACCGTTTACTGATTTACTATTATTTAATAGAAAGAGCGATGATGAAAAGATGGGGGAAGAAAGTTCTAGAGTGGAAGCCACTTATAGGGCGCCCCGTGTTTAGTTAAACCGACGATCTCAAAAAGGTGGCTGGTGGCGATTGAATGCCGAAAGCGGAGGATCGCATATGGTGGAAAGCATTGGGAAAGACCCATATCTAGCAGTGGGTAAATAATGGCTGATGATGATGAATAGAAAGAAGCTCAGAAAATACCTGTAGCTAACAATAGTCGTATGCAACGAACCCAGAAAGCTCTCTTCTCTCGTTCTCGTAATTATTTTGGGATTCCAGAATGAAAGTTTATTCGAGATGAATCGAGATTGAATTATGAACTGACTAGAAATATATGATTTCATTAATTAATTAATATCAACTCTTATTGTTAGTAACAATACATTCTTAGTTTCTTTAATTCTCGGTCATATTTCGATGTAACCCCAGTTAAATTAAACATTGAAGTTTCATATTGTGATACGAGAATACCAAATTTGACATTTAGGAGATCGAAACTTGATCGACACTGAATTTTGACATTTTAATTACGAGCATTGTCTCTCTGACCTTGTGATAGTTTTCCAAAACAATTTCGATATCTCAAAAACTATTGTACCAATCACAATGCTCCACGAACATGTGAATTGTATGTGCTTGAACTACTTACCGACCAAGTTTCAACAAAATCAAACCAGCGGTTTACGAGTAACAACGCAATAATTAATTTCACATCAACACCAATATCTCAAAAACTACTGAGTCGATATCGTTGCCCAACGAACTTCAAAAAAACGTTTACGTTTCCTACATATATACAAAATTTCATCAAAATTGAACCAGCGGTTCAAGAGTTATCGATACATAAACCTACGAACACAAAAAATGTGTCGTCAACTCGATTTAGAAACCTTCGCTCTCTTCGCTCGCTCGGCAATGCAGTTGGTGAGAATTCAACTATTACCGTTTTGATGAAACTTGATAATTTAAACACAATACAGAGTTCACTAGTCGTCGTTGTCGGTTCAGTGGTTTTGCCATAAAAACATAACAGACAAAGCAACTTATTTTTATATATTTAACTAAACCCAGCCTCGGCTCGCTATGACTCAGTCTGTTTCCCGTTCCCGTGTGAACTTTAGGATAAAATGTATAGCCTATAAATACGCTCCCTTATAGAAATACTACATAGTGTTTAATTTTAAAGCAATTGGTAAAAGCTTACGAAAGATTTATGATTTTTTTTTTACAAACTAACAAAAGATTAATATACAGGCTGGTAAATTATAACGAGGTCTCAAGGGTTCCCCTATCTCCTTTGGGTCCAATTTTACCAAATCATCTTTATTGTCTAGAAGCGCATTCAGCTCGCATGCAGGCGTGCAAAATATCTAAGTCAATATTATCCATATCTAAGTCCATTGAGTCTATATACATAAAATATGTTATAGACAATACCCGAAATCTAGGTGCTTTTAGGTTTGACTAATTAAAACTAAGTTACCTCGAACCACGCTTGGCTTTCGTTGATTACAAACTTAACCTACCTAGACTCGCTTTTGGACAGGGAAGTGAGGAACCTCAAGTTAAACTTATGTGCGCCTAGATTTCGGATATTGATAATAATATATACACTTATACACTTTGACTCCGAGGTCGCGGGTTCGATTCCCGCATAAGACAAATATTTATGTGCATGAATATGTCTGTTTGTCTAGGTCTGGGTGTTTTCTATGTATTATTTACAAAAAAAATATAAGTATAACATCAGTTACCTAGTACAAGCTTTGCTTAGTTTGGGACTAGATGGCAGTGTGTAATATATTTTTTTTTCTATGTACAATTTGCACTTCGCCATCTGATCCTAAATTAAGCGCAAAGCTTTTGTTATGGGTACTAGACAACAGATAAATGTACTTAACTGAACATTTTTTTAAAATACATACTTATAATACATAGAAAACCAAGATACCCAGACCCACAAATATTTGTCTTGTGCGGGGACCGAACCCGCGACCTCGTAGTCAAAGTGGCTATTGCTAACCACTTGACCACCGAGCTCATCATTAATCTGCGAACTAACCAAGAGACCTTTGTACGCGGCGATCTCGATCAGCTGAGCGGGCCCGAGCGTGGCTCTTGGCTCCGGTGGCATGTTGGCAGCGGCGCCATGCGACCTACTTACTGGCGTGACTGCGATACGGGAAGTGCACTCGAGTGGACGCCGCTAACTTGCTCTCTAATGACGTCACGGAGAACACAAGAACCAGTACCCTAGTTTGTATTATTACCCTTGTGAACCTATGTAGCATTTCTAAGATTTACATTTATCTCTTCCGATTAATTTCATTAAGGCAAACGTGGTTTTACGCCTACAATTGTAATAAATAAATATTCCTGGTCAAATTACACACGGCCATCTAGTCCCAAACTAAGTATCATCATCAGGTCATTTTAGTCTCCACTACAGGAGCACGACCCTCTCTCATCTGTCCCAGACAGAAGGAGGATTTGACCTACACTCCCCACGCTGTCCAGACGGGTTGGGGAAGCCTGATCGATGTTTTATAACGTATTTCCCTTAGTCGCCTTGTACGACATCCACGAGAAGAGACAGAGTGATTCTATTCAAGTCTGCCGGAAACCACACGGCCAAAAGTAAGTATAATATCAGTTATCTAGTGCCCATAGTTTGTACTATGGTTTGTATATGCTTTGCTTAGTTTGTGACTAGATGGCCGAGTGTAATTTCTCCAGGGATATTTATATTAAACTATAAAATGAAATCAAGTAAGTATACAATATCAATAAATTTCATAATTGAATGTCAATTCGGTCAACATTCATTCTGAGATGTAAAGTTACGAGAATTGGCCTCCTGTTTTTATGTGTGTTTATATTATCTTTATTGCCCACAATGAACTTAAATAACCATTATGTTCACAAAAATTACATGATAAAGAAGGGCGGACTCATCTCTTATGAGATCTCTAGAAGCCAATTTTCGAGTGCTGGATACAATTATATTTTATTTACTATACATATTACCACTATACTAATCGCATCAGAAAACGGTTCATGTTGCCTATGGATAGCTAGCTATAGCTAGTTATGTCTACTGGGATAAAAGATTATCGCCATCCATAACATGTCAGCGAAGTAATATACTTGCTGTCTCTTTCCCTCACTGAGCGCGCAATGGCGCGTATTTTTGCAAAAATATGAAATATTTAAAAATACGTGTTAAAGTCAAATATTATTATTATGTTCTTTCATGTGGTATGTGATCTCTTGGGCTTTGTTTACTTTATCGACATAAATTGTACATTTGCGAAACACAGAAGCCGGCATTTTTATCTATTTCAATCAGTTGTCACCAACGCGCAACGTCAGATTCGCCGGCTTACTTGTGTGAACTAATGACGGAATGTGACAATGAGGGTATATTGGCAGCACTGTAGCGTAGGGTCCAATCATTTGTCAATTCATAGCATCTTGTGAAATGTCTTGTTAACGTCTTGTGTTGTCTTGTAGTCTTAAAGTTTTACTGTCAAAAAATTCAGTACATTTTGACAATCTGGACCCGAAGCCTACATAGCGACATCTAATATCAGAAAAAATTTCAAACATCCGCATTGGGTCATTTCTCGGATGTACAATTCGCCCGCTTAGTAGCTAGCATACACTAGTAAACAAAATATAATTTTCTTCCAACTATGCTTTAATTTCATCACAATCACACTAAAAACTCAGTACAAAACGAGTCTTTAATGCTCTAGAGCAATAAAAATGTATGAAATTTCATTATTGCACAGTTTTTTTTAATCGCACCAAAAGGTGCCAATCTCAATGGATTAGCTCTATTCGGCCAGGCGATATCAATACTTTTTTTTTCGTACGTATTATTCGTTTCGATCCTACTTGTTCCAAATTTAAAAAATGATTGCTGCTAACTCTGAGTTAAAAATGAAAGAAATTTAAAAAAGTGATTTGGCGGGAACTTTGTTAATTTTGTTTGACAATATATTTGGAAACGATAAAAGTGTGATACTATCTGATTTTGAGTGCTTCGGCTTCGAATTAAAATGGAATCATCTAGCGACACATTAACTCCGGAAAACATTCTAAATGAAGCCGACAGTGTTATAGAAACTTCTATTTTAACTGTTTGATATGAGTTTCTTTTATCTACTATTCCTATAGGTATTAGTTGAAAGAAAAGCAGATTATGCACCTCGCCTTAAGTAATTTATATTGCCCTCGTGCCTATTAGATTAGAGCCCTCGCTAACGCTCGGGCTCTAAATCAGGCACTCGGTGCAATAATAAATTACTTTGTGCTCGATGCAATAATCTACTATTTATACTAGGCCACATTCATGCCCACAGGGCTGAAATCGAGGTTGAGTGAAACGAGTACTATTCGCTGAGTGTATGTTCCATTGATTTCAAAGGAAAATGTACTTATTTGATGATCATTCTTCAAGGACATGATCGATCTAATTTTTTTTTTTTTTTCGACACAAATCTAAAGCATGTCGAGGTCTTTAATTATGACAAATTTCATCAAAATCGGTTCATTAGTTTTGAGCCTATTTATTTCCAAAAATGACTTAGACTAGAAAAGAAAAGAAGGAGCGGGGGTGGCGGCGCGCAAGTGATATATTATATTGCGAGCGTTAATACGGTTACGGTAACCGCTTCACATCAGGCGGGCCGTATGCTTGTCTGCCACCCGACGTAGTATAAAAAAAAAAAAAAATCTGCGTGTGATACCGGCGTAAACCGTATATTTGTACAGACATGCTAAAACAAAACTAATCTTCCAAAACTGGTTATTCACGAATCACGACACGATCCTAATACTAGTTCCAAGTATTTTCTATTAAAGTGCAAATTTTATTGGCGCATGAAACGGTTGTCTCTTGCGGCGATTACAATAGCTTTAGGTAGCTAACAATGGCCGGCCGTTTAGAAAATCACCAGTCAAAGACAACAAAAAAACGTTAATTTTGTTGTACTTGTACTGTTTTAATAGGTTTTCATGTAATTACTAGTGCTAGGAAACTTCTAGGCTGGGGTGTAAGTGGTTTATCAACATCTTTGAACCAAAGCCAACTTCACCTGCACGTGGTGCACCCTGCTGACTGACAAACGAAGCTCTGGCGAAAAGAGAGGTAGGGAGCGTAATTGTAAGCTACCCGACTGGGGAATGTACCTCCATCTCACAGAACACCGCAGCCAAATAACAACTCCCTTGAGGGTTGTTGTGTTCCTGCGAGTGAGTGAGGTCACCAGAAAAGAAGGAGATGCTGCGTTGGCACTGTTGGCAGCGAGAGTGGCGGCGCGCAAGTGATATATCACCTATGTTGCGATCGTTAATACTGTTACGGTAACCGCTTCACATCAGGCGGGCCGTATGCTTGTCTGCCACCCGACGTAGTATAAAAAAAAAAAACGAATCAGGTTTTAACACAACAGCCCCCTTACCACCATCTCTTATTGCGATTCAATAATTGAATAGATTGCTTATTCATACCAATGAATAAGCGACTCTATTCCATTTGAAATAGAGTCGCTTATTCATTGGTATGAATAAGCATTCTACTCAGTTATTGAATCGCAAAAAGAGATGGTGGTAAGGGACAGTCACCATCCCGGCTGTTGTAAATTAACTACTGTCGGTTTTAAAACATTGACCTCTGCCAATCCGCAGATATGAACAGCGTGGTGGCGTATGCTCTAAACCCTGTCGATTGAAAGAAGAACCTCAGGTCAGCATAGTATCTCTGCTGCACCTGATGGTAAGTGAAATGAGGAGCACAAATTACATCGGCAACTGACAAAAGACTAAACAACAGTTTTCTATCAACTTATTATAAAACAAATAAATAAATAAATATTGTCAGACAATTTACACAGCGCCATCTAGCCCCAAAGTAAGCGAAGCTTGTGTTATGGGTACTAGACAACAGATAAACATACGTAAACGTTTTTTTTTTTGTAAATACATACTTATGATACATAGAAAACACTCAGACTAAGACAAACAGACATGTTCATGCACACAAATGTTTGTCCTATGTGGGAATCGAACCCACGAGCGTTGGTGTCGAAGCCGCGTCATTGATCGCTACGCCACCGAGCTCGTCAAAGTCCCTCTTCGTCTGTTTGAACACAATAAACTCAAAAACTACAACAGATGGAGTGATTAATAAGGTAGGTACTGAGTAAGCGCTTTGTAGTCAATCTTTACTGTGGTGATGTGCGACTATGGTCCGTACATATATTGACGAGCTCGGTGGTCAAATGGCCACTTTGACTTTGAGGTTGCGGGTTCGATACCCGCACGTGACAAACATTTGTGTGCGTGAGCATGTGTGTTTGTTTTGGTCTGGGTGTTTTCTATGTACCTAATACGTATGTATTTACAGAAAAAATGCATGTAATTAGTAATTTTGATCGGTGGCAGCTTGCGGTTAAGCTATATTCAGGATTGCCAGCTCCTTGCCGGAAGCCACAGCCGATAATAAAAGTATATTGACATATTTTGACGAGCTCGGTGGCGTAGCGGTCAATGACGCGGCTACGACACCAACGCTCGTGGGTTCGATTCCCACACAGGACAAACATTTGTGTGCATGACCATGTCTGTTTGTCTTGGTCTGGGTGTTTTCTATGTATCATAAGTATGTATTTACAAAAAAAATGTATTTACGTATGTTTATCAGTTGTCTAGTACCCATAACACAAGCTTCGCTTACTTTGGGGCTAGGTGGCGCTGTGTAATTTGTCTGACAATATTTATTTATTTATTATTATATCGATTAACGGATTTAGATATATATTTAATCAACAGAAAATCGCTACAAAACGTATATAAAGATAAGATAAGATTGCACCAAACAAAATATTAATTAATACCTAATAAGTATGTACTCGTATGTCCGTCAATCCGCAGTTGAGCAGCATTTTGGTGTACAATCGAACCCCTTTCGATTGAGGGGAGGACCCGTATCCCAGTAGTGGGTTGATGCCGACGTATGTATGTACGAGTCAGTCTAATCGAACACGCAAGTTAAGCAACGACAATCGTAAACTGTCCACGGATGGGTTTATTTATTTCCAGGTCACTCATGCTCCACAGGGCACGTTAAGCCGAATGACAGTCGTCAAGCCAAGTCAATGGCATTTAGGCTGTTTGAAATACTGACCGCCAACCTACAATTGAGCAGCCAGAGCTCCTTCCATGGTAGCAGTTAAAGGACGAAAGACGTCAAAAAGAAAGAAGGACAAACTCATATTTTAACTCAGAATAGACATGAGAAATTAATACTTTAAGGATATGCAACAAAACTCAATATGAGTCACAAGTTCCAATTCGGCAATATATATGTATATTTTATATGAGAGGGTGGCAAACGAACATGTGACCCACCTGATGGAAAGTAATCACCACCGCCCATGGAGATCAGCAAAACCAGGGAGTCGTCGATCCGTTGATAGCCTATATCCTTTCTTTCTTTCTTGTGACCTCACTCACTCGCAGGAACACAACATCCCTCAAGGGATTTTTTATTTGGCTGCGGTATTCTGTGAGGTACACTATGCCCTACCTCTCTTTTCGCCAGAGCCTCGTCTGTCAGTCAGCAGGGTGCACCGCGTGCAGGTGAAGTTGGCTTTGGTTCAAAGATATTGATGAACCACTTACACCCCAAATATAATGCCAGAGGCGCTGTCATTTCCTTTAACAACAAAAAGAGCGAGAGAGCATGGACACAAAAGCTAATATGTTACATATTGACAATCAAGTTACCAACAACTGTGTAGACCCAACAATTACAACTGGTAAAATAACAGAGCCAGTTACACGGAAATTAGCAGGAAACAAATCATAACCAACGTAATTAGAGTCCACAGACAACGAACAGCGACTAGCTTTCAAGGAAAACTCTATGGTTTTATCATGGCGACAGTTTCCTCAAGGAAACACGAAATGTTCAATAACATGAAAAAGATCAGTAAGCGATCTTGTTCATATTATCACATTGAAACGTCATTAACATTGTTAATAGTTGAAAAGAAGAACTTATGGTAAGTAGGAATTTAGATTTTAGTTGTAGGAATTTACAATTTACTTGCAGAAATTTAGAATTTACTTAAGAAAAAAAAGCGGAGGTAGATAAAAAATCAAGTGCCACTGACTAATGTCAAACATCCAGGTTAAGTTTATGTACCAAAACAATTCCAAACCAACGAATGATTTCTGTGTAGTATTCCTGTAAAGGTGAAATAAGTGAGCAGATGAAAATTACCCGTTACAACATATCCGATCCCTAACGTCGCATAAGATTCCTTATGTGATAAAATTCATTGCAAAATTTGCATGGATCCATAGGTCGCAATCACTGTGTTGTTTATCGCTGCCTTACCTACCTACCTACCTACTAACCTAGGAGCGCTTAAATTCGGATATTAACTATAACAGGACAATTAATTTTTTTTCAACTGTGTTCAGGATTTACTTGTGTTTTTGTTTATTATGAAATTATTAAATATAAAAGTATTATATGTCACTTAAGAATAATTTAATTTAATTTGAATTCCTACACAATGTATATTGTTCTGGAAATACACAAACAATGTTGAAATTATGAATAACTCGTTTGCTTTCTTTTGCAATGCTGACTCCAGAGACGGTTTCAAATCCTTTCAAAGTTTCTATACAAAAAAAATCTTAGATTTCCATGAAAAGGGAACACGAAAAGCGTTAAATGATTTATTAAAACACGTGCTCTACGTAGTACTTTATCTCGAGGGCTCTAATCGATCTATTCAGAACAGCTTTCCGTGTGAATAGCTATTCAAAGCCACGTTAGAGAGATAAATACGTCCAGTAGAACATATTGCCCTTTTAGTTCCGTGCCTTACAAAGGTTTAAGTAGACCGGCGACTTGTCTGTATATGGAAATATTGCTACTTGTCGCTACATCACTCACAAATAAGCCTGATTTCCACCAAAGCGGATAGTTGAGTTTTCATACATGTGACACTGTAAGCGCAGTACAGCGTGGAGTGAAATATAGGGAAACATAGCTTGTATATACTGATAATGAAACATAAAACTCTAATAGAAAAAGTTAATAACCAATAGTACTAATCTAAGAGGCTGGATTAGTAACCGGTTTCAATCCAACAAGGTACATAAATTTTAGGGAAGAAAAATATAATATGTATATTTTTTTTATGTTATTTTGTAAGCCACATTGGAGTATATCTGGTTTTTCCAAAGGTTGACGGGGTATATTGTTGGGTCCAAAATTGGGTAAAAATTGGTGGATCCACAATTGGGTAAACTTAAAAAAAAAATCAAAAAAAAAATTTTTCGACGCTTATAATTTCCGCTAGTCTACTCGACTTGTAAATAATTACCGCCGACTGCCGACCAACATTTCAATAGTTTCTAACACTTCTACATTTACCAAGAGTCTCGGAGCAATCCACCATTATGATATGACTCACGGCCAGAAGCACTCCATCATGTTCGACTAATGATCTCGCCGAGAGCATCCATTTGAGTTTTATCACGTTACTTATTTATGCTAAGTTATAATATAATTCGACATAATATAACGCGCTATTCCGCTTTTTGTTTATGACGTTTTTTATAGAACTACTAATGGCGGTAGAAAGGGGTCGCAGGTTCGATTCCCAATGAATATACGTTTGATTTTCATTGAAAAATCTTTGGCAAAGGGATATCCTCCCTCTGGGTGTCCTACCGATTGTACAAAGGGGTGTGTTCAGAAGAGTTGTTTGACATGATGCCCACGGCCTCCTACTGTTGCACCGCTCTCTATCGACAGGGAATTCATCTTCACACATTGGAGCCTAAGTGGTCGCGTACAGTGAAGTTCCAGAGGATTTTTCTCCCACTTACTATCAAGCTGGGGAATGAACAGCTTGGGGTTAGCTAGTTTGTAATTCATAAACTCTGAAACATACTGACCCACATTCGTTCACTATTAGAAAGCTATATTATCCAGAAGTAACTTATGCTATATTTTTTTCAGCAATAATAAAACATACAGTAATAAGTTACATACAGGGAACATAAACACAATATACACAGAGCACATAGCGCTAAACATACAATCAGAACAAATACGGTGTGTATTCCCTAATGCTTCGACATGATCGAGTAAAATAAATATCGATCAACGCAATTACAAGATAATTTGGCGTTTGACTAACCACAGTCATACCCGTTGCTCTAGAGATAATTCAAAATTGTATATAAACTGGACTTATTTCTAAATATTAAAAAAATGGAAAAATTCACCTCGCCCGCCTAGGTGGGATTTGAACTCACGAGCACGACCTCTCGGTAACGGTCGAGTGCTCTTCCAACTGAGCTACCAGGAAGGTGTATTGGTGACGAATTTTTGCATTTTATATTTTACTGCTGTGTAGTCACAGTGTGGCGCCATCTACCTATTAAGTATTACACTACTAAACAAGACTTTTTTTTTTTTATACTACGTCGGGTGGCAGACAAGCATACGGCCCGCCTGATGTGAAACGGTTACCGTAGCCATATTAACGCCTGCAACATAAAATAATGCTCGCGCGCCGCCACCCCCGCTGCCAACGCAGCATCTCCTTCCTTTCTTTCTGGTGACCTCACTCACTCGCAGGAACACAACAACCCTCAAGGGAATTGTTATTTGGCTGCGGTATTCTGTGAGGTGGAGGTACATTCCCCAGTCGGGAAGCTTACAATTACGCTCCCTACCTCTCTTTTCGCCAGAGCTTCGTTTGTCAGTCAGCAGGGTGCACCTCGTGCAGGTGAAGTTGGCTTTGGTTCAAAGATCTTGATGAACTACTTACACCCCAAAGACTTATTTCTGTTCAGTTTTACTGCAAATTGGAAGCAATAAAAATCTAACCATTAAAAATGTAGTGAAAGTGTGAACTGTGCACGTAGTAGTTATGGAAATGTGCGTTACATTTTAACATTACAGCACGGCAGTAATGCCGAACGTGCCGATATGTATATGGCACTCGGAAGATCCACTTATCGCACATTATTGCGTTCCGAACTTCGAGCAAGACAGTTAGCGTGCCATTTCACCATTATCAGTGAGCAGTTGGAAAGATTAAATAATTTAAAGCTTGATTTAATACCAGGACATGTTTTAAAATATCTTTTAAATATGATGTGAAACAAACATACGCGGTATCGTTTTAGGTCCCCCGACCCTCTCATATTTGCACCTATAATTGCACTGATATTTTTTCAATAATATGAACTATTTTTGAGCTTGATCGCATATTGCTTCTTGGAATACCATACTTTTATCACTTTTCCTGCAAAAAAGCGGGTTCAGAGTTCAAAACCTCGCAGCAAATTCAGTTTTTGTAGCGACCATGAGTCTAACTTTTAAATATATTCTTTATGGTCGTGTATACTAGTGTTTTAGAGCCTGACTTTCGTATTTAATTTCTTCATGATTACCTCATCATGGCGAAAAATATTACAGGAATCAGTTGATATCTCAATTTTATGATTTTTCTGTTGAACTGAAATACTTAATGTTTTTTTGAAATATTTCATGCAGGAAGCCTGACCAAGAGATAACTTAAAATTACTTTATACATCAATGTAGTACTACTGTACCACTTCGAAGTGACGATATCATTATCACATGGACAAGAAGGAGGAACAGTGAACTGTGATCTTCTAAGTTCACATTCAGACACTGCCGTACACTTTCTTCGCACCCTGGCTACTTCGTACAAATATCGCAACGATAACTACAACATAAACAATTACGTATGCGCAGCGTGAATGAGTGTGTATGCGTGCGACGTTATACCACCTATGCCAGATTCATCTTACAGGGGGAGGTAAGGTCGCCACGATAGAGCGGCAGGGAGTGGCCATACTGTAATAATACTATTACTTATACTGTGCCTTCGTTAAACTATTGTTCTAAAATAACTATACACGAACGGCACTAAAATATCAATTACCTAAGACTACATAAACAGGAACGTCTGTGCAAAGCGTGAATGCGCGTGGATGCGTGTGACGCCATACAAACTATTCCAGCTTTGTCTCACAGGAGGGGTAAACTCGACACGATATAGCGGCAGGGAATGGTGATACTGTACAATATACACAGTACTATTACTTATACTGTGCTTTCGTTTAACTATTGTTCTAAAATAACTATACACGGACGGAACTAATATATCAATTAACAGTTCCGATCGCGTGACAATACGCACTATAAAGTTATTGATTCATCCACTCCGGATCGATATGACGAACGATACCATTCAGTCTCACGATATTCACTCCCACAGAAATGCGCATATGAAATCGATTCAGTCTTCACCATCGAATACAAAGCCTTGTATGAAGTAAGAGTGCCAGTGATGATGTAATTTAGGACTACAAAAGCTTCGCTAAAAGATTTTAACGCTTCGATACGCTTTGGCTGTGGGGTTTTACCGGCACATCCCGTCCACCCCATACAAAGATCGCGTCGTTAACTACTACATAAATAATGACGTCTGTGCAGAGTGGGAATGAGCGTGTGTGCGTGCGGCGCGATACAAACTGTTCTAGATTGGTCTAAGAGGGGAGGGGAGGTGAGGTCGATACGATACGAGAGAGCGGCATGAAGTGTGTATATGTTACGGCTAAAGCTGGGTGTGAACATAAACTTAAGATTAGCCGGCTAAACTTAGGTCTAACTTCGAGGAGGTGTTAATGTTAGTTTCTTCTATCTTTAGTCGGCTAAATTACCTTTCATATTTCATAGACTGTGGTGCTATTTCGACGGAGCCCCGCTCCGCGGGGCTCCTATTTCTGTGTGAAGGGTTTAAAGTAACCTAACAAAACCTAACCTCGGGGTGCCCTTCGCTCGCTCTTTCATCCTACGTCGTAATTCATTAAAATAGTATTCTATTCGGAAGTTTCATTGCCACGTGTGCGCACATTGTCTCCCTACCCCCTCAAGCCCTCCGCCGGCCCGGCGCGTCCATCGAATACATTTTTAGCCATTTCGTTTCGGTTAATGTGCACATTAGCCGGCTAATCTTAAGTTTATGTTCACACCCACCTTTAGCCGTAACATATATACTGTATGTAATATTACTTATATTCTGTCTAGGATCTAATTAAGTTGGCTCACCTATCATATAAATATTATTAATAAATAAATATTGAAATTTTCTGTGCACGGTAAGAAATTCCAAAGAGACAACTTGACTCCGCCAATCGTACCATTCAATGAGTGAATACATTCAATAACCTTTGAATATAATGCAATCGAGTTCCATTGAGCAAGATATTTTCTGAGCAAATTTAATATTTGCTTTTGTAAAACATAGGTACGAATATATATACTTTACTTCATCGACAACCCTTTAATATACCCAGTGCTGGGACACAGGTCTCCCCTCAATCAAAGGGGTTTAGAGTATACTCCACCTCTCAACTGTTGCGGGTTGGCGTAGGCCAGTATTTTCAAGCCGCCCAAATGCCACTGGCTTGGCTTAACGACTGACATCAAATAAACCCGGCTGTTGTAGCCGGGACCTCTTATCGTGCCCTCCGAAACACGGAGGAGCTCGAGATAAATAAACCCATCCATGGAAAGGCTACGGTCGACGTTGCTTAACTTATTATTTTTGAAATCCCAGAAAAAATGTAAAAAGTACTATTCTTATTTTTTTCCCTATTCCATTACTCGCTTTACGGAGTCAGGCTGTGTTTGTTTGGTCCGCGACAAAGTAATGGAAAAAAATCTTTAAACTAATACCTACTTTTCAGACTACACTATGTACATAATTTCAGAAAACATATAACAAACGAAATATACATATCATCATCATCATCATCAGGTCATTTCAGTCACCACTACAGGAGCACGACCTTTTCTCGTCCGTCCCAGACAGAAGGAGGATTTGGCCTACACTCCCCACGCTGGCCAGACGGGTTGGAGAGGCCTGATCGATGTTTGCCTATTTGGTAATTTCCCTTAGTCGCCTTGTACGACATCCACCGGAAGAGACGGAGTGATTCTATTCTAGTCGGCCAGAAACCACACGGCCACTAAATATACATATGTATATCTAAAATAAAACCAATGAATAGGTATAAAATTGCTGATATACGTTTTATGTTTTCATTTGAAAGGCCACTTATATTGCTCTACGATAAAATGGGTCGCTTTATTTGGACTAACGTTGATAAAAATCGAAAGCTAATTCAGGCAAGCAGGTTAATTGATACTATAAATAATAATTAGGACTTGTGCCAAATTCGTTATATGGAAATAAAGTTTAATACATATATAATACTAAATTAGTGATTTGGGCGACGGAGTCAAACACAACTGAGTTTCTCTGTAATAAAAAGATTTATTTTGTTAATCTAAGTGTAACATACACTCATTTGCTTATTTTAGACTACAAAATAAACAGTATGGAAAACAAACCCTACCTGTAATAAAAAGAAACGACATTTAATGTTTTTAATCCCAATGTCGATCCGAATCACAATTTTCTTAATATATTCTCAACTTCTAAATAACTAACAACGAAGACTATTTTATTTGAAAAATTGCTTTCTCATGACGTATCCACAGATTATCAAGGTTAAAGGTCGCCACTTGTATGACACGTAACAATGACATTGTTGATGCGATCAATTATTTAAAAAAAAAAGAAGAAGAAAGAAATTATATTTTTCTTTACATCTCCCCCTCCCACAGAAGATATAATAGTCTGACAACTTACTCATCCTTTTCATGATCACCAAGCGCAGGGGCTGGAGTTAGCTTCGAAATGTGGAAAAAATTTGACTCTGATTTCCTATGGTCAGTGTTTATCTTGTAAATTGAGTTTGATATTTTTTCTATGATCTTATAAGGTCCGATTCTCAATTCATCCAGCTTTTTCCTATTCAGCTTGTTTCCGTTTTCTATAAAAACAGTATCACCAACTTTGAAGTCTATATGTCTTCGATTTTTATCATAAATTGTCTTGTTGTAATTATGTGATCTTAATGTATTCTCCAAAGCCTTTTCCCTGTCTCGGATCAATTCATTCTTTGTCTTTTTAAGTTTCAGCTCATTTGGCAAAATTGTAACATCAGTGCCGTTTAGGAGATATTTTGGAGCATATCCAGTAACAGTGTGCTCAGTTTCATTATAGCTTTTTACACAATTTTGTGCTAAGGTTGTCCACGCTATTTTAGCATTATTCGTGTTTATTCCGCATCTGATTTTATTAACTAGTGTTTGGTTTAGTCTCTCGTTGAGTCCGTTTGAGAAAGGCGAGTCCACAGCTGTAAAAATTATTGGGATATTCTTTTCATCCAAAAAATTTTTGAATTCCTTTGAATTGATACCCGGGTATTGGTCCGAGAGAATCATGCCAATATTGTTAGTTTCCGCACAGATTTTGACTAGTTTAATGAAATCATTTGCATTTTGTGTACTTGAGGTCAAAATGTATGCATACCTTGTGAAATGATCTGTTAGCAGGTGCAAGTACCTCTTTGTTGACCTTGAACCACCAAATCCTCCAATTGTATCAATGGAACATATCTCAAAAGGTTCTGTGGCGGGACCCAAGTGGGACATCAATCCATATTTGTTTTTTCCCCTTGATTTGTTTTTTATACACACTATACAACTTTCACAGATTCTTTTTATATTTTTTATCATGTTTTCTGCTGTATACCATGGGCTGATCATTCTTTGCATTTGCTTAATTCCTATGTGACCCAGGTCGGCATGTACATTTTTCATGAATAGTATACTGAATTGCTCTGAAAGGATTATTTTTTCTTTTTCCTTAACTTTCTTGTAATAAACATTGTTTTTTGTTATTAACTTGGCTTTTATATTCTGAATCTTTTCATTATTGACTTGGTCTTTTAAGATATCTTCTAATGTTATTATGTTGACTATTTTTAATTGTTCATCCAGGTTTTCATTCGCTTCTATAACTGGGTTTCTACTTAGGCAATCAGCTTCAATGTTGTATTTTCCTGGAGAATATTTAATTTGGAAATCATATTGTGATAGATAGTATGTTAGGTCTCCTAATTCTTCGTCCGTTCTTGACTTTATATTCATGTTCTCCAGGGGCTTGTGATCTGAAAACACAATAAATTTCCTACCTATCAACAGATGTTGCCAATACTTCACACATTCTTTAATTGCTAAGCATTCAAGATATACAGCTTTCTTTCGTTTTTGAACTTCATTTATTTTTTTTGAGAAGTATGCAACTGGTTTCTCTTCATTGTTTTCTTGTGGCTGTTTTAGGACTGCTCCTATTCCCAGAATACTGGCATCTGTATATATGTGGATAGGTAATTTTGGATCAAAAATTGTCAATATTGGATGAGAACATAATATTTGCTTCATTTCATCAAATGACTCTTGGCATGTCTTGGTCCAGTTAAAAGTTTGTCCTTTCCTTAAAAGGTTGTGTAATGGTTCCAATTTTATTGCTATTTGTGGCACATACTTATGATAAAAGTTTATTTTCCCCAAAAATTGTCTCACGTTTTTCCTCGTTTTTGGAGTAGGGAAGTTTTTGATCGATATTAAGTTATCTTTCAGTGGCCTAACTGAGTTATTCTGTATTATGTGACCTAAGTACTTAACTGAGTCAGCTGCAAACATACATTTAGAAAATTTAAGTCTTAAGCCTTCACTTTTAATTGCTTGAAATAGCTGTTCCAGGTGTCTGACATGGTCTGAGAATGATTTTGAGAATAATAAAATGTCATCAATGTAACATACCGTGAAGTCTCCAAGCTTGTGTTTCCGTATTATATTACACATTATTCTCTGGAAAATAGCCGGCGAGGTCTTCAGACCAAACGGTAAACAAGTCCATTGATAATGGCCCTCTTGGGTGACAAATGCAGTTTTTTGTCTGTCTGTAATACGCAGAGGTATTGACCAAAAAGCTGAATTTAGGTCCAGGGTAGAGAAAAACTTGCAATCTCTGGTCTTTACTATTAGGTCCTCAATAAGTGGGAATGGTTGGGATTGGGGTACAACAATCTTATTTAGCTCTCGGAAATCTATGCACAATCTTGACTTTTTATTTTCATCTCTTTTATAAGCTAATGTAACTGGGGCTGCGAAAGGACTATATGATTCTTCTATTATATTTTTCTCCAGCAATTTTGCAATTTGATTCTCAATTTCCTTCTTGTCTTCAATTGTACAACGATATGGCCTTTTACTGCAATATTTTTCTACTGACAGATCGATCTGTGCTTCATAATCCGTTACCATTCCGATGTCATATTTGTCCTTTGCAAATGCAGATTTATTATTCAATATCAAGTCATCAATAACTGTTTGTTTTTGATAGTCTAGATGATTTATCCAAATTTCGAAGTTTTCCTCACTAAAGTTCTCATTGAAGTTTATTAAATTATTAGATTGTATTTCCTTAGAAATAGCAACATCTGACTTATTTATTTCCTTAGAAACTTCTTCACTTCTTTGTGTAGGAACTTTCTGAATGATTTCTAAGTTTTCATTTTGAATTAAGAAAAACTCTTTGATGCAATCTAATCCGATTAAAAAATCATAATCAAAGTTTTCCTTATCAATGACAAAAATATTCATTTTCTTTTTCACATTAAAAATGGTTATATCGAGTGTTATTATGCCATTTGCCTTTTTGACGCCATTAATTGTCTTTAAATTAGTATTGTTAGAATAACTCAATTGGTTTTTGGTTATCTTCAATAATTTTGAATTTATCAATGACACGTTAGAGCCAGAGTCATAAATTCCAAACACTTCAATATTTTTGTTCAATACTAATTTTACCTTGATTAATGGCGGCACTATTAGTTTTTTGGCTCTTCACACTGCAGTTCACATTCTAATTCCGAATTGTTAATGTGTTTGATTTGTTTATTATTTCTTTCTCTTGCGCTATTTGTTTTTGTTTTGAACCAACAAGAATCTTCTGAATGATAGCGCACACCTTTTTGTAAACTTTCACAAATACTACACTTTTCTTTCATTGGATTTATATCTTCTCTTTTTTTTTTTATAAATTTCTTCCTTGCAACCAAATGTTCTAGCTTGCCGAGTTCACTAAATAAATCTTTTGTTTCTACAATTTCCTCTTTGATAATTCTATCCGTTATAAAATCTGGTAAGCCGGCAGCAATTATATCAATTAGGGTTCCTTGGTCTATTGTTTTTCTGACTTCCAGTAGCAGTTTTTCTTTTTTAATAGCATATTCTAATAAAGATCCTGATTGATACTTGAAAAATAAAGCATACTTGCTTGTAGTCCAACCTTTATTAGCGTAGGTTTGCAAAAAGTTTGATTTCCACTCGGACCACTCCGATTGTAAACTATGCTTGATCATCATTGAAGAGTACCAATCAGCGCAGGATTTTTCCAGAAATAGCCTCATAATTTCAATTTTTTCTTCCTCTTTTCCTATATCAAATCTATCACACTCCTTTTCAAACGTTTCCATCCAGTTACATGCACTTATACCTTTTCCATCAAATTTTTCAATCACAAATCTATCGGCTAACCTCTTTAAACTTTGTTTTTCTTTGTTTTGTTGACTTTCAATTAACTTTTCCAAAATTTTCACCAAAGGTTCTTCCAAATTTTTTTTGTTGACAATAGCTGCCTGTTCTTGGGTAATTTCCTCAAGAAATTGGTCTTGGAAAATCATGTTTTCATCCTCATCACAATATGTTTGTAATAGATCTTTTGTCACTTTAATCCACACGCCTCTACTTTGATGTCTTTTCTTCAATGTATTTCTCACTGTAGCGAAAGCTTTTGAGGTCTGGACATGTTTGTGGTATTGTGATACTGCTTGATATTCCTCAGGAATCAGGTAAATTTTGTCATCTTGTGTGGTGATAGAGGTTATGGCAATGTAATTAGACTTTCCGTCTATTGTTGATTTGACTTGAAACGTAAATTTTAACTTTTCCATTTTCTGACAATAAATGTCGTTTTATAATACTAAATTAGTGATTTGGGCGACGGAGTCAAACACAACTGAGTTTCTCTGTAATAAAAAGATTTATTTTGTTAATCTAAGTGTAACATACACTCATTTGCTTATTTTAGACTACAAAATAAACAGTATGGAAAACAAACCCTACCTGTAATAAAAAGAAACGACATTTAATGTTTTTAATCCCAATGTCGATCCGAATCACAATTTTCTTAATATATTCTCAACTTCTAAATAACTAACAACGAAGACTATTTTATTTGAAAAATTGCTTTCTCATGACGTATCCACAGATTATCAAGGTTAAAGGTCGCCACTTGTATGACACGTAACAATGACATTGTTGATGCGATCAATTATTTAAAAAAAAAAGAAGAAGAAAGAAATTATATTTTTCTTTACACATATTTATTAATTTTTAAAAGGTACAATTACACACGCGACCCCAAACTGAAGGATGTTTGTGAAGGATGTTGATGACATTTAACGTGTCTATTAGGCAGTGATAGTATGAAAATACGACACAGCCTTCAGAATTAATTAGATAAATTAAACGGGTCACACGTCTTTCTGTCGGGAAAGCCGTCTAGTTTCGATCTCAAAAGGAGACCTTCTTCAGGGCGAATGTCCAGACACGTCCACCCTTTGTCTCTCGCGCCGGAGGTCTCCTTTTGAGATCGAAACTAGTCGGCTTTCCCGACAGAAAGACGTGAGTGACCCGTTTAATTTATCTAATTAATTTAGTATAATGTCTCACGTGAGTTTTAATAATATTACAGCCTTCAGAGTTTGCAAGCTGAATTGGAAATAGGCCGGTTACTTCTACCGAGTAAGGGGCCATCCATAAATTACGTCACACGAATTTCATGATTTTTTGACCCCTCCCCCGTCCAGCTGGTCACGTCTGTGAGACTCCCCCCTCCCTAGTGTGACGTCACTTATTTTGTAAATTTACATCTAGAGTTGCAAATGATTCTGAGTTTCTTCTTAATAATTCAAAGTTCGTGTTAACACTTAGCTTATAATAGATTTTGAAATGTCATGTCACGAAATTTAGGACCTCTCCCACCCCCTTGTCACACTATGTCACACTTCATCGAGCCCCTCCCTCCCCCTTAACGTGTGACGTAATTTATGGATGGCCCCTAAGTGATGGCAGATGGGGAGGAAGGTATTAGAGTGGAGGCTGCGCGTAGGACGACGAAGCGTTGGACTCCTTCGAGACGGTCTGATAACCTTAAGAAAGCGGCTGGAAGTGGCTGGTCGTAGAAGAAAATATAGGCCTTTGATTTCTGCAAAGTTTCAGTTCAAGTTTGGGGTGTAAGTGGTTCATCAACATCTTTGAACCGAAGCCAACTTCACCTGCACGCGGTGCACCCTGCTGACTGACAAACGAAGCTCTGGCGAAAAGAGAGGTAGGGAGCGTAATTGTAAGCTGCCCGACTGGGGAATGTACCTCCACCTCACAGAATACCGCTGCCAAATAACGGTTCCCTGGAGGTCTGTTGTGTTCCTGCGAATGAGTGAGGTCACCAGAAAGGAAGGAGATGCTGCGATGGCAGCGGGGGTGGCGGCGCGCGAGCGATATTTTATTTTGCGAGCGTTGATATGGCTACGGTAACCGCTTCACATCAGGCGGGCTGTATGCTTGTCTGCCACCCGACGAAGTATAAAAAAAAATCAATTCTTCTTTGTGGCGATCGCAATGTTCTCGCCAATAACACTACTTTATTTCAGCATGTACGAGTATATAAAAGTTTCAGTTTCTTTTGTCCATTGTCTTAAAAATGCATTTGACTGACAGACACGACAGAAGGTTATTTCACAAAAAGTGTCATTTTGCTAATTTGAGCACGTAGGTGGTATTATCTAAACGTGCCAACACACAAAAGTCAAGACACGAGTACGTGTTGTGTGACCATCAAGAAAAAACAACGATTAATATTTGCAAGATTTAAAGACATTCAATGAACTAATTTAATTTTTTAATAAAAAAAAATATAACAAAAAATATAATAAAAACATCGGTCGCGCAGCATACTCCACCATAGCGAAATTTATTTATTTTATTTTATTTATTTATTTTGGCCACTTTCCCGAATTGATATCGGAAAACCAAGGTCACTTTACATTACTACTTTTTGATGCTCTACACGAATCCGAAGACAGAATTTCGAAATTTTGAGTTTCAGACAGTTCCGGTCGACAGACAGAACGACCGGACGATTTTAGAAGCTCAATAAATTTCGCTGAAAAGAGTTAAGGTAAAATATTGTGATGAGAAAATAAATCAACAACGAAGATCAACACAAACAGACATGTATATCCCGCACAAGATAAACATTTATGTGCAAATGTTTATCTTGTGCGGGAATCGAACCCGCGACCTCGGAGTCATAGTGGCCATTGGTATCCATTCGACCACCAAGCTCATCGATAATAACAATATATTATTCATATCATTGATACTATTCCAAACATCTGCCGCGCCATTCTCTCAGTCTCCTTGAGAACTGCGCATTTACGATGAATGGATGGCGACTGTGGAGGGCCTGCGGGGTGGGGCAAGAGGGGGCGGGAGAACCTACACCCTTCCCCTCAGATCAACAACCCCGAAATCTTAATCAAGATAAGCTGAGCGGACGAGCAGTGAGGTTTTCAAGAACAGTTTTAATTAGCAAACGAGCGCGTGAGAAGTTCTCGGCAGTAAAACGAAATTGTGAGCAGCCATTGGTGTTGAAATTCACGGCCAGCTTTGGAAGGACATCCGTTCTTAAAATACATTAATTTTGATGGCTTCGTTATGCGCGTTTCCAACACGAACTTTAGCGTAAGGCCGCGCGTAGGACGCCCATCTTCTAGCTCAGTGGTTCCCAACCTTTTTTTGTTCACGGACCACTACGAGGTTTTGGTTGCGTGTTCGATCCCCAACTGTCATATAAATCCATTATTCTATAACTCGAGATTTGAGTATTTTGTATAATAATGGGCAATCTCTTTCATTATATGATTGTAACACGGACCATAATTTACCGCTCAAGGACCACTGGTGATCTGCGGACCACCGGTTGTCTAGATGGTCCGAGAGAAAGCGGCTGGATGCGAAAGGCAGAGGATCATTTTTGGTGGGAAGGCTTATATCCAGCAGTGAGTAGATACAGGCTGATGATGATGATGATGATGATGACGAACTATACAACCTGTTTCAATGAAATGAATCTTGAAGTAGAGGGTGTTATGGTTAGACATTATTTGTTAACCAAAATAGTGGCTTTCAGGAGTTTCAGGCAGCTTGAAAAGCCTATCTCCAGCAACAATGGGAAAAGCTAATTGTCATATCCTTGATTGTCATATCGCTTATGTGTAACGAGGATGATAAATAACTATTTGTCATTCATTATTTATCATGGATTTTTTTTTTAGTTTGGCGGATACGACGTCTGGGTCAAGTAGCGGTTTCGAATATTTCTTTCTATTTTCGTAAATTTCACGGTTTTCATGATATAGATAATGTTATTGCATGAAAGAAACATCGTTTAATACCAATAATAGCAAATTGTGATCAGATTCATGCAAACGGTTTTATTAATGTTCTCCCAAATCCATTCACTCCTCTGCTATCGTCATTTTTGGCGCCATCGTCCCCGCTGTAGTCGTTTGTGCACTCAAATTCAGACGAGACAATCAAATAAACTCGATAATAGCAGACATAATAATTAAGTGAGGACGGATAACTAAAACCAAACTAATAACTGCGGCGCGCGAGCTATATTTCATGTTGTAAGCGGTCATATGGCTACTGAAGCAGTTAGCCTCACATCAGGCGGGCTATATGCTTGTCTGCCACCTGACGTAGTATAAAAAAAAGAAAAGAAAACGAAGAATCCGATATCCACATAACGTTATCCCTATCCAGTATCAAATCACATAACCGTCGCTAAAGAGAACATAACTAAAGAGATAGTGATTCAGCGTTAGATTTGGTTTATCTCTAGCCTCTTGGACATGCGTAGAGTAAAATCGATAAGTGTCGTTACATTGAGTGCTGGTTTCATTGTCGCTATTCTTAGCGACTTGGTAGCTCCGCAATGAACTCGCCCGATTTTACTCTACCCGTTTACGCCGCAGTGTACCAACTCGGTGGTAGCACCGACTTGGTCGCATACTATGAGGTTTCAAAAACGGTTATATCTCACATAAGATACCATCAAGTTATGGAATGAATGAACTGCCTGCCGAAGTTCTCCCACGAGACCAACAATAATTCTTAAAAAAAGGGTCAGACGAAGTTAAGGTTTTTACAGGGTCGGCAAAACGAGTGATATCCCTAGTGTATCCCTAGTGTTATAAGCGTCCATAGGCTACGATAAGTTCTTACAATAGGTAGCCCGTAAGTATGCATATTTGCCACCATAATGGTATAAAAAAACTACCCCCCCATCAGGCAAGCCATATTCCGACTGCAGAATGGCTGTAAAAAGATAATATGATGTCGTTGGAGTAAATAGTACTTGTTTTTGTGTTGAAATTTGAGACGGAGTTATCTTTGAGTGATTTTATGTCAGCTATCATTTAGTTACGACCATGGGCTTGGTGCAGGCACGTATTACATGAACACGGTGAATATACGTGAGTGTCGTTTGTTTGGCGTTTCTACGATTCGATACCACAATAAAATCTGTCAGAGAAATCGGATCGAGTTGAAATGAAGCTAGCGTGTTGTACCTTTACATAATGTCAGGGGGGGCGAGAGAGGACCATAAAATATACGAGAGACCACAGTCACTTTAAAACTCAGCAGTCTGCAATGGCCGCCAAAATAAACCGTATTAATGATGGGAGTTAGGGGGAGCAAAATGTCTGAATAGATTAGGAGACAATGTAGCGTCAGGTGTACCTAGGGTTGCCAACTTTTTTTTACAAGAAAAACAGTATATTAAAAGCTTCGTAGCAAAACAAACAGTATAGTAAGGCCCAGCGCATGCGTACAATAAACAGTGCTATGGTCAAATGTATTAAATCATATTCAACAGTATTAAAGCATAGAAAACAGTATAATACTGTTTTTAACAGTATGGTTGGCAACCCTAGGTGTACCCCTCTAGATTAAATCCCCCCTCAAAAAAACCGCTTCTGACGTGAATACATTGGGAGGCAATTCAAAAAAAAAGAATGAAAACAAATCGGGGGATAAAGATTGGTGTTGCAGCTACAAATTTATCATCTCCATCCAAAATTCAATCACACCACTGGATAGATGAAGGATCAAAGAATTTATTACGTTACCATGACACAGCCATATCCCATTTTTTCATTAGTCATCGATTCATCTTAAAGGGGTGAACGTGTTGGAGATGCGGAAAGCGGAAAATCGCATATGATGGCAAGCATAACAGCCTCCGTGCAGTAGACGAGCGCTACCGTGACCAACAACTTAAATATATGACTGATCGGGCGACCAGCTGATAGCATTAAATATAGTGTTTTGTAAATGGTTGGTCACTGCGACCTGTTAAATAACCGTGGTCGCGCGTGTCTAGTGCGCGGTGGCCGTTAGAAAAGCATTAGGTTAGACCAGCGGCTCCCAATCTTTTTTAGCCCGTGATGCAGTTATAAATTTAGTATTTCACTACGTCCACGGCGCCCTACGCTAGGCTAGCTATTTGAAAAAGATACATTCGAAAGAAATAGATACCACAATATTAGTAGTTGGGTCAGGTATAGAGGAACAAAAATTAGAACATCTGCAATATGTAACTGTGTCTTTTTGTTATAAAAGAATTGAAACAGAAAAAAACAGGAAGGTAACCTATGTTCTTTATTGATGCGAGCGCCCAAGAAGGTACCCGCGAATATTTGTGGTCTCGGATAATGATAGAGTATCGACTCATGGCGCCCCTCTTTACTTATACACTGCACACCAGAGGGCACCGCGGCGCACACTTTGGGAACCTCTGGGTTAGACCCAACTGCTTGCTAGTAAACACGACTACTATTTCATTTTATTTTTATCAAATATACAAATGTAACATCCGTTCTCAAAACACATTTAGTTAATATTATACCTACGAATTAATTAGAGACCATCGGCCAAATAACACAGGACCGGACGAGGAGCACGTCATCGTTTCCAGTTAATTTATTCTAATGTACATTTTTGCAGAGCGCGGCAGGGACGAACGACCGGGTCGTAGTGTGAATCACGCAGTTGCCTGCAGACTTAGGGTTATTTTATTTAATAGTGCTTTCGACCACCTTACTTGGTAGTAGGTATACTCAATAGATAGATGGCGCCACAGTATGCGCGCTAATCTCAGAACTAATTGTTGGAATTGAAAAAATATTTTAGCAATGGATTAATCAATTTATTTATTTATTTTATATAACCTTTCTCAATCTATATAAAATTAATAAATAAATATTCCTGCACAAATTACATATCGCCATCTAGTTCCAAACTATGCAAAGCTTGTACTATGAAAACTAGATAACTGATACTATAAAATAAAAACATTTTGATTTTAAATCACGCTACGTCAATGGGAGCGGACAATTATATTTCTACCACAGACAATTTATTATTCTTTAAATTGTACCAGGCATATACTAATAATATAAATCTTAATACATATTAGCTAGTCAATGGTACTACTGATCCGGAGGGGTTGTGGGGCAGGGGTGCTACATAAATATATATATATATATATATATATATTTATAGGTATTGTACGCGTACGACTACATGGGGAACATTATTTTAAATGGAAGTCGAACGGTAACCGAGGGAGTGTGGATTCAAGTCCCACTTAGACAGGCTACGTAAATGTAAACATTTCGATTTCAAATTTAAGATAAGTTGGGGATAAAGCTTTTATAAGTCGTTGTGGGGTTAATACAAAACCATCTTTATAGAGGTAAAGGAACGAGATTCCTTGAAAGAACATTTAGCTAATAAAAGGTCAACTATGCGCTACTAAGATTGTTCTCACAAGAGTTTTTAGGTTGCGTACCCAAAAGGTGCCAACTATACGACCCTAATGTTGAGAGTACGTTCACATTTGAAATTTTCTCCGTTTATGTATCACCCCGGCCACTCCATACAAATGTCGCGTCGTTTACTACTACATAAACAATGTCTGTGCAGAGTGAAAGAGCATGTGTGAGTTATACAAACTGTTCCAGATTCGTCTCAGAGGGGAGGTGAGGTCAATACAAGAGAGCGGCAGGGAGTGTCCATACTGTACGTAGTACTATTACTTATACTGTAGTATCACTGTGGCCGCTATAACAACAAATACTAAAATTAAGATAAAGTTAACAATTAAAGAAGGTCGTCATAAAAGAAGTATGTTTTTTTACACATAACATTGTAGGACATACGGAGGTACCGGACCCTTCATGTACGACTCCGACTCGCACTTGACCGTTTTTATTTAAATAAATTTTAGGTTTGAAGCAATTTTAAGAGGATCAAATATTTGGCAACCCTGGCCAATTGTTCTCAATATAGTCCGGGTTCATTGTATGGATGGTTTTACCTGATGCGGTTTCCGGCGTGCATTCCGACCGCTCCTCGGGACTGATCTAACCTTAAATTGCCATTGACCATCATAGAGACGTGGCAATATTTTTTTAAGAATTCATTTTTGAGTGCGTGCCGCCAAATAAATGTAACAAAATATGGTTAGAAATTTAGACATTCTGAATCAATACCCATTACAGGTGTTGAGGGGCATGAACCTCTATATATATTTCGATATCATCATCATCATCATATATTTCTATATATTATTTCGACGAGCACGGTGGTCGAATGGTTAGCAATAGCCACTTTGACTCCGAGGTCGCGGGTTCGATCACCACACATGACAAACATTTGTGTGCATGAACATTGTCTGTTTGTCTTGGTCTGGGTATTTTCTATGTATTATAAGTATGTATTTACGAAAAAAAATGTATTTAAGTACATTTATCAGTTATCTAGTAACCATAGTACAAGCTTTACGCTTAATTTGGGACGCTTTATTTCTTTATTATATAAACATCGGACGCGCAGCATGCGCCACCATAGCGATTTTTTTTTTCGAAATCCCGAATTGATAACGGAAAACCAAGGTCACTTTACATTACTACTTTTTGATGCTCTACAGTCTACACGAATCCGAAGTCAGAATTTCGAAATTTTGAGTTTCACTTTCATGGCAACGGACAGACAGAACGACCGGACGATTTTATAAGCTCAATGAATTTCGCTGAAAATGAATGTTTGTCTGTATGTCCTTTATGTATTCGTTTATCATCCGATTGCAATGAAACTTTGGTGGGATATTCTGGGTATACTGGGTAAGGTTTACACAGGACAACGTCTGGCAGGTCACCTAGTAATGAATAAATTGTATGAGTTGGTTTTGATATTGTTATTACTTAGAGTGCTCACCACGACCGCGTGCAGTTGACTCTAAAGAGTCAAAGCCGACCTCACCTGCACGCTTGTAGTCGCTAATTTAGGATTCTTCGGTCCCTCAATTTAATAGTTTGCTTTTTAAAATAAACTTTATTGTCAGCAGAATATCAGTTTTTTTTTATACGACGTCGGGTGGCAGACAAGCATACGGTCCGCCTGATGTGAAGCGGTTACCGTAGCCATATTACCACCCCCGCTGCAACCGCAGCATCTCCTTCCTTTCTGGTGACCTCACTCACTCGCAGGAACACCACAACCCTCAAGGGAATTGTTATTAGCTTACAATTACGCTCACTATCTCTTTTTTAGTTATTTATTTATTGAGTTAAATTAACATGAAAAAATTATATATGCTGCTGGCTGGGTTATAAACCCAGTTTTATTATTTGCACAAAGGAGCACGCCCATTTATCGGAGCTAATGAACCGCCATAGAAAGGCCAGCTCTATAGTAGGTAAAAGGTAATTTCTTCATGCGTACTCAACTCGTGTTTTAAGGGCCGATAAAGCTACATGGAAACAGTGCGAAATAATTTACGATCGAGCTTTTATACTACGTCGAATGGCAGACAAGCATACGACTTGCCTGATGTGAAGCGGTTACTGTAGCCATATTAACGCTCGCAACTCAAAATATCAACACAAAATATTGTTATTTGGCTGCGGTATTCTGTGAGGTGGAGGTCAATCCCCAGTCGCTTTAGCTTACAATTACACTCCCTACCTCTCTTCGCCAGAGCTTCGTTTGTCAGTCAGCAGGGTGCACCGTGCACCGCGTGCAGGTGAAGTTGGCTTTGGTTCAAAGATATTGAGGTACCACTTACAGTTACACCCCTTTTGCTTGAAAGAAAGTTATTATACAAATCCAACCTTTGAAGATTCCATCGATAGTTTTATGATATCAGTTACTGATCAGGAATAAGAAAAAGCTTTCATGCATTCCAGTATTTATAATTGGCTGTACGTATGAACTTTTATAACTACTCGAATTGGAGTTATTCTACACGGACCATTGTGACGTGAACAAAAGTGGAACGCGTTGCCGGCATATGTATTTCCTCATTCATTCAATATGGGATCCTTCAAGCGAATCGTGAAGAAGCATCTTGTAGGCCAGCATGGCAGCGTCAGCTGACAAGACATCAAGGTCTCTTGTCCGTTGCCTATGCGATTGGGGCTCCTCTTCTCGCTTACCATCAGGCGAAGCGGACCAATATTCTGCGCTAATATAAAAAAAATAGGTAGGGGAGAGGGGGGCACCTTTGAACACTTTTTAGGTATTAAATTATATTTCTCATATGGTGTTATAAATCAAGATGTATCACTACATAGTATAAAACAAAGTCGCTTTCTCTGTCCCTATGTCCCCATGTATGCTTAAATCTTTGAAACTACGCAACGGATTATGATGCGGTTTTTTTTAATAGATAGAGTGATTCAACTGGAAAGTTTATATGTATAATATATGCATAACATAGTAGAAAAACACTGATAATTTAGAGGTTTCTAATGTGATGTCGTAAATAAACACATTTTTTTGCTCTTTCATTGCAAACGCTGGCTGAACCCAACGAGATAGATCAAAATAATGTAGTACAGTATTGTTCACCTTAAAATGGTCTACAAAAAAGTTCGCGATGGTATATGTCTATCTCTTAGTGGTAACACACAATAACCGTTATTTTATCCTTTGCTTTTTACAAGAAATAATGCCTTATTTACGAAGCGATTTTAAGCAATACAGAATTAATCCTTATCCAATTAAGTACCTTAAATACATTGCGCATTTAATATAGATCAATATGGCCCTTCACAGCATGTAATTTAAATGAATAGTTTAGAAGATATTACACATTTAAAATGCAGGGACATAACGGCTGTGGCGGTACCGGCCGCGGAGCCGGCGGCGTGTGCTTATAACTGGGGAAGGACTGGATAGGACAAAGCACAAAGACCTTCTGTAGTACATTTAGTATCAGCATTGCACCCGTGCGAAGCCGGGGCGGGTCGCTAGTTTATTATATTTTATAAATAGAAATGGGGTTTATACTACATAATAAAAATGATATTTATTTGTTTTGAACAAACGCAATTTCCAATTTTTTTTAAACCCTATTTTGTTCAAGTGTGCCTCATCCGTGGGGCACATTTAAAACCCCTAAGGGCAGCACTGAAAAACCGTTTTTAAATTTTCTACCATACGGGGCAATCCAAAAAATCTAATGATAACCAAATCGAGGGATACAGTTTGGCGTTGTAGTTACAAATCTATGCTCTACATCCAAAATTCAATCACACCACTGGATAGATGAAGGATCAAACAATTTACTACGCTAAGTAAGGACTATTGAACATTACGTGCGGGGAAGGGGGAAGCGCTGCTATTTTGAGATAATTTTAGTACATATAGCGTATTCATGTACAACACACGACCGTGTCCATGAACAGCCACACCCCATTTTTTTCTTATAAAAGAACGCATATAAATATTAAAGGAGGAATTCGAATACTATCTAGAAAAATATAAAAACGGTCGGGCTCGACGCCCGAGCGTTATCGATTCCCTATATCGGAGGGGAATGGTCAAATATGTATTATCTGTCGGGACACTGTTTTGCGGATACGAAAATTCGCTGAAAACACTACCCACGAAAATAAAATTTTATCTTGGTATCAACGATGTAGGATTGGCTCAATGTATACATCATCATGTATACATCGAACCATATAACAATCCTACATCAGTGCGGGCTAGAATGTTTTTGACTTAATTACCGCATCTCATCACTGAGTCTCTTGGGTTAGGATACGATGGGGCTGGCATATCTGAAACAGATATAATATATAAAAAAAAAGAAAATAATCTAGATATTGACATCTTCTACGTATACCGTAAGGCGGCAAACAATATTTAGCTCAAGTATTCTCTAGCGAGGAATTTCGTGAATACGGGCATCGCAATATTACACAGACAGGCTTTTGTCAAAGCGATACTCGATCGGAATGCACCTTTGTCAAAGGACCTCAGTGTGCCGTGGTGCCGAATACGTGCCCGGAGACGGCCCATTTTGTCTACGTATAATTTTTAGCCGCGTACCTGCATCGAAACCTGTTTTGCCGTCTGTTCGTAGAAGTTCTCGGCAGCCGTCCTTTTATCTCGTCCGTTCGATCATCGAGATTACCGCCGCCGTCGGAGCGTTACGCTGTTCGAAATCACGGTGGAATCATCGCACCAAATTAAATTAGATACATTCAGCGTTCACACCTCTGGCTAATCAATGCATTAGTTGATTACTAAACCGTTTCACAGATAATGTTTCAAGCACGCAATTGTTGAACAAGAAATTTAGTGAATGTCGAGTGGCGTGATGGAGCGCACTTAGAACGACTCTACGAACCGAAACCGCAAATCGATCCAGAATAATGAGAACCGCATAACATACAGGACTGTGGGAAAATACAAGTAGAGCGAGATTCCCAGCAGCCACTTACGAATACGGAAATATAAATTCATTTACAGAGCAATAAATCACCTTGTTTTTCCATCACTATGTGAAGTGTTCGTCAAAACTGTTCGACTCGCACATAAAAGTCAGTACGGAGGTTGAGTTATAAGTGCACAGTCACGGTTGACAGCAAAGACCCCTGCGCCCAATGATTTAAATGAAAACAGACTGGTAGGTGGTTACTTGGCCTGGGGCCGACATCGATCGCGGTGCGGTGAACGCACCCCAAACCCGCTCCCAACTGACTACGTAGGGTACGCTCTTCGCGCAAACCCCTCTCAAATCTAATGATAAAGTATCTGCCTCAGCAATAAAACTTGATAATTTCGTTTTTATATTTAACATGAGCGTCGCGCGGCTGCTCCCCGACACGAGTTCAGTTAAGATTCTTGTCATTTACATTATAGCGACTTGACAAAAATTTTAAGAATATTTTCAAAATACTTTTGCGAGGATTTAAAATAGATTTAGGTAATTATAATTCTCGTTTACAGGGTTGGCATGATTAGTAGTTTTAAAACAGAATTGAAACCGTGTTTTTCTTATTAATTACCTGCCATGTTAATAATAAAATGAAATATTATAAAGAAAGAAAGTAGTTCAATAGCTTAGTCAGTATTTGGTATTTCCTTTGTTTAAATATAAATATTAGGGTAGGTATTTAGGCTTATTAAATATTAAGATTAGAACATACAAGGTGAATGTAAAGCGTTCAGTATTGATTAGAGATACAGATACATAAAATAAATGTTTATCAAGTGATGGATTTTTGTAAGTTACCATGGCGAATTGGAAAATATAGTAAAAAAAAAAAAAATACTAAAAAAACACTTGCTTAAACAATTTGAACTGTTTGTTTTATGAAATTAAAAAAAAAACTGTTTTATTTTTTCAATTCTGCGCGTTTATCATTATAGCTAGTAAACGAACGAATGACCATAAACTGGATTTCAATTCGCAATATTAAGTGATAAAATGCAAAGATAAAATTATTTTGATAAGGATGGATAGGTATAATAGGTACCTATAAATCTTAAAAACTCCCAGAAAGCATTCCTTGTTTTTAATATAGTACATATACGATATTTTAAGTGAGCGTAATAAAAGTTAATATTCTTACTTAATTTACACGTTGTAGTGACGATGTCAAATTTCATTTTATTCTAATAATAACGAGTCTTCTGTGTATCTATAAAAGGCAACTACTGGCACATGTATCAAGGCACAGCTAAAACCACTCAATTTGGCGTACAGGGAACTATTATGAGGTAGGTAAGCCCATTAAGCATTTTTGAAAATTCCCACGGGTTATCGGGATACACGCATAAAATTCCCGGGCGTAAGCTAGTATTAAATTTAATTTCGAAAAAAAAAATATTCATGATATCAGATTCAGAACCAAATCCTCCTTGAACTTTATAAAATCCATTTCTAGGGTGTACACACAGTATGGGAAAATGAGGCCAATTTCATTTTACCTACTTGAGCCGTTTGACGATTGCGTTGATCATTACATCAGAACGAAGCCTTAACATTAGATTTTATTCGACGGTATTCCACGTTAATATTGTCGGTAGCGAGTGTAAAGGCAGTTCTCGCATCGTTCGGGTCGAGAATTCAGGTACGGACTCACGTATATAGTTAATAGGCGTGCGACAGACAAAGTCTGTCCCAATGGAACTAATGACCGCTCAAACCGAGAAAATTACGCCTCGCCGCCGACCGAGTAGATGGGTCGAGTCACGAAGCAGCCAGCGCCGGGTTGATAAAACCCTAAAACGTTTTGGTTTTTCGACTGGCATCAAATGCGTGACCAACTATTATTGTTAGATTAGGATATTATGTTTTCAAACTGTTCCAAGTCGCCGTGTTTACGAGATATTGGAATGTAATTTGTTTTGAAAACAACATGAATCCAATAATAATAAATACAAATATTTCTGAACAATTTACACAGCGCAGGCTATGTTAAATTAAGGGCAAAGCTTGTACTATGGGTACTAGAAAATTGACAAATATGTACATACTTATAATACATAGAAAACACCCAGACCAAGACAAACAATAAATGCCATGTATGTGTAATGTGTATGTATACATATTGAAAAACGAAAAACATTTTTTTTTATAATCTTGAATCACTATAAAAATACGTAGCTTATGTACATTTATCGCAATCCATATGGGGGCACGTATTAAAAAAAAATCACCCAAAATATAGTATACCAAGATGAAAATATAAATAGTATTTTATGTAAGCATCCAATACTTGAAATGGTATACGAAAATTGCGAACTCGATAATGTCATAACTAAAGGGCGTATACAGGTACGTCCAGATCTTGAGTAAAGCCGAGGCACAAAACTTTAAGCTCCCGCGAGTAGAGACAGCGTCGAGCACAAAAAGCGAGTCGGTCCCTGCCTTAATTTCCAGCTGCGAGCCGGGTGCGGTGACCCCGCCGCATCTGCCGCAGCCTGGCTTACACGTATCAAAACTACTGAGCCGTCCTTATATCGGGTCTTCGTCCTTTATACAGTACGCTTCATAGCATATTCTCAATCTAAGGTTATCGCATGAATTTTAAATTATTTTATATTAAACATTCTCTAAATTACATTAATTAAAGGAAACCTAACTCTATAAACCTAAATATATATATTTTTATACTACATCGAGTGGCATACAAGCATACGGACCGCCTGATGTGATGCGGTTACCATAGCCATATTACCGCTCGCAACATTAAAATTGTCACTCGCGCGACGACACCCCCGCTGCCAACGCAGCATCTTCTTCCTTTCTGGTGACCTCACTCACTTGCAGGAACATAACAACCATTAAGGGAATTGTTATTTGGCTGTGGCATTCTGTGAGGTGTAGGTACATTCCCCAGTCGGGTAGCTTACAATTACGCTTCCTACCTCTCTTTTCGCCAGAGCTTCGTTTGTCAGTCAGCAGGGTGCACCGCGTGCAGGTGAAGTTGGCTTTGGTTGAAAGATGTTGATGAACCACCTTACACCCCAAAATTATTTAAACAAATTTCGTTATTTAAACTTCGTGCACAATAAAACAAAATACACAGGCGGACTTAACGCTATACAAGCATTCTCTACCAGTCAACCTTAGCGTGATGCAGAGATAAGACATGGCGGGTGCAAAAGATAATTTGAAACAAAAGTAAATAATAATATTAACAAAAATAAAACAGGAACAATAATATCTGTAGATATTAAACATATATTATACATAATATATTATTAGATATACTAAACCAAATATATATACGCATACGTAAATACATAGAAATTAACTATCACGCTCATAGATTTTTGAGGACAAAAGGTTTTCTAGTAACAAAATACAGTTGACATCGTAAATAATTTGATAACAAGGTAACGATAATATTTATCACCGTTAGCGTTGCATATCGCTCACGTATACACTGTAGTGCCGCAACGATAAAATTGAGAAATAGAATAGAATAGAATCATTTATTTGCTTAAATTTGGGTATACAGGTGTACAAATAATATTAGCTGTTTGATCCATCACATTTGCCAGAAATATTTAGGCTTGCAAATATACACAATTAAACAGAATTAAGTTCTTCTAAAAGGACACATTTCCAGGGTCGGCAACTCGCGATTAATACATTATTATAGTATGACCATAGTATAAATAGAGTATCCGACAGACGTTGTCTTGTCTTCAATATTACATTAGTTAATTCAATAATATATTAGTTTCGCGCTCGCTGTCAAATGATTAACAGTACTGCCAAACGCCATAAAGTTATATTAGAAAAGTTAATATGGTTGTTCAGTTTTCTTCAATTTTCTAATTTTAGGCGCATCTTTCTTATTTTATTCTTTCAATACGATATAAGAACCTTCTCCTGACAATAACAAACACAACAAAAAAAAAAAATATCGAAATCGATCTAGCCGTTGATTCGTGATGCCGTGAGGAAGGAAAATAGATATTCATTTTTATAAGTTACAGTCAATGTAATAAATTGGTCATTATTTATAATGGCTGGCCAAAGTAATAAATTGTCAATTATTAATAATTAAGCTTACTTGGCACCACATTATTCATCATCTAGGTTGACGGAGCTCCGCTTCGAGGAGCTCCTATTTCCGGTGAGAGGACACAAGAAAACCCTAACCTAAATAAAAATCAACTCAAATCTAACCAAAACATGTTTTATCACATTGACCTAATATTAGTCAATATGAATAATAACTAATTTATTAAATTGACCATAACATATATATAGCTTATTTCTATCAGCCGTAATCTGTGTTGAGGTAAACATATATTTTGTATACCTATTAACTCTATAAATATTTTAGGTCTTTATCGTAAAAATGATGTCGCTCCTTGGTTTACAGCCCAGCTGCGGCCCGGGTGCGCTGACCCCGCTTCATCTGCCGTGACCTAGCTCATACTCGCACAATGAAATTGACGAGTTCTTTTAATAGCACGCTATTTCGAAAACGAGGGTCAATCAGACCCTAGTATGGGGAATTTTGAGTTTAAACTCTATATACTTATCAGTGTGAAGTTGTGAAGTAACACTTTTGCAAATACAATAATATTATTTGGTATGATGTTATCTACTACTTGTACAAATGTTTGATAGCAGAACAGCATAATAATATTGAGGACATAACCAATAATAAATCAAAGTGTGACTCATTTATTCTCACAATGTTTAAAAGGTAGAAATCATTCCCCGGCCACTCTATATAATGTCGTGTCGTTTATATACATAAACAAATACGTATGTTGTGCAGAGCGTGAATGAGCGTGTGTGCGTGCGGTGCCATACAAATTGTTCCAGATTTGTCTCAGAGGGGAGGTGAGGTCGACACGAGAGAGCGGCAGGGAGCGGTCATACTGTACGTAGTACTATTACTTTTACTGTGGTAGAATGTAAGTAATATCAATATTCAATACCATTTAATACGGTCTCGTTATAATTATGCATTTTTTTTTTATATTTAGTCAAAAGACTTATAATTATATGCCCAAATATTAGTTCCCAAATAAAAACCACACAGGTGACACGAGAAACTGGCGTCTAAAGATGATCTTGGAATGTGTTGGTCACCATGGTAAGCCTGTATTAAATTTTAGATTGCCTTAAATGTGAAATGTCTAGTAGGGACTTTTATGACTTGACTCACTCGACCAAATCCATTCCATCCACACATTCAATTTTGTTTTGAACAGTAAATATACACAAATTATGCACATACATTCTTCACTATAATAATACTTAATATGCTAAATGTATGTTACATGAATATCATGAAGGTCATATTAATATTAATAAGTTTTACATACATAGAGCATACTCCACCACGCTGCTCAACTGCGGGTTGGAGGAGGTCAGTATTTTCAAGCCGCTTGAAGGCCACTGACTTAGCTTAACGACCGTCGTCTAATGACAACAGGCTGGACCGACGGCTTAACGTACCCTACTAAGCGCGGATGAACTCGAGATAGGTGAACCCATCCATAGACAGGCTACGGTCGACGTTGCTTAACTTGCGTGATCGATTAGACTGACACGCGCAACGACATCGAGCTCCTCTTCTCAGTCCGTGACTTAGAGCATTGACACCGCGGTGAAACTAAATAAATATGGGGTGTAAGTGGTTCATCAAAATCTTTGAATCAAAGCCTACTTCACCTACACGCGGTGCACCCTGCTGACTCACAAACGAAGCTCTGGCGAAAAGAGAGGTAGGGAGCGTAATTGTAAGCTACCCGACTGGGAAATGTACCTCCACATCACAGAATACCGCAGCCAAATAACAATTCCCTTGAGGATTCTTGTGTTCCTGCGAGTGAGTGAGGTCACCAGAATGGAAGAAGATGCTGCATTGGGCAGCGGGGGTGGCGGTGTGCGAGCGATATTTTATGTTGTGAGCGTCAATATGGCTACCGCAATTGGTAACCGCTTCACATCAGGCGGGCCGTATGCTTGTCTGCCACCCGAAGTAGTATAAAAAAGAAATGTTTGGATCATGCATAAACCATGCCCCAAGAAGCCAAATTACATCAATGTGATCTATACTCCAATGATTTCCGAGATTTCCATCAGATCAGCTCCGATGGGACGGTGCATCTATCAATCAAACGCAGTGCGGTCAAGTCGCGTACTCTGTTATTATTAATGGCTCCGATGCGGCCACAACCGCATGCATTCTATGACGGCCATCTTGACCTATTGTGCCCTATAAAAAGAACAAAACCATAACTCGGCCGTCTCTAGAAGCGATGTATGTCGACGTTGATTAAAGTGACGCATTTCATGAATATTAAAGTCCTTTGTAACTTGTTAGGCCCGAAAAGTTTGTAAATATTTTTGTAAGGGCGAAGTTCAAATACCGGCAAAAGCGAGGTTCCGTATATTAAAGACGACGTAAAAAAAAACAATATTTAATAGGTGCTATCCAAGCTTAAAAGTTTTAAAGCTGAATGTCTTGTCACAGAATAAAAAAAATGTATTAGTACTAAAAAGTAAAAAAACACCGATGACATGTCCGGGTTTTAAGATTCAAAATCCGGAGTTTAGAGATAACAACCCTATACCACCCTATACCTAAAAAAAGTTCAGTTCAGGTATTTTTCGAGTTTGCACATGCTATTATTAGAGGAGTTAGAGATAAATAAACCCATCCATAGACACGCTGCGGTCGACGTTGCTTAGCTTGCGTGATTGATTAGAATGACGCGCGCAACGCCGTCGGGCTCTTCATAATTAAACCCATCCATGTACAGGACACATTATTTAGTATTAATTTAATTCCAGTCGATCTATATGCATGCATATAGATCGACTGTTTGTAGTTAAAAGGCGATATGTTATCTATCACTACCAACCACATATAGTTTTGATTTGCACACGCAATAGTACATGTTAGAACATTTGACTTTAAGATATGTCTACGCTACGCTAATCTAGTCTAGATATATGAAAATTAATGTCTATTTCCCTATGTCATCGCATCACGCGTGAACGGCTAAACTGCTTTCGCTAAATCTTTTTTTGTTGTATTCGTTATTATCAGGAGAAGGTTCTTATGAAAGAAAAAAATAAGAAAAATGCGCAGAAAATTAGAAAATTTAAGAAACCTGAACCACTTTGCTAATGTTACTTTAATGCGTTTGACAGAACTGTCAGTCATTTGACAGCGTGCGCGAAACCAATTCGAATTCAATATTCATAGTTGGGAAGGAAGGACTACATCTCTCGGGTCAGCTAGTGACTTATATTTATTACAAAATTACAGACGCATTTTTATTTCGTGGGTTACCATAATCAACCTTTAGCTCAATATTAAAACGTTTACTTTTACCCTATAATTTAATATATAATATGAAAATAATGAGACTATCATTACTTCGAAATCTCACAGATCAATCATCATTAAACACTAAACATTTTATTGCAGCGACAGCAGACGCACAATTAACTTTTATAGTTCACAGAAACAAAGAATCTCCGGGAAGGATCTAGAAATACGGTTGTCTGTGGTCATAAATTTTCTACACACATATATCCATTACACTGGTGGGACCAGATTGTGAGAACAGGCGAGTTTCTATTGTGCCCCGTTCAGTCAACGAAACCTTAAACCTTGGTAACCAGATAAGCAGTCGTACCAACATACAGGAATTGATCGCAAGCCAAGCCGGTTCCTTGGACTCAAGAACAGACCCCCGTCGAACCTGATTCACAGGTAATTACACCCCGGCACTGAAAGTGGCAATAATTAATTAAACACCTGCTCGTCTATTAAATTACCTCAAGGTAAAGGTATAGAATTTCGAACGCCTCCACAGATAAGAATAAGCGCCTAGTAATTACCTTTTTTGTAGGGATGAAGTAGTGAGGCATTAATTTGTGTTATCTGCAAAAGTTGCTTACTCATTAGCATAGTGGGCCAGCCCTTATGTATGTTGTCACTTACCTGAAAGAAAAGATACATAAATTGTAGAAAAAAATTTTTTTTCACTTAAAACACAATATACATGTAGAACCGCCACATTACAAAACGGCTAACTTTAGGCAGATTACATTTAAATTATCTTTTGGTTAGGTTTGTGTTATTATAACCGTAATTAGAAATAGCCAAGCTATTTGATTCTATTATTATAATATTCTTGGTTACACACCATTAGGTAACAATTCGGTCGTGTAATCATTATGATAAAAAGGCGGGTTGAAATAATGGCTCTGCCATTTTTTAAAACAGCTAGACGTTATGTAATGCGGCGGATTTTACGAATTGGCTGCGACACACACATGAGAACCGGTTTAGAAAAAACTCATTCTTAATATCATCATGATCAGTCCCACACATTATCAGTCATCATTATGCTTTCCGCCATATGCGATCCTCGGAAGTCGGCATCCAATCCAATCGATTTTCTTTTGTCAATTAAATGGCAACGCGTTTAAGACAAGAGATAAGAGAACCTGAATGGCGTCGTTGCGCGTGTCAGTCTAATCGAACGCGCAAGTTAAGCAACGTCGACCGTAGCCAGTCCAAGGATGGGTTTATTTATCTCGAACTCCTCTGTGCTTCGAAGGGCACGTTAAGCCTTCGGCCCCGGTTCGGTCTAGTTGTAGGATGATAGTCGTTAAGCCAATTTCAGTGGCCTGAAAAGCGGCTTGAAAACACTGTCCTGCGCAACCCGCAAAGCAGCGTGGTGGAGTATGCTCTAAACCTCTTTGATTGAAGAGAGACCCGTATCCTAGTAGTGAGATGAATAAGGGTTGACGACGATGACGACGAGTTAAAGAATAATTTAACCGGTAGTACAAAAATATATTATGAAGGAATTTGATAAAATTGGACTTTCTACAAAAACCCTAGGGGATAACATTTTATCGTGGACAAATCAAAATTTATATACACATATTAATATAGATAGATAGACCGTCAAACAAAATCCAGTATAGGTTCCAATTGCAGGTGATTTTGAAATAGAATTTTAGTGTAGTTGTAATTTACAGGGTAGCCGCGAGGCAGGAACACTTAAATCACCGCAAACATTAAAAATGTTACTTAAATAAATATGTGCAATACATTCGGGAATGGTTTGGTCAATAAAAAAAGCCTTTTTTGCACTATGCCAATGTTGATCTACTTTCGGTATTCGATACGAATGCGGGAAAATGTGGAACAATTTTCGCACGGTGCGTTCTATGAGCATACATCTGAGTGCTTAGCGAGAGGTTTTTGCTCACATTCGAACGTGTTAACGTGTACAAGACAACCAAATTGAGAAAAAGTTTCATATTGTGAATTTACCAGACGCGTGTTATATGTACCTGAAGTGCTTCGAGAAAAGGATGGTACGGCCGTGCCGCTTTTTGCTCGACTTGGTGGGGGCACTGCCGTGCCCCCAGATATCCAAATTAGGGTTGCTCACTTCAAAACGTGAGCAAGTAAGCCACATAATTTTGATAACAGGCGTCTTATAAATTCATAACATGAGAGTTCTTCTCTATTTGGTCGGTTTGTTTACGTTGACATTATCGAACGCGAAGAAAAAACTCAGGACAGAGATGCACATGTATTGTTCTGTCCTGAGTTTTTTCTTGGCGTTCCCAAAAATATCCGATGCAAAATCATTGTATGAAGAATTTAGGGGATAATCCTGATTTGGGAAAAAAATGATTAATCATGGAAACAACCAGAATCAACATTAGTTTATCGTGTTTTTTATACAAAGGTTTTAAGAAAAAAGACGACTGTCACCCACCCTATAAAAACTTCTTCGCAACCTTATTAGGGAATATGCCGTAGTCACCTGTGAAAAACTCGAGTTCATTTGTCAATTTGATGGTACATGCGTGAGAGAAAATTTCCCTGCAGACATACAGTACGCGACTATTTGGGTTTTGTGTGAACATTAATTATTTACCAATGATGGCGAGCAGTACGATTATATGGGGCCGGTATAATATCAAACAACTCCTCTGATGACATCTTATCTGTACCGGTAGAACACACAAAGCGTTTTAGGGCCCAAGCAGACGTACCTACTACTTTTTTTTTTATACTACGTCGGGTGGCATACAAGCATACGGCTCGCCTGATGTGAAGCGGTTACCGTAGCCATATTAACGCTCGCAACATAAAATATCGCTCGCGCGCCGCCTCCCCCTCTGCCAACGCAGCATCTCCTTCCTTTCTGGTGACCTCACTCACTCGCAGGAACACAACAACCCTCAAGGGAATTGTTATTTGGTGAGGTGGAGGTACATTCCCCAGTCGGGTACCGTACAATTACGCTCCCTACTTCTCTTTTCGCCAGAGCTTCGTTGTCAGTCAGCAGGGTGCACCGCGTGCAGGTGAAATTGGCTTTGGTTCAAAGATGTCGATGAACCACTTACACCCCAAATACTACTTTTAGTATCGGTGATCAGCGATTAAACTGCCTTTAGGAAGCTAGATGTACATGTAAAAAAAATCGGTTGTCTGTAAAGTCGGTTTACTGACGATAGTTGAACGTGACAACGTCATAAGAAAATACTGATGGAGTATTTGCATTTTTCAAAAGAAAATTTTAATGGAACTCCTCAGAGCGAGGTAGCATACGTCATGTTTTTTCGTGCGTGCAGCCGGCTCCATCGAATTATAAGATGTTGTCACGTCAAAACGCCGATCTAGTTGTTAGACACAGCGACTGAACGCTACACCTCCCACACATTTGAACGCCGGTCGCAGTTTTGGACGCTCGATGTGAACATTATCGAAAACGCAACAAGTTGCCGAAACGCGTTGCAGCATCGATGCAATCGCAAAAACGGTCATCACCGATCTTAAAAGTAGCAGTCTGCTATGCCTCTTATATATGAGTAGCTCTGTTTGGTACATCCCATGGCTTGGATATGGGTCTCCCCTCAATTGAAGGGGTTTAGAGCATACTCCACCACGCTGCTCAACTGCGGGTTGACGGAGGCCAGTGTTTTCAAACCGCCTAAAGGCCACTGAGTTGATATAAGGACTGTCATCTAATGACAATAGCCGGACCGACGGCTTAACGTGACCTCTGGAGCACGCAGGAGCTCGAGATAAATAAACCCATCCATGGACAGGCTGCGGCCGACGTTGCTTAACTTGCGTGTTCGATTAGATTGACACGCGTAACGACACCATCGACCTCCTCCACGGATATGCCAGTGCCTATATACTGTGGATATGAGCCGCACTATCAAGGTAGAATAATTTAATACGCACTGCATCAAATCCTGAAGGTCAATTTTTTTCAGAGGTTAAGATGTTTTTTCGGGATAAAGAGTAGCTTATGTCACTCTCCAGGCCTTAAACTATCTCTAAAAAGAAATTACTTCCGACGTGAAAAAATTATAAACAAACAAACAAACACACTTTCACATTTATAACATTAGTATGGATTCTTATTGTTGGCAGTACAATATTCTTAGTTTGATTAATTTTCTTCTCGCATAAATTAGACTGAAGTTTAATATTGTGATACGAGAATACCAAATTTGAAATTTTGACTGTATTTTAATTACGAGAATTGCCCATCTGATGCCTAAGCTATAAACACAGGGCACGGTCTAGTCTAGATAGAAGTCTTGCGACAGTCATAAGACGCGCCATTAATTCGAAGTCACGAAGCTGGTGCGAATGCAATCACAGGCGGGAAGCTCATTCCGGCTGCATCTCCGGGGCATCGAGCAGTTAAATTAAGGATTCCGGACGTGGCGCGTCTCGGCGATGCTTCGGAACGTACGTCATGCCTTTCCTATTCGTAGGTAACATATCTACTCTGAGTCAAGTCACATGAAGAGCAAATAATATCACTACATATTTACAAATTTCGCGGCTGCATCTGTCTTTCAAAATAAGATAAAAGCTACTCAATCGGCCAAAAACCTTGTTATTGGCTGTAACAATATGTTAGATGGATTAGTAACAATGAATAAACAAGTGATTGCCAACTTGGATATTAATTAAATCCCTCGTCCACTTCTTCGCCCCCAAACCTACACCCTCATTGGTAATCGGTCACTTTCTTCCCTCAGTGAACAATACACTATTTATTACATTCTTCAGATTTTTTATTTACTAGTCGGTTTTTTTTCTTTCCGTATAAATTATGTAAACATTCATACTTCTTCTATATATTATAAGTATTTACAAAAAAAAAATGTATACTTAAATACATTTTTTTTTTTTTGTAATTTTTCATTTATCAGTTGTCTAGTCCCCACAACACAAGCTTTGCGCTTAATTTGGGACTAGATTGCGCTGTGTAAATTGTCCACAAATATTTATTTATTATTATTTATTTACTATAACCCGAACTATACAAACAATAAATAATTAAAATTATAACTTTCAATTCAAAAATAATCGCTAAGTGTCAAATTTAACAAAGGATAGAAAGCTGATATTAAAATTTATTATTATTTACATCTATGTTACGAGAAAAATAACCATTTAATATTACTAGTGATCGATCAGTACCTAGTCCAAAATCGACCATAATTAATTTAAATTATGACTTTAAAAATAAACGAAAGAGTATTTATTATATGCCTCTGTGTCATGTATATGGTAGTGTATTTTTTTACCGATTTAATGCCTTTTAATGCATTTTTTTTTTTTAATATTAGCATTCTGCACTCCTAATGAACTATAAGTGTGCGAAATTTCATACTCCTCCGTCCGCGTCATTTTCGTAAAAAGGGGTACAAAGTTTTTGCTTCACGTATTAATATATAGATTTAATAATCACCTTGATGAGCGTTATTTTATGCAATATATTGTTTTATTCGCAAATTCCGTCGTTACTCTTGATTTATGATGATTGTGCGAAATGGTTTGATGTAACAGACAGTGAAGAATTGAAACACTCGAGTCGTGAAGCATATAGAATGAAGAGTTGGATTAAAGATGGCCGCTGGCGGAGCTGCGCTATTCATTACAATAAGTAAACCCCCAGAGTCACCAGATAAACGTACTTTATGGGCGGCGGAGGGAAAGAGCGCAGCGTCGCGGACGGAATATTCAATATCACGGAAGCTCAGACCTGCGAATTAGAATAGTACGGAATCAACGGAAATATCTCGAGGATTCTCTCAATCTACGTCACCCTATCAATTTGATAGTCATCATAGTCAATTTGATTGTTTTAATTTTAGTGTATATGTTACGGGTAATGCTAGAACCTAAAGTAAACCTAGGTTTACTCGGGTTTACTTAATATTACCCAAGCTTTTTGGGTAAAGTCCGAATATTGAATCGAAATTAACTTGTATGCGGCGTTTACCCGTACCCACCTAGGTCTACCCAACACTGGCTGGGTAATGTTAGGTGTTGCGTCATTTTTGAACACGTGGCGGCATACATGAAACTCATTTAGCTGTTGGGCATGGAGGAAAACATCGAATGGAAAAAGAATGTAAAAAAGTATATAAAAATTTAACTCAAGAAGTAATAAAGTTATATTTACTATGCGAAGCATGTCAGAAAAAGTTGAAGTCAGCCAAAAAGAAGAGAGAAGAGGAGCTCGAGAAAATGTTGACTGAATTTTGTACCGAACCAGAATCTAGTGAAGAGCCCCAAGAATATTTAGAAGAGCCCCAAGAAACACAGAGTGACAGCTTACAGGAGATGATACAAGATGTTGAAACAGAAGTTTTAAATAGAAAAGAAAATGATATAGATGTTAAAGAGTTCTACAGGAAATAAGTACTGATGAGATACTAGAACGTGAAGTTGTTACAGAAGAAACAAGACAAGAAATCATCGAAGGAGAATTGGCAAAAAATAAATACAAAATGGTGTGTATGCTTGTGGTTGGCCTTAAACATCTATGTTTAAGGCCAAGCATAAGTACACAAGAAATTAATTTCTGTGAAATTTGCACTACTCAGCGAAATATAATTGATAATAGATTATCTGCACGGTTGTGTTTAGAAAATCAAGCAAAAAAAAATTACTTCTTGAGTTAAATTTTTATATACTTTTTTACATTCTTTTTCCATTCGATGTTTTCCTCCATGCCCAACAGCTAAATGAGTTTCATGTATGCCGCCACGTGTTCAAAAATGACGCAACACCTAACATTACCCAGCCAGTGTTGGATAGACCTAGGTGGGTACGGGTAAACGCCGCATACAAGTTAATTTCGATTCAATATTCGGACTTTACCCAAAAAGCTTGGGTAATACTAAGTAAACCCGAGTAAACCTAGGTTTACTTTAGGTTCTAGCATTACCCGTAACATATATATTATCACGGAAGCTGAGACAGTGCGAATTAGAATAGGTACGGAATCAATGGAATTATGTCGAAGATTTTCTTAATCTATGTCACATATATGTAGAAAGTTTATCTAATCAATTTGATAGTGTTATTTTTTATTTTAGTGTATACCTAGACAGATTTCACCGGTCTAGTGCTTGATATGATATTAGATACGAAAACCAGATTAACTTATCAAAGGGACAAAAAGACGGGCCTATATTAAATTAGAAAAACGATTCTACAATTCCACATTATATTTTTAATATTTACCGATTTCTTGAAAGCAGCTTAACTGATGTATAATAAATAACTAGCGGTCGCCCATTGCTCGAAATAAAATATATATATATATATGCGTGTGTCTGTCAAATACTTTGAGTATTAATCTACGTCAAATACATGGTAGCGTGTGCAATTTTTTTTATTGATTTAATGTATTTTTTAAGCATAATTTAAAACAAATGTCAGCATTCTGCACTCCTTCTCTATATAAATTACAAGTGTGCGAAACTTCGTACTCTCCGTCGCGTCGGCGCCATTTTCGTAAAAAGGGTACAAAGCTTTTGCTTTTCGTATTATATAGATTTATTAAACTATAATTTGGTGATATATGGCTATTAATACCATGGGCATAAATTTAAATTTGATTTGGAGATTTGATAATTATGTACGTAAATAAAATTTTTTGATCTGTTGGCATTCGTTAATTAGATATGATGTTGTGATAATTATAATGAGTATAGATTCGGGGTGGTCTCATGTACTTTTGATTAGATTTAATGATTAAATAAAAAGCTATAAAAATGTAAATTAAGCCTATAGAAAACATAAACAACATTTATCATTTCGAATAGCTTTTGTTTCGGTCCCAATTCTGAGCGTTATCATGGTAAGCGTGCCTATCTACAGCAAGTATCAAGAAATTTTTGGCACTGAGGACCAAAAATATAAAGGGAAAGTTTGGTGGCCATTTGTTCAATCTAGATAAGAACTGAAACTACACAAACACGACGTGCATATTAATTAGGTTACAATAGAATTAAATTAAAACAAAATAATATGTCGTCCAAGGATGGGTTTATTTATGAGGAGCTCGATGGCGACGTTGCGCGTGTGAACTGAAGATTCACATCAATCGAACACACAAATTCAGCAACGTTGGCTATAGCATGTCCATGGATGGGTTATTTATTTGGTGAAAGGAATAAATAAACAAAAGGTTAAAACAGAATATAAGTTTATAATGCAACCGAAAAGAGTAGAAACGAAACAAAAATGTGTATTTTTGTATGGAAACTAAAATCAACACTTTTGTGTGGAAAAAATGCTGAAAGGTTACTATGTGAAACCTGTTCTTACGAAGAAAGCAATGTCTATATTTTTTCTACTTTTTTTTAATATGAGAGGGGTCAACCGAGCATGTTGGTCACCTGATGGAAAATAATCGTCACCGCCCATAGAATTCAACAACACCACGGGGTCGCTAATCCGTTGACAGCCTTTAAAGGGATAATTGACTATATTGTTGAAGCATCCCATGTCGTATTTGATTGAGAATACTGCTAAGGGAAGTTTATTTCGCAGTTTCTGTTCGGGGTAGAAAATGTCTTAAAAAGCGAACTGTGGTAGATCGATACTTTTCTTGGCGCACTGCATTTAAAATACTGTAGGTGCATAGGGTTGCCTGTTTTCCCAGAACATGTACTGGTTTTTGGATTATCCTGAATAGTGTATGTGCTAGGTAGTCTAGCCGTAGGTAGATAACATTTTCTGGGTTTCTAAAGCATTTATATAGCATAAATATTTAGGTACCTGGTCCTGTTTTTAACTAAATTGTCCTAGTTTTTCCAAATTCAAATCCTTGTTTTTGATATTAGATGTTGGCAAACAGCACAATCTGTGTCCTGTTGGTTTGCTATAACAACATCATATTCAGATGAGTAACATGGATTTAGAATTATGTCATTATTGTTCAACCAAGTACGTAAGTTACATTATCAGTATTATCACCACTATGTTACTCAAAACTTCACAGTGGGATAACCATTTAGAGCACGTTAAACGGACGTTAGGCCATTTTTGACGATAACACGTAAAGCCTTGTACTACTTACACGTAAACACGATTAAAGGTGCATTTAACCTACATTGATCGGTTAATTTGCAAGTCCATCTAACTTTAATCTGGTTAATTTTAGCTCACGGACAGAAGTTTGGGGTGTAAGTGGTTCACCTGCACGCGATGCACCTGACAAACTGACAAACGAAGCTCTGGCGAAAAGAGAGGTAGGGAGCGTAATTGTAAGCTACCCGACTAGGAAATGTACTCCATCTCCCAGAATACCGCAGTCAAATAACAATTCCCTTGAAGGATGTTGTGTTTCTACGAGTGAGTGAGCTCACCAGAAAGGAAGGAGATGCTGCGTTGGAAGCGCGCAAGCGATATTTTATGTTGCGAGCGTTAATATGGCTACGGTAACCGCTTCACATCAGGCGTACCGTATGCTTGTCTGCCACCCGACGTGGTATAAAAAAAAACGATTAAAGTAAACACGATTAAAGGTGCATCTAACCTACATTGATCGGTTAATTTGCAACTCCATCTAACTTTAATCTCGTTAATTTTAGCTCACGGACAGAACAGGCCGGGGGAAGTGGGTCGATGGCCTGGCCATAGCTAGCTGGGTATATGTGGGTGATGTCACCACCATTCCTCATGAGCACCGCAATGACCAAATGTTTCCGGCTGTGGGTTAACGGTACTTAAATACAGGGATGAGTCGGTCGAACATGTTAAATTGATGCTTTGTCCAATTTTTGTACCGCATGCAATTGTTGTTTTGGACAATACTATTAAATAGCTGTAATTTTTAAAGGCTCCGCAACGCGCGATTGATGTCCCTGGTGTTGCATGCGTCCATAGGCTGCGGTAACTGTTTTCCTACAGGTGGGCTGTATGCTTGTTTCCACTTAGATGGTATAAAAAAAATACTAATCAACTTGGATTATAACTAGATAAGTTTTCAGGAAGAGGCAATATGAATTCGTTTATTTTTCCAAGATGTCTAACTTTGTCATTTCTATTACTTAATCAATGAAGATTTGTCGAAATAAACAGATTAAATACAAGTTTTACCTAACAAACTAGAACTATATTTGGTGTCGCTTGAAAACACCTCTCTCTACAAAGGCAAGTCGAGTCTCGCTCGATTCGATCGCTTGTGACCAACAAGAGCGCCACAAGCTTAACCTAACAAAACTACTGCATAGCTTTTGACCAACGACCTTAGTCAAAAGTGGTTTAGAGATGAGGCACCCGAGGTTCAACTAGTCAAACCTAGGAGCGCCTAGATTTCGGGTATTGACTATAACAGACACATAGGTAAATATAAATAAACTTAAATACACATACAGTTACACACACAATTATAGACAAACAAAGTACAGTACTAATGAGACTAATGAAGTGGCGGTAAAAATGGTAACTAGTGAATTATTAGATAATATTTAAAAGAAAGATAAGTGGATTTTGACAAGTTTTGTATACGAACCTATAGCGATTGAGCAGATCAGTGTTTGGGTTAGTTGATAGGAATCTATCTAAAAATCTAAAAATCTAGTTTGTCAGTAACTTAAAACTAGGGTTTGTGAATCGGTCCTATTATCCTATATATTCAACCTCAATTTGGTCAACTTTCATTCTGCGATCGCAAAATAATTACGGGAATTGGCCTTCAGAAGTACACAAGACAGAAATGAGTTTAAGTAATAGAATAAAGCTTCCCTAGAGTAGGGACACTCCTACCTTCTCGCCAGCCGTCTTCGCTTGCCTCTGAGTGAAATCTAAAATAGTTTCCGCCACACGCACCCACTCACGCCTTTACACAAACGTTATTTGTTCATGTAACAGTAGTAGTTATTAACGACTCGGCACTTGTATGGAGCTGCCCGGTTGTGCCAGTAAATAAATAAATATAAATATTTCTGGACAATTCACATCTAGTCCCAAATTAAGCGCAAAGCTTGTGTTATGGGTACTAGACAACTGATAAATGTACTTAAATACATTTTTTTTTTAAATACAGACTTATAATACATAGAAAACATGCACACAAATGTTTGTCTTGTGCGGGAATCGAACCCGCGACCTCGGAGTCAAAGTGGCCATTGCTTACCATTCGACCACCGAGCTCGTCTATATAAATAACTAGCGGCCCGACCACGCTTCGCTGTGGCTCAATCTTTTCGTTTCCATCCATTTCCTTAGAGATGGCGCTGTATGTGAAAAAAAGATTTTCCCGCTTTTCTTTTAAAATTTTTCCAGAATTTTCTTTGCTATAAACCTCACGGAGCCCGAGACCTTTCCAACGAATGCAAAACCGTGGAAATCGGTTCGTGCGTTCTGGAGTTATAGCGTCAGGAAGGAAAACCCGACTTATTTTTATATAGTAGATTACGATATATGGTAAATAATTATAATTTTCCTACTGAACTGTCTCACGTTTTCGTCCACGATGCCAGTGAAAGGTCAGTGAATTGACTCACTGAACTTTCGCGCAAACAACAACCTCTCCTGAAAGTTTATTTCAGTACAGATTGACATAATAATAATGAATTAAATGTGCTTTTGCGCAGTTAGAATTAGCGGCCCATGGAAATTTTGAATTTACTGTTTTGTACCTTATTGCAAATAGAGTAAGCATAATACTTTCTAACATTGTTTTTAAGGATACTAAGCGAACACGCAAGTTAAGCAACGTCAGCTGTAGCCTGTTCATGGATAGGTTTATTTATCCCGAGCTCCTCCGTGCTTCGGAGGGTACGTTAAGCCGTCGTTCCCGGCTGTTGTCATTAGATAACAGTCGTTATGTCAAGTCAGTGGTTTTTATGCGGCTTAAAAACACTGGCCTCCGCCAACCCGCGGTTGAGCATCGTGGTGGAGTATGCTCTAAACCCCTTCTATTGATGGCAGACCCGTATTTCAACAGTGAGACGAATAAGGATAAGAGTGTAGATTGTTTTTTTTTTAATTGGGACGGGGGCCCACCACACATTCCCACCACTGTGTCTCCTGTGTAGCCAGGATTAACAGCGGCGACCGCCAAAAAAGGCAATGAACAGTGAAGTCCATTGCAGTCCCAGGGGTAAAACTACGGCTGTCTTGAAACTCACAACGAATTTAATCAGAAGAAATTAGTAGGAGTAGGAAGCTTTTGGAATTTGACTTCCCCTCTTAGCAATGTGAGAGACAGCAATATGGCAAATAAGGCATTAAAAGCCTAAAGAGATGGCTAGTCAAGTGAAACTCAACTGCCGTGCACCACGGATTTTAAGTTTCTAACACTATTGGGGACCTAAAACATTGAGTTGTTACCTAACACATCGATTCCAATAATATGAATCGCAAAATCGTCTGAACGCTTGGTAATTCTCCCTTTTATTGTAGATTGTTTATAAAAGTGTACGAAAGTAAACATATCTCTACACGAGAACCACTATCTATATTATGGAGTGGTAGAGCAATTATGAAATGGGCTTGCTCGACCGGGGAAGTACCGCCCTCTCACAGAATATCGACGTGAAGCAGCAATGCGTTTCGTTCGGTGAGTGAGAGATCCGGAAGCCCAACTCCTTCCCTATCCCCTCCATCCTTCCTTCCCTTCCTCCAACTCCTTAGTGGACAACGCATTGGTAGCGCCCCTTGTGTTACTAATGTCTATAGGCGGCGGTGACCACTTTCCATCAGGTGGCCCGCTTGCTTGTTTGTCTACTGTATGACATAAATATATATATATATATATATATATATATATATATATATCCTACGTAGTAACAAAAACGTTATTAAACAGCAAACAATGGCATATGCAAAATAATAGTGAATAAAGGAACATAACAAAGAAAACGTGCCTAATAATCAGTTCAAGCCATACATAATAGTCACCCTTCCAGTGGGAACTTCCACTATTATACTGTTGTGTCAGTTTGTCCAAAACTCGTTAACCCTTTCATTAGGGCAACCAAATGACCGGCTTAACTCATATTGACGAGCTAGCAATGTTCACCTTAGGCTCCGCGGTCGCGGGTTCAATCCCCGCATAAGACAAATATTTATGTGCATGAACATGTCTGTTTTGTCTTGGTCTGGATGTTTTCTATATTACAAATGTATTTACAAAAAAAAAGTGTATTTAAGTATAATATCTTATATCTTTATTATAAACGGCTGGACCGATTTTAATGAAATTTTGTGTGCATATCTTGTAGGTCTGAGAATCGGCCAACATCTATTTTTCATACCCCTAAGTGATAAGGGTGATCCACCGCATTTTTTTTTTATTAATCTTAGGAATAATTCATACATTCAACGTTTGCCGGGTCAGCTAGCAATATATATATGCTCCTGAACAATCTATATCTATAAAGTAGAAACTAACTCATTGAAATAGCAATGCATAGCCCAAATCGCTGGATCTGCTGATTCCAAATTTGGAACGTAGGTTCTTTATGAGGTCTGGGGATGCACTAAGAAATGTTTTTGAAAATTTCCCACGGATACCGGTATACGCGCGTACAAAGGCGCTAGCTAGTACATATAACAAATTGTTCTTTACCATATTTTCTCATATTTGAGGTGTTACACTTGGTGATTTCGGCGAGATGGTGAGATATTCGAACAATGTCGCAGCGCACCGTCGACAATGCCCGGCCGCGCAGGAAGGCCGTATTTTGCAACGCGACAGGTAGGCAATTTGACATTGTGTCAACGTTTTCACATGGGGGCCGAAAACGGAAACCTGGGTCACGCTCCTTGCATACAAAACAAATGCGCCCGCCTACCATTGAATACCATTAAAATGCCATTATCGCGTCCAATTCTATGATTTTTAAATGCAATAAATAAATAAATAAATATTGTCAGACAAATTACACAGCGCCATCTAGCCCCAAAGTAAGCGAAGCTTGTGTTATGGGTACTAGACAACAGATAAACATTCGTAAATACAATTTTTTTTTTGTAAATACATACTTATAATACATAGAAAACACCCAGACCAAGACAAACAGACATGTTCATGCACACAAATGTTTGTCCTGTGTGGGAATCGAACCCTCGAGCGTTGGTGTCGAAGCCGCGTCAATGACCGCTTCGCCACCGAGCTCGTCAATGTAGCTTTACTCTGGTATCATTAAGACTTCTATAATCTATTTGGTATCTTCAAAGTCTTCTATTTCACGCACCCGGTTGTCGAATTGCTAGGAATAGCTACTTTGACTCCGAGGACGCGGATTCGATCACTGCACTAGACAAACATTTATGCGCATGAATGTCTGTTTGTCTTGGTGTGGGTGTTTTCTATGTACTTCAAAAAAAAAGTATTTAAATACATTTATCAGTTATCTAGTACCCATAGTACCAGCTTTGCTTAGTATGGTACTAGCACACCCCGGCCACTCCATACAAATGTCACGTCATTTACTACTACATAAACAATGACGTCTGTGCAGAGCGCAAATGAGCGTGTGTGCGTGTGGCGCCATACAAACTGTTCCATATTTGTCTCAGAGGGGAGGTGAGGTCGACACGAGAGAGCGGCAGGGAGAGGCCATACTGTACGTAGTACTATTACTTATACTGTGGTACTAGATAGATGGTCGTGTGTAATCTGTCAAAAAAAATTAAAATCAATGAAACTAACATATCATCACTACATAGTATAAAACAAAGTCGCTTTCTCTGTCCCTATGTCCCTTTGTATGCTTAAATCTTTGAAACTACGCAACGGATTATGATGCGGTTTTTTTTAATAGATAGAGTGATTCAACTGGAAAGTTTATATGTATAACATATGCATAACATAGTAGAAAAACACTGATAATTTAGAGGTTTCTAATGTGATGTCGTAAATAAACACATTTTTTTGCTCTTTCATTGCAAACGCTGGCTGAACCCAACGAGATAGATCAAAATAATGTAGTACAGTATTGTTCACCTTAAAATGGTCTACAAAAAAGTTCGCGATGGTATATGTCTATCTCTTAGTGGTAACACACAATAACCGTTATTTTATCCTTTGCTTTTTACAAGAAATAATGCCTTATTTACGAAGCGATTTTAAGCAATACAGAATTAATCCTTATCCAATTAAGTACCTTAAATACATTGCGCATTTAATATAGATCAATATGGCCCTTCACAGCATGTAATTTAAATGAATAGTTTAGAAGATATTACACATTTAAAATGCAGGGACATAACGGCTGTGGCGGTACCGGCCGCGGAGCCGGCGGCGTGTGCCTATAACTGGGGAAGGACTGGATAGGACAAAGCGCAAAGTCCTTCTGTAGTACATTTAGTATCAGTATTGCACCCGTGCGAAGCCGGGGCGGGTCGCTAGTTTAATATAAAATAATGGCCTGAAATATCTGATGAATTACTATGTGTTGTTTCAATAAAGTTATTAACGTTAACTGCAATATATAACACGTCATGATATTCATTAGCACGTAACAAAAGTTGCTCCACTTCCTCACGGCGAGGCGGCGCTGCGGTCACAAATTTGTAAATAGATCATGAACAGAAGAAGTTTCCTACCTCACTTTCTCTTTAGATACCATCGTGCGGATTACGAAAATAAACAACAATGATAATATTACTAGTTTATTTACTAATTAAAATTAATTAAGTTAACGCAATATAGCGATTTCGAATCAAGTTGCAAAATTAACCGTCGCATGCGTTTCTATTTCAGGCATATAACACTTGTAAGAAACAATAACGATTAAATTTACCTTTATTATATAAAATTGAGGAGCTCGATGACGTCGATGCGCGTGTCAATCTAATCGATAGCTCCGCCGTGCTTCGGAGGACAAGTGAAGCCGTCGATCCCGTTAGATGACAATCGTTAAACCAAGTCAGTGGCATTTAGGCGGCTAGAAAACACTGACCTCCACCAATCCGCAGTAGAGCAGCGTAGTGGAGTACGCTCTAAACTCCTTCGATTGAGGGGAGACCCGTATTCCAGTCGTGGGATTAATAAGGGTTGACGACGATATAAAATTGTAGTTACCAATTCCGTGGCATTTAAAGTAGCAATGGCTATACATATATCAGTTATCAAGTACTCCATAGTACGAGCTTTACTTAGTTTGGTACCAGATGACAGTGTGTAATTTGTCCTGGAATAATTAATTAATATATTTATACCTTTACTTGCCAAGCAGTGAATATATAACTTTGCACACACCAGAGTCTCCATGGCAATTCCTCATACATGTTATAACTTTAAAATTCACCACCATCACGGATTTCATCGCTTAGACTCTGTATGATATCATTAGCGTTACATGGGACACTAACTATGGCGTACGTCGAGACGTTCATAAATTCGATTAGCTATGATTGATGGACGGTAGGGGGCGCAGGGCGAAGGGCGCAAGGCGCCGCGTGCGGTCCCTCTACGTCATAAACGCACAAAGGACTGGGGACAAAACAACGTGCGGGCGAGACCCACGTGATCGATACCCCACTCAGGTCCTCTCTACTGTGAACTAAGTTTAGACATTTTGTTCATGTTCTATGTTCCCGTGGCGAATTTCATTCACGTTTCACATTCACAATTACAAATCAGGAATAAACTTTTGTTATCCCGAAGTAGAGAAGTATTTTGGTCAAATCACGTGTGGCATTGACATTGTCCTGCTTCAAACCGTGTAGTTAAGGGTCGATAAATATATAAGTACAATCACGTGTTTAGAAATTGTATGTATGGATGGACAATTTTCCAACAAACTGTCCTCTCCATACCTGCCAAAGAAACAAAAAAAAAATATCAATCTCTGGGATAGGGAGAAAATTAAAAGGTAGTGGGAAAAAGAGTACATCCATATAAAGATAAAGGAGAATGGGAAATATACGAAAGCCAGCAAAGAGTAAGGCAAATAAAAGTGAAAAGTAGTGATGATGATCCCAAAGCAGAAGAAGAGAAAAATAAATATGCGATATAGGATACAGGAAAACAACGTATTGGAACGGAAAAGAGAAAGGTGAGGAAGGAGAATTTCGAGATTGAAAAATAAATTACTCAGCAAACAAGAACGCTACAAATGATAAAATCCTTTATGTTCTCTGACGTGAATGTTTTACTGAAATTAATTGACACACTGACAGAACACATGTCTCCTTCATTTATTTTCCTTATACCAAAAAAAATAAAATACGTTTGTTGTGATTTGTTTTGGCAAATTTCCGGCAGAACGGGGCATTAGTTTGAATCGGAGAAGAAACGTCACAGCTATTCACACACCCATTCAATTGCACGTTCATTAAGTGACGTAAATAATCAAAGTAGAACCAGTTCGGGGGATAGAGCGTGTTCTATTTCAGACGTTGCGAATCCAACCGAATGTCAATGGCACGTAAACGGTGCGCGTAACGCCCGAGGCTAAATACCTATTGCGATAAACAAAATCGCGAAGTTGACTGAACCCGTTTGTTAGGGATCTCCTAGATCATTAAATATTTTAATAGTAATCCCGTCGCGTGGCGTAGGTACTAGCATTAACGCGTAGTTATTTACAACTTGACGGTGAAAGTAAAGGCTTTATTTTGTTCGATGTATGAAAAAAAATTGCGCTTTGTACGCTTATTCTTAATGTTATACTTGTAGCAGAAAGCAAATAGGAATTAGTATAACTGAACAAAAGTATTATGAACGAAATTGCTGCTGCCAAGAAAATAAATAATGTTAAAGACTGGTGATGCAATTGCTGAAAGTAGACCAGTGGGAGAAACGTCCCACAAAAATAGGAAAAATAAGTTTAGGATAAACAATAATTCCAGAATAATATTTTGAGGCATAAGTGGTTTTATATTGTCTTTTAACGAAAGCCATCCCCACCGGTACAACATGGTGTACTCTGCTGATTAACTAACAAGGTTTTTGCAACAGAGAGTTAAGGCCGTGTAAATTATATGCCGCCCCCACAGTTCAACCTCACAGAAGACCAAACAACAATTGTTATAGGCTTAGAAAAGAAAGAAAGAAACCTTTAACGTTTCTTGCGAGTGAACGAGGTTATCCAGTAAAGAACTGATGCGATGACAACGGAAGTGGCGGCGCTCGAACGATTACATTTATTAATCAACCGGCTAGTATTTTTGTCTGATATCCACAGAGATGTAAAAAAACCATCTCCCAAAAATAGGAAAATCAAGTTCAGGCTAAACGTACACCTTTCAACAACGCCCAAGACTCGACGTTCCGTCGACAAAACAATCTAGAACATTATCTGAACCCAAGCTAAGTCTATACTCGGCTTTAGATAACTTTATTAGTGAAAGCCGCAGGCAACAACTCTGATAATATTTACATTCCGAAAGTAAACACTTCAGTTACGGCGCGAATTCAGAGAATTTCACATTTCGTAGACAGAAAGCAGATATAAATGACCGATATAAGCCCAAGGTAACGTTAAAGATTACCTTAGGACACGTCATTAATCCACACTCATCCATACGGGTACCTGCGTCAGCGTTGCTTGATATACATGATTGATTAAACTAGATCGATTAGGCATACGTAAGTAGGCCACCAAATGAGGAGCACGAAGATGTCGTTGCGTGTGTCAGTCTAATCGATTACGCAAGTTAAGCAGCGTCGACCGTAGCCTGTCTACGGATAGGTCCAAGGTTCGGAGGGCACGTTAGGCCGTCATTAAAAGACGGTCGTTAAGCCTTTTGATGGCTTGAAATTGAACAACGTGATGGAGTACGCTCTAAACCCCCGTCGATTGAGAGGAAACCTATATATATACGAAATAACATATATGGGATGATTATGGGCAGAACAGATAAATACTAAAATGGCTCGTGGAATGAATGAACAAGAAACATCCACAGTTAAGAAAAAGAAAGAAAGAAAAAGAAGTGTTGCTGATCTCCATGGGCGGTGGTGGATTGCCTTGCATCAGGTGACCCACATGCTCGTTTACCCCCTTCTCATATAAAAGTTCTTTTGGCTGACAGTAACAGCGACATCTATGAGCCTGTTTTATTAATTACGAAGGACGAAGAGGATCATTTGAGCATCCCAACAGTGGAATGAATATGGATTGTTACAGTAGGTCATAAAATTCCTCAAACAGTTCACGCAAGAGTCTGACCTCTGAACACGTTTCTATACAAAACGTGACGATACGATGTAACAACAGAATAACACGTGTCTCCGAGTTTTAATTTAGTCATCATATTTTATTGTTATATGCAACATTTATCTTACGTGCCTTTGGAACAATTACAAGTTACGTTCCGAGAAATTAATTTGGAAATAAGTGTTGGACTAAATACGTTACAAAAGAATCTATAAGTATTTTCCTTTCAGCTCAGAACATCCAATTCTCAAAATTTTCAACGCTTTCAAAATTTTAAATTCCTAAATTTACCAAATCTCAAAAGATCCAATGCTCAATATATCCATATCTGAAAACATCCAAAGCTCAAAATATCCAAATCTCAAAATTTCCAATTCTCACAATTTCCAATATTTCTAAGAAGTAGGCTAAATCTTTAAAGGCAGAGCATTTACCAACGCATATAGGCTACAATTACTAAACACACATTGCCAGTGCTGGTTATGTGCTCGGTGGCTACGGTAATTGTTTACTATCAAGTGGGCTGTATGCTTTCTTACTTGTTGTTATAGTTGTATTAAAAAATATTTTTTTGATATAAAGCAAGGTTGAGAACGATGCATAATCACCGGTATGTTTGTAGACTTTTGATTTGGCTTACACTTTAAAGATAAAAAAAAAATGTTGTCGGTAAAGTCGAGATACGGACGATAATTTTACGTGATAAACGTCATAGGAAACATAGGCCGATCGTGCCTCTATCGCTTGTTCCGCGCTCTCGCTTGCACGCTCGGCTCAGGCGGAACGTGACAATGATTAATGATTTTTCGTGCGTGCAGCCGGCATTCATCGATTCATAAGACGTTATCACGTCAAAAATATATGACAGTGTCGAGCGCCCTCCGCCCGAGCATTTGTTATATTCCGGTCCATACATATTCATAAATTTTAATTGACACATAGCCGGCACACATATTATATCGGCGCGCCTGGGCGCTTACCATATCTCAATGTACAGAAATTTAATTTAAAATATATTAGCAACATCTAGTCCCATATTAAAACTCATGTGTTAATGATAAACATACATGTACAAATATAGTGACAATAATACATTTTTTGTAAATACGCTAATGTAATAAATACCAATAATAGGTTTCCACGCAGGACATACATTTGTGTGCATGAACATGTCTGTTTGTCTTGGTCTGGGTGTTTTCTATGCATTATAAGTATGTATTTACAAAAAAAAATGTATTTACGTATGTTTATCAGTTGTCTAGTACCCATAACATAAGCTTCGCTTACTTTGGGGCTAGATGGCGCTGTGTAATTTGTCTGAGAATATTTATTTATTTAATAGATAAAACCCAGTCCGGCTTCTATATTATGTCAACCAAAATGTGGCTGTACATGTGGCTACTCTGAAACTCCCTCATATGTACATTTTTCCGATTTTGTCAAACAGTATTTACAGGCAATTTGATCTACACTACTTTGCGTGCTTCCGCCACCAATTAGTTCATGCAAACTACTGCCGGCCGGCACCCACCCACTACCGTTAGTAGTTGCATGCAACTGCCGTGGCTGCTTTGGTCGTCTCTGCTCCAGCTGCTGTGGTCGTCTCGGCGAATCTCCAACATCTGAAACAGAAGATACATGCGACCGCCACTGCCCCGACTGCCGTGGTCGTCTCTGCGACACGTGTTTCGCCTCTACGCGAGGCATCCTCAGGCGATCTGTAGATGTTGACGGTTAGAACAACAACCTACAAATATTACAAATATTTGTAGGTTGTTGTTCTAACCGGTTGGTGGCGGAAGCACGCAAAGTAGTGTAGATCAAATTGCCTGTAAATTTGACTTCCGCAAAATAACACCTGAATCAATTAACTAAACAGTATTTATTATCCATTGCCATTTATTCGGTGCCATGTAGCAGATAATAATAAATGTTTTACAGGAACTGACAGTCGGTTTTCTTCTCAATTAGGTTAACGAACACCGAGACAGTTACGCCAATTAACCTACCGAAAATTAATATGCCAACTCCATGTCACTCACAATAGAGATTTCTTCACGAGATGCCTTGATAGTACTCTTAAATTATATTGGCACAAGGATTATTATCGTACACCACAAAGAAGTTTTCACCAACTCTTGCGAGATTGAAAGTTCCGATCGCACAGCGTCCAATATTTTCATTAGCGGACGATAATTTTATTAACGCAATTACAGAACACTCTAGAAGAGGAAAATAAAAATGAAGGAAAAACGGACTGGTCTGCGGAACTCGACGTCTATCTATTTCATGTAGAGAGAGATTTTTTAAAGTAAGAAAGCAAGTAAGTAATTCTTTATTTGCACTTAAATAGGGTAGATACATTACATGTTGATGTTCGTGCCGTTCTAATGTGGCATGTGGCTTAACCTATCTAGCCATATTCAATGGCATGCAAATATTTCTATATTAAAATAAAAATATTGCATTTTTGATATGAAGAAATTAAATTACAGTATTTATGGAAATGTCACAATTGTTTTAATAAGAGTAATTACTGGTCATATTTTTTGTATACTACGTCGGGTGGCATATAAGCATACGGTCCGCCTGATGTGAAGCGGTTACGGTAGCCATATTAACGCTCGCGACGTAAAATAACGCTCGCGCATCACCAACGCAACATCTCCTTCCCTTCCTCCTGGCGACCTCACTCACTCGCTGGAACACAACAACCCTCAAGGAAATTGTTATTTGGCTGCGGTACTCTGTGAGGCGGAGGCACTTTCCCCAGTCGGGTAGCTTACAATTACGCTCCCCCTACCTCTATTTTCGTCAGAGCTTCATTTGTCAGTCAGGAGGGTGCACCGCTTGCAGGTGAAGTTGACTTTGGTTCAAAGATGTTGATAAACCACTTACACCCCATTCACCATTAAATTCAACTGAAAAAAATTACTGAAATCATGCCGACGAACAACACAGTTAGTTAAATATATAATCCGCCCGACTGGCAGATATAGAAACTATAAACCTCCAAACTGATCGCCTGCGTTCAATCCCTTCACCAGTAAACTACTGATTAACCTACTTGCACGTTCAAAATGGCAGTTAACATCAACCGTGCGTTATCAACCTAGTTACCTTGCAGGAACCGATAACTCGTACAAATGTACACGAACTGGATTTGCGTGCGAGATGACGTCATCGATAAAACGAACCTAATAATTTGACAGTGTAACCACAGTATAAGTAGGTAATAGTACTACGCTCTCTCGTATACGAGAGACTTCACCTCCCCTCTGAGACAAAATTGAAACAGTTTGTATGACGTCTCACGCACACACGCTCATTCACGCTCTGTACAGACGTCATTGTTTATATAATAGTTACCGACGTGACATTTGTATGGAGTGGCCGGGGTGTATAACACTGGTTTAATTACCTAATTCAAATCATATTTGACTAAACGACCAACCAACTTGCTTTGGCGTAAGCGACATTTTGGGAACACTCTTCGAAGGTTTATCAAACTGTCTAGATAATCTTCATGTATATCTATATAAGCATTGACAGAGAATCACAGTATAAGAAATAATATTAATTCACAGTGTACACTTAATAACTTATACTACACTACGACTTTCCTGAAAAAACGACAGAACATGAATGGATTTTGTCCATTGACGTGCGTGTACGAGACAAATGACTGACAAAGACTTCCTTGACACTTGACAAAGAAAAGAAAGAATGGTGGTTTCATAAAACACAAGTCTCTTTCAACTGACTGCAAAAAGGGAGGTTATCTGTTTCATCCGTAAAAGTATGTATGCATTATAAATAAATAAACATGTATTCCTGGACAAATTACACACGGCCATCTAGTCCCAAACTAAGCAAAACTTGTACTATGGGTAGTAGATAACTGATATTATACTTAAATACATTTTTTTTTGTAAATACCTACATACCTACATATGATATATAGAAAACACCTAGACCAAGACAAACACACAAGTCCATACACACAACTATTCGACCACCGAGCTCTTCCTTTCCGAATTTGTCCAGGAATATTTATTATTTACTAGCTACCCGGAGAGACTCCGTTTTCTTAAAAATTAAGTCTTTTTTTACTATAGTCCATGCAATTTTTATATTTTCTCTTTAATAAAACTTTCCGTGTGCCTTAAGATAAATACGAAAAAAAACATTGACCGAATTGGTCGAGCCGGTCTTGAGTTTTGCGCTTAGCAAGATTCATTTTTATTTATGTATATAGATTATTATAATAAGGAACCTCGTTCAAAACTGTGAGTAACGTAGGTATTAATCAAACAAGCCGCGTATTGTTGAATTTATCGTCGAAATAGTGTCAATGTTATATGAAGTGCAATTTTGTTCGCATCGACAATACTTAGCATATTTTATACGATAACAGTAATAAGTAGCACAACTGTACAGATAACTAAATTGTCTGATAGGCTACTTTGTATGACAAACAATGTTGAATATTCTTACCCTACATCAGTGTTTTTCAATCTTTTTGATAACGGGATCCCTTTACAAGTTAAAAAAATGTGGTGTAACAGTGTCATAGACACGGTCGTGTGTTGTATCAAGATAGCATCCCCCCCCCCAACCCCCCCCCCCCCCAACCCCGCGTAATATATTGTTTGATCCTCAATCTATCCAGGGTTGTGATTGAATTTTGGGTGGAGGTGATAGATATGCTACACCAAACTGTATTCCGCGATTTTGTTATCATTCGTTTCTTCGAATTGCCTCCAAGTGGACACAATTTTAACGACGTTAATAAAATTATAATGTATTTAATAAATTTCCAGAATTCCAGAAAACGATAAATTAAATGCATACGTTGTGTACGTCAAGCAGAAGTCGTTTATTGAAAAAATACGCCGAGATTTTTATTCCAAGTAAACAGTTTTATTCAAAGTTCAAAGTAAAGTTTTTTATTTGATACCCCACTCAAAGTTCGCCATTATGCCGCCAGCAACCCTCTCGCCCAGTTCGCCAAAAAGGACGGGCCGGCCCTGAACCTAAACTACGTAAATACTATTTATTACTTATACTTTGCCCTACCTAGGGCACACCCCAGCCACTCCATACAAATGTCGCGTCGTTAGCTAAATACAAAAACAATGACTATATAGGCGTGTGTGAGGCGATGTAACTGTTACAGAGACGACTCAGAGGGAACGCGAAGTCGATACAAAGAGGTGTTATTAATTATCATTATTTATCATTATCACTTATCCATATTGTAGCACAAATGCTGATCATGCATAGAAAAATCATTACATTGGCAATGTTTAATCTATTCAGTGCCGAGGTCACCCTTACTCTAAAGTTCGTTTGTATTGCATAGTATTGTATGCCATGATTCCCAATATTCTCACATTATAATAGGTAAGTAAAATCTTTATGTTATATTATTGGGGTGTAAGTTAATCGCCAAGATCCCTAAAGTCAAAGCCAACCTCACCTGCACGTGGTGCACCCTGCCGACTTGTGAAAGAGGCTCTGGCAAAAGAGAGGTAGCGTACCGTATTTGTAAGCGCCCGACTCGAGAAGTACTTTACCTAACAGGATATCACTGCCAAATAACAATTCCCGTGAGGGTTGTTGTGTTCCTGCAAGTGAACGAGGTCACCAAAAGGGAAAGAGTTTGTAGTGCGTTGATAGTGAGGATGGCGGCGCGCGAATGTTATTTCATGTTCCGAGTTAATATGGCTACGGTAACTGCTTCAAATCGGGACGTAGTATAAAAAAAATATAATAGGTAAGTAATAATTGATACCCTAGTCCCCACTCAATGAGAGCTATGTCGCCCCCGAAATTCCAGCCACCGTATTTGCCAAAAAGGGCAGCCCTGAACCTTTGCCAAATTTCTTATGTATATGTAAGAAGGTTACGTTGTAAATTCCAATATTACATAACTAAAATTGACACCCATTAAAACCAAGCGCTTTCATTAAAAGCGTTTATTTTACATTTTCTACCACGAACTGTGAAATTGTGGAACGAACTTCCCTAGTATTCTCAAAAAAAATACGACATGGGAGCCTTCAAGAACAGAATAATTAAATATTGTTTTTATACTACTAAAACTTATTATTATTATTTTTATACTACTAAGGTGACAAACAAGCATACGGACCGCCTGATGGAAAGCAGTTACCGCAGCCTATGGACGCCTGCAACACCAGAGGCATCACATGCGAGTTGCCGACCCTGTAAAAACCTCTTTACGACCTTTTTGAAGAACCCCATGCTGTAGTCTCCTGGGAAAACCTCAACAGGCAGTTCATTGCACAGCTTGGTAGTACGTGGAAGAAAACCTCTCTGGAACCGCACAGTACGTGACCATTTCGGTTCTAATGTGTGAGGATAAATTCCCTGTCGATGGCGAGCGGTGCGACTGTAGAAGGCGGCTGTGAGCACCATGTCAAACAACTCCTCATTCATTCATCTCACTGCTGGGATACGGAGTGATAAAAGGTATCCTATATTATTTTAGACATGTTGCGAGCGTTAATATCCTCCTGCTCCTACTAATTTCTTCTGATTAAATTCGTTGTGAGTTCCAAGGCAGCCGTAGTTTTACCCCCGGGACTGCAATGGTCTTCATTGTTAATTGCCTTTTTTGGCGGTCGCCGCTGTTAATTCTGGCTACACTGGAGACACAGTGGTGGGAATATGTGGTGGGCCCCCGTCCCGTATATTATTTGAGACTTCTAATATGATGTACCTATATAAAAAAATATGTCAGAAAAACGTTACGACGCGTTACATATGGGGGAAGGAGGGTCAAAATTCTTCAAAAATTGCGTAAGGTAATACTTAAACGCCGCCCTCGGCTCAGGCGGAACGTGACAATGAGTCATGCTTTACGTGCGTGCAGCCAGCGATCATCGATTTATAAGAGGCAATCACGTCAAAACCTTACAATAATGTCATAAAAAAGATGGGGGACATGGATAACAGTACAAGTCGGGTGATGGAAGCGTGCAACGGTGTTAGATGATATTTGTCGAAGGACAACGATGCCCGTTGAGGGCGTCATGATTTTTAAAACGTGCGTGAAGGTACACGTGTGTATGTAAACTTGTTTGGGGAGTATTTGCATTACCTAACAAGCGATTAAAAGAAGCCAGGTCATAATGCACGCGGGCTGGTAGGCAGGCAGGCGAGCTCCCGTGACCTGGTTATGGTAACCAGGCCAATTCGCCGTCACACGCATTGGAGCAACGCTGTTGCTATCTAGATCGCTGTGCACTTCACACTGCTGCCCTGTACCGGTCTGATAAGGTGATTGTGCACTAAACTGTAGTCAAATGGAGAACCGTAACATATACAGTAATATATCCTAACTGTAGATATTACCAGTGAAATGGGTGAATTCAAGAAATAGATTACAAATAAGGGGAAAAGGATAAGACAACGATGATGGAGATCGGAATAGAGGTGGATGTTAAATGTCATAACAACTACATTATTACGTTAATTAAGTTAAACGTATAACACTGTTAAAATGTACGACACCATACTGTTATTTTTAATGTTCATTTTACATTAATTACTGTCATCAACTCATACATGAAGAAAAGTTCGCTGATTGTTATTTTATCCAACCTCACTATTTGTTTATTTTAACACAGCATTATAACGATTAAAAATAACTTTTTAGATGTAAAGTTAATAGACAACACAGCAAAATTAAGAGTTAATCTGAACGTACCTGAATAAATAACATGTTACGTTAATTAACAGTTTCGTTAACATTAGCATTATTGTTTTAGTTCGTTAACATTATTATTTTAGTATTAACTTTTGACTCATTAAAAATAAATAACACTTAACCCCACCTCTAGTAAGTCGCCTGATGTTCAGCGGCTGCATGTAGAACACTAGTGCTGCCGTGGAAAAAAAAATCGTAGCTAGTAAACATAGTAAAGATTGTATGTATAGCTCTGTAACCACTCTCATTACAATGAAGTCTTTTTAGGTCATTTATTCAACATAAAACGTTATTGTTCAGACACAAACGCTTATTATGACTGAAAGTGGCCGTTTTTAACAACGCGTTTTTACCGCGGTATTAGGGATTGCAATCCGGCATCATTTTCAGTCCGGCCGGATCCGACCCGATTCCCATCGATCCGGCCGGATCCGACCGGATCCGGCCGGATTGATCAAATCAGAATGATTTTCGCTTTTCAATTCAAAATGAACTGTTAGTAAGTGAATCAAGTGTCATGTACATACTTTATATAGGTAGTTTATAAAAAAATATATAAAATCAATTTTATTTCTAATCTAATGGTAAGATTAGACAACGAGCAAACAATTAAAATCTAGTAGTATAAGTAACCAGTAAAATTTTAACGATGTATCGACTAACGAATAGCTCAGTCTTCCTAGATTTCACTTTCACAGATAGATCCATTATTTTAGTAAGTAACTTTGAATCTGTCTAAAGAATGGCACAATTATCACAATAATGAGTTTGTTTTATAATTACAACTCTTTAGTTTAATCAGCTTACGATAAATAATTATTTTAAGTAGAATTTTAAGTAATAATTGTCTTAATATTCATTATAGGTATATTATGCGAAAATCATTTTTATTTTGAAAAAAGGATCGTATAAAATAAATAGTGTTAATTGTGACACCACGCGCAATGCATTTAAAGTACCTACTCATGTAGGAGATCTATTATTTTGCCAAAAATTGCTAGCACCGGATCCGTAGTACGGATCCGGTATATTAGTACCGGATCCGGTAACCGTTTAATAATGCCGGATCCGCCGGATTACCGGATCCGGTTTTCCGGATTGCAATCCCTACGCGGTATATAACTAAACAAAAATTTTACTATTTATTAAGGGAACAAAAAGGCAAGGGAGGGATCAAGCAAAAACTTTTTGGGACCTGAACCCTTTGTAGGTCACTCGTATGGGACAGTAATTAGAGCTACAAATAGCAAGTCTAGGCATCTAGGCTTAATGGAAGGAGATGAGTGGAATGCTACACCCCAAACCACTGGCGAAGATACAATGAATTGGTACAGACATGTACATAAATTTGACAGTAAACGGATGCGTCTCATACTTGGGGCACTGACTTACCATTATGCCTGTCAAGGACATCTGTACAAAATGAGACGTGTTGATAGCGCAGAGTGCAGAACATGCAAATGGTCTAAGGATACCATGAAACACTTGATGTGTCAATGTGACGCCCTAGCCAGCACAGGAATGGAAATCCTAGAAAAGGCATACCCGCACCTGGAGGACTACAGGCTCTTCCCAATAAGCGGCAAACTGAAGTACATGGAACATGTCTCCAGACAATCAACAAAGAGAGTGACTCCCCTGACTGTCTGGAGTCATGTACATGACATGGAACATGTCTCCAGACAGTCAGGGGAGAGGATTAGGGAGAGTACAAAAGAGTCGATGTGTCACCGGTGCTCCATCACTGGACCCACTCTAAGATGAGATAAGGGAACAAAAAACGTTTTGTTGTCGCAAGCAGGTACAGAGCCATTTTTTTTTTCAATTGCGGGCTTTCTTCGTAGTAAAGATAATTTGGTAAAACTAAATGGCGACGGCGCAAATGCACATACCCAAACGTCATTTGGAATGATGGGAACCTTTTAGTGCAAAATACGAAACTATACTACGTCAGGTGGTAACAATCATACGGCCCGCGAAACATTGAAAAAACAAATCGATAGGTTACACTAATTCGAATCAAGCCGATCTTCGCAAAAGATGGAGGACCGTTATGTTACACTGAAGTGTAGGCGCAGTTTTATGGCTTAGTAAATTCTGTACTTCTGTGTGCTCCTGTTAAATAGTGCACTTTATAATATAAAGATACACCTTCCTGTTCTCCTCCATTCAAAGAAAATATTCATGATAGTGATCTGACCAATTTGATTATTGGTAAACTAGACTCTGGAATTAAATGTCACACAATATTTCTCGACCTTGCTAAAGCCTTTGACACTGTCTGTGTTCCCCTTGTGGCAAACAACATGGCGTGATACCAAAAAAAACTGTGTAACTTCAAATTTCGCGATTCCTCGTACAGAAATTTTTGAATTCATGCATATAATATTAACACCAAACAAAACACGAGTTTGTGCTTATCTATTATGAATCCGACACATGTCTGAGATATTCAGTTTATCTGGTGTCTGACATTAATGTTTACCAAATGTTTAGCAAAATTTTCGAAAAATGTGTTTTTGTTTATCTAAAGTTACGAACGGACGGACCTTTTGTTTATCTACATATTAAATTAGTATTATGAACATTTTCAGATTGGTACAGTAGGTAAAATAAGTAACCGGGCCGAGGATTATAAATAAATTTTTCACAACTGTTTTAATACAGTTTTAATTTAAACAATAGTTTAACAATGTATTGTTTACATCATAATAAAGTTATTTTATTTCCTAGAAGATATTTTTATTTTAATACATATATAAATCGACACTGGGGCTCCATCGCGTAATCTGAAACCGATTCCGTTTGATTTTTAGGGTTCCGTACTAAGCAAGGAACCCCTTATAGTTTCGCCATGTCCGTCTGTCCGTCCGCGGCCTAGCTCAGAGACGCTTGATACTAGAAAGCTGTAATTTTGCATGTAGACACATATTAACTATGCTGACAAAGTGGTAGAATAAAATTTTGAAAAATATTTTTTTTCGGGGTCCCTCCCATACTCGTAAAATGGGGATGATTTTTTTTCTGCACCTACCCCATGGTGCGGGGTGTCGTTGGATAGGTCTTTTAGAAACATTGGGAGAGTGGGAAGATCATTTTTCGAAATAGTAATCTGTTTGCGATTTATCTACATTTAACGTGCAAATTTTTGTTAGACGCAAGTGTCCCCCCCCCCCCCCCCCCTGTATCAACGAAACTGTTATATTTAGAAATTTGAAAAAAATCATGGAAGTAGTCCATATAGTGAATTTAAAAGGAAAACTATCACGGCTAAGTAGACTTTACAAGTTACTGAGTAATAGCCGACGAACTTATAAAATGTATTGTTGTCGCGAAGGCGAATAGAATTTGTCGTACTGAAACACGCCGTTCGCTATTGAACCTTACGACGCAGAGATAAGGTCCAAAACCAATGAAGTTGAAATGGTACATATCGCTCACGACCTAATTAGTTTTTAGGAACATTGGGGATTTACTTTCAAGGATATTCTTAAACTCGTAAGGCCTTGACGTCCTTGATGGTACATTGAACATATTTGTCAGAAATCAGGGTTTGAAATTATCTAGATAAATATGCCCATGGATAATAAAATTATCGTGATAGTTGGTGATAATTTAAGACACGCCCTTGGCCAGTTTTATAGATAGTACGGAACCCTTAGTGCGCGAGTCCGACTCGCACTTGGCCGGTTTTTTTATTGCGAAAATAAAATTTCAACTTGATTTTCTTTTACCACTATGGTGGTAACATTAACATAAACCTAAGACCTACTTTTCGAATCAAAATATTCGATATTAAGGCAAGTTTCTTTGAGCATTCTTCGCCAATGGTCAGTATAGAAATGCTTAGATAAAAGAAATACAAAAAATAAAAATATTATTTATGAAAAGTGTAAGACGTGTCTATATACCCGCTAGGGCCCAACGGCTGAATGAGTAATTTCATTTCATTTCATTACATACACAAACAGTACATCTAGATCGAAGTCCAACCGAAGCGTGCCCAGTGAAAACGAACAATCACGAAAGAAATGCGCACCAAAAAACTCTATAATGGTTTCATACGAAGCTAATTAGTTTTGTTATACTTTCTCGACCTACGACAATTCAATGATAGTGAATTACGTCAATGAATACATGTAAACAATGTTGTTATATTTCTATCTGTATAATAATAAAATTCTCGTGTCACAATGTTAGTTACCATACTCCTCCGAAACGGCTTGACCGATTTTTATTGAAATTTTGTATGCATATCGGGTAGGTCTGAGAATAGAGTGTTATCTATTTTTTAATGCAAAACAACGTTTGGCGGGTCAACCAGTATTTCTTTAGATATGCCATTAAGTGTCAAAGAGGAACACCCGTAAAGTGAGCCAACTGTCAAATGTGAATATGTTTATTACGCTTTCACATATTCTCAAAGCTATAAGGAAAGACATAGGATATTTTTATTTAAAAAAAAGTACGCAGACGATCACGCGGTCTCAGAGACAAAATCTATTACATTAAATAAATAAATAAATATTGTCAGACAAATTACACAGCGCCACCTAGCCCCAAAGTAAGCGAAGCTTGTGTTATGGGTACTAGACAACTGATAAACATACGTAAATACATTTTCTTTTCTTGTAAATACATACAGCCATATCATAGAGACATATTTAGCGAAGCGATGAAGAAAAGAAAGAATTGTTAGGCTAACTCGACTCCCTATGATGAATAGAACTTGAAAAAGGTGAAATTGGGACTTGACAGAACTCGAGATAAGCAGTTATTTCTGCGGATGGACTATTAAGTTAGTGTCAAGTTAACAAAGGCATGTAAATTTCTGGGTTACCTGATGGTCTTTTCCCAAAGAATGTTCTTAGAAATAAGTCAGCCTTTTGTACTCTTAAATCTTCTGATGTAATTAAGAATCGACAAGAAACTGATTTCAAAATATCTAATTTTCAAAATTAAAATTCAAAATATCGTATTTGAATTTTAACAGTAAGGTAGAAGGGTATAAAAGCCTTTGGACAATTAAACAAAATACCAAAGGAGCATTCGACTAAAAGCAGGTAGAGGATCGCTTCAAGAAAACAGATTCTTTTGAAATCTGGAACACAAAAGGATTTTCAACAATAACATCGCTGCTGTCAAGGTCTCCACAGTCCAACACAGTGTTAAGAGAATAAATAAATAATTACAACCTGTTTTCAATGTTAAACTAATAGATTAACATAGAAGCAGTGATGTAAAACGACGATTGTAATAACGTTACATAACATTACTCCATTCTATGTTCAATTAAGTTTATTTTATTTTATTTTATTCGGAAGACCAACAGCTGAACTTATCATAATACAATTTTACAGTAGCAATTTCAGAGCATTATAGGTCCTCACATATAGCACTATGTTAGCTTACTAGTGATGTGAACAATAACTTAGATCATTAGAACTTATTAAGAATTAACCAATTATGTTCAAATACATTTTCGTATGACGAATTAGCGACAATATGTAGCGAATTGACTACCTGTTTCTAAGGCTTGCGTATTGACGAGCACGGTGGTCGAATGGGTAGAAATGGCTAATTTGACTCCGAGGTCGTGGGTTCGATTCCCGCACAAGACAAATATTTGTGCGCCATACCATGACAAACAGACATATTCATCATGTCTGTTTGTTTTCTATGTTTATAAGTATTTATTTACAAAAAAAATGTATTTAAGACATTTATCAGTTATTTAGTAGCAATAGTACAAGCTTTGCGCTTAAGTTGGGACTAGATGGCGCTGTGTAAATTTCCAGAAATATTTATTTGTTTATTTATAACTATGTACGAGTACTACTTATTAAATATCACTTCATTAAAGCTCAATTTACACCGCCGCGGAATGGAATGGTAGCGACAAGTTCATAGCATAATGAACTGTATGTCAATTGTATAACATATAAACTTAAAAACGAGCCAAAGAGGTCGCGCGTCTTCAGGGGACTCCTCGCGTATTCTCGACAATTCGCGCATTGTCCCTAGCTACTGTCGTTGCCGTCTGTGGAATCCGCGGGAAGTGGCGCAAACGGGGAGTCGGTCGGGTCGGTCACAGCAGCTGCAGTAGAATGCGAAAGAATACTCGAGCATTCCAGCGAATTCGTGCGCCTTCTCGCATCATTTTGGGGTGTAAGTGGTTCATCAACATCTTTGAACCAAAGCCAACTTCACCTGCTCGCGGTGCACCCTTCTGACTGACAAACGAAGCTCTGGCGAAAAGAGAGGTAGGGAGCGTAATTGCTACCCGCTACCTGACTGGGAAATGTACCTCCAACTCACAGAATAATTTTAGCCCTTGAGGGTTGTTGTGTTCCTGCGAGTGAGTGAGGTCACCAGAAATGAAGGAGATGTTGCGTTGGCAGCGGGGGTAGCGACGCGCGAGCGTTGGCAGCGGGGGGAGCGATATTTTATGTTGCGAGCGTTAATATGGCTACGGTCACCGCTTCACATAGGTGGGCCGTATGCTTGTCTGCCACCCGACATAGTATTAAAAAAAAACATGAGGCGAAACTGACGCTTCCATTCCATTCCATTTTGGGGCGGTATAAATTGAGCCTAAGATTATGTTCAAAAACATATCTCATATCGACGAATTAGGGACAATATGGAACGAATTAAGTACGTCTTTATAAAGCTTACGAATTAATCTCTAAATATCACTTAAATAACTAATATATTAAATATCGAATATCTAAATATCACATTCTAATTTACAAACAAAAGCTATTTTTACAACATTTCCGACAATTTAAATGACAAACTTTACATATAATGGGCTTGTTGCCCATGTTACAAAATTATAAAAACTCTCTATCAGTAACGTAAAATACATAAAACTAGAACGATCTGCGATCTTAAAATTTTAATAACTTATGTCCGACGTGTTTTATGTGCGGTCAAAGTTTGGTGGGAAAGTCCATTTTAAAGGTATGAAATTATATAAAATAAATATTACCATTGTAGAAACAATAAAAAATACTATAACTTTTGTTACGGCACTGGCTACATAAACGCTATATTTAACATAGCTGTCGTACAAATTTCTGATTTAATGCATATAAAATAGCACGGTGTGACGTCATAACGTGGTGGCCTTTTGTATGGAGCGTTTTCGGGATAGTCCAAAATTGTGATCTTCAAGTTATCATATCTCGAGAAGTTTTTATGCAATCGAAGTAATTATTTCACCTATATTTTATTATTGTGACGTCTTTAAATAACAAATCGAAAAAAAATGATATACAAGCCTGTGATAACGTTTTTCATACTTGCATGAATATTAATTTTGAATAATTTATACAATTTGAATTTTAACATAATAGTTTCCTTTAAACATATAGGTATTACGATTGTGTGTTTATCATTAAATTATTGTTTAATTTTATGATTGTTTGTATGCCGCGCTGACCAAAAATGTAAAACACTAGTTAAATTTTTAAAATTTACTGACTAGCATTACTATACTAATTATAACATAAATTATAATGATTATTATGTCAATCCAAAATGCTGTCTACAAAGAAATTATTAGGAAACAAGGCTTCAAAGGCAAGTGCTTATTACGTTTGAAGTCGTGGTCTTGACGATCCCGGTCACAACCCCGGTGGTCGAATGGCTAGCAATGGCTACTCTAACTCCGAGGTCGCGGAGTCGATCCCCGTACAAGGCATATATTAGTGTTTGAAACATGAGTATGTTGTTTGTCTTGGTATGGGTGTTTTCTGGGTATTATTATGTAAGTATGTATTTAAAAAAATGTATTTAAGTACATTTGTCAATTATCCAGTACCCATAGCTTTTTTTAGTTTGGGACTAGATAGCACTATGTATTTGTCCAGAAATATTAATTAATTAATTACTTATTATTATTTAACTACATAATAAAAATACACACCGCCTTTGGAGGCACATTCTAAAATATAGCTGGCCACTATGTCTCTTCACATCATCAGTATTATAGAAAGCCTGACCTGTATAATAGATGAAGGAAATCGTGAGTATCTTTCAGAAGTATCAGGGAAATTGTGAGTGGATAAAATATTTAAAATTTGGTTAACACACTAGAATACAACATCAACACTTTTCATTTCACTAACTAAAAGCTCCCCTTTCGATTAAGCAAGAGAAAAATAAAATAAAAGAACATTCAAGAGACGAAACGGACGAAGCTATCAAAGTTACGAAGGAACGGTTTCACAAAAAACGCTCGAAATCCGCGCTAGAGCTGGGATGGTTTATAAAGGCGGATCGACTTTTTCAACGTGGCAGCGAATTCGAGAGCAATTAGATACGGCGAGTGGGGTGGAGCCCTGGAGCCGGGACTGCGGGCGCGACCCAAGGCGCGGTCTGCCGATCAATCAGCCCGCACCCCCTGCTAATTAATTTACTATTGGACCTGGATCCGAGAAACCTACACGTACGCCTGTATCCGTCCGATGATGGATTGTCTTGGATTGCCACGCAGGCACCGGCAGGCCTAATTCATCAATAACACTAAAGGTTATATTCGCTCGAGCCTTGCTACGTTCCACGATGAAAGAACATCAGGCGTAGGCGGGAGTAAGTACTATTATGTGGTAGATCGAATTACCTCGCTAAGATTCTTTAATATGATTTTTTAGTTATATTTAGTGATGGTTCGCTCATTGACATTGGCAACAAAATATTTTTTTTGTGTGTTGCAATATCTCACACAACCTTCATCATTTTTAGCTTGTGAATGACATCCCATGGCCATTAGTCAAGTATCATCGGTTACAGCAGGTGACAAAATAACAGCAAACGCGGTGGTCTCCTTTATATAATAGGCTATTTTCCAATGTTTAAAAATTGTATAAATTATTTAACAATATCGTATAATACACAAAACTATAAAGATCTGCAAACTTTCATTCTAATATCTTCAGTCAGACTTTTTTTAGCGTCGATCAAAGTTTGGCGGGAAAGTCCATTTTAAAAGTATGAAATTATGAAAAAATAATATTTCCATTGGAGAAGCAATAAAAAATGCTATAACTTTTATTATGATACTAATCACATAAACGTAATATTTAACATAGCTGTCGTACAAATTTCTGATTTGATGCATACAAAATACAAACCTGTGACGTCATAGTTCGGTAGTCTTTTGTATGGAGCGTTTTGGGGCAGTCTAAAAATTGTGATTTTCAAATTATCATATCTCGAGAGATATTTGTGCTATCGAAGTAATTCTTTCACCTATGGTTATATTATGGAGACGTCCCTACATATCAAACCGAAAAAAATGTTAGTCAAATAGCCTATTACAGGGCAAACGATTTCTATCCACTGCTCATTAGCGGCAAAACGTTTGCTGCCAACACTTATTGCTTTCACGAAGCGTTATTACAGACATAGGTAACGATGACAGTTACAATATCGTGATTACGTTGTCACAAGGTACATGTAATGCAACCACATCATTACACGCCGAGATGAGCAACAAGAGAAATCGTATTGTTTCATGTCTCAAACTAGACTGATGAGGCTAACGAAACTATAAACTTCAAAGTAACTCAAGTTTTCCATCGAGTAGTTATCTGCATTCAAATAGCGTGTACAGGGACGGAGAACTTCCCAGCAGAGTTACAGACCGGGTTTTAGAGCCCTCGACCGACGCGGTCTCTGAATAATCAGGAGGGCCTCCCCTCGTCGCGGTCGTTCACACACAATCGACGCGGCTAGCTCCATCGGGGCCCTACCTACGCACGAGGACTCGACACAAAGCATCCACCCATACCCGACAGCCGCTACCCCCGCTGCAACACTTCACGAACGTTTCTACACTGGACGCAGCGATATTCAACCTTAAACTCGATTGCGTAGAGGCGAGATTTCCTTTAAAAGTCTTTGCATTGAAAATATAGAGTTTACGAAAGCGAACTATAAGGCAATGCAATAAAGTATAAAATCTGATGTAGCTAGGTTGCGGTCGTCGGACGCAATGTGCATTCAATTGCCGAGAACACGAATATTGAAAACCGCTCTTATGTCGTTCGCGCTGAATTGAATACACAGCGCCGGACGATGCAAACACCACGTGTTTACAGAGGGCAACTGGTGCAGATTAGAACAGCGGACTGCGTGCCTAACTTTAGCGCACATGTTGTAAAGTTTTAGATGTCACGTTCCAGAGAATAAAAATTCAAGTATTCAGAATTTTTAAAAATAAATATTTCTGGATAAATTACAGCGCCGTCTAGTTCCAAATTAAGCTCAAAGCTTGTATTAAGGGTACTACACAACTAATAAATACTTAAATATTTATAATACATAGAAAACACCCAGACCGAGACAAACTGACATGTTCATGCACACAAACAAATGTTTCTCTTGTGCGGAGATCGAATCCGCGACCTAGGATTCAAAGTAGCTATTGCTAGCCATTCCGACCACTGAGCTCGTCTGAATATGAAGAATGTTGAAAAATTTTCAACACCTACTTAATCTGAATCATGCAATTTGAATGGATGAAAGAGCAATGGTAATTACTAGAAACAAGCGGGATAAAATATCTAAATTACTATACAGATATAGACTGTGCATAAATAACATTAAAGTATCTAGAATTAAGTTGAGTGGATATAATAAAGTTATGGACGCGAAAACACGCACAGTGTCGATCTAGGCATAAAGAGGTATAAAGTAAAAAAGAAACTGTGCATGAGAAGATACAATTCGAGTATAGGGACGACTTACTTCGCCTACAACGGATTAAGTTTAACGGTAAGTGTAAAAGACGTTAAAATGGAATCAGGTTGGAGCTTTCGCCTTAACGAGCAGCTCGTGTTCAGAGCTTGTAAAAACGAATGTACGGATGTAGAATCCACAAATAATTGCTCAGTGCTTTTTACTTATCAGCTTTTAAGACGCGTTCAGTCGAGTACCCTTTGATATCTGAAATAACGGAAACTTCAATTCTTTCTTTTGGTAAAGCATCTAAAGGTATGAGAAGTTTCCAAGTAATCAACTTTTTGATATATGAGTATACATTACAACTTATAACCTATAGATAACAAAATATAAAAAAGAAGTCTTGTAGACGACGAATTAATCAACCGTGACCACCGCAAAACACTAAACAGATAGTGACTTAGTGTTAGATTTGGTGGTAAAATAGATAGGTAGAGTAACATTATATTGACTAATGGATTCATTGTTTGTTACTGTTCTTAGCAATGGCCACTTTGACTCCCGAGGTCGCGGGTTCGATCCCCGCAGAAGACAAATATTTGTATGCATGAACATGTCTGTTTGTCTTGTTCTGGGTGTTTTCATTAATTATACAGTACAAGCTTTGCTTAGTTGGAAACTAGATGACGATCTATAATTTGTCTAGGAATATTTATATATTTTTTTTATATTTTACATATTTTTTAGCGCATTGGCAACTCCGTAATGTACTCCAACTCGCCTAGTTTTACTCTACCCGTGTACGCCAAGCAATAGTATTACCTATCGACTAATATGGATCAGTACGTTGGGCTCTTGAAAGAAATTTGCTTGCCTGTGTTATGGGAATGAGATTGGATGTGTGACGTGATCAGAATATATGAGTATACATTACAACTTATTAGCTATAGATAACAAAATATAAAAAAGAATTAGACATAAGAGGAAGATAGGATTAGACATAAGAGGAAGTTTAGGGGGTTAGGTAAGTGATTCATCAACATCTTTGAACCAAAGCCAACCTCTGGTACACCCTGCTGACTGACAAACGAGGCTCTGGCGAAAAAAGAGGTAGGGCATAGCGTATTTTTTAAGCTGCCAGATTGTGGAAGTCCTACCATCTCATCAATCATAGATTGTTGTGTTTCTGCGAATGAGGCCACCAGAAAGAAAGGAAGGAGCATAGGCTGGTGCTGCTGATCTCTACGGGCGGTAGTGATAGCTTTCCATCAGGTGACCCACATGCTCGTTTACCCCCTCTCATACATATATACATATATATATATATATATATATATATATATAAAAACTAACGGCCCGACCACGCTTCGCTGTGGCTCAATCTTTTCGTTTCCATCCATTTCCTTAGAGATGGCGCTGTATGTGAAAAAAGATTTTCCCGCTTTTCTTTTCAAATTTTTCCAGAATTTTCTTTGCTATAAACCTCACGGAGCCCGAGACCTTTCCAACGAATGCAAAACCGTGGAAATCGGTTCGTGCGTTCTGGAGTTATAGCGTCAGGAAGGAAAACCCGACTTATTTTTATATAGTAGATGTGGGTAAGTTAGCATCCGTAACAGAAACGAATGACAAAATTCGTTAGCATGATAACAGTCAAGTAAAGCCGGGAGACAAGTCTCATGTGAAGTAAAGTGTGGACATAAATTAGAGATCCTTCTTCAAACGTGTCGATGGATATAAAGGAAAAAGACTTGGGCGGAATGAATGAACGATAGTACATGTAGAAGTGACTAAAATGAATGAAACAAAACAACATTCTGCGCTCACACAAATCGGGGTAACGCCGAAAACAATACGATCAATCGAATCGGCGAGCCCGGTGGTCGAATGGCTAGGAATGGCTACTTTGACTCCGAGGTCGCGGGTTCGATTCTCGAACAAGACAAACATTTGTGTGCGTGAACATGTCTGTTTGTCTAGATCTGGGTGTTTTCTATACATGTATTAATTATAAGTATTGTATTTACAAAAAAAAATGTCATTTAGTACATTTAAGAGTTGTATATTACCCATAGTACAAGCTTTGCGCTTAATTTGGGACTAGACGGCCCTGTGTAAATTGTCCAGAAATATTTTTTTATAAAATATTTATAATCCAAATACCACAAATTGGGTTTAGATTCTAAAAACTTGAGTCTACATCATGAGATCACTTATGAATGTACATTGTCATGCTTCAGAGGGCACGAGATGATGGCAATCGTTAGCCGAGGCAGTGGCCTTTGGGACGCTTGATACACACTGAAATACCTATGTCGTTTCATGGGGTCCGCTACTAGGATCACCACGTTTTTTTTTTTATACTACGGCGGGTGGCAGACAAACATACGGCCCGCTTGATGTGAAGAGGTTACCGTAGCCATATTAACGCTAGCAACATAAAGTATTGCCTGCCGCCACCCCCGCTGCCAACGCAGCATCTCCTTCCTTTCTCCACGTAGCGGAGTACGCTCTAAATCTAAACCCATGAAAAGACATAGAAATTTCAGCTGTGCGACCAGTAAGGGCTGTTGATGACTACAATGATGTAATTATACTGGTGTGGTCACTCAGGATATGATCTTACATGGCACATAGACACATGGTGTGTTCTTTAGCGACAAATGTGTCCACGTGCTTTGAACTCGCTTACGTCATCAGCTTTTTTTTGTATGGAAAATGACAGATTTTGACAATCGAATTCATGACGTAGTCTAGACAATATTCGGAAAGAACATACCCTGTGTCATTCTACCCTAAAATACAACATGATAAGTTTCTAACGTTTATGACATTATGTAGTTGTTTAGATTAGATATCTAAATATGTACCTTAAATTAAAACGTGAAGCAAAAACTTTGTACCCCTTTTAACGAAAATTACGCAGAGGAGTATGAAATTAGACATACTTATAGTTTATACAGAGAAAGAGTGCAGAATGCTAATGTATATTTTTTTTAATTTCTGCCTAAAATTACATTAAATTAATAAAAAAACATCGGACGCGCCGCATGCGCCACCATAGCGAAATTTATTTATTTATTTTGGCCACTTTCCCGAATTGATATCGGAAAACCAAGGTCACTTTACATTACTACTTTTTGATGCTCTACCCGAATCCTAAGTCAGAATTTCGAAATTTTGAGTTTGCAACGGACGGACAGACAGTACGACTGGACGATTTTATAAGCTCAATAAATTTCGCTGAAAATCTGAAAACACTACCATATACACATTGACACACGCATCCTCTATTGTTTATTGTAAAAAGTCATAATTTAAATTAATTATGGTCGAATTTCGAACACAGGGCGACCACTAGTATTTTTTTAAAAACCAACTAATCTATTTATCATTTAGGTGAATTGTAAGGTAACTAGGTTAAACTTAAAACATTAGCCATTTTAAAATTAAAAACAAGACGCTTTGTTTTTCATCGCCAATTTGATAATCAGTCGTTGACACAAATTGTCATTACGGTTCACGACATTATCAATGCTTGACTTGAGTTGTTTGATCAAATTGAACATACTCGTAATATCCAATCTTTATTTATCACTCACACGCGATATAAAAGAAGCCGTCTGACTGTCAGGCGTGATATTTATATCAACAACAAAATCAACAACTTTTGCATGATTGTTTGGATAGTTTGGAGTTACCAAGTAGAGATAACTTCGTTAGTCATGTTATTCAAGCGCAAGTGTTTTGGGGTGCAAGTCGTTCATCAACATCTTTGAACCAAAACCAACTTCACCTGCACGCGGTGCACCCTGCTGACTGACAAACGAAGCTCTGGCGAAAAGAGAGGTAGGGAGCGTAATTGTAAGCTTCCCGACTGGGGAATGTACTCCACCTCACAGAATTCCGCAGCCAAATCACAATTCCCTTGAGGGTTTGTCGTGTTCCTGCGTGTGAGTGAGGTCACCAGAAAGGAAGGAGATGCTGCGTTAGCAGCGGGGGTGGCGGCACGCGAGCGATATTTTATGTTGCGAGCGTTAATATGACTACGGTAACCGCTTCACATCAGGCGGGCCGTATGCTTGTCTGCCACCCATCGTGGTATACAAAAAAGTACAACCTAACATCGGATAGAGTTCAATACCACAAGCCTCTTTCTTTCATCGAGATCGGGATCTCAGCCAAGGCCGTTACAGGAATTTTAGACGAGATTTAAAAAAAAACACCAAAGTCGTTTAGATAGCAGTCTAACTAACAGATACATTAATACTATCTTCCTATTAAAAATGTTGTAGTCAGATAAGTAATGTTTTTACTGGACAGATGTAAAAAAGAAAGAAAAACAAGTTCACTAAAGTACCTAAATCAGCTCTAGATTTATTTGCTGGCTTAGTTAAGGGTACTTTTTTGCGTTCATTTCAAATAAGGTTTGGGATTTGGGAAAAAAAAAGGAACAGATTTAATAAGTATCTAGCATTAATACGATGCGGGCCCCAAGATTCATATCCATGTTTTATGATTCTTTTTTAACACAAGTGGTTTTTTCTGAAGGCAAAAAATGATGGTAAATGGTGAAGATTATATGAAAGATTACATTTGCAATCGTATTGATTTCACAGTATCTTTGTTATAATAGTTTCGCTCAAAGATTATTGTAATCCACTTATGCTTCAAACTATATAAAAAAAATACATATTATCAGAATAAAGATGTTATAATATATGCCCGAAATGTAGTTCGTTAATTGCAAAACAAATTAAAAAAAAACTGTACACAATAAGGCACATAGTATTTTTATAACTTGAAAAAAATATAAAACATAAAATCTAGTAGGTATCGAATGGAATTTTTGTGGAAAATTCCGCTTTTGACTCATTTAACTTCTACGACTACAGAATAAATGTTTTGTCAATTTTATAATTATTAAAATAATAATGGTGCTTAACAATCGTGTAAACCAGTTTTTGATTCATCACATTGTGTTATTTATTAGCGAAAAAATATGTTTTATTAGTCGCTAGTTTTGCGTAAAGTAATTTATAATACGACACTCATTCATTTCATTTTTAATTCGATGTCGCCAAAATCCAGTTGTGCGAGTTACAATACACTTTCTGTATTAAAATCGGAAAATCGGATTTTCTAGAACAATTGTATTCAACACAACAGTTATAGGTATCTGTGGGATTCGTCGAAAGATTTCTGTAAAATTCGATAAAATAAATTAATGCTTATGAGAGAGAATGAGTACCTAAAAGAGAAATTATTATTTATCTATTAGATAAAAATGAATGTTGCTAAGCGCAAAACTCAAGAACGGCTCGACCAATTCTGCTAATTTTTGTTTTCATATTTTCGTTAGGGTAGTACCTATAAAGATGGTTCTAATGGAGAGAAAAGATTTTAAAAATTGAGAGGAAAATAAAATTGGTACCACTTTCTACCGTGCGAAGCCGGAGCGGGCAGCTAGTTACTAATAATTTTGCATAATATGGTGTGGTATTGATTTGGTGATATGTATTAGTAAAGTTGTAGTATAGTCAGGTACTTCTACATATGTAGAAGGCTTACCTTTTCATGTATGTATACTCATAGATGCTTACATATATGTCCCAACTAGAGATGGAAAAAATGCCGGGCATTTACGATAAATGCCCATAGGACGAGCTAGGTAGTAGAATGGTTGGCAATGGCCACTTTGACTCCGAGCTCGCGGGTTCGATCCCCGCACAAGACAAAAATTTGTGTGCATGAACATGTCTATTTGTCTTGGTCTGGGCGTTTTCTATGTACCTATTATATGTATTTATTTAAAAAAAATGTATTTCAAGTATTATATCAGTTATCTAGTATCCTTAGTACAAGTTTTGATTAATTTGGGACTAGACGGCCGTGTGTAATTTGTCCCGAAATATTTATTTATTTATTTATAAATTCCCTATTTATGCCCAAAACTAGACATTTATTGGGCATTTACAGGTACTTACTGGACATTTATTGTAAATGTCTGGCATTTTCCCATCTCTAGTCTCAACACAGTTCTGGATCCTATGGATACTCCTACTTATTTTTGTTGTGTCATTTAAAATGACTATTCGTTTCTGGGATATGTTCGCGTTTGTACAAATTGTATGTCAACATTTTTATCATTCTGTGTACTGAAAATGTTTTTGTACAATATAGATATTAACAACAACAATTTTTTGTGATAATTCAATTTATCATTAAAATTATGAATCATAAATGCTTGTCATATATATAAATACTACTGATAAATGTGTATACTTATTTTAAGTGTATGTTTTGCTCAATACTTGTCTATTTTTTTTATTGCTCTGTTTCGTCACAGTCAATCACAGATTCCTTTCAGGAATTTAGTCAGGGAGTAATAATTAGGTAGATCTATTTTTTTTTATAACAAATGAGTTCAAATTTATATTCTTGTATTTTTTTAGCATAAAGCGATAACTCGCAATTCTGTAACGCATTGTAATAGGTATGTATTTTATTTATTAGTTTTAATACACTTTAATGTAGTAGGCAATATTTTGGCAGTTTTTAAGTTAGATTTTGGCAGTATCTGACCAACCTAAAAGCATGATTGGTGATTTTGAGATGGTCACACGTGGTAACCAAGCAAACAACCTGCCTGACGATAAGCAGTTATTGCAGCCTATGGACGCTAGCAACATCATAGGCGTTACTCTGCCTTGCCGCCGCTGTAATTTTCATTTCAATTTGTCCTGACGCGGGAATAGAAGTCGTGTCCCTTAGGTCAAGACAAGAACCAATTCTATTCACTGGGTTACTTAGATTATCGGTGGAATAAGCTAGGTTTATTTGAGTGTGGAGATGCCTTTAGAGTTTAGACCTAATACGAAAGTTTCAACCAAGTATTGAGCGCTAAGAGAACGAAGCGTGTCTAATTGGGTTCCAAATCCCCAACTGTTTTGTTATTCCAAATGTTTTGGTAACCGACTTACCATACGACACCGAAGGCGCCGTAACCAATGGGCCGGTCGGGTTGCACGTCCGTCGGGATGGCCGGCGTTTGGTAGTAGGGCGCCGCCGCCGCCAGGATGGCGCCCTGCGGCGCGCTCTGCGTACCGCCCTGCATCAGAGACATGGACACACTCATGGAGACGCGAGAGTGCCGCGCGGGGCCGCTTACAGCCGCCATCCAACCGCTCCGCGGCGAGCCGTCACCGCAAACTCATCACACGGCGAATACCACGACCTCAACACTGCGCCCGATCACCAGACCTCGCCTCCCAGTCGACACACGACAATATCACCGGTTTTATTATTCATGCTCAATCGACTATGCGGGAATCACTGAATGCACACTACACGAAACGGTACACCTGATTTTAACGGATAATTCGCGTCGGAAGAGAAGTTTTGAGTCGAATATACGCGTCTTTTTATTGTTTCTCCTCGACCCCAGCTTCTTCCTGGACAAAGAATGAAACCGTATTTTGTTATTTCCTCGCCACGCAACCGTCCGCACGCCACGAAAATCGAGCGAAACTGGGTGCAAGAGGGCGGGAGGAGACGCGGCGCTAGAACGAGACGGCGAATAACAATGGCGACGACGCGTCGAACAGCTGCTCCGGCTTGGCTTGGTTGATTCACGTTTTGGCTAAAGATATTTCCTTGAAAATAATGGATATTTCTCACATATAAAAATTTCTATTATGCGACAGTTTATTATTTATTTTTAAAAACATTTAAAAAGTTTGTCTTGACAACTGTACGACTTCATTTTTAATTTAAATTATCCCGCTGTCAATAAGACTGATTCGCAAATGCAATAGTGATGGAAAGAACGTGGGGAAAAAAAGAACTACTTAATGGTCGATCCGCCGAAAATTTATTATTTGTAACAATTCAATAAAATTTTCCACCTGGTACTTAATGTGTAAAGGTGATTAGCTTTAGTGAAAGTATAATCGTTTTATTAAATGGGTTGTGTAGATCTTGGTAATGAAGACGACAGCCCGCCTGATAGATAAGTCCAGAACATACAAACAAGCTGTTTATCAAGGCGCTGTCCAACCACAATCACAATCACAGTTGCAGTACGCACTGTACGCAGTACTATTACTTAAACTGTGGTTGTAGCAATGTTACTGATAGAACAAGAGTAAATTAAAACCATTTGCAAGTGCACTATGGTTCCATTTATTCACAACAGTATAGGCTACTGTACACTCTGTACAATAATAAGCACTACATGCATTGAACTATTTCTCTAGCGAGTACACATACGTAGTATTATCAGCTCACTGACTACATGCAATCAAATAATTCAAAGAATAAAAAATAAATTAAGTAGGGTTTAAAGACAAAAATAAGTAGTATTTGCAATATTTCTGTGATAAAGCAGCCGAGTATGACGAAGTACGCGATTCTTTCGGTGGTAATAGTAGTGGAGGGATAAAGATTTAATTCCACTGAAGTGGAGTTGGATTGAGATGAACTGTGTATTAGATTTTTCCAAGCACCACAAGCGGAATACAGTGAGCGAGGTGTGAAATGTTCGATGAAAACGCATCTGTGTATGGGAGATATTAACTGAATTTTTACGAGATACGATTTTTTTTATTGCAGCCCTAGCGCGCTTCATAAAGCCACTTTTATACCGGAATTCTATACAATTCCTAGGTAATGTTGTGTTATGGTTTGGGCAGATTTCTGTTAGATTTGGATTCTTGAATTGCTCTTCAAACAGAAAGAGGACCTCACAGCGCGAAGTTCCGATGAATTAGTTTAATTTCATACGTACATACTTTACTATATCCAGTAACATATAGAGGTTCACCTCACAGAATACCGTAGCCAAATAACAATTCCCTTGAGGGCTGTTGTGTTCCTACGAGTGAGGCAGGTCACCAGAAGGAAAAGAAGGAGAAAGCAACGAATCGGCGACCCTTGGTGTTGCTGATCTCATGAGCGGTGGTGATTGCTTTACATCATGTTACCATTATGAACATGCTCCTTTGCCCCTCGTCTTACATAAAAATAAAAATAAAGGTTCTACCGGCACCTATCGTCATCCATAGGTTGGTAATAGACAATGATGTTAAAAATTATAAGTATTTGATGTTAACGCTTATTTTAAATTTCATATTTTTGCAAGAAAAAAAGACACCATTGCGCCGATTTGTACTAGCCAGGGAAAAAGATAGTAAGTATATTAAAGCGCCGAGATGATAAGGATAGCGGTAGTCATACATCATCCAGGCGCCCGGAGTCGTTTTCTGACGCAATTTAGCATGGGTATATCTATAGTATTTATAACATTGATACTATATAATAATGCAATGTCACTACTAAGTATTACTGCGGAGAAAATAAACCTTATTTGAAGACCCACTGAATGCATTTCAAGGAAATGAAATCAAATTCCATGAACAAGTTTAGCTTCTTGATAACAAATATTGGCGGAACCTCGTGTAACCTACAAAAATATTTTAAGAAAAATGACTTTGACCAGCATTGTAGGAATTTGTTTTCTTATGAATAGGCTGACAATATATCAGTAATTTGCCATCTGATGTTGCTATTACAAGCTGATTTTCTACCATCAGGCATGTCGTACGCTTGTTTTTATATTTTTACCACTAAGATGCAGTAGTAGAAAAGACAAAAACCATACGACATAAAGTCTTGCATGCTTCACCAAATATAAGTAGGTTATTACCATAACAATTGACAAAATGCCTCACATTGGGCTCCATTTGTCACGTTCGTGTGTGTTGGCACATCTCAGCCGGCGCCATATTCACCTTCCCAGAGGCTGGTCTGGGTGACAAAGGGTATAGAGTACGTTAATTCTCTATACCCTTTGTCACCCAGCCCAGCTCCGCAGTATAAGTAATGGTATTACATACAGCAGTGTTTCCCATTTAGTCGTTCGCGTACCTCCAGGGGTACGCGAGATTGCATCAAGGGGTACGCGCAGCTATCTCTAAACTATTACATATATCCTTATAAAACAATAACGCAATAACAAATGGCCAAAAATGGCCGTGTGGTTTCCGGCAGAGTAGAATAGAATCACTACGTTTCGTCGATGTCGTACAAGGCGTCTAAGGGAAATACATTACCAAATATCGATCAGGCCTCCCAAACCTGTTTGGCCAGCGTGGGGAGTGTAGACCAAATCCTCCTTCCGTCTAGGACGGACGAGAGAGGGTCGTGCTCCTTTAGTGGAGACTAAAATGAACCTGATGATGAATTGCCAAAAAACTATTAAATCTAATTAAACGATTAATGATCGTTTAATTATTAATAGTAAGCCAAACGTCGATGAATTGAGTTATTTGTGTGTCATTAGAATGTCTTTTGTTGATAATAAATATAAAATACACCGGATATCATTTTTTATTTAACGTTCCTGCAATAAGGGGTACGCAAATTGAGGTCTTTCTTGAAGTGGTACGTAGAAAAAACTAATTGCGGACCGCAGACGTACAGTATGGCCACTCCCTGCCGCTCTCTCGTGTCGACTTCACCTCCGAGACGATTCTAGAAAGGTTTTTAGGGCGTCGGCTGGGATATGCCAACACACACGCACGTGACAAATGGAGCCCAATGTGAGACATTTTGTCAATTGTTATAAAAAATAAAACGTTTCGAGATTTACAGGAAGTGGTCAAATAAAACTCAGTACTAATAAATATCAATTATTTTATCACAGAGAATCACATTGTGTTATACAACATATTTACGTGGCTAGTACAAAATATTCAATACAATGTTTATATGTATACATTATTCGTAAATACTTAAAACTTTCCGATCAATACGGAAACACTACTACAAAATACAAATCTTTGTTCAACAGGTATTTTAAGTAGGTAAAATGTACAGGGTGAGAGTAAAATGGCATTAAAGGAATTGCACAAAATTATAACAAAATATAAATTCATTATACAATAATAAAATATTTTAAATAGACTAAAACAACTAAACCCAACATAGTACGTACGCGAAATACAAACTACGTTATCCATAAAACTTACACACATGTCGTAAACTTTCTTTAGTCAAAGCTGTCTTTTGTGTCTAAAGCTTAGTTCGCATTAGGCTAGTATTTTAGTCTAGTAGCCAGTAATTTAGTAACTAAAATACTCGCTTCTGCCCAAAAATCGTTCGCACTTTGCTTTAGTACAGTTCACAAGTGATTGGTGTTTTGGAAAATGAACAGCCTACAATGCAATAAAATAAATAAACTGAAATTGATTAAGCTAACCGTAATGGCTATTTTAGAAGAGGTCGATGAGGAAATTGTGCGATTAACAAAATAAAGCTATGTGTACGAAAATGGACAGATACATGAGATAAACTAGGAGCTACTAATTGTCTTCTACGGGAATTAGCATTGGAAGCGAAACGAAATTTTTGCGGCAACTAATGAACTCGACTAATTCAGCAAGTTCGAACTGTTTAGTCAGTGAACCAGCACGGACGCGTAGTGAGAGATGCTACTCGCCCATTTAAAATAGAATAAAATGGATCGACTCGACTAAATTATTTGCTAAACTACTCCACTAAATTTTTCATTGTTCAGACACGTTTTGTTACTAAATCACTCCCTTCTAGACTAAAATACTAGCCTAATGCGAACTAGCCTTAACAATATGAAACACTCCGCGCGCAGTATACAGGATGTCCCGGTATAAAGTGTAACCACGAAAGGGGGTGAAGATAGATCAAAATTTTTCAACAAAAAAATATTTAAAAACATAAAAATAATGTTTTCTATTTTTTTTCATGAATTAACATTTTTATTTTATACAAGGATGTATTATTAAAAAATTCAACGAAAAAAAAACATACACCGTAATACACTGTATTTTAGACTAAAATATAATTTATAATAACTAAATTTTACGAATACGATAAAAAATGTATATGGTTACCTATTGCGAAAGTTCGATTAACAGTATAAATAAATACAGTCTTATTGCCTATAACATTAAAACCCAATTTTACACTATGTAATATTATAAAAATTACATTTATATAAGTAATACGTTATTACAGATCTGTATATGAATATACAGTGTGTATCGGGATAAAGTGTAATCCTGAAAGGAGGTGAAAATAGATGAAAAATTATCGACAAAAACAATATATTATGAAATAAAAATATATGTTTTAAACTTGTTTTTTTATTTCATGAATTAAGATTTTTATTTTTCACTAAGGATTATGTGAAATATCGAGTTCATTTAAAGTAATTGGTCGATTTCGTAGAATTAAAAATATAATCGTGTCAGTTAGTAAGCAATGAGAATACCCAGCCAAATATCCACAAAATACAAATACCAAATAGCATAGCCAGCAAAAATGACTGTCATTACCTAAACTGTGCTTTTATAGTCAACATTGTTACTTTTTTCACTGAATTTTTCAATATACATAGAGACATTAGTGGAAAATAAAAACCTTAAATCATGAAAAAAAAATATAGAAAACATATTATTTTAATTTTATATTCTTTTGTCGATAAATTTTGATCTATATTCACCCACTTTAAGGGTTACACTATATCCCGTGACACACTACTAAAGAGGGAAAAATATATCAGTGATGAGCTAAGTCTACAAATTGATAAAAACGATGATCAATCGTATAATAAAGTAACAATAGTGAAAGGTTTGTATTGTACATAAATGGATAAATAAATAAATGAATTCTACATTCATTAATTTCATACACTAATGCATTATTGTCTATGTACACCTATTTATACGTTGGACTGGATCGAATCATTCATAATTCGTTTTAATTTCATTTAAGATACAAATGATGCGTAGTAACAGTAATAAATACTGCAAATATAATGACGAGATCACTAATTTTACAAACATACCGTATTTTCTACACAAATCGCGCATTCCATAATTCGTATAAAGTAATTTTAGGCTTTTGCTTTACGTTACATTTTTAGGAATAAAGCATGTGACAGATAAACGCCGCTTGCGGTGTCGGCTTGTCGTATACGTACCCTATACCTAACTACTGATGCGCCCCTGCGTGCCAACCTTCTGATTATATCACAGGATTGCGAGTCTCTCTCCCAGTAAACCAACCAGACGAGAGGACCTTTACCCGCACCGCTCTTGCGCTCAATAAACCAACTGAGCACGCAAGTGGATTGGTAAAGACTTAGCAGGTATTACTCCCCTTTCACCTGCATGCAGGCTAATAAGTCGTATAGTATGGATGTAATGAAACTATTCAAACCCACGCAGCTTTCGATTCCATACTATACGACAGGCCGCCACTGCAGGCCGCGTTTGTCTGTGACATGCTTTACAAGGGTTTGTGATTTAGGCCACATTAAGGGTTACAAAAAAAAATAATTTGTAGCAATTCAATATTTGAATAACTGATAATGCGCGCAAGAATCCCACACAAATTACATACTAAAGGTGCTAAGTTACTGGCCAAAGTATAAAAAAATGTGCACAAAAGTTTCGTGCTCTTATAGTGCTCAATCTTTTAAGGTGGTCAAAAATGTTTTTAATTAAAATGTTTCGGGTTTGAAAGTTAAAAGGAGATACGACATGATAGAACATGTTTCTCAGTCCCACATTTTATGATATATATTTTATTCCATATCTGTTTGATATAATGTAAATTACTTTTAAATGCACAAAAAGAAACACATTTTAATTACGCTTAAGAGTGTATAGTACACAAAGTATTAGGACAGTCGACTGCAGATCAAGCGTTTGTTGACATTTTAAGTTTCCAAGTGAGGATTTGCAATTGGACCTTGTTATGCAAAATAGATCCAACCGACAAACTATACCAAATTGAGAGATATACATAGCGAGAAACTTCAAATTGAGTTTTATATATTCGCAACAGATTCTAGCAGTTTGATGACATATGCTTCACAAAACATATACTGCGTGGTATTTTTATTCCTATCAAACTTTAAATAGCTTTAACTTAAAAGTAACAAAATGTCGGTTGGATCTATTCTGCATAACATGGTCCATTTAGGCTATTAACACTTGATGTACTGTCATCCGACAATTCTGAAATAATTTTTTGACAGCGTTTGCTGTTACTCTATCTTACATCATACAAATTACGATACATATAAAAAGTCTATTGTACTGTTACATTCATTTCACGTATTAAATTTCCATTGTGACCTCTTGCCATCTCAAGTAATATTTGGTTTCATATTTACATTTATATTAAATACAAATAATTTCGGGCCGATAAGACGGACTGGCCGTTAATAATTGTAACAATTGTTGTATTTACTTTGTTACATTGTAAGGAATTATGAAAATAAACCATTGATTTCGTTTTACCAAAACAAAGTAAGCGCAGTCTTACGTTCGCCATTTTTATTTAAATGTGGCAATGTGGCACAATTTACATTAATGCCTTCTATAAACTTAAAAATAAAAAACGTGCGGTGAACCGACCAGATAAAGGCCCACTGCATGAGTGCACCAGAAGTGCCTCAAATCGGACGAGATGGCGGGATATTGTGAGATGAGCAACTACAACCCCGAATCCTCCCTCATGACGACCACGACCGCTCTGTCAAGAGCATAACGAAGAAGAAGAAGATAAACTTAAAGGCATAGTAGGTACACAAGAATTACTACAATTCCGAGTATATTCAAAAGATTGTTACGGATAAGTTTAACAATCAATGCCTTAACTAATAACTGGATCCTGTTATGCAGAAATAGATCCAACCGACAAACTATGTCTAACTGAGATATACATAGCGAGAAACTTCCAAGTTTTATATACTCGTATTCGCAACAGATTCTAGCAGTTTGACGAAATATGCTTCCCAAAACTTATACTGTGCGATACTTTTATTCCTAATAAACTTTAAACAGCAAAAGTAACAAAATGTCGGTTGGATCTATTCTGCATAACACGGTCCAACTTTCCTGTACTTTGGTTTCAAGTTAGTAAAAATAACTAAAAAAACAATTTTAAAGATAATTTATAATCGGTTGCTGTACATACGTAATTGTAATGGAATAAAATCAAAATTAACATTAGCGTCAATTGTGAACTAATTCAGTGCATAATTGGGGTTTGGTATCCCATCGCTAACTAGTTAAAAGTTCCAGTATATAATTTCAGTCACATCACTATTGTTTTTAATTTCAAACTTCAAATTAACCGCTGCTTTTCAAATAGTTTTCTTTTGAATGCAAAAAGGTCGCCATACCGCGGGATCTTCTAAAGTAAAGTAGCATGAAATTATCGTAGCGCTGCTGTTTTTCTGATTAAATTCGTTGTGAGTTCCAAGGCAGCCGTAGTCTTACCCCCGGGTATTGCAATGGACTTCATTGTTCATTGCCTTTTTTGGTGGTTGCCGCTGTGTAGCCAGGAGACTACACAGGAGACACAGTGGTGGGAAATAGTGGTAGGCCGGTCCCGTTAAAAAAAAAACTTAATATTGACGTCACGTAAAAGTTATGTAATATTCCTAGACATAGCCATATAATCTCAAATTAAACAAAGCTATAGATACTAGAAAACTGATGAAAAATACTTTCTCTTGTAAATTCATACAAACAATACATAAAAAATATCCGGACCCACATATTATTTAATGGTTGATATCGAGCAATTTACCAGAAACTATCAGAATATTAATATTCATTCGTCCGATTATCGAGAGGTCGTGAGTTCGAATCCCACCTAGGTGGGGGGATAATATTTACCATTATAAAAATAATGAAATAAAAATAATTTTCATTGACGCGCGATGTTAAGTTAGGTTTAATTTATAAAACTGCTTTTTAGAGTTCTGTACCCAAAGGGTAAAACGGACCCTATTACTGAGACTCCGCTGTCCGACCGTCTGTCCGTCTGTCACCAGGCTGTAACTCATGAACCGTGATAGTTAGACAGTTGAAATTGTCACAGATGGTGTATTTCTGTTGCCGCTATAACAACAAATACTAAAAAACGGAATCAAATAAATATATAAGTATGGGAGCCCCATACAAGAAATAAGATTTTTTTGCCGTTTTTATAGATAATGGTACGGAACCTTCGTGCGCGAGTTCGACTCGCACTTGGCCGGTTTTTATTTCTATTTCAGAATGCAACCGACTATGAACAAGAACTAAATAAAAAAAGTAAACATCCCAATGACACTTTCCTAAACACTTGATATATGTATAAAATGTACGTATACAGTCAACAACACACGTGTACATACTGATGTATTAAATTTCAGACCTTATTATATTGACTTAAGAACCAAATCGATCATACACTTTTACTGCTGACTATAGTTTAATACAAGTAATTATTAACAATGCGGCACAAAAGAGTAGAGAAAAATAGTGGGGCAACTTTCTTCGTAAGAATAGTTTTCACATAATCTTTCTTCTTTCAAAAGCCGTTTCTTTCTTTCAAAAGAAACGCGATGCGTTTCTCTCTTCAAAAGCCGTTTCTTTCTTTCGATAGAAACGCGATGCGTTTCTCTCAAAAGCGTTTTGGCCGTGTGGTTTCCGGCAGACTAAAATAGAATCACTCTGTTTCTTCCCGTGGATGTCGTACCAAGGCGACTAAGGGAAATACATTATCAAATATCGATCAGGCTTCCCAACCCGTTTGGCCAGCGTGGGGAGTGTAGGCCAAATCCTCCTTCTGTCTAGGACGAGAGAGGGTCGTGCTCCTGTAGTGGAGACTAAAATGGACCTGATGATGATGATGATAATGAATCTTCCAAGAAATCGAGGTTATCTTTCAGGAGACTACAGCATAAGGCTCTTTAACGCGCGTGTGATGCCCCTGGTGTTACAGGCGTTCATAGCCTAGTTTGCCACCTTACTGGTATTAAAAAAAAATGTTTGGAGTCCCCCCCCCCCCCCCCCTCCTCTGGCCTGAGGGGCAATTTTCGTAATTAAAATGTAGTCAAAAATCAGTTCCGATCCAGTCTCGATCTCACAAATGTGAAATTTGGTTCTCCTATCACAATATGAAACTGCAAAAAGTCTAATTTAAGTGGATTAATTTCAAAACACGACCGAAAATTAAACAAACTAAGAATGTTATTGCCAACAATAAGAATTGATCGGAAGGAATTAAATTAATGAATGAAATCAAGTCATATAATTGTCAGTTAATTCACAATTCATTCTCAATTCGGTCAACTTTCATTCCGCGATCGTGAAATAATTACGAGAATTGGCGTTCTGCATATGGACCAAGAAAAATCACATATAGTTGACCGAACGTACGTAGTGAGCGTGGAGTTTGTCTTCTATATGACCACCCCCCCCCCCCCCCCTCCTGCCTCGAAGGTTAAATCCACCCTTGGCCAAAGCGCGTTGCAATAGCAATTGAAATCGCCAAAACGCTAAATAAAAGAAGCATTTCCGCTATGAGCCTTATAGATAATTTTAGTTCATATTCTACTCTTTTCCGTCGCACTGTACCCACTGCCATAATATAATGTAAAATGTACATAAAAGGCGAACTACGATAGTTCGAATCCCGTGTTGCTGTTCACGGCATACCGAAGTTTGTCCCGAAGCGTGCTCCGCTTCTGATAGTTCGGCAATTTGAGGAGATTGAAGCACGTCGACGAAGTGGGCAACCGGTTTAGCGGGTCCTTTTTCCGTATCGTGAAGAAGCCACGAATTACGCTACCTATAGAAACGAAAATATAATATTAAAAGACACGTGAGACATCATAATTATCGTCGTCAAGCTTTATTCATCCCACTCCTCGATACTCAGGATACGGGCCTCCCCTAAACAGAAGGGGTTTAGAGAAGAAGAAGAAGAAACATTTATTGTAACATGACACAACACTATTACATAGTTTACAGGTAAGTTATTTAGTACAGAAAGACGAAACAGTGCTGCATGATGCCACAAATTGAACCCAGCTCAGTATTATGCTGTGGTCTGATTATGTTAGACCCCAGCGCTGATTTTCAGCTGGTAACTTTAGAGCATACTCCACCACGCTGCTCAACTGCGGGTTGGCGGAGGCCAGTGTCTTCAAGCCGCCTAAAGGCCACTGAGTTGGCTTAACGACTGTCATCTGATGACAACAGCCGGGAGCGACGGCTTAACGTGCCCTCCGAAGTACAGACGAACTCGAGATAAATAAACCAATCCATGGACAGGCCACAGTCGACGTTACTTAACTTGTATGTTCGATTATACTGACACGCGCAACGACGCCATTAAACTCCTCATACTTATACTCCTTATAGATGCTAAATTAATAGAGTTACTACACGCAGCCTCATCATTGAGCAATCACTTTGGGATAGAGCAGAAAGTTACAAAAGTATGCAACCAACTGAAAAAATTGGTTGTAAAGTTTGAATACGGACGATAATTTTACGTGATAACGTCATAAGAATACATCGGCCGATGGAGTGGAAGAGCGATAGATGCATCACAAGGCGAACGCTTAGATCGATCGTGCCTCTGTATAGCTTGTTCCGCGGTCCCGCTTGCACGCTCGGCTCAGACGGAACGTGACAATGAGTCATGCTTTTTCGTGCGTGCAGCCGGCGTTCATCGATTGTCGCGTCAAAATGGGTTAAAACGTAATAAAAACGTAACTGTTACCTATAGTATCGCCAGTGTCCTCGTCGTCGCCCACTTCAACACAGCGGATAGAAAACGGAGGTTTCAGATGGGCGAACCCGAGGACAGGAGGCTTCGAACATGACGTCACAAACTGAAAAATAAAATTTGCATTTAAGTGTAAGAATTCCAGGAATATTTATTTATTTAGGTTAGGTTTGATATTTTTTAGTTTCTTGCAACAAATGTGACCAAGTGTGACAAGGACGGGGGGAGGAGTCAAGCTGTGGAATGAACTGCCTGCCGAGGTTTTCCCAGGAGACTACAGCAAGGCGGGGTTCTTCAAAAAGGGCGTGAAGAGGTTTTTACAGGGTATGCCGTGCTTGTTTGCCACTCTGATGGTATAAAATCCGAATGATTACTCTTCCTAAAATTTTTCTTCCTAAATTTTAGGGAGAGTAATCATTCGGATTACAAATCGGAAGGAAGAACAATTTCGGGTATTGTAACTTTAAGTGAGCCAATATGGACCCATTGGGCGTAGTTAGTAGTAGCGGATCAGTGCTCCCAAGAGGTCTGATAGTACTACGGAGCAAGGTAGTGCCAGCAGACCACTTGGTGAAGTCATGGAAGTACACGAGTTCTTGAGGAACGTGTCCGTATTCTCTGAAGGCGGGTCCGCAGCGCCAATTTTCTAACAAAACATGCTATCAAAACAAGTTAGAAAAACACGTTAGCAAAACCGCCCGTCCGCTGCGCCTATCGTTATTGTTTTTGTTTCACACAATCCAACAAACAATCTTCGTACGAAATTTACGAAAATAACGTCTTCCTCTAGTGCGCGCGAACACAAAATGCGATATTTCCCCTCCACGCAGGCGACCGCGGGGGATATTGTATTTTTTCTAACATAACTGTTAGAACACGCCCTTATTCGGTTAGCTAACAACTACAATGTTATCGTGTTTGCAAACATGAAAACACGTCGCAGCGGACCCGGCTTAAGATCTAAAGTCATACAGCAGCAGAGCAATCAGTGTGAGTGATGGAAACACAAATGATAAGTACCTTGAGGAACATGGCTCGTTCGTGTTCGCTGAAGTCCCGCTGCAGCACGTCCCACAGCCAGCAGACCACGCGGTGCGAGTCGTGGAAGCCTCCGTAGTACTGCGTGTGTCGGCGGAGGTCGCGCAGGTCCAGCGGGACGTTGTCGCCGCTTATCAGCCTTTGGAGCTATAAAACCATAACTCGTTTTTTTTTTATGTGAGAGAGGGGGGGGGGGGGGCAAACGAGTATATGGATCACTTGATGGAAAGCAATCACCACCGCCCATGGAGATCAGCAACACCAAGGGGTCGCCGATCCTTTGCTAGCCCATACTCCTTCCTTTCTTTCTTGTGACCTCACTCACTCGCAGGAACACAACAGCCCTCCTGGTAATTCTTCTTTGGCTGCGGTATTCTATGAGTTGCAGATACATCGTCAGTCGGGCAGCTTAAAAATATGCTATGCCCTACCTCTCTTTTTACCAGAGCCTCGTTAGTCAGTGAACAGGGTGCACCACGTGCAGGTGAGGTTAGCTTTGGTTCAAAGATGTTGATGAACCACGTACATCCCCTAATATATAATAATGCCATAATATGAACTAGATGTAAAATTGGTTTAAAAATAATGTTGACACAAATGATTACTGGACGGGGACCCACTCCACATTCCCACCACTGTGTCTCCTGTGTAACCAGGATTAACAGCGCCGACCGCCAAAAAAATAGGGTGTGATTCTATCACAGACGCGGCCGTGTGTTGTACGTTGATATATGCACTACAATAGGCTATTTGACTAACATTTTTTTCGGTTTGATATGTAGGGACGTCTCCATAATATAACCATAGGTGAAAGAATCTTAGGTAGAAAAGAATATAGGTGAAACTTCGATAGCACAAAAATCTCTTGAGATATGGTAATTTGAAAATCTCAATTTTTAGAATGCCCCAAAACGCTCCATACAAAAGACTACCGAATTATGACGTCACAGGTTTGTATTTTGTATGCATCAAATCAGAAATTTGTACGACAGCTATGTTAAATATTACGTTTATGTGATTAGTATCATAATAAAAGTTATAGCATTTTTTATTGCTTCTCCAATGGAAATATTATTTTTTAATAATTTCATACTTTTTAAAAGGACTTTCCCGCCAAACTTTGATCGACGCTAAAAAAAGTCTGACTGAAGATATTATAATGAAAGTTTGCAGATCTTTATAGTTTTGTGTATTTTACGATATTGTTAAATAATTTATAAAAATTTTAAACATTGGAAAATAGCCTATTATCTCAAAATTGCAGCGCTTCCCCCTCCCCCGCACGCGATGTTCTATAATGGTACTTATAATAATAAACTCCTTGATCCTTCATCTATCCACTAGCGTGATTGAATTTTGGATGGAGATGATAGATTTATAGCTGCAACATCAAACTGAATCCCCCAATTTTGTTATCATTAGTTTTTTTTAATTGCATCTCTATGGAAGCAATTTTACACGTCAAAAGTTATTTTATAGCGACTACGTGTAATTGTCAGAAAGAGACTAACCTCTGGTGTAGAAAATAAAGATAACCATTCTGGGTTAATAATTGTCCTAAAGCCTTTTATAAACGCATTCGTCTGGTCCTTGATCTGCGTGTGCATTCGAAAATGGGCCATTAGATGAATATAATTAATTCTGAAACAAAATAATATAATTTAATTATATAGTTAATTGATTCAGGTATTATTTTGCGAAAGTCAAATTTACAGGCAGTTTGATCTACACTACTTTGCCTGCTTCCGCCATCAATTCGTTTTTTTTTTTTTTTTATACTACGTCGGGTGGCAGACAAGCATACGGCCCGCCTGATGTGAAACGGTTACCGTAGCCATATTAACGCTCGCAACATAAAATATCGCTCGCGCGCCACCACCCCCGCTGCCATCGCAGCATCTCCTTCCTTTCGTTCTACTAAGTTCTACTAATGGTAGTGGGTAGCTGCCGCTCGGCAGTAATTTGCATGAACTAATTGGTGGCGGAAGTAAGCAAAGTAGTGTAGATCAAGTTGCCTGTAATTTAATTATATTTATTCATATAATTTCAGTAACGAATTTCATTATCTATTGCAAACGTGAGCGGTTCATGATCTTCAGAGCCAAGGCAACCGCACCTGCACGTGGTGCACTCCTGTAAACGTAATGTTTATATGGATGTGTTAGGCTGTGTTCGGTGTGAACTGGTTGGGAGATATAAATCACAAGATACTAGTAGAAATTATATTAGCACTTTATTAGTTCCGGATATACGAACACTGTGGCCGTGTGGTTTCCGGCAGACTAGAATAGAATCACTCCGTTTCTTCCCGTGGATGTCGTACAAGGCGACTAAGGGAATACATTATCAAATATCGATCAGGCCTCCCCAACCCGTTTGTCCAGCTTGGGGAGTGTAGGCCAAATCCTCCTTCCGTTTGGGACGGATGAGAGAGGATCGTGCTCCTGTAGTGGAGACTAAAATGGACCTGATGATGATGATGGTGATACGGACACTAATATTCCTTAAGGTTACGTGCGTCCAGTTGTTGCACGACAGAGCGACTGGGGAAATTTCCATTCGCCCGTCGCTGCAATGCAATACTGCTTACATTACAATTAGGCATGTACTGTGTCCCCACGGTAAAAAAAAAAAATTCTAGGTATTTTTTTTTAAACAAGGGGTTACAAATTAAAATTACCGAGAAAAAATTTTTTTTGACATACATATACCAGACGAACATACACTTAGTTGTTTATAAATTAACTACATGGATATTGCGTCACTCGTCAGTGCAAAGCAATTACGATTAATCGTAATCGCTTACGTTGTTAACAACGTAAGCGATTCCTACGATTAGCGCGAGCGTTATTTGAAATATTGCAAATAACGCTCGTGTGCCACCAGCCATGCAGGCAACGCAGCTACTGCTTCCTTTCTGGTGACCTCACTCACTTGCAGGAACAATACAACCCTCAAGGGAATTGTTATTTAGATGCGGTATTCTGTGAAGTGGAGCTACTTCACCAGTCGGGCACCTCACAAATATGCTGTATCTTACCTCTGTAAAAACCTATCTTTATTCACATAACTTTTTATCGCAAAGGTACTATACCATGTAAATAGTACAAGTGCTACTTACTTATTTTCATTAGTAACAGGAACGGCTTTTCCCCCAGGAACTAATTCGTGCGTGACTATTTCTCCTAGCCTCTCTTCGTCTACGGAAAACGTAAGCTCTAACGATGATATATCACCCTGAAAATATTCAATATCAATTTATTTAAATAAATTTAATTTAATTTAATTCACTTATTTCCGATTTAAGTATCCATATAAAACAGGGCTGTCCAAGCCATATACAATACCGGGCCAACAGCAGAGGCTTAGTGCTACGTTTTTCACCCTCCTTCGTAGAGAGGAAAACTTTACCCCTCTCTACGAAGGAGGGTGAAAAACGTAGTTCGTCTATCAAATGAAATGAAATTGAAATGCAATGAAATTATTAATTCAGCCATTGGGCACTTCTTACACTTTTAATAAATAATATTTTTATTTCTTGACATTTTTTTATACCTACGTGTACTAGCATTTCGGTAAGAAACTTGCCAATATGGCTTTTTTTTTAATAATACAACTACTACAATTTCATTTGTATATAACATATGAAGTTACGATAATAAATTATGCTCGATCGTTATCGTTAGTCAAAAAGATGATGTCAAGAGGATCTTTAGCCACCCCGCTATCGCGCCCAGTAAACCTACCAGGCACTCAAGCGAATTGGTAGAAGTTCTTTCTCCCCTTTCGCTTGCAAGCAGACTACTTAGGCACTAGTGTTTTTTTTTAATCTTTATGATTTATAAAAAACACTAGTGCCTACCTAGGTATCTCTCTTTTTCTTTCTATGTACTACAGAATACCGTGAGTTCTTTAAATTTGAGAGCTACCTGATACTGTTTTCATTTATATCAATGGCTTGAAGGTGTCCCATGTTAATCTTTTGACCGCCCGACTTCATATCAGTTGTCGTGTCCTTATAAATCAACAAATAAACACCTCTGACAAACAAGCATGTTCATGCATGCTTCTCACAATATTAAATCGTTTTAAACTATTGCAAACATTTGTTGTAAGTTCAGTCTCTATTATATTTACTGCTTTAATGTACGTTTATGCCGCTGCATACCAGCGGCATAAACGAAAAAAACGTAAACAAACGAACACAGGTTCGCTGTCGAATAAATACGACGATAATAAGAGAATAAACAAACGAGACGATTCGGGTCCGAAAATATTTTTGTCGGATAAATCAGACAGGGGCGGTCAAAAGGTTAAAGGTGAAGATCTTTAAACTTATTATTTGGTCTAATCTAATCTTGTTATTTGATGTAGCCACCGCTTAGGACTCCTACCTCATAACGTGTACTTATACATCTTTGGAAAGTAAAGTTGATACTGTTGATCGTTGGCACTTGGTGGAACATTACTATCTTTATATTAACTTTTATCGACGCTAAGCCATCATCAAGGTAAGCAGATGGTGTTTGTGTTTCTACTTGTTGTGTGTAAGTAGTAACACAAACACCATCTGCTTACCTTGATAATGCCTTAGCGGCGAAACCGGTCGATAAAAATAAATGTAATTACGTGGAACAGTACAAGTGCTTTATTACATTATGTAAAGTATTTGGTTACCTGAAAATGTTTGATGTAAGTGAGACTGCGGTAGAGATCGCGGTCTAGCGACGGCAACTCGTCGATCCAACTGTACAGAGCTTGCTGCGTCTGCCCGAGGACTTGCGTCAGGAAGAACGATGCGAATGGCACGTCTACCACGATACCCTGCGGACATTTGAAAGTCAGCCAATCTCATACAAAAACATATAGTAAGTTCTTTAGCGACAAATGTGGGAGAAAGCGCAATAGGGACAAAGGACAGTTAAAGAGAGGTAGGGAGCGTAATTGTAAGCTACCCGACTGGGGAATGTACCTCCACCTCACAGAATACCGCAGCCAAATAACAATTCCCTTGAGGGTTGTTGTGTTCCTGCGAGTGAGTGAGGTCACCAGAAAGGAAGGAGATGCTGCGTTGGCAGCGGGGGTGGGGGCGCGCGAGCGATATTTTATGTTGCGAGCGTTAATATGGCTACGGTAACCGCTTCACATCAGGCGGGCCGTATGCTTGTCTGCCACCCGACGTAGTATAAAAAAAAAAAAGGACAGGAAGAAAACAACTTGTAGGGAGTCAAGAATTGCGCGCGGCACTAAAAGAGCGTAAAGCGATGTCGCGCGCATTTCCCGCGATTCGGCTCGTATGACCGTGAGGTCGGTGGAGAGTTTGTCCCTAAAAGAGTGTACTATTATTATTATTTTACTATTTATTATTTACTCTGCTTTGGCTCTAAATATGCTAATAAGCCCCTTACACCCCCCTAAATATAAATATCTCACCTCATACACAGCCTTGCCCAGCATTCGGCCTATGAACTCAAATAGCTGCAGATGATTCTCTTGCAGGCAGGATGTAGGAGACGGGTAAAGTCGCTCTTCGCTCGTCACACGGAACAAGTTCAACGACGGATCGAACACTCGCTTTATTGTCTCTTCTAAAAATTCTGTAAAAAAAATATTTAACTAATAACACATTTATTGCGGTTTTTTTTATACTACGTCGGGTGGCAGACAAGCATACGGCCCGCCTGATGTGAAGCGGTTACCGTAGCCATATTAACGCTCGCAACATAAAATATAGCTCGCGCGCCGCCACCCCCGCTGCCATCGCAGCATCTCCTTCCTCTCTCTGGTGACCTCACTCACTCGCAGGAACACAACAGCCCTCAAGGGAACCGTTATTTGGCTGCGGTATTCTGTGAGGTGGAGGTACATTCCCCAGTCGGGTAGCTTACAATTACGCTCCCTACCTCTCTTTTCGCCAGAGCTTCGTTTGTCAGTCAGCAGGGTGCACCGCGTGCAGGTGAAGTTGGCTTTAGTTCAAAGATGTTGATGAACCACTTACACCCCGCAATATTCATTTATAGCGACAGTTATAAATAAAAAATATTCACAGCGTCATCTAGTCCCAAAATAAACAAAGGTTATAATAGTATAAGCTTTGCTTATCTCTAGAGATACTGGATAACACATATATGTACTTAAATATTTGTTTTATAAATACCCAGACCAGGACAAACAGACATGTTCAGATACACAGCGCCATCTAGTCTAATTAAACTAAACTTGTGATGTGGGGTGAAGATACCTGATAAACATGCCTATTACTTTTTCTGGGTTTTCAGATGGCTAGCGAAAGAAAAGGCAAAAGACAGTAAGGGCACAGCGTTTTTGTAAGCTGCTCGACTGGAGAAGTACCTTCACGTCACAGAATACCGCATCCAAATAACAAATCTTTTGAAGGTTTTCTCAGGAGATTGCAGCATGGAGTTCTTCAAAAAGGGCGTGAAGGTTTTGAAACTGTGCAACGCAGCTTTATTACAATTACAGGCATTACAGGGTAATACCAGGGTATTACAGGCATTTATATGCTATGCTAACCGCTTTACATCAGGCATCAGGCGGGCTGTATGCTTCTCTGCCACCCAACGTAGTATAAAAAAATGCTCATTGATATCTAGTGTAGTTTAAAATCATAAATATTTGTATAAATATTTAAAACAAAATGGACTACGAACCTTTGAAGACGCCATCCTGATCGATGCCGGCCTCGTCCAGTCCCTGTTCGTTGATGAATCTCACTCGCACGCAGCCTTTAAGGGCCCGACTGGGCAAGGCAGCCAACTGCCTGTACCCGTCCTCCACGAGTCTCCCTCGACGGACAGTCACCAACGTCGACCGGCCGGCACATGCCCGCTCTGTCAAACCCAACACCACCTGCACACAAAAATACACTGGTCTTATTACAGACACCGGTAAACCAGAGCAGTCGAGCTGTAATCGAGAGGTCGTGAGTTCGAATCCCACCTGACGGGGAAGTGAATTTATCCGTTTTTAAAAAATAGTATTTACTAAAAATAGTATTTGCCGTAGGAGAAACTCATTTGTCAAAATCGACAATCTATTCAGTTGCTTAGAACAAATACTCATACAAAACTCAGGTTTCAAATCATAAGTAAAAACGCGTAAAAAAAAAATACATTCTGAAACCGATTTGGGGTGTAAGTGGTTCATCAACATCTTTGAACCAAAGCCAACTTCACCTGCACGCGGTACACCCTGCTGACTGACAAACGAAGCACTGGCGAAAAGAGAGGTAGGGAGCGTAATTGTAAGCTACCCGACTGGGGAATGTACCTCCACCTCACAGAATACCGCAGCCAAATAACGGTTCCCTTGAGGGCTATTGTGTTCCTGCGAGTGAGTGAGGTCACCAGAAAGGAAGGAGATGCTGCGATGGCAGCGCGGGTGGCGGCGCGCGTGCGACATTTTATGTTGCGAGCGTTAATATGGCTACGGTAGCCGCTTCACAACAGGCGGGCCGTATGCTTGTCTGCCACCCGACGTAGTATAAAAAAAAAAAAAAAATAGGAAGTACAATATAAAATTTTACCTTTTCGTCAGAAACAGCTCGTCTGAACAGTCTAACTCGTTCGCCATGAGCTATCATGTGTGGGGTCTTCTGTACCAACACCTGTATGGGAACAAATAAATAATATCAAACCCCGGCCACTCCATACAAAAATGGCGCGTTTGCATGTAGTAAACCAAACGACGTCTGTACACGTACCTATGTTTGCGTGATGTTCGCTAGGGCTGACATTATTCAATTATTAGTCGGACATAGTAAATACACTACACTGACTCCAGTCAATATTCACAAAACGCCTTGTTTAATTACCATTGCTATCATCATCATCATCAGGTCATTTTTAGTCTCCACTACAGGAGCACGACCCTCTCTCGTCCTTCACAGACCGGAGGATTTGGCCTACACTCCCCACGCTGGCCAGACGGGTTGGGGAGGCCTGATCGATGTTTTATAATGTATTTCCCTTAGTCGCCTTGTACGACATCCACGGGTAGAGATGGAGTGATTCTATTCTAGTCTGCCGGAAACCACACGGCTACTAGTAGCCGTGTGGTTTCCGGCAGACTAGAATATGTATAGACATAACTATATACTTAATTAAATTAATTGCCATTGCTAACTTACCCAGAATTTTAATTTTCTAATCAAAACTATATATAATGTCCGCCTTCCGAACACCGGTTCATTGTAAACGGTAAAACCATTTCATGATCAGTAGCTTTTAACTATCCATATAACTGCATGCGTAATGTAATTCATATTCACATTCACATAGACTAAACGTAATTCAAAACTAATAGGTACCACAAGAAACATCACACACAAAAACATGTAAACAAACAATTGTAAAAAAACTCGAGCAGCACTGTCGCATTCGCGCATGTGCATTTACGCGCTCTATGAGACATAAATCTGCTATAATGCTATCTTGTTCACATCTCGTACTAATTGTATCTTGTATCCTACTCATGACATGAATTAGTTATGATAAAACTATGGCTGCCACATGGTTTTAGGTAATTTATAAAAAAAAATCTGTACCTATATTCATCCAAAGGGAAAACATAAAATTTTCTTTTTGACTTTCCATGTGTTGAGACATCCGTTCACTGCAATCTTTTATTTTAAACTTACTGACAATGGCCACTTTTTCTCCGAGGTTGCGGGTTCGATCCCCGCACAAGACAAATATTTGTGAGCATAAAAACGTCTGTTTGTCTTGATCTGGGTGTTTTCTATGATTTATTAGTATTCGTTTGGAACCAGCTGGCCGTGTGTAATTTGTCCAGAAATATTTATTTATTTATAATAGCACACATACCTGTTGCGGTTTCTTGCCTTTCTCGAGGTCCGCCATGAACTGTGCGTCTCTTATCTCTCGTACAAGCCAGTGGTTCGCGGGCGTATACGCGCGCCGACAATCCCGCCGGTACAACACTAGTAGGAGCGTGTGTAGCGAGTTGAACAACTCATTGCTTTGGATATTCTTGAGATCTGCAAATGAGAAATCTAATTTAAATCGAAAATTTATATTGTATTTTCATTTATTCAATTAAGTCAATGATGCGGCTTCGACACCAACGCTCGTGGGTTCGATTCCCACATAGGACAAACATTTGTGTGCATGAACATGTCTGTTTGTCTTAGTCTGGGTGTTTTCTATGTATCATAAGTATGTATTTACAAAAAAAAGTTTATTTACGTATGTTTATCAGTTGTCCAGTACCCATAACACAAGCTTCGCTTACTTTGGGGCTAGATGGCGCTGTGTAATTTGTCAGACAATATTTATTTATTGGTGATTTCTATTCAATATATTTTTCAATAAAAATGTATATTGCATAGAAATCAACATTTATTACAGTCTTGTTTTTACAAAATCTATCATAAATACGTATGCAGAGAATTATGTACTAACACCGTTAATGTAAAATCAAAGCTCATGAACGAGGATACAATGGTAAAATCATATTCTAAATAAATAAATATTCCTGGACAAATTACACACGGCCACCTAGTCCCAAACTAAGCAAAGCTTGTACTATGGATACTAGATAACTGATATATAATATAATACTTAAATATGTTTGTTTTGTGCGGGGATCGAACCCACGACCTCGGAGTCAAAGTGGCCATTACTAACCATTCGACCACCGAGCTCGTCAAAATCCTACAGCATTCATTAACAGTAAAAGTATTAACATGTCAATCACTCACCAAACAACTGTCCCATAATGGACTTATATACAAACATATTTAAAAACTGCGACATATTAATAAAGTCTTGCAATTTGAACGGATCCTGTTGCTCGTACATTTCCATGTCGTCTAGTATCCTGAAATTACATATATGAATTATAAAAATGCAAGTCGCCTTCGCGCACTAAGAGTCGAAGGTTTCCGTACCATTATTCATAAAAATTGCAAAAAAAATATCACGTTTGTTGTATGGGAGCCCCCTTTAATATTTATTTTATTCTGTTTTTTAGTATTTGTTGTTATAGCGGCAACAGAAATACATCATCTGTGAAAATTTCAACTGTCTAATTATCACGGTTCATGAGATACAGCCTGGTGACAGACGGACGGACGGACAACGGAGTTACAGTAACAGGGATGGACCCTGTCCTTATACCCTTTGGGTACGGAACCCTAAAAAGGACCTCACAAAAGCGGTTTGAAGCGGCTAAATACAGAAAGTGGAGCATCGCACATGGTGGACAGCATTGGGGAAGGCCTAATCCAGCAGTGTGGGTAGATACGTGCTGATGATAGAAATTATAGCAGTATCATGGAATCTAATAATTTTTCCAAACTAAATTTTTTATTATTTTGTAATTAATTCACCACCATATTTAGAGCCCAAGCTAACCTCTTGGCCGTGTGGTTTCCGGCAGACTAGAATAGAATCACTCCGTTTCTTCCCATGGTTGCCGTACAAGGCGACTAAGGGAAATACGGTATCAAATATCGATCAGGCCTCCCCAACCCGTTTGGCCAGCGTGGGGAGTGTAGGCCAAATCCTCCTTCCGTCTAGGACGAACGAGAGAGGGTCGTGCTCATGTAGTGGAGACTAAAATAGACCTGATGATGATGATGAAGCTAACCTCACCAGCACGTGGTGTATCATATTGGCGAAAGGCCAGAGACTCGTTTGCCTAAGAATATGGTGTGTACATTTAAGTGTTTTTTTCCATAGTCGGGTTGCGGGTTCTAGTTTAAACTTAATTTAATAACCACTTGTGCTTCTAAATTTCTTAGTAAGCATAAAAATTAATTTAATGTAAGTAACTTACGTAACATAATGAGTCATGCAGTCAGCGAAGAGTATTAACATCTGGAACTCCGGAGCGGAGGTCTTCGTGTTCACAGCTAAGAGATCGAGGAAGGACTTCAGTCCACAGTTTGGTCCCAACGTACATAGGAACTGCCACAGGTAGTACAGTATTTCATCTTGATTACATAAACCTAAAAATTTTATTATTTCGATACCTCCAAGGAACACTACGCCAACTAAAATTTCGATAGTTTTCTTTTTTTATCTAAATCGATTCATTACTTCAGTAACATTATGCTACTTGAATTCTATTTATAAAAGACACACAGACACAACAAAATCGACAAATACAAACCGCTAAGTAAATGTATAACTCATATTAGCGGTGTGTATCTGGATGGGTTAATGTAATGTTTTGAGTTGGCGTAGTGTTCATTGGTATCGATTTTTGAGTTTATAACATCGTAATAATTTGGTGGATATAAATAAAATAACTGTTGCGGACTCTTTAGTGGGCAGTCTCCCAACTGGCCACCGACAAAGAACAGACTGACAGGACGGAAAAAGAAATGACTAAGAAATATCGGACAATCGACGACTGACAGGACTAGTGAACGAATATATAAATAGACAAATATATTAAATGTTTTATAACTCATACAAAGACGTGAAATAAAATAAGTAAATTATAACGAGTGTCTTTTAAATCCTACAATAACAAATAGGTATTTGAATAACATATCGATGTGTTATTCAAATACCTAATTGCCGTGGCTGCTTTGGTCATCTCCGTACCAGCTGCCATTTGATTTCTCATTTGTCAAATCAAATGGCAGCTGGTACGGAGATCAGTCGGGGCGGCAGCAGGCGCATGTTTCTTCTGTTACAGATGTTGGAGTCGCAGAAACGACCGCATCAGCTGGAGTGGAGACGATCAAAGCAGCCTCGGCAGTCGCAAGCATCTACTAACGGTAGTGGGTGGGTGCCGGCCGGCAGTAGTTTGCATAAACGAAATATATAAAAATAATTCTGTACAATTTACACAGCGCCATCTATTCTCAAATTAATCGGAAAGCTTGTACTATGAGTACTAGATAACTCATATAATACTTATATACATTTTTTTTGTAAATATATAGACCCAGACCAAGACAAAAAGACTTGTTCATGCACACAAATATTTGTCTTGTGCCGGGATCAACCACAGGGCTCGTCATCATAATTACATTTTTATTATAAATTCTAAAAAATCGAAATCATAATGTGTCAATGTTATAAATAAATAAATATTGTCAGACAAATTACACAGTGCCATCTAGCCCAAAGTAAGCGAAGCTTGTGTATGGGTTATGGGTAAATACATTTTTTTTTGTAAATACATACTTATGATACATAGAAAACACCCAGACTAAGACAAACAGACATGTTCATGCACACAAATGTTTGTCTTATGTGGGAATCGAACCCACGAGCGTTGGTGTCGAGGCCGCGTCATTGACCGTTACGCCACCGAGCTCGTCATAATTATAAAATTAATTCTAATAATTGTAATGGTAACAATAAAACCATTGTAACTAACCTGTTAGTATATCAAGATTGATTTGTTTCATAGTCTGCAGGGCCGTGTGATACATAGAACAGATCAATGCAGCCTTCGTACTGTCCGGAGAACCTAGCTTCCGGTAATTTTTACTTGAGTTTGCTCTGAAATATTAATATTTTTCATATTATATGACAACAGAATCAACCCAAAAGCATTATCTATCAAGTTTCTATTTACCAATACGAATATTTTTTAATATATAATTGATTCAGGGGTTATTATGCGGAAGTCAATTTACAGGCAATTTGATCTACACTACTTTGAATGCTTCCGCCACCAATTCGGTCATACAAACTACCGCCGGCCGGCACCCACCCACTACTGTTAGCAAATGCATGCTATTGCCGTGGCTGCTTTGGTCGTCTCTGCTCCAGTTGCCTTTGGCTTGTCATTTGTAGGTTGTTGTTCTAAAAAAATTAACATCTACAAATCGCCTGAGACGACCACCACAGCTGGAGCGGAGATGACCACGGCAGTTGCATGTATCTACTAACGATAGTGGGTGGGTGTCAGCCGGCAGTAGTTTGCATAAACAAATTGGTAGCGGAGCAATCATGCAAGCATGGCAACTATGCAAAGTTGTGTAGATCAAATTGCCAATAAGTTTTAATATGGGACTAACACCGAAAAAGCAATAGTAGATTGGTGGAATTTAGGTTATTGCAAACGAGTTAACGGTTTTGAAATAGAGCGGTAGCGAGAAGGAAACTACCTATTAGTTCTAGCCTCTATAGCTCTCCTTATGATAGCGGCAGGATTGTTGCTCTGTACGGGCGTAGAGGGCTGCGAGGGCCCGGCTCCCTCCTCGCCGGACACTCCCGCCTCCACCATCTCTTTGAGAGGAGATGCCAGCATTTTCCTCAGCATCGGAGCTCCCCACAGCAGGTTCAACTGCTGGCGCAGATTCCCCATGGCCGGTGGCAAGTAGGCGTCGAGGCTCTGCGAGAACCATCCGAGGATAGGATGCCAGTTGCTCAAGTTGCCCTTCTTGCACACCACGTATTGTTGGCATGAGTCAAGGAAACGAGTTATTACCAACTGTTGGATAAAAAAAAAATATGGTCATATAAAGTTGTTTGGAAAGATTTAGGTGATAATGAATATGATAAATTGTTGTAGCAATGGGGATGTTTGATATTTTTTCTGTCACCAGATGTCGCTCGGAAGGGGTCGGGTTGTCAAATTGTACTGAATTTTTTGACAGTGAAACTTCAAGACGACAAGACATATGACAAGATGCTATGATTTTACAGATGATTGGACCCTACACTACAGTGATGCCAAAATTGGCCAAAGACCCTCATTCATGGACTTTACTGTTATTACGTGGAACAGTACAAGTACTATACTTAATTATAACATTATAAATATAAATAATATAAATATTTCTGGACAATATTACACAGCGCCATCTAGTCCCAAATTAAGCACAAAGCTTGTGTTATGGGTACTAGACAACTGATAAATGTACTTAAGTACATTTTTTTTTGTGAATACATACTTATAATACATAGAAAATACCCAGACCAAGACAAACAGACATGTTCATGCACACAAATGTTTGTCTTGTGCGGGAATCGAACCCGCGACCTCGGAGTCATAGTGGCCATTGCTAACCATTCGACCACAAAGCTCGTCATTACATTATGATAATAATGTTCAACCAAGTACCAAAAATCAAAAGTATCAACTTTATTTTAAGTACAAATCTATGTATGGTTCCATTGCTGTAGATAAAACGACTTCTCCAAGCGACCTGGTGACATCAGTCGCAGGAACACGGCATAGCTGCATGGCATGGCTGCTGTTTTACACTTAGATTGAGGTACTTCTCCAATTTCTTGTGCAAAAATATTGCTTAGTGATAATAACAGTTATTAATAGTATAAAAGGAAAATAACAGTTATTTAAAATAATATTATAAAACACCTTATCTATTGCTTATGTATACTATAATAGTTAGTACCACTCACCACAAACGTAGGGTAGTAGGAGTCGGGCAACGCGTGGTCGCGCTCCGAGTGCGCGAGTTGCACGAGGTTGGCGAGCAAGCAGAGCGCATAGTTGCCTTCCAGTGTGTTGAACACAATGCGCATATTTTGATCTGTACTCAGGAATTCGACACATTTATCGAACATAGAGTACGTCCGGAATGCCAAGATAGACTGAAAAATATAACATATCTTGTTTATATCTTACCCTAAAAAATTGAAGTAGGTCGGATTTTAACCGTTAGTAGTTATAGTGAATTCCAAGTTTTCACAAAGATTTTATTAAGGCTTAAATGAATGAAGGAGTTTTTATGCGTATGCGCACTAGTGCGACATTTGATGTGCTCAGTCCCGAAAAATATGACGTTATCCCCACTGCGATAACGTCATATTTTTAGGGACTGGAAGGGATTACACCTTCGATCATTAATACTAGAATTAGATGCACAATGACATACAAAAACTAGGCAAAATAATGTCCGCGGTCTGCCGCGATAACACATTGATTGCATTTTCGACAAAAGTTAAAAAAGACGAACACTAGCTCACTCCGTGTATTTCGGAATAGAGCCAATATATAATTCGACCAACTAAAGTGATAACGAAATAGTTTGAATAGTTTATTTAAGTAGTGCGAATAAATATTTAATGGTGTTAAATTTTCGATAAATATTACGATTTTAAATAAATATTAACGTTAAGTTTTTACAAAATAATATTAATTGAATTAAATCAGTATTAAATTGGTTATTGATAAAACGAAATTCCACCTTTTTTCAGTGTCTTAGTAGTGTGATTTATGCTACTTTTAAACGAGCAGTTTGGCAAGTTTAAATTCGAATATTTCTAAGTATAAGAGGTCACAGATCGTCATTTGGGATCTGTTTTGGTGAGGATGTTTTTTTGGGTATTGATAGTGTATCTTGTATTATATACAGGATGTAGTGTAAACATATCATCAAAAATCAAGCAATGTTTTTATAAACATCACGTGACGCTCTGTTTGGCAAAGCCTTATAGAATCTTTAGAACCTGGACTATAGACCTTTCAGCTCGGACATTCCCGGTATACCCTTAAAAACTAGAACAAATCTCAAATACAAACCTCAGGCGATATCTGATGCATGTGGTAGACAAGCGTAGGCACTGACAGGATCTGTATTATGTACATTGTGAGCAGCTTCTCCGAGAACTGGGCGGAGACGAGCGGCCGCAGCGACAGTGTGATAATGGCTGTCAGGGCTATGTTCTTCAGACACACTTTCTCGCGACAGAGGCCTCGGAGGAGGAGGGACTGTAACGGTTTATTTGGTACATAAGTAGTAATGTTTCTGATTTAAATAATATAAAAAAAAAATTGGAGCTTTTCTCAAGCGCTTCCGATGTAAGCCTGTTCTATGCATTTTTTGATGCGACTTATTACTATTTATATGAAAAAAAACTTTATCGACTATTATAGAAAATAGCAAACATAAGCAAGCTGAAAGAAATTTGATGATTATGTATTAGTTACTCTTATTCTATATTTTTCTATCTCAAAAGACTACTATAAATACCTATGTGTTTTTTAATTCTATAATTTTCTGGAACAACAATCACTATACACAATAATTATAAATAATATTATATAATTCACCTTCAAAGTCAAATAATATCCTTTATGAAACAATGATCCCATAACATTTGCACACAATTGATTCATGCCTCCCCTCAATTTCTCAAAGTTTTTCAGTCTTGTCAGTGCCCACGTGTTGGTAGCAGTGAACGCGACCAGAGTGTGGAGATGGATCAGGATGCTCTGCATATCCACTGGTGACTCCGGCTTCAACTCCTCAAGGTATAAGCAACATTTGTACAGAAGATCCTTTATGTGTGTGATCCAGCGAATGCTGAAATGTATTGAATTGATATGTGACAATGAATACAAAATTAAACATTTGCACTGATTTATATAGATACCTCCAACTAACACTACGCCAACTCAAAACATACACATCCAGATACACACTGCTAATATGAGTTATACATTTACTTAGCGGTTTGTATTTGTCGATTTTGTTGTGTCTGTGTGTCTTTTATAAACAGAATTCAGGTAGTTCATAATATTACTGAAGTAATGAATCGATTTAGATAAAAAAAGAAAGTTATCGAAATTTTAGTTGGCATAGTGTTCCTTGGAGGTATCAATATATAATTTTCAAATCTTACACTATTACATAAGCAATTATGTAACTAACAACTACTTACATGCTAGCACCACTTACACTTGCTTTAATTATTAGACAATACAGAAGTTGTCTAAAACATGTTATTTCTATATCCGTTTTTTTAACCTACTAAAATTTCGTAAATTACCATAGATGATAAATATAAATAAATATCCCTTGACAAATAACACACTGTCATGTAGTCCCAAAGCTTGTACCATGGGTGCTAGGTAACTGATATTATACTTAAATATTTTTTTTTGTAAATACAATACAGCCAGATAAAGACAAACAGACGTGTTTGTGCACACAAATATTTGTCTTATACAGGAATATAATAATAATAATAACCCACGACCTCGGAGACAAAGCCATTGCTAACCATTTGACCACTGAGCATATCATAACGAATGGATATAAATAAATAAATTACATTTTTTTTTTAGTTTACTTACCTGTATTCTTTATTCAAGAAAACTCCAACATAAGATAACTTCACAGATTCCGAGTGAAGGCTCTGCACTATGTACTTGCATAGCTTCTCAAACCTCTTCTTGTCGCGCTGCTTCTTGAATATAAGGAACAGACGGCATGTCACGCGGTATACATCTAAGGCAGGCACAAGCTCTAATGTCAGTGTTGGTTGGTCTTCTTGGCTGTTGTGACTCAAAGTTTCAGGCAGCAACTGGTCAAATTCATTTCTAGACAGAACAATATAAATTTATTAATGAGAAGATGCAATATGAAACTCAACACTGAGATACCTAATTCTCAAATTACCAGCTGCTATGGGATTACACCGGAATTTAATAATTTTATGTATTGCTTAGGGGCATACTATGAACTGGTTTGAAATGATATGTATAGAGTACAACCTTCTACTAATTTCAAATATATAGGCTTCACATGTTGCTTTATTGAAACCAGTAACAACAAACAACTTTTTTGCAACTATGTTCTTACAATATATAGTATAGGAAAGTACATAATAATATAATCAACTCATACAAGTCAAATACACACTTGTCCACTATCTTACAAATTACTTGTTCTACGAATATAAAAGTAATACAAAGTAGAATTGCATGTGTAAAGTGAGAAAGATCAGTTGGGGGAAATATCAGGGTTTTTTCCCATTATATGGGACTAAACCCCAATAGTGAGGTTTTTTATAATTAGTTATAAATATCATGCATTTTTAGGGTTGGGGTTTGGAATCCCTATGGAATCATTGTCTGTCTGCAAAACTATTGGTATATTGCCATCTTCTCTGCATTACAATGTGTACAAATGTTGCAATATCAATAAATATTACAATAATTATTTTTTATGTTAAATTCCATGGAGAGAGTGACAGTATGTAGTACTATTACTTAAACTGTGCTTATGTTCAAAATGGTGTTTTATGAGCCTTGATATGCTATCAATACCATTCATTACCATAATACTACCATGGACATGGTGCAGATGCACTGTTAAAGAAGCATTTACTGAATACATTAAGATTTATGTAATTAAACATAGTGCATTCAGATGAATGTACTTGAATGTACTATGTTTATTTACTCAAAAAACAAAATTATGGAAATCAAGACTTTGATCTTGAAGATTGTAAGCAAGAAATGCACTATATTGTTTGTAAAATCATTATGATATAGTAATAAAATCATATAAGATAATGAACTGAAAATCTAGCTAGCTCTTCTAGAAAAGTTTATGCTACATACATACAATAATAACAATCAATATGCCCATATAAAACGTTCAAATTGTAGAATATTTGGTGTCTACAGTACCATTACAAGTTATAATACTTACAATATCAGCTTGAGAAAGCGTTTACGCGCAAGCCAGCCTCTGACGAGAGCCTGTATCTTAATAGCAGATTGCTCCCGCTTTTTCTCCAAGGCTCGCTCTTCTCGAGCTGCCTTCGTTTGTTCCAAAAACGTATCCTTACTTGTTTGAGACTTGGAAAACATCTTGAAGCGTTTAATGCAACTAGAGATTTAATGCTGGAGGTTTTATTGCAACCAATATAGAATTATTAGCCTTGTTTTCTATGTTTTGTTTTATTTGCCGTCAGGACACTGATATCCGATGCATGTTAGAACACAAATTATTAGCGCAGACATGGCATTTCCGTTATGTGCACATTTATTATAATAAGCGAAATTTAATTAAGCCATACTGATATACTCGTATCGTATGTGCATATTTTAGAAAAATTTAGTTTTTCTCTGGACAGGAATCCATTTACAAAACTAGTTTTTCTTTTCTTTCATTGACAGGTAAGACAATTTGACAGCAACAAAGTAATTTTAATGTGACATTGGCAGCTATCATGGTTTTATTTAAGATTTACGGCCCTGGCCCTGTGTACAAAATATTTTTGGAATAACTCGACACGGATGCAGTTTAGCATCCGTCTTGTACCAAAAAGTAGTGCGAAACAGCAATAAAAATGCACTAGCTGTTTTGTTGTTGTGTTATAGAGGAACTAGTTTCTGACGATATATTTCGGCATACTTATCCTTGAAATCGATATAGCTAATAATATGTACTTAGCGGATTATAGAAACAAACCTAAGCTGTCAAATGAAACCGAAATTGACTTATACCTACAGACTTTGGTCTGCGGGTATATGTCAATTTCGGTTTCATAAATTTATACATATTGTAATAGCCCATGTGTAAATTTATTTATATACGTGTTTGTGTCAAAAAGTCTAAGCTAAGCTCTATCGATGCTCATGTTAACATCGATAGTCGTAATAATAAAGTTAATCTGGGGGCACGGGAGTGCCCCCGCCAAGACGAGCCAAGCGGAGCGCAAGGGCACTACCTACCTTTTCTCGAAACGTTTCGTCGTTTTTTTGAACTCTCATAACTTTGGTTTGGATGATGCTAAATAGTTAAAAATTTCAAGATATAATAACACCAGTACAATCATTAAACATACAGAGTTTGAATGTCGTAGCTATTATACTTTAGATTTAATTAATGTCTAAAAACCCCCGATTTCGTCACTGATTCACTCACTGATCATCATAATTCTTAAGGTACTTCCTGAAGTCCTAGAACGCTGAAATTTGGTATGTAAGCTATTATTTCTACAAAGACAATAAAAAAATTAAAAAACCAAACCTAAAGTTTGGATGAGACTTGCACTAAATTTGCACTAACTACATATAATCATGCAGTAATAACTATTGAAAAGCTAGATATATGAAAAAAAAAATACTTATAACAAATAAAAAAATATGAACATCATATTTTTTTGAAAATCATCCCCTAACCCTTAAAAATGGGGCGGTGACATCAGCCGACGTCACTAGATGGCGCTGACTGTATTTTGAAATACGCTGTCGACTTGTACATCTGGCAGCCTTATATAACGAAGTGGTCACGGGTAGTTTTCAGTCGTATACGACATTTTTCTACTGCGAATGATGATCGATTGTTAGGAAATATTTGCATTTCATATTCGTAATTTCGTAGTCGTATCGTATCGTCGTAATAATTCTATATTTCCTTCGAATTATTTGTTACTTTAGTTACTGGTCCTAATTATTTTAAGTATTTCTTTTCTATTCTCTTAGATTTAATTTATTTAATTAACAGTTCTGGCTGATTCATCAAAATTCCAGACGAAGGGTAAGGCGAAAGTAAAGGCACGGGGTCAAAATTGGATATTTTTAAAGTTTTAAACCCAAAAAAGTCCATTAACCAACTTACAAAAATAAATGAAATCCCACCAAAAACATTTTCATGTAAAAATGTTGCCAAGACGAGTCTACATAGCTTACCCTGAAAAAGTTATGAGATCTCATGTAGAGCCAAGATTCTTCATCTATGCGCACTTACTTTACCAGGCCTAACTTCACATAATCTACATTTTAGTCAAAACGTGATGCTTGGCCGTTTTGCTACCGTTACGAAGATTTCATAGGCATTCGTTCATCGTGTGTGAAATAAAACGGCCACGCATCACGTTTTGACTAAAATGTAGATTATGTGAAGTTAGGCCTGGTAAAGTAAGTGCGCATAGATGAAGAATCTTGGCTCTACATGAGATCTCATAACTTTTTCAGGGTAAGCTATGTAGACTCGTCTTGGCAACATTTTTACATGAAAATGTTTTTGGTGGGATATACTTAACGGAAGGTATGTATATTAACTTTATGCTGAAATGGAGACGATAAAATTATTTACAAGATAATGGCAAAAAATATCTTGCCTAAGGAGTGGTTGCTAAAATGAAACAAAAAACAAAGACGATGAAGGTGTTCACTGCCCGACCTGAGGCCCGACCCGACTAGACCACAGACCATAAACTAATAGACTAGACTTTTTAGCGGGAACTCCTTGAGTTGAGCGAGCTTGTGCTTCTAATCGAAGACCTATGATTCTTCGCTCATTTTCATGTTTATTATGTTTGGTAGCAGGCTCCCGCCTTAATTCTCTTTCGGTTTATAAAAAGCAAATAATAAAGAAAACAAATATACATGTAAAACATGACCGGGGAGACCCGTATCCCATCAGTGGTATGAATAAGTGTTGTCAACGTTCGACGGGATATTTTAATTGAATATTGAAGTCCTCACGCAGCCAATTCGTAGAAAGAAATTTATTTTAAAATAGATAGCCGCAATGTAATGCGGCGACATTATTTATAAAAGCACTTTTGTCTTATGTGATAATAACATCCCCGTGATTTGATACCTGATGGCACATCACAACAGATTAAGAAATAGAAACATATCATAACAAACATACAAACTATGGTTTTTACAGAGCTTGTACCACCAGGATTACCAGATTCATTTTTTTAATACCATTCGATAGAGCTCGTGAAGCACTTTCAGAATCAGTAGTAGTCTTTCATTATTTTTAACCGACTCCAAAAAAGGAGGAGGTTCTCAATTGGCCAGTACTTTTTTTTAATGTTTGTTACTTATATACTCCGTGATTTGAAAAAACTTTTTTTTATTTGAAAGAATATACTTCCAAATTGGTCCCATATTTTTTTCATCATAATCAGCCTGTATATCTACTCACAATTAGGTTTGTTATTTCATTACTCAGTTAATTATAAACCTATTTGAAAAAACCTTTTTATAATTGAAAGAGTATACTTCCAGATTAGTCTCATATTTTTTTCATCATCATCATATAAATGTAGAGTAATGTTTCGAGTTTTTTTTTGTTAAAATTGTATAGCTTACAAACAATCGAGCGAGATCACTAATCATTTCCTTGTGGAACATGAATTTCACTATGATTAGTCTAGATGACCCAGCGATTTGGGGCTCTATTGCAGCTAAGCTGAAGCCAATTCGTATTGGATTTTTTGAATGCGAAAATATAACTTGATCGTATATATACGGTACTTGTTTTTAGCTTAGTTGGTAGAAATCATAGGAGTCTACCGACAAAGCTGAATATCTTTGTGGATAACTAAAACGCAAGACAAATTTTTCGAATCAAAATATTGGATGGTAATCTTCAGCTTCGGCGGTAGGGCCCATAATATCTATCCATAATAATAGCACAATATAAGTAATAGTACTATGTACAGTATGACCGCTCCCTGCCGCTCTCTCGTGTCGACCTCACCTCCCCTCTGAGATAAATCTGGAACAGTTTGTATAGCGCCGCACGTATACAAGCTAATGCAAGTCCTGCACATACGCCATAGTTTATGTAGTAGACAGTAGTAAACGACGCGACATTTGTATGGAGTGACCGGGGTGTAATAATAGATGCTAATAGATAGGTACAAATGCCACAAAGGCGCGTATTGTCAAAACTGTCATAATCTAAGCAAGACTTTGATCATAGAAATAAATACAAGGAAGAAACAATGTTGTGGACGTCCTCTGTCTGTGATGAAATTCGGTATATCGGTATTCGGATAAAGAGGAAATTCGGATAAAATTTAGGGGTGTAAGTGGTTCATCAAGATCTTTGATGGGGTGTGAGTGGTTCATCAAGATCTTTGAACCAAAGCCAACTTCACCTGCACGCGGTGCACCCTGCTGACTGACAAACGAAGCTCTGGCGAAAAGAGAGGTAGGGAGCGTAATTGTAAGCTACCCGACTGGGGAATGTACCTCCACCTCACAGAATACCGCAGCCAAATAACAATTCCCTTGAGGGTTGTTGTGTTCCTGCGAGTGAGTGAGGTCACCAGAAAGAAAGGAAGGAGATGCTGCATTGGCAGCGCGGGTGGCGGCGCGCGAGCAATAATATATGTTGCAACCGTTAATATGGCTACGGTAACCGCTTTGCATCAGGCGGGCCGTATGCTTGTCTGCCACCCGAGGTAGAATAAAAAAAAAAAAAAAAAACTTATACAGATATTTAAATATGTTTTATTTATATTATGTCGGGTGGGAGACAAGTATACGGCCCGCCTGATGTGAAGCGGTTACCGTAGGCATATTAACGCTCGCAACATAAAATATCGCTCGCACGCCGCCACCCCCGCTGCCAACGCAGCATCTCCATTCTTTCTTTCTGGTGACCTCACTCACTCACAGGAACACAACAATCCTCAAGGGAATTGTTATTTGGCTGCGGTATTCTGTGAGGTGGAGGTAACATTCCCCAGTCGTGTAGCTTACAATTACGCTCCCTACCTCTCTTTTCGCCAGAGCTTCGTTTGTCAGTCAGCAGGGTGCACCGCGTGCAGGTGAAATTGGCGTTGATTCAGAGATGTTGATGAACCACTTACACCCCACTTGCACATATGTTTATAATAATTTTATGTATGAAATTTACGAACATGAGAAGTGAAAAATAAAGAGACTGTAGGTACTCGTATTACAACTTCCTGCAACGTGTTTTATGAAGTAATAAATTAACGACATTTAATGAAAGTGTACCTTGGTACAGCAATAAAATGCTCAATTTAAATTAAAACAACATTTATATGACTGCTAAATCTGCTTTCTCGCTAATTTGTGTTTGTGGTTTAATTGGATCATTAAACAGATAACATATTTATTCACTATAAAACTATACCGCTACCGATTTTATTGCGTAGGTACCTACTACCACGTGGTATACACGGTATATAAAGTAGATACTTACTTTATACACTGTATACAATAAATTTTACTATACTGTAGGTACCTACACAGGCACCCACCATTGTCTTTGCAAGTATTGCTTATTTTTAGGGTTCCGTACCCAAAGGGACCCTATTACTGAGACTCCGCTGTCCGTCCGTCCGTCTGTCACCAGGCTGCATCTCATGAACCGTGATAGTTACACCACAGTATAAGTAATAGTACTACGTAATTAGACAGTTGAAGTTTTCACAGACGATGTATTTCTGTCGCCGCTATAACAACAAATACTTAAAAACAGAATAAAATAAATATTTAAGAGGGCTCCCATACAACTAACGTGATATTTTTGCTCGTTATTGCTCGATATTGTTAACGGCATCAGGTAGACGCACAGAATATTTAGTTATATATTCACTTTAAAAATAAATAATTAAATTAAAATGAAACAATAATATAAAGAGGTTCCCATACAACAGACATGATTTTTTTTGCCGCTTTTATTAATAGTGGTAGGGAAACCTTCGTGTCCGACTCGCACTTGGCCGGTTTCTATAGAGATATATTATAAATATTACTTTAAGTACTTACTTGTTACATACAAGACATAAACATACATAGATAAATACGTACTTGAAATACAAGTTTCAGTATCTCCGTGACACCCATGATCGCGAACTCTCTTGTACTCTATACTCCACTTTTTCACCACGGAGCAAGCGTTTAAAATCTAGTGTACATAATCTTAAATAATAAGAAAAAACTAAATAACGGGTCTGTTAGATCTTTCAAAATAAAACTATTAGAAATTTTGACTGTTTATGTTACTCAGAAACTACTGCACGAAACGAAATGCGGTTTTTACAGTTATATTGCTGAAGGGTTGACTTAAAATCTGGTGCATATTTTATCTAAATACGCCAATAGAAGCGGAATTGTTTATTTATACATATTATTAGATGAGGTTTAAGAGGCTCATCCATCATCATCTTACAGGAGACATAAATAGTAAGTAGTTAGAAAACAACCCGATTGATCCTTGTGCTTTTGCATTATCTTTGTTCGTTACAGAAAACCGCAACTAAATTAAATTCTTAGGCGTCTATAATAGAGGGTCGTTGTATTCCTGCGAGTGAGGATGGCAGCAGGGGTGACGGCGCGCGAGAAGTGTTTAGGTTACAAGTATCGTATACGTAGTTTTTAGCGGCCGCAAGTATTTAATATTGTTACGCTGCACTACCTCTCTTTTTGCCAAACCCTCGTCCGTGAATCAGCAGGATGCACCAAATGCAAGTGAGTGAGGCTCTAAAGACAGATGCGCCGTCTATATTGTTTGAAAGTATGATTAACTAATTAGAAACAATAATTAGTCTGGGTCCCAGTTGTGAAATTATTAAGGAGTATTGATAACAATGTATAGAAAACCGGTTAGTAAGTATGCATAGAAAATATCGCCAGCCATTGCAATAAGTCACCATTATATTTTTGACAAACGAGGCGGTAAAGATCAAACAAATATAAAAGTATTCAATTTATAGAAACTATAAAAGCAATGAGTAAAAAATAATTTCGTAGTATACTGAGTTGATACCGGTTTGAAACGTCAAGTAGTTTTTGATGTGCCGAATACCTCCCACGAACACGAACGGTATATCGCTTGTAGCCACACCCAATAATAATTATTGATGAACTGTAGTTAATGGCTAGTTATTAATAGATCACACTGATGCACTAGTTGGAGTTTGCTTTTGTTCCCACTAGTACAATAAATGTACTAGTGGGAACCGACGCCGTCTGTACGCCTAGTGTAATTATTACACTAAGCGTACATACATACAGACTGTTTCTCGACAAGTGAGCAAGCGACCCTCTTTTGTACAGCTCCTGTACCCATCAAGGAGATTGGGGAGTGGTGGTAGGAATGGGGTGTAAATGGTTCATCAACATCTTTGAAACAAAGCCAACTTCACCTGCTCGCGGTGCACCCTGCTGACTGACAAACGAAGCTCTGGCCAAAAGAGAGGTAGCTTACGACTGTACCTCCACTTCACAGAATACCGCAGCCAAATAACAATTCCCTTGAGGGTCGTTGTGTTCCTGAGAGTGAGTGAGGTCACCAGAAAGGAAGAAAAAGCTGCGTTGGCAGCGGGGGTGGAGGCGCGCGAGCGATATTTTATGTTGCGAGCGTTAATATGGCTACGGTAGTCGCTTCATATCAGGCGGGCCGTATGCTTGTCTGCCACCCGACGTAGTATATAAAAAAAAACCGGATTCTTGTTAAACCGAGCTTCGGTCGCCACGACCTACTCGACTTAAGAGTGCCTAGGGAGTAAGACCTGAGGCCCTGCCGCATAAGCTGAAGCCGATTACCATGAGAATTTTTTAAAGAGAAAATTAACTTTACTGCTTAGATTGTTGCAAATTATGTTTAGCTCAGCTGGTAGAGACCCCAGAGCTCTACCGACTTAGCTGAAGATGTTAGTCAATAACTTTAACATAAGACCAATTTATGGAATCAAACATACCGATGGTAATCGGCTTTAGCTTCGGCGGTATGGCCCATGCTACCAATCTGCTTGAGTTTACGGTTTACTGGGCGCGATAGTGGGACGAGTAAGGGCTTTATGCCTATATGGGTAATAATATTCCCTTCAGCCACTTTGGTAACTATATGGTTCATAACCAGCTACGAATCAGTAATTTTTTTCACTGTTTTATGCCAGCCTAATAAGCAGCCAGAATAAGCATTCTATTCAGTTATTCAATCGCAATAAGAGTTGGTGGTAAGGGGGCTGGTTGGTTTACTGGGCGAGAGACTCACAATCCTGTGATATAACCGTCAGGTTGGTGCACAGGGGAGCATTAGCTGTACACATAGGGTCGTTGTTCCCACTAGTTTAATTGACCAGTGTTTCAATTCTCGTAGATCTTCAAACGCTACGTAGCGACTTAGTCATTTAAGTCCTTTCGGATACGTTCTGCTATAGATAACTACCACCTACTTATGTCCTGTGACACTCATTAACGGTGGTTACATTGGAACTTCAATCCTTTGCGGCCTTCTATGAGGTAGAGATATACTTTCTTAGTAGCCAGAATTCTTATGATTACATTGTTGTACTTCTCTTGCTAGATCTCGTTGTTAATTGGTATGTGGCAGAGATTGGCTTTACTGATAAAGATACTATGTTACCACAGGATAAATGAGTAGGTAATTGGGGTGTAAGTGGTTCATCAACATCTTTGAACCAAAGCCAACTTCACCTGCACGCGGTGCACCCTGCTGACTGACAAACGAAGCTCTGGCGAAAAGAGAGGTAGGGAGCGTAATTGTAAGCTACCCGACTGGGGAATGTACCACCACCTTACAGAATACCGCAGCCAAATAACGGTTCCCTTGAGAGCTGTTGTGTTCCTGCGAGTGAGTGAGGTCACCAGAAAGGAAGGAGATGCTGCGATGGCAGCGGGGGAGGCGGCGCGCGCGCGATGTTTTATGTTGCGAGCGTTAATATGGCTACGGTAACCGCTTCACATCAGGCGGGCCGTATGCTTGTTTGCCACCCAACGTAGTATAAAAAAAAAAAAAAGGTAATAGTTAGGTATGTTCTCGAATATTTAATAAACTCTATGGCCGTAACCAATAATTATTTTCTAGAAGATTGTAGTGAGTGAGGTAACCAGTTTTTTTTTATATTGGGACATGTAATGGGATAGCCAGTGCCTACTAGAAGGCTAATAGGACACAGGCGTCCAGGAATATATGGAAGCGATGAAATCGCATGCACTTCATGTCGTTTCGTCAAGATAAGTTGCTGCGTTGGCAGCGGACATAGGACCGTGCGAGTGTTACTCATTGCTGCAAGCATTATTTATAAATTTTATATTAGAACATACAGCGTTAATCGTGCGTTGTCAGCGTTGGCCGTGTGGTTTCCGGCAGACTAGAATAGAAACGTTCCGTCTCTTCCCGTGGATGTCATACGAGACGACTAGGGAAATACATTATACAACATCGATCAGGCGTCCCCAACCCGTCTGGCCAGCGTGGGGAGTGTAGGCCAAATCCTCCTTCTGTCTGGGACGGCTAAATCCTCCTTCTGTCTGAGAGGGTCGTGCTCCTGTAGTGGAGACTAAAATGACCTGATGATGATGATGACACAGCGTTAATACCGAGCGATGGCCACATTAACATCACGTTTATCGATTGAGGGGAGACCCGTAGCCCAGCAGTGGGATGAATAAGGATTGACGATTAGTACTCTGAAAGTATACCCAGTTTGATCTAATTTAAAACTATCAAAATTCTGCAACTTTTTGTACTGGCTAAATACCTATTATCTTACATACATTGTGTTTGAAATGTTATATGTTATTGTGTATTGTTGCAATTATTGTCTCAATATGATATGAATAAACATATTTTCTTTCTTCTTTCTTTATAACCTACTTAAAAAAATGAGGAGCTCAATTATCTAATACTAGCGACCCGCCCCGGCTTCGCACGGGTGCAATGCTGATACTAAATGTACTACAGAAGGTCTTTGCGCTTTGTTCTATCCAGTCCTTCCCCAGTTATAGGCACACGCCGCCGGCTCCGCGGCCGGTACCGCCACAGCCGTTATGTCCCTGCATTTTAAATGTGTAATATCTTCTAAACTATTCATTTAAATTACATGCTGTGAAGGGCCATATTGATCTATATTAAATGCGCAATGTATTTAAGGTACTTAATTGGATAAGGATTCATTCTGTATTGCTTAAAATCGCTTCGTAAATAAGGCATTATTTCTTGTAAAAAGCAAAGGATAAAATAACGGTTATTGTGTGTTACCACTAAGAGATAGACATATACCAACGCGAACTTTTTTGTAGACCATTTTAAGGTGAACAATACTGTACTACATTATTTTGATCTATCTCGTTGGGTTCAGCCAGCGTTTGCAATGAAAGAGCAAAAAAATGTGTTTATTTACGACATCACATTAGAAACCTCTAAATTATCAGTGTTTTTCTACTATGTTATGCATATATTATACATATAAACTTTCCAGTTGAATCACTCTATCTATTAAAAAAAACCGCATCATAATCCGTTGCGTAGTTTCAAAGATTTAAGCATACAAAGGGACATAGGGACAGAGAAAGCGACTTTGTTTTATACTATGTAGTGATGATTAGGAGAGAAAAGTTTTTTTTTTAATGTTTGTTACTTCATTACTGCATCATTTACAAACCAATTTTAAGAAAAACTTTTTTTTTATATGAAAGAGTGTACTTCCAAATTGGTCCCATTTTTTTTCCATATCATAAAATTCAGTTCTGATAGTGTTTTTATCTTTTTAGTGGTGCTTACGATTAATTATAATAGTAATATTTGGAGTCGGTTTATTTTTTGTTAAAATTATATTAGACAACGATCTCTGCTTCCTCCGTGGCGTATAAAAAAACATTAGCGTTACTGTCATTTTTAAAACATGACGTGGTAAGGGATACCTGAATCCCTCACAATTTCGTCACTTAGGCCAAGGCCACACTACTAGGAGCCTAGCTTACTGCTACGTGCCAAGCGACACGCTTAGTGACTGATCGTAGCGAACAAACTTATTTCATACTATCCGAACTGGCCACACTGTGAGCGACGAGCCTCGCTAGGTGCCGGGTTAGTCACCACGCGAGTCGCGAAGCGAACGAACGCGTTGGTTAAATTTTGATTGTCGCCTAGTGACTTCGATTCGAAAATGGAAGAAGTATTAATTGTTGCGGTTTCCCAACGGGAGCCATTGTAGAACCCGTCAAATAAACACCACCGTTCCTCGTACAACCGTTCGAATTCTCCATATCTAGGTCATGAAAGGTTGATTTCGTGTATCCAACACCTTCGATTTTGCAATAAATTATATTTAAGCACTGACTTTTCAATCAACATTAATTTCTTTTTTTTAGAGAGTGACATAATTTGTTGCGTTCTCGTCAACAACAGCGCGAAAGTAAATCGAGTCACCAAGCTAGAGGCCTTCTAATGTGGCCATTGTGTCTCTTGTAACCAAGCTTAGCTCCTAGCTTGTCACTAAGCTTGGCACGTGTAGTGTGGCCTTAGCCTTAGGTAGATATTATTGGGTATAAAGGAAATACTAATGAGCTGATAATATTCAGGTAACTATGAATAATTACTTTACCTGTCTTAGATGTCAACACTGTTACATGTTTTTTGCTATATGACTTACCCTTTAGAAATTATCCAGATAGATTAACCATCACCGCTTTACATAAGACGGATTAGACAACGATCTCTGCTTCCTTCCTGGCGTATAAAAAAACATTAGCATTACTGACATTTTTTTAAAACATGACGTGGTAAGGGATATCTGAAATCCCTCACAATTTCGTCACTTAGGTTGATATTATTGGGTTACAGGAAATACTAATGAGCTGATAATATTCAGGTAACTGTGAGTAATTACTTTACCTATCTTAGATTTCAACACTGTTACATGTTTTTCCTATATGACTCATACCCTTTCAAATATGGAGAATATTTGAAATCTCTCACAATTTCGTCACATGGAAATTATTCGGCCAAAGGAAAAAGGAGCTGATAATATTGAGATAACTATGAACAACTATTATATAGATTTCAACACTGTTACATGTAGTACTTGATATTTGACTCATAACCTTTAGAAATTATCCAGATAGATTAAAATCACGGCTTTACGTATGACGGGCCGTATGCATGTTGACTCCCTGGTATATAAAAAAATGAGGTGTGACTATGTCATGGACATGGCTGTGTGTTGTACGTGAATATGTTATATGCACTAAAATTATCTCAAAATGGCAGCACTTTCCCTCCTCGGCACGCGATGTTTCAAAGTCCTTACTTAGCGTAATAAATTCTTTGATCATTCATCTATCCAGTGGTGTAAGTAATTGAATTTTGGAGTGAGATGATAGGTATCCGACCGAATCTCGCAAGAGACAAACCGTAAGCTGCCGCGGGTAGTAGTTTGCAGACTTCTACAGTTAGTTGATTGAGTACGCTATGCGTGCGTGAGATTGGTTTTGACTTTAAATATGATGATGAGACTCATACGCCTAAATTTACCTCATATACCTAAAATATCAGTGAGAAGCGTCGTAGCGCGTATCAGTCTAATCGATCACGCAAGTTAAGCAACGTCCACCGTAGTCTATCTATGGATGGGTTTATTTATCTCGAGCTCCTCCGTGCTTCGGAGAGCACATTAAGCCGTCGGTCCCGGTTGTTGTCTTTAGACGACAGTCGTTAAGCCAAGTCAGTTGGGCTTTGGGCGGCTTGAAAATACTGGTCTCTGCCAATCCGCAGTTGGCCAGCGTGGTGTAGTACGCTCTAAACCCCTTCGATTGAGGGGAGACCCGTATCCCGACAGTGGGATGATTATGGGTTGATGCCGAATCTAACAGTATGATGATGATTATAAATATTTACCTACTCTACCTGTAGTCACAAACTAAACTATCATAACCATGCAGCCTGGACGAGAAAGTTTAAATCGAGATTGATAATAGTTTGAGAGTCCAGTATCTGATATTGCGCCGATTTTGTAAAAAAATTGCTCAACTTTTTCCTTTCGCTTTTCAGAAAGTATACCTACTTACATACTACGATATACTTGAGTAAGTAGATATATAATCTCAAAATGGCAGCGCTTCCCCCTCCCCGGCACGCTAAGTTCCATAGTCCTTATTTAGCGTAGTAAATTATTTGATCCTTCATCTATCCAGTGGTGTGATTGAATTTTGAATGGAGATGATAGATTTGTAGCTGCAACACCAAAATATATCCCCCGATTTGTTATCATTCATTTTTTGAAGTGCCACACTATGAAAGCAATTTCAAAAATGAATTCACGTTAAAATACTATTTTGACTCTAAACACGATGATGATTGTGGACTAGCTTGGGCCCGCGCGTATCTCGTTATCCAGTGCACTTCCAGAAATCCTTTCTTAGCTTATGCCTACGTCATAATAGCTACCTGTAAGCCAAATTTCAACTCAATCCGTCCAGTCGTATGCGCTGTCAGGCGCTGTGCCTTAATAACTGACAGTTTGCCTTTTATAGATACAGAAGAAGATAATGTTTTGCCACTAAGGCGTAAACAAGCGCATAGCACGTCTGATGGAAAATTACCGCAGCCTATGAACGCGTGCAATACCAGCGTTATTTATTTATTAGCATACAGGACAGATTGCAATCGAATCGACATAAACAACATTATACAACGGCATATAATTAGTACTGGGCTAGATTATTTTATAACCCAAAATTATATAATTATGTCTAGCGGCTGTTTAATTATTAGAATTAGGCAATAGTGTGCGCTAGAGATCGCTGCTTATAAGGAACAGCAATAAAAATATTTTAGGTTAAGATAAAAATAAAAGTAAGAAAAAGATGAATTTACGAAAAAGAATAACAAACACTGTCCTCTCTCGTCCGGTTGTAGTTGGATCCTCAGTTGCTTTCGGAATTGAGACAGTTTTGAGTGGAAAATATCGATATCCCTGTTATTGATAAGAATTTCACTAGGTAGGTATATTGGCGACACATCCTCACTATGGGGTTGTAATACTATGTATTGTTGTTGAAAACTTGAAGACAAAAAATATTATAATTTCGGTTACAAGATCAAAATGGGGTATTGAAAGATTTGAGGAGTCTAACTTGTAATGAATATTTTTTTAAACTAAAACAAGATCATTATTATGACGTCGAATATATAGCGGGTCTAAATGATAAACTTTTATGATTACTCTAGCGTTGCCGACCCAGTAAGAACTTCTTCACGCCGTTTTTAAATAGTCACCTGAAAGAACCACTTACACTCCAAAAATTGCTGTCGCAGACTGGTTTGTGTTGAACATTTAAATACATCAACATTGTAGATATTTACAATGATGTTACCTCGGAACGAAAGTATCAAGGCGACAGAATAAAATTATATTACATCTACCCACCTGCAAGTGATCACTTGAAACTTGGCGGTGTTCATCTATAAAAACAATGGGTTTCATCGATACCTGCGCCTACGCATACTGTCAATCGAACCATCACCTGTCATACGAAGGCGGGCGGAAAGCTCCGACGCGCGGCCGGGGAAAGCTGGAGGCTTTGACACAAGCAGCCATTAGTCGAATTCCAACCAATCGGAGCGAGGGAGGCGTGATCATGCGCGTGCGCCGCCTGCGCGCACAATAAAGTCAGTATAACCTCAGCTGTCTTGCGGACGTCACGTCAAATCTTGTGATTGTGTCGTTTTTAATTATGAACTTTTTGTGTGTGTCAACATTGCATTCACAGTGTCGGATTGTTCGGAACATTATTTCTTGTTTTTGATACTTGAAATGATATTGTGAGGTGACTTTTTATTTTGTGAACTTTAGTGTTGAAAAATTTTACTGTCAATATGATGATGGATCAAGCACAGTTCAGCGACTATCTGTTGAGGCAACAGATGCTTCACGCCGCGTCAATTAGCAGTTTGCGTAAGTTTTGATAGTAATTACATATTAATTAGATTTATTACGATCTGGGCCTAGAGCGATATCTCCAGTATCCATTATCTATCGTTATCAGCGCTCTGAGTGCAAATAAAGAAAAACAATTATAATATCTATCAAATCTAACTCCTCTTTATTAGCTGACTTACCTTTTTAAGTCTCCAAGATGAACGATGAAGAACACTATACGACATCCAGTAGGTAATAAGAAACAAGGGTAGGTTATATGCTATAGCAAATATCGCATTATTTTTTCGCACCTAAATAGTTCCTTTTATTACGTACAGCAACTTCTAATATATCAATGTTTTTAAAATAATTAATATAATATAAGTAGTAGTAGGTAAGTGACTTACCTTTTTTCATAGTTTCTTTTTTAGGTAGGTTTTTAGGTAGGTACCTACTGAAATAAATGTTTTCTATTCTACCTACTCTAATTTATTTTGAGGTTATTATTATACGTTAATGTAATTCAGCTTATGTAAGTAAGTAGTACTTACTTTCTCATCTATCACACTATCTAATAGGTGTAGACAATCAATATTTTATTAGTTGAAAGTAAAAAAAAATATCCTAATTCTATGAAATTATGTCTTGTTTTTATTATTTTTATTTATTCACTACTTTTTAAAAAGTATATTTTTTTAATGTTTTTAAATATTAATATTTATAAATACTTTTTTAAAGCAAAAGTTTAAATCCTAACTGAAATTATGTGTTGTATTTACTCACTACTCTTTAAAAAGTTTTTTTTTCAAATATCAATACTTTTAAAAACACAAGTTTTTAAAAAATATTATCAAATTAACTTAATATTGATCACGAATCAAGCCCGGTCATTTGATAGGCGTGGGCGGGGATATGAATCCAACGCGTAGAGGCCCCTTTGAGAAGTTTGATGTAATTGTTGTTGTTACACCCGCCGTGACCCGCTCCAGGATACATCAATGCAATAATATACCCAAGAGAAGGTCTCGGCAGGCATTGTAACTATTGCAAAGTGTGTTAAAGAATAAATGGGTCGTGGGGATGATTTTTGAGGACTTAATATTGGGCTATTGCAGAAGAGAGACGAAATTATCTTTATTATTATTAATCTTCTAATATTCTTAAATTGCTATCTAATATTCTTAATTTAACGCTAAGCGTGACGCTAAGCGTCAAATTAAGAATATTAGATAGCAATTTAAGAATATTAGAAGATTAATGATAATAAAGATAGATAGCTTAGCGTCACCAGTGTTTTCAATAACAACAGGTGGGACTGACGTCTTAACGTGCCCTCCGAAGCACGGAGGAAGTCGTGATAAATAAACCCATCCATGGATAGGCAACGGTCGACGTTGCATAACTTGATTGTTTGATTAGACTGCCACACGCAACGATGCCCCCGAGCTCCACAAGTATAGAAAAATAATTATATTAAGTAGTACTTATATAAAAATAAATATCTATGAAGGATCTCGTTGGACTCGTTGGTTATTTGTGTAGTTTGAATATGCTTATTAACAAGTATTATAGTAACAAGCCGTTGGCCGTGTGGTTTCCGGCAGACTAGAATAGAATCACTCCGTTACTTCCCGTGGATGTCGTACAAGGCGACTAAGGGAAATACATTATCAAATATCGATCAGGCCTCCCCAACCAGTTTGGCCAGCGTGGGGAGTGTAGGCTAAATCTCGTCCGTCTAGGACGGACGAGAGAGGGTCGTGCTCCTGTAGTGGAGACTAAAATAAACCTGATGATGATGATGATAGTAACAAGTATGGGACGGGGGCCCACCACACATTCCCACCACTGTGTCTCCTGTGTAGCCAGGATTAACAGCGGCGACCGCCAAAAAAGGCAATGAACAATGAAGTCCATTGCAGTCCCGGGGGTAAAACTACGGCTGTCTTGGAACTCACAACGAATTTAATCAGAAGAAATTAGTAGTAACAAGTATATTAATAAGTATTATTAATCCTCCGCCAACTCGCAGTTGAGCAGCGTGATGGAGTATGCTCTAAATTCCTTCGATTGAGGAGAAACCCATATCCCAACAGTATGATTATGGGTTAACGCCAATTAACTAATAAATATTATTGTTAAAGCAATTTACTGGTATACTTAGTATTTCAACTTTTAAGTTACTTTATATTATAGTTTTTTAATATTAACCTACAGGCAAAAATTAATAATCAAATTTTGTCATCACTTTAAAAACTCGCTCGTTGAAGTCTTTTGAACGAAGGAAATGAAACGTGTAATAAACGTACCATCAGGCAAATTCTATATTCGTTTGCCATCTTAGTGGTGTGTTATGAGTAGACTAGCGACCCACATCGGTTTTGCTCGTGTAGAATTTTCCTAGTTTTAGCAACATTATTCATTGATTCTCAGCTCTTATTGGTCGTAGCGTGATATACCATCACGATTATAGAGCCTTATATCCTTCCTCAGAATGTCAGTTTTTTTTTAAATATATAAATAGGTTTAAAATTAAAAAGACGTATAAAGGCTTTGCCCTTTATCCACAACAGGAGTGTGCGTTACGTACGAAGTAAGCCGATCTGCGCACACTCAGCGGCACTTTACACCGCTGAGTGTATGCGCATATTATGATTGGCTTCGTGTGTTAAAATAATATAAATCCTTTCTCAATAAATGGCCTTTTTATTGATCAGTTCCACACAGAACCTGACATTGATGCATTCAACTAACCAAACAAACAAATAATAATTATTTAATTAAATATTTGACATAATATTATAAAAAAATAAAAATGAAAAAAATTACATCCTCCGCCTAGGTGGGATTTGAACCCAATTTTCCTTTCAAAGGTTTTTTTTATTAAAACTGATAGACTACTTTCTTGGCCAACTGTAATTATCTCCATTGTGTTAGCAGAAAGTAGTAGGTTTATATTTAACTGTTTATCGGTTTAAACACGATAAACTAATTGTCTGGCTCATTATTATGAACCTAATGCATGCACGGCGAGCACCTTTCTTAACTGGTAATTTGTTTCAATTGCCTTTTATTGTATTTATTAACAATTTAAAGATAATTACATTACATTAACAACATATTAATTAGTGATATTCACAACGGGAATCATGCATGTAAGGTATTTTTTGACACCACTGAAATTGTAAGCCTGTGACCACCACTGTGCGTGTGTTGTCTGATCGTTAGGCAAAAATAAAGGTATGTAAAAATACCTCACCTAAATAAACTTCATAAGACAATATTATCTAATAAGTTAATGTTATCATATTATCATAAGAACATATTGTTTTGACGCCCACGGATCTGATTTAGAAAATTAGAACCAGATGCAAAAAAAAGAATAGACACCAATAATAAATCTTTTTTCGCGACATAAGTATGTGCATCCGCGGTAATCCGTGAAATTTGTGTCTTACAAATTTCATTCTATGAAATATGTCTTTGGTTTCATCGGCGCAGCCCTACTTAATCCTTAAACATAATAAAATTTATAAAGTTTTATATCACTTTTTTAATTTTATTTTTTTATACTACGTCGGGTGACAGACAAGCATACGGCCCGCCTGATGTGAAGCGGTTACCGTAGCCATATTAACGCTCGCAACATAAAATATCGCTTGCGCGCCGCCACCCCCGCTGCCTGCGCAGCATCTCCTTTCTTCCTTTCTGATGACCTCACTCACTCGCAGGAACACGACAACCCTCAAGGGAATTGTTATTTGGCTGCGGTATTCTGTGAGGTGGAGGTACATTCCCTAGTCGGGTAGCTTACAATTACGCTTCCTACCCCTCTTATTGCCAGAGCTTCGTTTGTCAGCCAGCAGGGTGCACCGCGTGCAGGTGAAGTTGGCTTTGGTTCAAAGATGTTGATGAACCACTTACACCCCAATACCCGTAGACAGACATTTTATTTTACGTGTACAAAATGTAGACGTTCAAACAAATTGCACAGCCTAGGGAACGCATAGCGCTCCTTTTCGTGCCAGTCGTCCAACAGAGATGTCTGTAGTAAAGCCAAACTGTATGAACAGAGACAACCAAAGACAGGAACAACTTTTTTATTGGATCTATATTTTTTTGTACTCATAGAACCAGCATTAAAAATTTGTCGTCCTAAACCTTGGCTTGCTTTTTAAATAATCTACGGGATCCATAGGCACATGAAGATAACCTGGGGGGCCCCAGCGTAGCCGGTAGGGCTACCGGCTACGCTGGAGCCGATTCCCATTAGATTTTTTAATTGCGAAAATCAAACTTCAGCTTATATTTATGGTTCATGTGTTTAGCTGGAAATGAAAATGTTTGTCAATAACTTAAACGTTGGACCTATTTTTCGAATCAAAATATTCTATGATAATCGACTTCATATTATAATATTCGTATAAGTAACAAATAATACTACCCTGTACTTCCGTATAGTACAGTCCACGTTTACTCCTTGCCACTCTTTCGAACCGACTTCACCTTGATTCACTTTTAACACAAACGCCATTTGATTCTGTAATAGTAGTAGGCGTTAATGCGGCATTAAAAGTTGTCGGGCTGTACCTTGGCTCCAAAGATTATAGTGAGCCACTTACACCCCAAAATCGTGATACATACCCGCAAAATATATGTATAAACTTTCATATATCACACATCTTTCTAAAATATTAGCGCAATAATATTTAATTAATACAGAATAGCTAATTAGGCGAAATTGATTTTCGTTTACGCTGCACCGGTACCGGTATGAAGTTGATATTAGTCGGGTCCGACGGTAAATATTAACGATACCGGCGCGTTTGATCGGCCGTCATCTCCCCACGATACTATCGTAGGAAGCAATAAAATATCAATATTATCGTTTAAACGGGAACCACTGAGTATTATGTGTCTCATTTACATGTCACCGAAAGCATAGAATGTGAAATTATGGCATGAGCTGAATAATGGCGGGGACAGTTATATCAGATTAGTGCAACAACGGGATATTAAAAAAAGTGCCAAGCTTTCGGATGAAAGTGCGGATTTTTTGTAATGCGTTCTGTGGGCCAATCCAAAATGCTTTGCCTAAGCATTAGCCTGTATTTACCCGCTGCTAGATATCAGCCTTCCCCAATGCTTTACACCAGATACGATCCTCCGCCTTCCGCATCCAGCCGCTCCCAGCCGTTCTCTTTAGGTCATCGGACCATCTAGCTAGAGGGAGGGCGCCCAACACTTGGTCGTCCTACGCGCGGCCTCCACTCTAATATCTTCCTCCCCCATCTGCCATCACGGCAGATGTGACCCGCCCATTGCCACTTCAGCTTGCAAGTTCTGAAGGCTATGTCGACAACTTTAGTTCTCCGTCGAATTTCTTCGTTCCGGATTCGATCCCGCAGAGAAACCCCGAGCATAGTCCTCTCCATCGCTAGCTGCGCGACCTTTAGCCTGTAGCCTGCCTGCCTGTAGCCTAATAGGCTACAGGCAGGTAGGCAGACCTACTTCCAAACGAAGTACGAGTAGATATCTACGAAAATTTCGGACAGAAGATCCGTGTTTTACTCGACTGATCAGTGTTTTTTTTTTAATTGTATTATTCAAATAATGTATTATGTAGTGTCGAATTAATAGACCTTACCCACAGACCAAAACGAAAAATAGTATTTGAAAATTTTCGAATTTTTGTCCATTTTACACTTTGTCCATGTAGTGTACCTACTTGCAACACTGGCCTACACCAACCCCAATACTGCAAAAGTTGAGGTTGGTATACTCTTACCAGCTAAGCTGTAGCTGATTTCCATCGATTTTTTAATACAAAAGTCTTCACCACAGATTTGTGATAATTGCATTTAAATTAGATAGTAGAAACCCCGAAGCTCTCCTGATTAAACTAAACATGTTTGTCACTAACTTAAACCAAAACTACTTCACTACATAGTATAAAACAAAGTCGCTTTCTCTGTCCCTATGTCCCTTTGTATGCTTAAATCTTTGAAACTACGCAACGGATTATGATGCGGTTTTTTTAATAGATAGAGTGATTTAACTGGAAAGTTTATATGTATAATATATGCATAACATAGTAGAAAAACACTGATAATTTAGAGGTTTCTAATGCGATGTCGTAAATAAACACATTTTTTTGCTCTTTCATTGCAAACGCTGGCTGAACCCAACGAGATAGATCAAAATAATGTAGTACAGTATTGTTTACCTTAAAATGGTCTACAAAAAAGTTCGCGATGGTATATGTCTATCTCTTAGTGGTAACACACAATAACCGTTATTTTATCCTTTGCTTTTTACAAGAAATAATGCCTTATTTACGAAGCGATTTTAAGCAATACAGAATTAATCCTTATCCAATTAAGTACCTTAAATACATTGCGCATTTAATATAGATCAATATGGGCCTTCACAGCATGTAATTTAAATGAATAGTTTAGAAGATATTACACATTTAAAATGCAGGTACATAACGGCTGTGGCGGTACCGGCCGCGGAGCCGGCGGCGTGTGCCTATAACTGGGGAAGGACTGGATAGGACAAAGCGCAAAGACCTTCTGTAGTACATTTAGTATCAGCATTGCACCCGCGCGAAGCCGGGGCGGGTCGCTAGTTTATAATAATCAAAATATTCGATCAGAATCGGCTGCAGCTTAGCGGCATGGCCCATGGGTAAAGGGCGTTCCAGATTTCCCTGTGAGTTGTAATAACAAATTTATTATAGGTATATGTCTGGTTTTGCAGAACATCGAGTCGGTTCGGACGCTGAGCCTCCGTCTTGCGATGCGCGCCTCCTCAACCGTGACCTTTGGCAGAGATTTCACGACATCGGCACTGAGATGATCATCACTAAAGGCGGACGGTGAGTACTTACATATATTTTTTTATATTAGCACAGCATAGTGTCTCCGCTTCACCTCCGGTAAGAGAAAAGAGGAGATCAAATTGCAGCGGCAAGCGACTAAAGCCTAGACAACAGTGTTCAGTCAGTTGACGCTGCTGGCTCGCGAGGTGCTTCTTCACGCTTCGTTTGAAAGATCTCATGTTTGTAGGAAGGAGAAAACACATGTACCGGGAAGGCGTTCCACTTTTTAATGGTAATTATCAATAACCTGCCCTGTCCGATTTATTTTTAATGTGAAATCCAATAGCCGGAGTAGGCATTGTTCGGTTGTCCTATCATATAATTGTGTCTATCCTCTTACTGTGGTCTAATTTGTGATTTTTTATTTATTTTTTAAAACAGAATAGAACAGTAAGTAAACGTATACAGTCAAAAGTAAAAGTCTGTCGGATAATCTCAGTTTAGAAATAGTGTAGCATAAATAATAACAATTTATTTGTCTAATAGTGCATAGAAAAACAAAACAGAATAAGAAAATGATTTCTGAGAAGTGTAAATCAAATTAAATTTAACAACTAACAAGTAGTGTTTGCTGTATTTGGTATATTATTTGCAAAATATGATCTCCTGAGGAGGTTTTCGGTAAAATCATTGTTAATTTGTCACAAAGCATATTCAGTAGTGGTACAAGTATGCTCCCTTGTGGAACGCTGGTTTTACTACGCATTGAGATCGGAATAATATTCTTACATATCTATTATTTCAATTACTGCAAGTGTACCATCTAAATCAAGGGAAATTTCTAGATGCTTTCTTAAGGCCATTGCACACCTTAAGGAAGCAGCTGGATGCGGAAGGCGGAGGATCGTATTTGGTGGAAAGCATTGGGGAAGGCTTATATCCAGCAGTGGGTGAGCATCTAAATAAGTTATAGGCTTTAGTATTTCGAACCATCCGTATAGTATATTCCGATCTGAGGGATTGATTGTCCACTTAGTGCGTTTTTATGGGGAGGTGAATAACGTTCCTAACGATTCTAAATATCCGAAAATAAATGAGATAAAAAAATTCTATAACCGTAGGTATTCATTTTTCCCTGCTCGATTTTGCTCTATAATCACATTCGACTCTGTTCTACGGTTGAGTCGATATATTCTTTTTTTTCATATAAAAGGGGGGCAAACGAGCATGAGGGTCGCCTCATGGAAAGCAATCTCCACTGCCCATGGAGATCAGCAACACCAAGGAGTTGCCGATCCATTGCCAGCCTATACTCCTTTCTTTCTTGTGATAGGAACACAACAACCGCCAATGGAATTGTTATTTAGCTGCGGTATTTTGTGAGGTGGACCTTCCCCAGTCGGGCAGTTAAAAAAATACGCTATTTTGTATTTTATCGCAGTTGGAAAAGCCGGAACAGATTTTTGTGTCGCAAAATGATTTAAATTAATCATATGTGTGATGCTTTGCAAGTTTTCGTGTAAAATTATTATACACGCTATTTAATAATTCATTTATTTTATTCGTCATGCACAGGTGTCAATAATTTTCAATACTTGTTACTAATAAATTGGACGAGTTATGCAAAACATGTCTTGCATACAGGATGTTTTTTTTATTTAAATGGTATAAAATTATTTTTGATGTCATAAAATTCTCTATATAAAATGTATGATTTTTTGTTACGATAACATAAATTAATATCGATTTGATTTTATGTCCCCGACTCGTATACATTCCAAAGATGATTGAGTGAGATAATGACATTACCAAATACAGATAAGGAAGTTGAGTTGAGCCATTTCGTAGAAACTTTGGAACTATCAAAAACCTAACTCGCTAATTAAAGCTAATTAACTATACAGGATGTATTTTGTATCCTGTATACAAAATACGTCCCAACGGGAGTGCGTCAAACGGAGCGAGGTGATCGAATAAACCGTGATTGCACAGTATTATGTTCCGCAGTACCTTTTATTATTAAATTTTATTAATAATAGAAAATTTATTATTATTTCACACAGAGAATGCTGTTTTTGCGGGGCGATCCTGTAATTTTTTGGGGTAAATAAATCAACGATATGCCGATTCTTGTTTTATAGTCAAAATAAAATTTAAACAAACGTGTAATAAATATTTTTATAAAATTAATAATATCTATCTACCACATACCTTACTCCCCGATGTTGTCTTGAATAATACATAGGTGTGTATGTATATCTTTGTTCTTCATTATTACTTTAATGTCATGGCAAAATTATGTTTTTTTTTTATAAACAACACCACAACATCCAATCGCAATAAAAAATAAAATTGCCTTGTTGCTCTCCCTTCTTCAATGAACGAGTAAAAATTCAAAGCGCCTAAAAGCAATTTTTGTATTTTCTTCGGGGCACGGAAGCAAAGCACTTAAGATAATTACCATAAGCGTTCATCTGGCCACGTTCTTCTCAGTCCACTTAGCCACTCTATGTGTAATGGAACAGTTTGGTTGTGGACATTTGAATAAACTTTAATTTTACGTATTCTTCACGTTATGCACGTAATTATTGTTTGCCAAATTAAACCAAATCGGTCTTTTTTTTAAACGGGACGGGCGACCACTTCCCGAAATTCCCACCGCTGTGTCTTCTGTGTAGCCAGGATTAACAACGCGACCACCAAAAAAGGCAATGAACAGTGAAGTCAATTGCAGTCCCGGGGGTAAAACTACGGCTGCCTTCGAACTCACGACGAATTTAATCAGAAGAAATTAGTAGGAGTAATAAGCTTTTGAAATTTGACTTTCCCTCTTAGCAATGTGAGTGACAGCAATATGGCAAATAAGGCATTAAAAGCCTAAAGAGATGGCTAGTCAAGTGAAGTTTAACTATGTATACCGTGCATCACGGATTTTATGTATCTAACACTATTGAGGACCTACATAGAGATGTTACCTAACACGTCAATTCCAATAATATGAATTGCAAAATCGTCTTGGTAATTCTTCCTTGTATCGTTTGCCATATCAGAATAGTATAATAATCATAATCGGTCTTGCACAATCGATAAACATAAGACATGTTCGCAAGTCGTCTGGTGCGGGCGCCTGCATCGAGCCGAACCAATTAAACGATGCAGCTGTCGCAATTCCACAGACGAATTTACTAAAACACATCACTACGTCATAAATTATAACAAAAACTTAACGAAAAGCCATTAGGGCTGCCGAATCTGACGCGGGGCTTGTTAACGGATAATTTGAGAGCTCAGCTCGGACCTCCGTCATAGACAAAACAAACAGCTGCCACGGCGGTAATTTGTGCATTTCTCTAAATGGCCGAACACAAATTACACCTTATTATAAGCTTGTTTGCTTTACGACGGAACCCCTTCAATTATTTTTTTTCGGGATCGATAATGTGGAACGAGCAGTGAAGAAATTACACAGTCGTTGCGATCTCGGCGCCTCCGCCCTTCTTGCGAGAACCCGGGCCCAACGCGCAGCTCTCCGGTCGCGGGCCCTCGCCAGCCCACCACGCCCGCAGCGCCTGTCGCCACTCCGTAATTATGAATCTACCTATTCATCCCGTCATTAACCCACGGCGACTCAGCAGCGATGAAATTGCTGAAGAAAGTTCGATCGATTACGAATATCGCGTCTGACCACATAACTCGGCAATTAACAGGACGCGTAATTAGCTCTCGGGACCCGCTCAATGTCGTCGATCTCTGCGGTTACTTATTAAAATATTGCTGACAAAAAGTAGTCACATCGCTTTTACGAATAGCTGTCGCACGGAATGGCTGTAGCGGCGCGCCGACGGCCGACGCTCTGTCGCGGCGGCCCGGGCGGCTTTTTGCAGGGCGGATAATTAGCTAGGTTTGTATGTGCTTCTGTCATCTCTTACACGTTTTTTTACCGCGGCCGATGCAGACCACCGAGCGGCCGCCGTCCGGTTAACATTCCAATAATTTACCGCTTTATCCGACGGTTGGTGAATCTCGTTAGGTGCCCGCGCCCGTCTAGAGGTCACTTTTGTTTGTTTTGTATTAATGATGCCGCGTGAGAGAGGCCGGGGGCGCGCCGGCGGCGCCTCGCCAGCCCTGGCGCCACCACGACCGAAATGGGTCAAAATATTTCATTTATTTCTCATATTGAATACTAGCCGAGTCCGAGGTTGTGCGTGCGAGTCGTAATTGAGTTATTCCATCGATGTGTCTACGTCTAGCGTAACGTAACATGCCGCAGAGTGTGTAGTAGATACCTCTATGTATGCCTCAAATTGGAAAGTGTAACTCAATGCTTTTAGTCACTCTACAAACAATTAGTTAAAAAAGCAGTCCCTGCAAGTGCTTTATTCGAAGTGTTCGTGGAGTGGGGCTAAAGTTTGTTGATTAAATTATAAACGCAAACACTGGAATTTGGGCGGTTCGTTTGTGCAAGCGAGGCCGGGCGGCGCGTAGAGTCGGTGTTAACACCTGCCGCGGCGGCCATGCGCTTGCGTTATGTGATTAGACCGAGGATTTGTGGCAACAACCATCCCAAATTTCCCACCTGTGCACACTTGTAAATTGGCTGGGTATATAAACCACACATACCTCAAAAGCCCACATGCCTCTTAATTTTTAGGATTCCGTACCCAAAGGGTAAAAAGGAACCCTATTACTAAGGCTCCGCTGTCCGTCCGTCCGTCCGTCTGTCACCAGGCTGTATCTCATGAACCGTGATAGTTAGACAGTTGAAATTTTCACAGATGATGTATTTCTGTTGCCGTTATAACAACAAATACTAAAAAATAGAATAAAATTAATATTTAAGGGGGCTCCCATACAACAAACGTGACTTTTTTTGCTCGCAATTATTAACGGTAATAGGTAGATGCTTGAAATAGTCACATAATATTTAGTTATGTATTCACTTTAAAAGTAAATAATAAAATAAAAATAAAACAAATATTTAAGGGGGGCTCCCAAACGTGATTTTTTTGCAGTTTTTATAGATAACGGTACGGAACCCTTAGTGCCCGAGTCCGACTCGCACTTGGCCGGTTATTTTATACCACGTCGATTACTAAGCAAGTATACGGTTCGTGTGATCTAAATATGCATAAAAAAAGATAAAAATAAGATTAGTTGTATATTTATAGTGGTAGGTTTTTAGTCGCGTAATTCATTTCCTACAATTAACTGTCCCTTATCGAATCTCATAAGAATCTTGTAACACAAATAATTTGTTAAGTTAAGAGGGACACACGCACGAAACACAAAAATTGATCTAAAAATAATTGCTCCCTTAACCCAGTGGGCCGGTCTGTTTATTGATGTTCGACATTGTATCTTACATCAATAATCTAAAAACGTCGTAAAAAGGTGACATGTTCCATCTGTTCGGCTCCGTGTTCGGAGATAATACTTAACCCTCAATAATCTTACTACAAACAAACACTGGGTTAGAATAGAGTATGTTATTTATTTTTTCTCAAAACTGAAATATGACAAATGGGCGAGGCGCGCCGGAGCATCGCTCGCGTGTCGTCGCGCGGACCTCCCGCCATTTTAAAAACAAACATACAACACAAAAACTTGTTATTTATTCTCGTGGTATTCGAAGGGAAGGGCGCGTCCGAATTCGCTTGAAAAAATCATAAGTTATAATTAAAAACGTCCGTGTTTGTAGGCGAGTACGGCTCGCTGCTGGCCTGCTTTCGGTACTCCATAGGTTGTTAGAGAGTCTTGTCCTCGGCATGAGAGTAGCCTCGTATTGCGAACGCTAATTATCGATCTCTATGATTATAAAGGAGATAATTTCGTAATCGCATGTCAAATCTCGACATCGAATTCATATAACACAAACGAGCCGTATGCGCGGCTCGGCGCTTGTTTTAACAGAAATACCGATTAATTGATTCGATCTGTGTCGTAATTAAAATGGGTGATTAGGGCGCGGGGAGCGGCGCCGGCGCCTCAAAGCGTCGCCGGCAACATTCCTTTTGTTTTACCACGGGTCGTTTGTCGCCTGCGTGGTGCGCGCGGCCCGCGCCGTCCCGCTCGCTCCGAGCAGCCGGGCGGGCGGTGCGAGCGGGAGATGCGCGGGCGCCGACCTCCTGCGGCGCCGCCGGCCGCCCGCCGCGCGCCCCGCCCAGCGCACGCAGCACTAATAATCAGATTATGACAGCGCGCCGTCTTCCAGCCGCTCCATATCGACTCCACTCGTCACTCTTCACTGTCTCGTGGACATTTGACTTTAGAATTTCACGTACCAGAGCGATCACCGTCGCTATCAGATGAGAGCTGACACTGCAGCACCGGACTCGTTGGTGCCGATCCGGCATTCATCAATGACATAATGTTACACCCATGAGAGACTGATCTGATAAACGATAGATGTAACGTCTAAAAGATTATTGGTGAATTCCTTGCATCACATAGTCCCTTGGTTCCGAACCTAGGGGTAATTACCCCCTCAGGGGTAAAATAGGAATTATGTAAGGGTAATCAAGCTGATAAAAGATAACAAATTAGTTCAAGCCAATAAAATCTAAGCTAAGGAGGGGGGTAAAATTAGTTTCCTTTATTGGTCATAGGGGTAACAACATTAAAAAGGTTAGGAAACGCTGACATAGTCACTTCTTGGTACTACTTTCACGAACAATCGAGACCTGAGAAAGCCATGTTTTGTGGTGTTTCAAACGCACACTATAATTGCCGAAAATAGTTGTTTGTACGACTTATATGTAGTTTGAAAGAAATTGATAGAGAACGTTTATAGTAATGAAGGCTTAGATGAAACAGTAGTTTTTATGTTGAAAAACAGTAACGTCATTTAATGTAATGGGTAATTCCGGCTAAAGGGGGCGAACGGGTTCGGCATCCGAAGCACGCGCCCGATGGTCGCCAACCGACGATCATATCGCAATGTCTCCAAGGGACGAACCACAGTCACATTTATCACAAGTTTGACAAAACGCTCCATCCATTGCAGTCATCAAATACGCTGACTTGACAAGATCCACGAGACAACCAGCGATGGATCTTTCTCACCGAGAGACTCATCAATCCTCAGAACGTGCCACAAGTTCCATGGTTGACTGAACCGCACAGTCATCGCGGTATCCCGCGCCTTTTTGCCTGTATTCTTAAAACAATCGATGAATTCATATTAAAAAAAAACAATAATTCGAATGAAGAATATAAAAAATGCGCGTCTCTACATGATCGCCGGAGATCACGACTTGTTTTTTGCTGGTAGACAGCGTCTGATGATAATTTCTCATTAGATTATAACATTTTTGTCGGTCGAAACGTCGTAAATTCCTCGAATAATTTAGGGAAGAAAGTGGCCGTGTTGAAGATGTTTTGTTTTTATGGCGCCAACGAGCAGTTCGGGTTAGATCTGTATCTCCTGATACAAGCATTTAACCCATGTTACGTGGAACTGGGAATTATTCTCACGGACTCGGACGCGACCCGCTAACAAATTGTAATGTGGCTGAATGAGACAACTACATTTTTTCAAGGATATCGAAATAAGTTGTGCGTATTTTACGCGGAACATATCGGGCTGATTTACATTTTTATCGATGCAGGAATGGTAGATTCAGTCGGAGATATAGAATTAAATTACTCGAATGTTTCACAAAAAACGTTTGCACGTTTATCGTCGTTGTTTTCCATCGTCTTATTTCAAATTGTCTAAAAACATATAAATAAATAATAAATAAATAAATATTCTTGGATGAATGATGAATACAGACTGACATCTAATACTGACATGAAACTGATATTATAACTTAAATATAATATATCTATATATGCCTATGCTGAAGATGTGCGACCTAAGTTCAGCACTATACTATTTCTTAATAATTAGATGTAATTAGGATTCCTATGTAAAAAAAAACATGACGTAAGTTTCAGCAAGTGTGAAAATTCAAAACGCAATGCAGGCGTAATTAAAACTTCACTATGGCGAAGCATTTTGAAGTTTTTTTTACATTATCTGACTGCGAAGGCAAACGCGTTAAAGATACTTTGTAGGAGAGAAAATGAGGCGTCGAGGTAACCCAATCCAACCAAGCTACTTGCTGTCAAACCCAGTAGGAGCTCAGATCGCATCGCGCCCCCGAAATCATGGAAACGCGCTACGTGCTTATATTCGGTTACATGGCCATATTTCGTGTCCTAGAAGCTGTGATCATTACCGGGCGCGCCAGCGCTGGGCGCGTCGTCAATCATAATTCCTAACGACTCTAAATGCGTCCACGTACGCGCTATAATACGTGGATAAAAAACTTGTCAGACGAATTTGTTATATTTCACACAACAGCTCTGAAAAAGTGTAATGGCGGTCCGGATGAATGAATGTTTGTCTGCCAAATACGAGTATTGTATAATGGTACAATAAACTTGTTTTATTTAATGTTTATGTTACAATTTCAGATGGGTAATTCAGTCAATGTGTTTCATGTATATTTTGGGATCTAATTGGCTCACCACGAGGGGTGTAATCACCACGATCTGTAGAACCAAAGCCAACCTCGCCTGCACGAGGAGGCTCTGGCAAAAGAGAGATAGGGCACAGCGTATTTGTAAGCTGCCCGACTGGGGAAGTACCTCCACTTCACAGAATACCGCAGTCAAATAACAATTCCTTTGTGGATTCGTGTGTTCCTGCGAGTGAGTGAGGTCACCAGAAAGGAATAAGTTGCTGCATTAGCAGCGGGGGTAGTGGCGCGCGAGCGATATTTCATGTTGCGAGCGTTAATATGGCTACGGTAACCGCTTCACATCAAACGGGTTTTTCGCGGGGTATACCTTATACGCAGAACGACCACTTCGCGTTATGACTAACCAAAAGTAGAAGTAGGCATAACGCTAGTTAGACTTACTTCGATATAGACCAACATTTTTAGGCCAAATAATAACCAGACCAACTGAGATTTTAGCTTAGTCTTTTAGCTCTTAACTCAACCCCTATATTGACATCTTGTACTAGAAACCTATGGTATATACTTCTAGTAAAAAGTATTTTTTTAAATTAATAAAACGATGTATTTGCTTTTCAATACATGTACGAGTATACAGCCATGAAGTGCATGCAGTTTTGTTCATTAGAAAAATGTGAATAAGACACATTAGAGTAGCAGATCTTATACCGTCTGATACTTGATCTTCTTAGGTATATGAATTAAGTTTGACATAATATAAATCGGATTTATTTAGCTTCAATAGCATCGGTAGTGGTGGGAGGCATGGGGCGCGATCCCCCAGGACATCGATAACATCTCGCGTCTCCGAGTCGTGTCGTCTGGCACAATGCTGAGATCATGTTAATGCGAGACCACTGGCGCCCGCCCATATCATCGCATCACATTCTACATTCTTTTACAATCTAAAAACGACCTAAGAATTTCTAATTTCACGAAAAACCATTTTACTTGAAACCAGGCGCCCTACCGCCGGAGCTGAAGAATATTATCGATATACCTACCATAGGATTTTTTGATTGCGAAAATAGATCTTAGGTTTAAGTTAATGACAATCATCTTCAGCTTAGTCGGCAGGGCTCTATGGTTTCTACCAATTAAGCTAAACACAATTAGGGGCCATCCATAAATTACGTCACACGTTAAGGGGGAGGGAGGGGGTCGATGAAGTGTGACATTGTGCGACAAGGGGGTGGGAGGGGTCCTAAATTTCGTGACGTGACATTTCAAAATATATTATAATCTAAGTGTTAACACCTAACACGAACTTTGAACTATTAACGAAAAACTCAAAAACATTTGCAACTCTAGTTGTAAATTTGCAAAATATGTGACGTCACACTAGGGAGGGGGGGAATCTCATAAATGTGACTAGCTGTGACAAGGATGGGGGAGGGGTCAAAAAATCATGAAATTCGTGTGACGTAATTTATGGATGGCCCCTTACGGCCAATCTAAGTTAAAGGTGGATTTTCGTAGACAAAAAATCTGAAGTCACTTTAGTTATTAATAGTTTTTCGTACTGTGACACCTCACGCCGTTCTCTTTCTCGATTCAACCTCCCTCCCTTAAGCTAAGTGGCACAATCTAGAGTCAAAGCACAGTATAAGTAATAGTACTACGTACAGTATGGCCACTCCCTGCCGCTCTCTCGTGTCGACCTCACCTCCCCTCCGAGACAAATCTGGAACCGTTTGTATGTTTGCGCACGCACACACGCTCATTCTCGTTCTGCACAGACGTCATTGTTTATGTAGCAGTAAACGACGCGACATTTGTATGGAGTGACTGGGGTGTGGTCAAAGCCTATCTGTACGTGGTACTTATCTTTGATTCTGACGAAAGAGACCTAGTTTGGTAGTAGGTCCACCTCACAGACGACCGAAGCTAAATAACAATTATTAGCAATTCCCTTGATTATAGGCTAGACGTCAATTTTTTCTTTCGATTTGTTATGTAAGGACGTCATTATAATACATATAATTATAGGTGAAAGAATTACTTCGATAGCATAAAAACTTCTCGGGATAATGATAACTTGAAAATCACAATTTTGGACTTTCCCGAAAACGTTAAATACAAAAAGCTACTGAGTTATGACGTCAAACCTAGGTATTTTGTGTGAAATACTGCGATTATGTAGCTAGTGCCGTAACAAAAGTTATAATATTTTTATTGTTTTTCCAAAGTAATTTTTTTTTTAACAGAATTTCATCCTTTTAAGTTGGACTTTCTCACCAAACTTTGATCGACCATAAACCAAATCGGACATAAGTTATTTAAATTTTAAGATCGCAGATGACTCTAGTTTTGAGTATTTTACGATACTGATATTTATTTATTATTATTTTAGAACATTGGCTTCTAGCCTATTGTTGTGCAGTTACAGTAGCAACTGTAAATAAGAGCACAAGACTTTAGGACATGCTGCTAGTAGCGAGGGTCACAACGCGCAAGCAATAGTCTTTCATTTTAAGTTAACCTACTTGAAATGAAGGAGTATTGCTTGTACTTGTACACTTGCTTGATAGTCAACGTAGTATGAAAAAAAAATACATATAAATAAATTTTACTACTTAATAAATCTTAGTTACATGTTATTGAATAAATTGGAATAAGTACTCGTACCTACATAATTTGCTTTGAACATAAAATTTATGAGCAAAATATACTATGACAAACGACAGCAGTCATTTGCCCGCGGTATACATTTGAAGTTACGATTTGTATCGATCGAAGTAGTAATCAAATATTTACAAACAGTTTTGTGAGTTATTTCTTCCGTTAACTCGTGCTCTAGATACGACTGTCATAATATTTCTGCCGGAAGTTAATCCCAACAAGACGTAACTATGTACTTGAAAGTTTAAATTAATTCCCCTTGATTGAAGTAATAAATACTTACTCTAAATCTCTTTATACTTTAACCAATTTAATAATATTACAATGACCGAGCTTAGCTTGAGGTTTTTAGGAGGGAACTAATTTCACCAGGATTAAGACCTAGCTAGATTTCTCGTCCTCGGAATCCCTTTATAGTAAACTAGCGACTTCGCTCTCGTTTACGAAAAGTTTTTTAATTTTTCGGATGAATATATAGCCTATGATACTCACAAATACTTATATATACGTGACTTTCCACTTACACCCCATCTAAACCTGTTCAGCTATATACGCCTGAAAAAACCTCACAAACTTTTCAGGCCTCCACAACCCGTTTGGCCAGCGTGGGGAGTGTAGGATAAATCCTCCTTCCGTCTAGGACGGACGAGAGAGGGTAGTGCTCCTGTAGTGGAGACTAAAATGGACCTAATGATGTTGATGATGATGATGAACTGGATCGGAACTGAGTTTTGACTACATTTTAATTACGAGAATTGCCCATCTGACTATACCATGAGTTGAGCTGTTAAAATTTGACATTTTCCGATGAATACCGCGGATGATGTAGTCTAGTTCCAATACTTCCAATCGTTTAAATATCACGAGAAGAAATTACCTTGTTTTCTGTACCATACTCACTATCGTCAAACAGTAGTATGCACAAGTGGTCGGCGTGGGGCGAGCCACCCGCACGTCGTCGTGTGGCGATACGATCGTCGTCAGCGATCACCGTCGCGCCGACATCACGTCCCGATGCGTATCGTGGTCGCAGTCCCCACGCTACTGGAGCAGATAAGATGAGTGGGTGCCCTCCGCTTGGTGCAGCCTGACCCACGACTCTCGAATAAACGTGTCGCCGCAGTGTCATACTTGGACCCTTGTCTTAGCTGCATCACGATTACGACAAATGTTGAATATGAAATAGTTGACCCTTAGCCGACTCATACTGTAACCATTCTTTCTTTACGCGGCTACAGTTATCGCTGTTAACTATTATGCAACCCAAAATTGTTACTCTAATATTAATATTAATGACAGTCATATCACTATATGTCTATCGGTCACTTTTTGAAGTACATGACGAAAAATCTAATTTGACACGAAAACGAGACATACATAATTATCACACAAGGAATAGGGACAAATTAATAGTGCCAAAGACAAGACTAACAAAATGCATGAAACAAGGCATGGCTATAAAAATAAAAATGTACAATCAATGAATCAACTACCTCTATATATTACTGAATTACCAGCTACCAAATTTAAACAGGAAATTAAAAAGTTTTTTGAAATAAATCCGTTCTACAGTGTAAACGAATATATGTCGAAAGTAGCTAAACCTTCAAGTATTCTGTTTGGTACTAAAAGTGCACAATAGTAAGAACACGGCATTCATCGGCAAGATATTTGCTGTTATGTGTATATATATTTGTCAATATGTAAATTAATTTTATTAGATACCATATATGTAAAAATGACGAGCTAAATGTAATTTATGTACATGGCTAATAAATATATTTGATTTGATTTGATTTGAATAAAAAAATGGTTGTCTGTAAAGTCGGCTTACGGACGATAATTTTTCGTGATAACGTCATAAGAAAATATAAGCCAGATATGGAGTGGAAGAGAGATAGTGCATCACAAGCCGAACGCTTGTTCCGCGCTCTCGCTTGCACGTTCGGCTCAGGCGAAACGTGACAATGAGTCATGCTTTTTCGTGCGTGCAGCCGGCGTTCAACGATTTATAAGACGTTATCACGTCAAAATTCAGTCTCGCACAGGATTAAATCCAATAAAGCATACTCTCGAGGATTGTGTTCCAGAGAGTGAGTGAGGCCACTAGTTGGATGATCAGCCCCCTTACCACCATCTCTTATTGCGATTCAATAACGACCGCGAACTGTGAAATTGTGTAATCAAATTTCTTCAACTGAGAAAGCTAGCAACTTCAGATTGTTGATTTCAATGGGAGTTGGTGATTACTTGCAATCAGGGTCTCGTCGGTTTATCAACATGATACGCCGTGCAGCCCCTGCACCTACCTACCTACCCCACCTACCACCGAAGCTGAAGCCGATTACCATCATTTTGACTGTGAAAATCAAACTTTATCTTAGATTGGTGGCAATTGTGTTTAGCGTAGGTGGTAGAAACCATACCTTCTACCACAGCATAGTAATACAACCAGTATCACGACCACGACCGCTCAGGAAGTTTTGGTGGTAGAAACCATACCTTCTACCACAGCATAGTAATACAACCAGTATCACGACCACGACCGCTCAGGAAGTTTTGGTGCGCGGCGCACCAAAACTTCCTGAGCGGTCGTGTAAATGACGCTTGGTTGTGTGCGTGTGCCGATTTAGGCGCTAGTATGAAGTTTAAGTACTGGTTGTATTACTAAGCTGTGCTTCTACCAACTAAGCTGAAGGTGTATGTAACTTAAACCTAAGATCTATTTTCGTGGTCAAAAAAACCGATGGTAATCGACTTCAGCTTCAACGGTAGGGCTCCAGGTGACCCATATGCTCGCTTGCTCTTTTCTCATATAATAAAAAATACACGATTAGACACTGCTTAGCAAGAATGGTGGCAATATAAAGAATACATAGCAAGGATGGCAATAAAAAGAATACAGTTGATATGAAAACCGTTATTCCTGTTCGTTTAAACAATATTTGTATGTAAGTCATACAAATATTGTTCAAACCGCAGTGCACACAAATTAGCAAAGACGCTTCCATGTGGCATGGACAGTAAGGACGGTGACAAGCGACGAGGCGACATCAAAACACAATTCTTTGAAATATGTAACAGCGGTTCAATGTCAATAGCGCTGGATGTCGCAACGCCCACTAATTGCGTGGATGACGCGCGTGCGGCCCGTTTGAACTCCACACATTACACGCAGCCTTGGCGCGATTCCCGGTACCATGGGAGACTGTGGTCAGGATGAAAGAGACTAGCGGAATGACTACTTCATTTAATGTATCCGTTACCTTAAGGTTGCATTGGAAAGATTGCTTTTAGCAATAAGGACGCCTTGTTGCCCATACATATTCTATAATTTTTTTTCTGTATGCTGACTAAATTGTTTCTGTAGCTTGTATAGTGTAAACAAAGCATATTCTATCTATATACAACAGATATGTCAACTGTCTGCCGATCTCATGAGCTGACCGCACCTCTACTCTGAAAAAAATAAAAAAATATGTATTTCTGGACAATTTACATAGCGCCACCTAGTTCCAAATTAAGCGCATAGCTTGTACTATAGGTATTAGGAAATTGATAAATGTAGGTATTTAAGTACATTTTTTTGGTAAATACATACTTATAATACATAGAAAACACCCTGACCAACACAAACAGACGAACATGTCTGTTTGTGTTGGTCAGGGTGGTCATACACTAAAATGTTTGTCTGGTGGGGGATTGAACCCGCGACCTCGGAGTCAAAGTAGCCATTGCTAGCCATTCGACCGCCGGGCACGTCGATGAAATGAAATGAATCTGGAACAGAAATTTTCGAAAATTCTGTAATAGACGACGTCATCTATTATAATAATTTTATTGATCAAGTTTAATGGGTATTAATTATGTGGTTAAAAGTTAGCAGTCGGTGTATTAATTACCCTAAAGTACGACACAAATTTGTGTGAATACTAAACAATCGTTTTAGTATGTTATTATATTATGGTATTAAAGAGAAGGCTTTGCAAATGGTAGAATCATACCTTAGTAATAGAACTCAAACGGTGGATGTAAATGGCACAAAATCAAATGCATTTGAGGTAAAAATGGGCGTGCCCCAGGGTTCAATTTTGGGTCCTCTCCTATTCTTGGTATACATCAATGATTTGCCTGATTTGGTAGAAAAATTTGCCAACGTAGTACTGTTTGCCGACGATACCTCACTTATTTTTACAGTTGCTAGGTATAAAGACAAAATTGATGATGTTAATAATGCTCTTTCTGCAATTTTGAACTGGTTTACTACAAATAATCTCCTTCTTAACTCATACAAAACTAAATGTATTAAATTCACGTTACCCAATGTCAGGCAAGTCCATGCTGATGTAGTCATAAAGGACACCACCCTAGTTTATGACAATGATACTGTTTTTCTTGGTATTACCATTGATTCAAAGTTGCAATGGGGCCCTCATATAATGAAACTAGCTCGCAGACTCAGTTCCGCAGCTTATGCGGTTAGGAGAATAAGACAGATAGCGGACGAGACAACTGCTAGGCTCCTTTATTTTAGTTATTTCCATAGCATTATGTCATATGGCATATTGCTTTGGGGTAAAGCAGCTGACATTGATAAAATTTTTGTATTACAAAAGAGAGCCATTAGATCAATTTACAATTTGGGTTCTAGGGATTCACTCCGTGAGTTATTTAAGGAGATAAACATCCTCACTGTCGCTTCTCAATATATTTATGTAAATATTATGTACGTCCGTAAAAATATTTCTAATTTTACAAAAGTATGTGATATAACTAATGTCAACTTGCGGAACAAAAACAAATTGGTTATTCCAAAACATAGACTGGGGAAGGTCAATAATTCGTTTGTCGTAAATTGCATCCGCTACTACAATAAGTTGCCGGAGTCGGTCCTGATTTTACCCGACACTAAATTCAAACAGCTTATTAAGACCACCTTATGTAAAAAGGCTTACTACAGGACCGACGATTACCTTAATGATAAAAATGTATGGCAAATTCTCGGCACAGGATGTGAAGCACAGGCGTCTTATCTTTACAAGTAGTATTGTGGATATACATATTTAGACTTTATACAATATGTATATACACTCTATACTATGATTTTTTTTATATTTTCATTTTTTTTACTATTTTATTTTACTTAATTTTTTTTGTTTTTTCTCTTATTTTGGTCGAATACCATTTTTCTTTTTATTGTAATATGATAATATTGTATGACTATTTAAAAAAAATGACCTATATTGACAGAGTTTCTTTCGGCATTTCTTCTCGTCAATGGTCATTCCGAAATGCTGGTAGATAAAAAAATATACCTAATTGTAAAAGACGTGTCTAAGTGCCCGCGAGGGCCCACAGAATAAATAATTTTGACTTTGACTTTGACTTTGATGATGATGAAAATTTTATGACAGTGAGTAATTTACGGTTTTTCGAAGTGGTCAGGTTGGTGTGTACGATTGCAAGTGACTACTCCATTCTAATCTACACGTGGTGCACCCTGACGATCGTGGACTCTACCACCGAAGCTGAAGCCGATTACCATGGGACTTTTTGATTGCAAAAATCAAACTTCAACTTAGATTTATTTATGCTACTAGTAGAAATGATGGAGCTCTACCCACTAATCTGAAAGTGCTTGGCAATAACATAAACGTAAGACCTATTTTTCGAATCAAGATAAATATCTTAATCGGCGGTAGGGCCCCAGGCGATAATGTCTAATGTATTATTTGCCAAGGCTCTGAAGATAGTGTGGTGGGCCAAAACATTCCTGACATGAATTAAAAGGTAAAGCCTAAATCTTAGAGAGAATCCGAGAGAGCTGTTTGTTGTTTTCCTATAAGGTTCATCAGGAATTTCTGAAAAGTAATTAAAAATAAGATAATAATTAACACCTACACCTACGGTAATAAAAACACTTCTTGAATAGCAGACTTTTCAAAGTGGTTATTGCTACACCACACCCCTTTGCGGAAAGGCACGATAGCACAGAACTTTCTGGTCTAGATATGATACCTAGTAAATAGTAGCGTAAAAAAATGTTTCTTTTATATTTTAAACTATAATTAAATCACTTGCTTGACTACTGAAGCTGCTGAATCAGTAGTTGGCCCATGTGGTCCGAGCGCTAGAATTTTGTTTAGAGACATATCTAAACATTTGGTCGACTCTTCCCGAGACCAGAGGGCTGGCCTATTTATCGCCCAGTGAATATATAGTCAGCCTTAATTAGTCTTTATTTTAATTGTTAATAAGTAGTCGAATTTAATGTATATTGATATTGATTCATAATTGCTTGTAGAGTAATAGAACTGTACGAGTATATATAGACTAATATGCTGATTATATATATAAAACAATAAATGCCGTTACTACTACATTAGCAAGACTGTCACTATAGGTGCTTATTTAATATTTGGAAACATTCAAAATTAAACAAAAACTTCTAAGAGTGTTTTTGCAATCATTAATATTGAATTCTAAAACTCCTTTCATTTCTGTTCATTCCAATCACATATAATTTTGAATATTGCAACCGATTATTTAAATTCATAACTATAGATATGGTATTGAGACAAAACCTGCCCGTCCTAACATACTTAGATGGACAAATCATTTTAATTTCAACCCACGCTTATAGTCGTAAATTACTTGTCTGCTGTATTCAGAAAGTTGTATTTAACTTGACGCGCTGAGGGCAACGTTTACATTTGGGATGGTGCCATTTCATTTTTATGATCTTGACCGAGTGAGACATTCTTTGTTATGGTGAATAACGCATCGAATCGTCCTTTTAAGTTACTAAAATCGTTTTACTGTAAAATGTCGATCGCAGACTAATTAACCGAATATCAAAGTTCCAAAGTTATACTAGTTGACCCCTGCCTACTTCGTTGGACGGTAAACATTTTTACGAAAAAATCTTTTCATTTTCGGGTTAATGTATAAATTATGATACTCACAAATAACATGGATTTCTATTGGTAAAATAATTTTATAAATCGGTTCAGTATATCCAGAGATAACCTTCTACAACCTCACAAACAAATTCACAAACTTTACTTTATTAGTATAAGTAGATTAATTGTGTAATATAAGAAAAAAAATTGTCAAACTTTTCAATAAATTTATTTCTGAACAACAAAAACTCACTAAACATGAGTGGGACTCAGGAACCAAAAAGGATTGACAACCCTGACGCACGTTAAACATTTTGTACTTTCTTATTATCACACAATTTTACTATATAAATAACGAATCTAATGTTTAGACCCTGATTCTAAACCTACTTATTAGTAGGTTATAACGAAGTAATTAGTTTTATTACGAACTTTTCTCCATTAAGGAACTTGAATAATTAAATATTTTTTTACCAAAATCACACTTGTCTGATCGATCGTATGTGAAATTTTATACAAATCGCCAAACCATTTTCGTTGAATTTGTTATTTCATAAAATTCTGACAGTTTGACTTGACTGTTCATATTTACCGTTTTTAGGGTTCCGTACCCAAAGGTTAAAACGTTACTGAGACTTCGCTGTTCGTCCGTCCGTCCGTCCGTCTGTCACCAGGCTGTATGTATCTCATGAACCGTGATAGTTAGACAGTTGAAATTTTCACAGATGATGTATTTTCCATTGCTGCTATAACAACAAAAATTAATATATAACTTTATACTAAAAAACAGAATAAAATAAGGGCTCCCATACAACAAACGTGATTTTTTCTGCTCGTTTTTGCTCGATATTGATAACGGAACAGGTAGACGCTTGAAATATTCACAGAATATTTAGTTATATATCCACTTTAAAAATGAATAATTATATAAATAAAACAAATATTTAAGGGGGGCTCCCATACAACAGACATGATTTTTTTTGCCGTTTTTATAGATAATGGTACGGAACCCTTCGTGCGCCCGGTTTTTTTACTCCGACCGCAAAAAAGGGGTGTTGTATGCCTGTGTCTATCGTGTCATAGCCTCCAAATTGATGAACAGACTTTAACGTGGATTTTTTTTTATTTAAAAGATATTTAACCGAAATTGTTCATATTTAATCAGTATAGTTTTTTTATTAAACACATGTAAGGTTAAGAAATCGCTTCCGTAATTCTCAAAATTTATAGTGATAGGGAGCGAGTCGGGAGACGAGATATTTTTGTAAACCATCATCACTATCATAATTATCAACCTGTATCTACCCACTGCGGGATATAGGCCTTCTGTAATTTTCTTTCCACCATACGAGATCAACCGCTTTTTGAGATCATCGGTCCATCCAAAAAATGGCACCTAACTTTGCGTCCTCTACTCCCAGGACTTTCCATTCCCATCTGCCATCGATAACTCGGCAGATATGGTCGGTTCATTGCCACTTCAACTTGCTGATTTTAAGAGTTATATCGACAACTCTGGTTCTCCGTTGAATTTTTTTGTTTCGAATGTGATTCACTAGAAAAACCACAAGCAAAGCTCTCTCCTTCGCTCGCTGTGTGACCTTTAGCCTGTAAACCACCCCAACGGTCAGCGTCCAAATCTTTACACCGTAGGAGCGTACGACTTACCCAACGGTAAGCAGTCATCGTAGCCTGTCATTTGCCATAATAATATAACAATCCCATGTAATAAGTATTCAGCATCTTTTTTAAGTTTGACATACAAACCTTATAAAAAATTAATAGAGACAATATGTTGATTTTTTTATACTTCGGCGGGTGGCAGTCAAGCATACGGCCCGCCTGATGTGAAGCGGTTACCGTAACCATATTAACGCTAGCAACCAGAGCTTCTTTGGTCAGTCAGCAGGGTGCACCGCGTGCAGGTGAAGTTGGCTTTGGTTCAGAGATGTTGATGAACCACTGACACCCCGTTTGATTTCTATATCGGCACCATTTCGTCTCAAAAATGAACAAATTGAAGTAATTCGCTAAGACTCTGTATTTGAGCCATACATAAAGTATTAATATCAATTAACACACACTGGCTTAATTGTGAATCGGGCGCGGTTCGCGTGCGGCGGTCTCTTTGTCGGCGACGCTGAACATCTCCTGCCGGCTGCTGCGTACGCGCCACTTTTGCTAACTGTCTTAGCTCTCTTCCTCGAAAAGCTTCCTAAAATACTGGCGCCAGTACGCCATTCAGTTCGCACCACTCATCATACAAATCTAAACCATATTCCTGCGGCATACGGTCATAATTAGTGAAACATTAGGAGATAGTTCTAGGGATTGCGGTATCACGGTACGGAGAGCGCAGATCCTGTGCCTGATTAATTGTTGCTTGTTCGTGTACTTTTACTAATGACTGATCCCATAAGTTCTTCATTAATTTTATAGATAATGTTTAGTGAGTCTTCATAAGATAAGTACACTACCTCTAATCTGTTTGAAAACAAATCTTTATTGTGGTTTTCGCATATAATGCGGAGGGATGGAAGACAATATGTGACAAAAAATGAATTTGATTGTGAATGGATATAATGAGAGAGGAAGACCAAGTAACGAGTGGATGGATAACATTAGGCGTTGGTTAACATTAGGCGAGCCGTACGCTTGTCTACCACTAGACATTAATAAAAAATCAATTTTATTAATTACCTACTCTCTAGTACGCAGCTTTTAAAATAAATAAATACATATTTTTGGACAATTTACACAGCGCCATCTAGTCCCAAATTAAGCGCAAAGCTTGTGTTATGGGTACTAGACAATTGATAAATGTACTTAAATACATTTTTTTGTAAATACATACTTATTTATAATTCATAGAAAATACCCAGACCAAGATAAACAGACATGTTCATGCACACAAATGTTTGTCTTGTGCAGGAATCGAACCCGCAACCTCGGAGTCAAAGTGGCCAATGCTAACCATTCGACCACCGAGCTCGTCAAATTTCTCGCTTTTGAAGCAGAATTACGAACGGCATTGCATTATTATATTATCAGTCGTTACTATTTATATTTTCATACAAACGCACCCCAAAACCAGTATCATCGCCGCCAAAACAAATAAAATATGATATATTAAAATTATACAGCTACTATCTTCACAATCGCTACTATCTTGTAGATAAAAATCACCGCTTTCAGGCCATCATCAATTCTATGGTTATTTGACAGGATTATAATTAGAAACCGTCCGGCATTATGGTTTGTCGTTTTTAATGTCGCTAGCCGGGTCCCATACTGCGCTCGCATTTCATTAACTCCAATGTTAAAAAATTGGGAGATCTCATAAACCGGCGTGATTTATATGGGGTCGGGAGCTAACGAGCCGTCGCCACAGTCGCCACTGCTCCGGACTCAGAGATCAGCCTCGCTTAAACAATCCTGTTTCACGCCACACACAATAAAACAAACGTATCAACTTGTTTTTGAATTAGATAAGGTTTTTTCATATGCGTAAATTGCACGCAAAGATTGCACATAATAATATGCATTACTTTTCCCTTACTAGATTTTAGAATTGCGTTATTATATTGCGAATCACATTTGAAGTTTTATTATAGCTTATGAAGGACATAAGCTTTTTTACGGTGTAAAGTGTGGGGGTTTTTACGCTGTAAAGTTTGTGTGGGGATGGGGAGTAAGCTGGTATTCACCAGAGCGTGACGAGAGTGTTACGAAAAGTGTGATCGGGCGAGGCGAACGGAAGTTGAGAGGAGGATATAAGTTAATAGATCTAAAAAAGTTTTACTTCACCCGTGTTGACTAAAGAACATTCGCTTTTTTGTAGGTGTTAATTATTATCTTATTTTTAATTAAAAGTATTTGTAATTAAAAGTAGAACTAAAATCAATTAATTATTGTTCTGTTTAACCAATGACCTTTTTATACAATGCAATGACATACGTATATATTAATAATAAGTCCAGCCAGTAACCTTGGAATTCACCTTAATTTATCACGCAAGCCGGAAATATCTTAAAATTGCAATGTGAATTTGGAATATTAATGAGTGACATTTGTTACAAGTGTATATTGATCGTTGCATGCACCGTTATGCATTATCTTAACGATCTGTTGTGCAGTGGTCGGCGTCAAAAGGCGCATAATAGGCTATAGATGCGGGCGGCAGATAAAGCGCAGGCAGCGCGGGCGGCGCGCGCGGTCCTCACTGTCAACTAAATTGTCGGGCGTTTGTCCGCCCTTACATTTGCAATTTACGACGGCTTTGAACTGGGCCGGCCGGCGCTTCACTCGGGTGGGTGATAACACTTTTTTACGCTTTCGATAAGAAGATTTTATTAAAATGGAATGATTTATTAGTGGTGGTTTAGACACTTGGATGAAAGAAGTGTATAGGACATAGAGATGTCGATGATTATACACCAATGCGATCTTAAACTTCTGCTGAAGTGGTTGGTTTACGTCACAGTAAGTAGTAGTACGTTTAATAGAAGTGGAAAATTTAAGTAATGGATATCGCTGGATTTGGCATGCCATTTTCTCTGTCTATCACAAAGGAAGAAAGGCGTGAAGGCTAATTTATTTATTTATTCGTTCAATGTCAATATGTGTCTCATGATATGTATACAAAATAATATGTACACTAAAAATGCTAATTGTTACGAAACAATAAAGTCTTTGCAGCATATTTGGGTTAGTGAACCAACTGTATACATATTTATTTATTACTAGCTGCCCGCCCCAGCTTCGCACGGGTAGAAAGTGGGGTTTTATTTTCCATCTTTTCTCTCCATAAAAACCTTCCTTATACCTTAACGAAAATATTACCTAAAACATAAATTTGCAGAATTGATAGAGCCGTTCTCTAGTTTTGCGATTTGCAATACTCATTTTTATTTATATAAATAATTATATAGATGACTGAATCACTCAATACAATAAAAATGTGTATTTAATTAAGCTACGTAAAATTATACACAAAAAATATAGAACACGTAACAATCATTTATGTGAAGACTGCGTCATACAGCGGCGTCTTTCTCAACTCAGATTCAATTTCATTAAACGGTAATGTTCATTTAATTTCATACAAAATATAAGTTAATATATACGAATAAACAATCAGCGCAAACGATCGAACGTTAATTGAGGCGGCAATCCTCGAGGATACTTTTACAATCTGAGAACATATTCGTTACATTATCGATGCAATTGTGGGCTACCTTATTGCGTAAAGGCGCCGACGCGGTGATTAAAAATTTCCAATATCCGCAAGAGAGGCGGCTTCGTCCAAGGAGGTTGTAAATTTGGCGAGGAACTGCACATAAACATGTCGCAGGTGCACTCTCGCCGCGGGCGTGCATTGTCCCTATGCATCGGGCATGGATGATGCCGGAGCACAGAGCGCCATGCGCCACCGCCTCGACACGCCCCAAATCTAATAAAATAATAGATAGATATTTATTTGCATAATTCAATTTTAAAGTACCTACAGTGAATCAATAAATTATTACAGACAGTTTACTTGTATATATGCAATAAGGCGGCCTTATTGCTGTGAAAAATTTAGGGTAACGAATTTGTGAATCGTGAATTTGTAATCTTAGTAACGAATGTATTCTTAGTCTAGATGCGCACTCACACACAGAGAAAACGAGTGCACGTGTGAAAATTCACCCTAATGAAGATCTCCGTATGAGAGAAACTCACAGAACTAATAATAAAGAGGATTATTATTAGTTCTGTGGAGAAACTAGTCATCTTTCCCGATAAAAATAGTGAGTGACCCGTTCCATTCAATTAATTAATTGACTATGAGTTTTAAAAGTAAATCTATTCTTGTTAAGGAAACTCAAACATAGAATCCTAATATCACAGACTAATATACCCAAAAAGGTTATGGTTCCCATAAAATTATCCTTTGTTAATCCGAATATTGTGCACCCAGTTTTTATATTCATTGACCCATCGTCATTTTAGAGTGATCCGAGCGTGATATCTGCGAACTGTTTTTTACCCGTTGCCACCTGCAGTCGCCGAGCAAAAACGAATATAAAATACAATATTTTCTGTCACAAGCGTTATGATTGAAGGTGCTGTCGCTGATTCAAACAAAGGGCGACAGATAGTCGGTGCCCAATGCCCATCAATATGCTAATACCACGTTACATCTCTCGAGACGATTCCGAGCGTTTTTGTGGTCGTGCCCAAATTGGTTTATTTGTTTTGTTACGAGCATATTTCTTCATAAGTGCAGTTTGTTTGGTTTGCGGGGGCGAGCATATGGAGTGGTGAGGGAACAAAACTTTTTCATTTCAAATATGTATTTTCAAAACATTTGTAAATTGTATCCATAAACACAATATCGTAGGCATTTTTATGTAGGTCTCAGATTATATAAAAACAAAATGGTTGTCTGTAAATTCAGTTTACGAAAGATAATTTTACGTGATAATATAAGTTATGATATTGTTAATCGTGGACAGAGGTATGTATGTATGTAGGGCAAGGCAATAAATAAAATAATTAAAGCTTGTGAAACTTACCATGTATTTTCCGTACTTGAGACACTGACATAGAATGACAACTATAAAAACAAAATGTATCAAAAATATAATATTCGAATATAAAAAGTAAATACTATAAAAAAGTCTACAAAAAGAGGTCTGTCGCCAACATGGCGCGCCCCGGTGCAGAGCACCAATCTAAGGAGGCGACAGTACCTGTGCACAGTCTTCTTGAGTACCCTGCTCTAAAAGTAAGGGTACCACTTTGCGCACAGGTCTCCTCAAAGGTCCCTTATTTGTCATCACCTCGACCACCCGAACCAATCCGTCTGGTCCAGGAAAAAATCTTGAAATTCTTCCTCTGGGCCAGGTTCCTCGAGGTAAATTTTTGTCCACCACCAATACTGGATCACCCTGTTTGAAATGCGATTTTAATGTGCCGGTATGTCTTGGAATTAAGGTAGGTAAAAATTCATTTAGCCATCGGGTCCAAAACATCTCAGCCAATCTCAGAACTTTCTTGTGGTTCAGCCGGCGGTATAAATCCACATCAGAGCAAGGACGAATAGCTTCAGTGGATGGCGTACCCAATAAAAAATGAAAAGGTGTTAGTGTTTGTAGAGTCTCTGGATCTACTGGCACATGTGTAAGTGGGCGCGAGTTCACTACAGCTTCCGCTTCCAGCAACAAAGTTGCCAGCGTTTCCTCCCTTGGGGCATTCTGTGTTAGGGTGGCGGAAAGAGCAGCCTTAATTGATCGCACCAAGCGTTCCCATGAGCCACCCATCGTAGGTGCTGCTGGACAAATAAATTTCCACTCTATCTTGTGGTTGGCTGCGAAGTCGAAAACATCTGCGAGCTGGTTGGCTGCACCGACAAAAGCGGTCCCGTTATCCGAGATAATCCTAGATGGACATCCGCGACGAGCAATAAATCTCCTGAGAGCCATGATGGCTGCGTCCGCAGAAAGGCTTCCAACGATCTCAAGGTGAACGGCTCTCGTGGTCAGACATGTAAATAAGGCCACCCAGCGCTTTTCTCGTCTTCTTCCGACAGCGACTTCTATCGGGCCAAAATAATCGAGACCGGTGAAAGAAAATGGACGTTGATGGTGAGATAGTCTATCTGCAGGAAGATCACCAAATCGAGGCGTAGGTGGAGGAAGGTTCTTCTTAACTCTACAAAAACAGCAACGTTTGACGACAGACCTGACGTTAGGGCGTAAAGCTAATATATAAAATTTCCCGCGCAGGAGGTTAACCACGGTTTCGGTATTACCGTGACCAAACTTCCGATGATAGTGGTCGAGAAGTAACCTCACAATTGGGTGTCGACCGTCCAAAACAATGGGGTTTATATCCTGCGCGGGGGCATCCAAAACTGCACAAATTCTTCCGCACAAGCGGATTAAACCGTCTTCTCCCAACATCAAGCTTAAGCTTCTAAGCCTCCCTTGATTAGTTGGGGAAAGACCTGCAATAAGACTTAAGAATTCATGATTAAACGACTCCAATTGGGAGCTCAAAAGAAGGTGCCGTTCCGCCTCCAAAATTTCCTTAGCCGAAAGAGGTTTCAAATTTTTATGAAAAACTTTGGAGACGGCTGACTTTGATTTAGAATTTTGAGGCTTTACCAATAAAGACCGAAAAACTTTAGCACAATAATGTGCCCGAGCGGTAGCCCTTACCAACCGAAGCCATTGACCGAAATGTGAATGATTTGCAACTACCGGAGATGGAACTTTTGGTTGTTCGGCTAATAAAAAGGTTAACGCGTGCTCTGATTTTAATTCTTCAAGCACGGGTGGAGGGCCTGCCGCAGGCTCACAAGGCCAATCTTCCTGGGAAGATAAAAGGAAATTAGGGCCAGTATACCACCGAGAGGATGAGGACAAAGAGCATTGCCCGCGTGTGGCATCGTCCGCCACATTCAATGCCGATGGAACATAACGCCAATCGGCAACATCCGTAGTTTCTAATATCTCTCCCACACGGTGAGCTACAAACGGCTTAAATACGCGGGCGTCGCTTCGTAACCATTTTAAAACTGTTAAGGAATCCGTCCAAAAATAAACTTTAGAAGCAACTATACGATGAGCCCCTAAAATATAAGTTGCGAAGCGAACTGCCATAAGAGCCGCCTGCAGCTCTAGCCTTGGAATAGATACAGGTTTTAAGGGAGCTAGACGAGCTTTTCCACCTATGAGCGCTAAGTGTACTGTTCCGTCTTCGTGAAGAAAACGCCAATAGGCTACACACGCATAAGCTAGCTCACTTGAGTCGGCTAAAACGTGGAGCTGACTTTCCACAGCAGATTTGGTTCGGTAACAGCGAGCTAATGAAACATTCGAAGAAATTTCGGCCAAACAATCGAACCAGGCCTGCCACTTTATTTTCGCAGGAGTAGGCAGCTCATCGTCCCAGCCAATACCCATTCTCCAAGTTTCCTGGAAGAGGATTCGGCCTGCAATAACTACAGGCATTAAAAAGCCAAGAGGGTCATATACTTTCATTAAATGTGATAATACTACTCTTTTAGTTAGATTGATAGGAAGTTCTGACGTCTTACGAAAATTAAGAATGTCATCTTTGACATTCCAGGCCACCCCTAAGATCCGCACCTGAGAAGGAGACAGCATCGGTCCGAGTCCAACCTCGGGAGTATCGACAGCCCTCAATTCTGTCTTTATTAAGGAGAGCGCACTAGGGTTATTAGATACCCACGAACGCATTTCTAAACACGCTGCCTTATGGACAGTAACAATGTCGGCTGCGAGACGAGCAGCAAGTTCAGGACTATCAATACTACCTAGGTAATCGTCCATGTAGTGGTCTCTGACAATGGCCTCGGCTGCTTCTGGATATTTACTCTTATGTTCCAAAGTATTTTTATTTTTCAGGAAAATGGCGGTGCATGGACTAGAGGTGGCGCCATATATCATAGAGCACATTCTATATTCCTGTAGTGGCAAAGATGGATGATCTCGCCAGAGAAAACGCTGTGCGTCTCTGTCCTGTACTCTTATTTTTGTTTGTGGAAACATTTCACAAATATCTCCATTAAGAGCAATTTTACCTTCTCTAAAACGCATTAAGATTCCTAACAAAGGTTGTAAGAGGTCAGGACCAGGGAGCAAAAGAGAATTTAAGCTGATCCCCGAACATCTTGCTGCTGCATCATGTACGAGCCTCAGTTTTTGTTTCTGCGGATGGTATACACCAAAGTGGGACAAATACCAAAGATTGCCTAAAGGAGGCGTATTTGTACAAAGCTCTGCATAACCTTTTTCCAACATAGCATTTACATAACGTCGGTACGCTTCAGCATATTCTTTGTCTCTTTTGAATTTTCTCTCTAAACTAAGGAATCTAGATAAGGCCAAATTATAACTATTGGGGATAGAGGTAATGTCCGCTCGCCAGAGCAGACCAGTTTCAAACCTGCCCGATGGAAGACGTCGAGAAGTTTCCTCCAGTATTGCCAAAGCTCGTTTGTCATTGGTGCTGTGTAAATCTTTTTTTGTAATTCCAATTGAGTCGAGACGATAATGATCTTTTATTAAGGACTCTAATTCGGAAACTGAGCTATGGTAAACAGATTCTATAGGTTTACCTGATACACGCCCGAAAACCGCCCAACCCAAAGCAGTTTGAACGGCTACAGGTTGGTTACGAGAGCCACGTCTAATCTTACGCGGTAGGGATAAATGCCAATGGTCTATACCAATTATTAGCATAGGCTTTGCTTCCTCATAGCTCAACTCGTTGACAAGATCCTTAAGATGAGGGAACTTTGCGATATCTACAGCACGGACGGCTTGACTTGTAACACCTAAATCGGGGATAGAGCGGACCCGTTCTAATTTAAAAGTCTCTGCGGAGTACTTACCCTTGATATCGATATCAATATAGGTAACCTCTGAGTCTTTTGCGAGACCACCCATACAGTTCACCCTAATGCTGCCTTTCGGACCTTGAGCTCCGATCGTATCAGCTACCGATTGATCAATTAGAGTGACTGTAGATCCGTCATCTAGTAAGGCGTAAATGTCCATCTCACCATTTGGTCCCGACACAGTCACTGGTAGCACTTTCAGCAATGATTGCGGAGGAGGAGATGGAGACTTCAGGTGCTCTGCAGTGCTGCCATGAGCATGAGCTACAATTACCGGTGCAGTTTCGGGCTCCGGCTCGGGCGATGCACTGTAATGAACAGAATTTATTTGCGATTTATGAAGCAACTCGTGGTGGTAATTACTAGCCTTGCAGTCTTTTACCCCGCAGTTGCCTTTACAAATTTTATAAAAATGTTTACCCCTTTTTAGACACTTTTGGCAAACTTTATTATTCTTAACCCAGTACCATCTATCATTCACAGAAAGAATTTTAAACTGCTCGCACTTGACCACTTCATGGCCGGTGTTGCGACAGTATAGGCAAAATTCAGCAGATGGCGGTAACTTTGACAGCCGAGTACTGCTAAAATTTGAGGCAGATGGCGTCACTTTATCTTTGGAAAATTTTTGCCTGTATGGGTTTGAAGAGGTTGCATAATAAACGTCATCATCGACGTTAGTGTCAGAGGCGGCATTAGTGGTGACATGCGTGCGAGCTTTATCTATAGGCTTCGGACGCGAAATGTCATCGATAATGCCAAACCTCAAATGAACCCGAGACTGTTGCGTGAGAAAAGAAGACAGAAGCTCTAATTTGAATTTAAAACCAGAGTCGGAATAAATAAAAGCATAATCAACCCATTTCTCACGCATCAATGGGGTTAACTTGAGGAGTACACTATGGAACAGCTCTGGAGAGGCGAGGAATTCCACAGAATCTAGCATCTTTATGGTGTGGACACAGTTACGTACTACACATGCTAGCTGGTGGAGTTCCTTGCCACCATCCGCTGCAGACAGTCTGGGCATGCTCTTAACTTGTGATACAAGATGATGTATCAGAAGTTCGGGCTGACCAAACTGCTCCTGCAGCGCGGCCATGATCTCTTCTGGATCGTGTGACAAAGCCAGAAGAGAAACAACGGCATCACGAGCTGCTCCTCTAAGGGCGTTATTCAGCCGGCCTATATTTTCCGTCGCCGAAAACGAATTTTTAGAATTTAAAAATGAAGTTTTAAAAGTTAACCATTCAAGAGGCGAACCGAAATATAGGGGCAGACTAACTACATTACCTGCATTCACCTTCTCACTCTTGACCCGGGCGAGATCACTTATGACCTCAGCCAACTTCAAAAAATCGCTAGGTTGATTGTGGGTAGTGTCAAACACATTTGAACGATTAATATAATTTTGTTTACAATTCTGATCGTTTTGTGTACCTAACATGTGTTTTGTTGTAAATGAGTTAGGCGTGTAGTGCGAAGCATCCAGCGCCGGGTGCTGATGAAGCCGGCCGACCTCGTTGCAAGCTTCCAATGCACGAGCGCCTAGCTGAGGCGCGGCATCGTTGTAGTTTCGACTAGTAGTCGCGACGCACGGGGTATACGGTGCAACGGCAGCACCCCCGCGCATTGCGCAGGTAGGTGATAGAGTCGCTGACACCATGCATATGTGTGGTGCCGTAGTCTGTGTGTGCAATTCGGAGGGGCCCACTGCGAACTGTGGGTATCCCCCACTGGACGTCATTGCTGCAAATGCTTCTGGAGCCGGCGCGAAATAGGGCGCGCGCTCGCGTGCCGCGGCTTGTATGCCGGCGATACGTGGTGAGCTTACGCGCTCGCGGTCGGCTATTTTAGGTGCTTCTTGTACATCCAATGCCGGCTTGACCGACGCGATAAAGGGCGCGTGCTCGCGCGCTGTACTGCCGGCTGAATAGCTGACAGCGCCAGCGCCAGGCGAGGCCACGTGCTCACGTCCGTCGAGTAGCACTGGGGTACCAGCACTTGGAAGTTGTAGCGCAGGGGCGTGCAGCGTCGATGTCATCTGTCTCTCAGACAAAGCGGTGTTAGTATCATCTACCCATTTAAGTAATCTAGAACTCCTATATGACTGGGAGCTGGCGGCGTCATCAAGAGCCGCTAATTCAGCTTCTAATTCTAAAGTCGCAACGGCACGCTCGCGCTCAGCGGCGGCTTGTTCGCGCTGGGCCTCCAAGTCGGCTAAACGACGTGCATGTAGGGCTTTCGCCGCTAGTCGCTGGGCTCGAAGTGAGGCCGACGAACGATGTGAACCTCGTTGCGAATCGGGGTTGCTACTGGCAGGGTTAACACTAAGCGATACGCCAGCGGATACTTCTAAAGGAGGAACATTTTGATCCGCACAGGCGTCTTGAGCCGTTGCCATACCTCTTGTTAAAACCATTTGGAAAATATTTTAGAAATTCGGAATTTGGAAATTTATTACAACTGGTAAAATGACCGGTCGAAGGACCAATGTTAATCGTGGACAGAGGTATGTATGTATGTAGGGCAAGGCAATAAATAAAATAATTAAAGCTTGTGAAACTTACCATGTATTTTCCGTACTTGAGACACTGACATAGAATGACAACTATAAAAACAAAATTTATCAAAAATATAATATTCGAATATAAAAAGTAAATACTATAAAAAAGTCTACAAAAAGAGGTCTGTCGCCAACAGATATATTACATTAAACTAAAACTAATCTAAAATCGAGCTGAATATTTACTAATAAAATATTTACAAAGGGGTAGAAAGAAAAAGAAAGAACAGAAATAAAACAAAAATTATAAGTCCCCCAAATCGTTGCCCGTTGTTAACGTACCAAGAATGCTGGCAGCATTACCTCGGTGAATAGCAATGCTAATCCTCTGAGCAAGGTAATGGCCAGCCCTCTGGTCACATGAAGCCTCGACCAACCTTCCGCATATCTCTTTAAAAAGATTGCGGGCTGATGGACCCCACGGCCCTAACGTCTCTACCCCAAACGGCTCAAATATGTAAGTGTTAGTCAGTCCAACATATTTGCGCCGTTTGAGTGACTGCTGATGCCACAGCCTTCTATATATCATATATATGATATATGTTAAATACCTTATATAATATATGATACATAAGAAACCATCGGCTGATGGAGTGGAAGAGTGCCTCTCTATTGCTTGTTCCGCGCTGCAAGCGAAAGCGCATCTCAGGAGTAACGTGACAATGAGTCATGCTTTTTCGGGCATTCACCGATTTATAAAACGTTATCACTATAAAAAGATGTAGGTAAGTCAAATTACGAATGGATGTTTTCCGGTTACGTTTGTATATCTGAACCGCCCTTAATGTGTTGTAGTGTATTGTAGGGTCTATTTGCTGATTCATGAGCAAGTTCCGTCTTAACGACGCACTAAGTGGAGCAACAATGATGCAGCAGAGTGCGGGACGCGTGCGAGACGTCGCCGACTCCAGCCTCAGATCAATTTGTACTTGCGCAATAATGTCATGAGGTTGAGTGCGTGTGTTTGTCCGCACGACCACACTAGCTATTACGTTGATAGCACGCCAGCCTTCCATTACACGTTTACAATCGTGTGATAAAATGTCTCTTAATAGAGACTAAAGTGTTGTAAGCACAAGCACAAATAAAACCATTACAGAAATTTCTTTATCCCGTTTCCTACTAGCGTAAAATGTAAAATTGTCTGTAAGTAATGTAATAAATGTGAAAGTTTAGATGATTAGATGTATGTTACCTACATAAATTCAAAATAGAAGGAATTTGGCGTACAATTTTATAACCGGGATTAAAAATAAAATATAAATAAATAATAATAAATATTTATGGACAATTTACACAGCGCCATCTAGTCCCAAATTAAGCGCAATGCTTGTGTCATGGGTACTAGACAACTGATAAATGTACTTAAATACATTTTTTTTGTAAATACATAGGTACTTATAATACAAATAGTAAACACCCAGACCAAGACAAACAGACATGTTCATGCACAACAAATGTTTGTCTTGTGCGGGAATCGAACCCGCGACCTCGGAGTCAAAGTGGCCATTCTTAACCATTCGACCACCGAGCTCGTCAAATATATTTTGTTCAGATTGTTATGTTCAGGAGGGAGGGCGAATCTACTGATATTTGGATGTTTATGTAGGTATACCTCAGCGTCAGAGAAGCTCGATGGCGTCGTTGCGTGGGTCCGTCTAATTAATCACGCAAGTTAAGCAACATCGACTGTATATAGATGGGTATATTTATCTCAAGCTCCTCCGTGCTTCGGAGGGCACGCTAAGCCGTCGATTGCGGTTGTTGTTACTAAATTACAGTCCTTAGGCCAAGTCAGTGACCTTTAGGCGGCTTGAAAACACTGGCCAACCCGTAGTTGAGCAGCGTGGTGGAGTATGCTCTAAACCCCCTCGATTGAGAGAGAGATCCGTATCCCAACAGTGGGATGAATATAACCTACTCAATCGTGCTATAAGGAATTTGGATTAAATTTTTGGCACAGAGATACCTAGTTAGTTAGGATCTAAAAGTTGACACACAGGCGTCGTTTTCCCAGTCGTTCACGAAGCCGTTCCCGCGGGCGGAAGCTAGTGTTTTATAAAGAAACAATATAAACTAACACAAACATCTAATAAATGGATGTAATGTAAACATTAACAATACATATCAGCCGTTGAATAGTTGGCGCGGTTCACACGGGGCCGCTCTCAGGCTGGGTCGAGTGAACATTTTGACACTTCCAGGTGTCCGATTTTTTATGGTCGCAGACAATAGAGGAGGAGTGTTTACGCAGGCCCACATCTGGGCGGACGAAAAAACTCGCCGGACCTCTCGTATGAGCGCTAATGAGCGCGGGTTATACGCTGGATATTATACGAGCATTCCGTCCACGAAGGGAACGAATAGGTTGTTTATCGTACGAGTTACTGCCACTAGTGTAAACGAAGCACAGATGTCTGTCGGACAAGGGCGCGATTGTCGCGTTAACATTCAAGTCCGCGTAACATTGAACTTGTCCCATAAAAAGCCCATGAAATTAGCAGTAAAGATAACTCGAGAGGGGTAGGTTACGGCCTCGAGCATTAAACAGTGTCGATTATCGAAGAGTGAGAAGACACAGCACTGCTTCGGTCGTTCTAATCTAAATAGCTTCATTATTATTTAACTGCTACCGAGTGCTACCTAAATTACATACGTCGATGATAATAGACTTACGTGCCTTTATTAACAGGCTTCTCAGGAAATTTTAAATCCGATCCGATCCGAAAATTGTTTTAATCCTAATCACAATATAATAAATGCAAAAGTTTCAGCATTTGGATAATAATTTGTATCCATAAAAGGCAACTGTTATTGACTGATCTTAGATCTATCAACGCACAACTCAAACAACTGGATGGATCGGATCGAATTGGCTTACAAGTAGTTTAGACGTAGGCAATTAGGCAGGGAGGATTTTTTAAAATTCCCTTGGGATACCGGGATACGCACTTTCGAAGTCATGGCCAAAACCTAGCAGAAAAACATAAAGAGAAAATTTTGAATACACTGAATGACTTATCAACGCCGAGCAGACTACAAGCGGACATCTTAATTAAACTGCTAACTATTTCATAGCAAATTTCCTGTGTACTCAAGTCCAATGTTCGGAAGTCCATCTAGCGTTGCAAATAAAAAAATCATAGTTAAAATTCGAGTGCGGATGTGAGAGCGGATGTGGCAGTTTCTTTCCGCGCAGTTAGCGCCTCCGTGCGGCAATTGGCAAGTTGTTACCGATTTACGACCCACTCTAAAGTTTATTCAGCACGATTTTGGTGGTCCATTGTGCCCTGCCCGCCGCCCGCTCGGGATGCCTCTACGGTTTACCGGCCTCTCGAGGCCTTTTATGGCGTTTCGTTTTATTGTCTCTTTATTTCATTTGCATTTTCGAACAAACTATCGTAAACGAGATTTCTCAAAATATCTAAATTAAACGTTTGACACGACTTTTCGATCGAGTCCAAGCTGTATGTGATAAATGAATTGGAGGGCTAGTTGTTTAATGTACAATTTAGATTACGCATGAAATGTCAGTTGGATTACGAATGGTAATTTTGCATACGTTTGGTGTATCGTCACCTCTTTGTCGGCGCGCGCGGCTCTCAAATGGGCCGATAAGTGGCCGGCGGGGTGATAAGGACCATCTCGGCGAACGGTAGCTGAGTAAACGGATTTGTCAATGTACCGTCAACAACGAAGGCGTCGATGCTTCATACACTATTCAAAGTACACATTTGTCTGTTTGCTTTGTACCCAGGTTTGACATGTTTGTTGGGACAACTGTAAACAGTTACTGCACCCGATACTCTCGAGGGGATTAATGTTGGGCGTCAAAAGACAGGATGTTCGCTCGCGACAATCACCTATGTCCCATGATTTATTTGCCGTGGAGTCAAACTCTGTTATCGCTTATCTAATGTCAAATATATTATTACATATGTATTTATTTATTTACATATTCGTATCCTCAGAGAAGTGCTTTTGGATTGTGTTTATTTAGGTAGCTTTCATATTTTAAGAAAATCAGAAACTGAACACATATTTACATGAAAATGCTAACAATAGTTTATAATTACTTATATACGTCTTATTTAGTTTTTGAACTACCGAGAAACTTTTTTTTTCTTTAACAGTTATAAAATTGAACCTTTGCTAACTGTTTCTTACGCTTGGCTTCTGTTGTAAACTTTACTACGAGCGAAATCATCATTTATTTGTAAATAATTTGTCCTTTATTTTGTTTCAAAGCAAACTCACAAATTGTTATATTGGGTACTTTGAGTTTTACAACACTAGCTATTGTGTTCATAGCATAGATAAGTCCCAGACGTTTTGTTTCTCACGGGCGTTTGAGTGGCGGGACTATGCGGCTGTCGGTACCGGTGCCACGTAAGGCAGTAGCGGGCACCATAAAGTTTAAATGGGGCTAATTTAGTTTGTTGTTAATTGAGCTTCTGTCCGCGTTATCTGGCGGCTGCATTAGCGGCCTCCCGGCGGCCGCCTCGCAGCCTCCCTGATAACGCCTGTGTTATGACTGATGGCCCGATGGCGAGCCCGAGCTGCTCTCGTAGGTGGCTTCACTTCACTAAAACCGGTCACGCATTTATCTTTAAATGTTACACAAGAAATTTCGGATCATTATTAAAACAGAGAACTGTGACAATGTGTTAAATATTTACTGTTGTTAAATTTATATTTTTTGCACGTGCATCTAGCGATTTATGTTGTTATGTTGATGTAAGTTGGCAACCATAATATACCACCTGCCTATTAATACGAAATCATAGTAGCATAAAGACCCTTGCAATATGAGACGCATCATTACCCACCCTGTTTCTTGAATTATTTAACTTTGTAATACCTACATTTAATTTCATTATAGCATAATGCATACCTAATCGAACACGCAAGTTTAGCAACGTTGACCATAGCCACAGAATAATATACTCTCCATAGCCATGGATGGGTTTATTTATCTCGAGTCCCTTCGTGCTTCCGAGGGGACGTTAAGCTATCGGTCCAGCTGTTGTCATAAGATGACAGTCGTTAAGCGACGTCAGTGACCTTTGGGTAGCTTTAAAACACTGGCCTCCGCCAACCCGCAGTCGAGCAGCGTCGTGGAGTATGCTCTAAACCCATTCCTCTAAACCTTCGATTGAGGGGATACCCGTATCACAGCAGTAGGATGAAAGGGTTGACGACGTAAATTGCCATATAGGATAAAGTGTCATAGAAAGGGGATACAATACAATAGGCTAAAGTACTTCTAAAAAGTTCCAAATATGCTTATCGCCTATCCTTTGTAAATATTTCAAAAATGAGCTGTCTGACCGCATGAAGTGTAAGATTCCGTAATCTTCTGTTTCCAAACTAATGGCGTAAAAGATAAGAATGACACAAAAATTTCATGTGTTAGTCAGTATATGCATATTGCTGTTCACCAATTTAGGGTAACTTTTACTCTTGTTTATTCCATAGTCAAGACTTTGCCACAGTGCAGTTTTAGACAGTAATTGCATTTTTTTTACACCATTACCAAACTAATACGATGTTAGGTTAGCCTTCTGTAAAACTGCTCAATTTATGACTTAAACCTGTAGTAGTAGGTACAAGTTTTGAAAATTACACTTTATAATTATTACGACTTAGTTTATTTTGCACTATATATTATATAAAACTGAAACTATAAAAATATACAAACAAATAGTAATATTTAATTATTGTACAATATAATAATACTCGTAATAATATAATTTTGCCTAACTTTGTTTACTTTAGAATTTATGACATTGTAATCTTATTTTGTACATTAGGAATATGTGTTTTAAAAATAAAGAACACAGTTAGGTAGGCATCCTAATAATGAGTAACATGTTTATGTTATATAAGGACCCGACTTGGCTTCGTCCATGTGGACAACAAATATTGCTCGTGGGTAATAAAATATAGTAGTAACTGATGCTACAAGCAGTTAGGCAAAAGAATTTATAATACAAACAAAAATACAAATCTTCTCTTTTTATAGCATTTTTTTTATATTAGCACATTTAGCACAGCATAGTGACTCCGCTTTACCTGATGGTAAACGAAAAGAGGAGCCCAAATTGCAGCGGCACCTGACTAAAGACTACAAATACAGTGTTCTGTCAGTTGACACTGCCATACAGGGCCATGAGGTTACTTCTTCGCGCTTCTTTTGAAGGATCATCATAGTAACATGTTGTATTTGTGTAAATTTAAATCTTTCGGAAGACATTATCTAAATTATAATCAAATCCGCATCAAAATCCTTCTCATGGTTTAGAAGGAGTTAGTGTATAACAGCTGACAGACGCATAATCCTTCAGCTTCATTCTGCACTTCGCCCGCGTGCAAGTTGGATATCGCGCAAACTTTTGGCCATCCTTCGGGAATAGTAAATTTTTTCGGCATAAAAGCCTTTTATGCCTATTATTTATTCTGAACTTCTGATATGTTGTATGCAAAATTTAGTTAAGGAGTGGTATAAACAATCCCATTTAAAATATTAGTAAGGATTTTAATAAGAATACACAAGCGGCGACTTAGAAATAAATTTAAAAAGAAATAAATACTGTTAAGTGTGAACCCGGGATATCCATTCGCTTAACGTGCGCTTACTCGGTTCTAACCTCTCTGATCATTGCTACCAGATATAAAAACGTCTCATAGCCTTTACATTCACCGCAGTCCTATCTTAGGTATTTATTGAATGGGCGGCCTCCGTCCAGCCTCCCGCCATCGTCCACTCCGGCGGGCATGATAAGCACCGGCGCCAGATGTATCTCAGTTTATGACACGTCACTTTACAGCCGAACAAACGGGTGCCAAAAGCCCTCGTTGATCGACACTTTTACTCCTATCACTCAAATTTACAACGACGATAAATGGCCGGGAACCCTCCTCGATCCTGTTTGGGTGCCTGTATTGTACCGCCACAAGATTCTTACCGGGTGTAATATTATTATCACCTTCTTTGTTCTTATTTTCTTTTGTGGTTTAGAATAATGAATATACAAAGTGTACCCAAATTTGTAGATGCTTTTGTAAAAATGGGCAGTTAAAATGTAGCAGCATTTTTCATTTGCCTATTCAAATACAACAAACAAAAACTGAGTCTGTTTAGTAAGGTAAATTATATTTATACTTTTTTTATATAAGTTAAAATCCATGGTGCACGGCAATTGAGCTTCACTTGACTAGTTATCTCTTTGGCTTTTAATGCCTTATTTGCCATATTGCTGCCTCTCACATTGCTAAGAGGGGATGTCAAATTCTAAAAGCTTCTTACTTTGATTAAATTCGCTGTGAGTTCCAATGCCGTAGTCTTACCCCCGGGACTGCAATCGACTTCATCGCTCATTGCCTTTTTTGGTGGTCGCCGCTGTTAATCCTGGTTACACAGGAGATGCAGTGGTGGGAACGTGTGGTGCGCCCCCGTCCCGGTTTTTATATAACGTCGCGTGACCAACAATATATGCATAAGGTCCACCTAATGTAAAGCGGAGCCCGTGGCCATATAGCCACATGTAATACAAGAAGCCTCTCTTTCGCCTGATGTTCTTTCGCTAACGAACAGGGTGCATCACGAGCAGATGATTTTGGCTTTGTCTTTTAAGATAGACCATCATTTGAAATCACTTACACCCCTAAACTATACAGTTCGTTTGCTCCTTCAGAATAACTTTCTCATTTTTCAGCAACTGAAAGAAAATGTTTCTGAATATGGGTTACAATTTATTCTCCTCAAGTTATGACATATTGACAAACATTAATCATAAGTTCTATTTAAATGTATAATGCACAGATTTTTAATAAAAAGTTTCGCCGAAGTTAAACGAAGACCTATTTGTTTATGATGTGAAGTAATATGAACAGAAACCTAATGACATGTTTGTTTCAGGCGTATGTTCCCGTCGCTCCGGATTTCTCTCGCCGGCCTAGACCCTCGCGAGGAGTACTGTGTCTTCCTGGAAATGTCGCTGGTGGGACGCCGTCGCTGGCGGTGGGCCGGCGGCGCGTGGGCGGCGGCCGGCGGTGCTGAGCCCCAGTCCCCCAGGCGACTGATGATGCACCCGGACTCTCCTGCTCCGGGACACCACTGGACAGCCAATCCAGTGTCTTTTAGCAAACTGAAACTGACTAATAATACGATGGACGCACAAGGCCATGTGAGTATTCTGTACTATTTACTATTTTTATACAAATATTTATACTTACTATATACTTAAATACTAAGTATAAATGCGAATGTTTGGATGGATTGATGTTTGGTATTCAATGACGCTAAAACGGCTGAACAGATCTCGATGAAATTGACGCAGAGATTGATAGTATGAAATAGCATATAGGCTACTTTTTATCATGGAAAAATGTGCGGTTTCCGTGATAGAAATGTTTTTTTTTCACAGAGAAATAGATTTTTTTAGAATAATCTGTTATCCGCTACTGTCAAAAATTCTGTTGTATATACCCATTTGATCAGGCCGTCACCTAAACATAAAAATTTGGAGAGTACAAATAATGAAACAAAATATTTTAAATAAAACCCCCACTGAAGTCCACGCCTATTCTCATCGTTGTTTATTTCTAAAAGTGTTGACTTTCGCTTAAGAGCCCTATTACATTTGCACGCGGACGAGCACTCGCGCAGTACTAAACCCGCGAAGGCCGCCGGTGCATCGTTTTTTGTACTAATTTTGAAGAGTTATTTATCGTTTTTATTGAAATAAGATAATAAATTCATGCTACAAAGTTTATTCATCATGAAGTAACAATTATTCTGGTATAAATTTTGCTCAATAATATTATCGTTTATTCGAGAAATTAACAGTTTACTTAAAGCGATTTTCGAAGTTTTTTTGGTTAAAAGAATGTTTTTTTTTATATTAAATCAATGATATTTCAAAATTCCGAGGCCGCTATGTACTATACGACTATATAACAAACAAATTTGTATTTTTTTTATTTCATTTGTTTGGAACAGTAGTACAATCCAGGAGCTCAAAATAGTGAATGCGCGCATTTTATGAAAATCTTTCTCTGCAATTTTGGGTTTATTTAAAAAGTTAAGCAAAATTTACAAAAAGCGAGGCCGCTATGTACTATGCCAATAGCTATTCTGTACTATTTAATAAGTCAACATTGTTAATGTATTTTTGTTTCCGAGATCAAGAACGCCAAAATTGGCCATTTTACGCAAAAATCACAGTCAAAATGTAATATGGCTCTTAAAGATACAATAAAATACAATATATGTATTTATTGCACAAAAAGAAAAAAAATACACCAGTGAAAAACTTTTAGTACTAGTACAAAGGCGGTCTTATCATCGAGCGATCGCTTCCAGACAACCTTATGGTAGAGGACAAGTAATATGACTTTAATTTCATAGGAGGTGCCGCGCAAATATTATTACTATTAATTACTATGCGTAACATTTCTTTTTTGTATGAAAGGGGGGGCAACGGGCATGTGGGTGGTCCCCTGATGGAAAGCAAACACCACCGCCCATGGTGATCAGCAACACCAAGGAGTCGTCGATCGGTTGCCAACCTATACTTCTTCCATTCTTCTTTTTTGTGACCTCACTCACTTGGAGAAACACGACAACCCTGAAGAGAATTGTTATTTATATACTCACATACAAATAACAATTCTCAAGCAACAAGTAACATTTATAAAAATACTTACATGCTAAATTATATAAATAAATATTATTTCGAAAGAATTATTATTTAAATAATGGATTACGGCCAACTTGCCATAATATTATAAATATTAAAAAAAGCTCTTCTAATCTACCTACCTAGGCGGAGGCAGTAAATGTTTCCAATTTTAAAAAATATTTAAAATAAATTTGAAAGATTTTCCATCCATAGTTTTGCTTCATTTCATTATGCATTAGACTAAAATATACAGTGATACAGACATATTTCCAGTTTCCGATAACGATGATAATGATTTGCATGTTCGGCATGTAGGAATGCACCCGAGACGGGTCATTACCAATTATCGAGAATTCGTAGCCATTGTACCTTCTTGACTCATTAGAACTATTATCTTGAACAGACATTATTATGCAAAATAACTTGAGCATTACCAGACGTTTCGTATGAGAGACCTTTATTTATCTGTGTAGTCCAAATCAGTACTTTCCAATATTCTCAAATGTAGTGTGTAGGTACTACATACTTACTACATTTGAGAATATTGGAAAGGAAGGAAAAATAATTCTATCATATGCCTAGTTATATATGTTAATAAGGTAGGATAGTTATGTTGACGAGCTGGTGGTCGAATGATTAGCAATGGCCACTTTGACTCCGAGGTTGCGGGTTCGATCCCCCACAAGACAAATATTTGTGTGCATGAATGAACATGTCTGTTTCAGTTGGTCTGGGTGTTTTCTATGTACTATATGTATGTATTTACAAAAAAAAATGTATTTAAGCATAATATCAGTTATAGTTATAGTATGCATAGTACAAACTAAGCATAGCTTTGGGCTAGATGGCCGAGTGTAATTTGTCCTGGAATATTTATTTATTTAATTAATTTAATTACCTCTCTGAATCTGTATTCTGAGAATTGCTTCTCAGAAGTAGTAACATAGCAAGTATAATTAAAATATCTTTTATTATTTAAACTTGATAAAAAATTATTTGGTATATAATCTTAATAATATAATAAGCAATATCTTTTTGGAACGTTTGCACGTTTTTATTTGTTTTCAGTCCGAGTAAAGTGTGCGTTTTTAAATTAAATCTTTGTTACCTAGTTTAGTTATTCATTCAAAAAACAATATGGAAAAATATTCTTAGATGAATATTGAACTGTTTTATTTAATCAAATGCAAACAACAAAACCATTATTTACTTACATCATACGTGAGATAAAAAACGGAAGAGTCTATCATGGTTACCTTCGAATTTAAAGCTAAGACAATCGTGACTATGCCTCACCATCTACTGCCTACATACTTTCAAAGGAAACGCCTACCAAGGAACCACTTCCCCGTGAATACGGTCAATAAACAACAAACAATTTTGAACTTTATTCCATCTCTCATAGATATCGATACTCAATAACGATCCTTCTTCGTGTAATGCTATAGGGCAAAAAAGATACAGATCACACGTCGGTGAAGTAAACTAGATCTTAATGTATGGAATAAAAGGCGAGTTCACACTGTTCGTTAAGTCTTTATTATTCGCCGCAGGAGTCTCGGAGTACAAAGAAGTCTATGAGTATTTCGTCACTGGAACAAACACGCTGAAAAGACATTGTGTTACAAGACTTTGGCGCGGTAACTGTACTCTTTTACGCGCGGCGTGTTTAGACAGGGTGGTTGACGCATCGATTAATGACGCCCGAGCTCGGGCCTTCTATGGAGGTTTTATATGCACAGTCTGTTTATGATGTCTGTTTGGAGAAACGCAGCCACAGTAATGAAAAAAGCATACAAAACTGTCGTAAAAAGTGACAGCTTGGTGTTTATTAACGTTAGTAGAAAATTGTACAGATGTCGTACTTTTGTTTAACTTTATAGTTTACATGAATGCTGTTTCAATTCGTATAGAATTTTATCAGGTCGACAGCATACAAATATTGTAAGTTACATGCAATATTTTAAGACTCCACTGGAAAAACAATGAATGTCGCCTTTTTACTAATCTAACCTAACTCTCTGTTAACCTTTTGGGGTATTAATGAAATTAAATTATATATTCATTTATTTCACATTTTAGTATTAATATAAAACATTATCATTAGTATATGTATGAAATTAATTAGTTAAGATGTCAAAAATATTATCAAAATTATATTAAAATAGAGTGTCAATTCAATAAGTAATATGTCAAATAAAATAGCAATGTTAAAAATGAACTAATAGTAAATTGTCAAATTCACTTAAGTGTCTTTTGTTATGTAAATATAATTTATTATAGTATGTCAATTATTATGAATCATGTCAAAGAAACTGATTATAGGACGTATTATTTTATAAAATAAATCAGAATTGAGCAAAACTATCATGGTCTGTTGTCATAGTTTAATTTATATTTCTTAAAAAATGAGTATGAATTTAGAGAAATATAAACTTTTTGACTTTAAAAACTGTTGTCTCTTAATAAACATTTCTTATTATATATTGTTTTTCCCGAGTAGTTTTCATTTATGAACTAGCATAGCTTTGAACCTTTCTGTTTATGGTTTGTGGATGTGAACACTTATGACACGTTGTTACCACATTTACTATCATAACAAACTTAGTTTATGGTTATCAGACACGTTACAAAACATCATAACATGTATTATGACGGGTAGGGACGGCAAAAACCGTCGCCGCACGCTCCACTGCGCCTCGAATATGCTTCGGCGGGTTTTAGAGGCGCGCGGGCGTGAGCCCGACGGGCGGCGTCTTTGAACATTCACCTCAACAATGGTACTACTACTGAAACACCGTCAGCAGACAAATTCGCACAGAAAACGTTCGCTTGTTGTGCACTTGATTCGGATATTAAAAAGGATCTGCCACCTGTGATAAAAAAATCTCTATTGAATCTTCACCCTTTTTGTGAGCAATTTTTTTACCAGACACTTAAGCTTTTTGTATAAAATAAAGTTTTGAGTATTTAATCACTGAATCAGTAACGTAACATCATTGTAGTGAAATTAAACCTATAAAAGTTAAGATAGGTAAGTACATAAATTAATATTTTATAGATTAATTCAACAGACTAAGCTTTCAATTCTTCAAGCAGTGATGTGTCATTCTCGGCATATGGCCAAAATTGTCACGACAATTTCCAAAATCGGATATGTTAATAAAGCTTCGCTTCGTGTAATGTTGCCGGGAAAGACTCTTCTTCAATCGTACGGCATATGAAATAAAATAAAATAGATAATTTCTTATTTATGACAACTTTTATTAAATATCACGCTACTGTGAACTTAACGTTGAACTTTAATATCCTTTCTATAAGCCATTTTTAAATCCTTTATTTTTAATATCCTTTATTTACCTACCTACTATAGAATTTATAATGTGAGAAAAACTCAGAGACTTTACATTTCTATTTATAAAAAAGTTACGTTTTGAAAACATGTAATTTTTCAAGATAATTAATTTTTTTTAAATAATTAAAAAAACTTGTCCTTTTTTTTAGATTTTTCGTAGCCATAGAGAGTTCAAAAATCACACTAAGAAAATATCTTACAAGTATCAAAAGATACTATACAAAAAATACAAAGCCACAATTCTTTAATTGATATATGTATAATAATTTTTACGTATACAATATTAGTATTTTTTTTAATTATATATTAGTATTTTTATATTTTTTTAACATTATATATGTATAGTATACATACATTAATAGTATAATGTTAAAAAAATACTTACATTGAATCATTAGTAAAACAATAGAGTAGTAATTGTGAAAGGTTTTTATATAACGGCAGCTAAGTTAGAGTTTTTATAAAAGCAATTATTTTAGGGTAGAAAACATGTGTAAGTTGAAATTTAATGACACATTAAGGTTATCGGGGCAGATGATCGTTTGGTGACGGGACTTATTTGTGGGTTCGATTCCGGCGGGACATGTAACACACAACCCCTTGTTATCTGGCATATCTTTGTCACGCTGTTGCGTTAAACTTTAATTAAATGTGAAAAGATGTAATGTGTGTGGCCGAGTAAATTTAAATGATTTGAGGTCTGTGTAATCCTTTATCAATCTATAATGGAATTCCTTAATTAAGATAAGATAAATACCTATAAGCTCTGATTTTATACGCGTGCGATTTTTAGACTTAGTTACTGATTTTTCTACTTCCATATAAGTTTTATTAGGTTATATTATTATACGAAACTTTCGTAAAAATATCTAACTACTCGTAACAGTGAAAACTGTATTTATTTACTATGTTTGTATAGATATCGAATATAACTATTTTTTTATAACTAATTGTCAGTTTATGTCATATCATTATTTATTAATGTTGTTTTCCTTTTTTAATATGCGAACTGTCTTATCTTAAATTTATTTGTTTAAAAAGCTTGAAGCCTAGGCTAGGTAAATGTACGAACATTTTCATTCCCGTATTAAAGACTTCAACGTGTTTAATAATTTCAATGTAACACTTTAAGAGTTAGTTTGCTCAAGAAAATCTTTGAAAGTAGGTAATTTCATACACGATTTTAAATTTTTTTTGTACTACATCCGGCAAATATTAAATATTTTTTTATACCACATCGGGCGGCAGTCAAGAATACGGTCCGGCCCTGCTGAAAACGCAGCAACAGCTTCCAAAGAAAGGAAGGATCCTTTCTTTCTAATAGCGTAAAATGTTGCTAAGATTGTTTTTTTTTTTGATAACAAAATTAGACCTTCTTAATTTGAAACATTCAAACGAATGTCCCTCTAAAGGTGGTATCTAAACCACATATTTGCCCTACTGTACAACTTGTCTACGAATATTACATAAGCAAACCGCGGACATAGCTAGTTCTTCATAACTTTATCACTTCAATTAAACTAAAATGTTAGTAAAGAATTATTAAGATTGACTCCATTCTTCACAAACAAAAATGTATTATAAATATTACATAATAAGTATTAATTGCTGTATTATGATGTTACAAAATGATTATTAGGTTTCTGTAATAAGAAATTCAGTAAGTAATGTAAAATATTAAAACTTTACACAACGTTACGCAAAAAACTTCTAAACAAACGAAACGATACAAAATGCATCTGTTTAATCTACACTTCAATCGCAATTGATTGAAGACCTCTCAACTTGATGAACGAGCTTCCGAACGCGGTGGTGCCTTTACTTGCCTATGTGTCAGTCGTCCGTGTCACACAAACCTCAGAAACCAGTGAGCACATTTATCGGAGCTGATTTTTATATCTATCTGACGATCGAGGCCTAATAACTTTTTTAATATTAACCTTCTTTGTCTTTCTACTTTCTACTTTGTCTCAATTTAATAATAGTAAGTATGAAGTATATTGTAGTTAAATAAATATTACTGGTCAAATTAGACACGGCCATCTATTTATGAAAACTGCAAAATACCTATTCAGTAATTTTGGAGATCAGCTTGCGTCCGCGACTTTGTTACCCACTTATACTGTACCCGTATGTATGTATACTTATATATATTTAAAAAAAAAACCCTTTCTTAACGAAGCCTTATGTTATAATAGCTACGTTTATGCCAAATTTTAACCCGATCCGTCAAACGGTGTGAGCTGCGCGTTGATAGATTAGCCAATAATGGTTGTTTCACAGGTAGCTAGGTATGACATTAGCAGGGATCATCTAAGGAAGGAATTTTGAAAATTCAATAGCCATAATTTAAAAAAATATAATTAACATCACAAAATCAATACAATTATTCCTAGTTTAGAATTTTTATTCAAAGTTGTAAAATATAATTAGAATCTAAAAATATGTAATTTCAATTGCTTTTAGTTTACAAAAAAAAAAGTATTAATTAATAGACTAAAGTAGAGTAGTTCACCCGCACCGCGACAGAATTTTGCATTTTTTTACCCGCCGTTGCTTCTACCGTTTAGAACATTCGTCTGATTCGAATAATTTTATGGTGGAATTGACATATAGGTAACATAATCACCCTAAGTTATGGATCTATTTAGTTAGATTTTATGATAAATTATGACTTTTAATGGTAATTTTATTTGAGAACTCGAAATTTTAATGGAATTTCGTAGGCAAATGACAATCTAGCTTTCTACTTATTGGTGAAAAAATATTTAAAAATAATATCAGCAGTTTCAATCCATCAAGTAGTAACAAACATTCATGTTATCCATTAACAAACAAACTTATTTTAGGGTCGGCAACGCGTGATATCTCTGGTGTCGTGATGCTGCGATGACTGTTTGCCAACATGCAGGTCGTGTGCTTGTTGGTGTTAAAAAAAACATACCCAACATTTTATTTATACGTATCTAATTGTAATTGAATGTGTTTCATGGAATAAATTTTTATGTCATTTAATTCTGAATAAACGACTTTTAAACTAGAAAGTCAAACAAGACAAAATTAACATAAACAATATTACATAATTTAAAATATTACAATTATTATTATAAACAGAAACAACATTTTACGCAACTCTTCCTCTGCCAATTTTTTTTAATGGCGGCAATAGTTCAATATGTTTTCTTATTGGAATTTCATGCTCGTGTTCAATAACTTTTTTTATCAATTTCAATTACTTAGCTTAGGACGACTTCTACTGGAACAGGTGTATATACCCTTTAAAAGAGGACTTAGTATCTACATATACAACTACTGTTATTGACGAAATAAAAATACCTAACACCAAGAAAATTCTACGTATCGCAAGTTTCCCCAAATACCTACATTTAATAAGAATGTTTTACTTTTGAAAATTGTAGACTTGTGGCTATGGTTTAATGAATTAAAACATACCATGTGCCAAGTCACAGTATAAGAAATAGTACAAGTCACAGTACTCCCTGCCGCTCTCACAAGGCGACCTCACCTTCCTTCTGAGTTGAATGTGGAACCGATCGCAAGAATTGCTACTATAAGTATTGTATTAAGAAAGTACGTTCGTAGTATACTTATAATCTGTTCTCAGCTGAACTTTTAAATGGTGAAATGCCGCGTGTGACCAAGTAACAGTGAAAAAAAATTGGTTGTATTAAAAAAAGTCGGTTTACGGATGATAATTTTACGTGATAACGTCTTAAGAAAACATCAGCAGATGGAATGGAAGAGAGATGCGTCACAAGCGTAACGCTTATGCCTCTCGCTTATACCGCGCTCTCGCTTGCACGCTCGGCTCAGGCGGAACATGACAACGAGTCATGATTTTTCGTGCGTGCAGCCGGCGTCCATCGATTTATAATACGTTATTATGTCACAAAACGGTATGCCACTAGGCAGACCTGAAAACTTCATCTCTTACTCCCAAACTAGCTTCTTCCCTGCAAACTTTACGAACGATCGTTAACATTCGAGCATAACGTAATACATACATATATAATAACGGCTGAATCCTTACGGCTTAAGGCACTTACACAATGTTACAGTGGCGCGACATTGTAAAGTGGCACATGCACTTGTGAAGTAACGCTGCAGAACCGTGCTGGGTCACGTCTCTAAAAAATATACCTTTTTGTCCGTCTAGACAACCTTATCTCCAAAACGTCTTGTCATATGTTTGCGGAACGAGAATTTTATTAGAAAAAAGTTAAACTGTATTTTGTTCCACAAGGCAAACATTGCGGAAGTAAATGTGGGTTTGTTTTACTGTATTGGGCATTGTGCTGTCATAAATTGACGTTACTGTTTTTATATTTTTATTGTTTTTGTTAAGTGTATATTAACTACAAACATTATTTATCTGTGGATATTATCTGCAGATATCTTTCGATATATGTCGGTCTGTGCTCAAAGATACTTTATATACGGCTAGCTGACCCTTCAGACGTTGTCCTGCTTAACTATATTGAATTGGATAAGATTTCCGCGCAACTTTCTTACTTTTTCTTTTCATAAGAACCTTCTCCTATAATATTCTTCTGCAATAACAAGTGCAACGAAAAAACAATGAAATAAATCGGTCTAGGCGTTCACGCGTGATCCCATGGCCAAGGGAAATAGGGATACATTTTTACATATAAGTATAGAGAAAGATTAAGTATAAAATAACTGCCCTGTGTCTGTTAGTCCATTGATACAGGTAGTGATGTTGACAGATATCTGCGCCGTCACAGATATCTCATCGTATCTGCTTATTGTATGATTAACTTTAATAGCAAACAACTGGGAGCCTACTCCGAAAAACAAACCGGAAGTTTAGGGCCAAAGTACGAATCTTTCCATTGCGCCTGTGGATTACTGACTTTTCGTACGCCCTGCAAGATGAAATAATTTATTGCTATCTATCACAATAAATATGAAACATTGGCACTTATTTTCGCGAAGACACTAATAATTGTGTTTATAAAATCTTAACCCTAAGTTCAGATTCGGAGTCATCAGATACTGCCCTCCTAGCTGAAACCGATTGCCATCGAATAATTTAATTCCCAAAAATACTCTTCGGTCTTAAGTTATTGACAAACATTTTTTGCTTTGTCGGTAGAGCTTCAGGGTTTTTGTCAGCTAAACTAAATACAATTTCGCTAATTTAAGTTGAAGTATTTATTTTCGCAATCAAAGCATTATATGAGAATCGGTTTTAGCTTAGGCGGTAGGGCTCCAGATTTCTGTACGGTACGATCGAATTGAAAAATTCTTTAATGTATTCCATACCCGAATGTTAAATGTATATTAATTACTCTAATTATTTGCGATATTAATTTTATTGTTTTCTTATATCAGATGGTGTTGACGTCTATGCACAAGTATCGGCCGCGTGTGCTGGTGGTGCGAGCGCGCGACGTGCCGGGGCTGGCGTGGGGTGTGCCACAAGCCGCCTTCGCCTTCCCTGAAACAGAGTTCATCGCTGTCACTGCTTACCAGGTAATAAGTTATAACTACTATATGGCGTAAGGAAGCGCTCGTGCATTCGTCGTGGTGATTCCAACTGAAAAACAGCATTGTGGCAACGCCTCAGATATTCTGAAGAACCATTGTGACGTCAAACAACCTGTAACCTTTATTGTTGTTTTTGTAATTTTAAGAGAGTGATATATATATTTTTATACTACGTTGGGTGGTAGACAAGCATACGACCCGTCTGATGTGAAGCAGTTACCGTAGCAATATAAACGTTCGCGACATGAAAACTCGCTCTGGTGACCTCACTCACTCGCTTACTACTACTAGTTGCTACTTTAGTTAATTTCATATTTTTGCAAGAAAAATTTCCGCCGATTCTAGGCGAAGAAAAGAGGTAGCAAGTTTATTAAATCGCAGATATGATAAGGCTGGCCTCATCAGGAATCTTTTTCTAATGCAATTAAGTATGGGTATGCCATATCTATAGAAATATTATATAATCATTGGTTTTATAATTTTTTTGAGTTAACAAATACTGTAGGGCTTAATAATCGTGTAAGACACTTTTTTTTTTGTTTGACTATAAACATATGCATATATGTATGTACATATACATAATGTATGTAATCTCTTTATTATACCACAAAACAATACAAAGAAAAATAGACAAATAAATTAAACAGTATAAAGGCGGACTTATTTCTTCCACCATAGAGTAATTGAAAGTATAAGGATAACACAAGATTAGGTACTTATATAATGAAATATAATACATATTATGTTTCTGTGCAAAAGAAATATATTTGATTTGTTTAATTTTATTTTATAAATTTTTATTTAACTTTATTTCGGAAAATAGGAAACTATTTTGAAAATTGTATGTCTGCCAAATCTTTGTTTGCTATGTATACATAGATTAACTGTAGGAGATTCCTATATGTAGATAGATACGATCGGCATAATATTATAAATTCCACGAAACCGTAGTAAGTTTCTACGAACATGCTGTGATTTCGCACTTATACGCACGCCCGAATTTTTTCACCTATTAAAGGCGCCAAAGCTTTTATGTCAGTGTTTTGAAGACATACAAAAAATGTCAGATACGCCGACGGCGACCGAACACTCAAGTGGTCATTGTATTAGATCTCTTAGCTAAACAAAAGGAACTAATTTCGAGGTTTGTCTACGCTTCGCATAGTCTCGTATTGTTCAGCTTTGTTCGGCATTGCCTCCAAGTGCGAGAATCCGTAAATTCGAACAACGGTTAATTTAATAACCGTTTTGTATAGCACCGATAACAAGTATGAGTAATACTAAGTAGTTCTGAGTAGTATAACCATATTATACCGGGTATAATTTGTTTTATCTAGAACCATTGTATTAGCAGGCCTTGTGATGACGTTATTAGCAGTGTGAGGATGATCAGTCACTCATAAAGTTTATATGCGATAATCCACTTAAATAGCTCTCTCCTGCGGCCCTCCCGCTGTTTGTTTCACGAAGCCGACTGCACGAATTGACGGTCAGCGCAGCGTGCTGATTTCTTGCATAATCCCGAGCCGGTGATAATTAGGTCCAGCAGCGCGGTCTCTTTTCTCCTGCGGCGTTCTTCATACAGACTTCAGCGAGGCGCGAATGCTCTCCCGCCTCCATTTACTATAAATAAAGATCGGTAACTTTGAGGGATTATCGGTGAATTGTACAGATAACGGGACTTAGCAGTGGGCAATGGCCGGCGTCGTATCATTGCGCATTATCCCTGGGTAGCCGACCGCTCGCCGACTAGCTCATTGTTGCGAATTACCAACGAATTAGAAAATCTCTTTTAAAAACGCCGACACGTTATTTGAAAGCGTAACTAGGTGGCACGCTACTTCAATTATACGCGTACAATACGTCCATAGTGCACACACAAAAGGCGACACAGATCTTTAAACAAAATTGTAACTAGCCACGTCACCTATTTTTACATCATCACTGTTTGTAAATCTCCACCCGATAATTTTGGTCACCGCAGATAAATAAAGCAAATTTACACAGACCCTAATTACACATTTCTAAAAAAAAACTGGCGACAGTCGCCAATATGTGAAATAGTCCCGCAAAAAGTAAAAACGACCACAAGTTTGCACCGTGACGTCACGGGCGACAGGGCGGGCCAGGGGTGGCGCCTGGCACTTGTCAAGCACCCCGTTTCTTAACCAACCGACTCAAAAAGTACACTCTAGACATCTAACAACAGGCTTTTAGCACTCCTCGCTATCTCGGCTGGCTGTTCGGTTATCTGGTGGAGCGTTGAGTAAACGGCACCCGCCGGCGCCGCCTTATCACGCCATGTAAACAATAACTTACAAATGACTTCACGTATCGCCGTGCAACTATTTGCGGTTAGAATTTTGGCAGATAACTGTGGCGGGCCTGCACATGCTTCAGTTCAGGGTAGGCGTTGACATCACTACAAATAATTGCTGTACTGATGAGAAAATTAAAATTGAATATCAACGATGTAGGATTGACTCCTATATAATACATATATTGACTAATCCTACATCAGTGCGGGCAAGAATGTTTTTCGACCTTTACCGCATCTAATCACTGACTGTGTCTCTTGGATTAGGGTACCATGGAGCTGGCATATCTGAAACAGATATTAGCCCCTATTAAAAAAATATTAAAAAAATAAGAAATACTAATTGCTGTCTTAAAATGTCGCTGTTACTTACGCAAATTGTTTCAATGTATCGTGTTTCGCGTTCCGGTATGCGCTTAGCAGCAAACGTACGACTGCAGCGCTGAGGGCGTAGGCGCCGGTCCTCCGGCACCGTACTGGGTGTTCGCAGCCGGGATATGGCGGTGGCGACATGCATGCACGCCACGCTAATTGGCCTGTCGCCAAGCCACATCACGGCACATGTGCCACAATTATCCCTATATGCGGGGGTTGTATGCGGAAACGGATGTTTAAATGGCATTCTCAAAACAAGATAACAAAATATCCGTAGGAAGCTTCAAACGCTCGAAATCATCTTAGAGAATTATGTGGCGTTCTGTGTTGTTTTTTAGCAACTAATAATTTTAACGGGTTATTAGTAAAAGTACTAATCGGTCTTTTTTTGTTCACAGAATGACCGGATTACTAAGTTGAAGATCGACAATAATCCATTCGCTAAAGGCTTCCGTGCCTGCGGGCAGTCCAAATGTAAAAGGAAGAGCATAGACACGTCTTGTGACAACAACGCAGAGCCACCTAACACCGAGTCCAGTGAAGTCAAGCGTCCGTGCTCCGACGCTGGTTCCTCATGTTCCGAAGAGGGCAGCTTGCGATCATCGTCACCTAGATCACCACCTTTAATTGATTCTCCCACTCCCCTTGTCAGTTCACGAGATAGCTGCAACCCTGTAACTCCTCCCCCTATAATGCCATATCCCTCTGAATTGCCATATCTACCGCTGCACATTCCCGTACCTTCAACGGTTTGGCAACTTAATGCGATCCAAAGCGGGTTTCCGTGGGGTCTAGCCTTGCCCCCGCCGCCACCGCTAGCGCCCTCACCTCCCCGTGCGGCACCAGCACCCTACCGTCGGAGCAAGGGTTTCACGATAAGTGCTCTTCTTGGAGAAGGCTGACAGAGTTACTATATTGTAAATAATTTAATTTATAGTATTTTTAGACATGTTAGATATAATACAGAATATGCTGTTTAAGCACCACGCTAGAGCGCTGACACAGACCGTTGAAATGGAAACCATAACTTGTGATCGGAGGATATGTTTTAACTATCACTATGGAGATTATAAAGTATTTTTAGATCACACATTTAAAATGTTATTTAGGTAAATGACGTATTATTTCTAAAAGTGGTCGTTTTCAACAATACCGCGCAGTAATACCTATTTGAAATGTTGACCTGGGGGCCTACCGATTAAACTGAAGCCGAATCCCATCGAATATTTTGAGTCCCAAAAATTGGTTTTAGGTTAAGTTATTAACAAACAGCTTTGTCGGTAGAGCTTCAGGGTTTTTACCACCTATGTCAAACACAATTGTCACTAATCTAAGCTTGAATATGTACAATTTAAAAGTCCGATGGGAATCGGCTCCAGCTTAGGCGGTAGGCCCTCTGAGTGCCTTACAAATTATTGTTTTTTTGAGAGAGGAAAAAGAACATTAATTTACTTTCCTGACTCTGTTCTTTAGGTCTATTCATTATGATTTGTTATTTCAATGGTGCCGCTAGTGCGCTGCATACAAGATCTCGGCTATAACATCTCATTTTTTTTCAATATATAAATTATGTAAAAATCAACTCTCATTCAAATAGATAATACTGATGCAATCGCACGGAATGCAGAATCACAAGGCAAAGGTACCTATGTATAAAGTTTCAATATAATAAACCGCTGCACTGTTATTTTAAAGGGAGCACTTATGCACCTACCTGCCTAACTGCAACTACCTACGTTGCATTAAAATGCATAATTTTATTATATTTATTCTAACCGAATCGTACGGATCGAGAGATCAGAGAGAATCGAGAGTGTACCTCTGCATTGTGACATTCGATCACAAATGCCTGTCTTACGTTGAAAGGAAAGCCCCCCGTTGAAAACGGTATATGTAGTTTTATATGACTATGTTTTGACCATAATAATCAACTCTTGCCCAATTCATTCGCATTAGTAATTAATTATTATCAAAGTAAATTTTATTTTTTATAATATTTCCTATTTAATATATTTTTATATTGTGATTTGTGGCGTTCAATCTACACACCTACCTCGTAAATTAATTATTAAGAATTTTATTTTATTGTGATAGCAAATTGTGCCTTACAAAGCCAGATTGTAGATTATTTAGATATCTAGGTATGCTCATACAGTAAATAGAAGAACTAATTGATTGCTGTAAATAATATTAAGACCGCATATCCAGAAACATTGTGATCCAACATATTTCCCCTATCAAGTCAGGCTACAATACATACGCAGGAGTTCTTGAAATGTAGATTTTCACATTTAGTTCGATCTCCATAATGCAACGTATTAAACACATGAAAGAATTACTTTAATAGCATAAAAACTTCTCAAGATATGATGATAACTTATAAAATCTCAATTGTGGACTTTCTCGAAAACGCTTCATACAAAAGACTAGTAGATTACGACGTGCCACGTTTCTGTATTGTACCGTTACAATAGTCATAGTAATTTTTTTTTGTTTCTCCAATGGTACTATATTTTTTTATTATTTCATCCCTATAAAATGGACTTTGTTATACCATAAAAACAAGTCGGACAAGATCGCGGATCGTGCTAGTTATGTGTATTTTATGATATTGATACATATTTTTTACAATATTGGAGCATTTTCGGTATTTACTAAGACCAATTTATATTTATATAAAACAAATTAGCTATAGAGACGACGAAATTAAAGAAAATTGTCACCAAGTCTTCATAGAAAGTATCAAGAAAATAGAATCAAGAAGAAAAATAGTATGGAAAATAGGTGATGGAGTTGTTAAATAAGTAAATTTCATATCTTGTCTTTTGCCAAATGCCAATATTCCTTTTTATCATGAAAAAGTAGAAATAATCCTTGATAAATGAATATTTGTATCTATATTACTTCAATGTATATTGTATGTTAGTTTGTTTTCTATGTATTTCTGGTCTAACATCTGAATGCGCTAACTAATACTTTGGTAGATTAGAACAAACCAGAGACTGTGTACCGGAGAATAGTTATTGTTCTGTCATAGTACCATTGCTTATTCTGTGGTAGTATGTCAGGTAAGGTTCCTGGGGCCCTACCGCCGAAGATCATGCCGATTACCATCGGATATTATGACTGCGAAGATGACACTACAGCCCCCTTACCACCAGCTCTTATTGCGATTCAATAACTGAATAGAATGCTTATTTACACCAATGAATAAGCGACTCTATTCAATTTGAAATAGAGTCGCTTATTCATTGGTATGAATAAGCTTTCTATTCAGATATTGAATAGCAATAAGAGATGGGGGTAAGGGGGCTGCTTAGATTGTTGGTTGTTAGATGGATGTTCAGCTCAGCTGGAAGAAATCCTATAGCTCTACCGACTAAGCTGAAGATATTTGTTTACTTTAATCTAAGACCAATTTTTGGAACAAAAAAAAACGGCTTGCACTCCGGGAGTGCCGGCAGAAGTGAAAACTTGAACATTAACGTTGTGCATTTTTGAATATATTGGAATGGTTAGGGAATAAAAGTACTTTCATTTATGTGATAAAATATAATATTCATTTATTGCGCTATCGTACTCAAACATGACAATTTATATTAAGTACATTAAAACTAAACAGCAGGAGCAGGCATACATTTTCGTCGCGCGGTAGAAAGAGAGGGGGATATTACTTCCTCTCCTACGCCGCCGCGCTGGCGGTCTACTCTCCCTCCGTCTTACGAATTTTCGATCAGGTCCCGTGTACTGACGCGAGTTTAACATTTTTTACCCATCCCAAAAAGTGCACAACGCCGCTAAAGAAGTTTTCACTTCGAAAATCGACAGTAATCGGCTTCTGCTTCTGCGTTAGGGTTCCTGCCCCCCTAGCCAAGTGTAATTCGTAGCGTAACGAACGTTAGATAGATCACGTGACATTTGTCAATTCGAACATTTTAGCATGAGCTCCACAGTTCAAATTAGCGATCGCTACGCTTTTCTACTTCGCAAACTGCCATTTGGCTAGCCCCCCTGATCCCAAGATCACGTTACTAGTAGGTACATTATTATAATAGTAAATTCACGAGTCTGAGCATCAAAATTTATATAATCTAACGAACTATGTCATATAAATATCACACAATGTTTATAGTAGGTAAATGTATGTAAATTTAAGATATATTATTTTTACTTAAAAGTACTGTAAGTATAATGTGTTTAGACTAAGACCGTGTTACGAGTACATAATGCTTATTATTTTTTGTAACTGTCTGGAACAATGCAATATTGTAGATACTGTAATGTAAAAAGCTACAAAAGTATATGTCAAAGTTAATTGTTTAAGATCATATACATACGAGTACGATACAAACATTAATTAATACAATATAAATATTAATAGTGAAACCCTGGTTTTATTTTTTAAATCTAATATATAAAATTCTCGTGTCGCGCTGTTTGTCACCGAACTCGTCCGAAACGGCTGGACCGATTTTTATGAATTTTTGTATGCATATCGGGTAGGTCTGAGAATCGGCCAACATCTATTTTTCATACCCCTAAATGCTAAGTGTGATCCACGCCTAAATATTTTGTTTTATTTTATTGACAAAATTTATTCGGCATCAACCCATAATCATCCCACTGTTGGGATATGGGTCTCCCCTCAATCGAAGGGGTTTAGAGCATACTCCACCACGCTGCTCAACTGCGGGTTGGCGGAGGCCAGCCTCAAGCCGCCCTAAGGCCACTGACTCGGCTTAACGACTGTGATCTAATGACAACAGCCGGGACCGACGGCTTAACGTGCCCTCCGAAGCACGGAGGAGCTCGAGATAAATAAACCCATCCATAGACAGGCTGCGGTCGACGTTGCTTAACTGGCGTGTTCGATTAGACTGACACGCGCAACGACGCCATCGAGCTTCTGAATTTATTATTTTTATTTTATTATGATTTAGCATTGAAAATACATACAACTTCAAATTTTCACCCTTCTACGATCAACCCCTGTTTTATGGCAAAACAACGTTTGCTAGTAAATAAATAAATATCCCTAGACAAATTCCACAGCTCCATCTAGTCCTAAACTAAGCAATGCTTGTATTGCTACTAGATAACTGATGTATATACTTATATACATTTTTTTGTAAATACATACATATAATACATTAGAATATACCCAGACCAACATGTATATATCGATGCCTTACAGCCGAAAAGGGATAAGCGACATATTTCAAACTTTACAGGAGAGTGATTTAAAGTTAAAATTTTATGAAAAAAATTCATAAAAACTATAGTTTAGTTCCCGAGAGGCTGGAAATTTGTTTATGTTGTATTTAACATACTATCTATTGAATTACAGTGTTATTTTTTTATAATTCAACTTGCAACCCCTATTTACTGTCGGTTATCCTCAAATGATCTCATTTCACAAACAGCCAAAATGTCGTAAATGAAAATACAAGAATTATTCGCTTCCAGCAAAAATGATATAACTACACCTCATCTTTCATTATAATTGAACTAAAATAGCACAAGTGTGTGATTATTGGAAATAAAATTGAGGAAATATGGTTTAACCAGCTATCAAATGAAAATTTACTGAATGCGAAATTGTATTAAGTAGATTTTTTTAATAGGAATAATTTGCATATTAGAATACTCTTTCGATGTGTTTCTTCTTAAAAAATATTTTTTCGTGTAGAAAAGATTTCAGGTTCGCCCTAGGGGTACTAAAATGAAACAAAAAATGAATCAAATCAGTCTTTAATTGACACAGAAATTAATGCCACATACTAAAATGTAATAGGTAATACTTAATAACAATTGTTTGTAATAAACGCTCTTATTACGGTCATAAGTACCCGAGATCAAATCAACTTAGAATTATCACAATTGAAATATATAGTCGAAATCAATTTTCATTTATCTATCTAAATCTATAAAAGAAGCAACTGACTGACTGACTTATATATCAACGCACAGCCCAAGCCGCTGGGTCTAGAGATTCCAAATTTGGCAAGTAGGTTCCTTATGACGTCTATGGGTGCACTAAGAAAGGATTTTTCAAAATTCTACCCCTAAGGGGGTGAAACGAGGTTCCAAAGCTTGTATGGGGAAACAAGATTAGTTGGACTATTTTATCCGAAACTTTACATGAGTACTTCTATTGAGAAATGAGTAAATACGTGTTTCAGGATTTTTCAAAATTCATCCCCTAAAAGGGTAAAAAGGGTTGTATGAGTCTGAAAATCATCATGGGTATTGTATTAATCATATGGGTTTATCGGGTAAACAACAATTATTTAATGATGTAACATAGCCGACGTGACTTAAATCACTCCTGTGGGGATGCGATGGGGTTGAAATATGTAAAAGAAGAAACTGAGTGACTGATGATATATATCAACGCACAGCCCAAACTGCTGGGTCTAGAGCTTCAAAATTTGGCACGTAGGTTCCTTATGATGTCTAGGGGTGCACTAAGAAAAGATTTTTCAAAATTCATCCCCTAAGGGGGTGAAACGTGGGTCCAAAGTTTGTATGGGGAAACAAGATTAGTTGGACTATTTTATCCGAAACTTTGCACGAGTACTTCTATAGACAAATTAGTAAACACATGTTTCAGGATTTTTCAAAATTCAACCCCTAAAGCGGTAAAACAGGGTGAAAAAGTCTGAGAATCGTCATGGGTATTGTTTTTATGGTTTATCGGGTCGCTGATTACGAAAACAACAACTATTTTATAATACAACATAGCCGACATGACTTAAAATCACCCCTGTGGGGTACGTTGAGGTTAAAATGTCATAATTATATTGATATACCCATATTGATGGGTATTGATTCTATGGTTTTCTGGGAAGTCAATTACAAAAATGGCATCGACTTGAAAATATCAACTCCTAAAAGGGTAAAATGGGGGTCAAAAAGTCTGAAAATTGTCGTGGGTATTGTATGGTTCTATTGATTAATGAGTAAACATGTGTTTGCCCCGAATGTCACGCGAGCGAAGTGGCGGGCGAAAGCTAGTTAATTATGAAATTGAAGTTTACAACGTTAATTTAAGTATATACAAGTATTCTTAAGATTAGTACACTGTTAATATCACAATTGTTTGTCTCAAGTCTTTGTTTTATTCATAAAATATTTTAAAGTATCAACTATAGGAGTGTAACAAAAATATAACTTGATCTTTATAGAATTATCATAATTGAAGGTTCGTCTTGTTGTCGCTTGGACCCGTAGTTTCAATAAAACGATACCGACAACTGACATTTGAAAATTATTATTGAACAGGTAAACGACAAAGACGTTGAGAATGGACTGGTATAAGGATAACTTTTAGTTCTACCTTTTTATTTAACCGCCGGAATCGTTTAATTATTGTGAGGGAAAAAAAAGTATAAGCGACAAACTAATTCTAAATATTTACAGGGGCTATATGTAATAACCTCCTTTTTGCTTTCTATTTATGAAACGGGAAAAATATACTAAACGCCAAATAAAGTCTCAAAAATGTGGCCTAATTACAATAAACGACCAATATATTTTATAAAGGAACAGGCATAAAATACTAACCCGAATTTAACAAATAATTATTTATAAGCAAAATATCATAAACGTATGTTTCTGAATATTTGATTCCAGCAAAAATAGGTTAAGGTTCTAGTGATTGAATATTACAGAGAGCCCAAAAAGCATAAGTTATTTTGTTTTCAAATATTCTTTGATCAACAACCAAAAAAAAAAAAACTTCAAAATTTCTGTCGTTTACAGCGAATAAATTTAGCTCATGACCCTATTATTACTACCGCCTAAGCGACACAAAGTGTCACTTAGAAACATGTAACCCAGACCAAACGACGCAGAAAAAAAAGACGATTCTGGCCATATATATAAGTCCATTCTCCAAAAAATGGCGCTTATCCCTTTTCGGCTGTAAGGCATCGATATATATATATATGTTGGTATATATATATATATATATTTATACTACTTCGAGTGGAAAAACAAGCATACGGCCCGCCTGATGTGAAGCGATTAACGTAGTCATATTAGCGCTCGCGACATAAAATATCGTTCGCGTGTCGCCACCCCCGCTGCCAACGCAGCATCTCCTTCCTTCCTTTTTAGTAACCTCACTCACTCGCAGGAACACAACAACCCTCAAGGAAATTGTTATTTGGCTGCGGTATTCTGTGAGGTGGAGGTACATTCCCCAGTCGGGTAGCTTACAATTACGCTCCCTACCTCTCTTTTCGCCAGAGCTTCGTTTGTCAGTCAGCAGGGTACACCGCGTGCAGGTGAAGTTGGCTTTGATTCAAAGGTGTTGATGAACCACTAACACCCCAAAAACCCATAAAATAGATATGTTCATGCACACAAATGTTTGTCTTGTGCGAGAATCGAACCTGCGACCTGGGGGTCAAAGTAGCAATTGCTAGCCATTCGATCACAGAGCTCAAGAGTCAAAAGCTTGTTAAACGCTAGTTAAAAATAATACACCAGAAGGGGACATACTAGCATACGACTTGCCTATAGGTAAGCGCATGCATTGAATTGAACCCTATGGACGCTTCCAACACAAGAGGGATCATTCTTGCGTTGTAGACTCTGTAAAATCTTCACGCCTTTCTTGATAATCACCTTGTTGTACCCCTGGCAGGGGATTCATTCTACAACTTGAGAGTTCACGGAATGAGAATCACTACACATACATAACGCGACCATTTTGATTCCAAGAGGGAATAAACTCCCTGCCGATAGCGAGAGGTGCAACTGTAGAAGAGTGATATTGATACGCTTCAGACCCGCCGTACCCCTGGCCATACCTTTGGTGGAACGATGGGTCTTTTAAAGTTAAACCATACCACTAGCTAATAGTGACGGCATCATATTGAACTACCTCTTAGGATTCAACACATTGCGTATTGGTAGAATATAATATACAAAGTGCATGTCTTTTCTAAGATTTAAAGATTCGATGGGTACCTAATACCTAGCATGTGCTCGAATTATACAAGGCTCACTGAGCTGGTATTTCGGTGCTACCGGCCGGACTTAGGTGTTATTATTACTTACTTTTTTTTATACTTCGTCGGGTGGCAGACAAGCTTATGACCCGCCTGATGCGAAGCGGTTACCGTAGCCATATTACCACTCGCAACATGAACTGTCGCTCGCGCGCCGCCACCCGCGCTGCCAACGCAGCATCTCCTCTTCCTTTCTATTGACCTGACTCACTCGCAGGAACACAACAAACCTCAAGGGAGTTGTGATTTAGCTGCGGTATTTTAATCGGTGGAGGTACTTCCCCAGTCGGGCAGCTTACAATTACGCTCCCTAGGACTCTTTTTGCTAGAACCTAGTTTGTCAATCAGCAGTGTGCACCACGTACAGGTGATGTTGGGTTTGGTTGTAAGATGAACTAAGTACTTACACCCGACATACTATCAGTCAGCAAAGGAGATGAGTAACATCCCCCACGCCATCAGTGATAACTTACAGCACCTGAATATTAAAATAAAATATGTAATTTACTTGTTCTGTGGTACCTGACGGTCAATCCGTTCAATTTTGTTTTTTTTAGGGCGCTACTAAGGCTAACGCGCCCTCGTAATAATCGTGTGGTTTACAAAACACTAGCGCCGCCATTTCGAATAAAAGACATAGGTATTAGATCGCCAATGAAGATTATGTTGTCTATGCCCAAGATAACTGTTACCTAATGTTAAGTTTAGTAAATCGCATTTTAAGTATTGTCATACCCCGGCCACTCCATACAAATGTGGCGTCGTTTACTACTAATGATGTCCGTGGAGAGCGTGAAGGAGGCGCCATATAAACTGTGCCAGATTTGTCTCAAAGAGGAGAGTAGGTGAGAATGTTACATTATGGAGGTGAGGCCGACACGAGAGAGCGGCATTGAGTGGCCATGCTGTACATACCTACATATTACTATTACTTATACTGTGGTATAACTAAACAAAGTTGTGTTGAAGCGACCTTAAAAAATATCCTTATTCCTTTATTGACTTGTCTGTTTTTATTTCAATGGCGGCGCTAGCATGCTTCATATAAACTGTTCTTGTTAAATATCACGAAATGAAACATCAATCTATTTCGATTAACATCTATACTAATATTATAAAGCTGAAGAGTTTGTTTGGTTGAACGCGCTAATCTCAGGAACTACTCATTCGAATTAAAAAAAATATTAAAATAGGTCCGTGATAGCATGTGTCTATCGTTTAAAATTGGCTCAAAAAGCTTGAAGAACCCCATACTGTAATCTCCTAAGAACCTTGCACATGGTAAGCTTACGCTTCACTCTCAACGCTCTGTCTCACGCATACGAAGTTGCGTGAGTCTGCTAGTTTACCTAAAAGATGAGGAGGAAACATCGATAATAGTAGGAACTAGATAAATAATAATAGCCAGATCTCGTTTGTGGAAAAAATTGTTTTCTCCTAAAAAACGACGAGCAACGCTCGGTTGCCCAGATACCAAAACTAAAATTATAAAGCTGAAAACACCAAGTCATAAATGTAATACGAGATTGGAAACTATTTCTTATTTACCGATTATGATTTTATTCTAGTCCTAGCGGCATCTGTACGCGCACACGGTAACTAAATATACCGATTGTTTGCTACCGCACCGCAGCCAGCGTTTGACATTGTTAGTTACCTGGTTGCGCATAAGATGTCACTAGTACCACCAAGTTTTGAAAATAATAATTATTCTTTGTGTACATAAAAATTTGAAGTTTCAAAATTAAGTTTACCATACTAAAAAAATATTCTACCAAACCTGCTATGTAATATAAGTATTTAATGAAATATTTTAGAAAAAACTTTCACTAACTTGAAAACTGTTAGCATATTTATTTAAAATATCACAAGTTTCTTCTTTTGTAATATTTTAAATAAAAAAAAATAGTGACATAATAAACTAATTAATAGCAATACCAATGTGTATTGATATTGATTTTTATGTTATTGTTAGTATGCTTAATAGAGATATAGTATTTGAAGGTCAATTGTTTTATTCATATTTACCCGAGAATACAATGAGATAATATTTTAAAATGTGATAGATATGACTTGGTGAAAGACTCATGAAATATATGGCTACATTGCAGAATCAAATTTTGATGGAAATATGTAGATATATTTTAAAATCAACAACAAGAGTCAGTAAATGTTTTTTACTGACTCTTGTTTATTTTAAAATATATCTACGTATTTCCATCAAAATTTTTGTATGAAACAAAATTAATGTATAAAATATAGAATGTAATGAAATTAAAAAGGATTTTCTGGAAATTCCTGTCTTTTCTACGATATGTATCTATGAAGTAAATTAGTAAATTTTAAATAAAAAACCTCTGCCAGTGATACATACATAATATATTACCATAAAATAACAAAGTGGGGAGATTTTTACTTAACTACACATTCATAAACATTTCATTACACTTAATAAATAGTCCTACTTCTATGTGGCTACGAGGTTTTGAAGCTCAGCACTAAGCTCATTAGCATCAATATTTGCCTTTGCATTAGTGGTGGTGGCTGGAGCACTCGACTCCCTGTTGCATGCCTTCTTGTGGACAAACCAGTGCAGCCGCTGGCACTCTCGGTCACAATATTGTACGGATTTGCATTTAGAGCACTTTTTCGCAGGCTTCTCTTCCCCACATGTGCTACAGTACGGTATGGCATCAACAAATCCCCTTTGCCCATTAATCGTGCAATTTATAACTGACAGAGCAGGTGGAGGATCTTTGCTTGTAAGGGATGATACCATTTGGTGAAAAGTGGTACATTCTCTATAGGGGAATTCTCGCACACAATCCTTGAGGAATGTATCCATCAGATCCAAAGAAACACCATCCTTGCCGGGCTTCAACAGCTTCTTGGAAAATATTTCTACAGTGTCATATTTTTTATCCTCCTTCTCAGTACCAGGTTTTTGCTTGTCTCTGATGTTGTGAATCTCTTTAAGGATGTACGAAAGGTAGTGATATTTGAATGCCATAACTTCATTTGTGTCGCTACCCCGAGTCATTTCTCTTTTACTCAGCATCTCCAAGACCTTGCTTACTTTGTCAGCATTGTCTAGTAAGCTCGGTGCATGCTGCAGGTTCAAGGCTAGTCGAACAGGGTGAATATTTACACCCAGGACAAATTTATGAAGGGAATCAACTAATATGGGTGATAAGTATGGGTCTGTTTGTTGTCCTTGGGGTACCGAGTAGTACGCTATCTCACTTCGTGGTATAAAGTTATTAATTGTAGCCACTGTGTGGTGGTTGCCTACAAATGCTGCCATCTGTGAGGCAGAACGGCCCACTGAATTAGTAGCAGTAGACTTTGCACCAGCTTCCAATAACAGTTTACAAACATCGGAGCTGCCTGATAAAGCTCCAAAGTGTAAGGCAGTGTAGTTGTACTCGTGTTTCCCAGAATTAACATCAGCACCCTGAAAGTAGTTAAATAATATTATTAGAACTATTTATACCATTAAGGCGGAAAACAAACAATCATACAACCAGCATGATGATAAGCAATCATTGCAGCCAAATAAATTTCAAACTGTTAATAAAACTTGTAGGTACTTTTAGGTGAAATTATCATTATTTAGTAATTGTCATTGAGTAGACACTAGGTACGACAAAATCCACAGTAGTATATTATGGTACCAATATATAATAGTCACAGTTAACTGTTATTAACTACCTGACATGCCATAAACGCTTACCCTATCGAGCAACAATTGCACCATGTCCTTGTTTCCCTTATAAGCGGCGTGTTGAAGCGCAGTCATACCATTTTCATCAAAGAAATCGACGCCGCCCTTGTGTTGAGCCAGAATATTCTTGAACTCTGCAAAGTCGTTCTGAGCGATCGCATCGAATATAGATTTTTCTGGTACAGCATTGTCCTCGTTTTTGGACTCCATTATCGATTAACTCTGTAACTTTCTTTTTTGAGTAGATAACAAGGCGGAATGCAAACTATTCGGGATCAAACAACCTATAAAATGTTCCTTCAGTCATCAAGTAGCTCTCAATAAAATCAATGTGTCACTGCCACTACTGTCAGTTCAGTAGTCACTCACTTGTCAATATTTATTTTTTCTTCTTTTCGATACTGGCAATCACATTTCAGTCGAAGTTTATTATTGACATTTGAGGAGGCGCCGAATAAAACCGGACTTGTCCTATTGAAAAAAGAAAAAAGGATGAAGACCAAGTATTTTTGTATAAGAGAAGAAGACAAGTTCGTTTCTTCTTGAAAATATAGTTTTTGATATTAATTTTGTTTAAGATAGAACGAGTTTTAATTGATAATTCAGCTAGTAAATGAGGGTTTTGAGGCCTCAAAAAGTAACAACATAATATTTAATTAGCGTGGACTGGATCCTTTTTTTCGCGAGCTCCTCATTTTTAAGTTCCAGTCTATTATTATTTCTACATCTTGTTACCACTTGTATCACTGCCTACTAGAAAACTACCAACTATAGACTATTTTCTCGTTCAAGAAACATGCCTACAATAAATTCTTATGTTGTAAAAACTTTTTATGTTGTTTTATAGTAATCTTGTTGGGCCCAAGATTCGTCAATTTTTCGGTGTAACATTGTAACGACTTTGCAGCTCGTCACGGATGACATCACGAACTAAATTTGTTGTCGTACGTTACTAAATATGTGCTATGAGACACAGTTGGTGTAGGAATTCGAGACAGTTTCAATGATCGTAATGTCCTCCTCATTCGTATCGGGCAAAATGCATGAGACTCGACGTTTGGTGGCCGTGCAATGGTATAGACGCACAAACACTGTGTGTCCATTTACTGCGCTGGATCCCAGGATTGTTCAGTTACAATTTTTGTACAAAAACATTTGACCGTAATTGCGACGGTAGTAAATAATTCACTCGCGGAACGTATATGACTGTCTAGTATTATGATTTATTTTACCTCGTACACTTTTCTAATCAATGCTTAAGAGCCATATTACATTTTGACTGTAATTTTTGCGTAAAATGGCCAATTTTGGCGTTCTTGATCTCGGAAACAAAAATACATTAACAATGTTGACTTATTGAATAGTATAGACTAGCTATTGGCATAGTACATAGCGGCCTCGCTTTTTATAAGTTTTGCTTAACTTTTTAAATAAACCCAAAATTGCAGAGAAAGATTTTCATAAAATGCGCGCATTCACTATTTTGAGCTCCTGGATTGTACTACTGTTCCAAACAATTGAAATAAAAAAAAAATGTTATTTGTTATATAGTCGTATAGTACATAGCGGCCTCGGAATTTTGAAATATCATTGATTTAATATAGAAAAAAAAACATTCTTTTAACCAAAAAAACTTCGAAAATCGCTTTAAGTAAACTGTTAATTTCTCGAATAAACGATAATATTATTGAGAAAAATTTATACGAGAATAATTGTTACTTCATGATGAATAAACTTTGTAGCGTGAATTTATTATCTTATTTCAATAAAAACGATAAACATAACTTCAAAATTACTACAAAAAACGATGCACCGACGGCCTTCGCGGGTTTGTACTGCGCGAGAGCTCGTCAGCGTGCAAATGTAATAGGGCTCTTAATTGTTATCTTTTCAACGTTATCACCACTACTATGATCAAGATATCCAAGATGTCAAGTGTTTTAATAGAAATTGATGCCTGTGACACTTTCCTGCCCCCTTATCACCAACTCTTATTGCGATTCAATAACTGAATAGAATGCTTATTCATACCAATGAATTAGCGACTCTATTCAATTCGAAACGCCTCTATTCAATTTACGCATTAGAAACAATTCAGATAATGAAATGAGAACAATATTTTTCCCGGTACGTCAATTTCTAGCCCCGTACAGCTCTACCTATATAGGGAATGCAGAAACGATACAGATTTACGGAAGCGGTATTTTCGGTATATTCGGGACAATATTGAAAAAATCCTAATAATAATCCTAAAACACATACTAAACTGTATACTTATGTGTACAGTTTAGTAAACATTACCACAGTTTTATAAACATATAGTAATACTGTGACATTACCATAGGAAAAATTTTGGTAGTGATAAAAAGTATGTAAAAATAAAACATTTTTTTAATAATTATTGTAACATACGTTTTAATGAGAATGAAAGAAAGTCACAGGTTTTGGTTTAATCAACTTTCATAATAAATTAAGTGCAAAAATTGTACCTACTTCTGTATGGGCGGGAGGCGGGAAACGAAGTAGGAAGATTGGTGCCTCTTTTGAATGAACGGGATTTAAAGATGTGCTTTTTAATGTAGGTAACTATAGTAACGTTAACTGTTACTATAGTTACCTACATTAACTAAAGTAACAGTATAGTTAATGTAGGTAACTATACTGTTACAATAGATGGTAACTATACTGTACTGAAGATTCACTGTTTTTATAGTTACGCGGACTCGCGGGGACTTATAAGCCTTTGCTTTACAAAAGATGGCATAAAAGCGATTATGACGAATGTTGTTTAGGTATGGAGGCATAATAAAGATCCAAATTTTCGATATTAGGGGATGCAGGTGCAAGCCGCTATTTTGAATTGAAAGTACATTTTTTTAACGTACAGACTTAACAGTTGACTGTATGACGAAATCATCTCTAAGAAGTATTATTACGATACAACAATACATACATAGGCCACTCTGAAAATGTTGCGAAAAAAAGTTTTTATGAATGAGAGACTGGCCAGTTAAATTTTAAAATTTTCTCTTCACATTTTTTGCAAATTAATTTAAATTATCGTGTCTCAGTGAAAAATGGATCTGGACCGGGAACATTATCGCGCTATGATTTTATACGATTTCAAGTGGCGCCTGAAACCGGAAGAATCGTACGAAAGACTTCAAATAGCTTATACTATTAAAGTAATAGACTAAAAAAGTGGTCGCCCTTCGACGGCTGTTACGGAAGAAAACGTGCTAGCAGTGAAAAATTTAATCCAAGACAATAGGCGAGTTACATACCAAGAGATTCAGCACATTGTGCAGATTGGATCGGGAAGCCTTTACAAGATTCTGCGTGAGGCGGATAGTTTCACGATGGGTGCCGCACAACCTCACCGATACTCAGAAACAGGCCCGGGTGGAATGGTGCCATGATATGCTTAAGAAATTTGAATCAGGTTCGTCTCGGCGTGTTTATGACATCATTACAGGTGACGAGTCCTGGATATATCAATACGATCCAGAAACGAAGCGCCAGTCGACAGTTTGGGTGTTTCAAAACGAAGCAACGCCTACCAAAGTGAAGCGATGTAGAAGCGGGGGGAAAATTTTGATCGCGAGCTTTTTCTTAACTGGCTACTTGGTGTCAATTCCTTTACAAAACTAAAGGAGCATCAACGCCGAATGGTATATTAATAAATGCTTGCCAGAAGTTTTCTCTGTGGTGAGCAACAAGCGAAAACAGCAGCAAACACAGGGTTCCGTGGGCTACTGCTCCACCATGACAACGCGCCCGAGCACATCACGCTCAAAACAAGGGACTTCCTGTACAGCACGCCGGTCAAACTCGTGGGTCACCCTCCTTACAGCCCGGACCTAGCACCGTATGACTTCTTCTTTTTCCTAAAAATAAAAAATCTGCTCAAAGGGATACAATTTTCGTCGCCGGAAGATGCGCTGTCAGCGTTCGAGCCGGCCGTAAACGAGGTGTCTGCAGCGGACTGGAAAAAGTGTTTCGAAGATTGATTCAGACGCATGAAACTTTGCATAGATGCCAGTGGAGAGTACTTTGAAAAGATTTAATAAAAATATATTTGCCCATAGAACAATTTTTTCTGTTTCGCAAAACTTTGAGTGTCCCACTTATGTATGCTATTGTATTTATATATTGTATGCCTAATGCCAAGTGATGGAACACAAAAAGAGCTATTTTAATTTTGTAACATCTATAATGTGGTGACATTTTAATGTATTTTATATAATACATTTTTAACGTCGAGTTTATACTACCTATGTTTTTAATACTTAGGTCAGACTACCTATCCGGCCTTCACAGTGGTGACAAGGACTACTTATAGAATGCCGAGGAAAAGGCAATTTTAATGAGCGATCGGAGCGACGCCTCACAGGATGGCTCGCCAGTCGCTAACCAATTCAGCCGACGAAGTCGAGTTTTCTCATTGCTATCATTTTCTGAATGAACCTAGAGCCAACATTAAAATTTGCGTTTCAAATGAGAGACACTATCATCCCTATTCATTCCATCCAGTTCTCAATGGTACGCAGTTTGCTTGAGGTGCCTACCTTCTCTGCAAGACTGATTAAACCACGATTTCTGAAGTTTACTTTACTATTTAGTAGTCGCAATGGCGGAGATATGTTGTTCAAGCATTTCGTGGCTTGATACCGAACTGCCATCAAAAGTGGCGGATCTATGAGAAAAACAGGTTGGCAAATAAACGTGTAGGTCTAACGCTGTATGATTTATCTTGGAATAAAGGTACTCTGGTTGCTTAAACTTCAGTAAATCAAACAGAAAACAAGCAAGGTGAAACCTTATACGCGGTAACATTTTTAATGTAGAAGAATTATTTAAGTAAGGTGTTATATGCGTACGCGGTGGGTCAAAAGCGACTACATGCATTTTGTACGCGTTGCACCAAGCGTAGAGTTGTTCAGATCAACCGAAGGCCAAAACAACAAGATAATTCAATTCAGATAAAATGAAAGACTCGCATAATAATATACGTATCCTCCTTCAGAAAGCAACTACGCCAGATTAAGTAGATAGGTATATGAGTCTCAAACAGAAGCTCACTGTCCATAGATATTCAACAATTTCTTACCTCATGGACGTGGTCAATACACTGTCCCGATATGCTATCACAGGTAGCCTTCCGGTTCACAACGTCCACTTTGATCCACCTCTCATGACGTGCACTTCCTAAAACGTCCATCATCTGCAGCAGCAAATTGCAGTCCACTGTTGGACATAGAACCCTTCCAAAGATCGGCTTTGAATCCATTGAATCCATGGAAATGGTCTTTTTGGGTGCGGTCATCTTGGCATAGGTCGTTTTAGGAACTGTCTAACAAAGTGGACGATTTAGGAAATGGTCATTTTAGAAAATAGACGTTATAGGAAATTGATCGAATTAGGAAGTGGACGTTTTGAACCGGAAGGACTAGGTATTCTTGTAGGAGAATGAAACTATTACGAGAAACAACGCAAATAGCAATTTCCTAGATAACTACCTAGAAGATTATTGTATTCCTGCAAGAGAGCGAGTTTAATAGGTAGTAGGAAAGAAATTGGAGTATAAATAAAAAAGTCGACAGTACCGTACCTAAGTATAAACAAATTTATTCTAAAACCAATGGCCATAATGGCTGATATGACAATTGATTGTATACAACATAACATCAACAGTTATATAAGAGGTTCAACACACTACCATCAGAATCTAACATCGATCAAGAATATTGTAATGACTGTACCACCAGGTACGTTCATAGCCTACTACATATGAAATGGTGGAATATAATTTTAAATTCTACTTTTAAAAAGTGAAAACACTGATATTACATTGATATTATATAAATTAGACTACACATTCAAGACTGTCATGTAGCGCGTGTGGAGTACAGTAGGTGAAATACCTACATACTTGTACATACTAATATCATGGAAGAACCCTTGATATCTTTACGTACCCTTCAACTATCTTCATAATGAATATAATCAAATTATTGTACTTTTTTACAATTCATCAGTCCGTATTGCCCCCACGAAATGACGAATAGTAGAACTTAGGTATATCAATGAAAATAACTTTATAATGACAACTGAAAAAATAATGGAGCACCTAATTTTAAAAGCACAACATTAAGACATTGAATTGAATAAATATGTTAAATTGAATAAATGTGTTAAATTGAATAAATATGTTAAATGGGTATTAATAATAATCATCTAGCATAAAAGCTTATGCATATCTAGCAAAAAAGTATTAGATATTAAGATACACATGAAGCAATAATGGATCTACTTAAGTATGTGGGTATATGAACTATTATTAACATCAATCTAGAATAATAATACATTTGTTTATTACTTAGTTAGCTACTGTTTTCTATTATCTACACAGCATTTCATGTTTTTTTTCTTATTATAATTTTCGTAATAATAATACGAATCATAATATTCAATTTACATAGTTACGTACCTAGACGAAGTATATTATGAATGAATATTGAATATTATTTATAAATTAAATTGCCTTACCTTCGCTTTTTCTTAATATTAGAACATTGCTATAAATAGTTAGAAACGTAAAATATTCCACTACTAAATATTATTAAATTTTAAACATCTTTAATGTACTTAGCTATATAAGTGCAAAAATACATATGCACTGTATTTATTTATTACACATAGTTAATGCTAAAATACACGTTTCAGAGTTGAAATGTACATTCTATGAAATACGGGGACATAACTGCGGGAGAATAGGTAGGTAATATTGTTTTTAAAACATTCGAACATGTACGGCCACAACATGGTAGGATTTAACCAAAAATTACCAAACCATACGGTGTTAAACACCAATATTCAGAGACTGGTGTATTACATTTAATAAATACTGTAAATTGTTCCAGCTTCAACCTTTCTGCAAGTTTGCGATATATCTAATAAACTAACGCTAACACATCGACGGTTTGCTGAATTATATGCGTATTTTTTACAGATACTTAAAATACTTGTAATATCTGGAAATTATTCCAAGTTCAATACTGTCATAATCTAATGTAGATAAATATACCTAAAATACAACTTCCATAGAGTATTATTCTATAAAATATTGGTTAATGCCAAAAGCATTTTACAATATCCATTTCTATACATACACGTGATATCATAAGCTGTTAAATATAGCTGATATACATATAATATATTACCCAAACCACGAGCTTTTTCCCTATCGTCTATACAATCCTTATTAAATACCCTTTCTGCTCCTTTTCAACATAATCTAATAAGTTACAGTCCTATGTCTTCCTAAACGGTTATTATATTATATAAATGCAATAGGAATATGAATATTGTATATGATATATCCACTAAAATTTCTTCTCTTTGATACTCTCATAATTCATATGACACCTTTCATTTTATTTAACAATCATAAAGATACATTAATACTAATACTACAAACACTAAGGAACTTTTCTGATTGGTACACGCAGCAGCAGTAACTACGACTTTAGTAATCTTGGTACACGCGATACCGTAAGATTACCAAGTTATGCACTCGGTATACCTATACCGTAATATTACGGAGCTATGCACTATTTGAAGTAAATGATCTTGATTAGACCTGGACTAAACCAATTCCTCGCATACCATAGCTCGATACGCGAGGAATTGGTGCAGTCCAGAATAGGGAACGTTCAATTGAAATATATGTCTTATAAGTTTTCGGTGCCACGTATACCGACCATGCTGATGTAGCATCACTGGGCCTGCGCTGACAAATCAGAAAAGAGCCTAAGTCTAAATGCGGTTTTAATAAATGTCTGTATATACGAACTGGTACTTTTTATAAATGATTATATGCACTGTAGCAACATGTGACAGAGAGGCTGGATGGAACCACACGCCAAAAATTCTACTCTATTCTTATAGGTACATGTGACAAGAGTTAATTCGTAATTACAACTCTGTAATCCGAAGCCCTAACCCTATACGTTATTAAGACTCAAAATATTGCCAAACTAAATAATGTGAAGTGACTTGGGAGTGCCACCAGTCTAGAAGCATCTAGACGTAGTAGACGTCGAAGGAGAGCTGTGCTCAGACAAGCGCAGGAGAGGGAGCTAGAAGAGGAGGCGCGGCTGGTGTCGTTGGAGTGGGTGTGGTTACAGAGGGTGGTTGGGGGGACGTAGGGGTGTGGGCAGCTGACGCAAGACGAACACCGCCGCTTTCGGACACTACTACGCCATTATGTACAGCGCCATTACTTCCCGTGTCCGCGTATGGCGTGGTCAGGATGCGTAGACGCTGAAAATATATCGTAAGTAATTAAATTCGCTTCCTAAGGGAACGCAAACCGCTAACGTGTCATACGCGTGACTTGTAAAAGATGTCTTTTACAACACGCGTAAGACATGACTTTCCTGTATAAAATTATGTTAGCGGGTAAGTTCCCCTAAAGAGTTTAGCGGTTATATGAATGAATTACGATACATCTTGTAATTCATTAATTTCACCGAATGAATAAAGCATCTTTCGATGATTTCATAGATGATTAATTATTAAACACAAACCTCGAGGGTGATGAGAAATACGATTTCTAAATTGCTGTTTTATATGTTGTAATTGTATTATGTATATACCTAGTATTATGAATTTACAAATCGTATTCCGCAATACTCAAGAGTATAGATAGAGTGATTTTAGTAATAAAGCGTTGAGAACGAGGCTCTGGCGAAAAGAGAGGTAGGACATAGCATATTTTTTAAATTGCCCGACTGGGGAAGCACCTCCACCTCAACAAAATACCCTTGAGAATTGTTGTATTCCTACGAGTGAGTGAGGTCACCAGAAAGAAAGAAAGGAAGGCGGATAGACTGGTAACGGATCTGCGATCTTGGTGTTGTTGATTTCCATGGGCAATGGTGATTGCTTTCCATCAAGTGACCCACATGCTCGTTTGCCCACCTCTCATATAAAAATAAAAACCGGACAAGTGCGAGTCGGACTCGCCCACCGAGGGTTCCGTAGGTACGTAGTATCATTATTAAATTTGATATTTTTAATTATAAATAAGAAATAATGCGTCGAAAAAAATAAATAAAATATATTTTGCAATGTGTACAACATCAAGCCCTTTCATATGATACCCCATTTGAACTAGTAGTTTCAATTTGAAATTTCGACACCCTATAAAAAATATAGACCCCCTATTTTTTAAGATCTATTTACAAATGTATAGCTTTGAGATTTATTCCTGTACTTGTAGTCTATGACGATGTTACTTGCCAAATTTCATAGTTCTAGGTCAACGGGAAGTACCCTATAGGTTTTGATTCCCTTGAGTGTGTCGAAATATGCGTTTTTTGCTGAATAAACGGCCGTAACTTTTTTCTACGTAAACTTAGCAGTTTGATTTTTTTACAACTTCCTGGGATCGTAGACCTGAGTATACAGTTCAAATTTCAACTTGATACCTCCACGCATTCTTGACATAGAAATTCTTGACAGACAGACAGACAGACAGACAGACGGACAACAAAGTGATCTTATAAGGGATCAATTTTTCCTTTTGAGGTACGGAACCCTAAAAACACACACCTCTAGAGTGTTGCAAAGAACGATTTGTAAATTGCTCTTTTATATGTTGTAATTGTATTAAGTATATAGTATTGTGAATTTACAAATCATATTCCACAACACTCAAAAGTAGAGATAGAGAGTGATTTCAGTATTAAAGCGTACAGAATTAAAATTGTTCAAAATCCATAATTATGTGCACGGTAGCAACCGTAACTTTGTATAAATTTGTGATTAGGTAGCATCTTAATTCGCGCATACTACAGCGACAAATTAGGTATAAATTAAGTAAACACAGTATTATATGAACAGTAGATACAACATAACAACTAAGTGTTAGGGTTTGTTAGTTTTGGTATCATTTTATAATGTTTAATTTAAGTTAGTTGCACTGGCAACACATTCTTTCAAGCTATTGACTACGCTGGTCTGTGATTGGCTAAACGATATTTGGTCATTTCCGATTGGTAGGTTACTACCAATCAGAATACTTGATTTTTACCGCGGAAATGAGACGAAAAGTCGGAACGTAAACGGCCTTTTGAACATTCTTCGTTGGACTGTGGAACTGGAAGGTTATAATAGAAATTAAAAGTAATACATCTTTCTTCCGTGTTTTTTTTATACTCCACGTCTAATAGCTGTGTCGGAGGTATAGTAACTATATTACAAGCAAGGTTCAAGGATCTTCCCTACATAAGAACAATATACGTTTTCTGTCACATCGTGTTTGATTCAGCAACTACGGAAACTCCACACTACTCCTAGTGTTTGTCCTCACACGTAAACTACGTGCTGGACGATACATTATGTCTGAATTAACCTTACCTCAAGGAAACTGCCCTTAGTGGTGATCATCTTATAGATGGCAACAGTTGGAATACACATGACGCTTGACCCGGCAATCGTCCAGCCGATAGCATTAGCCCAAGCAGGGTAAATATAGCCTTCATATTGGAGAGGTTCGTAGTCCAGTAAACCATAAGCCGTGATGAAGAGGAGGAAGGCAGGAGCAGCAAACCGCCAACAAACGCGCCAGTACAGACCAGGTCGGAACCCGATCATGTCACGAATATCCTCACAGAACCTTTCAGTACCTGTTAATAGAAAATATTTTTGGATAATCATCATCGTGAACTCGTAATTATACGGGGGCTTACGCGCATAGTTCAACGATCATCGTTAGGTTTTAAACTAGCTACCTTTAAAATACTCGCTTTGGTATTTTAAGGGTACCATGTGCAAGTGAGGTTTGTTTTGGTTCAAAGATGTTGATAAACCACTTACGCCCCAAGTATTTATTTTTGTCACTAAGATTACAAGCACGCATGCCTGTCTGATAGAAATGCTGTTACCGCAGCCTGAGGAGGCATTGATTTGATTGAACAGCAACAGGGCTACTAAGTACAATAACAAGCCACTACACCCCACTGTAGGGACTGTGACTGTAGACACTGTATGCCGAATCGGCATGTACGTCGTAGTGAGCCAGCGTGCGGCCAAACATGCTAATCCGGGATAATGTATCCCTATACCTCTTTAAAACTTTGCAAACTTTTCTAAACTTGAAATTGAACAAATAGCTGCAAAATTTCTTACCATAGATCCAAGATACAGCGATAGCCTCAAAGAAGACAGCAAATAGTATAGAGTACCCCGCAGCGTAGCGATCTAGCAGTTGGAAGAAATAGAAGCCTCCTGGCGTGCAGGAAGCAAGACCGACGAAGAAGTACAGGGTGAATAAACACGCGACGAAGATTTCTCGATGGCGACCGATAGGTGGGAACTCGTCGCTTAAGGCTGTTATGATAGCCTCTGAACCGCCAAACTGGAAACATTGTAATATTAAACGGTATTTTTAAAATATTAATTGTAAATAATTATGAATTGTCAAACAAATTATGGAATTTAAATAAATTATTAGTATTAGTCGTTAGAATATCAGAATTGAATATTAGATATATTAGGTTTAAAAATTTTAAGTGTAAATATTATTTTATACAATAAATGGAGTTATGAAGAAGTCATTCGATTAACTGCTTGCAGTTAGACGATAGTTACCCATCCATTCCCTGGGATTTTTTTTACATTATGATCTACTCATATACTTTATTATCTGAGAGAGATAGAAGAACAGACAGACAAGATAATAGCTAAGTACAGATACAATTTCGTATGAATGTCCAGCTGTCCTTGCATGGAATCCTAAAAATCATTTTTATTAAGACGACAAAATAATTATTTCTTGACACGGTTTAGTTGTGGTTTAGTTATAATTTGTACATAGTTTTTTTTGCTTTTCTTTTTTATACACACTAATATTCATTATTATCTAACAGATAAGTAAGAATTTTTTAATGAAATGAAATATGTAGAAGATATCATACACATAGATTTATTTTGAGCTTATAAAATCTAAACTGTTTACAAAAATGTATATAAAAAAAATTGGTTGCCTGTAAAGTCGGTATACGGGCGAAAGTTTTACGTGACAACGACTTTGAGTGGTAAAATGTTTTCGAGTGGAAGGGACGCATGCCTTTCACTTTTTATGTCTGTCTCTCTCGCTCTTAGAAGGGACACGCGTCCACGACACGCTTACAATGAGAGCGAGTGAAAGGCGCGTGCCTTGTAAGCGCATAACGTGACCCAGTTTCTTGAAGTGTCACCCGGCTAACCAATTTATAAGACGTTGTCACGTCAAAATGAATTAAGAGTTGTATGTAAGTATGTATGTAATCTCTTTATTATACCACAAAAGAATACAAAAAAGTAGACAAATAAATTAAACAGTATAAAGGCAGGCTTATCTCTGAAAGAGAGTTATTAGTTTCAAAAGAAAATAACTTACAGAACTATCCAAGCCAAGCGTCAACAGCATCATAAAGAAGATCAAAGCCCAGAAGGTAGAGCCAGGCATGGTGGCTATCGCTGCGGGGTACACCACGAACACCAGCCCCGGGCCCTCCGTCGCCACATCCTGCACGTCCCTGCCGGAAGCATGCGCCATGTACCCCAGCACACTAAATATTACGAAGCCAGCCACGAATGATGTAGCAGAGTTGATCACGCTAGTTAGAATAGCGTCTCTGAAAAATAATTAATACGTTTGTCAGCAAAAATGGCCATTTCGAGAATTTCAATCGAACATTGTTATGGAGAAATATTGGGTAAAACAACGTGATTACACATTAAATCTATACTAGTGGTCGCCCATTGGTCGAAATTCGACCATAAAGAGTAGAGTATATATGCGTGTGTGTGTTAAATATATGGTGGTGTGTGTAATGTTTTTTTTTTAATTAATTTAATGTATTTTTTATGCATAAATTAAAAACAAATAGCAGTTTGCACTCCTTTGTATAAACTATGAGTGTGAGAAATTTCATACTCCTCCGTCCGCGCAATTTTCGTAAAGAGCGGTACAAAGTTTTTGCTTCACGTATTAATAATAATATATATATAACAAAGTCGGGTCAGTTACACTATTTATAACTCAAGAAAAGCTGGACCGATTTTTTATGATCTTTGATTTGTTGGATTTGACGGACAGCGTTAGTAATAGGGTCCGTTTTATCCTTTGGGTACGGAACCCTAAAAAATTACCCGATACTATTTTTATACCACTACGGTTAAGTGTACGGCCTACCTAATGATAAACAGTTACCACCCACAACACTGTGAATGTTGCAACACCAGAGGCCCAACCGCCGAAGCAGAAACCGATTCCATCGGATTTTTGATTCCAAAAAATTGTTTTAGGTTAATGTTATTGCTAAACTTCTTCAGCTTAGTCGGTGATGCTCTAGGCCAGGGTTGTCCACATTACTAAATAGTTTAGCGGACCGCAGAAACAAAATACTTACTTGACATTTTTACTACCTACTTTGAAAGTTTAAGCTTAGTTATAACTAGTTAGTTATAAAACTTCTTCTTTTCTTTTTTATAAATCTTTATTACGCTACATTGACTGAAAATTGTATATTTCTAATATACAATTTTCAGTCAATGTAGCGGTAAAAAACTGTATAAAAACCGGTAAATGAAAACACGTCACGGGCCGCACAAATATAAGCCGAGGGCCGCATGGGGCACGCTGGCCGTGCCTTGGACAGCCCTGCTCTAGGCTATCAGCCGAGCTAAACATAATTAGCAACAATCTAAGCAGTAATTTGATTTTCGCATTCAAAAATTCCGCTGGTAATCGGCTTCAGCTTCGGCGGTAGCCCCTTAAGCATCACTTGCGCGTTGCCGAACTCAGTATCAAAATTTATCATAAACAAAAATATTACGATAAACCAATACTTACTTATAAACATTATTGTGATATTTATTGTAGGATGCATAAGCCAAGAGCACGCCAAATCCAGGACCCAACGAAAAGAAGACTTGAGTGGCTGCGTCTACCCACACCTGAAAAGGAATCACGTTTGCATCAAAAATATCCTTGCATACAATCTAAAAACAAAAATAAATAATCAAACAACATTTTTTAAACAAGATGACAGGCAAACTACTAAGAAGCACCGCAGCCCTATGAGACGGTCTGACCAAGGGCTCTACCGCCCATATAAGTCAATAGTTTCATTTTGTCATTCAAAAATTCGAATGGTAATCGGCTTCAGCTTAGCCGGTAGGGACCCTGATCCGCACATCTCAGCCCCCTTACCACCAACTCTTATTGCGATTCAATAACTGAATAGAATGCTTTTTCATACCAATGAATAAGCGACTCTATTCAATTTGAAATAAAGTCGCTTATTCATTGAAAAAGCATTCTATTCAGTTATTGAATCACAATAAGAGTGGGTGGTAAGGGGGCTGGACTCGAACCTCCACGTTCCTAAATAGCGCAATAGTTGGAGAATAATTGTTAGAGAGATGTTTCAGCGGGGGAATCACGGCCCTCAGTGATGAGCTGTACGACACGTAAAGACGAGGAGGACTTTTTAAACAAGCTTATTTTTTAGGGTTCCGAACCTCAAAAGGAAAAACGGAACCCTTATAAGATCACTTTGTTGTCCGTCTGTCTGTCTGTCTGTCAAGAATTTCAATGTCGAGAATGCGTGGAGGTATTAAGCTGAAATTTGAACTGTATACTCAGGTCTACGGTCCCATGAAGTTAAAAAAAAATCAAACTGCTAAGTTTACGTAGAAAAAAGTTACGGCCGTTTATTCAGCAAAAAAAGCATATTTCGACACACTCAAGGGAATCAAAACCTATAGGGTACTTCCCGTTGACCTAGAACTATGAAATTTGGCAAGTAACATCGTTATAGACTACAAGTACAGGAATAAATCTTAAAACTATACATTTGTAAATAGATCTTAAAAAATAGGGGGTCTATATTTTTTATAGGGTGTCGAAATTTCAAATTGAAACTACTAGTTCAAATGGGGTATCATATGAAAGGGCTTGATGTACACATTGCAAAATATATTTTATTTATTTTTTTCGACGCATTATTTCTTATTTATAATGAAAAATATCAAATTTAATAATGATACTTCGTACCTACGGAACCCTCGGTGGGCGAGTCCGACTCGCACTTGTCCAGTTTTTTTTTTTATAAAAAGAAACAAAGTTTACTTTCTATGTTTTGCTCATCAAGCCCTTTCATTTAAACTCGTATCAAAGGGGTTAATGTGGAAATTATAAATCGCCATTTTACGGCGAACGCTATAATAGATTAAAAATGGCGGCGTTTAGGTAATAATCCATTGTCACTAGAACCAAACGAGTATTCCAAATTTCAGCTCAATCGGACACTGGGAATTGTCAAACAAATTTAACTTGCATTTTGATTACATACACCAGGGAAACTAAATGAAAGCTTGTAATATCATACTAAAAATAAAATTACAGATAGGGCATTTTAAGATGGCATCTATGACGCAATAAAATAGTGACGAGACTTTAGTCGATATAATAGAAAAAATATTGTTAAGTAAGAGATTTTCATTTCAAGAGATATATAAAAATATATCTCTTGAAATGAAATTACATCATATAATTTTTTGACGTGACAACGTCTTATAAATTGGTTAGCCGGGTGACACTTCAAGAAACTGGCTCACGTTATGCGCTTACAATGAGAGCGAGTGAAAGGCACGCGTCCCTTCTAAGAGCGAGAGAGACAGACATAAAAAGTGAAAGGCATGCGTCTTTCACTCGAAAACATTTTACCACTCAAAGTCGTTGTCACGTAAAACTTTCGCCCGTATACCGACTTTACAGGCAACCAATTTTTGCACTAAACAATAAATTCAATTCAACTATAAAAGTAAAGTACCTAAAATGAAATAATACTTAAAATTAATAATTAAATAAATACATCTAAATTAAAACTAATTAAAATAAACTAAAAACAAAACTAATCTAATAAACCGCTGCCCGTAGGCAAAGTTCCCAATATGCTGGCCCCGTTGCCTCGTTGGATCGCAACACTAATTCTTTGTGCAAAGTAGAGGCCAGCATTTTGGTCACGAGATGTTTCGACCAGAAGCGACGAAAGTTCTTTAAAAATTTTTTTGGCACTCGGTCCCCATGGCCCCAACGTTTCCACCCCAAATGGCTCAAATATATAACCGCTATCGAGACTACTATACTTGCGCCTTTTGAGGCATTCAGCAGATTCAGCCGCCGCGCCAGCCCTATTTTGTTTTATATTTTAAAGTATTTTTTGCATCCAATATATTAAAAAAGAAAAAATATATTAATAAAGTAAAGAAACTAACGGATGTGTGCTTGATCTTACGAAAAGTATATGAAATATTGTTTTAATTTCAAACAAATAGAGATCAATAAAAATAGATCAACAAAAACCGAGCGAGCGAAACGAGAGACGTTTCGCTCGCTCGGTTTTTGTTGATCACAAATATAACCCTAACCTAGCCTAGATTTCGGGTATTGACTATAACATAACAACAGTTATAGAGAATTTTATGTGCTTTCAGTTGGTGCCAGGTCTTTTTTATTTACGAAATATAGGTGAAAAATGTAAAAGTCAATCTTTCTTAGAAGTATCTAATAAAGATTGACTTTTAGATTTTAAATTTATAAAAAACTTATTTAAGAAGCGATACAAATCCTGAAATTTGTATCGCTTCTTAAATAAGTTTTTGTGAGAAAACAAATCGTAAACCAAATAAGTTTGTGTCTTAAAATTATACATTCGTTAAATTATTTTTATTACGCACATCACTATTGATCATGATGAACAGCAATTTGTGCGTTCAAATGTAGTTGTTAATTTTTACGAAACTTCATGAGCGGACAAATGTCATAGATGCCATCTTAACTAACTCAATTTTTTGTGAAGCAAATAATTAACCCACCTGAGGTTGGGTGATAGCTTCGAAGTTAGGGCTGAGGTAGTATTGAATACCAGTCGCTGAACCAGGTAAGGTAATCCCACGAACTAGAAGTATCAGAAGAACCGCGTAAGGAAAGAGAGCTGTAAACCACACCACCTGAAATATACTGAAGCATTAATTTCGTAATATTTTGACAATTCGTTATAAAATTAATTCACGAGGTCGATCTATCATTAAAAGTTTTTTTATATTAATATTCATCGAATTCAATCAACATACAATATCTGTTGATAGAGCTCGATAACATAGTTGTGCGTGTCAGTCTATCGAATGCAAGTTAAGCAACGTCCACCGAAGCCTGTCCATGGATCGGTATATTTATCTCGAGCTCTTCTCTGCTTCGGTGGGCGTAACTACGATATAAATTCCCTATTTATACCCAAAACTAGGCATTTACAGGTACTTACCAGGCACTTAGCCGGCTATTGACTATGGGATTTAATATAATATAGCACAAAAGCCGTCTTTATTGTAAATGCCTGGCATTTTGCCAATCTCTAGTTACATTCTATGCTACGCCAGCAGTCGCACTCTACGACTTGCTACACATGGCTACGCAACTTACTCAAGTATTGTGCTACGCCTACGCTTAAAGACACCACAGGCTCATAGCTAAATAAGTCATCATCACCTGGTTATTTTGTCATCGTCCGTCTTAGACGAGAGAGGGTCGTGCTCCTGTAGTGGAGACTAAAATGGACCTGATGATGATGATAATTATTATTATCTGCTCTATTTAATTCCAAAGCGAATATGACCGTCTTCACCCGACGGCCTAGTCCTATTGTAAAAGCTAACAGACGTTTATTTTTTGTCTTATTTACAACATTGTAAATTTTACTTTGCCCGAAGTACTGATGCCTTTCCACAGCGAGAAGTAGCAGATGACGTAGACAGCGAACAGGCAGAGAGCCATGTCCCACTTGATAGCTCCCAGGTCGTGCAGGCCCTCGCTACCATGAAGTTCTAAGATGGCTCGGCTGAAAAATATGAGCATTTTGAGTTTATCTTAAGATCGTGTATGTTATCTATAAGCCAAAGTCATTCTTCTGAAAGAGGTGCAACGCGCCAATGTGTGAGAGGTTTTGGTTAAAGAGAATTATGACACACTTTATTTCTTGCACAGTTTAAAGTGATCATATTAAAGAAGTCTCCTCCATTTATCACGTTGCCCGATGAACCAATGTAACATAATGTTATAATATGGTGTTTGTGTTTCTACAAAATCTTTAAAAATGTTTTGTAGAAACACAAACACCATCTGTTTACCTTGATAATGCCTTAGCGGCGAAACCGGTCGGTAATATTAAATATAATAACGTGGAACAGTACAAGTGCTTTATTATAACATTATGATAATAATGTTCCATCAAGTGCCAACAATCAACAGTATCAACTTTAACCAATGTAACGTTTTTGTTACATTGGTTACACTAGATTGTTGGAGTTATTTATGAAAAACGGATCTTTAGGAATAAGCCTAAAGAAGAATATCGACCACAATAAATGACCTGCCATACCGCTAAAGCTGAAGCCGATTACCATCGAAATTTTTGAATGCGAAAATGAAACTACATCTTAGATTTTATTGCTATTGCTATTTATGTTTTCCTTAGCTGGTAGAGACCCTAGAGCTCTACCGACTAAGCTGAAGATGTTTGTCAATAACTTTAATCTAAGACCAATTTTTGGAATTAAAAAAACCGATGGTAACTGCTTCAGCTTCGGCGGTGGGGCCCCTGGATTACGAGAAACGTGTGTAACTATCAGACTTATATATTCTAGATTACCTTCGTTAATTACAAGCTTTTATTTAGTTACACCGCGATGTAATCAAAACTTGCAAGTTAAAGTTGGTCCACTTCCCAGTGTCCGATTAAGCTGAAATTTGGTAGACTCGTTTCGTTCTCGTGTCCAAGCACGATTATCTCAATCCGCTATTTCTAATCCAAAATGACAGCCGTCACAAAATGGCGATTTATAATTTCAATATTAACGTCTATGATAGATGATCAGAAACACGATAAGTGACCTTTATATGAATGCTTGTTTAATTATTTTTTTTCGTTCAGCTGCTGATAGAAGTGAAATATTTACAATGCAATACAATACATTACTCTTTATTATTAATATATTATTATATTGTTACTACGTTGTTATCCTGTATTTGGTGCTTAAAGAGATATAATCATATCTCTTTAAGCACCAAATACAGGATAACAACAATATGCAATCTCTTCCAGGCAACTTTTGGGTATAGGAAAAACAATACATACCTATTTAGGTGATTTATATAAATGCAGAGAAATGCTAATTGAAAGTGTAAGGTTCTATATTTATGTATACATACATAAATATAGAGCCTTACACTTTTAATCGTGCTTCCAGTATAAGCTAGTCGCATAGCGTTTCCTGTCTAGTGGTTACGCGAGACCATCTTATGCTGGCATTGTACCGCTCTACGTGCGGTTGACCATACAAGTTGTATGGTACAGTCTGTTATATATTTATCTTTATAAGCAATGAAGTTTTTTAAATAAATAAATAATATCATGGTTATATTTTTAAACATTTTTAACATTCTTTCGGACATTTTCGCTGTATAAATTGTTATTTTCTTTTATTTGATGTTATTGCGACGGCATTATGCGAATATTATATTATGCTTTAAGCAGTTTGTTTTCTATATAAATAAATATCTTTATAGTTTTCTTTAATTTGTAGTTGTACAGAATATCTGTTAATGACGAGCTCGGTGGTCGAATGGTTAGCAATGGCCACTTTGACTCCGAGGTTGCGGGTTCGATTCCCGCACAAGACAATTTATTTGTAAACTTGAACATGTCTGTTTGTCTTGGTCTGAGTGTTTTCTATGTATTATATGTAAGTATTTACAAAAAAAATGTATTTAAGTATAATATCAGTTATCTAATACCCATAGTACAAGCTTTGCTTAGTTTGGGACTAGATGGCCGGGTGTAAATTGTCCAGGAATTTTTATTTTTATTTTTTTTATTGTTGCTATTGTTGCAACGCAAGGGGAATAAAAACTGAGATTATGTGACGGCTGGGTATAAAGCCTGCTGGCTTTTTATATATGGCATATTGTTTTATAAGAATATAAATTAATTCCGTTACATATTTTGATTTAAAAAAAAAATGAAAATTTCAAACATTAAACTTACTTGAAATACTCAGACGCAGCGGAGGTGAAGGGCGTTGTTTGTGCTGGAGCAAGGGAGACAGTGGAGGTGTTGTGTCGCAAACGGGTCTTGTTTAGTTCACCCGACTCCCAGATCGCTTCGAACTAAAGACAAAAGTAACCGATTTATAAAATATAATTTTCCAATTTTTATTTTTGACGTAATTCTAAGATTCAGGAGTCACTATATAGTATACCTTAATCTTACTCCTAATCATTCATACTCCTTAATCTATACTTAATCATACTGCTACATATACCTTAATCATACTCGTTGATCTTAGAAATCTCTTTTTCAGTCGGGAACTTCATTATTAATTCCCAATTTAACTTCCTTGATCCGGGAACATTTTCAAGGGAAATAATTTTCAATTTCTAATGACCACATTTATCAGATTACTAGTTATGTTAAGTTTGGGGTACATGTGGTTCATCGTCATTTTTGAAACAAAGCCAACCTCAACTGCAAGTGGTGCACTCTGCTGACTGTCGATTGAGGCTCTGGCGAAACGAGAGGTAAGGCAGCATAGCGCATTTTTTTAAACTGCCCAACTGAGGAAGTACCTCTACCTCACATAATACTGCAGCCAAATAACAATTCCCTTAAGTATTGTTTTGTTCCTGCGAGTGAGTGAGGTCACCAGAAAGAAAGGAAGGAGTATAGGCTGGTAACGGATCGGCGATCCTTGGTGTTGCTGATCTTCATGAGCGGTGATGATTCCATCAGGTGACCCACATGCTCATTTCCGCATAATATATCCTCTCAATCAACAAAATATTGCCATGCCACTGCGGTGAAAGGCCCAAACTTTGCTCGTCTTATTAAAACATAATTTTTTATAGCGTTATAAAATAACTTAAATAATATTAGATGTAGTGTAACATACCGGCCGGCAAGCTGGAGTGTTCCATTCATTGTCGCAGTTGGTCCACGGCAGCAGGGTGGTGAAGGAGGCGAAAAAGAATCGGAGGGCCCATGCGATAATCACGTTGTAGTAGAAGTCCACGTAAAATGCTATCAGAACCACCGCGTAACCTATGCCTGGGGACATGATTCACATGGATAAAAATCTGTAATTCAATCAAAGTTTGGTTTTTGTTTTTCATTGGTGGGAAAATCCATTTTAACAGTCAGATGAAATTATTAAATAATATATTCGTCGTCAACCCTTATTAATCCCACTGCTGGGATACGAGTCACTCTCAATCGAAGGGTTACTCCACCAGGCTGCTCAACTGCGGGTTGGCGGAGGTCAGTGTTTTCAAGCCGCCTAAAGATCACTGACTTGGCTTAACAACTGTCATCTATCATCAACAGCCGCGACCATTGGCTTAACATGCCCTCCGAAGCACGGATGTGCTCGAGATAAATAAAACCAATCCATTGAGAGGCTACGGTCGACGTTGCTTGACTTGCGTGATCGTTTAAACTGCAACGTGCAACGACGCCATAGAGCTCCTCAATTTTAATCATCCATCAGAGAAATAATAAAAAATACTATAACTTCTGTTAAGGCACTAAGGTAATTACACAACATTACGTACTACAGCTTACAGCAAGGCAAGTATTATGTAAGGCATAGTATCCTTTTGTATGTATATATAAAAAGAAGAAAGAAAAAGAAAAAATACGTTTATTAATCACAACATGAAACAATAAATTCACACAATACACAATAACATTAACATTTCAAACAACATGTAAATAATCATGATGTCAATTGGCCATCGCTCGGCATTTCTGCTGTCTAATACACACAGCGCCGGTATTCTGCGACAGCTAACAGGGTGCCGACACGAACCTCATCCGCCGAGGTATACCTTTTTTAAAAAAAAAAACAAATAAGCAATCTAGGCATCCAAAACCGTCAGACTATCCAGCACGTATAATGGGAACAGTTCTCCACAACATAACCGAACAGACAGACGGCACCGGGTGGCCCAGTATGTAGCACAAACACGACAGACATACCCCCATTTCACTGCTTCCCTGACTCTAATGAACCAATTATATCATCATCATTATCAGCCTGTATCCACCCACTGCTGGATATAGGCCTTTTCCAATACTTTCCACCATATGCGATCCTCCGCTTTCCGCATCCAGCCACTTTGAGGTCGTCGGTCCATCAAAAGAGGGGGCGCCCTATGCTGCGTCGCCCCATACGTGGCCTCCACTCTAGGACTGTCCTCCCCCATTTGCCATCGCTGACTCGGCAGATGGCAGATTACCGCCATTTCGCTGACTCTAAGAGCTATGTCGACCACTTTGGTTCTCTGTCAAATTTCTTCGTTCCGTATGTGTATGTATATATATGTATGTGTAATATTAGCCTTTTGTATGGAGCGTTTTACGGAAAATCCATAATAGTGATTTTCAAGTTGTCATATCTCGAGAAGTTTTTATAGTATTTCTTTCAAATACATATAACTGAAAGAATTTCTTGCACACAATAATTGGATATGACGTTCGCACATAACGAAACGAAAATAATGTCAAGAAGCCTATTTTATTAAATAAATTGCTATTTTCTTTTTCTTTATCTTTAGGACTAACGTAATGCATTATATTTTAAAACGTAATTTTACCGTTGGTACAATTTGGTGTTTGATATTCTACTTGATCAACATCGTATAACCTTCTCGAGGATTCCAAAACTATACTAAATTTCATTAAAATCGGTTTATCGGATTGTTGCGGACTCTTTAGTGGGCAGCCTCGCACATGGCCACCAACAAAGAACTAACTAAGCCTACCAAGACTGAAAAGAAATTGACGAACGATTGTCCATTGTCTTTCCATTTTCTTTTCAGTCTTTACCAAGACTGAAAAGAAAATGGAAAGACAATGGTCTTAGTTAGTTCCACAGAGTACTCTTTTATATATATAGGTATAGTTCTTAGAATGGTAAGGAGTGAACGAACCGAAATGTAATGAAATCTATATTTATTCAATAAATTAGTTGATATAAACAAGTGTCTTTAAATCTGTACAGTTGATTTAAACGAAAGACAGGTGTCTTTAAATCTTACACGGATTAACCTAAAAGTCAAATGAATAAATGCACGAACAAGTAGGTACAATTTGTATTTTTAGTGATTTTTAGAATTAATGGTGTAGACTTCGCATGCTAACAAAATAACTGACTCATGTATAACCGAATATGCGAAACTGTGAAAAATAATTATAAATATCTTTGTTTTTTTTTTTTAAATTAAAACATGCCCTGTCACCAGAAGGCCGGTCATTACCTTGCTCAGAGAATTAGTATCGCTATCCAGTGAGGTAATGCTGTCATTCTTCTGGGGACACTGCCGACAGGCAACGATCTTGAGGATATATATTATTGGTAAGTAAATTTCTATGATTTTTTTAACGCATAACTTTTTTTTATTTATAGATAAAATATATAGGTTTTTAGATAAAGTATATAGGTTTTTAGATTAAAACATCGGACGCGCTGCATGCGCCACCATAGCGAATTTTTTTTTTCTAAATCCCGAATTGATATCGGAAAACCAAGGTCACTTTACAATACTACTTTTTGATGCTCTACACGAATCCGACGTCAGAATTTCCAATTTTTGAGTTTCATGGCAACGGACGGACAGAACGACCGGACGACTTCATAAGCTCAATGAATTTCGCTGAAAAAACTAAATGAATAAGTTTTTCGTCAAAGAAATCACTGTCATTAAATCATTGCTGTCATTATAAAATTCTTGTACCCTATACGTTACAAAGAAATTTTAAGCAAGTCATTACGTTGGTCAACAATACTATTGGAACCCAACAGTGTTTTATTTCCAAGCGTATTTCAACGTCTTTCCACTCCATTACCAATTTTATTCTCTTCAAAAATCATATCGGCCGTAGCACTCAGAGACGCGACGTGACAATCGGGTGAAATGAAATCAACGACATAAGCCGGCCTCGCAAATCTGGGCCTTTTGAGAACCGTCCGCCGCGTGTGAGCACTTAAGGGGAACCGTCGAAATGGAGTCAATTATGGGTTTTAAGTGCGAGGGTGACGGATCAACAGCAGATTCTGTTCCAAAAGGAATCTTTAGGCAGTATGATCAAGTTAATCATCTAAAGTTTTATAACGAGATCCTTAACAAAGTGACCTACGAGGAATCGGGGCTAAATTTACATTAAATTTCCGTAAATTTAGATCACTTTGTCAAGGATCTCGTTATCTAATATAATATAATGTAGTCCAGTATTGCTATACTTGAAATAGGTGACTGAACTGGAAGTGCATAATTGAGATTCATCAAATAAACGTCTGACTTTGTATTTTATTCAGTTTATACGTTTTTATATACTAATATGCCATACATACACAATTTTAAATTAAAATTGAACATTAATGATGTTGTATTGGGTCAATCGATCGAGGAGGAGGAGGATTCGGAGGGCACGTCAAGCTGTCGATCCCGGCTGTTGTCATTAGATGATCGTCGTTAAACCAAGTCAGTGGCCTTTGGGTAGCTTGAAAAAACTGAACTCTGCCAATCTGCAGTTGAGCAGCTTGGTGGAGTATGCTTTAAACCGCTTCGATTGTAGGAAGACCTGTATCCCAGCCGTGGGATGAATATAATTGTTGATGCAGGATGTTGTATTGGTCCAATCTATATTCATTAACCATTAACATTAACCGGGACAAGAATGTTCTGCGATTCATCACTGAGTATCTTAGAATAGCACTGGCATATCTAAAAAAGCCCCTTGAAGTAGATAATGATGCGAGTGAACTGTTTAACGACGGAATTAATGAATAGAAAAGCGAACTGGACACCAACATATGTATTCACGTTCAATGATACAGGGATGGAAAAACAAAGGCAATTCAAAAATTCAAATATAAAGAATAAAAAAGAAATTACAAAAGAGTTTACAACACCCCCTCTTCAAAAGAGATCGAAAGAAACCTACGCCATTTGTCATATCGTAGTGGTTGCAATCAAAGATGCAAATCGTAGGTTTCAATAAGTTACTCGTATATCAAATGAAATTCTGATAGACCCACTTCGCAAACAGCAAATTTCTCCTTCATTGTATTATATCCTTTGATTTTGTGTAAGGGTATAGAATTAATACAATTTCAAGTTTTATTTCAAGTGCTATTGGAGGTTACAATAAAGCTTAACTGGGGGGGATTCGGGCTCGCAGTAGTACGTAATAACTGTCTGCGAGCTAAGTGCAGGCAATAAGTCAAGATTGCCGAGGCATTGCCGGTCCATTCCGACGGTTCTACTAGGTACTCTACTAACGGTACGTGACATACTATACGTTTCACTGAAATCCATAATCCTTTGATACGAATCGTATACCATTTTATATGTCTATCAACTCATGATATGTTTTAACTCATTTCTAAAAACAATGATCCTCAATTCGTTTATTTTTACATTTATTATTTTAGTCGTTTATGAACCGATCTAGATTTTTTTTAAACTTTGTTTGGAAAGGTATTTTTGGGTAAACATATATCCTAAAATAGCATTAATTGCATAAATTCTCGGATAATAACATGGCTACAAAACTTAATATAATAATTTTATTTAAAATTTAAATTGTTTTTCCTGACGCGTGACGTAGATCGTCAAGTTTAGAATCAATTTGAGATTTGTTATTTTTCAGTTTTTTTTAATTCTATGCAATATTTACTGTTGTTTATACATATAAGATCATATTAGCATAGACGACGCCGCTCTGCGAAAGTTGGGCTACTAACGTAAGTAGGCCTAAATGTTGATTTGATCCTAACAATCAATATAAGGGAAATAGCTCTGTGACATTGAGACGGTCGAATAAATTAATGCTTGATGGCTATATATATTAACTAGCGACCCGCCCCGGCTTCGCACGGGTGCAATGCTGATACTAAATGTACTACAGAAGGTCTTTGCGCTTTGTCCTATCCAGTCCTTCCCCAGTTATAGGCACACGCCGCCGGCTCCGCGGCCGGTACCGCCACAGCCGTTATGTCCCTGCATTTTAAATGTGTAATATCTTCTAAACTATTCATTTAAATTACATGCTGTGAAGGGCCATATTGATCTATATTAAATGCGCAATGTATTTAAGGTACTTAATTGGATAAGGATTAATTCTGTATTGCTTAAAATCGCTTCGTAAATAAGGTATTATTTCTTGTAAAAAGCAAAGGATAAAATAACGGTTATTGTGTGTTACCACTAAGAGATAGACATATACCATCGCGAACTTTTTTGTAGACCATTTTAAGGTGAACAATACTGTACTACATTATTTTGATCTATCTCGTTGGGTTCAGCCAGCGTTTGCAATGAAAGAGCAAAAAAATGTGTTTATTTACGACATCACATTAGAAACCTCTAAATTATCAGTGTTTTTCTACTATGTTATGCATATATTATACATATAAACTTTCCAGTTGAATCACTCTATCTATTAAAAAAAACCGCATCATAATCCGTTGCGTAGTTTCAAAGATTTAAGCATACAAAGGGACATAGGGACAGAGAAAGCGACTTTGTTTTATACTATGTAGTGATAATTAAATTACAAGGGTTACAAAATCTCCTACTTCACTCGCTGTCTCTTTAAAATTGATATTTATTTAGACTTACAATTAATGATGACGATGCATCTTTCCGACAGACAGTTATAAATAATTTTTGTAAAGAAGGTAATTAAAAAAAAAGAAGATATGACAGTTATCGAGAGTTTCTTTTCGCTTTATAAAAAAATATTTTAATTATTATGATGACGATTAATGTTGTGGAGTTTACCTTTAAAGAGTGGTACGATTCTTCCCCAGCAGGTGATGGCGCCCTTCCGATGGAACTGGCCGAGCGCCAGCTCCATGTAGAAGAGCGGGATGCCTCCCACCACCAGCATGATGCAGTACGGCACCAAGAACGCACCTGCACAACGCACAAATCAAAGAAAAAACATTATTATAGTCGTTATATGAATAGTGATTGGAATGTAAGTGGCTTACCATCTTTGAACCATACTAACCAAAAAAATCCCTTATATATTTGTTTTATTTTAATATCTGCGATTATACTGTAAATATTTCAAGCGTCTACCTGTTGCCGTTATCAATATCGAGCAAAAACGAGCAAAAAAATCACGTTTGTTGTATGGGAGCCCCCTTTAATATTTATGATATTCTGTTTTTTATTACTTATTGTTATAGCGGCAACAGAAATACATCATCTATGAAAATTTCAACTGTCTAACTATCACGGTTCATGAGATACAGCCTGGTGACAGACGAACGGACGAACAGCGCCGTCTCAGTAATAGGATCCGTTTTACCCTTTGGGTACGGACTCTAAAAAAAGCCAAAAACTTGAGCACGTGATGCTTACTGAGTAAGCGTACGGTGATTTATTCAGTGGTATGGTTTAATATTTAAAGACCAACCGTACCACCAGAGGTACGGCCAGGGGTACGGTGGGTCTGAAGCGGTAACAAACATGGCTCTGGCAAATCAGAGGTAGGATACAGCTTAATTATAAGTTGCCCCATTGGGGAAGTATCTTCAATCCTCAGAAGACCACAGCTAAATAATAGTTTCCTAGAGACCTAGAGGCTTTTTATGATCCTGCGAGAGAGTGTCGTCATGAGGAAGAAGGAGTTGCTGCGTTTGCAACGGAAGTGACGATGCACGAGCAATATTTTACATTACAAGCGTTTATTGGATATAGTACAGTATAAGTAGTATGGGCACTGGCGGTCTTTTGTTAACCTATTTCCTCCACACTCTACCTCTTCCAAGATAGCTTTGTAAAAAGAAATCATTAGGTTACGAATAATATCATGTTTTATTAAACAAAAATCTTCCAATATGAAAAAGAAAAAAAAAATCCTCCATACTGTCTAGCTTCATTCTGCTGTAGCTTCCTTTTCGCCTTATTTTCGCTCCCTATTCTGCTATCTATTTCTACTTCCAGCTCCTATCTATACTCTATTCTCTTCTATTTAATGTTAACGTTCTTTCTAGTTTTCGTAGTTTCTCTGCTTCGCTAGTCACAAATTCAAAACAAACATATCTATCGAAATTTATGAATTTTAAACTAGTAATTTCGCACGTTGATTTATTATATCTATTATATATATCTCTTTTTTAATCTCGGGTCAAGCTCGGTCATTTGATAGGCGTGCGCGGGGATATGGATCCAACGCGTAGAGGCCCCTTTGAGAAGTTTAATGTAATGTTGTACGCCCGCCGTGACCCGCTCCAGGATATGTCAATGGAACGACATACCCATGAGCAGGTTTCGGCAGGCGTTGAGACTATTGCGAAGTGTGATGGAAAATAAATGGGCAATGGAGATGAGATCTGGGTGAACTTAATACCGGGCTATTACAGAAGAGGGACGGACGCCTGCCATAACTGCTTTTATTGCTAGTTATTTGCGGCAGGCGGTGGCTTGCAACTCACTAGATGGGCCTCCGAAATGCCAGGAAATCGGCCGGAGGCAACACCACCAGTGTGAGTGACTATTATATATATTATTATGATTTGTGAGTATTCTAATGACATGATCAGAATTAAAGTTACATCACAAATTCAAAATAAATTCAAAATAATTTATTTGCAATAAATAGGGTAACATTTAAACAGATGTTATTTAAAACAAATCACCAGCCTATTTAGCCATTATAAATAGCATGCAAATTTAACAAATTTTAGCCTAATTAAAAATATTTAGAATTGATCAATTAATATTAAATTTGTCAATAATCAAATTATACATCACCAAGTCTATTTATTAAATAATTGTAAAATAGCATTCAATGTCCGTGGAATATAATGGAACTTAATTAAAAAATGTAAATAATATAATTGATTTAAAAATTCAGTTTAGTATTTAAAAAAATATTAATAGACAAATATTAAAGTTCAAACTTTTGTCTCACACATTATTATAAAGTATTATTAGTTAAGTAGTCACATTGTTATTAACATTGTTTATTATTTAAAAATTCCTGTATAGTGTAAAAACATTTGTCTAACAGCCATTTATTTAATTTTATTCTAAAACGATTTAATGGCAGTTCACGAATGGATCCGGGTATCTTGTTATACAATCGAACCACCATAAAATAACAGTTTTTTTGGTATAGTGTTGTCCTTGAAAATGGTAAAAATAGTTTGGATGGATCCCTGGACAAATATTTTCTATTTTCATTTGCTTTCCTAAACAGCTCTGGATGTTTCTTCACAAATAAACCTGCCTCCAAAATATATAGAGACGGTAATGTTAACAATCTTAGTTTTTTAAATAAAGGTCTGCATGAGTCTAACGGATAAGCCATACATATTGCACGGATGCATTTTTTTTGCGTAATAAAGACTTTATTGAACACAGTATAAGTAATAGTACTACGTAGAGTATGGCTGCCCATCTGAGACGAATCTGGAGCAGCCCCCTTACCACAATCTCTTATTGCGATTCAATAACTTAATAGAATGCTTATTCATACCAATGAATAAGCGACTCTATTTCAAATGGAATAGAGTCGCTTATTCATTGGTATGAATAAGCATTCTATTCAGTTATTGAATCGCACTATGAGATGGTGGTAAGGGGGCAGTTTGTAACTTTGTAAAGCGCCGCACGCACAAACGTTCATTCACGCTCTGTACAGACATCGTTGTTTATATAGTAGTTACCAAAGTGACATTTGTATGGAGTGGCCGGGGTTTGGTTACACCACAATGCAGTGGCGGCTTTAGGGGGTGGCGAACAGGGCAATCGCCCGGGGCCTCGCTCTTGCAGGGGCCTCGCGCAACGACTCAAGTAAATAAAAAAAAAAATAGTATTTTTTAACTATATTTTTTATTTAAAACTTTTTATTTTGATCCTTAATTATTTATTAAGGTGAACACATAACGATAAATTTAATAAAGTTTGTTAATTAATTCATTCATTCTATAATACATAATGTACTTACTATATAAAATACATAATTAATTTTTCAAATAGGTATGTTCTAAATTTGAAAAAATCATTATGTATAATAGACTTATAGTACTTGAATATCGCGCCTCGAAATATTTGAAGATCGGATTTTTAATCGTACTGCACTCGGGTCAGCTCGGGAGTCAGGACATAATGTTCTGCTCTCTATCGCCGTGTTTCATTTCGTTCGTCAACTCTTGTCACTTTGGAATTAATTTGCTTGCAGTACCAGTTACAAAGGGGTAAAAGTGGGTCACAACCATCTTAGGAGCCACATCCAACCTCCCCTGTACGTGGTGCACCCTCCGGATAAGCGGACAAGTCACTGGCGATAGTCGCCAATACGCTGCCCAGCGTAGCAACTTAAGGACTTTACTCTCAATGTATACAAACCAAAATATATGACCCCCAGCACCCCGGCAGCCCTGCTATCCCGTGCCAAGGTGGCGGTATTGGTTCCGGCAGGGCGGGGGATGCGAACAATCTCCGGTTGGCAGGCCACCACTAACAACTGACCATTGGCACATTTAATACACGGTCACTCAGGCGTGACGAGGATGTAGGAGAGCTGGAAGTAGAGTTGAGGTCAGTCAAATGCCTGATTCTGGGTCTGTCGGTAATCCGACGTGAGGGAGAAGATATCGTGATACTCGGATCTGGAAACCTCTTCTACCACCGTCAAGGAGACCAGCTATCCCAGAGCGGTGTCGGATTCCTCGTACATAAAGCTCTCGTCAACAACGTAATGGAGATATCCAGTGTGTCATCGAGGGTAGCATATCTTGTGCTATAGCTGACGAAGAGATACTCTTTGAAAGTCGCACAGGTATTTGCCTCAACGACGACACACCAGGATGAAGAGGTAGAGGCCATGTATGAAGACATTATAAAGGCCATACGTAATTGAATGTCATACCACCAAAACCCACTTCACGGTTGTTGTCGGGGACTTCAACGCCAAAATGGGAGTACAAGAATGCGATGAATCGGTCGTGCGATGGTTTGGTTTGGGGTCGAGGAACTACAGGGGGCAAATGCTGGTAAATTTCCTCCAAATGGACGGGCTCTTTTTGATGAACTTGTTCTTTAAGAAGAATCCTCAGAGGAAATGGACCTGGCAAAGCCCCGACAAAGTGACTAAGAATGAGATCGACTTCATCATAACGGAAAAAGGCGGATATTTCAGGATGTCTCGGTGGTTAACCGGTTTGGTACCGGTAGCGACCACCGACTTGTACGAGGCACTCTAAATATCAGCTATAAACTCGAAAGAGCCCGTATGATGAAATCGAATTTACGTCTAACTCTTCCTAAAACCATTCAAGCTTCGGAAAAGTTCCAACTGGAACTTTAAAACCGATTCGGTTCGTTGGAAACGTTGGAAACCTTAGCATTTCTCGTCAATCATGACAAATATCTAAACCAAACAACCGGACCTACTTTCTCACATACTTTTCATGAAGGACAAAGGGCCTCGCAAAGACCTGCCGCCCAGGGCCACGCAATGGGTAAGACCGCCGCTGCCACAATGTTTACATTTATTTGTAACTTTTAATAACAATTTCGCAAATGCAGTCACTAAAATAAATCTGCACCACTTTAACAAACAACATAAATCTGTGCAAGGCACGCAAATATCCTTAATTTGTCATTTCTTATTGTTTCGTGAAATTGCACGGAACAATATCAGAATAGGTATAAGATTTTTCACTCGATTTCCCCCGAAGAGTATCGCAATTTCAGATCATAGGTCGCGACTCGGGCAATAATTTCATATCGGCCCCGGAGAGCGACGCAAATTGTACCGTAATTGGCCTTTTAAGGCACTTCCATTTACTTGCGATTCGCTTTTAAGAAACTTCAGAGTTGAGATAATTCGCAGCGGTTTTACTGTAGAATTTCACTAGTTACAAAGTTCTGAGGGGCAATTCTCGTAATTAAAATACCAGAATGTGGGTAAAATACTGCCTGTAAATGTGATATAAGCAATAATTTTGACTACGACTAATTTAGCGCCAAGTAAAATTTTGAGAAAAAATTAAAATGAAATTTCGATTTTTTTCGTATCTCGCATCCATATGCCAACTTATAATTATATGGAATAGGTTAATTCAAGTATTCAAACAATTCGCAACCAGTACGACAAATTTTGCCTGGGAGTTTGAGCGAAAAAACATTTTTAAGAGTTTAGGTGGCATTCTGGATGTGGCAACCTTTGCAAATCGCTTGAGAATGTAGTTACTGCCTCACGAAAAATACGCTAGTCGCGACTACATACTACCACAATTTTAATTTCGAAATTATTAAAGAATCGGACATTTTGTTACGTAGTTAGTTGATTGGCTAGGTAAAAAAAGATAAAAGATAAAATTTCTTTATGGACAAAAATAAGGTCGTACAGATGTCAGATTTATAAACTAAGTTTCACTTATTCTGCCCGGGGTTTGGGCGTGTGAACTAAATATAATTATTACTATTATTATTTACGTATTCTTGTTTAATTTTCATTTCATTTACTTGAGTCCTAGGAATGAATTTGTAAACTTCCAAGTGCTTTACAGTAGAGGAGTAAGATGTGGTAGAGCCTTCGGTAGAGTCATTACCAATTACATTAGGACATGACTTGCAGTTCAACAAAAATGCTCGGAATTTTGCTGCATTGGCCCAAGTTTTCCACTTGGGCCAATGCGTGTTGAGGTTAGAATTAAGTATCTCAGAATTGTTATATTATATTTTAATCGGTATACAAGTGAAAAGATGAAGTACAAGAAGACGTCGATGAATAAAAAATATAAAAATATGTAATGTACAGAAACGGCTCGTAAGATTACGATTTTATTATATGTACAGATTGACACATAGAAAACTTTTTATTCAGAGGCAGAAGCTGGTATATAATAATTTTAACAAAAAAACCGACTTCACAAATCACTCTTCAATCGTAAGCAACACTAAAAAGTTAAAAACACTATCAGAACTGAATTTTATAATTTAAAAAAAATGGGACTAATCTGGACTCTTTCAAATAAAAAAAGTTTCTTTTTCAAATCGATTTCTAAATGACGGGAGTAATGAAGCAACAAACATTAAAAAAAGAATTACAACCGAATTGAGAAGCTCCTCCTTTTTTGGAGTCTGTTAGAAAGAAAAGTCCTGATTCACTAATAGACAACGTCAGCGCTCAGCTCAAACAATTTAAACAAAAATGTTGAAACCTAGCACAGTTTGCCTGTTTGATTTGCCGGATTTCTCGAATTTTCACAGGGGTACCTGTGTGTAGTACCGATCTAACACCGAATAATCTCAGAATTCTCTTGTCTTTAACTAGAGTAATTGTCGACGCAATTGTTCAATGAGGAACTTCCGTTGATGGCATTAATTCTGTGTGTAGGTTATCCGTTGCCATGACCAAACACTATGCTACTAATGTGTTAAAACATGAAAGAAGCTGGATGAACATTATCTTAAGGTGGATTTGGAACTTTTCTTTTTATACTAACACCATCAGTAATTATGAACACTTTAAACAGACCTTAGGGGACAAATCGGGTGGTAGAGTCAACTTCGTTAATTTCAACGACATTTTAATTTATATAATTATTATATGACATATTTATTTAACTACATTTTGCATAATACGCGTACTATTTTACAATTCATCATTATTTATTTTAACATATTTATGAATTGCAACTTTTAACTGAATATGTCAACGCCCCTGAGGATCGGTCCGTATTATGCATCGCCCTGTTCCTTAAGTAAGTCGGGTAAGATGGCTGGGATTTACTTTATTGCCGGATGCAACAGGTCGGGATAAAGGGGAGTGGAGGCGAACAAGGGAACTGTATAAGTCGGCCGAAGTAAAGTCACTTGCGAGGTTCTGTCGCCCGACCGCAGATAATGGAGCTTAACGTTCCGCTGTGTGTACAGAATACGGGACTCAAACTGATTGAATTGGGGTTCGATTCCCGTAAGATTCAATCGTTACTTTCTCGTATCGACGCTGGCTGCGTTCACATCATTACTATTACATTGAAATTATTCACATTTACTATTTTCTAGCATACTCAACAGTCAGTTCAGTTAGTAACTTCAGTTAGTGTTAGATACTTAAAATCCCCCTCTCATATTAAAAACATTAAACCAAATATGCCACTTTTCACTAGTAGTAGTCGGTCTCATTTTATCACAAGTGAGTCATATGCTACCTTATAATCAGTCTTTATTAATTCAAATTATTATAACTTATGATATGGGTAACTTGTTTTAGGTCCCCGATAGTGTTAGATACTTAAAAACCGTGGTGCACGGCAATTGAGCGTCACTCGACTAGAAATCTCTTTAACCTTTTAATGCCTTATTTGCCATATTTCAATATCTCACATTGCTAAAAGAGGAAGTCAAATTACAAAAGCATCTTACTCGTACTAATTTATTCTGATTAAATTCGTTGTGAGTTCCAATGCAGTCGTTGTCTTACCCCCCGAGACTGCAACGGATTTCATTGTTCATTGCCTTTTTGGGTGGTAGCCGCTACACAGGAGACGCAGTGGTGGGAATATGTGGAGGACCGCCGTTCCGATACTCAACAGTTATTCACACAAGGATACCCCACTCGATTGTAACGTATGGAATGGTCCACATGTGAATCAGTGTTGAATGTACGTGAAAAATTCGACAAGAGTAGTCCTCGTGTGAACGTATCCAAATGTCTTCAAGGACTATTGTAAGTAGCTACGATACCGTAGCGATGAACATTTACCGGAATTGAAGCACTGAACGGACTTTGATAAATTAATAATAAATTTATGGTGACATTAATTTAAACGATATTGAATTTATTATTTTAACGTGAAACGTCTTTAAAATCACTCTAACTAAACTATAAGTCCTAGAAACATGAATCGCATGTCAATAGTTAGCGTATATAGTCAGCTCGTTGCTAAGACCTTAAGTTTGCATTTTTCTTTCAATTTTTAACACTAAACGTGATTCGCTGATGTTATACGTTTCACGCTAACCAACGGCCGTGTGCACCGACACAGCCCCACTCGATTTTATTTTAAGAAGATTTGCATTAAAAAAATGTCATTAAGTAAGTGCACATAATTCAAACAATGTCACATAATATTACTTGATGTAAAATTGTTTGAATTATGTGTACTTGATATTGGACTGCTTGGAACTTTGGACATTTAACAAATTACTTGATAGATTAATATTTCACCTACGACTTGACACGCTCGTACCTATACCGTGGATTTTTTATTTATTTTTTTATTTCAGACTATGACTTGAAATATTTAATCCTGCTAAAAGAATTTCTACATTCTACGAGTTTGAGTTGTTATCAAGTTAGCCAGAAAATCGATAGATTTTTTTTATATTGGGATTTATCTAATAAATTCATTGACATTGTTTGTTATTACATACGACTTTTAAAATAAGGTATTGCATTAAGGGATTCCCAATCTATTTAAACTGCGACTCTCTGAACAACTTGTATTTTATTTGAGACGCCCTGCTAATACAAGATATTTCTGTCTAGTTCTAACTGACATTAAGTTTAATTAATCTTTATACATGTAATCCAAATAACATAAGATTATTACCTCGCGATTGTTCTTTCGAATTAATTTTGATTATCATAGAAACTACTCCAATGGACTAATTAGTGAGTTCAACGCCACCGTGAACATGTGAAATGTATGTAATGGTCTACTTATCTACCAAGTTTTATCAAAATCAAATGAGCAGGTTGCGCGATAATTACATTCACGCTAGTAAACAATCTTTCTAACCGAGTCACTGTCGAAAGAATCCAAAATATAGGAGTCTTAAAAAATCAATTTCAATTATTCGAGTAATCTAGCGAACAATTACTTTGACAAGTCGTAATCGGCTTTGCAGTATTGTAATAGAATTTACATTTTTGGATTGACCCTCAAGACGCCGGACTTAAGGTGTGTAATCGAATCGTCTCGCTCGGATACGATCGACGTGCCCCGGGGAGGCCCGGATGATTGGGTATTATGAGATTTCCACCGTAGGCTCCTATTAAATCATCGGAGGACGGGAGCTTCTTCTGCTTATCGTGTTGTTTTGAACGGTCGGAAATGTGACTATTGTTTTGTGACAGTAAATAATGTTTCAATTATTTTGAACCCACCTAAACTAAACTCATGACGAAGTCTAACTTTACATAGCCATAGTGGAAAAAGAGAAAATGAGTTAGGTATGTGCCAGAGTTGCATTTTATAAAAAAATCAATTTTGAAGATTTTTCATATGAAGAATGAAATATCTTTTGCTCTTTATTAAGATTTATATTATTGAAGTCAGCCAATTTTACATAATGTAGGTAATATATACAGAACTTAAATTTTATTTTAACTAATATTGTATATGTATATAACTATTGTAAGTATAAGTACTTCTTCATAAAATAAAACAACAATATACTTAAAAAATGTCGTATAGGTCTGTTCGGTTGTCTATAGGTGTCGTCTAGGTCCGTTCGGTATATTAATATGGAACTGTCCCCATAATGGTGTAAAAACACATGCCGCCGGCTTTTCCGCCGGCATTGCTGCTGGATTGCAAACTGCCTTGGCGCAGGCGCCGCGTAAAGCCGCGAGTGCCGGCCGTCGGTCAGGTCGCCGGCTAGGCCGTCGACCGTGCCACCGAGCATGTGTGGATACACCATTATACATGCTAGATAGCCTGATGACCCTGGATGCAGGGATTTTAATTGCCAACCTTACTTGCACTTGTTGCATCATACTGTTCAGCTAATGATATTCTGGAAAAAGTAGATATGGTAAAGCGTATTTGCAGGCTGAATTGTTTTGAACAGGCGACGGTAACCACTTCCTATCAGTCATTTTATTGATTTTTGTATATTGTGCACTTATATTTTATATACAATAAAGTTTTACAAACAAACAAACAAACATTTTCTAACGTACCATCAGTCATATTCAAAAAACCCTTTTTGTTTCTTTTTACAATTTCTTTTTTATTATTTTTTGAAAAATGGAAAAATTCGCCTGCCCCCCCTAGGTGGGATTTGAACCCACGACCTCTCGATAACCGGTCGAGTGCTCTTCCAACTGAGCTACCAGGAAGGTTTGTGTTGCTGACGAATTTTTGCATCTTATATTTCTATACTGTGTGAGTCACAGTGTGACGTGATATTTATCTGGCAAGTTGGCCAAGACAACTATTTAAATAATAATAATTTAATTAGTTTGGTGTTATCAAAAAATAGCTGAATTTCATCTGCAACGATGGACTGCTATGCCTACTTTAGTAGTGTAATTACTTAATAGGTTGATGATAAAAATATTTATCTGGCAAGTTGGCCAAGACAACTATTTAAATAATAATAATTATTTTTTATTTTTTACGTTTGCAGTTTTAAGTATTGAATTCTATCAACTATAACGATCATCATAGTTAGTACTAAATACTTTTCCGTAACGCGTGCCTTATTTCGGCACAGCCCAGGTCTCAGATCTTGATTTTTAACTAGACAGAAAATTAGTCGTCAATTAGTCGACTTCAGACACCAAGTATCAGAATTACTTGACCTCCCGTTAAAAGTATTTTAACAGGATTTTTAATAAGTTATAAGTATTTTTTTGTGGCAGTGCCGAAATAAACCTTATTTCGTCACAGCCCCATAAAACTACGCCACCTAGCGAAAATCTGATTTCACACAGATGTTGCCTTGAATTAAATTCCGCGCGGACGTAGTGTGTATGTGTATATATAATAGTATATAGTGTGTATGTATGTGTACAACTTCATGAAACAAAACAAATAAAAAACGAAATGTCCATTAATGAGCATAGCATAAAATCAAAATATATATTATATGGAACGAACACGCACTCCTTTAATGTAATAATATTTTGACGAATCGTATGAATGGTCCTAAGTAAAGACTCGGATTCGGCTGGCCCGACATGTCAAGTAGGATGATGGATGGCGCGGGTCACATAATGAAATACCCTCATATATAACTAAATCTATTCTCACATTTTATCGTAATGTTTATCACATGATCATTTATTTATTGATCATAATTCGTTAATGAAGTTTTTTTATACTACGTCGGGTGGAGAAAAGCATATGGCCCGCCTGATGTGAAGCGGTTGCCGTAGTCATATTAACGCTCGCAACATAAAATATCGCTCTCGCGCCGCCACCCCCGTTGCCAACGCAGCATTTTCTTCCTTTCTGGTGACTCACTCGCAGGAACACAACAACCATCAATGGAATTATTATTTGGCTGCGGTATTCTGTGAGGTGGAGGTACATTCCCCAGTTACAGTTACAGTTTACAATTACTCTCCCTACCTCTCTTTTCGCCAGAGCTTCGTTTGTCAGTCAGCAGGGTGCACCGCGTGCAGGTGAAGTTGGATTTGGTTCAAAGATGTTGATGAACCGCTTACACCCCATAAATCATCGTATTCAGTAAAAAATACACGTACACAGTAAAAAAATATACTTATTTAAGACGAGTATTCACAATAATATGATGATCTAACTATGTCACGATTTTATATATATTTTTTTTATTGCATAACTAATGTTACACAGATGAACAGATGTTTTTTTTTTTAAAAAAAACTAGATATCTTTTAAAACAATTACATAACATCTCATTTGAAATTAATTATTTAAAATATTTTTTCTACAATAATTTTTTTAATTAATTATCTCTTTATTATTCGAGAATATTTTATATGTAAATTTTAGTTAAGAAACTCTGATACACAAGATAAGTACAATAAATAAAACTTACTTTCCTTCTATTTTTCATTTATTTATTTTTCACATATTTCAAAATTCTTCTCTCTCAATTGAGCTCGTCTCTACAAGAGATCACTTCCAGCCAACCTCAATAATTATACTCGAAAAAATACATTATTGGAAGGATAGACAACGTAAAAATGCAAAATATAAATGAAATAACACTGAATACATGACAAAATAGATCTACTTCTAGGTAGTACATTGATAAATAAATACATAGACATACATATATTAACATATCTACATATACTACATCAATAACTATTATATATTTTAGTAACTTATTGACTTTTTAAAAATGTTATCTACCAGAATCAAACTGTTAGATTTCCATGGCATATTTGAAAATTTTATATGGCACATGGCGGGATACAACATACTGGACATTCATTACATAAAAAATTATCATACTCTGTGTTCACAAAATAAATTAATTGAATTGAATAATTAAGTGCAAAAATGACGTTATTAGATTCCAGTATAGTTTGTGTTAATATTATTTCATTGTCTAAAGAAAAAGGGGTTATACTCGCAAAGTTTTCCAAAAGAATTGCTTCCATGTGCAGACAAAAAAAATATTGTAAAAAAAATACAGAGGTTTAGATTGTTTGAAACGTCGTGTATCTTAAAGCGGAACGTGTCTAATGTAGTTCAAATATTGATAAATTTTAACGTTTTTTTAGGGTTCCGAACCTCAAAAGGAAAAACGGAACCCTTATAAGATCACTTTGTTGTCCGTCTGTCTGTCTGTCTGTCTGTCTGTCTGTCTGTCTGTCTGTCTGTCTGTCTGTCTGTCTGTCTGTCTGTCTGTCTGTCTGTCTGTCTGTCTGTCTGTCTGTCTGTCTGTCTGTCTGTCTGTCTGTCTGTCTGTCTGTCTGTCTGTCTGTCTGTCTGTCTGTCTGTCTGTCTGTCTGTCTGTCTGTCTGTCTGTCTGTCTGTCTGTCTGTCTGTCTGTCTGTCTGTCTGTCTGTCTGTCTGTCTGTCTGTCTGTCTGTCTGTCTGTCTGTCTGTCTGTCTGTCTGTCTGTCTGTCTGTCTGTCTGTCTGTCTGTCTGTCTGTCTGTCTGTCTGTCTGTCTGTCTGTCTGTCTGTCTGTCTGTCTGTCTGTCTGTCTGTCTGTCTGTCTGTCTGTCTGTCTGTCTGTCTGTCTGTCTGTCTGTCTGTCTGTCTGTCTGTCTGTCTGTCTGTCTGTCTGTCTGTCTGTCTGTCTGTCTGTCTGTCTGTCTGTCTGTCTGTCTGTCTGTCTGTCTGTCTGTCTGTCTGTCTGTCTGTCTGTCTGTCTGTCTGTCTGTCAAGAATTTCTATTTCGAGAATGCGTGGAGGTATCAAGCTGAAATTTGAACTGTATACTCAGGTCTACGGTCCCATGAAGTTAAAAAAAAATCAAACTGCTAAGTTTACATAGAAAAAAGTTACGGCCGTTTATTCAGCAAAAAACGCATATTTCGACACACTCAAGGGAATCAAAACCTATAGGGTACTTCCCGTTGACCTAGAACTATGAAATTTGGCAAGTAACATCGTTATAGACTACAAGTACAGGAATAAATCTCAAATCTATACATTTGTAAATAGATCTTAAAAAATAGGGGGTCTATATTTTTTATAGGGTGTCGAAATTTCAAATTGAAACTACTAGTTCAAATGGGGTATCATATGAAAGGGCTTGATGTACACATTGCAAAATATATTTTATTTATTTTTTTCGACGCATTATTTCTTATTTATAATGAAGAATATCAAATTTAATAATGATACTACGTACCTACGGAACCCTCGGTGGGCGAGTCCGACTCGCACTTGTCCGGTTTTTTTTACCCTGATAACGTTTTCTACAATAAATTTTTATATGCAATTTCGCTACTTTGTGTGAAAGATCCTAAAATATCCGCTGCCTGCGTTAGTATATTATCTGTGACGTATTTTGCTCAATTGATAGGGAAAACAATAATACGCTTCCAAAGCGAAGTTCATTAAAACTAATAATATATGTACTATTTTTACCAAGTTATTTATGTTTAAAATATTATTTATGCTAAAGGGCTGGCCAATATCTAGGTCAAAATAATTCCATCGTTATTCAGCGTGGAAATGCGGCCAGCCTTTTGGCCACAATCCCAGAAAATCACGTCAGGACAAATAATATAATGATTTTTTTCTGTGTATTTTTTGTATTTTTAATTTAGTTATATTAATTTTATTTTAAATTTAATTTTACGTTATATATATATATATATATATATATATATATATATAACGTAATGTAATTTTAGTTCATTTTTAGGGTTTCGTACCTCAAAAGGAAAAACGGAACCCTTATAAGATCACTTTGTTGTCCGTCTGTCTGTCAAGACCCTCTATCTCGAGAATGCGTGGAGGTATTAAGCTGAAATTTGAACTGTATACTCAGGTCTACGGTCCCATGAAGTTGTAAAAAAATCAAACTGCGAAGTTTACGTAAAAAAAAGATACGGCCGTTTATTCAGCAAAAAACGCATATTTCACATTCTCAAGGAAATCAAAACCCTTAGAGTACTTCCCGTTGACCTAAAACTATGAAATTTGGCAAGTAACATCGTTATAGAATACAAGTATAAGAATAAATTTCAAAACTATACATTTGTCATTAAATCTTGAAAAATAGGGGGTCTATATTTTTTATAGGGAGTGAAATTTCAAATTGAAGCTACTACTTCATAGTTCAAATGGAGTATCATATGAAAGGGCTTGATGTGCACATTGCAAAATATATTTTATTAATTTTTTCCGACGCATTATTTCTTATTTATAATGAAAAATATCAAATTTATAATGATCCTACGTACGGAACCCTCGGTGGGCGAGTCCGACTCGCAGTCCGGTTTCGTTGTCCGTTTTTTTTTTAAATAATATACTTAGTTTATATTAAGTCAATGAATAAAGTTATTTATAGATTTACACAAAACACAAATATCACATCGCAATCTGGGCAAATTGCATGCAAAATTGTATCAGGTTAAACAAATTTCTCCGTCCAACGTCCAATATTCACCCAGGCACAGTATTTCAAGATCACCTTTGAAGCGTCCGCGAGAATTGGCATTTAATTACATCACGGGCAGACACCGATCGGCCTTCGCAGGGATGACCTCCCTCCCTCTCCATTACATTATTACCAGCTCCCATTATTGCGTTACTAATTTTCCTGCACATCGAGGAGTTAACTAAGTTTCTCGTCGCGTAAAGGGTGCGTTTTGATTGTCAATTACTGCCTCGTGGACGCAAAGGGAGGCTGCGGGACGAACGCTCAAAGCAAAGACCAGGATGCAATTAACGTGCGGGAGAAACTTCTTGTTTCTAACCTACTTTACTATGTATGTACAGTTTTTTGTTGGCCAATTAGTCAAGAGGCTGTGAGAGATGGCGAAGTTGGCGATACGTTAGTCGTTATTTGGACGAAGAAACTCACTATTACAAAATGGCCATGATGAAAAGATTCTTGAAATCTTGTCTTTACGTCTGTAGTATTCGATAACGAGACGGGGGCCCACCACACATTCCCACCACTGGGTCTCCTGTGTAACCAGGATTAACAGCGGTGGCCACCAAAAAAGGCAATGAACAGTGAAGTACATTGCAGTCCCGGGGGTAAAACTATGACTGCCTTGGAACTCACAACGAATTTAATCAGAAGAAATTAGTAGGAGTAAGAAGCTTTTCATCTGCTTGTAGTATTCGATTGTAACATACTATGCTACTCGTATTATAAATGTGAAAGTTTGTGAGGATCTATGTGTTTATTACTCTATTACGGGTAAACGGCTGAACGGATTTTGATGAAGTTTTGAAGACATACGTATAGAATATGACATAGTATAGAATATTCTAGCTTAACATATACACATACACACACGGGACGAAGCCTTCTACATATTGCATCATTCTCGTCTCCTCTACTTTACGGTTAAATTATAATGACCACGGGAATATAATGCGATCATGCATGTAAGGTATTTTTATATTCTTTTAATAAGTTTGGTATTATCAATAAATACATTGTACTAACAAAAGGATTATTATATAACTGTATTAATGCCTAACGTTCCGACTATGAGCCCTACCGCCGAAGCTGAAGCCGATTACCATTTTTTGATCGCGAAACTAGATCTTATGTTTAAGTTATTGACAAACATCTTCAGCTAAGTCGCAAGAGTTCTATGCTTTCTACCAGGTAAGCTAAAACAATTACCACCAATCTAAGCTAAAGTTTGATTTGCGCAATCTAAAAATCAGATGGTAATCGCTGCCGCTGCCGCTGAGACAGTTAAATTCAACCGCCTACAATAGCACCTAAAACCGCACCAAAGAAAACAATTTCAGAAAAATACAAACTATAATTTCTATTACATAGTTACAAAAATTACGCAAATGTATGTAAAACAAGAGAGTAAACAGATCAAACTAAAGAAATCTCATTAGGTAGTTTCCGGCGGGCGTCCGAGCGGCGGCCGCCTCATTTCCGTACATCTCGCGCAGATCTTTGACTGGCCCTTTACACTCGTCCTTATGTCTGTCACTTACACAACAGTGAATTCCATATTTTCATAAACAAACAAATGCGTATGCCTTTAGTATTACTTCTCAGTTCTGTATATATGAATTTGATTATTCAGGCAAATTTTGCTAAGGAGCTCGATGGCATAGTTACGCGTGTCAGTTCTAATCGAACACGCAAGTTAATCAACGTTGACCGTAGCCTGTCCATGGATGGGTTTATTTCTCTCGAGTTCTGTACTTCAGAGGTCACGTTAAGCCGTCGGTCCCGGCTATATTGTCATTAGATGACAGTCGTTAAGGTGGCTTGAAAACACTGGCCTCCGCCAATCCGCAGTTGAGCAGCGTGGTGGAATAAGCTCTAAACCCCTTCGATGGAGGCGCGGCTGTTGTCATTACGTGACAGTCGTTAACGTGGCTTGAAAACACTGGCCTCCACCAACCCGCAGTTGAGCATCGTGGCGCAAGATGCTCTAAATCCCTTCGATTGAGGGGAGGCCCTTATCCCAGCAGTAGAATGAATAAGAGTTGACGACGATTCAAGCAAGTATTGCCAAATTACAAAAAATGTATAAATTGATTACTAGCTTCGTTCTGTAGCGACGAACAGTACGAGAGAGTAGCCTATAGAAGGTTATAGGCTATTCTCCCAGGATTAAATCTATCTTCGTAAATACTATTAACAAAATCGGTTGAATAGATTTGCTATTAATGACGATCAAACACACTTTCGCATTTATACATATAATATTAGTTACAAAGTAAGGACCGTCAGGATTGCGATTGAGAATAAGTAATAAAAAATGTACACGATGTACTTTGTTGCGAGCGTTAATATAGCGGTTACTGGTACAGACGCGGGACGCTCTTAAACTGTGCAAAGCGCAGGGTAAGAGCGTCTCGATGTTCTGGATCAAGGCGCATGTGGGTCTTGAGGGGAATGAACGCGCCGACGAACTCGCCAAGAGTGCGGCCCTGAAGTCGAAGAAGAAGCCCGACTACGACCGCTGCCCTGTTTCATTCGTCAAGGGTATGATCCGTAAGACGACCATTGACGAATGGGATAGGAGATACCGCTCGGGAACTACAGCTTCAACGACGAAGCTGTTTTTCCCGAGTGCGACCGCCGCGTACAGTATCGTGGGCAAAATGGCTCCGTCTGGCATCACCACGCAAGTTTTATCGGGACATGGTGGGTTTGCCGCGTACTTGTACAGGTTCAAGTGCGCGGACGATCCATCGTGTTTCTGTGAAGCTGGCGAGGGTCAGACAGTGCAGCACATTTTGTTTCAGTGTCCCGCATTCTCCAAACAAAGATGGGAATTGGAGCAGCATTTGGGAATGCGGGTCACTGAAGCGAACGTGTCCGAGGTGATGGCTGGAAAAAGTAGATTTAAGTTCATTGACTACTGTGTCAATCTAGCCACGGCTGTCATCAGGCGGAACAAGCAGAATGGCCCCACCTAGGACCAATGTTGGACTTGGGCGCCTATATTTCCGATAGGCGTCTCGATCGCGGTGGCTAGATGGGGTTATTGAGCTAAGTGTCTGCCGGGGACAGCTGTGGATGGATTGACAATAATCAGATTGTAAGTTGGACCAAGCCATCACCTCAACTCGTCGGCGTCCAAAAGCGGACATAGTAATTTAATAAAAATTTATATTAATTGTTAATTATGTATTTTAAGCTATTGCTTCATTCGAATAAATATTATATTGTAATTATTATATTGTATAACATGTTCACAATTTTACGCTATTGCGACATAAAGATATGTTAGTTAAGTTTTTAAATATTAGTTTTTTAAGATCGTTTCAAAATGCTATAACGAATGTGTAAGACTAGTAAAGGCCTTGTCTACGACAGGGGTGTGCGTTTTCTAAAGTAAGCCAATCTGCGCACATCCAGCGGACTGTATACACCCGTTGGATGTGCGTATATTGCGATTGGTATATAAAAGAAAAAAAAAAAAAAAAAAAAAAAAAAAAAAAACCGTTTCGCATCAGGCGGCCATATGCTTGTCTGCCACCAGACGTAGTAAAAAAGAAAAATTGTCACTTGCGTGCCAGACAGGCTTAAATCCAATCACAAGACGAATTTGCGTATAACATATAATCGCCTGGCATTATGGATATATAATTGAATATTAGGCTTTAAAATGCTGTAAGATTCAAAGTGCCTCAAGAACATTTATTGCATAGGAATAATTGCGAATTCAAAAAATCATAGCTCACTAACGCCCCACAACCTCCCAGCCAGGTTGGCGATTTCATCATCGACACATTCGCAACTAATCGACATTAATATTTTCAATGTGCCTCAAATATGTACTCCAAAATGGCTGTCAGCTCTCCAGCTAATACAGGCATCAAGGGCTAAAATGTAAGTTCGACTAAAGAAATTTGATAATTTAATTTCAGTTATTGTCACTCTCAAATAAATTTTAACAAGTAATATCTTTGGCCACTAGTATGTATACTGAGCAAGCAGTATAACTTTACACCATGAAGTATTTTTGTAATTTAAAGAGGTCTTTTTCGATTTGTTATTTAAAGAGGTCACAATAATAAAAATATCGGTGAAATAATTACTTCGATTGTATAAAAACATCTCGAGATATGATAACTTGAAGATCACAATTTTAGACTATCCCGAAAACGCTCCATACATATGTGTTAAATCAGAAATTTGTACGACAGCTATGTTAAATATTGCGTTTATGTAGCCAGTGCCGTGACAAAAGTTATAGTATTTTTTTATTGTTTCTACAATGGTAATATTTATTTTTTATAATTTCATACCTTTAAAATGGACTTTCCCACCAAACTTTGACCGAACATAAAACACGTCGGACATAAGTTATTAAAATTTTAAGATCGCAGATCGTTCTAGTTTTGTGTATTTTACGTTACTGATATAGAGTTTTTATAATTTTGTAACATGGGCAACAAGCCTACATAATCGCAGTCGATTACATTGTAGACATACGTATTCCTTACACATGAAGCCTTCAATTAGTAAGCGCTAGTGAGCGTGGCGCACCTGAGCGCACCACTCCACGTTGCATGCGGCAAGGTGCGGTATACGGCACACTGCACAAGGCGTAGGATTGTTAAACGACTATTATACCATAAGGGTCCTACACGGCGCTAGCAATCAGAGCTGTACTAGAGCGCTCTAATGAATTCACGGGGATGCCGGGACGACTTGTAAGAGCTTGAGGTTCGGCGGTGTAAATGTTCTGACCTGAATTTAGCTATTTGCAAGAATTAATGGATTACTTGTTTAGATATAGTGGGTCCATTACATTTTTAGACCGGTCTTACTTAACGGTTTACGCCATCGATGTCGAAGTTGACACTGTTGATTGTTGGCACTTTGTTGAACATTATATAATTTTTTAATTTAGTTTCGCCGCCAAGGCATTTTGTACGGGTTTGCCATTTCTTACCCGTACAAAATAAAATTAATCGCCGCCAAGGCATTATCATTGATAATGCCTTAGCGGCGAAACTGGTCGGTGAAATTAAATATAATTACGTGGAACAGTACAAGTGTTTTATTATAACATCGATGTTGAAGGTTCGGCAGATGCAAGTATTGTAGATTCCAGGCCCGGCCAGGAGACTAAGAAGACGGAAAAATACATTTAATGTAATGAAAACGAAATTTTGTCCGAATCGGTATGTACATGCTTAACTATGCTCAAAATCGCTTGCTCTACGAAATATTCAGAATTTTGTGCATTTCTGGAAATTATTGTGTAATAATTTACAATTTGTTCTCGATTATTCGTGATTATTGCCGCATTTCAACTATTATTGCGTCGTAACTAAAGTATTATATATGATGATTTAAGATTTTCAAGGACTAGCCGTATTATTTCTTATGTTATTTATACTATATCAAATTACATATCGACAATAGTCGAGATGGCTATACGTGCCCCCCGAGGCACGAAAACTGAAAATAAACTCTACATTTGTCTTAGTCACGATGTTATTTATGAAGTATTGAGTGGATCGAGCGGAACGCTTATACGCTGAAAAGTTACTGTTGGAAATGAATAGACTCCAAAACTACTGAACCGATTTTGATGTAACTTGTCACAATTAAACCCCTCGACATGCTTGAGGTTTGTGTCCAAAAAAAGTTGAAATCGATTATGTCCATAAGGAATGATTATCAAATACATTTTAGATTGAAATCAATAATAATAATTTTAATTCGCTCCACTTAACCTTAATTTCGGCCCCGTGGGCTAGAATCCGGCCTAGTATGTATTTATTTACAAAACAAATGTATTTACATATATTTAATTATTTATCAATTAGCTAGTGACAATAGTACGAGTATAAGCTTTACTTAGTTTAGAACAAGGTAGCGGTAATTTGCCCTGGAATATTTATTTCGTAAATTTTAATTTTAACAAAAAGAGCCGATTCCAAACATTACATTTATATATGTAGATACAGGCTGGTGATGATGAAAAAATATGGGACCAATCTGGTAGTATATACTCTTTCAAATAAAAAAAAGTTTATTTTAAATCTGTTTATAAATGACGGAGTAATGAAATAACAAACCTAACAGTGGATAGATATAGGCTGATGATGATGAAAAAAATATGGGACCAATCTGGAAGTATACTCTTTCAAATAAAAAAGTTTTTTTCAAATCGGTTTATAAATCACGGAGTAATTAAGTAAGAAACATTAAAAAAAATTACAGCCGAATTGAGAACCTCCTCCTTGTTTGAAGTCGGTTAAAAACTCAACATCGTCAGGCTTTGATACACGAGTACACACGAGTGGAGTTGGTTATAGGTCGCAGTGTCTCCGTACTAGAGTCTTTCAGCTTAAGGAGCGATCCGTCGACGACAATTAACGCGGCAAGTGCCACTTAGTGCTATTCACGTCGCGGCTGAACGCCGCCGCCTCGCTGTGCATATGTACCAGCTGTATATGTAAATAGACCGCATTACAGGATAACCTAATAAGGTGGATTAGTGGATGTATAAAAATATGTATAATTGGTACAGTTAACAGAGGAGGTAAATTACCAGATGAACTATCGCCTAAGCCGAAGCCGATTATGTTCCGATTTTTATGATTGCTTAGGCAGTAGGATCACAGGACTAAGAATAAGAATAAAGATAATTATAGTAAACACCTTTATGTATTAATATGAGGCTATACATTTATAGAATACAATAGGCAAACGTTACGGGTGTAAGTGGCTTACCACGACCTTTAAAGCCAAAGGCAACCTCACCTGCACGTGGTGCACCCAGCCGATTAGCGAAAGAAGCTCTGAATAAAGAGAAGTAGGGTACAGCTATTTATAAGCTGTCCGACTGGGTTAAAGTACCTCCACCTCATAGAATACCGCAGATAAATAACAATGCTCTTGAGGGTTGTTGTATTCCTGCGAGTGAATGAGGTGTCTAGAAAGAAAGTAAGAAGTTGCTGTGTTGGCAGCGGTGGTGGCGGAGCGCGAGCAATATTTCATGTTGCGAGTGTTAATATGGCTACGGTAACCGCTACACATCGGGAGGGCTTGTCTACCACCTGACGTAAAAAAACTGCCGTTTAAAAGCGTTGTATTAATTCATACAAGAGAAACAATGATGTTATATTTCTATAGAAATGGCATACCCGTACAAAATTACATCAAAAAACAGTTCCTGCTGTTGCAATGGACATCACTATAATTAGTTACATAGGTTGGGACGCAGACTATCGCCATCCTTACCATATCAGCGACTTAATATACTTGCTATCTCTATTCTGCATTGAGCGCAAAATAGCGCCAATTTTCCTTGCAAAATATGAAATTGTCTGAAGTAGGTGTTAAAATCAATTATTATTTTGTACTTTCATGTGATCTCTTAGGCTATAATTACTTTTTTAACATATATGTAAAAAAAGTAATACAAAAAAACTTTTTAACAAAAAATTAAACCTCCGAAAAAATTTAAAGCAAAAAATAATAAACATTGTTTTATTGACCTTAATGACTAAGTTCTTAAGAGCCCTATTACATTTGCACGCTGACGAGCTCTCGCGCAGTACTAAACCCGCGAAGGCCGCCGGTGCATCGTTTTTTGTAGTAATTTTAAAGTTATATTTATCGTTTTTATTGAAATAAGATAACAAATTCATGCTACAAAGTTTATTCATCATGAAGTAACAATTATTCTCGTATAAATGTTGCTCAATAATATTATCGTTTATTCGAGAAATTAACAGTTTACTTAAAGCGATTTTAGAAGTTTTTGACGTGACAACGTCTTATAAATTGGTTAGCCGGGTGACACTTCAAGAAACTGGGTCACGTTATGCGCTTACAATGAGAGCGAGTGAAAGGCGCGTGCCTTTCACTCGCTCTCATTGTAGGCGTGTCGTGGACGCGTGTCCCTTCTAAGAGCGAGAGAGACAGACATAAAAAGTGAAAGGCATGCGTCCCTTCCACTCGAAAACATTTTACCACTCAAAGTCGTTGTCACGTAAAACTTTCGCCCGTATACCGACTTTACAGGCAACCAATTTTTTTTGGTTAAAAGAATGTTTTTTTCTATATTAAATCAATGATATTTCAAAATTCCGAGGCCGCTATGTACTATACGACTATATAACAAATAACATTCTATTTTTTTTATTTCATTTGTTTGGAACAGTAGTACAATCCAGGAGCTCAAAATAGTGAATGCGCGCATTTTATGAAAATCTTTCTCTGCAATTTTGGGTTTATTTAAAAAGTTAAGCAAAATTTACAAAAAGCGAGGCCGCTACGTACTATGCCAATAGCTATTCTGTACTATTCAATAAGTCAACATTGTTAATGTATTTTAGTTTCCGAGATCAAGAAAGCCAAAATTGGCCATTTTACGCAAAAATCACGGTCAAAATGTAATATGGCTCTTAAACTAATTTAATTACATCTAAGTATTTTTGAGTCGTTGGCGCCGACAAGCAAAATATTATTGTTTATCGCTGGAGATTTCACTTCTTTTTTATACTACGTCGGGTGGCAGACAAGCATACGGCCCGCCTGATGTGAAGCGGTTACCGTAGCCATATTAACGCTCTCAACACAAAATATCGCTTGCGCGCCGCCACCCCCGCTGCCAACGCAGTATCTCCTTCCTTTCTGGTGACCTCACTCACGCGCAGGAACACAACAACCCTCAAGGGAATTGTTATTTGACTGCGGTATTCCATGAGGTGGAGGTACATTCCCCAGTCGGGTAGCGTAATTACGCTCCCACTCTCTCTCTTTTCGCCAGAGCTTCGTTTGTCAGTCAGCAAGGTGCACCGCGTGCAGGTGAAGTTGGCATTGTTTCAAAGATGTTGATGAATCACTTACGCCCCCCAAAGCCAATTCACATTGCATTGCTAATTTGATTTGGTTATTTCTTTATATTTGAGGTAATTTGAGGTAATCTTTGTTCATTGATTGTTTGGCGCCGACTCGAAATTACTAAGGTGTACTTAAATTATTTAAGAACTTAGTTATTAAATTCAATAAAATCAAAGTTAATTATTTTTTGCTTTTTACTTTTTTCGGCCGTTTAATTTTTTTGTTAAAAAGTATTTATTTTATATTTTTTTGTAACTATAATGTACTAATTACTACATGCTTAATTTTGGATTACTTTTAAAATAGCTGGTCTGAAACTATCTTCGTGAAGTTTTTTTTTTTTCGGAATACACAACTCAGCATTAAAATCTGTGAATGAACTATAAATTATCTCCTGTTTTCCTACCCTTAGGGTTGATATTTTTTTTCCAAATTTATATGGGACCAACTTCAGGGTATACTCTTTTCAATAAAAAAGGAATTATCTAAATCGGAGAACTCTATAAAAACTAGCGCGTGGACATTTATAAAAACTATAAACGCGACGACTTGAGAACCTCCTCCGTTTTTTCGTCGGTTAAAAATACTATATTTTTACCTGTCTCAATCAATTGTCTCAAACGTCAGTTTCGTCCGCATGCTTGTATGAACTAATTGAAAGTTAAAGAAAAATAGGATCATTGAAGAGAAAACTTCATTTATAATTACAGCCCGGGTCACTATTCCTCCCTTCTGCTACTAAACAGCTTTGCTCCCTTTTTCTACTAAAATCGTTTAAAGCAAAATAACTCACCTCCCCCATTCTTGTAGCAGAGGTAAGGGAAGCGCCACACGTTGGCGAGATCGACAGCGAACCCGATGACTGAGAGCAAGAAATCTACTTTCTTGCCCCAGGTTTCGCGCTGGCCAGGGCCAGGCGTCGGGGTCTTCAGCGCCATCCTATTGCCCAACACGAAGCCGCCACACCCTACAACAAAAATACCTGTCAAATATACTTACAAATCAAATATTACTTCGAAAACTTCAACACAAGCTCATAGAAGACCGCAGATACCCCGACCACTCCATAGAAATACTGTGGCGTTAACTATCATATAAACAATGCAGTATGTGTAAAGGAAGCATGCGCGTGTATGTGTGGCATCGACCAAACTGTTCCAGATGCGGCTCAGAGTCGGAGAGGAGATGAGCTCTACTTGAGATATATGAGAGGTCAAACTTACTTCCCAAATTTTGTTTGTATATATAGTTTGCCATATTTAGTTTTTAATTTAATTGTATATTTTTAATTATTGGTGAGTAGTTTATATAGATTATTATAACTATATAGATTATTATAACAAAATAATTTAATTGAATACAGGATATTCAATTAAATTATTTTTGGTAATAAATTACGAAAAATACTTCCCTTTCTAGTTTAGGAATTAAGACAGCCATTTGCAGCAATTTCACAGCTAATAAACTAGTATGAGTACCTACAAATCAGCATTTTGTCAGCCGATGCACCTAGCTAGCTCTTGAGATACAAACCAAAACAACAATAACAAAATGTTTAGTTCAGAGACGGGTGTCGCGTCGGTTGGACTGAATGGAATTTATTGCGGTTTGGCTATTATTACAACAATTTATTGTTGCAATAAATTAGTTAGTGATGTATTATCCTAGAGATAAGTAGTGATGTATAAAACTGACGGTATTGGTATTGCTGTCGCTGTTTGTGCCGGATAATTAATTATAAGCAGGCGCGTCATCATAAATTATTCGCGCTACAGAGCACTAGAACGACTGCTGCAGCTTGCGCTCCGATAAACTGAGCGCTGCGACTGCTCAATACATTAGCATTGAAATACCCAGCGGTCGGTTAATGGGAATCGTGTTTAGCTTAATCGATAGAGATCCTGGGGCTTTACCAAGTGAGCTAAAGATAATTGTAACTCTAACGCAGCCTGCCTATGGTTCTCCATGTTTCGGAGGGCATGTTAAAACATCGAATCCGGAAGTCATTACATGACAGTTTTTTAGCCAAGTCAGTTGCTTATAAGCGTCTTTATAATCCTGGACTTCGCTAAACCGCAGTTGAGCAGTGTGGTAAAATACGCACTAAATCCTTTACAACGAAGGGAAACCCTTATTCCTATAGAAGTATGATTAATAAAGATGAATAGTAGGATGCAGATGGCAAATTCTATGATGATTTATTTGGCTTAGATTGGACCAGTAGAGCATTTCCTGACACCTGGCACTATGAATGCGAAAAGTGGTAGGGGTGTAAGTGGTTTTTGAACCAAAGCCAACTTCACCTGCACGCGGTGCACCCTGCTGCCTAACAAAGGAAGCTCTGGCGAAAAGAGAGGTAGGGAGCGTAATTGTAAGCTACCTGACTGGGGAATGTACCTCCACCTCACAGAATACCTCAGCGAAATAACAATTCCCTTGAGGGTTGTTGGGTTCCTGCGAGTGAGTGAGGTTACCAGATGGGAAAGAGATGTTGCAATGGCAGCGGGGGAGGAGCGCGCGAGCGATATATAATGTTGCGAGCGTTAATATGGCTACTGTAACCGCTTCACATCAGGCGGGCCGTATGCTTGTCTGCCACCCGACGTAGTATAAAAAAAAGCAATAGAAACATTAATCAGAAATAAAAACCAACCCGTCCCACTCAGATTATCATCAACATAAAAAAAGAACTATACACACTTGACCTTTAATCCCGTCCAGTTAATTAAGCGGCCAGAAATAATCGTCCACTCGCTCGCTCTCCATTACGAACCGTACATCCGGACGGCGACATAATGAAGTGACAAATGTTATAACGTACGTGCGCCGGTGACCGAGAGCCGGCTCTCGACCGCGTCCGTGCTCGTCGGACGGTTTTAACTTAGGGCTGACACTCACAATATATAAGTATTTATACGAAATAACAGCGAATGATGTCACCAGGAAACTCTTGTTTTAAATATGTAGATAATATGAATTGTCCACGAATTTGGTTTATATCTTTCTTCAATTTTGTAACTTAGGTGGTAATTCTTTATATTCATGTGTATGTGTTTGTTCATAACTATTTAAACTCATAAAGTCATAATTCTACCATCTTTTATCATTACGACAGTATATTTCACATAATTAGCAAAAAGAAGAAGTCTATGTATTGACTGTGAGGACTTTGCCTTTATATACAGTACTTAAATAATTTAAATGCTTTCTCTATATTTTTTCAAATTCCCTTTTAAATAGCTTTTAACTCAACTTTGTATATCCTAAGCTGCATGCACAGATATGTCTTTTGTTTTATATCACGTCATGTGCCAAACAAGTGTACGGTACATCTGAAGTAAAGCGGTTACGTCAGGTTAACCTGGCGCTTGTAATAAAAGGAGTATTGCTAACGCAGCATCTAGTGTCCTCACTTACTCACAGGAAAACATTTGTAATTTTCAATGATTAAGGCATTATTATGTCATGGTCTTCTCTCAGATAAGGGTACTACTACTACTTCTTGAGGTTGGCTTTAGCTTTGACAATTATGTTGAGCTAAAAATACCCCATACTTACATCCTTAATGATGTTTAAGCCAACATGTTAGTTCAGAGACATCAAAATGTATTGATTATTATGTTTTATCGTTTATTTAACTACTTTTTTCAGAATAAACAAAACCTGGCCCCGCTCAGATTTTTTGATCGCGAAAATAGATCTTAGGTATAAGTTAATGACAAACATCCGTTCAGCTTAGTCGATAGAGCTCTATGGTTTCTACCAGCTAAGCTAAACACAATTATCGCCAATTGAAGCTAAAATATGATTTTCGCAATTAAGTAATCCGATGGTAATCGGTTGGACCCCTGTACAGGTTTCGTTTCAAATGGGGCGAGACGACTCAGTGTATTTTTCTTTTCCAAAAATGTTGATTTATTTAATAATAGTTCAAAGCTCTTATTTCGTTTTAGCTATTAACTCCAATATGGCAGCCCTACGAGTGCACTTGACGCGTCCGACGCGTCGCACAGAGTGGCTGTCACGTCCAGCGCTCCGGCGATTTCACCGCGAAAAACCTCCTGTCAACACTACAGCTCACCACTAACCGGACAAATTGGATTTGTCCATATTTGACGAGCCAATGAGACAATGACATCACTAGCTCTAACTAGTCATTGGTTTTTAAATTATTTATTGATTCTTTTCGATAACTGTAAGGAGCTATACATTTCCTAATTTTATATTTTTGGTTTTTTCAGCCCTAGAGAAGCTTCATAAATATTATGTTTTTGATGCTGTTAACACTTAGTGAATTGTTGTCATTATGTTAATAATAAAGCACTTGTACTATTTCAAGTAGTTAACTCTATTTTTACCGACCGGTTACGGCCTAGAAGATAAGGAGAAGAGATGAAAAGCACATACACTATCTTACTAATGTCGATAACGCCGTAAATGGCGAAAAAAGGAAAGAGTTGCTGCGTTGGCGGCGTGGATAGCGGTGCGCGAGCGATATTTCATGTTGCGAGCGCTATTATGGCTACGGTAGCCGTTTCACATCAGGCGGGTCGTATGCTTGTCTGCCAACCGTCGTGGACTAAAAAAATTATAACATTTTTTTTTTAAATAAATAAATATCTACTCTACGGATTTTATTGAGAAAATAAGAACTTTTCGTTTTATTTTGGATTTAAAATTTAATCATCTACGTAATACATTAGTTTTAACAAACTAGATATTTTTTTGAGGATTAATTGCTTTTTTTTGTAACTATGGTTTGGTTATTTTGGGTTTATTTATTATATATTTGGTATATTTGGGTATATTTCATTGTCCTTTTTAGGATAATTCTTTGGTCCACCGTGATTCAAACACATTGATGATCTTCGTTACTACCAACGCGTAGAACCAAAATTCACTGGTTGCTGCGCTGCTACGGCGTAGTGAAGAGCTACGCCGCGCGCCGTAACTTCGTAGTTTTGGGACTATTGGTTTGTAATCGTAACAAAAAGAAAATATTTCTGTAATAAATTGGTTCTCAACAACAGAAATATGATACTTCAGTGAACTTTCGATGCCAACACCATAGTATATAAATAATATTACTACGTACCAACACAATAAAATTTTGTATGAGGAAGCGACGCTATAGATAAACAAAGTAATATCCTACAGTGTATTAGTGTATAGTAGTGGTATTAAGCCATTAACTCTGAGGAAAGATTATGCCTCTTTTATGGGTAGTGTTCAAAGGAGTTGTCTGTTCCCATTTCAATTTTAGTCTCATTTCGTTTTGTCGATTGGCAATTTACTATATCTGTGATCAAAATAGCTAATGCTTGCGCCCCCATTTGCCTGAGTTTTGATTTGACTAGTTAAACCTATGAATAGCTAGACTTCGAGGATTGACTATAACATTGTACTAGTCTTTCCATTTATTAAAACTAACCCATAAAAAAATTTATAACCGAATTGTATTGAAGTCATCCGTTACACGAATTGTTAACTTTTATAACAGAAAAATAAATCGCAAAGAAAACCCCATTGTAGACAGATATTTGCATTTTATAGGCATACGAGATAAATAAAGGGCTAGTTTCATTTATAGATAAGTCTAACAATATACTTCAAAATGACAGTAGGATTTTTAAATATATATATATAATTAATCCCTATTTTCCTTGGTCACGGCATCACGCGTGAACGGCTGGACCGATTACACTATTTCTTTTTATGTTGTATTTGTTATTGTCTGGAGAAAGTTCTTATGAAAAATAATAAGAAAGTTGCGCGGAAAATTAGAAAATTTAAGAAAACTGAACTACCATATTAACTTTTCTAACAGACCATAGTTTCTTTATGTCGTTTGATAATACTGTCAGTCATTTGACAGATTGCGCGAAACCAATTTGAATTCAATATTTATTGCTTTAAAGACTATCGGGCCAGCTAGTAGGTCATAGTTTTTTTTATAAGTTAAAACCCACCAGCAGCGCGTCCTTTTCTTTATTACAAATTACAAATTGTCTTTATTGTGAACAACAGGTTTTACAGATGTTACAAGTTTATATCGATTGATCGTGTTCCACCACTTAGGCATACAATAATTATTAACTTTAACCAAACACTAATCACACACTATACAGATTTCTGTCATTCTGATAATCACTAACGCTATAGTAGCCTTTATCAACTAACAGAGCATGGAATTTATTTTTAAAATCAGTAATTTCCTTAATGCTACGTATTTCTTCTGGTATCCTGTTGTAAATACGAGGCATATCAGCCTCGTATTTACAACAGAAAAAGACGCTCTTACTTAATAAAGCCGTTCTCGCAGGCTTGGAAAATATTTTATAATTAGTCTGTCACGTGACTTACAATTAAATTTATTAATACGCTTTTACGAGTATTAGGTCGACCTGTATGTAACTAACTATGTAATGGAATCTAAGGTAACTGATTTAACCATCCCCATAACGCGTGATGCCGTGAGCAAGGAAAACAGCGATTATATATATTTAAAAATCCTACTGTCATTTTTAAGTATATTGTTAGACTTATCTATAAATGAAACTAGCCCTTTATTTGTCTCGTATGCCTATAAAATGCATATATATGTCTAAAATGGGGTTTTCTTTGCGATTTATTTGTCTGAAAACAAATCGCAAAACGAAATAAGACTAAAATTGAATTGGGAACAGACAACTCCTTTGAACACAACCCTTAGAAGAGGCATAATCTCTCCTCAGAGTTAATGGCTTAATACCACTACTATACACTAATACACTGTAGGATATTACTTTGTTTATCTATAGCGTCGCTTCCTCATACAAAATTTTATTGTGTTGGTACGTAGTAATATTATTTATATACTATGGTGTTGGCATCGAAAGTCCACTGAAGTGTCATATTTCTGTTGTTGATAACCAATTTATTACAGAAAGATTTTCTTTTTGTTACGATTACAAAACAATAGTCCCAAAACTACGAAGTTACGGCGCGCGGCGTAGCTCTTCACTACGCCGTAGCAGCGCAGCAACCAGTGAATTTTTGTTCTACGCGTTGGTAGTAACGAAGATCATCAATGTGTTTGAATCACAGTGGACTAGAGAATTATCCTAAAAAGGACAATGAAATAATAAACCCAAAATAACCAAACCATAGTTACAAAAAAAAAGCAATTAATCCCCAAAAATATCTAGTTTGTTAAAACTAATGTATTACGTAGATGATTAAATTTTAAATCCAAAATAAAACTAAAAGTTCTTATTTTCTCAATAAATTCCGTAGAGTAGATAAATATATTTAATTATTATTTTATAAAAATAATAATATTTTTTTTACACCACGACTGTTGGCAGATAAGCATACGACCCGCCTGATGTGAAGCGGCTGCCGTAGCCATATTAGCGCTCGGAACATGAAATATCGCTCGCGCACCGCTATCCCCGCCGCCGACGCAGCAACTCTTTCCTTTTTTCGCCATTTACGGCGTTATCAACATTAGTAAGATAGTGTATGTGTTTTTAATCTCTTCTCCTTATCTTCTAGGCCGTAACCGGTCGGTAAAAATAGAGTTAACTACTTGGAATAGTACAAGTGCTTTATTATTAACATTATGACAACAATTCACCGAGTGTTAACACAGGTAATAAAAGGTGCTTAAAAAGAAAAGTAAAATATGGCACAAAGCGCCCCACGCTTATTTCACAATAATGCTAGTATTTTTTACTCATTATTATTTTCAGCTTGTATTATATTTTTCACTTTAGTTTGATGTGTTTTAAAAGCGTATTTTTTTAGTTTTTTTAAACTATATTTATTGAAATAAAAGACCTGTATATGTATGTATAAAAACTTTCTTGTACAATAACAATATACAAATACAATATTTTTCGAAAAAGAACAAACTTTATCATACAATGGCGGACTTATCCCATTAGGGATTTCTACCAGTCTATTTTTATTCTATGGTTATAGAAAACCTGAACGGATATTGAAATTTAAAATTTGGGGATATCACAGTAGGCACTGATTATTGAAAGATAAAAAGAATGGAATTATACAAAGATACTATGAAGAATAATTGCTACACAAATAAAAGTGGTTTAGAATTTCATCTAAACAACACAAACTTTTAAAGACAATGTATACAATATGTGATCAAGATCAAGGAAATATAAATAAATAAATACGAAAACATTACTACTACAAAATATCAGGAGTGCTTATCAAGTGCTTCCTAACGCGCGATTTAAATACTGAAAGGGTTTGTGACATTTTGACATCCACTGGGAGCGAGTTCCAAAGACGCGCTGCATGCACACTGAAGGACTTAGTGTAGGAATAGGAGTTGGGGACAGGAATATTTAAAAAAGGATTGTTGCTCGACCGTAGTCGGTCATCTATAACGCGAAACGTGAATCTTACCCGCAGGTAGTTAGGTGCCGAAGGATAAAAAAGGACTTGGAAAAGGAGACTAAGGATATGGAGACTCCTACGCTGCCGCACTGGTAGTAAATTTAGTCGATTTCGATATTCAGTGATGTGGTCCGATTTCCGCAAGCCGAAAACATATCTGATACACACATTCTGTATTCGCTCCAACTTATTCATCAATTCTTCCGAAATGTCCAGATATGCAATATCTCCAAAATCTATGAACAACGCACCCTATACCTAACAGCTAATGCGCCCCGTGTGCCAACCTTCCGGTTATATCACGGGTTGCGAGTCTCTCGTCCAGTAAACCAAAAAAATCTATGAACAGAAGGGTACATACTAATAAAGCTTTCGTGTTAATAGGGAGAAAGTCTTGAAGCCGTTTCAAAGAGTGTAGAGAGGCAAATATTTTGCGGCTAACTTCGCTGATTTGTGGGGCCCAGGACAGAGTCTGATCAAAAATGACCTATTAATACAGAATATTTCGTTCTTCAATGCGTCATCTTAACAGGGTTAATTAAGTTTTTCGAAAAGTGACATCTGAAAACCTGGTTGAATATCGAGCTGGATGAACCTGCTGGTATGTTTTTTTAATTTATTTGTGTACAACAAACAGTGTTACAATATGTAGTACAATGCATAAATAAAAGTAGTGTAATTGCAACACCAACAGCGTTGACGACAGCTTACTACACTATATTAAAAAGAGAAGAATATGCCATTGAGACGTAAAGGCCAATACCATTGTATACTAAGTATTATGTATGACATTTTTATATGAATATTAATAATATTACAGATAGGATTCTACTAATCCATGTCTGACCATGCTCTTCTGTATTGAGATACGCATTCCTAAAATATGTACCTTGTTAAATTTATTGTTGTAATTTTTAGCTATATGGTGTAGCGGTGAGTATGACCTTGCATTTGTACAGCTATTATTAATAGCAAATAATCCGTGTTCTCGAGGGGTTCTATACTGTTGCATCAAGGAATACTATAACGTATTTTGCAAGAATAACGAGTGTGAAGGTTCCACATGCTTTTTGCACAGACATTCAATTTCAATAAGCTTTTTGCTTACCTCTTGTAAGTTAAGAGCCCTATTACATTTGCACGCTGACGAGCTCTCGCGCAGTACTAAACCCGCGAAGGCCGCCGGTGCATCGTTTTTTGTAGTAATTTTGAAGTTATATTTATCGTTTTTATTGAAATAAGATAATAAATTTATGCTACAAAGTTTATTCATCATGAAGTAATAATTATTCTCGTATAAATTTTGTTCAATAATATTATCGTTTATTCGAGAAATTTACAGTTTACTTAAAGCGATTTTCGAAGTTTTTTTGGTTAATGAATGTTTTTTTCTATATTAAATCAATGATATTTCAAAATTCCGAGGCCGTTATGTACTATACGACTATATAACAAATAACATTATATTTTTTTTTATTTCATTTGTTTGGAACAGTAGTACAATCCAGGAGCTCAAAATAGTGAATGCGCGCATTTTATGAAAATCTTTCTATGCAATTTTGGGTTTGTTTAAAAAGTTAAGCAAAATTTACAAAAAACGAGGCCGCTACGTACTAAGCCAATAGCTATTCTGTACTATTCAATAAGTCAACATTGTTAATGTATTTTTGTTTCCGAGATCAAGAACGCTAAAATTGGCCATTTTACGCAAAAATCACAGTCAAAATGTAATATGGCTCTTAAAGACGAATTCTTCAATCAATTCCCATAACGCTCTTCGGCATTTCTTTGCTGAATATTTTTTTACGTTAGTAGTAATAGCATTCACAACAGAGTAATAATAAATATAAATAAATATTTCTCGACAATTTACACAGCGCTATCTAGTCCCAAATTAAGCGCAAAGGTGTTATGGGTATTAAACAACTGATAAATGGTCTTAAATACATTTTTTTTTTTTGTAAATACATACTTATAATACATAGAAAACACCCAGACCAAGACAAACAGACATGTTTATGCTCACAAATGTTTGTCATGTGCGGGGATCGAACCCGCAACCTCGGAGTCAAAGTGGCCATTGCTAACCATTCGACCACCGAGCTCGTCAAGTAATGTGTGTAATATTCTTGTCTAGTCGAGGGAGATAACATTTTAAAATTAAATTTATTCGTTTAAGATACTCAGAAAGTGCATTCCTGTATTGTGAAGCCGTTAGTATAAACGAATTTGGCATTAAGCCAGAATAGAAAAGACGGATAGATAGCCCAAGAGGATTATCAGAAGGCCAATTCTCGTAATTTTTCTACGAACGCAGATTGAAAGTTGACCGAATCGAGATTGAATTGTGAATTGACTAAAATTATATACTTGATTTCACTAAATTAATTATTATCAATTCTTGTTGTTGGCAAAGTAACATTCTTAGTTTGTTTAATTTTCACTCATATTTCGATATAATCCCGCTTAAATTTAATTTTGAAGTTACATATTGTGTTACGAGAATACCAAATGTGACATTTGTGAGATCGAGACTGGATCGAAACTGAATTTTGACTATATTTTAATTACGAGAATTGCCCCTCAGATCGAAGATGACGGTTATGAGAATCGCAAAGATATGGAAATTTACATTTCAAATAACTTGGAGATACAGAGTTATAAAGAATTGAGTGGTAAGATCATAATGGCCTTTGTTGCCCGCGTTTACGAATAGTAGGAACAGACTTGGTCAAATTTACGGAGACAAAAAATGAATCGGATAGCATTATATTGAGCCGGTTAAACCTATTAAAGAGATCTACATTTAGATCAGGATAACAGACATCAGCATAATCAATAATAGGGGATAATAGGGGATATCAGACATGACTAATGTGACCTTAGTTTTCATAGGGAGAAAATTCATAAACGTATTAACATATTAAGAAATAAACTTATGAAGAAACCTATTCATAAACCTATTAAATCTTTTTATACTACGTCGGTAGCTATCAAGCATACGGTCTTCCTGACGTGTAGCGGTACACAACAGCCTTCATGTGAATTGTTATTTGGCTGAGGTATTCTGTGAGATTAAAGTACTTCCCCAGTTGATCAGCTTACAAATACGCTTTGCCCACTTTTCTTTTTGCCAGAGCCTCGTCTGTTAGTCAGCAGGGTGCACCACATGTAGGTAAGGTTGGCTTAGCCATAAAGAACCATTTACACAGCACTACTAAATACCAAATTTGTTAAATCCTTGTTAAATTTCTAGTTATAATTTTTAACTATACGGTTCAGCGGTGATCGTGATCTGCATTTGTACGGCTATTATTAATAGCAAATAATCCGTGTTCTAGAGGGGTTCTATACTGTTTATATCGAAGAATACTATAACGAGTTTTGCAAGAATAACGAGTTTAAAGGTTCCTCATGCTTTTTGTTCGCTCCTTGCAAGTTAAAAATGCTCCTTGCAAGATAAATTGTAACAGGCCGCTGCATGTATGTACAAGATATTTAATAAAAAAAAACTAGATGACCCAATGGACTTCGTTCCGTCGTCAACACTTATTCATCCCACTGCTGGGATACTGGACTCCCCTCAATTGAAGGGGTTTAGAGCATACTCCAACATGCTGCTCAACTGCGGGTTGGCGGAGGCCAGTGTTTCCAAGCCGCTTTCGGGCCACTGATTTGGCTTAACGATTGTCATCTAATGACAACGGAGAGCGTAAAGCCGAGAACGACGGCTCTACGTGTCCTCCGAAACACGGAAGAGTTCTAATTAAACCCATCCATGGGCAGGCTACGGTCGACGTAGCTTAACTTACATTTTCGATTAGACTGTCACGCGCAACAACGACATTGAGCTCTTTCGAGACACGAAACTTGATTTCACCTGCATCTAACACATGCATTTTCTATGGGAAAACAAAATTGTGTTTTCCTATTTTCCTCCCAATTATCACATTTTAATAGAAAAGTCGATGGCGTTGATGACCGCGTCAGTTTAATCGAACACGCAAGTAAAGCAACGTTGATCGTAGCCTGTCCATGGATGGGTTTATTTATCTCGAGCTCCTATGTGCTTCGGAGGGCACGTTAAATCGTCGGTCCCGGCTGTTGTCCTTAGATGACAGTCGTTAAGCCAAATCAGTGGCCTTTAGGCGGCTTTAAAACACTGGCCTCCGCCAACCCGCAGCTGAGCAGCGTGGTGGAGTATGCTCTAAACCCCTTCGATTGAGGGGAGTTCCGTATTCCAGCAGTGGGGTGACAAAGGGTTGTTGACGATACGAATAGAAAAGTCTATTTCCTTATGAAGTTACGAAGCAACACATTAAGACAAACTTATAACTAAAGATAATGAAGAATTGTTAGAGCAGAATAGAGATTTTCCTAGCATTTTCATTATTACATACTATATACATATAAATAAATAAATAATAAACAAATTTCTGGACAATTTACACGACGCCACATAGTCCCAAATTAAGCGCAAAGCTTGTACTATGGGTACTAGACTACTGATAAATGTACTTAAATACATTTTTTTAAATTATTACTTATAATACATAGACAATACCCAGACCAAGACAAACATACATGTTCATGCACACAAATGTTGGTCTTGTGCGGGGATCGAACCCGCTACCTCGGAGACAAAGTAGCCATTGCTAGCCATTCGACCACCGGGGTCGTCTCGTGATTTATCCGAACAAGAAATAAAATGTTAGTTACTGTTCCGTTAATTTCTTGCAATAAAAATATATATTTTTTCTAATTCATAATTACATTGTGTTACATGGTGTTCATTTTGGTTAGCGTTTATTGTTGATATTTTTATATTGACTAGTGGTCGCCCGCTAATCGAAATTCGTCCATAAAATAAAAGATTATACGAGTATATGAGTGTATGTGCCAAATACATGGTAGAGTATGTAATGATTTTTTCATTGATTTAATCTATTTTTATGCATAATTTAAAAAAAAATAGCTTTCTGCACTCCTTCCCTATATAAACTTTAAGTGTGCGAAATTTCATACTCTACTTCGTCCGCGCAATTTTCGGAAAAAGGTGTACAAAGTTTCTGCTTCATGTATTAATATAATAATGATGGATCAAATCGTATTGCTTCAACTTATTTCGCTACAAAAGTCGATAAACGACACTATTTCAATCTATCAATTTTTTAATGGCGTCATATAACATTTTTTCTTTGTGGCGTAGGTTAAATAAAAGTTAAGGCAAGTTACTTACGTGCGGCTCGGTGGGCGCAGAAGTCGCGCCATGTCCGCGCGGCGCGGTGCCCGAAGCAAAGTGAACGCTGCGCGGGCGTGGGCGACCTACGAAGCAGGGCGGCTAGGCGGCCAGGGCGGGCCGCGACCACTCCCAGCCCTCATTATGTTACTGTATTAACATATATTATATCATATTTTTATAAATAATATTTTGTTAAATAATTATATTAGAAGAAGTTTGAAAGTAGTGACGAAAATGATTAGAGGAAATCGCATTTCGTAGTATGAACAGATACAAATGATGCGGAGGGATGAATGACATGCGACAAACAGAACTATGAATTTTAATATAATGAGGATATAATGAGAGAGAAAGAGCATTATAAAAGAGATGGATAGATTATGTTAGAGTTGATATGAGTAAGAAAGGGGTAATGGTAGACATGACGGCTCATAAGAGTGAATGGAAGAAAATCACATACTGAATGATGATGATTAAGGTTAATGCAGAGAAATAAATGGTAAGTTCTGTTCCGCAAACGCGTAGAATGGAGTGGACATTTAGGAACAGTTTGGCGGAGAAAGTTCTTACCTACATCCATCTCACAGAAGATTGCAGTCAAATAACAATAATTTTCTAGTTGCTGGGTTTTTATACCACTAAGGTGGTAAACAAGGTGGAAAGCAGTTACTGCAGCCTTTGGTAACGCTTGGAACACTTGCCTGTAACACTTGTAGCATGACACGCACATTGTCATGTCCTGTGATGCCTTATGTATATATTAACGTTTCCATCTTTGAAGTATTTAAACGTAAATTTCAGAAATTATAATACTGCTCCATTGCATGGAGTATGGTCGTGTTTTTTTTTACACAGAGACATTTCGAGTGTAAATAAGCTGCTCCACAGGCTATTAAAAATCTCAATCCCAATGGTATCATACGACAGCTTCATTGAACCGCACTCTATCATAATTTAAATTCATCATCATCATCATCAGGTCATTTTAGTCTCCACTATAGAAGCACGACCCTCTCTTGTCTGTCCTAGACAGAAGGAGGATTTGGCCACGCTGGCCAGACGGGTTGGGGAGGCCTGATCGATGTTTGATAATAATGTATTTCCCTTAGTCGCCTTGTACGACATCCACGGAAAGAGACGAAGTGATTCTGTTCTAGTTTGCCGGAAACCACACGGCCAAAATTGCAGAGTGTCTTACCACAAAGATTCCTTCCATTGATTGATTGAAGTACTAATAATATAAACGTGAAAGCTCGTGAGGATGTACGGTTGTGTGGATGTTTGTTACTCTTTCACGGGTAAACAGCTGAACGGATGTTTAATGAAATATGGCATACGTGATGAGCTCCGAAATAGATACGAACGGCTAGCAATGGTACTTAGAGTCCGAGGTCGCGGGTTCGATCCCCGCACAAAATTGTGTACATGAACATGTCTTGATCTGGGTGTTTTCTATATATTATATGTATGTATATTAACAGTTATTTACTACCCATAGCTTATGCTGTAATTATTCATATTCATACAATTTACCATGTGAATCCAGAAGTAGTCAAACTTCTCGATAACACAGACCTAGTGAGAAGACTCAAAAGAACAAAACCTTTTGAGTTAGTGTAGTAATAAGTGATACAATATTAGTGATAGTGCATTAAATATAACACAACAAGAAAGTGTTTCACCTTAATAGACACTAAGAAAAGTCAATGGACATTATTCTTATACTATAATATTTAGAAGTTTACGTTAAAGTTAAATTACTTATTAGCCCGTAAGCAAGATCGTAATATTTAAAGCTTCTTGCTTTATAGAAAAACAAAAAAAATCTATTTACCATAGCTTTGCTTAGTTTGGGATTAGATGGCTGTGTGTAATTTGTCTAGGAATATTTATATTTATTTATACATGTAAATATGTTTTGGATTACACTAGGCTACAATTTATCAAGGTACTATGTTCATGCGGAAGGAAACCGCGTGTAGAAGCTAGTATATTTATTTTAAATGTTACATCACGTGTAGAACCAGATGACCCACTCCATAGCATAGTCCAAGGAACATTGATTTTCTAAACGAAGTACCTAAGTGTTTCTTTGAGTTATATTGTGAATATTACAAGTAATCAATTAACGGTGGGCGGCGCCCCGCATACGCGGCTGGGCGGGGGCTCCTGTGGCCACGCCCAAGCGCCCCGGCCCATATCGCGACAATTACTGAGGCGACACTGGTGTAAAGTAATCAATAAATTAAATGGATTCTACATAAGTTCTACCATGTTCTACAAATTCAATTCTTTATTTTCTTGGGCACTTGCGGGCATTTAGGCACGACTTCACTTGCTCATCCTACGTAATAATAGCACAGTATAAGTAATAGTACTACGTACAGTATGGCCACTCCCTGCCGCTCTCTCGTGTCGACTTCACCTCCCCTTTGAGACAAATCAGGAACAGTTTGTATGGTGCCGCACGCACACAGGCTCATTCGCTCTCTGCACAGACGTCATTGTTTACGTAGTAGTAAACGACGCGACATTTGTATGGAGTGGCCGGGGTGTGGTAATAGTTTTTATTGAGTGGAGCTAGCGGAGCGAACGACACGTTTATTTGACGAGCTCGGTGGCGTAGCGGTCAGTGACGCGGCTTCGACACCAACGCTCGTGGGTTCGATTCCCACACAGGACAAACATTTGTGTGCATGAACATGTCTGTTTGTCTTGGTCTGGGTGTTTTCTATATATCATAAGTATGTATTTACAAAAAAAAATGTATTTACGTATGTTTATCAGTTGTCTAGTACCCATAACACAAGCTTCGCTTACTTTGGGGCTAGATGGCGCTGTGTAATTTGTCTGACAATATTTATTTATTTATTTATATACGCAGAAAAGTCATTCTCGGAAATGAATAGGCTCCAAAACTACAGAACCGATTTTGATGAAACTTGTCACAATTAAAGACCTTGATATTTGTTTCTTTTTGTACTTGAGGTTTGTGTCGAAAAAAAAAATGATCGATCTCGATCATTTTTTTTTATACTACGTCGGATGGCAGACAAGCATACGGCCCGCCTATGTGAAGCGGTTACCGTAGCCATATTAACGCTCGCAACATAAAATATCGCTCGCGCGCCATCACCCCCGCTGGCAACTCAGCATCTCCTTCATTTCTAGATCATGTCCTTGAGGAATGATCATCAAATACATTTTCCATTGAAATCAATGGAAAACATACACTCAGCGAATCTACTCGCTCCACTCAACCTCGATTTCGGCCCCGTGGGCTAGAATCCGGCCTACTAAAATTGTACTTTATTAATCTCGTCTGACTTGGCCGTGTGGTTTCCTGCAGACTAGAATAGAATCACTCCATCTCTACCCGTGGATGTCGTACAAGGCGACTAAGGGAAATACATTATAAAACATCGATCAGGCCTCCCCAACCCGTCTGGCCAGCGTGGGGAGTGTAGACCAAATCCTCCTTCTGTCTGGGACAGACGAGAGAGGGTCGTGAAGATGATGAATCTCATCTGTACAAATACAAAAATTCTTTACTATTTTATATACTACGTCGGGTGGCAAATAGGCATACGGCACGCCTGATGTGAAGCAGTTACCGCAGCCATATCAATGCTCGCACCATGAAATATTATAGCTCGCGCGCCGCTACCCCTGCTACCAATGCAGCAATTCATTCTTTCCTGATGACCTCACTCACTCGCAAGAACACAACTATCCTCAAGGGAATTATTATTTGTCTGCGGTATTCTGTGAGGTGGAGATATATCCCCAGTCGGGCAGCTAACAATTACGCGCCCTACCTCTCTTTTCACCAGAGCCTCGTTTGTCAGTCAGCAGGGTGCACCACGTGCAGGTGAGGTTGGCTTTGGTTCAAAGTTTATGTAAAGCAGTACAGTATATCCTGCATCCAGCTATAACCGAGCCCTGAAGGCCAATTCTCGTGTTTTTTCTGCGAACGCAGATTGAAAGTTGACCGAATCGAGATTGATTGAATTGTGAATTGACTAAAATTATATACTTGATTTCATTAATTAATTATTATCATTTCTTGTGGTTGGCAAAGTAACATTCTTAGTTTGTTTAATTTTCACTCGTATTTCGATACAATCCCGCTTAAATTTAATTTTGAAGTTACATATTGTGTTACGAGAATACCAAATGTGACATTAATGAGATTGAGACTGGATCGAAACTGGACCGAAACTGAATTTTGACTATATTTTAATTACGAGAATTGCCCCTCTGGTAATGCACAGAAGGTAAAAGGATGACACCAAAATTCTTTACTATTTTTATACCCAAATTAACAACAATCGTAAATAATATACAGGGCGTCCTACGACGATGCCACCTGTAGGAGAAGTATATACTATTAGTAATAAGTAGTAGGAGGAGTAGTAATGGTAATAGTAGGAGTAGTAGAACCTCTACATTATGTAGAGAGGAAACTTTACCGAAAGAAGACTTCACTTTCTTTTTAATTGAAAGTAAAACTGCATTCAAAGATTTTTAAGTCTCTTGCCTGAGCCGGGAAACGAACCCATAATAATGCGAAAATACAAGATCCTGAACTTTTATAGCACAGATCTATAATATTTCTAGAATAAGCATTGTGTTTACAATGGTGTTTTATGTAAAGGTAAAACAATCGAAAACATTAAAATTGTAAAAACTCATAATTTTTTAATGTTTTCGATTGCTAATAACAAAGTGGAAAATTAACATTTTTGAATTTTTCCAACGGGGATCTATTTTTATGCCTCTTATGAATAACTCCACGAAGTGAAAAAAATCCTAGAGTTTTAGTTTAATAATAATCGGGTTTTTAAACGGTTTTATTTAGCTTGACCTGTTTGTTTGTTTATTTTTTGTTTATATTTTTGGGTCAAATCTAGTAATTGAAATTTGACCCCCTTCCTGTTGACAGATTGATCTGAAATTTGGTACACACCTTTAGTTCTGGTGACAATACAATTAAATAAATTCTGTTTCATTGTAAATCCAAGATGGCCGCCACTACAAAACGGCGGTTTACAAATTTTGTCACGACTACCTCAATATGGGTATCAAATGAAAGGGCTTAACTAGTAGAACACAGTTCATACGAAAAAAAAATTAAAATCCAAGATGGCCGCCGCTACAAAATGGCGGTTTACAAATTTTGTCACGACTAACTCAATATGGGTATCAAATGAAAGGGCTTGACTAGTAGAACACAGTTCATGAAAAAAAAATGAAAATCCAAGATGGCTACCGCTACAAAATGGTGGTTTACACATTTTGTCACGACTACCACTACATGGGTATCAAATGAAAGAGCTTGACTAGTAGAACACAGCTTGTCGCTCGTCGCTCTCATGAATATTATAATAAAATCCAAGATGGCCGTCAACAAAATGGCCGGTTGGCGGTTACATATTTTCTCAATTTTCAATATGGGTATCAAATTAATGTAATTGAGCCTTACTAATGCACCCACACAAACTCACCCAAACATACAATATAAGGATATTCCTTACCAAGGTATAGGAACGGGTTTCAGACAATGTTGGGAACAGGAAGTATGGGATGTTTAATTTGATGTTTGATTTGATTTTTATTATGATTATGATTATAGTTTTATTCAATTTAAATTTTAGTTTGGACTTGATTATGATTTTATTTTAATTTTCTATTTGATTTATGATTTTTATTTTTGACTTTGATTATGATTTAAATATTGAATTTAATTTGATTTAAATTTGACTTATCAGATATAATATCTTATAATTACTTTCAATATTTTCAATTACAAATTACAAAATACTAATCTAAAAGCCTATCTAACTTAATTTGACTTACACTGTGAATTCTATCCTTAATACACACACACACACACACACACACACTCACACATTCACACACATACACACACACAAGCACGCATACATACATACAACACATATCCTTACCAAATTATAAGAACGGGTTCGGGCAATATTAGGAACATTAAGTATAGGATTTTAATTTTAATTTTGATTAAGATTTTAATTTTTTTAGATTTTGATTTTAATTTTGAATTTAATGTTAATTTTGATTTAGTTTTCATTTTGATTTAATTTTATTTTATTTTGACTTTGACTGTAAATTTTATTATTGATTTTGATTTTAATTTAATTTTAACTTTGTGATTTGTGAATTTTAGTGTTGATATTGACTTTGATTTAATTTTGTCTTTCATTTTAATATTGGTTTTAATGTAATATAATCCAGCTATGACTAATTTTCTATATATTTGTAAATAAATATGTATATAAAATATAGAAGAGCGGAGTCCTCTAACACGAGCAAAATTTGCTCAAAGGAGGACTCCCACCACGAAACTTGGAAAATGTAAAATGTATGAAAATGAAATAAATTATTATTATGTATCTCTTTTTAATCACGGGTCAAGCCCGGTCATTTGATAGGCGTGCGCGGGGATATGGATACAACGCGTAGAGGCCCCTTTGAGAAGTTTGATGTAATGTTGTACGCCCGCCGTGACCCGCTCCAGGATATGTCAATGGAACGACATACCCATGAGCAGGTCTCGGCAGGCGTTGAGACTATTGCGAAGTGCGATGGAAAATAAATGGGCTATGGAGATGAGATCTGGGTGAACTTAATACCGGGCTATTACAGAAGAGGGACGGACGCCTGCCATAACTGCTTTTATTGCTAGTTATTTGCGGCAGGCGGTGGCTTGCTACTCACTAGATGGGCCCCCGAAATGCCAGGAAAACGGCCGGGGGCAACACCGGTGTGAGTGACTCAGGGATGTCGAGAGGTGTGCTGCGCTTTCTCCGAAGTTACTCGCGGCGTGATGCCCTTTAACACTTCCACCCCTGGAGCATATAGCTCTAGCGGCTCCTCTCTGGACGGCCAATGAAGGCAAGCCAGAGCTGAGAGTCCTGCGGGCCTTCTTGTGTTTACACTCCGACCGATGAAGACACGCCGGAGACGAAGGCCCTGACCGATTCTCTGGAGACTCGGGTCCGTGGTGTCGCTACTCACACAACAGCTCGCCACACAAGCTGCCCTGCGGACTTATTACATTATTTACAGGCCCGTGTTTCTATCCAATCAACTCAGTTTACGCTACGCCCAACGATTTTATTATTTTGTCTGATCAATGCCTTAGACTGATGAGGGAGAGGGGTATGATGACTGAAACCTCGGAACTACCGAATTATTTTTTAGCTTTTAGTACATTACTTTAAATAAAACCGTTTAAATTAAAAATGTTTTTTTCATAATTTTTATTTATGTTAACATTCTATTCAGTAAAAGTTGTTAATTAACTAATGCATAACTAATGGAAAAATGGGGATAAAATTTTTTTGTCTGTGTATTATTGTTTATTTATGTATCCTAATAGTATTAGATATTTTTTTTTTCTTTAATATTAATATTTAATATGTTAAAATGTTTTTATTGTTAGCGTGTCCGAGTATAGAGTCACGCGCAGACCCGCTTTTATCACTATTTTCAGGGCTCTGTAAAAATTATAAATATTATAGATACGATTCCAGAACTTTTCTTGGGAAATTTCCTGCTCTTTTCAGATCTTTTTTCAAATTTCGAAGTTTTTGAGATATTAAAAAAAAACCAAACCTCTAATTATTTTTTAATTAAATTGTATAAAACTTTTGCAATATTTATCGGCCCCTTTTGGGACATTTCCTTAAACTTTCTACACAATATTCCGAATCGGGTGACATCATGATCGTAATTTTCGGAGACTATAAAAAAATTTCATCCAAAATGGTACATGATGACCAGACTATCTGGTGTTTCCCAACGGGGAGTTGTCACGTCGTCGTCGTCATCGACCTATAATCCCACTGTTGGGATACGTCTCAATCGAAGGAGTTTAGAGCATACTCCATCACGCTGCTCAACTGCGCATTGGCGGAGGCCAGTGTTTTCATGCCACCCTAAAGCAGAGTTTAGGTATACGAAGCCAGTAATGCTGGCGCCAGTCCTGCAGACAAGCCAGCGTTGGCCTGGCCCCTGTTGTTTAGACGAGGCCATTTAGCCACGGATTTTTCTACGTGGCGTGATGCGTCTACACGTGTCCGCAACGCTGGCGCGGGTGTCGAGGGGTATGCGGGCGGAGGTCACTGGCTTGTAAAATAGACGGACGCTCTATTCTCGCCAGCGTTGACAGCCAGCGCTGGCTTGGCTTGAAAAACTTTTTACACAAGGCAAATACCAAGCCATCTGGCTAGCTGGCAGCCAGCGATGGCCTCGTGTAAACTAGCCTTAAAGACCACCGACTTACCTAACGACAGTCATGTCATCAAATGACAACAATCGTCATTAGAGAATGTTGTCATTAGTAGGGGGTGTACTTTCTCCTATTCTCGTGTCGATATTCATTAACAACATGACTTCCTCGCTCATTTCATCATACCATCTTTATGTTAACGACCTTCAGATAAATGCGCCTGCATCGCGTGATAATTTTCATGATGCGATTATCACTATTAATCTTTGAACTATTGCCAAATGGGCAAACAATAAATAAATAATAATAAATATTCCGGAACAATTACACACTGCCATCTAGTCCCAAACGAAGCTTTTATTATTAATATTATTATTTTTTTTATACTACGTCGGGTGGCAGACAAGCATACGGACCGCCAGATGTGAAGCAGTTACCGTAGCCATATTAACGCTCGCAACATAAAATTTCGCTCGCGCGCCGCCACCCCCGCTGCCATCGCAGCATCTCCTTCCTTTCTGGTGACCTCACTCACTCGCAGGAACACAACAGTCCTCAAGGAAACTGTTATTTGGCTGCGGTATTCTGTGAGGTGGAGGTACATTCCCCAGTCGGGTAGCTTACAATTACGCTCCCTACCTCTCTTTACGCCAGAGCTTCATTTGTCAGTCAGCAGGGTGCACCGCGTGCAGGTGAAGTTGGCTTTGGTTCAAAGATGTTGATGAACCACTTACACCCCAAAAGCTAAGCTTGTATTATGGGTACTAGATAACTGATGTAATTACTTTAATACATTTTTTAAATAGATACATAGAAAACAGACTTGTTCATGCACACAAATGTTGGTCTTGTGCGGGGATCGATCCCGTGACCTGGAGTCAAAGTAGCCATTGGGCAATGGTAGCCATTCGACCACCGGGCTCGTCGAAACTAATTACTTTATTTTAAGGGTTAACTCATTCAAGTCGCAATCGATCATTATTGGTAGTCCTTATTACAAGTACATATCACGACTGCAAAATTGAGTTGATACGGCCCGCCTGACGTGAAGCGGCTTCCGCAGCCATATCAACGTTCGCAACATAAAATATCATTCGCGCGCTGCTTTCCCCGCTGCCAACGCAGCATCTCCTTACATTCTAGTGACCTCAAAGGAATTGTTATTTGGCTGCGGTATTCTGTGAGATGGAGTACATTCCCCAGTCGGGTAGCCCACAATTACGCTCCCTACCTCTCTCTTCGCCAGAGCTTTGTTTGTCAGTCAGCACCGCGTGCAGGTGAAGTTGGCTTTGGTACAAAGATGTTGATAAACCACTTACACCCCTTAAATTAAGTGAAGATAAAATTGTACGTTGTATTTGGTGATAACATCATAACGTACTGCTCTTCCGTGAAAAACTTGTGCATCATTTTTGACCAAACTCTCTCCCTTGGGCCCCACTAATTAGCCGTAAGATCTTTGTCGCTCTGTACTCTTTGAAACGGCTCCAAAATCTCCCAGTTAATAATAAAACCGTACTCTCTTACTTCCACACCCCGGCCACTCCATACAAATATCGCGTCGGTAACTACTACATAAACAATGACGTCTGTGAAGAGCGAGAATAAGCGTGCGGCACCATACAAACTGTTCCAGATTCATCTCAGAGGAGAGGAGAGGTCGACACGAAGAAGGAGAGGCAGGGAGAGGCTGCTATACTGTACGTAGTACTATTACTTATACTGTGCTTCCACTTCCAGACCTCTCAGAAGAGCTGATGAATAAATTAGAGAGAATTCAAAATTAATGTATAAAAATTAAATTTGAACACATCACTGAATATTTTAAACAGGGGCGGGACGTGTCTAAGGCCCGTAATTTTTGTGGCCCTGAAAAATAGGTTTTTTTATTTTTAAAGTGATAACTTCTTTATTACCTAGGCCCGGAAATACAATGTTGCCTATGGCCCGCTTTAGTCTTAGTTCGCCACTGATCGTAATCGACTAAACCTAATTTATTACAGGTGCGGCAATCGAAAACACTTACCAGATATAAATTATTTGAAACTCGCGTGAGGAACAGCATTGCCAACTTGTGGCCAATTCCCATTCCCCAAACTGCGGAGAATCTGAAGTTGATTGGATTGAGATTTTACGGAGATTGACATTATGCAGGGAAAATGTGGTGAATTCGACATCTCATCATTTAATATTAGATATCAATAGCCTGAATTGTAACACATTTTCAAGTACTTAGTTACATATTTCAACAATTTTTTTATGAATACCAAACGACTTTATATTTCAATACTTTTCATTGCAGCACATTTAAATTAAGTCTATAAAATAGAGTTGTGTTTCTTGTAACGCTTTTACAATTAAGTATTCAAACTACAACACAAATAGCTACTAGCAACACCTAATAGCTACTTTGAATATAAAATTGTTTGATTTAAAATTGTTGAGTTAAGATAAAATTATTGTTCATGAATACCGTGCACCCGTTTCCCAAAATAGGCCATAGATCCGACCCATCCAACCCAAATCTATACTAATATTATAAAGCTGAAGAGTTTGTTTGTTTGTTTGAACGCACTAATCTCAGGAACTACTGGCTCGAATTGAAAAATTCTTTTAGTGTTATATAGCCCATATTTCAAGAGGCTATATAACATCACGCTACGGCCAATAGGAGAAAAATGAAAAATGGGAAAAAATATTCCTTTTGAAGGCTTACGTTGCGTGCGCTGCGTAAACGGTTGAAGCTAAGCAAAAATGGGTCCGGACCGTGTTTCACATTCTCCATCTGGGTGAAGCACGGGGACTTCTAAGGTCCCGTGCTCCAACTGATGACGTTGTATGATGGAATTGTTCCTCTTTATATGTTCTAAAAAAAAGTCCGCGACAGCATTTGTCTATCTTCTTTGACTCACTATAACCTTTTTTTATGGTAAATTTTAAAGAAGGTATTTTGTAGGTAGTTACTTAAATTATTCACCATAAGTTTTTTTCTTAATTATACGGTTATGTTAAGTAGACTTGATTTCCTACGGTCTTAACACGATAACTGACATTCACGCAGACGAAGTCGCGGGCAACAGCTAGTTGTATATAAAACTAGCTGACAAGGCGAACTTGGTACCGCCTCAGTCAATGAATGTCGAATAGCTGAACTAAATTTATGATTTTATGGAATGAATACAATGAATAATAGAAAACAATAGAAAAGTTCGATGGCGTCATTACGCGTGTCAGTCTAATTTAACACGCAAGTCAAGTAACGTCGGCCGTAGCCTGTCCATGGATGGGTTTATATTATCTCGAGCTCCTCTGTACTGCGGAAGATATGTTAAGCCGTCGGTCCCAGTTGTTATCATTACATTATCTCGAGCTCCTCCGTGCTTTAGAAGGCACGATAAGCCGTCGGTGCCGGTTGTTATCATAAGATGACAGTCGAAGTTAGTGGACTTTAGGCGGCTTGAAAACACTGGCTTCCGACCGTAGTTGAGCAGCGTGGTGGAGGCTCTAAACTCCTTTGGTTGAGGGAGAACCCATATCTCAGCAGCGGGTAAATATTAAGTTCAGTATTTTACTAAGACATAAAAAATTATATAAAAGTACAAATTGACAACAAATAAAATATCGTAATCTTTTTTCAACTGACTCTATTTGTATGGGAAAATGTATTTTTCTTTATTATATTGTAAATCATAAAAATCGGTCCAGCCGTTCTTGACTTAAACATGCTTTAACTAACACGACTTTCTTTTATATATAAAAATATAATATTACTGATTATGTTTTCTATTGTATTTTTCATAAATTAAGATTTATAAAGAAATTGAAAGATTGAAAAATTCAGTATAAAAAAACATTTTTATGACTAAAAGCACAGTTTAGATAATGAGAGTCACTTTATTGCTAGCTATTTGGTATCGTATTTTCATTCCATGCTACTGACACGATTACTATTTTTATTTCAAAGCGCTTTATTTATTTTATTTATAATCTCTATCTGTGGTTGTCAAATCAAACCCAACAAGAGCAAGACTTAAAAACTACTACTATTCTAAATACTACTGAATCGAAAAAACTGTATTTGCTAGCAACATTATATTATGCACACATAATTTTATGATTGGATTGGATATCGTCAAGAAAATATTGTAAACGTTAACCAATGAAAAACATCCAGGCACACACAAATGAAATGACAGTGTAGGAACAGTGCTACTATCTTAATTAAATTTCCCCTAAATTGAGGGCATTTTTCTGAAGATTTTAAAGATTTCGGGTATCAACTAGATTTCATTTATAATCTATGACATAAGTCTATTTTCACATTAGTTATTTTATTTAACCTTAGTTATCTTTTTTAAGCTAATAAGGTGATAAATAAGCATACGACGTGCCTGATGGTAAGCAGTAATCACGGGTTATAGACCTATAGGGTTATATAGAAGTTTAACACCAATTCGATCCAATGAGGAAAAATTTAATTTAAAAGTAATTTGGTGACATTAACAAAAAAATTAGGGCTAAATCTCAATTAGAAAATGGCAACACTGTAAAAATGTCGCAATTACTGTCGATACAATAATCCTTGTTATTTATTTAACTTTATTTTACGTACGCGGGCGCACTCTTTCAGAACATCCACGTTGCTATTTTCTATTGTTTTCTTTCCATTCTTCCACTACATATACCTCACAGGTGAGTGCAAAGTTCAAAATTCCAGACGAATACTTTCTCTTGTGATTGTGACAGATGATTCTGGGTGAATGTTTTTAATATTTGTAAATAATAACAAATGGTGATTTAATGTAGTAATGTTTGATGTAGCCTGATGATTTGTCGAATAAATTGAAAGATTGTATTCCACGTACACTGAATCTAACGTCATACTACCTAAGTTAATTGTATTGGGTGTGCCTGTAACAAGCTGCTATAGAACCACTGGAAATACACGACTCAGTTTATTTTGTCTTTGTAGAAATGGGTGACGAAATGGACCCATGCGAGTGCCTGTGGAACCACGAGTTGGCGATGCGACGGCTGATCTCCCTGGTGAGTTATCATCTGACCTTGGCTCACATAACCGTGTAGGTGGATTTTTATAATAACAGCAACGATAAGTTAAATTGTCGTCTGTATTGCTATTGTTGTGGTAAAAAACAATCTTTATGTTACACACTGTAAATTGTGCAAAATGTTTCCAGTTTGCTAGTGAGTATAAAGACACATACAAAAAAGTGCATTTATAAACAGTAACTTCCTTGTATTAGACAGACTGTACATTTGTTTGTCATCCTTTGGGATTTCATCATTCTAATTTTGTTGCAGTGGACATTATTTTGTTTTGTGTATGTTTGATAAATTTTTTTTTTTTTTTTTTGAAGGTTCTACAACAGGTTCTACTGGCTAAGCTGAAGCTAATTCCCATTATATTTTATGAATGCAAAAATCTAACTTTAGCTTAGATTTATGGTACTTGGGGTTAGCTTAGCTGGTAGAAACCCTCAAACTCTACATACTAAGCTGAAAGTGTTTGCCAATAACTAAAACATAACATCTATTTTTTAATACTCAATGGTAATCTGCTTCAGTTTTGGCAGTAGGGCCCCGGTTAGAATTAAAACTGCCATATCAATTCCGTGTTGTACGTACCTACTATGGGATTGTTAGCCTTATCAGTGTAACATTTCAATTATTTCATGGTCATAAATTGCGTTTGTTCCACTATGTTTTTAAAAGTAAATTAACATTTTTCTAACTATGTGAGAATAGATATTTCTAATTAAATATATACTATATACTTACTGGGGTTTTTATAATGAATCATACATAGGTCCCACTGTAAACTATAACCAGTTATCTGTGTGAATTGAATATACCTACTTGTTATCACTGAAATTGTCATAACTACATAAAATAGAGATCTAATGAGGACAGGCTGTTATTGTCACCATTATGTATGTATTTGATTGTTGATATGTCGTTGCTATAATTCGATAGTGACACAGTTTGAAAGCACTTTTTTGAAGAATAAAGGACATAAGAATAGAAATTCTTTAGAAATTGTGGCATTAAATTACTACCAATTAATAACAACATTTATTAGCGCTAGTTTGTCAATTTTGCAAATATAAATATAGTCATTATGACATATTATTATATATTTTCCTGTCTGTATGATTAATAAATGAATATTCCTGGACAAATTATACAGCGCCATCTAGTCCCAAATTAAGCGAAAAGCTTGTACTATGGGTACTAGATAACCGGTATAATACTTAAATACATTTTTTTTGTAAATCATGTAAACATAATAAATACATAGAAAACGCCCAGACCAAGACAAACAGACATGTTCATGCACACAAATGTTTGTCTTGTGCAGGGATCGTACCTGCGACCTTGCAGTCAAAGTGGCCATTGCTAACCGACTAATTCGACCACCGAGCTAGTCAATTAACTTAATATAGACTCATTTGGAGATATGCCACTATCAAATTAAAGCAGCAATATTAACAATGGTCAGCCCCCTTAACCACTATCCCTTATTGCGATTCAATAATTGAATAGATTGCTTATTCATACCAATGAATTAGCAACTCTATTCCATTTGAAATAAAGTCGCTTATTCATTGGTATGAATAAGCATTCTATTCAGTTATTGAATCGCAATAAGAGATGGTGATAAGGGGGCTGATGGACAATCTGGTACAACAAATACATTGTTACCAGAGCTGTTGATGTCATCAGAGTAAATAAAAAGAACAAAGTAATTACTTATGTTCTTATTTTAGAAGAAATGGAATGAGTGTATCAATTATTCCATCATTTACATAATTAGAAACATAATAATAGTGTAACTGTTTAAAATAACTGACTGGGGACATACCTCCACCTCACGGGGAATACCGTAGCCAAACAACAATTCCCTTGAAGGTTGTTGTGTTCCTGTGAGTGAGTGAGGTCACCAGAAAGGAAGAAGCTGCTGCGTTGGCAGCGAGGGTGGTGGCGTGCGACCAATATTTCATGTTGCGTGCATTATTATGGCTACTATAATAACTTCAGATCAGGCGAGTCGTATTCTTGTCTGCCACCCAACATAGTACAAAAAAACAATAATTAAATAAATAATTAAAATACTTGAATAAAATATTTAAGATAATAATAAACTAACCATACTCAGTCTCTGTAATTATGTTCAAAGATGTATTTATATTTTGACACTAACAGCTTGGCCCGCGTCGTTTGGTCATTATTTAAATATATTTTTTTGTGCCCATGTATTTCTGGCTTAATAGTAGCGTATGTCATTCTTCAGACCTTAAACTATATTTATATTTGTAAACAAAATTGTGTCGGTTCGGCGTAAAAGGACAGACAAACACACTGTTGTGTGATGGCTAGTGTCATCAAATTTAATTGATGCGTTCTGACAATATTTTATATAAAATATTGTCAGAACCAATGTTCACCTATGCTCTGCCCCCTTACCACCATCTCTTATTGCGATTCAATAACTGGATATAATGCATATTCATACCAATGAACAAGCGACTCTATTTCTAATGGAATAGAGTCGCTTATTCATTGGTTAAGTTAAGCATTCTATCCAGTTATTGAATCGCAATAAGAGATGGTAAGGGGCCTGATGACAGCTCTGAAGCTTTACAACATAACACTGGTCAACATTAGGACTTGCACATTTTTCTGATGTCTCCACTCCTGTTGCTCTGACGCTGATGGAGTCACTTCTGACAACAAGCTCAGTGGTCGAATGGTTAGCATTGGTCACTTTGACTCTGAGGTCGCGGGTTAACTGTTTGTTATTGGTTCGATCCCCGCACAAGACAAATATTTGTGTGCATGAACATGACTGTTTGTCTTGATCTGTGTGGTTTCTATGTATTAAACGTATGTATTTACAAAAAAAAAAGTATTTAAGTATAATATCAGTTGTCTCATTCCCATAGTACAAGCTTTGCTTAGTTTGGGACTAGATGACCGTGTGTAATTTGTCCAGGAATATTTATTTATTTATTATGCATAACTAATACCTACTCGTGTATGAACGTCGCTATACATGAAATTTCATTTCCTTGCAGCTTCGTCAAGGGCAGTCGTACTGCACAGACAACGAATGTCTGGAGCAGCTGCCAGGTCTACCGGCACCTGCATCGGCCGGCAACAGTTTCCTGGTGATGTTCCTCATGATGGCACTCGCCGTAGCTATGTACATGATGCGCCCGCGTCGCAACCAAATACAGGATGTCGCCAAACCTGACCGCAACACTCAAGTGAGTTTTAAATCAACTAACAGTCATCCCACTGCTGCAAACCATGTCTCTCTTCAAGGAATACAGTGGTCTGGAAATATTGCAAATATCGTTCGCGTGCCGCCACCCCCGTTGCCAACGCAGCAACTCTTCTTACCTGTCGACCTCGCTCTCTAGCAGGAACACCATAGCCCCTATGGGAATTGTTATTTGGTGGAGGTACTTCCCAAGTTGGGCAGCAAATCGTATGCTCTAACAAATCCTACTTCACTTTCGCCAGAGCTTCGTCAGCAGGGTGCACCTGCTGACGAAGACGACCAGATAATAGTACACTTACAGCCAATAATATCTTGAATGTTGAAATATTTTAAATCAACAGTAATATCTTCTCAGTAATTTAGTGTGACGGTAACTAAATTGATAGTTTTGCAATGTTGCATAGTAAGCTCCAAGGTTCTCTATTTGACAAAAAGAAACTTTATTGTTGTAAGTATTTAAATTCATTTTTCATGTAATGATTGTAATCTCTGCCAACTTCTGCATTAAGGCATCCCTTGGATGATGAGTTGCTGATATAATTGGTATCTTCATCATACAAAAAGATACTGTATGACAGCTTTAAAATGCCATTCTCGCAACCAATGTCCCAAAAACTCTTAAGGTGCTACATGTTTCGTAATAAAATTGTTTGTTTCCGATGTTACTGATAACAAAAACAAGTTTAATAATGTGGTTAGATACCTATTAGTTAATTATATTTAATTATTATGTAATTTAACATGAATTTGTTATTAACAGATTTTTAATAGGCTTTGTTGCTAATACTTTTTATTTCCAACATGATATATGAATAGCTATTCTGCGGTTCGGGATGGAGACAAATCCAACAAATCAAAGATCATATATGTACTACATACCCTACATTATTTTTCCAAATTTGTTATGGGTTTATGGTATGTTTATACCTACCTACCTACCCTACACGTAAATGGGATGATTTTATTTTTCTTTGGCTATCTTATGGTGTTAGGTAGGTTTGGCTAAGTCTTTGAAAGATATTGCGAGTGCGCGAACACAATTTTTCAATTCACGGCTCCGTTTGCGAAATATTGAGCTTTAAAACGTTAATGTTTGTCGAGTCAAGTGTCGTCGTCAGCTAAACGGTTGTTTATGAATATGTGAAATGAATCACGACAGTATCACAGACAAACATACATAATGAATTTCAAAGGAAAACTATCAGAACAAATTAGGCTTTACAAATTGCTTAGGTGAAGTTGTTAGTTGTGTAAAACAGGTAATAAACATAAGTTTGTGAACCATGTAAAATTATGGATAAATGTAATCCTGATTACAATAATAATTCATAAAGTAATAATGTTAAAGGCGAAGACTCAATTTTGTGTATGGTTTGTATTGACATGTGGCATAACGCCCGCGTATTCAACCAAACTATACATGTAAGGCTAGAACCACAAAACATCACATATTTTCAGCTTTAAAAATTCACAAACTACGGAACCCTAACTCTGTGCGTGGACTGACACTCACTTGACCGGTTTTTTTATTGGTGAAAATGATGTCATCTAAACATTAACGTTCCACCACCATTGTTTCGTCGTTTGAAGCTAGAAAAAGATCAATGGAGGTATTTAATGAAGTCCAAAGTTTAGCATGTAGCCGGATCTTCGTCTATTATACTTTAAAGAGAAACCAACACTGCGAAAGATCGCGCAAAACAATGTTTGATTGTTCTTTATAGGGTTAGAGACACTGACAAATAAAATGAGATTATACTTATTCTGCCGTTGGGCCCTTGTAGGCGCTTAGATTATTATTACACATTTTTATAAATAATTTCCCAAATTAACCTTTGTTAAAGAAGAAATGCTAATTAATATATTAGAGACACGAATTGGCATGATCCAAAAAATATCCTATTCACTGATGATATTCACGGTGGAAGGAAATTTTGGTAACTTAATAATAATATAACTACTGAAGCTCAAAGGATCCCCGGACTTTGAACATGACGAAGACCGCTGTTCCTTGTGGTTTCTTTACACGTTAAAAACTCTATTTCACTCTAACATACGCGTATACTCTTTCTTTCTCTTTTATATCGCCAGTCTTTTCTAGCGTAACGAAAAAAGTCTATGATATGATAGTTACAAAATAAAATATAGTGAAAATATATTTTACGATGTGAGAAATAATTACATTCATCCTAAGATATTTACATATGAATATGTTCGCAGAAGAGATTTTGTTTAAGTATACTCAAATTGTTTTCCCACTGAAATCATTTTTAATTATCTTAGGCGTAGGTACTATAGTTCAGTCAGTTGGTACTTTTAGCTGGAAAGATTTCCGGGAGTTTTGAAAGTTGGTGGTTTTATAAATTTCGATGCGCTCTTTCCGAATTTCTACTTTGCCTCCTTGTAACTTTGCCGTTCGTACCGCCATATTGAAAAAACCGGACAAGTGCGAGTCGGACTCGCCCACCGAGGGTTCCGTAGGTACGTAGTATCATTATTAAATTTGATATTTTTCATTATAAATAAGAAATAATGCGTCGAAAAAAATAAATAAAATATATTTTGCAATGTGTACATCAAGCCCTTTCATATGATACCCCATTTGAACTAGTAGTTTCAATTTGAAATTTCGACACCCTATAAAAAATATAGACCCCCTATTTTTTTAGATCTATTTACAAATGTATAGTTTTGAGATTTATTCCTGTACTTGTAGTCTATAACGATGTTACTTGCCAAATTTCATAGTTCTAGGTCAACGGGAAGTACCCTATAGGTTTTGATTCCTTTGAGTGTGTCGAAATATGCGTTTTTTGCTGAATAAACGGCCGTAACTTTTTTCTACGTAAACTTAGCAGTTTTTTTTTTTTTTAACTTCATGGGACCGTAGACCTGTGTATACAGTTCAAATTTCAGCTTGATACCTCCACGCATTCTCGACATAGAAATGTTTGACAGACAGACAGACAGACAGACAGACAGACAGACAGACAGACAGACAGACAGACAGACAGACAGACAGACAGACAGACAGACAGACAGACAGACAGACAGACGGACAACAAAGTGATCTTATAAGGGTTCCGTTTTTCCTTTTGAGGTTCGGAACCCTAAAAATGTCTCCTAAATATGGAATAATTTCACCAAACAAATTTTTGAACCATATTTTTTTTCGCTCACCCATAAAAACTTTCAACCCCTATTTTTTGACCATAGAGATTTAATTTCTCGAAATACTTTCATAATTCTTGCTTCATTAGTATTGGCTCTAGATTGATGACTGATGAGCCAATCATGTACTAAACTAAATGATATTCCATTTTTATTTTTCCAAGACTCGTTTTGTATCTTTGGTCCGATATATGCGATTTTCAGTAACTAGCCTAATTAGACAAAATATTTGATGTGTAAACTTTTATAAGCTTTTAACAATATAATCATGAAATTTTCACAAAAATCCATTCAATGGAATGGTGTTCCAATATTTTTACATGAATTGTCTTACGACACTCCACTAGAATGATGCATCGTCCACAATGTTTGGTATTGAGCACTCATTTTATAGAATTTGGCTATGATAAAAAAAAAAAATTGGTACCTTACTGGTAATAATCGCCCTAAGGAAGATTTGTTTTATATGGTAACATTTTTATGTTACTGGTAGTACATAATAAAGTTAATGATTTGTGTTTTGTATATATTTCAGGACCGCGACGGCGCTCCCCCTACACCGCCAAGAATCTAATATTTTAGAAAAAGGACGGTCGGATTTTTCGGCGAGTTCATGCAATTTTGGATTCCAGTAAATTGTATTATAAATTAAAAGTGATAGATGTTGCACCGCGTTGCGCATTTGGGTGTAAAGATGGCAAACGCATGGTGTATAGTAAGATCCTGTATAGTTATAAATTATTATGCAGTAAGCAATAAATAATATTTATTATATTGACTGTATACTTGCACACAAAGACAAGAGTATCAGTCATCAAAAAGATAGCTGCAGTATATTGAATGTATAATGATATCAGAAATAATAAGATAGTGTATGTAACAACCATATTTTACTTTAAGTTTCCTGACGATGTTCCGTTTCTTTAAGAAATAGGCGATATGTGTACTATTCCCAACTTGAGAACCATGGGAATACAAATATTTCTTCACATTTGTGGTGCTATAATTTATTAGAGACGTACAATATGAAAGTGAGATAATTTCTATAAATATCAGGTGTCATCTATTTCGTTAGGTCTCTTGTGTAAATTAACGTGTAAATTGCATCACAATCATTATCATGATCGAATATAAATTTAGGATCTGATTTATAGATATTTAAGACAAGTATATAATTTATGTCACAAAATAATGTTTATATAATTAAATAAATAAAAATTGTCTTACTGTTTTGTTCAACATAGCCAATTGCTGTGATCTTTAGTAGTTGCAAGTAATTATGGAGATGATTATTAATTTTATTTTAAGTGCACTTTTGTTTTGCTTTTTTCTCACCTGATTTAAGAAGCGATTACTATGAAAATAAAAAATAATTAACTAAATAAAAAAACTACTTAAGTTTTGAAAGGGTCCGCACTCCAAATGAAAAGGTCAAAGATACGCAAGTCTTGTCAAAGACTTGCGTATCTTTATATCTTTGGCCTTGATCTTGGGTGGTCAAACCCAGGCGGTTATGAATCGTACGTTTTCAAATTACACTATCTACTTTCTTTGTAGCTACTACATTTTGTTTCAAGGCAGCAACTATTTCACATAATGACGTTTATGAGACGCGAGATACGCCATATCTTTTAACCTCGGGTAGCTTCGAAACAAACCACATATTATCAGCGATAGTAATGAAGCTCTGTATTCGTGGGTATTTTATATAGGTTGGTTATTTTTTATTCTTGAGTAAAACGTGAATATTCCACTAGTAATAGTTGCATTTTGGGTTGGGTTTTCGGCGACCATTAGATTTATGTAAACGCACTATTGTTGCAATAAGAGGACTCGTTATTAGATTATTATTATTATGTGCAAACAATAAAACTACTGACACATTTCTTGTTTCATTGAAAACTCCTTCCAATTGTGAAATACTTATTTACATTATTCATAATTTAAATAATGCAACAGTAACCGTCGTCCGAATCGGGAAGGGTTGGTAGGTGTGCGAGATGTCATACGATTTCTCATAAAGAATTCCAAAAAGTCGTAAAACCAACATTAAATAAGTTACTGATTAAACAAGTTTGCTAATCCGCTATTGTAGCCATAGATTCAGCTAGAAATCCTATGTCTGTGGTTGTAGCAAATTCGAGACCTTACGGTTATCAGGGTTCAAAGGAAAGAAAAAGTCGATTCTACACGATCTACAGCTTCATGCGCTTCCGGTATCGCTTAACTATTCATATCATTATCATATTCTATGCATTCATCTGCAAAATGGCGATTTATAATTGCTATAGTATGGCCCGCTATGGTACGGGTATCAAATAAAGCGTGCCTTATTTCGGCACTGCCCAGGTCTCGGATCTTCATTGTAACTAGACAGAAAATTTGTCGTTAATTTGTCGAAATTTGTCGCCTAAAGAAAAGAAATTGTCGCACTCCCGTTAAAGAGCTATAAGGTTTTTTTTTTGTGGCAGTGCCGAAATAAGCTTATTTCGGCACATCCCACTCGGGATCTATTAAACTACATAACATAGCGAAGATATGATTTGCCCCAGTCTAGTCGTCAATTTGTCGAATTCAAACACCAAGTATCAGAATTAGTCGACTGCCACAAAAAAAAACTATTTTTTTGTCTAGTTAAAATCAAGATCTGAGACCTGGGCAGTGCCGAAATAAGGCACGCGTACAGGTGAACTCTTTAGTTCTTTTTTATTGACAACTAATAAAAACCCGTTTAAAAAAATATTTTTTGTTTATTCTTGTTTTATGAGAATGATAGAACGACTGATGGTCTGTGGAGAGCTAACGTGTATACAAAGGAAAGAAGCGCAGGAATACTCTTTTACATCCGACAATTACATCGCCTGATAGATATATATATATAGCTGTAACAGCAAATGAATACTTCCGATACCGACATATTGGAAATACCAAAATATCGCCGATATTCAAACTAGTATAGTTTCATTCAATATAGTTCAGTCATTTGATACTTAAAAGTTTTTAGGGAGATTGGAAATTTTTATTAGCGATTTTATAAATTTGGACGCGTTCTTTTAGAGTTTCTACTTAGACACCTTGTAGGTTTATCATTCGCCATGTTGGAAAAATGGCGCCTAAAAACTATTTTTTGACGATATTCTCTCCTTTCCGACTCATGTTACGATGAAAATAAATTAAACTAGCGAAATATCATATGTGTATTAACATATTTATGTTAAACTAATAAGTACTTTTGGTCGCGCTTTGGTCTATCTATTTTTTACATCACCATGAACTAAACGATAAGTGATCGTACTAGGTTATTTGCTATAAACTATGCAAATTATTGAAAAACTATTTACGAATCCTGAAAGTGCTTCACGAGCTCTAACAAATGGTATCCTTAATAGTTTAAGCATTTTGATTTGTACGCGAACTAACAGACAATACAATGTATAGGCATTGACGGTCAGGCAATCTGCTTCAAGACAATTGACGTGTTAGATAGGTATTATTGCAGCAGTTGCATGTTATATTTTGGGAAACGTGGTCAAAGAGACCTTCAAAATCTATATACAAGGAGTATTTTTAAAGGCTGGTCAAATTCAAGGAGACTATTGTGTTAGTAATCACGAATAAATAAAAAAAAAAAACGAAAATTTATCAACGAAAAAGGCGGTAATGGTTATCGAAAATTTCTTGTTTATCTCCGCGATTCAAGTTTACTATGTAGGTAGGGCTTGTAGGGGGGCCTGATGCGCATGCGCCCTCTGCGCGCTTTCTGTTGTGACCATTTTCAGCAGTTATCAACATTACAGTGTACGCTAAAATGACATACTACAAAAACTAAACTGGTTTTGATGTTTTTTAAGGTTTTTTAGGGTTCCGAACCTCAAAAGGAAAAACGGAACCCTTATAAGATCACTTTGTTGTCCGTCTGTCTGTCTGTCTGTCTGTCTGTCAAACATTTCTATGTCGAGAATGCGTGGAGGTATCAAGCTGAAATTTGAACTGTATACACAGGTCTACGGTCCCATGAAGTTAAAAAAAAATCAAACTGCTAAGTTTACGTAGAAAAAAGTTACGGCCGTTTATTCAGCAAAAAACGCATATTTCGACACACTCAAAGGAATCAAAACCTATAGGGTACTTCCCGTTGACCTAGAACTATGAAATTTGTCAAGTAACATCGTTATAGACTACAAGTACAGGAATAAATCTCAAAACTATACATTTGTAAATAGATCTAAAAAAATAGGGGGTCTATATTTTTTATAGGGTGTCGAAATTTCAAATTGAAACTACTAGTTCAAATGGGGTATCATATGAAAGGGCTTGATGTACACATTGCAAAATATATTTTATTTATTTTTTTCGACGCATTATTTCTTATTTATAATGAAAAATATCAAATTTAATAATGATACTACGTACCTACGGAACCCTCGGTGGGCGAGTCCGACTCGCACGTGTCCGGTTTTTTTTTTTCGTGATCAGTAACAGCTACATAATCGCCTTTATCAATTTGACCAGTCTTTAAAATTACACCATGTATATAACATTTAATATTTTTATTTTCTCCATAGGAATCCATGATGGATCAGATGGTGTGGGTTCGTCTTCAATATTGATCGAAACGTCACAGATAAAACCTTCCACGTAATCCGCAATGTAATTATCAGCTAGGTATTATAACTAAAACACTAATTGACTAAGAAAGCAGACTGCCTACTAATATATCGTGATTCGTTCGTGACTATAATATTGGCTGTCAGCTATCAATACAACATTTTTAAATAATAATCAGCGCGGCGCGGCGCTCGTGTTGAAATTAGATTTTTTTTTTAACAAAGCGCGTGTTACAATTTATTTTAACAAACACTAAAACTAATAATTTTACAAAAAAAATGTTACTACCCAACTAGTATAAAATTGTCTTTAGTTAAATTTATTACGTAACGATTTTCATCGTAAAATGGGTCGCAAAGGAAATATTAGCCAAAAACTGTATTAAGCACCATTTTTTCAATATGGCGACGCGAAAAACGAGGTGACAAAATAAAAATTCGGAATGAGCGTGTCAAAATCTATAATACCACTAATTTTTCAACATCCCTGAAAAAAAATTCTAAGTGACCATTACTTTTAGCACCCAAATAACTGGACTATAAGTATTGATATCGAATACGTTGATTTTATTATAATACATCCACAATAACTGGACAATGTTTATTTCAGTAAGTGTATAAAAATATCTATTCTTATTTTAATTTTAAAACTAGCCCGAACAGACCCTTTCGGTACATATCGTCCACTGTCTCAATTTGACAACTTCCCATCTGGTCCTTATCCCAAGAGGACTACTTCCCAAAAGCACCACTTCCCAAAACAGCAACTCCGAAAAGGTCCACTTCCCATATCGACCACTTTAAAGGTAAAAAAAGAATTATCGAAATCGGACTACTCTATAAAAAGTTGTGCGTGGTCATACATAAAAAAAAATATACGCGTCGACTTGAGACCCTCCGCCGTTTCTTTCGTCGGTTAAAAAAATGAATTAAAGGGTGAAAAACGATTTAAAAGTTGAGCGATAATCGGTATAGTGTACCTATTTATTATGAAAATATGTCACATAATTTATGATAATATAAAGGTACTAAAATTTTGTAGAAAAATTTAAAAAAATCTAAATTAAGAAAAACTTTTAATAGTACGTCGCGTATAACACGAGCATGCGGCCCGCCTTAAGCAAAGTGGTTACTTTAGCCTATGGACGCTTGCAACATAAGAATTATTGCTCGCCCGTTGCCGAAATGGGAGTTGTCGTTTTGGGAAATAAAAGTTGACTAAGTGGGAAAAAAAAGTAGACCTATTGGGATGTAGACAATATGGGAGTGTGTGTTTTGGGAAGTTGCCCTATTGGAAGTTGTCGAATTGAGACAGTGGACGATATGTACCGAAAGGGAACAGACAGACGTCCTATCTTCTTAACAGTGAATATTGAATTGGAATTGGTTTCGCGCAATTTGTCAAATAACTGACAGTATTGACAAACGACATAAAATTACGTCGTTTGACAGAAGTTACGTTAGTTATAGTCATTTTTAAACGGTTTTATTTCCTCGCAACTTCCTTATTTTTTTCTTCCATAAGAACTTTCTCGTGACAATAGCAAACAGAACAAAAAAAGAATTAGTGAAAACGGTTTATCCGTTCACGCTAGCAAGATGCTATGACCAAGGGAAATAAAAATTTATTTTTTTTATATATAGATTTAAAATTCCATGTACAACAGTGTTATTATAAATATCTACCACCTCTACGGCGAGGTGGGGATGGTGGATCATGATTCTTGTATTCTGTCCACTTCACCTTTAACTTTTTTTAACAAGTTGGTTATTTGTTGATACTTTCCTGTAGAATTTGGTAGATTTTCAAAGTTGATTACGTCACAAATGTCTTTGGAAAATTTGTCATCGCTCGGTAACTTTGTAAATGGGGATGCGACGTTCATGACAGGAGTCCCATATGAGGTAGTTTTCACGTGACCTGTCTTTGACTCTGGTGTCCGTGTTTCAGTTGTACTGTCAATGGAGATTGAACTCTTGGGTTTACTAACCTCAGTTTCTTTGGGAGACTTTGGTTCTGAATTTGTGTCACAGACCATTTCTTCTTGTTTTGTATTGTCAGTATTATTTTCAGGCTGCGTCGGTGTGTCAGGCAAGGCTTCCTGGGCCAAGTCATCTGTATCTTCCTCTATCTGTAGGGAGATGTCAGCGGATGTTATGTCTCCCTCGAGGGCATCTAATAGAAGACGTTTCTTCTGTTCAAGGTCGTCTAAGGTTGGACTGCTCCTACAGCTATCGGGTTTTTCTTCTTGGCTTTTCTGAAAATATATAATACAAATCCTTGCATACAATTTTCTTTTTAATTAATTAGTAATTAATATGAATTAGAAATTAATATAAATCAATAAGATGAGTACATTGTATCTAAAGTCAAAATTAAATTATTTATTAACTTTAAAAACTTACATTATCTTCAATGGTGTTATCCAAGTCCAAAGAATCATCAATAATTACTACATCTTCCGTTGATCCTTCTTTTTCATCATCATCAATGGTGATTGTGTTAATAGATGAAGCCTGAGGAGATGAAGGGAGTGGTGGAGGTGAGCCCAGAGGGAGTGGAGGTGAGGCAGGTGGGAGTGGCGGAGGTGATGTGGGAGGGATTGGAGATGATGTGGGAGGGAGCGGTGGAGGCGAGACGGGAGGTAATGGTGGTGACTCCGGCAGCGGCGGCGGTGGCGGTGGTCGTTGTGGAGCCACTGGAGGAGCTTCGTCTGGAAGCGGTGGCACCGATGGAAACTCTGCCGTCTCTGAAAATGTACATTGTAAATCAGGCTCCAAGTCCATACTGCTTTTACTTTGTGGGCGAAACAACCAAATGTAATGATCACGTAACTAACAACATTAAAATACAATATTCTTTATTACACCAAATGAAAGTTTTTACAGAGGTACTAAGATAATAAAAGTAAAAAAGGCGGTCTTATCGCTCAGCTCTCTTCCAGACAGCCTTAAGGTAGAGGAAACGAGATTGGTAGAGAAAGCAAGTAGGAAGCGCATAAACTACATAAACATACCTACATACACGTATTATCCATATACTATTAAAACAGTACTTACTTAATAAGTACAATAATACGACCGACCATACAATAAAGGAAAATAAGAAAAGACTACACAGGGACAAGTGAGAGATAGTGAGCTTTCACAAGATTTTTAAAAGCGGACAGAGTTTGTGCACTACGAACGGTTTAATGGCAGAGCATTATATTACCCTACTAATTGTGACGCCAAACGTATGTTGTTTTATTTAACTACTAGCTGCCCGTCGCGTACGCTTCGCTGTGGCTCAATCTTCCCGTTCCCAGCTCATTCCATATTAATTTCTGAACGGACGCATAAATATTTGACAACTAATAAATATTTAAATCTTTACAACTGACACTATTCATAATGGAAAATGTGTTTTTCTTTTATTTTATTTTTTCGTCATTTTTCCAATGTTTTTAATAGTTATTCTGCTATTCTGGATGGAGACAAATCTAACAAATAAAAAACCATGAAAATCGGTCCAGCCGTTCTCCAGTTATAAGTGTTCGAACAAACCCGACTTTGTTTTATATATATAGATATAGGTGGAAACGATAAATTATGTGACTGGGTTATTTTCTAAACTCAACAAGATATTGATAAACTGTTTACTAATCCGGAAACTTTCGAAATTGTGATAGATAACTCTCATACACTCGTAGACATCAGGGTCAACGACACTGTCATAGAAAGAGTGGATAAGTATGTGTATCTTGGCCAAGAGATCGTGATGGGAAAGGACAATCAAGCAAACGAAATTGACAGGCGGATAAGACTCACGACGGCTGCTTACTCCAAACTCGAATTCGCGTTCAAAATTAACATCAGCGCCGAACAAAAAGCTCGTATTCATGACCAGTGCATACTACCAGTGCTCACATATGGGGCGGAAACCTGGGTGTTCACTAAGGAGATTCTCCACAAACTTCAGGTTGCTCAAAGAGCGATTGAGAGAAAATTGGTGGAAGTGACACTGAGAGACCGTAAACAGAATAAATGGATAAGAGACCAGAGCAAAGTGAGCGACGTAACTAAACGGGTTGCGAAGTTGAAGTGGGAGTGGGCAGGCCATGTCGCCCGAAAGGAAGGCTCGTGATGCAAGGCAGTGGTAGAATGGCGACCGTGGGACGAAAAACGCCCACGAGGAAGACCACAGATGCGTTGGTACGACGATATCAAGAGAATGGCTGGAACGAAATGGATTGAAATTGCCCAAGATCAAAGAAAATGGCATAATATGAAGGAGGCCTACACCCTAATTAGCGGTAGAGAAAGGCTAAAGAAGAAGAAGAAGAACTCTCATACAAAGAAAGTATACATCAACATTGGAAGGCGACCACAGAACCATATTATATATAGTTCTGTGGTCATGATTAAAACCCTTCCAATCACGAACATGAAAGTTTTGTGAGAATAAGTCGCGAAACACACGGCGGGGCGGGGCGGGCCGGTCAAATTGACCGCGAACGATAGTGCAAAAGGAATCCTATACTACCAACGCACATAGAGGGCAAAAAGATGGCTCTTCTTCTAATATTTATATATTTCTTTTTAAATTATTGCATAAAATACTGCACTAAGTTAGAAATACGTTCAATAAATAAAATTTGCTACCTTCCCGAAAAAAAGAGACAACACTCGATACCAACTACCAAGATACTGATTTAGGAGCATTGCTATGTTCTGTATAGGACTGTTTGCGGCTAAAATAAAAATAAAATGTATATTAAGACTACTCACCGTCCCCACTGTCCAATTCCATCTCTGCTTGCCCCTCTTGACTAGCCGAGTTCGTGGTAGCAGAAGGGAAAAACGTCAGTTTCTTGCGTTTATAAGCCTTCATTGCGTTTGGAGCAAGCGTTTGTAACATGGCGATTTTGCTGTCCTGCTCCGACATTGGGGGCAGATTGTACAAGTGGGCCTCCTGATAAAATATAGAAACGATATCAAGAGCAGTACAATAGGGCATAAGTAGTCATTAACATCTTAGAACCACAGCCAAGCGAGGTGCACGCTGCTGACTAACAAACAAGTCTCTGGTTTGCCAGAGACTTGTTTGTTAGTAAGGGAGATAAGGCATAGCATATTTTTAGGCTGCCCGAGCCAAATAACAATTCCCTTGAGGGTTGTTGTGTTTCGGCGAGTGAGTGAGGTTACCAGAAACAAAAAAAACAACGGATCGGCGACCCCTTGGTTACTGATTTCCATGGGCGGTGGTGATTGCTTTCCATCAGGTGATCCGCATGCTCGTTTCCCCCTCTCATATACAAAAAAGGGCATTTTATAAAGAGTCATCACACGGGATAAAATGAGACGTGTCCTAGCGCCATACCGTTACCATGAGCTGTTTACTGGCGCATACATCGACACCGCACAGCACGACTAACTGATAGAAATTATGCAGCTTGGAAACATCACCACATCTCATTGTTTCATTCTCGTCAGAAAACGCCCCTAGTATTGAAAAAAATACTTCCCTATACACCATACAAAACTGATCAACTAATGAAACAATTAGTATGGGAACGATTTATATCAGATGTGGTAAAGGCTTCTGTATAGGTGCCTAGTATGCTTGCTTACCAGATGCGTTTTTATACCATTGCAATACTCTGAAAGATTTTCTGTTGTAGAAGAAATAACATTTTGAAAATAAGGGAACCTCGAGTGAGGTTCTAATACATACATAATTAAATATATTTATATATGAGGGTTTTAAAGTATACACAATTAAGACTAGACTGATATTCCATACTTTCCGAATATTTAATTTCAAAACTACATACATAATAATGTCATAAATTAATAATACCTCTTTATAGCGTGAGCTGGCAGGCACATTGAATCCTGGGAAGTCCAAGATCTTCTTAATATCGAATTTATCCTTGGAGCCCGGTTCACAGAGTTCCCCCTCCTCTTCTTCGGGGTCCAAAATAGCAGTACCCTGTGTTATTAAAAATATTACATTAATATTTGTATATACCGACTTCGAAAATGTCAAAATCTTTAAAATCTATGTAGTGATCACAAAGTTAAAACGAAAAAAAATATGTTGTTAAAAAAAATACATTTTTTTTTTGACACTCAATATTCTTTTCATACTCATGTAAGTAGATAATTATGGTAGCAAATGGAACACACTCAGTATTTCATTTACACAAAATCATTTACATGGAAAAACGAGGGCTGTCATCTCATGATGTTGATTGAAAATACATTGCTATAATATAAACTAAAAAGAAATATTGAAGATTTTTTTTAAACTGGGTTATAAGAGGTTTTGTACAGCACACCGCCGCCATTGAATAAAAATCAATCGTCAGTGCTAACACAGCAAATTTTATTATGCTTTTAAACCAGAAACCATTATTTACTTAATTTTCATGCACATAAAACAACGTACAAAGGCGAACTAAATGCTATACAAGCATTCTCTACCAGTCGATCTTCCGGTGATGCAGAGATAAGACATGGTAGGAGCGCGAAGCGAATATGAATAATAAATTATGCTAGAAAAAAATTTTTTGGGTGCAGTTATAGAAACTCGCACTGGACTGGGATCTATCGCGACTGGGGATAAAAGTATACCTCAGTGGTATACTTTCATCCCTGGTCCTAGGCCAGCCTAACAACAGTATTTGATAAAATGTTACTTTAACTACTTACACTCGGAATTAAACAATAGCCTTCTAAGAAGAGTTTAAGATTAGTAGAAGAATTAAAGACAATAGTAAAAATTCATTATTTGCCATTATTGCAGGCATTTCACTTGCACATATCTAATGATGAATGATTTTCTTTTGCAGTCATATCTGAAGCGCACTGCGTACATACAATAAATATTTCTGGACAATTTACACAGCGCCATTTAGTCTCAAATTAAGCGCAAAGCTTGTGTTATGGGTACTAGACAACTGATAAATGTACTTAAATACTTTTTATTTCTATACATAGAAAACACCTAGACTAAGACAAACAACATGTTCATGCACACAAATGTTTGTCTCGTGCGGGGATCGAATCCGCGACCTCGTTGTCAAAGTAACTATTGCTAGCCATTTAACCACAGGGCTTGTCGACATACATACAGAAAACACACATGCGTTCAATAAAAATAAACAAATGTTTTAGATAATAGACAATTACAGAGGAGTCAAACATGGTTATGCCTGAGTGTGATATCCTGGCTTCCTCAAGCCATCCAGGCGGGTATCCCAGCAACCTCATCCGGTATATGTGCAAAGGTATTTCATTCCTCTTCAAGCCCAATGCATGGCGCAGCTGTCCCGATATCCTCCCTGCTATCAAATGGCCATATTTTTGTTCATCTTCTACATGATAACGCCTGGAAAATAGTGAATATGTTATAGATATTAGTTATAAATACAATTTTAAATACTTTAGAATTGAACTTTTGTGAATGGGCAATTTCTGTGGAAATTTTGGTAAAATGATTGTGGTGGTTAGAAAGCAGTATTTTTTTTTTATACTACGTCGGTGGCAGACAAGCATACGGCCCGCCTGATGTGAAGCGGTTACCGTAGCCATATTAACGCTCGCCACATAAAATATCGCTCGCGTGCCGCCACCCCCGCTGCCAACACAGCATCTCCTTCCCTTGTCTATAAATTTATAAATTAAATATTCTAATTCTTTAAAATTTTATTATTTATATATTTGACAGGGTAGGCAATGTCTTTTTGTCTCTATGGGCCGCTTTTATAATTTGCCGGAGCACGGCACGGCACGCCACGGTTTTGCCGTCACGGCGAAATAGGAGAGCAAAATGTATGGAATTGTATGCAGACGCTTTTAATTTACCGCCCACGGTAACGGCATGCCGTGAACGTCAACGGTCGACCGTGCCGTTGCCGTAGCACACTGCGCTCCTCATCAAATCGTCGCGGCGGTGTTGAGAGTGTAGTGCGTACGTACAAGGAATTTGTAACTGTGTGCGTGCGTGCGTAGTCGGACGGCGCGCGCGGCGGCAGCGTCTGTTTTGCGTAAGTTGTACAAGCAGAATGACGTTATTTTAAATCATTACTCAGATGAGAAAGGATGTAATAAAACGTTTTTATTGACATCCGAAAATAATTGAAAAACTTATTTGGATCTTCTTTGAGCTTATCAAATAGCGTGTAGTATGATCCTTCTAAATACCTCTACAATACTTTCTACTTCCGTGCAACATCCGCTTTTAAAAGTAAAATTTTAAAAGCGGATGTTGCACGGAAGTAGAAAGTATTGTCTAGTAATATGTCTTTTTCTACGTCTTAAATATAACAAATAAAGGATAAGTAGTCGCTGTCTCTTCGACAACATGATGTCCGCACTTTGAAGACGTAAAGCGTAAATGATTTTACGGCGAATTATAAAAGAGCTCTACGGCACGGCTTGCCGTCGACGGCGACGGCGACGATAATTTGCCGGAGCACGGCACGGCGCGGTTTTGCCGTGGACGTCTCCGGTAATTCGTCGCCGTCGACGGCAAGCCGTGCCGTAGAGCTCTTTTATAATTCGCCGTAAAATCATTTACGCTTTACGTCTTCAAAGTGCGGACATCATGTTCTCGAAGAGACAGCGACTACTTATACTTTATTTGTTATATTTAAGAAAAATTTAAGAAAAAGACATATTACTAGAAAGTATTGGCAACATCCGCTTTTAAAAGTAAAATATTTAGAAGGATCATACTACACGCTATTTGATAAGCTCAAAGAAGATCCAAATAAGTTTTTCAATTATTTTCGGATGTCAATAAAAACGTTTTAATAGATCCTTTCTCATCTGAGTAATGATTTAAAATAACGTCATTCTGCTTGTACAACTTACGCAAAACAGACGCTGCCGCCGCGCGCGCCGTCCGACTACGCACGCACGCACACAGTTACAAATTCCTTGTACGTACGCACTACACTCTCAACACCGCCGCGACGATTTGATGAGGAGCGCAGTGTGCTACGGCAACGGCACGGTCGACCGTTGACGTTCACGGCATGCCGTTACCGTGGGCGGTAAATTAAAAGCGTCTGCATACAATTCCATACATTTTGCTCTCCTATTTCGCCGTGACGGCAAAACCGTGGCGTGCCGTGCCGTGCTCCGGCAAATTATAAAAGCGGCCATTGACTGCACAATACTAAGTCCCTTCCCCCTAGGGGGGAGATGTATTTAAAAATATTTTAAAAATAATTTAACTGTTTTAAAAATATTTATTAGTGATGTGTATTTGAAGATAAGAACGAACCCAACTCTGACTGTGTTTTTCCTTTTTTCAGCAATTCTAGCTTTGTTCCTAGGAATTGGGCAGTCTCGTAACTGATGACTTCCATCGCAGTTGAAGCAGATAGGACCTCTGCGTACTGGCGGGGGCGAGGGTTCACGTTCAGGCTTGTTTGATATCAATGTTGACACCTGAAGTCAGACAATTAATAATGTTATTAACAAAACTTTGTGATTATTATGTGGATATTTTTCACATTAATCATATTATTACAAAAACAGCTACAAAATTATATAAACATTTATATATTTATAAAAAAAAATATGTAACTTGTAATAGGTATGCAAATAAAAAAACACCAACAACCCAAATAATTTATTATCAACAAGATCAACAACCCAAATAATATATTTCAATGAGCTGATGGGCAGAAATTCAATAATGGCAATAAGTAATAAACTTAGATCACCCGGCCACTCCATACAAATGCCTCATTGTTATTACCACAGTCTAAATAATAGTACTATGTACAGTATGGCCCCTGCCTGTCGCTCTCTCGTGTCGACCTCACCTCCCCTCTGAAACGAATCTGGAACAGTTTGTATGGCACCGCACGCACACATGTTCATTCACACTCTGCACAGACGTCATTGTTTATGCAGTAGATATTTGTATGGAGAATTTGAATGGAGAGAATGGCACGCAACATTTGTATGGAGAGGCCGGGGTGTGCTATTACATAAACAAAGATGTTCATGGTAAGTGTGAATGCACATGTGCATGCAGAATAGAACAACCTGTGTATAACATAATATATAATTATTATTATATACAATATATTATATATATGTATATAAAAAATGTATTTATGTATGTTTATCAGTTGTCTAGTACCCATAACACAAGCTTCACTTACTTTAGGGCTAGATGGCGCTGTGTAATTTGTCTGACAATATTTATTTGTTATTTATTTATTTATTATATGGTTTACATCGACCCAGCATGTCTATTTTAAATATTAGTAACAGACTTTTTTCAAATTAGCAAATAACTTCTACTAGCCTTACATAACCAATAGAAAAAACATGATTATGAAAATTACTAGCATTATTACTTCCAAACTTACAAAACTACGTGAAGTTTGTAAGTTTGGATATATGAAAGTCATGACTTTTTATAATACCATCACAGATATAAAAATAATTAATTCTATTATATATTATGTAATATTGAACTAAAAATATAATTTATGAATAAGTAATCAAAATATTACCTGACTATATCTAGGTACTTCAACAGGTATCTCGCAGGGTGCTGTATCAATAAAAAATAAGTTGTCTTCTGGTTCATTAGGGATTTCATCACCTACATCCTCAACAATTAGATCTTCTGGCCAGATATCAAGCTCTAAATCTGTTTCAGTATCTGAACCCTCCATGTTCTCATCATCATGTAATTTAATCAGTCTCAGCATAAATGCTTTAATTTTATCCTTGTAATTTTTCGCCATTCTAATATCTTTGAATCTAACAGTCACCAAAGGAGTTCTATTTTCACAGCCCACGACACCTAAATCAGTATTTGAAGCTGGTGAATCTATCACTATGTCTTCATTAAATATCACCGTCTTTGAACTATCTGTCGGTACCTTTTTATCACTATCGACATCATTTTCAACGTTCTGCGAATCTATACCACTATCTAAAGTATTTTTTTCCTCTGTAAAAGTTATGACAGATTTCCCTCCATTCTGGACAGATAAAGTTGGTGCAGTTTTGTCAATATCATCACTGGAACAGTCAATAGTTATTACTTCAACGTTATTTTCATCGGTCTTTGAAATGTTCTGGCTGATTTTATCGCTGTTGTATGCTTCAATTCGAATAATTTTAGGTTCTTGGGTCTCCTCGTCACTACTTAATTCGATATCATCATTGTCCAATTCGTAAATTATATCGTTCACAGGTGCCTTCCTTTTGGACATGTTGTTATAATGCTTTCTAATAAACAATTATCGATTGTCAAGAAGAGTTTGTTATCAATTTAAAACACATTTGTAATTATTTTTTTAAAAAGCGCGTATGCTGCATGCATTTTTTTTTGTGCAATTTCAGGCAATTTGACAATTTGACATTAGCCAGAAACAAACACCGAAAGATTACTTATTTCTTCTTTTTTCCGTTTTGGCAACCACTATTCAGTCTAAAATTATTCTTGCAATAAATATCAATAGTAGCTACTGCTGTATCAATGATACGGGGCCCCCGATACAGGAGCCCCAAGCATGTTCGGTTCGAGTAGATAGAAGAGTCCCCTCAGTCCTGAAGAGTTTGAACAGAAGAGCCCACCACCAAGTTTTGATACATGTCCAGTCTAGCGTAAGCTACGCCACTGCTTGCCATTATCAAGTTCTTAGCATGCTGGCGTCGCCGCGCCGCCGCCAGTGTCTTCGAACGAAGGTTTGAAATCGGCGGCCGCCGCTTGGCAGCCCTTGCATTCGGTTCAGAGAGGAGGTGAGGTCAACTCATGAGAGTGGCAGGTTCCATATACTGTGAGGAACAAGAAGATTTCTGACAATATTTTTTAGCATGCAAGTTAAAGAACTAATAACTGTCGATTTCTAAAGCACTCGTATCTAGGGCCTTAAACCTATTAATAAAAAAACAATTCTTTTCACTTTGTGGATGGTTTGAATATTTGATTAATCCCGTCTAATTTTTCTAGGTTATTTTTTCCAAAATAAATAAATATGCAAATGACGTTATTATTACGAAAAGTTTCGTCTAATAACATAAAACAAATTCTTTATAGGCAAAATGAAACACAAATGCTGGTTATTTCGTGTAGGAAATTGAGTATTGTACCATCGCTATACGGTAAATGTTTATTTATTTAAGTGCTCTACCAGCACATTAATAATGTTATAATACTAATAATATATTTAATATAGAGTACAGAAATTCCTTATTGCTTCACCTCTTCCTAAAATAGTCCCTTTTGTCTTGAATTAATTAATAAATTATGTAATCTCGCAGATGGGGACCGAGATCCAGCTCCTGCCTTCTTTTCTGACAATGTACAAATTCTATTGAAAAGATTGACTCGACCGGACTTCGCCAAAGTGTTTCGGAAAAGAACTAACAAGGATCTTCCAGTACTGCGCACACCAACCTATAAATTCTTGACTAATGAAGAACTTGAGGATGAAATCAAAAAGGCAAATATGCAAGCGAACAAACTACTGCAAATGCCGCCGGCTGTAAAGGTACTATCTGGATATGGGGTGGGGATCATTATCAAAGCACAATGATTAATTCTTTTTTTATTAGTAATTTGACATACCTACCTAAATATATTGTAATAAATAATTGTTTATTACATTTGCATGCCAGGTATAGTGAGACATGCGTGTCCTGTATCCTGCTTGTTTGGATATCTTTTTATCATCTGTTTCGATCCACCGTGTTACTGCAAATGAAGACATTTCAATGATGCCATCACAACAAAAGTTTCTCTACAGCACTGTCCCGTACACCGATTGTTAATGTATTCAAATCACGATTCTGAATATGTTTTCAGGTCTTACAACCAATCACTGATGTTTTATCTAAGGATCCAGCATTATTGGGATACGACACTGCCAAATACGTGTTTACAGATATCTCATTCGGTGTTGCTAATGAACATAGGATCATAGTGGAGAGGTTTGTACATTATATGCAAAGCCAAGGGTTATAAATGCAGTACCACCCACCTTACGATTACCATAGCAAAATAAGCGCTCTTAATTCTGCTTTTGTCAACTCTTTGTATTCTGCTTGAAGCCGCATGTGGCGTCGAGTATTGAAAACACATTCATTTGAAGCATCTATGCATCAGTCTAGTCTGGACCTAAGCTAGACAGGGAAAGTGATATTTTCCATTCAATCGTTACTTACTCTGTTAAAAGACTTGCACAAAATCCTGCCCTCACTAATGTTCTTTATTCAATGTTCACCACCAACTGTAGTTTATATGAGCAACTAATGTTCCAGGGAACCAGATGGCACTCTCCGCAGTTGTGATCATGATATAAGGAAAAGGCTCAACCAGGTAAATGGTTTTTTTTATTTCCACAGGGTTGACCAATTAATACATGGTCTACTCATCGTCTTTATACATCTTTTAACCAACTTACTCAACCTTGCACCTTGCCGATTAGTGGCTGGTGAAAGAAATACACCGCATATATAGAACCTTGGTGAGACGCTAGTACTGTAGAATTCCTGATATCGCCCCAAGGTGGGCCGTCAGGGGAGACAGGAGTCTGAAGGGATAGGAATGACGTTCATTGTCTAGCCAAAATGTTGAACTCTATGGCCGCTAGCTAAAGCTCCTAGATAATTGTAAGAGACTATGACGCTATCGCGTTACCGGCCGCAGCGTAATAGACCGCTTCACGCGACATCGCGTGATGTGTAAGAAATAATAAAAAACAACAGTATAGTTGTCCCATATAAAGTGTTCCTACCTGCCAATAGTGTTACTTACTTGTATATGAATGGATATCGATGCCTTACAGCCGAAAAGGGATAAGCGACATATTTCAAACTTTACAGGAGAGTGATTTAAAGTTAAAATTTTATGAAAAAAATTCATAAAAACTATAGTTTAGTTCCCGAGAGGCTGGAAATGTGTTTATGTTGTATTTAACATACTATCTATTGAATAACATTGTTATTTTTTTATAATTCAACTTGCAACCCCTATTTACTGTCGGTAATCCTCAAATGACCTCATTTCACAAACAGGCAAAATGTCGTAAATGAAAATACAAGAATTATTCGCTTCCAGCAAAAATAATATAACTACACCTCATGTTTCATTATAGTTGAACTAAAATAGCACAAGTGTGAGATTATTGAAAATAAAATTGAGGAAATATGGTATAACCAGCTATCAAATTAAAATTTACTGAATGCAAAATTGTATAAGTGGATTTTTTTATTAGGAATAATTTGCATATTATGCATTTCGATGTGTTTCTTCTTAAAAAATATTTTTTCGAGTAGAAAAGATTTCAGGTTCGCCCTAGGGGTACTAAAAAAGAAAAAAAAAGAAATATGAATCAAATCAGTCTTTAATTGACACAGAAATGAATGCCACATAGTAAAATGTAATAGGTAATACTAAATAACAATTGTTTGTAATAAACGCTCTTATTACCATCATAAGTACCCGAGATCAAATCAACTTAGAATTATCACAATGGAAATATCTAGTCGAAATCAATTTTCATTTATCTATCTAAATCTATAAAAGAAGAAACTGACTGACTGACTTATATGTCATCGCACAGCCCAAACCGCTGGGTCTAGACATTCCAAATTTGGCAAGTAGGTTCCTTATGACGTCTAGGGGTGCACTAAGAAAGGGTTTTTCAAAATTCTACCCCTAAGGGGGTGAAACGAGGTTCCAAAGTTTGTATGGGGAAACAAGATTAGTTGGACTATTTTATCCGAAACTTTACATGAGTACTTCTATTGAGAAATGTGTAAACACGTGTTTCAGGATTTTTCAAAATTCAACCCCTAAAAGGGGCAAATTGGGTTGTATAAGTCTGAAAATCGTCATGGGTATTGTTTTTATGATTTATCGGGTTGCTGATTACGAAAACAACAACTCTTTTATGATCTAACATAGCCAACGTGACATAAAATCACCCCTGTGGGGATGCGATGGGGTTGAAATATATAAAAGAAGAAACTGAGTGACTGATGATATATGTATATCAACGCACAGCCCAAACTGCTGGGTCTATAGCTTCCAAATTTGGCACGTAGATTCCTTATGATGTCTAGGAGTGCACTAAGAAAAGATTTTTCAAAATTCATCTCCTAAGGGGGTGAAACGGGGGTCCAAAGTTTGTATGGGGAAACAGGATTAGTTGGACTATTTTATCCGAAACTTTACATGTATATCAACGCACAGCCCAAACTGCTGGGTCTATAGCTTCCAAATTTGGCACGTAGATTCCTTATGATGTCTAGGAGTGCACTAAGAAAAGATTTTTCAAAATTCATCTCCTAAGGGGGTGAAACGGGGGTCCAAAGTTTGTATGGGGAAACAGGATTAGTTGGACTATTTTATCCGAAACTTTACACGAGTACTTCTATAGACAAATTAGTAAACACATGTTTCAGGATTTTTCAAAATTCAGCCCCTAAAGCGGTAAAACAGGGTGAAAAAGTCTGAAAATCGTCATGGGTATTGTTTTTATGGTTTATGGGGTCGCTGATTACGAAAACAACAACTATTTTATAATCCAACATAGCCGACATGACTTAAAATCACCCCTATAGGGAGTACGGTGGGGTTAAAATGTCATAATATATTATATTTTTAAAAATGGAAAAATATATTTATCTGGCAAGTTGGCCAAGACAATTATTTAAAATAATAATAAGTCATAATATATTGATATACCCATATTGATGGGTGTTGATTCTATGGTTTTCTGGGCAGTCAATTACAAAAATGGCATCGATTTGAAAATATCAACCCCTATCTAGGGTAAAATGGGGTCAAAAAGTCTGAAAATCTTCATGGGTATTGTATGGTTTATCGGGTCGCTGATTACGAAAATAACAACGATTTTAAAATTCAACGTGGCTAACGTGTCCATCATCCTCTATTGAGGTGCGATGAGGTTGAAATGTCTATATATCAATATATGTATAGTATTTACGGGTTTTCGGAACGCCAAGCCATACTACTCGTAATATTATAAATGCGATAGAATGTCTGTTACCTCTTCACGCTTAAATCTCTGGACCAACTTAGATGAAATTTGGTTGAGAGATACCTGGAGTCCTGGGAAAGGACATACCTAAGATAGTTTTTATCCCAAAAATTACCTATTATTGTTATTTATTGTATCCGTAGGGCGGTAACGTGACCATCATCTCCTATTGGGGTGCGATGGCGTTGAAATGTTTAAAATGTGGTGAAAAAGTCTGAAAATCGTCATAGGTATTGTTTTTATGGTTTATCGGGTCGCTGATTACGAAAAAAAACAACTATTTCAACATAGCCGACGTGACATCTCTGTAGGGGTGCAATGGGGTTGAAATGTTATAATGTCAATATGAGTGTTAATTCTATGGTTTTCTGGGACGTTAATTACGACAATAGCATCGATATGAAAATATAACGTAGTTAACACGAATTACTTAATAAGATTTTTTAAATTTTACTTCTAAGAGGGTGGAACGGAGGTCCAAAGTTTATATGGGAAAACGAGATTAGTTGGACTATTTTATCCTAAATTTTACACAAGTACTTCTATTGATTAATGAGTTAACATGTGTTTGCCCCGAATGTAACGCGAGTGAAGCCGCGGGCGAAAGCTAGATAATTATGAAATTGAAGTTTACAACGTTCATTTAAGCATAAACAAGTATTCTTAAGATTAGTACACTGTTAATATCACAATTGTTTGTCTCAAGTCTTTGTTTTATTCATAAAATATTTTAAAGTATCAACTATAGGAGTGTAACAAAAATATAACTTATTCTTTATAGAATTATCATGTTTGAAGGTTTGAAGGAAGAAGGTTTGTCTTGTTGTCGCTTGGACCCGTAGTTTCAATAGAACGATACCGACAACAGACATTTGAAAATTGTTATTGAACAGGTAAACGACAAAGACGTTGAGAATGGACTGGTATAAGGATAACTTTTAGTTCTACCTTTTTATCTAACCGCCGGAATCTTTTAATTATCGAGAGGGAAAAAAAGGATAAGCGACAAACTAATTCTAAATATTTACAGGGGCTATATGTAATAACCTCCTTTTTGCTTTCTATTTATGAACCAGGAAAAATATACTAAACGCCAAATAAAGTCTCAAAAATGTGGCCTAACTACAATAAACGACCAATATATTTTATAAAGGAACAGGCATAAAATACTAACCCGAATTTAACAAATAATTATATAAAAGCAAAATAACATAAACGTATGTTTCTGAATGTTTGCTTCCAGCAAAAATAGGTTAACGTTCTAATGATTGAATATTACAGAGAGCCCAAAAAGCATAAGTTATTTTCTTTTCAAATATTCTTTGATCAACAACCAAAAAAAAAAAAACTTCAAAATTTCTGTCGTTTACAGCGAATAAATTTAGCTCATGACCCTATTATTACTACCGCCTAAGCGACATAAAGTGTCACTTAGAAACATGTAACCCAGACCAAACGACGCAGAAAAAAAAGACGATTCTGGCCATATATATAAGTCCATTCTCCAAAAAATGGCGCTTATCCCTTTTCGGCTGTAAGGCATCGATATGTACTTAATTGGATGCAGTTTATCTACAAAAACATACTAAAAATATTGTTGATGCTGTTGATTGTTGGCACTTGGTGGAACATTAAACAATTTGTTGTTGTGGCACTTGTACTGATCCACCTCATTAAATTTATTTTGCCGACCGTTTTCGTCTTAAGGCATAATCATTTTTGTATGATCAAGTGGATTATTATTAACAATTTAAAACACTTGTACGTTACTTAATTTAATTTATTTTTACCGACCGGTTTCGCCTTAAGGCATTATCATTTTGTATGATCAAAATGTTTTTGTTCATTTTGATAATACAAAATGTTTTGTAGAAACGCAATCACCATCAGTTTACCTTGATAATGCTTTAAGGCGAAACCGGTTGGTAAAAAAAAAAGTGGAACAGTGCAAAGGCTTTATAATAAATAATAACAAATACTAAAAATATTGAAAACTTTTTGCAGGTATATTTCCCAATTCACGGTCGCAAATTAAAAGAACCAGCGATGTTTACTGACCAAGAAAAATTGGACAATTTGCTGGAAAGGGAGCAGTACGAGTTTATCCTGGATCGAGCCTGCCTGCAGTATGAGCCAGACGAGCAGGCTTACCAGAGGATCACGAGTGTCACGTACCAGCATATTGATAAGACGGCACATTTTGATATGCTAAGGTAAGATTACAGAATACCATTCCATATATAAGGTCCTAACATATTATTTGACAATACTGAATTGAGGATGCATATTGCATAAATACATCACATTACTAATGGAATTTCACGGCTAGCAATTATTATTATTTTATTTTAAGAAAAAAAAAATATACCATTTTAATCAAATAAATACCATATACTGAACGCTTTAGTGAAGAAAAGTGTTTGTATAACAAAATTTATTTATCATTAAAACATGTTTAATATGTTCTTTTTTATCTTTACATAAAACCGTCCTTGTTCACGAGTTCATACCAGGGCAAATGTTGGTAGTATCAAGTGCGTATGTCCAGTCTACCTACCTACCATTCATACTTGAGCGCTGCGCGAACGGCGAAGGACAATCAGTCGCCGCTAAACTGAGTTTGTGAGTGCACGCGTGTTTTGTGCATTGCCGGCCGGCGCGCCGTCCGTAGTGCTAGCTCGACAACGTAGTGCTCTTGCTCGTACGTTTTAGTATTAGTGTAATTTGTTCAAATTTGCCGCCACACGACGTGACACGAACCAGGAATACCTGGCAATGGTAATTGCGTACCGTGATAGTGGGGAGATTGTTCTGCAAGCGTAGAATCTACTAGGCTCGGGTCGGAATACGTGTTTAGCAGGAACACGATTCTCGCAGCTGTTTACCCTTCCGAGAACATGGACGGTTCGACCAACCTGCGGTGGACGCTGGTAGGCCTCGGTATCCTGCTAGGCTTGAGGAGGAAATATTGGACTTTTTTAGTCAGCATCCGATGGCAAGTACCTCTGACGTATCTACATATCAGCTGTTGCGAATTCTCGACTTATCAATCTACGCTATTGAATTGAGACCTCAGTAGATCGAAAGAAAAAATAAATACTGTACCGTTGGTCTCGATATGCCCTACATCTTGCCAAAACCGCGTCTGTTTATCAGCAGGCTGCACCACGTGCACTAAAGATCAGCTTTAACCCTAGTATGTAACTGGTAGTTCATGTTCATTCAGTGGTAATAATGATACTAGTGGCCGTTCGCTTATGAAAAGACACCTGTGAGGGCGATGACCTGTTGCTTCCTAGAAATCAACAGACATCGGCCGTTACGGCCGGGGCCGGCCCTCCTTTACTTATTTTTACTTACTCCTTTACCTACTTTACTTATTGGGGTAAGTACGGAAGTTAGAAGACTAGCTAGATACCTATACCGTCATCTCGTGTAGGGGCGATGACTTCTTTTAATTAAATACAGCGCGAATGAGTTTAGATGAAGTTTTAGGTGCCTAACTAATTTTTTGACAAAGTTGTTATTATGATTTTAATGTTATTGAATGTTTCTGTTGAATCTTTTGCAACAATGAGTCTTGCCCTATAAAAAAGTAAAGGGGTGTGTTTGGCTCACCACGATCTTTAGATCCTAAGCCTGCACGTGGTGCATCCTGCCGACCGTAGCTGTCATATGTGGCGAGTACTTGGTCGTATACGTACCGTCGTCGTACCTAACTAGTCATTACAATTTCATTCTGTACGAGTGATGGTAAAAGCGTAAAGGAGCAAGTTAGGATATTTTTTCTTGGTATACAGAAAAATAATATCATTTTAAAAACATTTTAATTTATGCAAAATTTTATTCAGAATACGATGTATACAAGCTATAGATGCCAACCATATAGTATTGTCAATTAAAACGTTAGGACCTTATATAATAATAGCCTTTTATTCCTAAACCTAGGGTTACAAAAAGTCCCTAACTTCGGTGTGCCTTTTGGCATAGGCCTCCTCCAATTCCTTCCAATGGATCCTGTCTCTTGCTACTCTCAACCAGAATGGTCCTGCTGTCTGTTTCAAGTCATCTTCCCATCTCCTGACTTGGCGGCCCCTACTTCTTTTGCCGTCTCTTGGTTGCCAGAGGGTGACTTGCTTGCTCCATTTGTTAATGGGGTGGCGTAGCATATGTCCAGTCCATCTCCATTTTTGTACGTCTATCCGAGTAAGTATGTCCGTGAGTTTTGTTCTTGTTCTTATGTCTACGTTCCTGACTCTATCTTTGATTTTTAACCCTAGCATGCTTCTTTCCATGGCACGTTGGCATTTAGTTAGCCTTTCCCTATGGTGAAGTGTTGTTCACCAAGTTTCACAGCCATAAGTAAGAACTGGTAGAATACAGGTCTCGAATGTTTTCTTTTTTATGTGATTGTCTAGGTCCTTGCTTTTCACTATTTCCTTCAGTGACCAGTATTTTCTCCATCCTTGGGCTATTCGCCTGTTTATTTCCTTTGTCATTTCATCTGAAGGGGATATTATCTGTCCTAAGTAAATATATTCTTTGACATATTCAATCCTGTTGCCATCTACCATAATGTCAATTTCCTTTGAGTTTGTCATCAGTTTTGTTTTACTGGCATTGATTTCCAGACCAACTTCTCTACTTATATTTGCTAGGCTCTGCATCATTTGTTCTATTGCTGCTGGGTTCTCTTCTAGAAGCACTAGATCATCGGCAAATCTTAGGTGGTTTAGGAGAGCTCCATTAATGTTCAGGCCTAAGTGGTCCCAGTTTAGCTGTCTAAAGATGTGCTCGAGTACAGCGTTAAATAGCGTAGGGGACAGAGGATCGCCTTGGCGCACACCCTTTTTGATAGGAAATGGTTCTCCTGTAGATTCTAGTTTAATACTGGCCTTGCTAGATTTGTATATACTCTTAAGTATTTCTATATAGTTGCTCTGGACCCCTTGTTGTTCAAGGCTCCGCCATATGTATTGGTGCCTGAGGCTATCAAATGCCTTTGAGTAATCTATAAACGCCAAGTAGATTTGTTTATTGTATTCGTTATACTTCTGTATCACCTGTTTTATTGTGTGAATGTGATCCATTGTGCTGAAGTTTTTTCTGAATCCTGCCTGTTCTATGGGTTGGCTTTCGTTTAGTGTTAAAGATATTCTATCCAGGATCACTTTAGCAAATACTTTATATATGTTTGATATTAGAGAAATTGGCCTATAATTCCCAATCTCGTCTCTAGGGCCTTTTTTATGTAGTAGGATTATGTGACACTCGGTCCATTCTTCTGGAATTTGCCTTGTTTGTAAGATTTCATTGAAAAGTTTTGCCAGCACAGGACTGATTTCCTCTAAGGTTCCCTTGAGCATTTCATTAGGTATCTTGTCCGGCCCTGGGGCTTTCTCGAGTTTTTGGGATTTTATTGCCTTGATTACCTCAGAGGCAAGGATTTCTGGCACTTCGTCTACTTTGTTTTCTTTTGCTTCGTTTACTTCCTGAATTGTGGCCAACCCTGAATCGAATTTATCAGAATACAATAGACGGTAATAGTCCGTAGCTAGTTTTTGTATTGAGAGTCGATTAGTTAAGTAAGATTCGCGTTGCTTTAGTTTAGATATCCATTCTTTCCCATGTTCGCTTAGTTGTTTCATAGCCTTTTTTGATCCTCCTGTTCTTTTTATATTTTCTTCCAAAACTCTATTTCTTTTCTCTTTACGGTCTTTTCTCATGTTCTCCTTTATTTCCTTGCTAAGGTTTGCAATTTTTGGGCGTCTTTCTTTGTCCCTTTTTTTTGATATTAGCGATCTTCTTTCGTCTTAAAGCTCTAGTGTCTCTTTGCTTAAATAGCTTTCTTTGCCTCTGGGTTTGCTGACTAGCATCTCTTCCAGTTTGTTTTGTAATCTCCTGTATTTAATCCCAGTTTCTGCGTCGGAGGTAATAATTTCATTGAGTGATTCTGTTGTGTGGGAATTAGTGGAATGACTGTGTTCTGGTATTTGATACAGCTTATTATTATTTACTAGGTTTTTCCTAGATTCCATATATAGAGTGATAAAAATACTGCATTCTCTTTAGGAGCAAGTTCAATATACGAAAACAAACAACATACAAAATGCATTAAAATTTATAAAATATTGTTCTATTTTTCGCGATTTTACTATGTATCCTGATAGTAAAAGTTGCTAAGGGTCTGTTTGCAATGAATTCTGAAATTACAAAATCAATTTTATTCTTTCTTTGATAATAATGGCACTGCTTGACTAGAACAGATCCTAATGTTGGACGATTCCGCCTTATGCGCCCACCACACATTCCCACCACTGTGTCTCCTGTGTAGCCAGGATTAACAGCGGCGACCGCCAAAAAAGACAATGAACAATGAAGTCCATTGCAGTCCCGGAGGTAAAACTACGGCTGCCTTGGAACTCACAACGAATTTAACCAGAAGAAATTAGTAGGAGTAGGAAGGTTTTGAAATTTGACTTCCCCTCTTAGCAATGTGAGAGACAGCAATATGGCAAATAAGGCATTAAAAGCCTAAAGAGATGGTTAGTCAAGTGAAGCTCAACTGCCGTGCACCACGGATTTTAAGTTTCTAACACTATTAGGGACCTAAAACATTGAGTTGTTACCTAACACATCGATTCCAATAATATGAATTGCAAAATCGTCTGAATGCTTGGTAATTCTCCCTTGTTGCTACCAAATCTTAATAGTATACTTCCCTGGATGCATTCATTGCAAGAATGAATTCAACATGTCATCCCGCTCCCGCCACCAAAGATCACACTCCCAGAGAACATGGTGTGCTGTTTGATCGAATTCAGAATTAACAGTAGAACATTCGCATAAGGGCGACGGCACTAATTTAAACGAAAAGAGTTTAGCCTTAAGCCTTAAAATTGCCATGTCCAGTTAAAAATTGCACAACGGGGTGGTCGACTTCTAACCACTTTTTCTTTAATCTATCTCTTACCGATTGAAAGAACAGATGCAAGTGGCGTCCTTTGGTAAAAATCCGTCTTATGTTGTTGAATGATGTATTTTTTGTATGCAATATAGTTTTGTAAATAGACTAGCTTGCGGCAGCGACTTAGTACGCGCGTATGCCGGTATCCCATGAGAATTAAAAAAAAAAACATGCGGATGCCTATGTCATAATATTTACCTGTATGCTAATTTCAACAAGATCCGTCCCGTGGATCAGTTAGTAACGGTTTCCTTTTATAGTTACTGGCTATAAAATATAAAGTTGACGCAAACGAAGCTGCGGACGGAATACTAGTATTTAAATGAAAATTTTATTTAGGACAATTTACACCGCTGCCAGATGGAATGGAAGTGACCTAAAGTTCGTTATGCTATGAACAATTTCGTTGCAAAAACTCGCTTTCATACCATTCCGCGCGGGTGTAAACTGAGCCTTAAAGTTACTTTTAACATTAAAATTTGTCGTCTGCACTTTCAGATCTACAAGACATTTTGGTCCAATGACATTCTATCTCACCTGGCATGAACACATAGACAACCTGATGCTGGAGTTGATACAGTCCGGCGCTGTCCGAGACGCAGTGCTGTTGACAGCCCTGCGGCAGGAGATACATGGAGACGTCGCCAACGGGGACCTGGCTCAGGGACTCACACAACAAGTAAATACTTTTTATACTTTAATCTACTCACATACTGAAATTTAGAGATTAAAAAGTTAAACACAGAATCTTAATGTCAGTCTTTTACACACAAACCATCAAAATAAATTTAAAAAGTTACTTTTCGATACAGCTCTTTATGGACAACTGTGTCGAAAAATTTCTTTTTTCCATTTCGATACTGCTTTAGCCCTGGGTTCAGCTATATTAAGCAATGCATTTGCATTGCAACCTTGCAGAAATTTTCTACATAATCTGTAAATGTGGCGCCGCGCGATGCGTCGCGCATGCGCACCATGCATGCTCGATCTGCAAATGGATTTATAAGTAAGAAATAAAGCTGTTAAATTAACTTCATGGTTTTATTTAAAATACGAGGTACCTGATTAAGGGCAATTCATGATTTTTTGACCCCTCCCCCCGTCCTTGTCACAGCTGGTCACATTTGTGAGACTCCCCCGTCTCCCTAGTGTGACGTCACATTCACATATTTTGCAATGTTACATCTAGAGTTGCAAATGTTTTCGAGTTTTTCGTTAATAATTCAAAGTTCGTGTTTTAACAGTTAGACTATAATAGATTTTGAAATGTCACGTCACGAAATTTAGTACCCCTCCCACCCCCTTGCCACACAATATCACATTTCGTCGGAACCCCCCCCCCCCCCCCCCCCACGTGTAACATAATATATGGATGACCATTTATTTGAGCTCTTCAAGCTCTACCTCTTTTGTCAGAGTTTTATTTGCTAGGCAGCAGAACCACTGGTTCTGAATCTCGTGATGAGTCACTTACACCTCTTTCATTTATCATTTATATGCATTCGTGTTACAGAATAGGTCTTATAAACGTATGAATTTGTAGTACAAACACGAACCCTGTTAGGGCGTTGCAAAATATTTTCTAAATGTAAATCACAAATATTATAATGACAATTAAATTATTAGACAATTAAATTATTTCAAAATTACATACTTTCCTCTTTGATTTCCAGATATTACCAACACCAGTACAACTAACCAAGCTTGACCGCCTTACCGAAGGAGACATCCAGCTCGATACGAAATGTATAGAATGTGTGGAAAAGTACATAGTGAGCAACTCTGCTATGAAGAGCCAGCAAGAGTTGGCTTTGCAAGGCTTCAGAGAGTACTACCAACAGCTGATGGAGCTGAGCCGTGGCCTGCAAAAGGCGCACGGAAATGTGTAAAGTGCTTTAGTTATGTAAATAAATTAGTTTGAAATTATACATGCGTAATTTTTTTACATGTAAAGATGAATGCATTTATGCGCACCGAACGAAACGGATTATAGAATTCTTTATATTGTTACGAGCTAGGGTTCTAGATTTGGATGTAAAACGCCAATGACAACTTCCAAGGATTTATTCACGCAGGGTCTAGTCGTAGGTTATCACTTGTCTCTCAGGTAGATTCGCACGAAGTTTACTCTTTCGAAGTCCAAACTGAACAAGGGTTCCCGAATGTTCTCGTATATACATGTATGTACTTCCCTTCGGTACGTGTCTCGAACATTTTCATGTCATAGCGTTATGAACCTTATGAGAGTAGACATACGGGTCATTATTGCTTGTAGCGAACTATGTGGCGACTATTCGGTAGGTTACTAGAAGGTTTCATTCTAGATGGTTCGAGACAGGACCGCGACAATATGAAATCCTATGAGACCTCGCACACCTCACAATACACAGGTTACCAGGGTCACTACCGCCGAAGCTGAAGCCGATTAACATCGGATTTTTTGATTGCGAAAATCAAACTTCAACTTAGATTCGACGAGCTCGGTAGTCGAATGGTTAGCTATGGCTATTGACTTCGAGGTCGCGGGTTCGATTCCCGCACAAGGCAAACATTTGTGTGCATGAACATGTCTGTTTTTCTTGGTCTGGGTGTTTTCTATGTATTATAAGTATATATTTAAAATATTTAAGTACATTTATCAGCTGTCTAATACCCATAACACAAGCTTTGCGCTTTGATGGTTGTTTCATTGAGGGTTGTTGTGTTCCTGAGAGTGAGTGAGGTCATCAGAAAGGAAGAAGTTGCTGCATAGGCGGCGCGCGAGCGATATTTCATGTTGCGAGCGTTAATATGGCTACGGTAACCGCTTCACACCAGACGGACCGTATGCTTGTCTGTCAGCCGTAGTATAAAAAAAACGAAGTCTATAGATTTTTTAATAGATGAGATGAATTAAATCAAATTTTAGAATTGTCATTTGTTTATTAATACGTCAAGCAAAAACTTTGTATAACTTTTTCACGAAAATTGCGCGGACGGAGGGGTATGAAATTTCGCACACTTATAATATTTACATAGAAGGAGTGCAAAATACTAATATATTTTTTTTAATTATGCATAAAATGTAATTACACACGCATATATACTCTTTTGCTTATTGTGAAAGTCATAATTAAAACTAATTGTGGTAATAGAAGCTCCTTATTACCTCTGAGCCATAAATAAATTGTACCTTCCACAAACAAATCTGACAATGACTCTCGTGTCTTTATAAATATAGTGTACAATAATTCCGTGTAATAAAGCTTTACAAAATACAAAGCTCTTTTTATCTCATTAATTATGGTCGAATTTCGACCACTAGTTTTATAATAATGCCGATTATTTTGATTGACATGTGCCATTGCCAAATCTGATTGTTATGTTTATGGTTTACGATAAGTGATATTTTTTACTGATATTTTTATTTTATATTGTACAAATAATAATGCCGTTCTATAGGAAACCACGAAATTTCACGCCTATTTTAATAGCGGCTGAGAAGAAAGCTGTAAAAAATGGTTTACACCATTCAATATTCACCTCTAGGTTTGATAAGTACGTCGGTGACTGGAACAATGATTTGAAAGAAGGTAACAGGCGGGTTGTACGCTTAATTGTCATGTTAAGATATTGTATACTCATATACCCTTTATTGCCCTTGGCACTACTGCTTGGCACTATCAGTAGTGTACCACCACTTTATGTTACGTCAGACGAACTTTTGTGCTTGGTCTGGATCCGATATAAAAAGCATATTTTACTGCGAGTGAGTGAAGTCACCAGGAAGGAAGGCGTTGCTGTGTTGGCAGCAGGGGTAGCAGCGCGCGAGCGATACTTTATGTTGCGAACGTTTATATAGATACAGAAACTGCATCAGGGGGACCGTATGACATGATCGAATGCGAACAAACTCGCACTACAGTGTTAATAGCTAGCAAAATTGATTGTACTGTAGGCACGTACTGTGACTCTAAAAAGTTTTCTGATTTGATCACTAATTATTTCAGGTAAAGGATTATTTATGACTGTAACAGGGAAGTTATATGAAGGGGACTGGTATAAAGGCTTCAGGTATCTCTTTAAGTATTCGAAACACGTTACTTGCACGACATTTACCGTACCTATAAGAGGTGCACAATACGCAGATACTTGGATAGAGCGATTTACTACTATGGGTGAGCGAGAAAAGAGAGGTGGCATGAGAGCGTAACAAAGAAACTCACTTTCACATTTATAATAATTAGGGATTTGATGACCTACAATACATGATCAGAGTAGAAAAATGTTAGACTAATTTGCTTTCTTTATTTTGAAAAGGGCCCCAAATTCTTATGTGCCCAATGGCGCCACCATAGTTTAAGACGGCCTTGTGTGTGTAATGCGCTTTAGACGCTTGCAACACTATCTTTTCAGCACCCTACTGCTGATAGGTACTATTGTAGTGAGTTCTGATGTCTGGTGACCATTTCCTGACATATGGTGACCATCTCCCGCCGTCTGGTGACTTGCTCCTGGCGTTTGGTAACCATCTCCAGACGTCTGGGTACCATCTCCTGACGTCTGGTGGCTATCTCCTGACGTCTGGTGATCTAATACGCAGGAACACAACAAGCAGCAAAAGTATTTTTATGTCTGTGGTCTTCTGTGAGATGTACGTATTTCCCCAATCGGGCATATGTTTGAGTGGAGCGGGCGGAACGCCTATATACCTACGCCGAAAAGTCATTCTTGGAAATTAATAGGTTTGCAAAACCACTGAACCGATTTTGATGAAACTTGTCACAATTAAAGATCGCGACATGTTTATAAATAATAAATAAATATTGACAGACATATTAGACAGCGCCATCTAGCCCCAAAGTAAGCGAAGCTTGTGTTATGGGTACTAGACAACTGATAAACATACGTAAATACTGAAAGTTCCCGATAGGTTCTCAGGCGGTGTACATAAATATTATATAAATCGCTGGAACGATGAGTGACAGTTGTTGAGTGAGGACGGTAAGGGATGCGGTCTTGAGGAATCTCTCTTTATACCCCGCATTCCCATTATTCCATCAGACTACCCCGTTCAATTTAAGAGATTTCTATTTTCCATAAAGGTGTTTCGCTATGACCATTAACAAAGCTCAGGGGCAGTCTCGAAAGCACAGAATATCTAAAGGTCGCTGGGGTTGACTTGAGACAGGACTGCTTCTCTCATGATCAGTTGTATGTAGCTTGCTCACGAGTAAGTTCTCCTGTAAGCCTTGCAATTTTGGCTCCTGATGCGAATGCCAACAATATTGTTCACCAGGACGTCTTTACCTAAATGGTGTATGTTTGTAATAATAATGGTCAATGAGTAACAGTCCTTTATGGGGAAATAATGAAATATCTGGAATCTTAATAAAAATAGACGCAAATCAGGAGAGTTCCCGTAGCGAAGCACGGGCACTTTGTTATTATATAAATCGGTAGGTGCAGTTAAAATCCTTGTTCAGAGTTGTTTACCAAATAACTTTTTTTATATCACTTAGGTGGCAAACAAGCATACTTACTCCACGCCTGAAGGAAAGTAGTTACCGCAACCTTCGAATTACTTTTAAAATGTCGTTAACGTCATCCAAGGCTAGGCCCGTTATGCAGAATCAGTCTGAAACTGTTGAGGCACCCTATCATGTCTTAAAGTCTCATTAATATGTAGCTCAAAAGGACTTTTTTGCTATTCAGTGCGCACCACAAAAATGAGTTACATTATTAATAAAATGCCAACCAAAGCAGGTGAGCAATGATGCTTGGTCTCCTCCCGATTATGGGGGGTGGGGTGGGGTGGGGGGAGGGTAGGCACTCCACATTCCAACCACTGTGTCTCCTGTGTAGCCAGGATTAACAGCGGCGACTACCAAAAAAGGCAATGAACAGTGAAGTCCATAGCAGTCCCGGGGGTAACGAATTTAATTAGAAGAAATTAGTAGGAATAAGAAGCTTTTGGAATTTGACTTCCCCTCTTAGCAATGTGAGAGACAGCTATATGGCAAATAAGGCATTAAAGCCTAAAGAGATGGCTAATCAAGTGAAGAAGCTCAACTGCCGTGCACCACGGATTTTATGTATCTAACATTATTGGGGACCTTGAGTTGTTACCTAACATATCGATTCCAATAGTATGAAATGCAAAATCTTCTGATCCTCTCCCGATATTTTAAAAACGCATGATTATCATCCCCAGGCATGGTTTCGGTACGCTCAGTAAACGACTGGATAACGGCACCTTCAGTTTAGATTATCGAGGAGACTGGGTTCGAGGGAAACCTGAGGGTATTGGCTGGCGTTACCACGACAACGGGGACGTGTACTTTGGATTCTGGAAGAAAGGCGAACGGCACGGCTACGGCAAGATGTGGTATGCTGACGGTACCTTCTATGTTGGGTACTGGAATATGGGTCTGAGGGAAGGATTGGGGATGTTCGTCCAAGGTTAGTCAATAATAGGAAACTACAGCATAGGCTTCTTCAAAATCTTTTGACGAGCTCGGTGGTCGAATGATTAGCAATGGCCACTTTGACTCCATGGTCGCGGGTTCGATCCCCGCACAAGACAAATATTTGTGTGCATGAACATGTCTATTTGTCTTGGTCTGGGTGCTTACTATGTAATATATGTACTTATGTATTTACAAAAAAATGTATTTAAGTATAATATCAGTTATCTAGTACCCATAGTACAAGCTTTGTTTAGTTTGGGACTAGATGGCGGTGTGTAATTTGTCCAGGAATATTTATTTATTTATTAATTGATAATAAGAAACTACAGCATAGGTTTTACATGGTCTCTTGAATTATTGTTGCAAGCATCTACTTATGACCAGTCATATGTAGATGCTTGCAACAATAGTTCAAGTTAAGTTAGTCAACAAAAAGTTAGCAGTTACCAGTAACTGCTAACCTTCTTTTTAAGAGGGGGGCAAACGAGCATGTGGGTCACCTCATCGAAAGCAATCACCACCGCTCATAGAGATCAGCAACACCAAGTGGCCGCCGATCCGTTGCCAGCCTATACTACCTCCCTTTCTTTCTGGTGATCTCACTCACTTGCAGGAACACAACAACCCTCAAGGGAATTGTTATTTGGCTGCGATATTCTGTGAGATGGAGGTACATCCCCAGTCGGGCAGTCATAAAGTACGCTATGCCCTGCATCTCTTTTCGCCAGAGTCTCGTTTGTCAGTCAGCAAGGTGCACCACATGCAGGTGAGGTTGGCTTTGGTTCAAAGATGTTGATGAACCACTTTCACCTCATTGTGGTCGACTGCTTGTTTGGCATCTTAATGGTATAAAAAAACGGTGTGTGCTTGACCACACGACAGAAGTGAAAACTTTCGCTCCCTCTCTGTCACCTTACCTGAACGAGCGTCCAATCATTATCATCATCATCATCAGGTCATTTTAGTCTCCACTACAGGAGCACGACTCTCTCTTGTCCGTCCCAGACAGACGGAGGATTTGGCCTACACTTTCCACGCTGCCCACGCTGGCCAGACGGGTTGCGGAGGCCTGATCGATGTTTTATAATGTATTGCCCTTAGTCGCCTTGTACGACATCCACGGGAAGAGACGGAGTGATTCTATTCTAGCCTGCCGGAAACCACACGGCCAATCATTATAGCTCTGTCTTATTCACTAGTCGCGCTGTGCAGCGCCCCTAAGTTTTCACTTCAAAAATGACATTTATAATATGATGCTTGTATCTAAGCCATTCACTAAAGGCTTGAAATTAATTCTCACACCACAGCGTATACATTAGAATTGTAACGGTTGTGGTTGCGTCATCTGCGGTTTTAGAGAGCTTTTCTCCGACTTACCATCAAGCTGAAGAGTGCACAGCCCGTCTAGGTTTTCATAATAGACTTTATAGCACGGGGTTCTTCGAAAAGTGAAGAGATTTTAAAGGGTCGATAACGTGCGTGTGATGCCCCTGGTGTTACAGGCGATGATAGGCTGTGGTAATTGGTTTCCTACCGACCTTCATAAAATACTAGGTACTGTAAAAAAATTAGGTATATCTACAACAGAAAACATATCTACTTAATAGTGCTTGGATTATTTATTACATATTCTGTGATAATAGTACCTACCTACCTACTTACGCACTATTGGCAACTCATAAATAAGATAGTCATATATTATTTATTAGTAAATAAATAATGGATAATCAACAGAATATTAATTGATTGTTGATTAGATTTGGACTAGGTAACAATTGTCTAGACAGATATCTTCAACTAAGTACATTCTTAATTTTTCAAATCAGTTTTGATGTATCAAAGATTCTTCAAGCGATTACAACACTACATGATTACATAATAATTGCAGTAGTATGACCCACTTATCTTCCGAAATTCATCAAAATTGGGCCAACAGCAGCAAGGTTTACGCAATATACATGAAGAGATTTTTACAGGCTCGGCAACGCGCGTGTTAAGTCCCTGTTGGTGCTACAGGCGTTCATACGCTGAGGTAATTGCTTTTTCCGTCATACGTGTCGTATGCTTGTTTGCCACCTTAGTAGCATAAAAAAATCCTACCTCCCTCTCCTCCTCTCTGCATAAATATTGCATGTATTAAAAATATACCTACTACAATTATTCATATTGATGGGGCGTAAGTGGCTCCATGACCTGTAGAGACTGGCATACGAGAGGTAGGGTAATAGCGTATTTGTAAGCTACCCGACTGGGGAAGTACCTCCACCTCACAGATTTCATTTTATACTACGAACAGTGAAACTGTGGAATCAACTTCCCTCAGCGCTATTTCCGAACAACTACGACATGGATGCCTTCAAGAACATAGTTTTCATTTCCATTAAAAGGCTGGCAACAGATCCCTCGCTGTCGCTGATTTCCATAGGCGGTGGTGATTACTTTTCACCAGGTGACCCACATGCTCGTTTGCCCCCCCCCCCCCCCCTCACATAAAAAAAAACAGAATACCACAGCCAAATAACAACTCCCTTGAGGATTTTTGTGTTTTTGCGAATGAGCGAGGTCATCAAAAAGGAATGAAGGAGTTGCTTCGCTGGCAGCGGGGGTGGCAGCGCTGGAGCGATATTTCACGTTGCGAGCGTTAATATGGCTATGGTAACTGCTTCACACCAGCCCCCTTACCACCAACTCTTATTGCGATTCAATAACTGAATAGAATGCTTATTCATAACAATGAATAAGCGACTCTATTCAGTTATTAAATAGAGCTATTTAATAACTGAATAGAGTCGCTTATTAATAATGTTAATAATGTTTTCTTAATGAATAAGCGACTCTATTCAGTTATTAAATATAGTTATTTAATAACTGAATAGTTTCGCTTATTCATTGGTATGAATAAGCATTCTATTCAGTTATTGAATCGCAATAAGAGTAGGTGGTAAGCCCCCAGGCAGGCCGTATGCTTGTCAGCCACGCGACGTAGTATAAAGAAAAAAACCAATCACTCCGACCAATGATTTTAGTCAACGGGAATCGTTACGAGGGGCACTGGATGAAGAACGTGAAGGATGGCCTCGGCCGTTACTACCACATGCACACCGGGCAGCTGCAGGAAGGCTGCTGGCTGGACGGCATCTGCGTCAAGTCCAAAATGTCCGACATCATCATAAGGCAGTGTTGTGATCTCCCTACTCAATATTTTATTCCACAAGTATGTATATAATTTTAACAAAAAAAAAACCGACTCCAAACATTACTCTACATTTATGTATGTGGATACAGGCTGATGATGATGAATAAAATATGGGACCAATTTGAAAGTATACTCTTTCAAATAAAAAAAGTTTTTTTCAAATCGGTTTATAAATCACGGAGTAATTAAGTAACAAACATAAAAAAAAATACAGCCGAATTGAGAACCTCCTCCTTTTTTGGAGTCGGTTAAAAATTGGATTTTCTATGCATCTGTTTCAAATAGGGTTGCCTTCCTTCCGGGTAGCCCGGATTTGTTTTAGTTTAGAGGGCGTCAGGGTTTCATGTTTCATTTGTATTCAGGGTTAAAAGTTTTAAATCACTACCGTGCGCTCCATGCTGCGAATAAGTCTTAACACAGATTAAAATATCGGACGCGCAGCATGCGCCACCATAGCGAATTTTTTTTTTTCGAAATCCCGAATTGATATCGGAAAACCAAGGTCACTTTACTACTTTTTGATGCTCTACACGAATCCGAAGTTAGAATTTCGAAATTTTGAGTTTCATGGCAACGGACAGACAGAACGACCGGACGATTTCATAAGCTCAATGAATTTCGATGAAAATAGTACTACTTATTACTAACAACACCGATGACATGTCCGCGTTTTAAGATTCAAAATCCAGAGTTTTCACGCATTTTGTCCTGGTTGCTAGCGTTTAGAGATGGCAACCCTAGTATCAACGAATATCGTATCTTACAGCTGGGACACGGGTGTACCGGATCCAAGGGGTTTAGAGCGTACTGCTGCTGCTTAACTGCGGGTTAGGAGAGGCCTGAGTTTTCAAGCCGCCTTGAATTTGAATTGAATTTTGGTTTTCGACTGTAATCTAATGACAACAGCGGAGACCAATGGCTTAACGTCCGAAGCACAGAGCTCACATACGAGTACGCTATGGTCGACGTTGCTTAACTTACATGATCGATTGATTGACAAGCGCAAGGACGCCATCGATCTTAGCTTTATATGGATGAGATGATCTATACAGCAAGAGAATCAAGCTCGACACTCAATGACTATAAAACCAATTGACTGAGGACGTTCTTATCAATCATTCGCTATTTGTAAAATATGTCAACTCCCATTTATACTTAACATCTTTAAAAAAAGTTTCGGTATAATAAATGATATGTTGAAAACTCAAAAAGTAAAAATAAACCAATTACGATGTCCGAACCTGCGAAATATATCTAAATATGATTAAACAACCGGTTCCAGAGATTTCGTGGCATAATCAACGAAAATAAACCAGTTTTGTATAAAAACAAAAACCTTGTAAAGTTGTAACCTCTACGTAAACAGATACATCGTTCCCATGCATTGAGATATAAGTACTACGTTAGTAGGTACCTACTTACTTATATCTCAATGTTCCCATGGTTGGTCATTCAACGCTACCTCATAATAAGTATGAAAATTGAGGGTCTTACCTTTGATTAAAATATATACACGTTTTGAATAAAACTTATAATAGGTCCAAGGCCTGTCGACCTAGTATTTAAAAAAAATAATTTTCGTTCTAGAAATCCATTTTATGGAGATCTAAAAAAGAGCGAAAACATAAAAAAAAAATTTTAATGTTTGATTACCTAATATATGACAAGAAGTAAATAATTTGTAATGATTATTGACGTTTCATTAGATGAACGTCGTTAAGCCAAATCAATGGCCTTAGAGCGGCTTTTTTTTATAATAATTACCTACAATCTACCCCGGGGTCGTACCTTTTGTTAACAGGCGTCTATTATTTTTGGAACAATTTTCTTACAATTTATTACTTAATTGCAAGTCGCTGTTGTGATAATAAATATACTATTTAATACTACTTCTCTAAACTTCCTTTTTGTTTGCATTGCAATCATGACAACCACGGCAAAAACCAGGCCCCTCTGGCAGCACCCGTTCACGAGTTGATTCATGGGGCAGCCATCGCCGCATTCAACCATTTTATTGGAAATCCGCCGACCCGACACTACACCACCACCAGTTTGAACACTTTAGTGAGCATGACTACCTGGGCTGTGAGAGCTGCACAGCAAAACCTCAGTTTATTTCCCTATTGTCCCTCTCCCCCTCTCCTCCTACGTCACCTACCAGATACTTTTAAGTATATTACGGCGGCTTGAAAACACTGGCCTCCGCCAACCCGCAGTTGAGCAGCGTGGTGGAGTATGCTCTAACTAAACCGATTGAGGGGAGACCCATATCCCACCAGTTGATGACTACGATGACGTATTGAAAACGTTTCAGGATAATCTACAAGACGCTGCAACTATTCTTGAAAAAAGTGAATTTTGGTTGCAACAGAAGATCGGTGAAATGGAAAAAAAACTACAACATTGTATTGACCAAATGTATTAAGATTCGGATAAAACAGATCATTATTTATAACATACATGGGTATAAATCATATTGTATATGTACAAAATTTCTAATCATTATTTTATATATATTATATAAACAATAAATCCTTAACTAAATAGTCATATTACATTATTACATGTCATTAATATATCACAGAATACTTATTATATAGGATTAAGTAACATATACAGTCAATTTCTTATTATTGCTTTATCTAGGGGCCTACCACCTGGGGCCTTACCACAAGCTCTAAACGCAGGAATGGAACCATCATGGTTGCGAATTTATGAATGAAATTCATTGATAAATACGCAACCATCATAGTTCCATTCCTGCGTTTAGAGCTTGTGGTAAGGCCCCTGAACTGAAGCCCATTGGGTTTTTTGACTGGATAAATCGGATGTTTAAATTCGTGACAAAAACAAGTTTAGTTTAATCGGTAGAACGCCTCTGTCCCTACTAGCTAAGCTTATTACGATTAGCAGGGATTTAAGGAAAAGATTTTTGCAATCATAAAATCCGATGGGAAGCTTCAGCTTAGACGGCAGGGCCCCTGGACATCGTGAGGCAAAGCATAGTACCTATACCGTTAAGTTGGAATCTATGGCATAAGCATTTAGTGAACGTGGATGGAAGCATAATGGTCAAAATCATCTAATTCTATTATGTTACTTTTGCCCCTCGCGTTATGTCAAGTGTAAACCAGCAAAAGCGTAAACGAAAATGCCTCGCGATGTCTACAGCGTCTTCATATCATTCCGTCAATATATGTAATAATACGTAAGAAAAATTACTTGATCAACACAATTTTGTATTTGAAATATAATAGTCCATCCTTCGCCTTAGAATGGCAACAGAAATAGTAGGTACTTAAGTTGGTACTTAATGAGACATAAATAAAAATATATTGTCTTTCTATTACAATTTGAGCACAGCTTCAATGCACCGTGACAATAGAAGACCAGGGGCCCTACCATCGGTTTTTTTTAATACGAAAATGAACCACTGATTACATTGTTGGTAATTATGTTTAGCTCAGCTGATAGAAACCCTAGAGCTCTACCGACTAAGCTGAAGATGTTTGTCAATAACTTTAACATAAGACCAATTTTTGCAATCACAAAACCGGGTGGTAATCGGCTTCAGCTTCGGCGGTAGGCCCCCAGCCCCCCTAGCCAAGTGTGATTCGTAGTGTAACGAACGTTAGATAGATCACGTGACATTTGTCAATTCTCATACTAAAGTGTTCGATTTTGACAAATGTCACGTGTTCTATCTAACGTTCGTTACGCTACGAATTACACTTGGCTAGGGGAGCTGGAACCCTACCGCTTATCGGCTTCAGCTTCGAAGCCTTCGAAGCTTCGAAGAAGACTACCATCGAATATTATGAGTCAAAACATACGTTTTAGTTATTGAGAAACACCTACAGTTTAGTCGATAGAGCGCCAGGCACAAATACCATAAATCTGAGGTAACGGTTGATTTTTACAATCAAACAATCCGTTGAAAATCGGCTACAGCTTAGCCGGTAGGGCCCGAGATCACAAACGAACGATGAAAATAGTAAACAAACGTCAATATACATCGTCCTCTAATATACCACTACTAATTTAATAAAACACCTGTAAATTACAGTATTGAGGTACCTGTAAAATGGTTGCATGCAGGTATCCTAATAGCACATTATGTAAAAGAATCTTCGACCTCGATCCGAGAGTTTTCTCATCAATCAGATGACCAATTCTCGTAATTATTTTACGATCGCAAAACAAAAGTTGACCGCATCGAGATTGAATTGTGGATTGATTAAAAAAGATATAAGCACTTGATTTCATTAATTAATTATTGTCAATTGTCAACATTCTTATTTTCTGTAATTTTCGGTTATATTTCGATATAATCCCATTAAATTTGACTTTGAAGTTTCATATTGTGATACGAGAATACCAAATTTGACATTTGTGAGATCGTGACTGGATCGGAATTGAATTTAGACTACATTTTAATTACGAGAATTGCCTCTCTGAAGTCAAAGACGTATTGTCAAAATTCTGAAATTATGCGACTTCTAGTACAAAATCTATAAACAGAATGTCTTTTAAGAGGATAATAGCAGCTATCTAGTGCCGCCACCGAATTAAAAATTATATTTCGCAAACGATTATTAAAATGAAAATTATAGAACACTATTATTCTCACAAAGATGAAGTTTTTGCGTCGCTCGTCCAGTATTTAAAATGTAACATAGGAATTCGTTTCCTATGATACAATTTAAATAAAAAATAAATAAATATTCCTGGACAAATTACACACGGCCATCTAGTCCCAAACTAAGCTTGTACTATGGGTAATAGATGACTGATATTATACTTAAATACATTTTTTGTAAATACATACATGTAATACATAGAATACACCCAGACCAAGACAAACAGTCATGTTCATGCACACAAATATTTGTCTTGTGCGAGGATCGAACCCGCAACCTCGGAGTCAAAGTGGCCATTGCTAACTATTCGACCGCCGAGCTCGTCATATATAATGGACGAGTTAATCTATATGTATAAAATAAAGTCGGGTTTGCTCGAACACTTATAACTCGAGAACCGCAGGACCGATTTTCATGGTTTTTGATTTGTTGGATTTGTCTCCGTCCCGAATAGAAGAATAACTATTAAAAACATTGGAAAATTGACGAAAGAATAAAATAAAAGAATACACATTTTCCCATACAAATGAAAGTGTCAGTTGAAAAAGGATTGCGATATTTATCGGTTGTCAAATGTCAAATAGATTGGTGTCACTTTTATGTCGCGAAAGTTGTCTGTGATTTGTTTTGAAAATTGAAAAATGTCAAATCTTTTGGGGTGAAAACGCAATTTTTGTTTTTTTCCATTTTTCAATAAATAATTTTCAAACTATTTTCAAACTCCTGTAACAGGTAGTAGTACATATATTTAAAGAAATTATAAGCATTTAATTTCTTCTGGGAAAACATACCGCATTTTACTATAAAATCCTCTAGACGTCATTAATACATAACTCATGTATAATTTAAACTTCAGTTATAATAAATACAACACAGTATAAATAAACACTATACATAATTTATTTCATTGCGCTAAAAAATATAATCTTACGCAGTAATCATTGCATTTGCGTCACAGAATAATGGTTAATTGCTTGTTAGGTACTTTGTTTCGATCTGATAATTGATTATAAGGCAGGATGTTTTATTAATATCCTCATTATAAGCCACACAGTAACACTTGACGCTAAATACTTAATTGACAGTAAACGATGGCCCAAAATGTAAATCGTTATTGTTTGACACAAAGTAACTCCGATAATCTTCGAGTTTCTAAAGACAAATCAAGAAAAATATTTACTTAGTAGCCATGCATAAGCTGGCTACTAAGTAAGGCATGGTCGACCCACTTCCTAATCTCAAATTTGTATTTGCATGCATTAATACAGCAATCTCAAATTTGTATAGTGTATTGTAGTGTTAGTAGTGTGTGATTATTTATTGTTAAACAAAAATTAAACTTTGTATGGTGTGAACATAGTAGTAATTAACATCATCGAACAATGACGTAACATTACTGATAAACATTTCTGTTTTCGTCGCAGACATACGTACTAGGTGATTTCGATAATTTTCACACATATAAAAAAACTGCGATGCGCCTCTATTGTATAAACAACGGACTTTACATTGATTGTACATATATCAGCGTTGCCAAATTTATTTTCGATCAGAGCGGGATTTTTGATTTTTGAAAGTAAAAAAAGCGGGACTTTAAGAAAAATACATATACGTTAGATATGGGGTAAGTGGTTCATCAACATCTTATGGCCCCTCTTCACAATGGCCCATGATGGACGATTACAGACAAGCACGATTGTGTAGAGGGCGTGATCGTGAGTGTTTGTCTGTGATCGGGCGTCATCGCCGATAATCGGTAAGTTGTCGGTACATCAAAGGAATGTTGGCCCATGATTGTGTGCGCGTCCACACATCGCCGATTAGTCAGTACGTAGTTGTCTCGGGTACAGTGTAGACGTGTAGACGTCTCGGTAAAAAATAAAGAGGGACATATTCTTAGTGTTCTGTACTTATGTATCTAGTTCTTTCTGTCGATTTACAAACACAATATGGTGACGTGAACGAATGAAAAACCTTTTCGGTTCATAGAACTATATCAAAAATTTGGGGTGTAAGTGGTTCATCAAGATCTTTGAACTAAAGCCAACTTCACCTGCACGCGGTGCACCCTGCTGACTGACAAACGAAGCTCTGGCCAAAAGAGAGGTAGGAAGCGTAATTGTAAGCTACCAGACTGGGGAATACATTCCCCGAAGTACAACCTCCACCTCACAGAATACCGCAGTCAAATAACAATTCCCTTGAGGGATGTTGTGTTCCTGCGAGTGAGTGAGGTCACCAGAAAGGAAGAAAAAGCTGCGTTGGCAGCGGGGGTGGCGGCGCGCGAGCGATATTATATGTTGCGAGCGTTAATATGGGCCGTATGCTTGTCTGCCACCCGACGTAGTATAAAAAAAAAAAAAGAAATATATCAAAATGAGAATTGGATTTTACAATTCACAATTCTGTTTTTGCGCACATTAAGTAAATGATTATAAGAGCTAAGTAGAAATATTGCCGCAGCCGTGATCACTTTGATATCCATCATCGATAGACGTCTTATCATAACAGTAGACAGTCAGTAAATGAATAGACACGATTGTGTGGAGAGCTGCCCGATCATGGCGGCGATTATGGACGATCATTTGATGGGCCAACACGTCCCATTGTGAAGAGGAGCCATTAGAACCGAAGCCAACTTCACCTGCACGCGGTGCACCCTGCTGACTGACAAACGAAGCTCTGGCGAAAAGAGAGGTAGGGAGCGTAATTGTAAGCTATCCGACTGGGGAATGTACCTGCACTTCACAGAATACCGCAGCCAAATATCAATGCCCTTGAGGGTTGTTGTGTTCCTGCGAGTGAGTGACGTCGCCAGGAAGCATAGCTGGGCACCATTAACCAAATAGTTAACTTCGTTAATCGTTAATCCGTTACTGAAAAAGTTTACTTCGTTAAAAGTTAAAGCGTTACATTTCAGAAAATTTAACGGAAGTTAACGTCAATCGTTAATCCGTTAACACGTGATAAAAATTGCATCTTCTGATAAAAACTGTTGGTTCTAGAAGTTAACAGGACGCACAACTATCGACAACATGTAAAGTTTGAAGTAAAAAAAAATACTATGCATTGGGCACTTTTGCTTGACGTACTTTGCTTGAGGTGCTTTGATTATTGATTCTGCAGGTACCGACGCTCTAATCATTTTTATCGGAACGAGCGATTCTCATTTTGCTTGCCCCAGTTTGACCCCACCTCAAATTGTATGCACTTTCTTATGTGTTGTTTGAGATTGTTGAGGCTCGATATATGAGCTTTTATTTTTGTTTGTTTAGGTAAGCATAGCTTACACTCAAAAAGTATTTGTTCTCCCGATCTGGATACAAAATTAATATAGTCACTCAAATGTGGCCACAGATTTTCGTCTGAGTGGAATTCGAGTCCAATTCCATGATATTATGGTTTTATTTCGCACAGAACACTCTTTCTTTATAAATACATACACTGTACAGACGCAAACTATTACTGTGAATACACAAATTATTGCTAGATTAACGATTAACGGACTTAAGGAAATTTAACGAAAGTTAACGAGTCCGTTAAAATATTTTTAAGTTAACTTAAAAGTTAATCCGTTACTCGAAATGTTAACTTCGTTAATTAACGATTAACGGATTAACGAGTTAATGCCCAGCTATGCCAGGAAGGAAGGACATGATGCGTTGGCAGCAGGGGTGGCGGCGCGCGAGCAATATTTTATTTTACGAGCGTTAATATGGTTACGGTATGCTTGTCTGCCACCCGACGTAGTATAATAAAAAAATATATATTCAATTTTACAAGTGTAAACAATCAAAGATCAATAATATTTCAGTTTGTTAAAGGACAAATTGCTTATTATTTTGTCCAAAGATTCGAATTCTGCCATTCCATCCATTCATTTCAGTTGATGAAATTATAGTTCTTGGCATCCACTGCCAAAAGGCTGACATGTGGTGCCGCGCGGGACATTACACTTTAGCCTAAAAAAGTGGGACATTCCGCCAAAATCGGGACGTCTGACAACGCTGATATCTTTATATATATAATTCTACTGTACGTGTGTATGTCACTGAACTCCTCCTGACTGAACTGAACTGAACGGCTGGACAGATTTGAATGAATTTTTTTGTATGCGTTTGGGTGGCGCCCTGGATGGTTTAGATTCACAAATCAGCCCGGCAGATGGCGCTGCAGTAATGGGAACGGGAAGATTGAGCCACAGCAAAGCGTGGACGGGCCGCTAGTATTATATATATTGTAAAGTTAAGTTTAAGTGAATAATCGATTATCCGATCATTGCTAATTACCCGTACAAATAAATGATTCTCATTGCTAGTATTTTACGATCATAATTGCTATAAAAAAGTGAGCGTAGAAGGCCCAATGCAGACATGCTTTTAGTATCTTATATAAAGTCCAATAATGACCAGATTGGCACCTCCTCGATTATCCGATCGCTGTTAAGGATCAACCAGAGGGGCAATACTCGTCTTTAAAATCTAGTCAAAATTCAGTTTCGATCCAGTCTCGATCTCACAAATGTCACATTAGGCATTCTCGTAATACGATATGAAATTTCAAAGTTTCAATTAAAGTGTGATTATATCGAATTAAGCCCGAAAAGTAAGAATAAACAAAATAAGAATATAATTCTGTTAACAATAAGAATTTATATTCATTAATCAATGAAATCAAATATATCATTTTAGTCAATTCCTACTTCAATGTCCATTCGGTCAGCTTTCACTATGCTATCGTAAAATAATTACGAGAATCGGCCTTCAGATAAATAAATAAATAAATATTCTTGGACGCATTACACACTGCCATCTAGTCCCAAACTAAGAAAGCTTGTACTATGGGCAATAGATAACTGATATTATACTTAAATATATATATTTTTGTAAACACATACATGTAATAAATAGAAGACACCCAGACCAAAACAAACAGAAAAGTTCATGCACACAAATATTTGTCTTGGGCGGGGATCGAACCCGCGAGCTCGGAGTTAAAGTGGCCATTGCTAACCATTCGACCACCTAGCTCGTCAACATCAAGATGTGGGCTCGATGCGCCTCGTTTTTAGTTATATCCCGTTTGCTGTTTTTCAAATGGGTCTTATCTCCACCGCGCCGTGGCAATATTTTGTTGAGTTCGGTGACTTTTATTTTTCTTTAAATTTAAACACAGAAGCAGAGACAGAGAAGCTAATGTTTTTAAAATTGAAGAAAAATATTATGCCACCGAAATCAATAAAATACGACCATGGCGTAGAAAAGCCCAAACGTATAAAACAACGCCAGCTACTTCCTTGTAAGTGATGATGATAGTGTAAAAGCAATGGAAAATACAAAACAGGTAAAAAAAAAGTATTGTACAAAAACGTAAGACATGTTTAGTCTCACATTTTTGTATAATATTGTCAACCATTCGCGTGTACTGGGATTCCAGCCTATCCCGAGAAAAAAGTAGACCCGCATGATCTGGGTATAGTCCCCTATCCCAGCGCGCCGACCCTATTTCAAAAATTTATTTTTCCAACTTCCCATTATCCAGAGCCTTGAAACTTTTATTAAAAATTAGATGGATATAGTCTAATATGCGTCAAAAATTTAAAAAGTGACACTGGCAGTACAAAATTTTTCTAAAATCAAAAGTTTTGTTTATTATTGTCAAAATTTTTGCGCGTCGGCGATATCGGGTGGCGGTCGGCTCGGGTATTTTAATTATTTATTGTGATTAAAGTGTTTATTTCTACGGTTATTATATATCAAAAGAATCGTTGTGATGTGTACTTCGTGTGTGTGTTTAGTTAAATGAGTTTCGAAACACTCATGTTTATTTATGAACACGAAAAGTGGGCGCGCGTGGAAAAATCAACATGGCGCTGTTGTGTGTGTTGTTTGTTTACAATAATTAATATGCTATTTTAGTGTTTTAAAAGCAAGATAAGTGAATAATAGTGTATTGTAAACATATAAAAAATAGTTTTTAACAGAAATATAGTGGTATGTGTAAATAATGACATTTTATGTCAGCGCGCCCGCAGGGTTACGATCGTGATTTTTGTATGGGGACGAATCCGTGACTGGTGAGTAGTACTGATACTATTTATTTTATTTCTCCACACTGTGTAAACCTACGAAAGATATTAATATGTCATTTTAAAGCTGAAATAGTGTAGTTTATTTCAATATAAGTCTGATTGCTTCGAAATGAAAAGTTTATTGATAAAAACTTGTTCGAAAAAAAATTTTCGAGCAAAATGTTGATATACTTGACTTTTACTTTGTTTATTTTTTACTTTAGCTTCAATTATAGCAATTTGTGACAATGTAGTCTCATTCTGTATATTATAAGCTATCCATAGGTATTTTTTATTTCAATATAGCTGTAGTATTACGCCAGTTATAACGATTTTTGTTTGTATCGTCCGTATTTTGGGACCGCCGAACGGTTATGCCGTTCGGCGGACACGCGAGGCCTCCTTGGGTTGCAAACCTGGACACGCGAGTGGATAAAGGAATTTTTAAAGGAAATTATTTTTTGCTCTCCGCAAGGGCGCAGTGGAAGATATAATTTAATTTCAAAACCAACAAGAAAAGGTTGCCTCCTAATGAATTACATTAATTTTTACAAACAAAATTAATGAGAACCTGCCTTTTGCTCATGTTCGCATATTCAGAGATTCTATTGTCATGTCGAAAGGTTCAGAAGAATAATCTTAAATTAATATTCAAGTAACACATATTTAACGGCATTTGTCTTAACTTTCCTCTTTTTTATTTAGGACAATAAAATTACAATATTGGCACTTATATAAGTACAATATCGTATGTTCTAAGTACATAACTTATGTATACTTAATAGTAGGTATGTATAATAGTGAAACAATAGAATAGGGTATATGCAAATTTTCTAAATTGGTATAAATATTTAACAAAAACATAAAATACATAAATCTACACCGACCTGTGATCTTTAGGTTTGTCTGTCATGTTTATTGTTATGGTCGATCAAAGTTTTGAAAGGAAAATCAATAAGAAAAAATAGGATTCTTTAAAAAACGCAATATTTAGCATAGCTGTGATACAAATTTGTGATTCAATACCTACTTACATACAAAAATACGTGTGACGCTTCTTCTTGTCTTGTCTTTTTTGTCGAGAAAGCGCAACAGTAAAGTTATCATATCTCGAGATTTTTTAAGCTATCGAAGTAATTCTTTCAACTGTAGTTATATTATTATGCTGCGCTTCTAAAACAACCCGAAAAATATTGTGCATATACCCTGTTATGAATTAATGACGAAGTAAATGTGGTGTCGCACCAATGGCAGATACTAATAACAATTCCGACGTAAAAAAATATATACTTTTTTTTCATGCAGTGTAACAAATACCTCACGCACGCACGCACTCATAGAGTTGTGCCCGGCTTTAAAATCGGACATGACCGGGTTTTAGATCATGACCGGCATGAATACCGTGCGAAGCGAAGCGATTAGATATAAAGAAATTCAGATGAGGTAGGTGTTTTTACAGTTTATGTCAGACTGTTTTGAAAATTTTGAATTTTAGTACTAGCGCCTAATTTGTAACATAAAAGTATAACAGACGATCAATGAGTTTCGATTGGAGGTGTACGAGTGGTGTCATTGGGCAAGATGGAATTTTAGCAGTTTGTAGCAAAACAAGAACGCTAGCAAAAGCATGAAATTTAGGTAAACAAGATTTAGTAGTAGTAGGTCTAAACACTAACTTTGGAAGGCATTCTTTTTTATTTTACGTCAAGACTTTGCACTCTCATTATATTATTATTCCGACACTATAAAAATAAATAAATAGAAAAATAATTATGTTTATGGGTTAGGTAGGGCTGCGCCGGCGAAACCAAAGAGTTGTTTAATAGAATTATTTTTTATGAAATTTTTTAGGTGAAAAAATATCCTAAATCTATACCCTGTAGAATTAAACGCCTTTATACAACGCATCAGTGCCGCCATTGAAAAAACCGTAGGTCGTAAACAGAGTTAATAATGTTTATATTGTATTTTTTTCTCCGTAACTTGTCCACATTTTCAATGTTTCATGCGTACGAAACATTGCAAATGTGGACTAAAATGTTGTGTTTTTTTGAGAGAAGTTACACAGAAACATTACAATCTGAACTCTGCCTATGGTCTAACTCGGCCTGCCCTATGTGCAAATTAGTAGTGTCGAACGACAGATCGGAATTTTCGATTGGCCCGGTGGATATCGACTTTACATCCAGCAAGGCCTAATTTATGGTGTAAACAACACAATAAATATGAACCATTGATATTTGTTCCCTGGAAGACACTACATAATATATTTAAAAAAATCTAACTATCGGCCCAAGTTCATTTTCGTTTCAGACTTAGACCACCTGCTTATAAGCTACAATATTTTTTCAATGGCGGCGTTAGGGCGTTACATATGTTTCCTAGAGTCACAATGTGCCTAACGCGCGTACTAAACAAATTGGAAATGAATCCAAAATTAGTTACACATTTAAGATCAGACCCAATATGTCATGCCAAAGTTACGGCACCACATAGACACTAAAATATTAAATAACGTCTCAAAAACTAACAAGTTACAAGAATTAAACGATCCTACTTTGATCTAAAAGTGTCAGGTTGTTCATACGAGCGTCCTGGTCTCCCAGTTCAATTTGTTCTTTGAGCAATTCCAACTCCTTAATACCCGTAACAGTCACTTCGTATTTATGAGTCGCCAGTGACATATAAAAATGTATGGCGAAAGCTAGGAACACTATCATAACAGGAATAAGGACTACGCAAGCTGACCACGCAGCGGTCGCACTCAAATCGTAAAATTTCACCCAACAAAGTATAGCTATTTCTATTAGAAACAATATAAGCCCTAAGAGTGTGGAGAACGCCCACGCTATTTCGATGTACCAGTGTAGCCTTTCGTGTGGTGATTCGTGTACAAGTGAGATGCTGTGGAGATTGCCGACGGCTTCGATGTTGGGTAAAATGCATGTGCTGATCATTAACGCCAGCATGTGAACTGCTACGAGGAGGGTTGTACATACTGTGAACGCCACGAGCATCCCTGTGGGTACAGCAGTTTGGTTGGGCGGGTTCAGCTGCACTTCGACCATAGCTACCTGAATAAAATAAGACAATTATGTGCAACCAGCCACTCATGGAAACTTAGTTATTATAAAAGTTTACAAGCTTGAATGTTTATATCATTTGATATTAACTTGAGGTGCAAGTAGCTCACAATCATCTGAAGTACTTCGTTGATTGGCTACAGATGCTTGGCGAAAGTAAGGTTGTCTACAACAAACGAGCGATACTATGATGCTAAAGTCGAAGTCTACTGCAGAAGTTCCTTCTAAAGAAGACGATAGCCAGAGAAGAAAACCTTAAGTGTTTTCCTATGTTCCTGCGAGTCAGCAGAGTCCAACTTTTGGGAAAATGCGGCACGAGATTAATACTCCTCGTGATTAAAGACTACAGTGTAGCACGTCTGTCTGATCAGAGAATCATACGCATGTTAACCAATTTTGCCACCTGAGTAACAATAAACAGTATGTATATTGTAGTAGAAAATTGTAGGTGATTGGATCAAAATTGACAGCATATTCTTTGAATATATATTTCTATAATCTCACTCGTACAAACCATAGCAAATCCAGAGAGCAAGGCAGATGTCTTGCTAGATGCCTTCAGCTTGGCGCGGCTGAGCTGTAACTTTCGCCATGACAGGTACGCGGGTGTGTGGAAGCCGTCCGCAGACTGAACGGGGGTCTCGCCCGACATTACGCACTTGTGCTGTCAATAAAAAAAACGCATTTACTTTTTTTGACTTGGAAATTTAAACTCCAAAATTATGGTCAAGTTACGGGGTCCCCATAAAATTTGAGACAATGTAAAACACAGATTTTTATTACATCCTGACGTGTAAACAAATCCCTACTAGGTTAAACTGGCGCACCTCATTTTTATTAACACTTCGATGGACAAGGTTTTTCATAAAGTATTTCATCGTTTTGTTCGTATATTTTTTCGAATAATACATAACACAAGCTTTGCGCTTAATTTGAGACTAGATGGCGCTGTGTAAATTGTCCAGAAATATCTATATCTATATGGTGTTCTAGAGCTTAGCTCTGAAAAACTCAGAGCAAAAGTCGGGTGTGGGCGTGAGTTCTCTTAGCCGCTTCAGTAGGTACTGTGCACATGATGTCGCCAAGACCCGTATGACTTGACACATCATTGTTTGTGCTCCTGACCTAAAATATATCACCTACCTAATTTCGAACACTGGTGGAAACATCTAATGCCACCTGGAGCGAAAGTACTGTTCATACTGTAGACAGAAAATTTTACTCAAAGAAAACATTTCTTTATTTTTGAAAAGAAACTAAGAAAGAGACCTACATTCAAAGATTTACGAAAATTCGCTTGCCACACGCTGGAATCGAACCGACTAAAAACTATAAAAATTACACTCTGTACTTTCATTGCATCGATGAAATCTCTCTAACAAACTTGATAAATTAAATGAAAGGAAATCTTGAAATGTCAAATTATTTTTAAGAAGAGTTCGTCATCATATCTAACAACTCTTTTAGGCCTCCTAGATCGCACCGCTCGACATCGCCCATCGGCAGGGAAGTCATCCTCACATGTTGTACCCAAGATTGTCGTGCACTGGCCGGTTCCACAGAGTTCTTCTGTGAAGTCTCCAGTTGTGGCATTCTACTCATCTACAGATGTTTTCCTACGAGACTACAGTATGAAGTTCTTCAAGACAGACGTGACGGGTTTTTTTTAGGGTTGGCAAAGGCGTGAGTGATACTTCTGGTGTTCCGAGCGTCCATAGGCTATGATGACTGCTTACCATGAGACAGGTTGTATGCTTATATTCCAAATTACTTGTATAAAAAAATGTTACGTTAGAGTGAAAAAATATATATAGGTATACATATAAATATTGGTCACTATAAAGTGTTAATAAAAATGGGTCCTGTGTAGAGATTTATTCACGATAAATGCCCAAAAAGTACTTATAAATTCCCTATTTATGCCCAAAAGTAGGCATTTATTGGGCATTTACAGGTACTTACTGGACACTTATTGTAAATGCCAGGCATTTTGCCCATCTCTAGTCCTGTGTGAAATGATCACACACTGTATGACTTGCTATAATAATTTTATTTCAAAAATAATAATTTAATTTAAAATTTTAAAAGAATATAGTAACATATTTTTTTTTTATTAATGTTATTATAAGCCGAAAATCAATTAGTTACGAATATTAAAACTTAAATACTTGTACCAGAAGTATTATTTTGCATCAAAGACATTTTGGTCTGAATTACTTGAAATTTCTCTGTCATTTAAGATTTAAGAAATGACATTAAGATGTAATGGGCATTAACATTATAGAAATATAAATTGCAATTAATGAAAATAAATGTAAATACCCCTTGGTGTGGTTGATCCATGGGCAGTGGTGATTGCTTTCCACCAGGTAACCCACATGATCATTTACCCCCTTTTATACATAAAAAAAATATATAATATTTTACCCAAAAAATTAGGCGGTACTGCTAAATTGTGTTTGGTCCTTTATGCTAAGTGATACTTCCGATATTGATACTTAAATATTGTAATAAGCAGAATAGCAGTCTATAAATGATTAAATGGCAGCTAAATGAAATATGATGGTGATATGAATAACAACACAAAGGGAACGCATAAAACATTAACTATGTCATTAAACTGCTAAATAAAAATAACTTGATGTTATGTAAGTATTAGTAAAATGAACTATAAAGTTAGTACCCCTAAAACACATTTTTAAATTACATTAAACATGTCTAACAAACTATGTATGAGTATTCTTAATACAATTACATTTTTTACCAACTAGATACCCAATTAGCGGAGGTTCAAGTTATCTAATATAAAGTTTAAAGCAACATATTAAGGACATAGGAACACAAACCATATTTAATAATAATTACATTAAAATCTATCACCAAATTGATGCTGAGTTTACTTTACAAGAAGGATTTAGCTGCAAACAAGAAAAACAACCTTATTCCACCAAGTTGTTATAGGACAATATCCATTAATTTGACACCTGAATTAATGGGAACTGCCAATAAAAGCTAATGTTGCCTTTTCATAATGTGCTTACATTTATGAAGCTCTGTAAACTAATGCATCAGCATGAGCCCACCCTCACCTCGGTCAACACTCACTGTTCTGTACAAATGGATTGCACTGTTTGTCTCGAGCCAAAGCCAAATTCAGTGGTTATCACCTGTCATTTATCTCACTATAGAAAAAAACATAAAAGGAAAATTATAATACAAATATTTCAGTAATACATAGCTGTTAATATGGAATACTTAAATTAAAGAAAGGCCATATATGGTTAAATTGTCACATTTCATGAAAGAATTTCTTTTTTTACATTTAAGTAACATTAAGTTAATATGATTTATGTATGATATTAGATAAAAACTATTTGTTGTAGAAGTAGATAGAAATGACATACAAATTTAATTTCAACATTCACTAACAATGAACAATGTTACAATTTAAAAAGGATGTTTAAAAATCATACTTTAATTCTGAATTTAAATTAGCCGTTAAATTAGATAATTATTGTAAACAGAGCAAGAGCAATTCTGTACTTAAATAAATACAGCCTACGAGGCTATTAAGTATGTTGGGCTAAAAAAAAATAAAAAAATATATGTACTTACTAACAAAAGAAGAGAAGTTCAAACTACACACTCTATAACTTGTATACTTTACTCAGAATTGGCAAAATAAGATGCTACATTAGGTGAACAAAAAATGTGATTATCATGATTAATTGATGTCAAATTACCTCGCTCTGCGCTATATTACCTTGCTCAGTTTTGGACACCAATTATTTGGCTGACCGTAACGACCGCCGGGCTGTACACTGTGGTAATTGTTTCCAACAGTACTGGCTGACCAAACCGACATACCTAAACAAAATCGCACGATAGTCCTTCGTCTCGATGCCGACTTCTATTTGACGAGGTCACTATAAAGTCACTTTACAGTCCTACTCCATAGATATGATCAATTATTAACCCACTTTATTACGTATACAGCTGCAATTTTCACAAATGCAAGCTGCTATGAGATTTAAGCCCAAGAATTACAATTAAAGATTGACTTTAGTCTATTGCATGCTTCGGTCATTAATTAATAATAGAGTAAAGAGTATAGCATAGCATGCAAAAAAAAGGAAAAAGAGAAGAATAATTTATTTTATCGCTTCGCTATTGCTATATCTCGCTTTGCTTCGCTGGCTCGATGACAAATGACAATTGATGACAAGCTATCAGATGTCGTATCATGTCACTGTCAATTGTCATCTTCTTTGTTTTGTTTTGGCAACCAGTGCTCTCCCGAAGATTATTTTTGGTATGTAATAACAATCCCATCTCAGTGTAGCCAATTTAAACTTCAGAAACGGCGGCGGCGACTTTTGCTTATATCTTAAATAAAAAGGCATTCTAAGGACAAAAATAATTTAGCGACTTCACTGTCGACGTTTGGAGTACGAAACAAGATATGACTAATAATGATGATATGTACGTTTTTCGTCAACTTGAAAAAGGAAACATGAAACTCATTATTACGTAAATATAATATTCTTTACTAATTAAATATTAAATAATGTTAATAAGATGAGACAAAAAAACTTTGAGTATTAAGCTCCTCAAAGATTAAGCCCACTATTCGAAGCAAAAAAAGGATCAATATATATCATATCGATATTTTTAAAATAATGATAACATTAAACATACTTAAATCGAATAAAAAATATCAATATACAGTAATCGCCACGAATCATGAAATAAAATGACGCCTACTCTGCGGTGTACATTCGGTGAGAACAACGAAGTGTTAGTTACTTATCCGTATTTAATACATAAAATGATTATATAACGACTAATATTTTAGAAGTAGTATCGTAAAAGACAGGAGTAATTAAATTGTTAATTGTGCATTATTTAAATCTAAAAAAAGTATCACCATAAGTTGCTAAGCGCAACACACGTGAATGGATCGACCAATTCAGCTAATTTTTGTTTTCATACGTTCATTAAGACTGGAAGGTTCTGGAGAGAAAAAAATTACAGATCGTGAGCAAAACCAGCAAAAACATCACTTTATTGTTCATCTACCCTTGCAAAGCCGGGACGGACCGATAATTGAGAACAAAAGTTTGTCGATTTGGCAATTTAGTTTATGGCAGACAGTATTAGAAAGCAATCACAAATAAAATCTAAATGAAAAACGAATTAATATTTTCTGTGAATTGATTAGAAGTTTGCATGTGCTCGTTCGGTGCGACTTGTGAGTTCACCAGTACTTGAGGCACAGCAAGGGAGCGTACGTACCCCTCTCCTCATACTTTTTCATTCATTCGTTGTGAGAATTAATTGTATTTTATTTCCGTTTTGTTATAATAGCCAATATTTTATAAAATGAAACTACAGTAGTGTACATTAACATACGCCTCTAAAAGACCGTGTGCCGTACGTTCTATAGAATAAATTTAAATATTTTTTTTTATCGTTATATAGCCTTTCTTCTTTGTACATAACGCATTTGTTTATGAAGTTGATTGTACGTTTACATTAACCATTATTTCTACAGGTTAATTCGAATGGTTTTAGTCAGTGCAGTGGTGGCGGTAAAGATATTGCTGTTAGAAAAAATATCGATTTTGATACGTTGAGTTGCCTATTCGATACTCGATCGATATATTTGTTTGGTATCGCAATTTATAGCAGAGCTATTGTTATCTATGTACATGAAATAAAAAAAAATCTATATCAATGTTTTTTCAACCCTTCTCGACCCTAACCCTAGCACAGAAATGATAAAATTATATAAAGTTTACTTAGTTTTTCATTAGTGTTTTATTCTGTCTTTGTGTAGACAATATTTTTGAAGATGAAAATGTGAATTGTTTTCACATCACACATTCCTTTTTGTTCATCATGTCACCATAGTGTCGTTTGTGCGTGTATCCAATCACATTGTGTAAAAAGGACAGTGATAGCTGGCTGCTGGCTGTCATGTCTGTCTTGCTCATTTTATAACGGTACTGCGTCTGTACGGGAGTGTCCATCTGTTGTTGGGCGATCAAGCGAATCAGGATGATAAGCGAGTGCGAGTGACAAGTGGATGATTTGTTCGCAGTGTATAATGTAGGTCGGTTTGAGCAGTGTGTTTTGGATAATATATTGTTATATTTCTTTTGAATTGACAACTAGAAACTTGGTCACCAGTGAGGTTTTGTGCTGCATTGGGATTATCGTGACTGCAAACAGTTCGTTCTGTTAAGTTCCAAGCATTGCGATGGCTGAGGCTGCAGGAGCCACAAGCACCAACCCCAATGCGGAGATTGTCCGTGGCCAGGTCTTCGAAGTGGGCCCGCGGTACACTAGCTTACAATACATCGGCGAAGGGGCCTATGGCATGGTTGTGTAAGTACTTAGCTAAATAAACAATGAACTTCTTAATGTTAAGATCTATTTTGAAACCCAGAAATTGAATGCAAGCTTGTAATTGTTATTAGTGAACTGGTTTTTATAACATAATTCAATATTTTACATTCAATATAACATAATATCTTATCAATTCTATACAGCAGCAACGGCTTATTTTGATTAGATAAACATATACATGGGTCCATCAGACCATTACTATAAACATAAATCTATTAAATTCTATTAGATCAAACTAAAATTAAATTTGATTGAACAAAAATAAAACAATTTGCATTAAGTAACATTCTATGGTTACTGTGAATATAAATAGGTCAAAGAATAATTGTCTTCGCTTCCATGCCTGATAAAAATTATGTCTATATACCCTGCATTGTACGAGCTATCTATGCAGCCAGTATTATTTTTATGTTCATAGACACCAAAACTTTTTTTTCTTGTAGAATAACAATTTTACAACAACCGTAATATTATTATTTTGAATGTGTTCTTTTGTAAATCGGCTAATTGAAGATTTATTTTGTTTACTTGAAAAATTATTCCTAGAAGAGACTCGATTAATATTACCAACATTCAAGAAAAATTAACCATTGTAGCAGACAAATATAGTTTAGTCTGTGGGTAAGAGTTCATTGCAATCAAAAGCAGATTTGCATATTTTACTAGTAAGGTTAAATATATAACTTGAGGCGATTAAGAGAGGCGCTTGATGGTTCTGTACTATGTGGCAGTCCAATTAAACATGCAAGTTAAGGAATATCCACCATAGCCTCTCTATGAATGTATTTACTCAAGCTCCTGCTTCAGTGTGTTGTTGCTGTGTTTCAGAGGGCACATTAAGCCGTCAGTTCCATCTGTTGTCGTTCTATCTATAACAGCCCTTGTTGTGTCCGTCTTCAAACGTAGACCTCTCCCGTACTCCGTGAGTCTCTGTCTTTTGCCACCTTCATCCAGTTTATGCGGGCTTATTGGCGGATGTCATCCATCCATCTCCTAGGAGGTCATTCTCTACCACAGGTGTAGGCACATGGTCTCCACTACAATGTTCTCCTCGCCAAGCGGCTATGGTCCATTCTAGTTATGTGTCCTGCCCATCTCCACTTCCGGCGCTCGACTTCTTCCACTATGTCTATCCATTAGTATTATAATTCTGTTGTCATAAAATGACAGTAATTAATTCAATTCTGTGGTCTTTGTGCGGCTTGTAAACACTAGCCTCCATCAGCCCACGGTTTGAGGCATGGTAGAGTTTGCTCTAAACCCCCTTGGTAGAGAGGATACCAGTATTCCAGTAGTGGGCTATTCATTCCACTGCTGGCATATTGGTGGATTAATGCAGTGCATCCTTACCTATATAGAGAAGCTGATTATTACTGGTACGAAGTTGATAACTGGTTTACCAATGATATTCAAAAGGGAAAACATCAACGGAAAGATGTTTTGTAGACTTTATTGTAACACGTCATAAAAACATGCATACTTTTTGGTTCTCTATGTTTTTGCACTCTGTAAGACATATAATATCTATCTAGATATGAAATTATATTACTTACAGATAAGTGTTTTCCCTTCTATAGCCTTATAGAACAATAAAACCATAGAGATTTTTTTTTGATCTGACGGAAAACTTTTTAACATCTTTCAAATTTGCAGCTCCTAAAATCTGTCACCCTAGGCTTTTAGCCTAATCCGCCTGCTGTTAAGCTACCCCTGAATTCCATAATGTTCTTTGTCTTGCCTTATTTAAAGCAGTCTTAACTGTTGATCCTACTTTTATTAACTAATTTTGATTAGGTTGTTGTGGTTGAGGTGTTGTAATCATAATCAGGACATCACGCATATATACCTTTATAAACATAGTGTATATGTATAATGTAGCTTACAAAGGCAAGCTTATTTCTAAAAGAATATATGGTTGGATCTAAAAAAACTTGAATTAAATTTTTTTATATTTATTTATCCTTCGGGTTCCTCCCCAACTCGTCTGGCCAGCGTGGGGAGTGTAGGCCAAATCCTCCTTCCGTCTAGGACGGACGAGAGAGGGTCGTGCTCCTGTAATGGAGGCTAAAAATGGACCTGATGATGATGATGATATTTATTTAATAGTTCAAAGAGAAAATCTAAAATAGTATTTTTGTAATTGTACCACTTGGACAATTGGAACCACTGATTTACATTGATCATTTGTCCAAACTGTCCAAAGTAAAACAACACCAACACTGTACAGTCATAAATGCAGTACCATCCATCTTACCTTTAATTTTGATTAAAACACATTTATTACATAAAAAAATCCCTAATTTTATTTCAGCAGGCAGAGCAGGGTTAAGACTACAATATAAATTTATGAAAATTTGAATATTGTAATGAATACATATTTTATTCAGTGTTAACAGTAAGGTAGGTGGTACTCCATTTTTAACCCGTGACTGTATATTATGTGCCATATTTCATCAGGTTTTTTTAATTATTTTTACACTACGTCGGGTGGCAGACAAGAATACGGCCCGCCTGATTTGCAGCGGTTACCGTAGCCGTATTAACGCTCGCAACATAAAATATCGCTCACGCGCCGCCACCCCCGCTGCCAACGCAGCATCTCCTTCCTTTCTGGTGACCTGACTCACTCGCAGGAACACAACAACCCTTAAGGGAATTGTTATTTGACTGCGGTATTTTGTGCGGCTTCCCATGTCATAGATAATGCTTCTAATTTAAGGGACAAATTAAAGAACTTTAAGTTTCTAAAAGGACAAGTATCAAGTAGATTGTGTGGATACCCCTTTATTTGACTTGCAGATAACTCAAATTAAAATTGAAAATAGTAAATCAAAATACCAGCTCAAAATTAGTAAGGTTCTTCTGTGTATTGTATGTGCTAAAAAGATTATTAATGTACATAAATGCTATGAAAGGGCACATTACGAGTATGTACTCTCAGGGATAGTTATTATGTTCTAGACCTCAAACAAAGCCCTAATAAAAATAAGAAATCATTAAAAACTCTATTAAAATTATATATATTCTATAGGCTATAGTTACGCTACGTGGGGCAATCTGCTTATGAATTTGCACTAGCCTTCTGGCCTATGGCTTCTTACAGTGGGTTGTTCCTAGCTCTCTGCTGAATGGCCTGCAGACCACGCGCCCGTATGAATATGTAAGATCTCAGTGGAAGCACCTCTTGGCTCATCTGTCCACTGTCTAATCTGGACACAAGTGCCATCACTGGACAAGATCGCTGGTACCGATCCTTCCCGGAGTGCGGGATGGCGTCACGTCTCGCATTATAATTCTGCAGATTGGGATGGATTGCGTGAGTTCATTGCATCGTACCCATTGGCCGCTTTTATAATTTGCCGGAGCACGGCACGGCACGCCACGGTTTTGCCGTCACGGCGAAATAGGAGAGCAAAATGTATGGAATTGTATGCAGACGCTTTTAGCGGTCAACCGCGCCGTGCCGTGCTCCGGCAAATTATAAAAGCGGCCATTGAGGCAGTCTGTTCCAAATCAGAGGACATTGATGTCAGTGCAACCGCTGTAGCTGAGGCAATTTTGGCTGGAATGGGTTGTTTTATTCCCAGTTAGCTAGTGGATGCAGCGGGGATTAAAAAACGACCGCACCGTGGTTTAATCGATCTTGCGGGGAAGCTAGACTACGGCTCGTAGTAAAGGATACTAAACAATGTCTACGATTTGAAACGTAAATTTAATGCTGCTTCCAGATTAATTAAGAGAGTGATTGCTAGGGCAAAATTCGATTTCGTCGGCGAAGTTGTGAGTGAGTGAGCGATTGGTGAAGCAGCACCGTGCTTTCTGGTCGCTCGCTAAAGCTGCCATAGGAAATTTCTGCCAGTCCATTCTTTCCACCACTAAGCTGTCTGGCTGAGTAAGAGAGAGGGCTAAGTAGTCTGGCTGGACGGTAGTAAGAAGAAAGCCGATCTACTGTCTCTTTGCTGCTAATTCAACCTTGAACGACGGAGACGCTCGTCGTGCCACACTATCATGCCATGGTGCGGTTATTCCATGCAGTAAATCTCAATATTGACGCACCTTTTCGCGCTCTCATATTCTACCAGGTATACGTCCCATGTTCGTGGAAGACTGCCAATGTACATACGCGCTTCTAGTGTATCTCATACACTGCTGGTCGCTGAAAATCAAGGTGAGGCATTGGCTGTGAGCCTAGATATGGCGGAGGCGTTTGATCAGGTCTGCCACCGCAGTCTTCTGTCGAAGTTGCCATCATGTTGGCTGCTTTAGGATTTATGCTGGTTTCTTGTCTGACTGATGCACCAGAGGCGTTGACTAATAGCTCTGATAGCATGTACATCAATGCTAGCGTCCTGCAAGGTTCTGTGTTGACCTTGACGTCATTTCTACTGCATATCAATGATTTCTTCTCCAGTGACGGCTTTCATTGTTATGCGGGCGAGAGCACCGGGGACAGTTATTACACGGGCCGCGCTAATATCCCTCGCTCTCGTGTGGGAGAGAGCCGCGAAAGACTTGTGTCGAAATTCCAGAGTTCGAATAGAGAGAATGCTGTCATGACTTATTCATGAACTGGCCCAATTGAAACTGGACCGAATGGTCTATTTATGTTAGTGCAGTCTGTTAAAAAGTATATTATATATAATATACTAGCTGACCCGGGGAAAAGTCGTACCACCAAACAATCAATAAATGTCGTGTTAATTATTAGCTGAACTTGATTTATGTTTTTATGGAAGTAATACAATGAATAAAAAATAAATATTAAGTTCTGTACTTTATTAAGATAATAACACAAAAAAACCGGACAAGTGCGAGTCGGACTCGCCCACCGAGGGTCATTATTAAATTTCATATTTTTCATTATAAATAAGAAATAATGCGTCGAAAAAATAAATAAAATATATTTTGCAATGTGTACATCAAGCCCTTTCATATGATACTCCATTTGAACTAGTGGTTTCAATTTGAAATTTCGACCCCCTATAAAAAATATAGACCCCCTATTTTTTAAGATCTATTTACAAATGTTTAGTTTTGAGATTTATTCCTGTACTTGTAGTCTATAACAATGTTACTTGCCAAATTTCATAGTTCTAGGTCAACGGGAAGTACCCTATAGGTTTTAATTCCCTTGAGTGTGTCGAAATATGCGTTTTTTGCTAAATAAACGGCCGTAACTTTTTTCTACGTAAAATTAGCAATTTGATTTTTTTACAACTTCATGGGACCGTAGACCTGAGTATACAGTTCAAATTTCAGCTTGATACCCCCCACGCATCCTCGACATAGAAATTCTTGACAGACAGACAGACAGACAGACGGACAACAAAGTGATCTTATAAGGGTTCCTTTTGAGGTACGGAACCCTAAAAATATAAATATACAAAAATCAACTATATCAAAAAACATATAATATACTCGTACATCTACTATATAAAAATAAGTCGGGTTTTCCTTCCTGACGCTATAACTCCAGAACGCACGAACCGATTTCCACGGTTTTGCATTCGTTGGAAAGGTCTCGGGCTCCGTGAGGTTTATAGCAAAGAAAATTCTGGAAAAATTTGAAAAGAAAAGCGGGAAAATCTTCTTTCACATACAGCGCCATCTGGTGGCGAAACGGAGTTCGCCGGGTTTGCTAGTTACCAATAAATATCTTAATCCACAAAACAATTTTCAAAACAAATCACAGACAACTTTCGTGACCTAAAAGTAAGACCAACCAATAAATATCTCAATCCTTTTTCAACTGACACTATTTGTATGGGAAAATGTTTTTTCTTTTATTTTATTTTATTGTCAGTTTTCCAATATTTTTAATACTCATTATTCTATTCCGGGCGAAGTCAAATCCAAAAAGGAAAATAATAAATTGATCATCAAAAAAAAAACTGATTCACATCAAAAATGTGCAATAAGTATTTTTTGATGTGCAAAATAGGTTAGGTTTGCAATGTATTTATTTGATGTTACGTTAAATAGTATCCATCCAAAAACACAAAAATCATAAAAATCGGTCCAGACGTTCTGAGTTATAAGTGGTGTACAAACACGACTTTGTTTTTATATATACTCGTATGTATATAGATTAAATAATTATGTCGTCATATCAGTGAATCACGGTTTTGTTGAAAAAGCGGGATTTGCATCCATGTAGTATTTGGCGCTGAATTACTTGGCGAGTAATCGCATTGAGGGACCACGACCGCGACCGCGACTGGAGGTTGCGCTCTTGTTGTATGATCCCTGAGATTAGCTCAGGGGCGGACTAAGACCTAGGCAACCTAGGCACGTGTCTAGGGCCCGTAATGTTTGGGGCCCGAAAGTTAGGTTTTTAGTTTTTATTTTAGAAGTGAAGACTTCTTTAGTAGGTTCGGAAATACAATGTTACCTAAGGCATTAGCATTAATCCGCCACTGGATTAGCTTGTCGCGGTCGCGTACTACGTTGTATTGAATGTAACTTACGCAATACAGCATCTCTGTGCGTCTATTATGTATGTCGTCTAGCGGTCAATACCGGTTTTTGCATCGAACTTTTTCTGACAGCGCGTCCGTTGCCGAGGGGAGACGGGTCGGTAAATACACTGCACTGGTTTTCTATATCTACGGAATATCGTTAAGTCCGATTGAATGAAATGAAAGTCCGTACTAAAAGTTTTGGTATTGTTGAATAAAAACTTAGTATTCTTAATGACTGGCTATTATTGCTCTAAACCGGTTAAGGAATGTAGAGGCAAGGTTTATCCCGTGACTTCGTATTTTTATGTCCTAGATTCATATCAGCAATCATCGATAATTTAGTCGTAGCTAATGCCTATGGCGTAAAACTATTTTTATGCCTAGTTTTAAACCGATCCGACCACTGGTTTAAGCTGGAACAAGGATAAGATTTTATTAGACATTAAGTTTACAAATTCACATTTAAAGGCTGTGTCACGCCGGCTACTAGATCTCGATCAACCCAGACTGTGACTCGTCAGTTTTGATACATTGCCAATGGCCACGAAGATACCGAGACGAACCGTTAAAACTGCAAAAGGAGTTAATTCAGCGAAGAATTCCGTGGAGTATGCCAAATTCGACAGAATTGTACGCGTTATTGGTTCAAAGATGTTGATGAACTACATACACCCCGAAAGTACTTATACTTAATTATAGGGCTAGTTATAAATAGAAGTTATTGCTATCTATGATACCTACCTATATTTAATTAATTTCATACTGTACGTAGTAATCTAACGTACCAAACTTTACAACTCCGCCTGCAAACATGAAAGTCCTTCAGCGGCTCACAACGTTCTAAAACATGAAAGTCGGGCGACTACAAATTCAATTTGACGCCAGTAACCCAAGATAATTTACATTTAGTTTATAAGGGTAATATTTGCTTGACGTACCTGTGAAGTAACATGAACTGCCCCTTATTTGTACGAAATTCTGTGCAGGAAATTAATCTGTATCCGCTTGTCTCGCCGCTGGCTGACTGTCGACACTCACCTTGGGTCGACACTTAGGTAGATTATGAATTTACAAGAATAATCTTTAATATACAGTATTACAGATCAGATTTCTAAATCATTAATAATATAATGTTTATCGGTTGTGTGTTTTAATATTACGTAGTAGGTGCTAGGTTTAAGGCACTCTATTGTTTATTTGCTTCCTAACGTGGAATGTACGCCTACGTCTTTATCATGGTGTAAATACTTATCGAAATATATTATGTATACAATTGTATCTTTTTAATTTATACCAGTAACATTAAGTTCTACTGTTTCTAACATACAATACATTTGGGGTGTAAGTGGTTCATCAACATCTTTGAACCAAAGCCAACTTCACCTGCACGCGGTGCACCCTGCTGACTGACAAACGAAGCTCTGGCGAAAAGAGAGGTAGGGAGCGTAATTGTAAGCTACCCAACTGGGGTTTTTACCTCCACCTCACAGAATACCGCAGCCAAATAACAATTCCCTTGAGGATTGTTGTGTTCCTGCGAGTGAGTGAGGTCACCAGAAAGGAAGTAGATGCTGCGTTGGCAGCGGGGGTGGCGGCGCGCGAGCTATACTTTATGTTGCGGGCGTTCATATGGCTACAGTAACCGCTTCACATCAGGCGGGCCGTACGCTTTTCTGCCAACCGACGTAGTATAAAAAAAAAAGAAAAAATACAAGGAAGGGAAATTTACTAGCGGCCCGTCCCTGCTTCGCACAGGTGGACATAAGTTTTTTTTTATATTTTTACCTTTTATTTAGCAATAAATATAGCCTATGTTACTCAGGGTGAATGTAGCTTTCCAAAAGTGAAAGAATTTCTGAAATCGGCACAGTAGTTTTTGAGTTTACTCATTACAAACATACACAAACACAAAAATACAAATCTTTCCTCTTTATAATAGTAGTGTAGATGACGTTGCCCCTCGTATAATATTACTGTATCGGCCATATAAATTCATTCGATGCTATCGTTAGTTTATTTGTTACTTTTACGTGTCTAACCCGCGAGTTCATTTTGCTGGCATTTTCTCCGGATATAGCTTAAACTTTGAAAATAAGGTAATTCTAATTTTCAAGCAAAGCAACGCAAGCGAATTCGTGGCTAGTTTGGCAAAATCCTCCATTTTTGCTGTATGTAAGGATTTTAGGTCTTTTATTTGTACTTGCAACGCTTATGCTGCGGCTACACTACCTTACCGTCTACCGGGCTGTTACCGCCATAATTGTGGCATTAAATTACCGTTTAAAATTACTGCGTGAAGTGGTGTGGTTACACTAGAGTTTACCTAGATATGTCAATAAATTAGGCGGTAAAAATATCATTTTTCAAGATGGAGGTTGAGGCTACAGCTGTTATATTTATTTAGATGGTTTCGGTCTTTTTTCTTCTTCAAATCATCATTGTACACTGCGATTTTTATCGGGGTATACCCGACTGAAAGCTCATAAAAAGATACGGTTCGCATTGGAATAATTCCAAAACTCAAGCTTTTTTCGTTTGACCACTCCATGTCGGTCGATACGTGCGTCGCCGTTGAGTTCATGCTGCACACTGGTCAAACAGTAGTGTGGCCACAAACGCATTATTTACCGCGGTAATTCTCTTTGATGTGCGAAAAAAGACCGCCGCCGGAGCTATTGTCTACTGCTGCGGCTACACTACCTTACCGTCTACCGGGCTGTTACCGCAATAATTGTGGCATTAAATTACCGTTTAAATTACTGCGTGAAGTGGTGTGGTTACACTAGAGTTTACCTGGATATGTCAATAAATTAGGCGGTAAAAATATCATTTTTCAAGATGGCGGTTGAAGCTACAGCTGTTATATTTATTTAGATGGTTTCGGTCTTTTTTCTTCTTCAAATCATCATTGTACACCGCGATTTTTATCGGGGTATACCCGACCGAAAGCCCATAAAAAGATACGGTTCGCATTGGAATAATTCCAAAACTCAAGCTTTTTTCATTTGACCACTCCATGTCGGTCGATACGTGCGTCGTCGCCGTTGAGTTCATGTTGCACACTGGACAAACGGTAGTGTGACCACAAACGCATTAATTACTGCGGTAAATCTCTTTGATGTGCGAAAAAAGACCGCCGCCGGAGCTATTGTCTACCGTCATTTGCCATATTGATTGGCATTGTAAAATTATGGCCATAAATCGTGGTTACACCTAGGCGTTGTTGAAATTATGGCAATAATTATTGGCATATCACGGTACTGTAGCCGCAGCATTATAAGAGTATTTAAAAATAGTGTGGAAAACAAAATTGTATTAAGTATTATAGATTTTGTTTTCCACACACGAAATTGTATTATTATAGATGTAATACACATCTGTAATAATACAGTATTGTTTTCCACGTAGTTTAGTACGTATGTAATTTTCTATGGCCAAAGGCGGATTCGTAGTCTTCGCCGCTCTAGGCCGTGTCTTGGCCGCTCTAGGCCGTGTCTTGGCCGCTCTTGATCGTATCGTGGCCGCCTTACGCCATATATTAGTTCTTTTTAGCTGACTATTTATTATTTATTATATAGTATCTTGGTTCTTATTTAACAGCTTCATACCTATTTACATAATTCTCATCCGCAAAACCGCCATGGTAGTCTGTAATTTGTAAGAATTATCTTTCGGTAATACCCTGGTCCGACCGGCCTTAACATTTGGCCGCCCTAGGCCGAGGCCTAGTTGGCCTTAAGGAAAATCCGCCATTGTCTATGGCCCAATTAACTAAAACCATAAGTCAACGACTACTTAAGCAGTACGACGTATCAGAGATCCTACCTACCGTTAACTTGAAGACGTCGGAAATTCCGAAAATCAAATCTTCGGCTCCTGAGCCACCGGTAAAACGATAAATCAGTAATTTAAACCGCAGTCCAATATTCGGAATGAAAAAAATCCGATGCGAATCGTCAGCCCCGTAAAATCAATTTTTGGAAATTGAACTTCGGTTAAAGGTAACCGTAGAGCTTCAGGGGCTTCCGGATAAGTTGAACGTTTCCGTTTAACTGAAATTCGATTATCGGAATTTAAAAAATAGATTTCAATCGTTACCAAGGTTTTGAAGGTGAATGAAACTTCAGTAACTAAAGAATATACCTATCCGGCCCGCCCGTAACACTTCTCATTAAATGCTCTCTTACACATCTGATCCGCACCATTTACGATGAAGTAAGCATTTGACCACCCAGCACTCCAATATCCTGATAAAGTGGAGCCAATGATTGCTCCGCCACCACTTTTAGGAATTTTCTTCATTTGCCGTAACTGATTCAGCACATGTAGTTAGTCATTACGTTGAATGATTCTAGATTTCTTATATATTATATATATTACGGCAAATGAATCGCTTTCAGAGCTTTCTTATTTGCTCGTTGTGTGACATAATATGTGGATCTGTCAACCAATCAAGGTCCATATTTTCGCACCTGACTTATGTGCCATCATTATCTCCCTATAGGGATGGTACAAGCTTATGACTTGAAGACATTTTCTTACATTTTTTTCCCAAATTAATACTTAAATAATATTTTCTTTTCTTTTATTTAAATATTTTGTTTTATTTCTTATTTGATTCTTTATAATAACAACAGTCTTTGACTCATCGGAACTACCTATTTTCTAAAATGCTAGATGAGATGTCTAAAAAAAAACCAAAATTACAATTAACAATTAGCACCAGAAATTTCGTTCTAACCATGCTATTTGTAAGATATTGTGTTTTCTAAAATCGAATCTATTGATCTATTCAGAGCCATTGAAAGATTTTTAATTTGCTAAAATTTATAAAAACATTTCTTGCAATTTCCGCAGACGATTCGTTTTCACAATACAAAATTGTGTTGGCGTCCCAGGGATGTTACGATCAATCCTCAATTCTAGATCTATTTCGAAACTGATGAGTATTTTGACGCATTGCTGATATCGCTTGCCATGGAATTGCAAACATCAAACATTAATTTCGTTGTGTGTTTGTTTTGGACGTATCGTCGTTCGACAGTTGCCCCCATTTCTTGTATTGTTGGTTCTGTTCTGCATTAGCTAAATAAACATGTCCATCAATTGAATATGATCACTTACAGATAACTTATGCTATCGTATGTACGCAAAAAAAAACTATTTTTACATTTCAATCCATACTCATAAAGTTCCTCACCACTACCTCTTCATCATTTGATTGCTACCTGTTAGTCTCAGAATTTTTCAACTTGGCCCATTTGGTTTTATTTGGTATTTCAACTTGGCCGATTGGTTTTATTTGATTTTTCAACTTGGCTGATTGGTTTACGAGGCCGTTCAAACACCATCTTCGAGGAAGGTAGTATATTTGAATTGGCTTTAGTATAAATACATTTTTCGATTTGATCATCTGAAATTTTTATTTTGAATAAATAGGTAATACAAAAAATAATATTTCCACGGCAACTTGGGGCAGGTCGGATAGTCACAAATCGATGGCATCGATGGCAGTGTGTAATTCGTCCAATATTTATTTATGTTTATGACTATCCGACCTGCCCCAAGTTGCCGTGGAAATATTATTTTTTGAGACTAGTCTCAAACTAAAAAAAAGTCTTGTGAGAGCGGACGGAAGTGGCCACACTATTGCTTATACTGTGGTTGTATTTTGTTTGTAACCTACCCATTTTTTTTTTTTTTTTTTTTTTTTTTATACTACGTAGGGTGGCAGACAAGCATACGGCCCGCCTGATGTGAAGCGGTTACCGTAGCCATATTAACGCTCGCAATATAAAATATCGCTCGCGCGCCGCCACCCCCGCTGCCATCGCAGCATCTTCCTTTCTGGTGACCTCACTCACTCGCAGGAACACAACAGCCCTCAAGGGAACCGTTATTTGGCTGCGGTATTCTGTGAGGTGGAGGTACATTCCCCAGTCGAGTAGCTTAAAATTACGCTCCCTACCTCTCTTTTCGCCAGAGCTTCGTTTGTCAGTCAGCAGGGTGCACCGCGTGCAGGTGAAGTTGGCTTTGGTTCAAAGATGTTGATGAACCACTTACACCCCATTTTGGAGTATATTCCTCAAGTTTGGTTTATAATGACGCCTGAGGTCTACGGTCCCTCGTCAATCTTGTCTTCAGTTCTGTTGTACTTTTAGTCTGTGAATCTTGAATCGTTTTGTTATCATTGTTAAACTTACAAAGTTTGTCTCTAAATCTTATAATATTTTTGTATTCAAAGAAAATATATTGTGTGTTCTAAACACCCTGAGACGTTATTGTACTTTTAAGATTTTCCATGTTTCCTGGGCAACTAAGTCTCTGAGCCGACTGTAAATTTTTTTGCGCAGGGGAGTATTTAACAGATATTCCCTTAAGGCATAAACAAGATTAATGCATAAAGATCCACAACTTTTCTTCTAAACTTGAGCAATTTGTGTAAACCAGCAATTGGCTGGCGGCATTTTAAGCGCAAAGTAATCGCGTTATCACCCATCTTTGGTCAACTATAAGTACTTTTTCTACTAATTATTACCCTGAGAATTAACTTTCTTCCGTCGAAAAATATAACTGTTTGAAGGGTTTTCCAACTTTTATGTGTTCCATGAGATTTAACAAAAACAGATTGAGTTTTAGAGGTGCTCGTTGGCGTTGTTACGCTCGTTAGTCTAATCGAAAGCGCAAGTTAAGCAACGTCGACCGTAGCCTGTCCATAGATGGGTTTATTTATTTCGAGTTCCTCCATGCTTCGGAGAGCGCACGTTAAGCAGTCGGTTTCGGCTGTTGTCATTAGTTGACAGTCGTTAAGCCAAGTTAGTGGCCATTAGGCGGCTTTAAAACACTGGCCTCCGCCAACCTTCAGTTGAGTGAGCGGCGTAGTGGAGTATACTCTAAATCCCTTCGATTGAGGGGAAGCCCGTATGCCAGCAGTGGGATGAATAAAAGTTGACGACGACGATAGATCGAGTTTTAGGTACAAACATGGTATGTTGTATTAGGACTATTATATTCACTATTATCTAACTTCTTATAGTTGTTATATTACGTACTTTATTATTCTTTAGCGTTAGAAATTTTGCCCTCGACGTTACTTTGGGAACTGTTTTGTTAGATGATTTATTATCGCTTCAATTTTTCGAATATTAGTTTTGTTTTAGGGGCGTGCCGCGTGAGTTTCTATTTCCCAATGGAAATTGAATTTTGCAATAAATAGAACCGCTGCCCAATATATAGACCCTTCGCAACCGAGTTCGCTTTTGCTGAAATAAAATAAAAACAGGAATTGAGGATATCAAACGTGTTGCTGATTGACGAGATTTCTCATTTCTCTAAAATCCTTTGATGTTAAAACTAGGCGAGATAAGGCATCTGCCTCTACATTATCACTTCCTTTGATATATTCAATAATATCCTATTCTTCTAGTTGAGAGTTTGCAGAAGGGTCTTTCAAGTTGAAGAAATAAACTAGAGAGCTGCGATCTGCCCCCTTACCACCAATTCTTATTGCGATTCAATAACTGAATAGAGTGCTTCTTCATACACATGAATAAGCGACTCTATTTCAAATTGAATAGAGTCGCTTATTCATTGGTATGAATAAGCATTCTATTCAGTTATTGAATCGCAATAAGAGTTGTTAGTAAGGGGGCAGTAATTATTTTGAAATTTGGCCGCCCACACTTTGGCCAGAAGCTTTTTTCTACTTGTCCAATACTGTCTTTATTTCTTATACATACTTACTTATTACATATATATTACCTCTACATCTTCAATATCTTGATCGTAATCTACTATGTTAGTATTAGTGGAAGAATCAGAATATATGTGTAGGTAGAAGTTTTAATATGAGTAGAAATGGAGAAAAAATATTTAAATCTATTAATTTCCTATGAAATGAAATGAAAAATATAACCGATTTGAAAATATTTAATTTTGTCGTTAGGAGAATTCTATTATCAAGACGAAAAAATGTTATTAAAAACAATGTTACTTACACTTTCTTATATTATTACCTATACCTCTACAATGCTATGTATGGCTAAGCGCCGCGCGCTCTCCGCGCCCTCTATCAAAAACGGTTAATCGTACAAAAAAATATTTTATACAAAATTTGTAGAGAATTTAATGTTCTGCAATTTTATAATAGATGCAATTCACATAAAAATTATAGGGAGCGAGATATTTGCTAAAAAACAGATTTTAGTACCTTTGATATCGTGCGACGCGGACACGACATTTTATGAGACTTTTTTGAATGCCAAAGGTTCATATAAGTTTACAGGTTTATTATCTCTCACTCCTTATATGTATAACTGGACTATAAGTTCGGATGGCTTCCCTTTCAGCATTGTCGATTTGGGTTTTTAAGGTTCAATTCTACACTTTTTCTATTCGCATCGCCTATTTATAATAATTTAATCTTGACATTAAATACACTTGACAATAAATGGCCGTGTGGTTTCCGGCAGACTAGAATAGAATCACTCCATCTCTTCCCGTGGATGTCGTACAAGGCGACTAAGGGAAATAAATACATTGTAAAACATCGATCAGGCCTCCCCAACCTGTGTGGCCAGCGTGGGGAGTGTAGGCCAAATCCTCCTTCTGTCTGGACCGGACGAGAGAGGGTCGTGCTCCTGTAGTGGAGACTAAAATGACCTGATGGTGAATGAATGACAATAAAACAATTATTATAATAGATTAGGTTTTAATGATATTAAAATAACTAATACACTGTACTTGTAAAATACCTAATATTTTTTATCCGCGTACAAATGGCCGTTGCGTGTGCACATAAGTCCCCATACGACAGTTTAGCAATACGGCATACGGCGCGCCTTTCGTCTCGCCGCACACGATGTTTATTCCGCTACATTGCGCTCCCTGCTGATGCCTCCGAGAACTACCAAGGTCCCTATAAAGCCAAACGAAGCATGAACTTTATCAATAACTAGCGGCCTGCCGCGACTTCGTCTGGATTGAACTATACTATGTATATGTCGCGGTCGGTTTGTATAATTCGTCGTATTCCAAAACGGCGAGCCGTTTTAAAAACAGCCGTTTTGTATTGGGTCAACGGTAAGCCGGATTGCATTACGGCTGAATGATAGTCCACCGCATTGTATACAACGCTTTGTGTTCATCAACACGGTTAGCCGTAATGTATTAGGGCGGCTCGATAGCCGCCTCTTTGGCAGTATTTTTATAAACCTTATACCTATCTGGAATAATGCACATTTGAAATGGAGAAATATTTTTATTATGGTCCAATTGTTCCGCAGGTCACATTCTACATAAAATGTCTTCTCATTAAGAACTCACAAAATCGCACCGTCTCATTGGATATTATTAACAATTAAATAAGCCAAGCTGTCATATTTTAAATAAAGTTAAAAAAAGGCTGCAATCGACATAAAAGTATTCAGGACTCTTACGGTTTTACTATTCAGCCTGAAACGGAGAGCTAGCGGAATACTAAACAGTTACAATACAACGGGCAAAAAATGCCGAAAGAATGACGCTTCTATGACGGCCATTTTTAATTTTTATTTTTATTACTAGCTGACGCGGCAAACCTTGTTCTGCCACATAAATTATTCCCAGCGGTATGAAATATACTTTACGACAACATGAATTCGATCAAACAGCACACCATGTTCTCTGGGAGTTCTTTGGCAGCGGGAGCGGGATGCATGTCGCATCCGGGGTAGTATCATTGTATACTATTCTGACTTGGTAGCAACAAGGGAGAATTACCAAACGTTCAGACGATTTCGCAATTCATATTATTGTGATTTGTAACGACTCAATGTTTTTAGGTCCCCAATAGTGTTTGATACTTAAAATCCGTGGTGCACGGCAGTTGAGCTTCAGTTGACTAGCCTTTTAGCTTTAGGCTTTTAATGCCTTATTTGCCATGTAGCTGTCTCTCACATTGCCAAGAAGGGAAGTCAAATTTAAAAAGCTTCCTACTCCTAGTAATTTCTTCTGATTAAATTCGGTGTTAGTTCCAAGGCAGCCGTAGTTTTACCCCTGGAACTGCACTGGACTTTATTGTTCATTGCCGTTTTTGGTGGTCGCCGCTGTTAATCCTGGCTACACAGGAGATACAGTGGTGGGAATATGTGGTGGGCCCCCGTCCCGATTTACAACAATTCTCATACTAAATATGCATAAAAATCGGTCGAGTCGTTTTGTACAGTGAGGCCATAAACACATGTCACGTGAGATTTATTTACAATAGATTATAGCAATTATAGTATGTTGTATGTAAGTAGCACAGATGAAATAAGAATTTTTTGAAGCACATGCACACACTCTACACCACAGACGTGGCGAATGACCGACAGAAAACGGAGCCTAGCTAGGCCCTTAGGCACATTTAGGCACGAAACTTTAAAAAACGTTTGTACAGTGGGCGTCTAGTCATATAATTCTACATTACATTACTATAATGTTATCTTAGAGAGACCCTCATGGATTTATTGTGTTCTCTTAATCCTTTAGTGCAGCGGTTCCCAATTAGTTTTTTTACGTACCACTTCAAGAAAGACCTCAAACTTGCGTATCCCTTATTGCAGGAACGTTAAATAAAAAATGAAATCAGGTGTATTTTATATTTATTATCATCAAAAGATGCATACGTTTGGCTAACCTACTGATCATTTAATTAAATTGAATAGTTCTTAGCAATTGTTATTGCGTTATTGTTTTTTGAGGATTTAATTGCTGCGCGTACCCCTTGATGCAATCTCGCATACCCCTGGGGGTACGTGTACCACTAATTGGGAAACACTGCTTTAGTCACTCTCTTTGTTGACTGTCTGGAGACATGTTCCATGTACTTCAGTATGCCGCTTAGTGGGAAGAGCCTGTAGTCCTCCAGGTGCATACCCATGCCTTTCATTCGTTTGCGCGAAACCGATGGGTAAAAATAAACATAATTACGTGGAACAGTACAAGTGCTTTATTATAACATTATGATAATGTTCCACGAAGTGCCAAAAAGCAATAGTATCAACATTACATTATTTTTTTCATAACCTTCCTAAGCTTACCAGTAAAAGCAACTAACGCTTTAATCTTGAATTTCATGTTTTTTAATTCTCATCTCATGTAACATTCAACAGATAATAAAAATAGATCTGAAGATTCTCCTTCAGCCACTTTTTTCAAGAAACACATTAATCTAACAAGTTTTTGTAATTATCATAAATATTATCTTACTAATATCTATTCCATCACCAATTAAATAAATAATTATAATTACTGGACTAAGTACATACGGCCATCTAGTGCCAAACTAAGCAAAGCTTGTACTATGGGTACTACATAACTGATATAAACTTAAATACTTTTTTTTTGTAAATAAATACATAATTGTAATACATAGAAAACACACACAAATATTTGTCTTGTGCGGGAATCGAACCCGCGACCTCGGAGTCAAAGCTCGTCAATACTTACCTACATAGTTTATACCAGAAAGTTGTCTTTATATTTTGTGTTAATTAAAGCCGCATCAACCGCATTTTCACTTCTGTTTACCCACGCAAACAGAGATATTCTCGGTTAATGCCCATATTATTCCAAACGGAGCCGGAACCAACCGATGTTGACTTTTTAATTATTATTATAGTAGGTATCCATTTCCTTTTTTTTATACTACGGCCCGCTTGATGTGAAGCGGTTACCGTAGCCATATTAACGCTCGCAACATAAAAAATCGCTCGCGCGCCCCGTTCCCCTGCTGCCAACGCAGAATCTCCTTCCTTTCTGGTGACCTCACTCATTCGCAGGAACACAACAACCCTCAAGGGAATTTTTATTTGGCTGCGGTATTCAGCTTACAGTTATGCTTCCTACCTCTCTTTTCGCCAGAGCTTCGTTGGTCAGTCAGCAGGTTGCACCACGTGACGGTGAAGTTGGCTTTGGTTCAAAGATGTTTATGAACCACTTACACCCCAGCTTCTTCTGCAATATCCCGTTTATGGATCTCACCGAACGAGATTTTGTAGAAATAAATAAATATTTCGGGACAATTTATCCAATATAGTCCCAAATTATGCGCAAAGCTTGTACTATGGCTACTATACAACTGTATATGTACTTAAATACATTTTTTTTTTGTAAATATATACTTATAATAATACATAGGAAACACCCAGACCGAGATAAGCAGACATGTTCATGCACACAAATGTTTGTCTTGTACGGGGACCGAACCCACGAACTCTCCATTGCTAGTTTTAATTCGCCCACCGGGCCCGTCATAACAGCCTTATTTATATATATTTGAGGTTTGTGTCGAAAAAAAATTGTGATCGATCATGTTCTTGAGGAATGATCATCAAATACATTTTCCAGGAATATTTATTATTTATTTCTTATGTAATGATCGAAGACATATCCTGCATCCGTCATACGAGCTATGCTTAGTTTACTCGTATCTTGAAAGTCCACAAAATGAAGTATTTCGTGTATTAGAAATTGCATTTTCTCCTTTGCTAACATCCATGCCTCCCGGTTGCCGTCTGGCCAGCGTGGGGAGTGTCGGCCAAATCCTTCTGTCTGGGACGGAACGAGAGGGTCGTGCTCCTGTAGTGGAGACTAAAATGACCTGATGATGATGATGAACATCCATCCGTGAGGACGGAGGGCAATGCGGTCCCACGCTAGGGTGAGCACGGCCCGATCAGGGTCAACAGGTGAGGGGTGACGGAATCAGCGAAAGGTATAACAGCATTATCGAGCCATGTTTGGATGGATCAATTCGCTTTGTGTGTAAAGTGTGTAGCAAAACTGTTTATTACATTTGTACGAGCTCTATCGCGCCCAGGTATTTTTCCGAGAATAATGACTTTGGGTACATAGTAGTCTAGACGATACATGATTGAATTTGTAGGATAGAACGGTCGAATTTACTCTAGCGATAGTGCGTTAGGATTTATTCTAGTGGTTAATTTAGCTATGTATTTATATACAATTTTATATTATTTATGTATAATTTGTCCAGACACACAGCCATCTAATCCCAAACTAAACAAAGCTTGTACTAAGGGTACTAGATAACCTGATATAATACTTAAATACATTTTCTATATTAGAATACTTTAATTAATACATTAACATTTTCATGCATACAAATATTTGTCTTGTGCGGGGATCAAACCCGCGACTTTGGCGTCAAAGTGGTCATTGCTAACCATTCGACCACCGAACTCCTATATATAAAATCATCAGAAACCGCCAACGTATTGGTGGAACGTCTGTTATGTTTTAGCACATTCTGATTCGTCGTATCAGTGAGTTTTAATTATTTATTTTAATATTATTATTTAATTGGCACGTTTGATGCGTTATGAAATATCATGAACAGTCGCTCTTTCATTCGATCTGTATGGTGGTCATTTCAATTAGCCTTAATTTAAATTATCGCCACATCAGCTGTGCGTTCACCTCCCGACAATCCGACGTCACACTTCTGAGTGCTTACTGCGAGTTTTATGTTCGCGTACCAACATGTCAACTTAAACAAACCGACCAAATAGAGAAGAAGTCTCATGTTGTGAATTTATAAGACGCGTGTTACATACCAAAGTTATTTGGCTTACTTGCTCACAATTTGAAGTTAGCAACCCGGTTGCAACCAAAAAACTCGCACTTAAGCATTCATGTACCTACTTAAATTTGTTATCTTATTTGTGAATTGTAAGTACATAAAGACACAATCTTTAAAACTACTAAGCTCTCTGCTGATGGTTTGTCACTCGCTGGTAATGCTGGTATTAAATTTCATGAAAGACATATCAGTAGAAGAGCCTCGCCTTTTGTTCCGTCTAAAATTAACGGAAATGTGAATTCCGACCCCGGCCCTGAAATCCTCAAAGGACGATATTTAATTTAGGACTGTCTCTGTTAACAACAGGGGAAATATTCCCGAGTAATTACAGTTATAATTATAATGGTATGCCATTGCTAACGTCGTTAATTTATACAAATAGGGATATGATAGGGCATAATATTTGCTCTGTCTTCGTAGTAAACACATACAATGTTTGGCATAGTGATTGTGAGACATATTGTCGTAATGGCGATGTGGCATTATATCATCGACGTTCATCGCAGACCCTCATTTATATTTTATTTGTTTAATCTGCGGATGTATCGACTACGTGCCTCTTTTAGATGGTTTCTAGTGACAACACTTATTCATTCACAATTCACAGACACGTACATACCTCAGTATCTTGCTAAACAGTTTGTGCAAAGATTTCAATCTCACATGTTTAATTTATATTGTCTTTGTGACTTCATTGCTTAAACAGTGTTTTTCGTATGCCTTTCTCTCCTCCAATCCATTTAAAAGGGAGTATAAGTAAAGAAAGAGGTGATAGGTACCCCCCAGTGACAAAAATCTTAATTTTAGCATTTGTCTTCCCCAGTCCAATTTATTTTTTTGTCTTGTCTCCAGTTTTCCTTATCTTTCACTTACAGTATTTATTGTTTTCTGTCCGTTTATGACACTTTATTTCTTTTTCATTCCAATATTTTTTGCGGTGATTACATATTTTATTTAAGTCTTCTATATTACCTTATTTTTTTTAATATTTGTATTTATTTATTTTAAAATTGTTCACATCTAGATATTTATTTCAATATGTCTAAAAACTTTACAATATATATGGTATGGCTTAAGCTATCTTCACACCTATCTTTAGCCGGCCAAACTTAAGTGTAGCCGTAGCCTCTTGGCTAAAAATGTAAAAGCAATATAATGAACGATTTATCGACATAATTGGGTTAGATTATGCTTGTGGTCACCAAAAGCCCATCGAGCGAAGCGAACGAGGCTCGACTTGCTATTGCTTTTATAAATTGTGTGGGTTTTATAAACCTCACCTCTCTTTCTCCAAAAACAAGTAATCACAAACACAACCTAACCCAACCATGTCGACTAACTGTCCTCTATGTATTTCGATTATGGTATAATATAAACTAAATATTTTTAGCCTGTGCGTTTCGGCTAATCTGCACATTAGCCGGCTACAGTTAAGTTTACTCGTATGTTCACACCTCACATCTTTTATCTTTACATCACATAACATATACATATGTTGCAGGTCCTTAAGATCAAATAAGGATTTCTTGTATATAAATATAATATACGTCGGGAATACAAACGGCCCTAATGATTGCGACGAAAAATTTGGGGCAGTTATTTTGGGTCTTGAAATCTATCTGTCAGATACTCCACTCTGATACTTTTCTGATACAGGTGTCTCACACAAAAGAAGCAGCCCACCCTTCACACTCACACTCACTTACACAATATGTAATTTGTGAAAGAAATACATTTTTTTCGCACTTTGTAACTCAAGATAGCTCAAGAGCAGATAGAATTCCTCTTTATTTATACAAATTTTGACCCTTCCAATGACTCCAGTAAAGCTCAGTGTCTCTAGTATTTAGCTACAAATGTTATTTTTGGACTATTGTTCAAAATTCCTTAGTGCTCTTCTACGTCTTAAAGGAAATTTGTTTTTTAAGTTTCATATAATAACTTCAGCAACTTCTGTCCAAGAGTAGGTGTTAATGTTACATATATGTATATGGAACGTTCGTCTAAACTTTACGTAATTTTCTTCAGGGGTCTCTGCTTGGTCATGATCAATCATAACATGTCCTTATATTTTTCTATGTCAATTAAAAAGTTTATTATTTGTCCGTTGCATTTTATCGTCTTGATCACTTATAAACTTAAATTTTTCTTGTTAAAGATAAGTCGTAAGTTAAAACGAATCGTCTTAATTGGTTGCCGAAATTATGTTTTACTCAGCGTCAGGGTAAATAACGACTCAATGTTTGTATTCAATGTTCCGTGGTCCGTAATTAAGATTCGTAACAGGATTAATTAATTATTTTCTAAGAATGGTGAAATGGATCGAATAGCGTTAGGTTATTTGCTTTTATTTGATTTATCGACATTGCTGACGTCCACTCGGCTGCTCCTTTTACGACTGAAAAGAGTATAAATTTCCGTATCGCGTGGCTAGGAAATGGATTCATAGGCGCGGCAGACTAGTATAATAGCCCATTAGGGGTTCGCCAAACGCGTCAATACAAACTACCAATTGACGTTATTAGGTCGCCATTATATAACAGTCAGAACGGAGATAGCCGTATCGTGTTATCTGAGATTTAAATCATTTACCTTTCGTGCTATTTTCGTATTTGTAATCTTACAAATTGTAAAAGTTAGATTACCTTTTGTTTCCTTTCTAATTGAAATTCAATGAAAGGCAGCCGTATAAGGAACGAAATATCAAATTTACCTACATCAAAAGGCCGAATTTGAAGATTTGTTTGCGACATATAATCTAAATTGCGTATTCACGGTAATATGAAACTGAATACTTGTACAAAACAAAAAATAACGTGTACCATGTTACGTACGAGTACAAGTTGACAGATTCGAAGATGTATTCTGCTCCAATCAACGTAAATACCCAGGTACATACTTTGATGGATATTCAACAATAATATATTGAAGTATGTATTTGATTAGATTAGGTAGGTACATACAATACAAGGTTTCCGCGGTTTCGCTCGCATGTATTTTGTGCAAACATGGTTTCTGATTGTCTTTTCTATTCTTCATCTCTGCTATTACATCCTATAATTATCTCTTGTCTTTCATACCCTCTAATTTCTTCTCTAATTCACCTTATGTCTAAATTTCGCATCCAGTTTCAGTGCTTTCAGCTATGAATTAGGAACAGTTTTTGCCTATCTCCTCTTTTTCCCCGATATCCTAGCGCCATGCTGATTGAATTTATTATTGTTACTTTTTATTTTCTTCTTCATTTCCCCCTCTCCCCTTTTGCCTCACCGCCAAATTTAGACATTTGCTTTTATGTTAACTTTAACCTATTTTACCTAACTTTTTAAGGGAGAAAGTGGGATAACGGTAAACAGTGTGGCTTCTTCAGAGCACTCACCATGGTAGAGGCGATAAACTGCACTTCGCTTTGGTTTAATTATCTATTAATTTAATTTCGGGGTGTCAGTGGTTCATCAACATCTTTGAACCAAAGTCAACTTCACCTGCACGCGGTGCACCCTGCTGACTGACAAACGAAGCTCTGGCTGGCTGACTGGGGAATGTACCTCCACCTCACAGAATACCGCAGCCAAATAACAATTCCCTTGAGGGTTGTTGTGTTCCTGCGAGTGAGTGAGGTCACCAGAAAGAAAGGAGATGCTGCGTTGGCAGCAGGGGTGGCGGCGCGCGAGCGATATTTTATGTTGCGAGCGTTAATATGGCTACGGTAACCGCTTCACATGTATGTATTTACAAAAAAAAATGTATTTAAATATAGTATCAGTTATCTAGTATCCATAGGACAAGCTTTGCTTAGTTTGGGACTAGATGACCATGTGTAATTTGTCCAGGAATATTTATATATTATTTATTTCTGGAAATTTTTACGGAAAATTCGCGTACGAAGTCGCGGGCTCAAGCTAGTAGATTATAAATATCAAAAAGTCTTTGATAATTATTTGTGTTATGAAATTATACCACGAAAAACCCATAAATCTCTCAATTTCTACTTCCAATCGGGTACTCAATAGCACATCCTCAACAGGAGAGCCCATAAGACACTCATGGCTTTGAGGTGCTCATCAATCCATGTACAGCAAGGGCAATCGAAGCCGGCCTTAAATCACGAGGTCTTTGTGCAGGTATACTGTTTGATTTAATATTATGGCCATGTGCGCACATTACACGACGATCGCCCATCAATTGTGCGTTAATTTGCAGTAAATGCGCCTTAAGCCGCTGTCCTAGTGGATCTGATTACTAGGAGATGATTTGTGCTCATATAGTGCTTGGGTAGTGTGTGCATATTAGTTAAAACAATACTTATTCGCATTTTAACTAGCTGTTTTTGGGGTTCCGTACCTCAAAAGGAAAAACGGAACCCTTATAAGATCACTTTGTTGTCCGTCTGTCTGTCCGTCTGTCTGTCTGTCAAGAATTTCTATGTCGAGAATGCGTGGAGGTATCAAGCTGAAATTTGAACTGTATACTCAGGTCTACGGTCCCATGAAGTTGTAAAAAAATCAAACTGCTAAGTTTACGTAGAAAAAAGTTACGGCCGTTTATTCAGCAAAAAACGCATATTTCGACACACTCAAGGGAATCAAAACCTATAGGGTACTTCCCGTTGACAAATTTGGCAAGTAACATCGTTATAGACTACAAGTACAGGAATAAATCTTAAAACTATACATTTGTACATAGATCTTAAAAAATAGGGGTCTATATTTTATATAGGGTGTCGAAATTTCAAATTGAAACTACTAGTTCAAATGGGGTATCATATCAAAAGGCTTGATGTATACATTGCAAAATATATTTTATTAAATTTTTTCGACGCATTATTTCTTATTTATAATGAAAAATATAAAATTTAATAATGATACTACGTACCTACGGAACCCTCGGTGGGCGAGTCCGACTCGCTCTTGTCCGGTTTTTTTTTAAACAACGTCAGGTGGCAGATAAGTATACGGCCTGTCTGATGTGAAGCGGTTACCATAGCTGTAATAACGCTAGCAACATGAAATATCGCCGCTGCCACAAAGGAACGAGTTGCATTGGCATGCAGCAACTCGTTGCTTTCTGGTGACCTCACTCACTCGCAGGAACACAACAACCCTCTAGGGAATTGTTATTTGGCTGCGGTATTCTGTGAGGTGGAGGTACTTCCCCAGTCGGGCAGCTTACAAAATACGCTCGCCTTACCTCACTTTCGCTAGGACATCTTTAGCCACTCAGCATGGTACACCACGTGCAGGTCAGGTTGGCTTTGGCTCAAAGATGGTGGTGAGCCACATATAAAGATAGTGCTTTTTCTTTTTCTTAGAACGTAAGAATTCTCCTATATATAGGAGAATTCTTACGTTCTAAAAAAATTTTGTTATGTCTTATAAAGTACTATATATATATATATATATATATATATATATATATATATATATATATATATATATATATATATATATATAAACACCTCTTTGCACACTAAGTTGATCCCGCCACCACCCCGTACATTGCCGACTCCACCTTTTGCACCGAATAACTTGAATCCAGTTGCGTATTTCTTGGGCGAAATGGCAACGTCGCATTCTATTATGCGCTGTTGCCAAATGTATTCGTCGATAGTACATTATACTCCATACATATTTTTTCAACAATTTCATGCAATAGTCGATCCGTAACGACGAAATTTTTTAAATGCACGAAGACTTTTTGGCTCTGTATATATTTCAAAAATCAATTACTTGTGTTGATCAATATATATACTCGTCATCATCATCATCATCAGGTCCATTTTAGTCTCCACTACAGGAGCACGACCCTCTCTCGTCCGTCCTTAACGGAAGGAGGATTTGACCTGCTGCCTGCACTCCCCACGCTGGCCAGACGGGTTGGGGAGGCTTATAATAATATACTCGTACTTCCAGTAATACTTGTTTTGATCCGAATAGGTACCGATACCGTAACGGTCGATCAATTATGAATATATTATACCTAATCTAGATATTTAATATTCGCAATGCTCCATACATTGTAAGTTTAGAGGTGTAAGTGGTTCATCAACATCTTTGAACCAAAGCCAACTTCACCTGCACGCGGTGCACCCTGCTGACTGACAAACGAAGCTCTGGCGAAAAGAGAGGTAGGGAGCGTAATTGTAAGCTACCCGACTGGTGAATGTACCTCCACCTCACAGAATACCGCAGCCAAATAACGGTTCCCTTGAGGGCAGTTGTGTTCCTGCGAGCGAGTGAGGTCACCAGAAATATGGCTACGTAACCGCTTCACATCAGGCGGGCCGTATGCTTGTCTGCCACGACGTAGTATAAAAAAAAAGATCCGCCTCGGGTGTAACGGTGGAGGTGCGGTGGTAGCACCTTACACCGCACCTCGCGCCCTTTGGTTTTCCCAGGACATTGAGTATGGGGTTTTTCAAGAAAGGCGTGAAGGAGTTTTTACAGTTGCAACGTATGAGTGATGCCTCTGTTGTCGTTGAGTTCATAGGCTGCGATGACTGCATACATTTTTGCCGCGCGGCAGAAAGAGATGTTACTTCCTTTCCTACGCCGCGCCGGTGGTCTTCTCTCCCTCCGCCTTACGAATTTTCCATCAATTCACGTGTCCTGATGCGAGTTTAACATATTTTCCAAATAGCGGGGTTGAGTTGGGGGTCGAGTTGGGGGTCGTGTTGGGGACCGAGTTGGGGGTCTAGTTGGGGGTCGAATTGTGAGTCGAGTTGGGGGTCGAGTTGGCGGTCGAGTTAGGGATCGAGTTGGAGGTCGTGTTGGGGATCGAGTTGAGGGTCGAGATGGGGGGTCGAATTGTGAGTCGAGTTGGGGGTCGAGTTGGGGGTCGAGTTGGAGATCGAGTTGGGGGTCGAGTTGGGGATCGAGTTGGAGATCGAGTTGGGGGTCGAGTTGGGGGTCGAATTGTGAGTCGAGTTGGGGGTCGAATTGGCGGTCGAGTTAGGGATCGAGTTGGGGGTCGAGTTGGGGGTCGAGTTGGGGGTCGTGTTGAGGATCGAGTTGGGGGTCGAATTGTGAGTCGAGTTGGGGGTCGAGTTGGGGATCGAGTTGGGGGTCGAGTTAGGGGTCGAGTTGGGGGTCGTGTAGGGGATCGAGTTGGGGATCAAATTGGGGATCGAGTTGGATGTCGAGGTGGGGGTCGAGTTGGGGGTCGCGTTGGGGGTCGTGTTGGATGTCGAGTTCTGAGTCGAGTTGGGGGTCGAGTTGGGGGTCGTGTTGGGGGTCGAGTTGGGGATCGAGTTGGGAGTCGAGTTGGGGGTCGAATGGGTGTTCGAGTTAGATGTCGAGGTGGGGGTCGAGTTAGGGTCGAGTTGGGAGTCGTGTTGGGTGTCGAATTATAAGTCGAGTTGGGGGTCGAGTTGGGGGTCGAGTTGGGCTTCGAGTTGGGGGTCGTGTTGGGGGTCGAGCTGGGGGTTGAGTTGCGGATCGAGTTGGGGGTCGAATTGGGGTTCGAGTTGGATGTCGAGGTGGGAGTCGAGTTGGGGGTCGTGTTGGATGTCGAGTTCTGAGTCGAGTTGGGGGTCTAGTTGGGGATCGAGTTGAGAGTCGAGTTGGGGGTCGAGTTGGCGGTCGAGTTAGGGATCGAGTTGGAGGTCGAGTTGGGGGTCGAGTTGGAGTTCGAGTTGGGGGTCGTGTTGCGGATCGAGTTGAGGGTCGAGATGGGGGTCGAATTGTGAGTCGAGTTGGGGGTCGAGTTGGGGGTCGAGTTGGAGATCGAATTGTGAGTCCAGTTGGGGGTCGAATTGGCGGTCGAGTTAGGGATCGAGTTGGGGGTCGAGTTGGGGGTCGAGTTGGGGGTCGTGTTGGGGATCGAGTTGAGGGTCGAATTGTGAGTCGAGTTGGGGGTCGAGTTGGGGGTCAAATTGGGGATCGAGTTGGATGTCGAGGTGGGGGTCGAGTTGGGGGTCGCGTTGGAGGTCGTGTTAGATGTCGAGTTCTGAGTCGAGTTGGGGGTCGAGTTGGGGGTCGAGTTGGGGATCGAGTTGGGAGTCGAATTGGGGGTCGAATGGGTGTTCGAGTTGGATGTCGAGGTGGGGGTCGAGTTAGGGTCGAGTTGGGAGTCGTGTTGGGTGTCGAGTTATGAGTCGAGTTGGGGGTCGAGTTGGGGGTCGAGTTGGGGGTCGAGTTGGGCTTTGAGTTGGGGGTCGTGTTGGGGGTCGAGCTGGGGGTCGAGTTGCGGATCGAGTTGGGGGTCGAATTGGGGTTCGAGTTGGATGTCGAGGTGGGAGTCGAGTTGGGGGTCGTGTTGGATGTCGAGTTCTGAGTCGAGTTGGGGGGTCGAGTTGGGGATCGAGTTGAGGGTCGAGTTGGGGGTTGAGTTCAGTTGAGTTGGGGGTTGAGTTGAGTTGAGTTAATAAGCATGGACGAGCACGGACCAGCACGAGCGAGCACGGACGAGCACGGACGAGCATGGACGAGCAAACGAGTTAAATAAAGAAACGTGTGGCACTCGGGGACTGCCGCGGTAAAGCTATTGCATAGCATTTGTTATCAACTTATTTTTTCATTTTTCTTCAAATCTTTCTGACGTTGATAATATGCCCTGACGTTCATAATTTCTTTCTTTTTAGCTCTTTAAGTTTTTCTTCTTTATAAAACGTAAAGAGCTAGGTATAAATAATAGGTATAAATAATTAGGTATAAATAGTGTAAAACTCAACTCAAAACTGAACTCAAAACTCAACTCAAATCTGAACACAAAACTCAACTCAAAACTAAATTCAAAACTCAACTCAAAACAACCTAAAACTGAACTCAAAACTCGACTCAAAACTGAACTCAAAACTCAACTCAACACAAAACTCAACTCAAAACAACTGAAAACTGAACTCAAAACTCGACTCAAAATTGAACTCAAAACTCAACTCAACACTCAACTTCACTCAACACTCAACTCAACTCAACACTCAACTCCACTCAACACTCAACTCAACTTAAAACTCAACTCACCTCAAAACTCAACTCATAACTGAACTTAAACTCAACTCAATACTCAGCTCAAAACTCACCTCAAAACTCACAACAAAACTCAGCTCAAAACTCAGCTCAAAACTGAACTCAAAACTCAACGCAAAACTACTCAATACTCAACTCAAAACGCGAATCAACTCATAACTCAACTGAAAACTCGAATCAACTAAAAACTCAACGCAAAACTCACCTCAAAACTCAACTCAAAACTCGAATCAACTTAAAACTCAACTCAAAACCCAACTCACCTCAAAACTCAACTCTAAACTCAGCTCAAAACTGTGCAGGACAACGATTACTAATAGATATTATGTATAGATAACGGTTATACGTAGTTATAAGTTTATAAAATTATAAGATAGTTCGTAAGAAATAGTAAGAATCACTTTTTATTATGAAAATTTGAAAGTCGTATAACTTTGCTTGTAATAGATCCTTAAGTGTAATTATTGTTTTGGTTAATAGATGATAATGTATATTTTATGTGTTTAACATTAGATTGTAAGTTTTAAACCAATAAAGGATAGAAATTGACGTTTTTCAATATCCCGCTAGGGTGCCCTGAAGAGGCGTTACCGCGACGTAAGCACTTTGCACTAAAATGCTTATAACTTTGTAAATAATGATCGTATTTAGATAATTCTTGTTATAATAAGTTAGTTATATAAGCCCTCGTTATAGAAAAATAGATTGTACAATATTTGTAAAACTTTCGAATGTCAGGACATGCCGATAGGAAGAGATAGCAAATTTTAGAAAGAGATAGAGATAGAGTCGATTATAAATAATTCAATCGCTCTGATTGGTCAACCCTTTTCGCGACCTTATAGATTGACCTACTTTTAATTTCATTTTATTAATCGGAGCATGTCCTACGTTCGTCAGTTCCAGTTCCAGCTCCAGTTGAAGACGACGGGCAAACAAGAAAAATACTCAAGCGCTCCTGAATAAGAAAATAGAAGAAAGAAAACACTGAAGCGCTCCTGAGTAGAAAATAGTTACTCTGTAAGAAGACTTGTGGCAAATAAATCCACGCTGTGTACCTAGTGATTTGGCATCGGATTTTTACTCGATCACACTCTCTCCAACAATCCCAGCATCTCGCACATCGAGTGGTCCTTCGAGCCGGATCTTTTGGGGAGAGATCATCGAGTAATTTCCAAGATGCCTGTTACCAGGTCACAGCATGGTGGAAAACCACGAGGATCCACACCATCGGGAACAACGGCTACAGGGTCATCTGCAGAGAAGACTACGTCGTCTGAAGCCACCACCGCGACGGAGTCTACAGTCACCGGCGCCACATCCGCCACGACCGAGCAGACATCATCGCCACGGGCTGCCACAGCCAACGAGTCCAGCGCCGTGCGGCCAGTCATGCAACAGGCCGCCCTGGATTCACACGCGCCGCGTCTTGAGCAACCTGCCGTTCCGCAGGCTGCCACCGAACCTTTCGCGCCGCGTCCAGAGCAGCCCACCGCGCCGCCTGCTGCCACCGGTCATCACTTCCGTGCGCCTTCAGCCGTGCCGTCGCGTGTCAAGAGCTCAAGCCATAAGTCTGCGAAAACCCGTCGTCTTGCCGAAGCCCTTCATGAACTCGCCAAAGCGAAGCTGGAACTCGCCAAAGCTCGTATAGCAGAAATAGAAGCACAATCAAGTGATGAAGAAGACGCAGCATCTGCAGTCGACAGCGAGGGAGGAGAAAAACGCGTCCGCACGTGGCTACAGACCAGCCACCTTGCCATCACAGAGGGACAGCATGAACCAGAACCAGAGGCGACTATTGAACCGGCTCCAGTGATCACTGCCGCATCCTGGAGCACCCCAGCGCCAACACCGGCGGGAGTCACCGCCGCACTCCCGTCGGCTCCGCGTCTCTCCGTGAACGAACACGCCGCAATACTGATGCCGCCTCCTCCGCCGCCAGCAGGAAGATCTACGCCTGCACCTACACCGAACCAGACAGCGATGCAGCCCTACAGGCCAACGGACACAGCCGCTCCGTGGCCACCGATCTCCAGCGCACCGCCTGTCAATGTGGCACCGAACTTTGCGACGACGCAGCAACTCCAGCCAGCAGCCTTTGCAGCTCCCTGGCACTTGAACTTCTACGCTCCGTCGTCTGCCTTGCCACCAACGAACATGACGCAGCCGTCACAGCCAGCAGCCATCGCAGCGCCCTGGCATCCGAACTACAACGCTGCGTCACCAGTGAACATCGCAGCGACGTCACAGCCGCAAGCAAGCACAGCAGCTTCTTGGCAGCCGAACAGCTTCACGCCGCATGCAACCGCGCCTACTCAAGAACAAGAACGGCGAACCGAGTTGCAAGAACTAACAGCAGCCATCTCACAAGCCGTCCTATCAGCCCGACACACAGGATCAAGAACGCACGAACTACCGAACTTCAATGGAGCGTATCAAGATTACTTGACGTTCAAAGCAGCGTACTACGAGTCGGCCCATCAATATTCAACAACGGACAACTTGTCGAGACTACGAAGAAGTTTAAAGGGAGCTGCAAAAGAAGCCGTACAAGGATTATTTATAGCGAACGCAGACGCAAACTGCATTATGAAGACGTTAGAAACAAGATTCGGGAGGCCAGACTCAATAGCAATGGCAGAAATGGATCGACTACGAGCATTGCCACGCCTCACCGACTCACCACGAGATATCTGCACTTTCGCAACGAAAGTCGAAAACATCGTTGCAACAATGCAAGCCCTCAACTGTGTGTATTATCTGTACAACCCCGAAGTCTCGAAGAATATAGTTGAGAAATTGACTCCAACAATGAAGAGGCAGTGGTATGAATATGCAGCCACCCAACCGAGAGAAGAGCCCGACCTGTTGAAGTTTAGCCGTTTCATAAGAAGAGAAGCGGAAATATGCAGCCCGTATGCACCGCCAGAGAACATAGGAGGATCAACAGACAGTTATGAAACTCGCCGTCGTCATCGAGTAAACAATATGCAGAATCAACAGTGGCAGCCGAAATGTAACCTGTGTGATCGCCAAGGACACGCCACAGCTGACTGCTACAAATTCAAGAACGCAACAGTGCACGACCGTTGGGATATGGCGAAGAAACACCGACTTTGCTTCCGATGTTTGCGATATAGGAAAAGTACACATAGCTGCCGTCCCAAGAGATGCGAAGTAAACGACTGCAAGCACTACCACCACCGAATGCTTCATTCACAGAAGGAAGACCTGAAGACCGAAGTCGAAGAGAAGATCAACTCAGCATGGGCGCCGCAACCAGCCTCGTATTTGAAGATTGCACCAGTGCACATCTCCGGACCGGCGGGAGAAGCGGACACCTTCGCGCTACTGGATGATGGTTCCACCATCACCCTTATAGATGAAGAACTAGCTCAACGAATAGGAGCCAACGGCCCGGAGGAAACGCTGCACATCTCGACCTTCGATGGAGACACCGCCACCTACAAGAAGTCTCATCGTGTAACCTTCAACGCAAGAGGACATGGAGCAAACAAGCTACAGATAGAGGCGCGCACCATGAAGAACTTGGACTTGGCAGCTCAGAAGATACCTCAAGAAGCAATCACTGGGTGCGAACATCTACGGGACATCTCTCATCAGCTACAGCATGGCATCATGAAGCCAAAGATCCTCATCGGCCAGGATAACTGGCACCTTCTGCTGTCTACAGAATCCCGAATAGGTAGAAGAAATCAGCCAGTTGCATCGCGTACACAACTGGGATGGGTGTTACACGGCGGGCACACTCGAACGTTGGGACATCGAATCAACTTCATCAACCACTCGGCTGATGAAGTCATGGAACGAAAGGTGAAGAACTGTATAGCCGCTGACAACCTGTACAAAGATCGAAGAAAGCTTCACACAGTTGAAAAAAGAACAGGTAGTAACACGGAGCTCCGGAGGAGGTACTGCGAACAGATGAAGGCACCCGTAGCAAAGGGCTACGTCGAACCTGCGCCGCCTTCAAGTACAAACACCAACAGTTGTTACCTACCTACGCACTTTCCTGTCTACAACCCACAAGAAGCAGAAAGAAGTACTCAGAAGGACACGGGAGAAGATAGAACATACGCCGTAACAAGCAAAGAAGCGTCGCCGAGCCTAGTATACAGTCTACCTACAGTCGAGCGATTTTCAAAATGGGAACGCTATCTACGCGCAACAGCACGAGTACTTCAATTTATCGAACTATGTCGACCGCCAAAACAAATAGTGAGTTATAAACGAACAAAGAAAAATGCTACGGATGATTCAGATTGGCGCCGAACTTATAAGAAGAAACAAGCAGTCAAACACACAGAAAAAATCACTGCAACTTCAATAAGGCACTATAGGCCGATCTCAGCTGACTTGTTACGCCGCGCCGAGAACTTAATCATCCGAGCATCACAAGAAGACTCCTTTGGTGAAGAAATCGGCGATATGAAGATCGGAAGACCACTACAGAAAAATAGTAAGTTGCATCAGCTGACCGTCGAATTCACCGACAACGAACTACGGCTGAAAACACGAATAGAAGCAGCTACCGGTGTACCTGAAGACTTGAAGAATCCACTGGTGGTGCATGGCGAACACCGTGCAACAAGGCTGTGGATTGAACACATTCATCAGCAGCTCCATCACGCGGGCGTCGAAGCAACCGTCAACGAGTGCCGTCAAGAACGATGGGTCATACGCCTCAGACCCACTGTGAAGGCGGTCATCAGAAGCTGCATCAGGTGCCGTATGCGTACGGCGTCTCCACCGCACCCTGCGACTGGTGACCTCCCTCCATGTCGCCTCGCACACCATCAGCGAAGCTTCACCTACACCGGGTGGGACTTCTTCGGTCCACTCACAATCACCGTGGGACGGACCCACCAGAAACGATACGTGGCTCTATTCACGTGTCTCACCACGCGCGCTGTCCATCTGGAAATGGCCGCCTCCCTCAGCACCGACTCCGCCATCATGGCGCTGAGACGCATGATCGCACGCCGAGGACGTCCAACGCAACTGTGGTCCGACAACGCAACCAACTTCCACGGAGCCGACAAGGAACTACGCCAGGCGATCAACTCGGCCATGGCAGAGGAAGCATCAAAGAAGACCATCGACTGGCGCTTCATACCCCCGGGCGCTCCATTCATGGGCGGCGCTTGGGAGCGTATGGTGCGCTCTGTAAAGACAGCGCTCTCTGCCACACTGCATGAGCGCCACCCGTCGGAAGAAGTCCTGCAGACCTTGCTCGTCGAGGCCGAGCACACGGTGAACAGCAGGCCACTCACGCACGTCTCCGTCAGCACAGAAGACCCAGAAGCCCTCACACCGAACCACTTCCTCCTGGGCGGGCCAGGACGCCTGCAGTCACCGGGCGAGTTTAGCGAGCGCGACCTGAACCTGCGCGCCTGCTGGCGCGCCTCACAGCGCCTTGCCGACATCTTCTGGGCCCGATGGGTCCGGGAGTACCTGCCTGAACTCCGAAACCGGCGGGAGCCCCATGGACGAGGGCCTGCTCTGCACAACGGCGACCTGGTCCTCATCGTCGACGGCAACCATCCACGCAACACCTGGGTACGTGGACGAATCTGCGCCACATACCCGGGCCCCGACGGAGTCGTCAGAACAGTCGACGTGGCTACCAGAGGGGGAGTGCTCCGACGGCCAGCTAAGAAAGTCATCGTCATCCCGGTGAACACCAGCAAGCCTGCACAGGCATCTACTGCATCGTGTCGAGCGGCGGCGACTACGATGCACGGCGGGAGAAATGTGCAGGACAACGATTACTAATAGATATTATGTATAGATAACGGTTATACGTAGTTATAAGTTTATAAAATTATAAGATAGTTCGTAAGAAATAGTAAGAATCACTTTTTATTATGAAAATTTGAAAGTCGTATAACTTTGCTTGTAATAGATCCTTAAGTGTAATTATTGTTTTGGTTAATAGATGATAATGTATATTTTATGTGTTTAACATTAGATTGTAAGTTTTAAACCAATAAAGGATAGAAATTGACGTTTTTCAATATCCCGCTAGGGTGCCCTGAAGAGGCGTTACCGCGACGTAAGCACTTTGCACTAAAATGCTTATAACTTTGTAAATAATGATCGTATTTAGATAATTCTTGTTATAATAAGTTAGTTATATAAGCCCTCGTTATAGAAAAATAGATTGTACAATATTTGTAAAACTTTCGAATGTCAGGACATGCCGATAGGAAGAGATAGCAAATTTTAGAAAGAGATAGAGATAGAGTCGATTATAAATAATTCAATCGCTCTGATTGGTCAACCCTTTTCGCGACCTTATAGATTGACCTACTTTTAATTTCATTTTATTAATCGGAGCATGTCCTACGTTCGTCAGTTCCAGTTCCAGCTCCAGTTGAAGACGACGGGCAAACAAGAAAAATACTCAAGCGCTCCTGAATAAGAAAATAGAAGAAAGAAAACACTGAAGCGCTCCTGAGTAGAAAATAGTTACTCTGTAAGAAGACTTGTGGCAAATAAATCCACGCTGTGTACCTAGTGATTTGGCATCGGATTTTTACTCGATCACACTCTCTCCAACAATCCCAGCATCTCGCACAAAAACTGAACTCAAAACTCAACTCAAAACTCGAATCAACTCAAAACTCGAATCAACTCAAAACTCAACGCAAAACTCTACTCAATACTCAACTCAAAACTCAACTCAAAACTCAACTTTAAACTCGGCTCAAAACTGAACTCAAAACTGAACTCAAAACTCGAATCAACTCAAAACTCAACGCAAAACTCTACTCATAACTCAACTCAAAACTTGAATCAACTCAAAACTCAACGCAAAACTCTACTCAAATCTTAACTCAAAACTCAAATCAAAACTCAAATCAAAACTCAAGTCAAAACTCAAATCAAAACTCAAATCAAAACTCAAATCAAAACTCTACTCACAACAACTCTAAACTCAGCTAAAAACTCAACTCACCTCGAAACTCAACTCAAAACTAAACTGCTCAAAACCCCACTAAAAACTCAGTTCAAAATTGAACTCAAAACTCAACTCAAAACTCGAATCAACCAAAACTCAACTCAAAACTCAACTCAAAACTCAACTCAAAACACAACTCAAAACTCAACTCAAAACTCAACTCAAAACTCAACTCAAAACTGAACTCAACTCAACACTCAACTACACTCAAATCATCTCAACACAACTCATGCCACACATTTTTTTTAAGACAAGATTCTCTACTACTTTGAGGGAATTTGAAATACTAACTAGTTACTGTAGACAGTCATATAGTAGCCCAAACGTGCCAATGAGGAAGCCCTTGGCAAATGCTGCGCCCTGATTGGCCCATTTGAATTGGATCAACAACTGCTCATACGCCAAAAAGGTAGATTTGTATAAAAATCCCTTAATTATTATTATTTCTCATCGTGACACTTGTGGCTCTGAAGGGAGCTACATATTTATGTTCAGCTGGCATTGGATCAACAAAAGAGGTCCGGATCAACAAGTGAAAATTGATCAACAAATTACTACCTATACGGCACGTCTGAGCCACAAAGTGCCCAAAGGGATATCTATATATATATATATATATATATATATATATATAATAATTTTAAAGCAAATTCATGTACAAAGCAGGTGAATTCAACGCAGATATCAAATCCAGGTGATTAGCCCAATTAAGTTAGAGCTATACCCAACTTACCGCTTACTAAAGCAAGTGACAAACAAACTTACCGTGCGACGCCTGCTGGATCAAACAGCTTTAAACTTGTTCCTGGTGAAGTGATTTAAACTAACCAAGTTAGTTTAAATCACTTCACCAGGTTAGTCAGGCGGACCGTATGCTTGTCTGCCACCCGACGTAGTATAAAAAAAAAAAAAAAAATCTATGGTAGCAACGCAATTTTAGGTATACAGGTATTATGTATAAATTAGTAGGTACAGTGGAACACAAAAGAGTAGAAAGGGAACTAAATTTATTAACAATAGCAACATTGTCTTTTTTCATACAAAACTGCTCAAGGGTTGCCATGTGAAAACCGTTCTTGCGAAGAAAGTGGCGCCCCTATTTTTGTCTACTCTTTTGTGTCGCACTGTATACGAGTTTAATATATATAAATATGTATAATTTATAAATTGCTGGTATCGTATTGTCCAGAAAATTCATAATTTTGTAGGTCTTTTTTTTATATCCCACCGTGCCCAAGAAGCATACTGCCACCACCTTTTTTTATACTGTCGGGTGGCCAACAAGCATAAGGCCTGCCTGATGTGGAACATCGCTAAGTTACCATAGCCTACAAACGCTTGCAGTACAAAGAGAATTTCTCGTCCGCTGAAACGCTGTCCTCTTCACGTGCTCACTGACAGAAACAGAACGATCCTCAAGGGTATTATTACATGCGGCGTTCTGTGAGGTGGAGGTACTTCACCACTGGGGCTTGACATGTCCTACTTCTCTATATTACCTAATAAAATATATGAAATAAGAATAAATATGGAATGCAATAAAGGTAAAACTGAACATCAAACACATGACAGACTACAAAAAAGGAAGTGACTTACTGAGGTTTCTCTTTCTGTGAAGTATTATTTCGAATAATAAAATGAAAGGTACATGGATTAATAAAACAATATCTCTGAAAGCTATTTTTGAGTCAGCCTTCACTTGATGTACACTTTATTAAAAACAAATCATGTGTTTATCATAGGGGCCGTCCATTAATCACGTGAGGCTCGAAAGAGGGGGGGTGAGGAAAACATCACAGGGGGGGAGGGGGGGGGGGGTGTAGTAAGATATCACGTGTATTTATTTTTTTAAATGCTTTCCATCAGGCGGACCGTATGCTTGTTTGTCACCTTAGTGGTGTAATAAAAATCCTTATTAATATTCTGAAAATTTTAAGATTCTTTGTAAATACAAAAATAGACGTGATTTGAGGGGGGGGGGGGGGCGGTAGCCTTACACCTCACCAAGTATCACCAAGGGGGTAGGGGGGGTGTTAAAAATGCAAAAATAAACCTCACGTGATTAATGGATGGCCCCATACCTTAAAAAAGGCAAACAAAGAAATCCTTTCAAGATAATTTCGTCTATTCGTGTGTCAAAAACTTTAATAACTTTTAAACTGTGATCACGGCCGGTGCAACCAGGGTCCCTACCGCCGAAACTGAAGCCGATTATCATTGGAATTATTGAATGCGAAAATTAAACTATTGCTTAGATTTGTTGCTAATTTTGTTTTTGTTCATTGTTAATGTAATATATATGGTTGCCTGGAAGAAATCGCATCGCGATAAGGCCGCCCTTTGTACTCTAATTCTGTATATGTACTTTTTGTTTGTATTTTATTATTGGTGCAATAAAGTATATTGTATTGTATTGTATTGTATGTTTAGCTCAGCTGGTAGAAACCCTAGAGCTGTATCGACTAATGTGAGGATGTTTGTCAATAACTTTAACCTCTTTTGGAATAAAAAAAAAACCGATGGTAATCGGTTTCAACTTCCGCGGTGGAGCCCCTGGTCGAAAAGTCAGACACTAATTAATAAAGGTATGTAAAAATACGTACCTCACATGCATGATCGCGTTAATTCCCGTGGTTATTATAATTGTCAAAAACCTTATCAGGTATAATTTTGTGATTTATACTAAAGTAATTTCTACCTAATACCATTTAATTAGGTATATGTTAGTAGGTAGGTAGTGGTAGCTTTTCATGTGTCTTTTTTGCTCGTATTTCTTCATTATACATTATACTAACATTCGTATTGTTCGTTTTCGGATCTCTTTTGCTCGCGATGTCAATGAAAGTCAGTTTACATTGTCGTGCCCATTACTCACATATTTGTTTTTTCGGAGCTTGTAAACTTGAGTTCCTTTTGTAGACCTTTATGGCGTTTATAATCTTCTAATACCCAGTTCATTCTAGTGATACTTGGGTACATTCCTTTCATGTCTATTTGAATGGTATATCACAGTATTCATATTCAAGAAGTTATATGTATGTATCGTTATACCTATTACTATTATTTACTTAAGGTATGGAGGAACTCAATGGCGTTGTTGCGCGTGTTTAATCGAACACGCAAGTTAAGCAACATCGATGTAGCCTGTAAGATATCGAGCGCATTAAGTCGTTGGTCCCGCTTGTTATCATTAGACGATAGTCATTAAGCCAAGTCAGTGACTTTTAGGCCGATTGCAAACACTGGCCTCCGCCAACCCGCTGTTGAGCGGCGTGGTGGAGTATGCTCTACACCGCTTCGATTGAAGGGAGATCCGTATCCCAGTAGTGAGATGAATAAGGGTTGACGACTACTCTTGATATACATCTATTTTGCTGCAAGTTACCCAAATCTATACATAATCATCAGGTCATTTCAGTCTCCGCCCTCTCTCGTCCGTCCCAAACAGAAGGAGGATTTGGCCTACACTCCCCACGCTGGCCAGACAGACGTTTTGGGACGACGGGTTGGGGCCTGATCGATGTTTTATAATGTATTTCCCTTAGTCGCCTTGTACCACATCCACGGGAAGAGACGGAGTGATTCTATTCTAGTCTGCCGGAAACCACGCGGCCAATACATACTCTTATTATTTTTTAAATTCTACGAGTAGTAGTAGATAAAAATAATATGAGAGGTATTTTCTTTATATGAGAAATGGAAGCCTGTTATTTTTTGTCTCTCTGTAGTCTGTATGAAGCATTATTATATTATTATAATACTGGAGCTCTAACTTAAAATCTAGCGTATGTTTTATCTTGAAACGTTGAATGATAAAAGCAGTTATTTTAACAAAAAATGTTCATTTAGCAGGCAGACGAAGTAGGGGGCGGCGGTTAGTAATAAATAAATGTCTGTTCTTTAGTTTTAAAATAGCATACTTAAATAATTTGTTGCCATTATCTGTCTCATTTTACAAATTAAAGGAAATGGGCTTACTTCTTGAACTTGGAAAAAATATTTTCCTTTTTTAGTAAAATGAAGACTTAAAATTCTTTGTTCGCCGTGATTACTAAGGTTGTTCAAGGAAGTTTGCCTCAAATTACGACTATTATTTAGTCCTATTTATAGTTACGAAGTATATAACGAAAAACCTTGCAGGCTTTTATGTGTTTCAGAAAGTAGGTAACGAAGTTTTAGCAAGATAAAACCCCTAGGCTCCATGTAGGTATTAAGTGGATGTTATAAATAAATAAATATTCCTGGACAATTTACACAGCGCCATCTAGTCCCAAATTAAGCGAAAAGCTTGTACTATGGGTACTAGATAACTGGTATAATACCTAAATACATTTTTTTTTGTAAATATATACATACATATAATACATAGAAAACGCCCAGACCAACACAAAAATGTTATGATCTGCTTTAGAATACAATGGAATCATAATGATATAATAAAGCACTTGTACTGTAGACGAGCTCGGTGGCGTAGCGGTCAATGACGCGACTTCGACGCCAACGCTCGTGGGTTCGATTCCCACATAACCAAACATTTGTGTGCATGAACATGTCTGTTTGTCTTAGTCCGGGTGTTTTCTATGTATTATATGTATGTATTTACGAAAAAAAATGTATTGAAGTACATTTATCAGTTGTCTAGTACCCATAACACAAGTATTCAACATAATTTGGGACTAGATGGCGCTGTGTAAATTGTCGAGAAATATTTATTTAAAAAAATATATATATATTTATTTCACTGATCTGACAATGTAGTTATTACACAGAAGTTACATTTTTAATTTATTTCAATGGGCCACGATTCCCAAACTAGGTTTGACCTGTAACTTGGGATTAGACCGTGGTGTATTATTCCATGAATATTATTTATTTATTTGTGAAGCAAAAGCTTTCTCTTATAAGAAAATGTTGAACATTTTGATACTTCATACATTCACGTCGATTGAAGGACGACAGGATCCAGGATTTGTATTAACTACATTTAGTTTCCACCTGCGTAGCTATAAATACAAAGAATAGCGTTTGAAGGCTCTCTATAGAAATTGAAGGGCTCCCATGGAAAGCACGTATCCTGATCAAATACTTCAGATTGGTTTGAATAGGCACGTAAGCCTTGATGGGGCTCTTCTACGAATAAATTAGACTTTTACCGGAATTAGATTTACCCAAAATAGTGAGTAGACTACGATAAAGCCTCGGTCCACGGGTACAGTAAAATCGGGTGAGTAGAAGAATTGCTGAGCTCCACACGGCGACTTCACAGCAGTAAATTATAAATGCAAAAATTCGCCGCCATCACAAATCTTCCTGGTAGCTCAGTTGGAAGAGCACTCGACCGGTAATCGAGAGGTCGTGGGTTCAATTCGATACAACCTAGGTGGGGGAGGTGAATTTTTCCATTTTTAAAATATTTATAATATTGCTGTGAGCTACCAGCACGCTAAGATTAGTGAGAATGAAGCTAATAATCTGTGTTACGCCATTTGCCCGACTTCACTCTACTCGTGTATGTCACGTTTAAGCGTTGATTAAGGTTATTTCTGAACATTGCACTGGCGATAAATATGTGTGATGTAGAAAGCTTTTGTAAAGCGAAGCCTTTTATCGTCGCGCTGAAATTAAATTACAACCTGAATTGTTTGTAGTCCATTTACCTTTCGGTATTTGTTATATTGTTTAACGAACCATTCTTGTATATAATGTATAGAAATAAATACATACATATTTCTCGACGATCTCGCAATCTGTCTAACGAATTTACATTATTAGGGATTGAGGGTGTATGGGGGTGTAAAATCGATCTAACTAGGTCTCGATTCTGGATAAATTCGTTTTGTCATAAAAACGCTGATAAACTCTCGGTCGGTATATCAATTCACACCTCACAGACTACAGCAGCCAATTAACAATTCCCTTGAGGGTTGTTGTGTTCCTGCGAGTGAGTGAGGAAGAAAGATAGGAAGGAGTATAGGCTAGTAACGTAACGCGGTGGTGATTGCTTTCCATCAGGTGACCCACATGCTCGTTTGCCCCCTCTCATATAAAAAAAAGTTAATTTCATGTAATATACCATCTATTATTAAATATCTATGTTAGCTACTCAACTATATAGACGGCACTATTTCTACATCCAATTAATATTCATCCCATACGGGTACGGGTCTCCCCTTACTCGAGGGGGGTTTAGAGCATACTTCACCACGCTGCGCAGTAGATTAAAAGTGATTTTTTACCTTTTTTGTTTTTCGTAATCCGGCTTCTGTTTGTTAAACTTATTCTTGTTTCCTTCTAAAACATTATCGATCTACGAGAAAATGTTTTAACGAATATCCAACTTTCGGCCGAGATAAGGATTTTAATTTCCGAGTCCAAGATACGAGATGAGCCCGGTGGTCGAATGGCTAGCAATGGTCACTTTCACTTCGGGGTCGTGGGTTCGATCTCCACACAAGACAAATATTTGTGTGCAATAGCCAATAACATATTTGTTTGTCTTAGTCCGACTGTTTTGTAATGTGTCATATTGTCTAAATGTATTTAAAAAAATATTTAAATTTTACTTATAATACATAGAAAACACCCAGACCAAGACAAACAGACGTTCATGCACACAAATGTTTGTTTTGTGCGGGATCGAACCCGCGGCCTCGGAGTCAATGTATTCATCATCCATCCGTGAAGAAATAAATCATCAGTGTTTCAATTTTCTCAGCCATGTTGTAATTACCTATACATTTATATTGACGTTATTTTCCTCGTTATGAGATTGGCGTTTTCCTTAAAGGAATTGCGAAAGCAAAAAATTTCATACCTTTATCAAGGAAAAAAATAATTGAGATATTTACGTTGAGAGATTGTATTCAAAATATTTTGGTAAGGCTTTTTCGCTGTTTCTATTCAGGCACAGATTGCCTGTATCGCGACGGCAAGATGTCAATAAATTAATATTTTACATCTCTCATATTCGGTAAGTAGGTCCTTATTACCCCCAAATGGGGCTTGTAGGTGACCAATTAGCGCTCTAGGGTAATAATGTAGCTATAAAAGGCTCTAGGGCGGTAAGTAATTAAAAAAAAAACACTTCACTCTTTCAAAAAGTTCGCGTACATCTAACCATCATACTGGCAATAGACATCATGCATTCAGCCCAATGACAAAAGAGGTCGCTTCGCTATTCAGCCTTGTCTTCGTATGAGTATAATAGTCATCAATTTAAATATCGAACGGCGAAGCTCAATTTCCTTCTAGAAAAAAAAAAAAAAAAAAAAAAAGAGATGAAAAAAGGCGGGAATAGAAACTTTTACTTTTAATATTGTTTGTTTTCGGGATTTTTTTTATAATTACGTGCTAATTCTCGGGCTGCAATTGATGCCTTACAGCCCTCGGCTACTAATCTACTATTATCGCGGTATTTTTTTATTTGATTTAGCTGGTATTTTAAATCTTTACACTTATACATACATTGGGGAGACTCATTCATTCGCAGGAACACAACAACCCTCAAGGGCATTGTTATTTATCTGCGGTATACTATGAGGTGGAGGTACTTTAACCAAGTCGGACAGCTTACAAATACGCTGTACCCTACATCTCTTTATTCAGAGCTTCTTTCGCTAATCGGCTGGGTGCACCACGTGCAGGTGAGGTTGCCTTTGGCTTTAAAGGTCGTGGTAAGCCACTACACCCCTAAAGTTTGCCTATTGTATTCTATAAATATATAGCCTCATATTAATACATAAAGGTGTTTACTATAATTATCTTTATAGCCTCCCCAACCCGTCTGGCCAGCGTGGGGAGTGTAGGCCAAATCCTCCTTCTGTCTGGGACGGACGAGAGAGGGTCGTGCTCCTGTAGTGGAGACTAAAATGACCTGATGATGATGATGATACATACGTGTTCAAGAAAAGAACCTTTAATTCCCTAATTAGGCTGGCAACGGGCCACTGACCTTTTAGTGTTACTGATGTTTATGGGCTGTGGTGATAACTTACCATCAGGTGTTTTTTACACTACGTCGGGTGGTAGACTAGCACACGGCCCGACTGATGTGAAGCGGTTACCGTAGCCATATTAACGCGCGCAACATGAAATATCGCTCGCGCATCGCTATCCCGCTGCCGGCGTTGCAACTGCTTCCTTTCTGGTGACCTCACTCACTCGCAGGAACACAACAACCCGCAAGGAATTGTAATTTGGCTGCTGTTTTCTATGAGGTGCAGGTACTTCCCCAGTCGGGCAGCTTATAAATTCCCTGTAGCGTATCCGTCATCATCATCATCATCATCAGGTCCATTTTAGTCTCCACTACAGGAGCACGACCCTTTCTGGTCCGTCCTAGACGGAAGGAGGATTTGGCCTATACTCCCCACGCAGGCCAAACGGGTTGGGGAGGCCTGATCGATATTTGATAATGTATTTCCCTTAGTCGCCTTGTACGACATCCACGGGATGAAACGAAGTGATTCTATTCTAGTCTGCCGCAAACCACACGGCCACCCGTATCCGTACCTCTGAAACTTAGGCGACTCATATGCCCGTTTTCCCCATCTATTAAAAAAAAAAGTATAAATAAATATATATGTACTTATATTATCAGCCATACATTATTACGTCAGTTTTAGCATGTAATAAAAATTTCATACATGGGAATAACACCTGAGTAATATAACTATTAGGGTTGCCTCTTTTTTTGGTTTAGGGTGTCAAAACTATTGTCTATCGAATTTCATGGAGAACTCATGGAGAACATTCAAAGTGAATGGATGAACTTTGTTTTTTGAGAGTCCAATAACGTATATGACCGGCTCGCGTTTACAAGATGTGTTGTAACCTTTACAACTCTGAATTCATAAAAAAATACTGAAAATGATGAAATGAATGTGGGAAATTAATTAATTGAATTAAAAGGGGTCACTCACGTATTATTGCCGACTAGTTCCGAGTCGAGCGGCGAGAACGTTAGCGCGCAGTGTTCGTCGCTATTTAGTATAGCGACGAACAATAATTTTATTAGCACTCGCACACTCACTCTTAGTGAGTGAGGAAATTAATTAATTAAATTAAAAGGGGTCACTCACGTATTATTGCCGACTAGTTCCGAGTCGAGCGGCGAGAACGTTAGCGCGCAGTGTTCGTCGCTATTTAGTATAGCGACGAACAATAATATTATTAGCACTCGCACACTCACTCTTAGTGAGTGAGGAAATTAATTAATTAAATTAAAAGGGGTCACTCACGTATTATTGCCGACTAGTTCCGAGTCGAGCGGCGAGAACGTTAGCGCGCAGTGTTCGTCGCTATTTAGTATAGCGACGAACAATAATATTATTAGCACTCGCACACTCACTCTTAGTGAGTGAGGAAATTAATTAATTAAATTAAAAGGGGTCACTCACGTATTATTGCCGACTAGTTCCGAGTCGAGCGGCGAGAACGTTAGCGCGCAGTGTTCGTCGCTATTTAGTATAGCGACGAACAATAATATTATTAGCACTCGCACACTCACTCTTAGTGAGTGAGTGTGCGAGTGCTAATAATATTATTGTTAGATACCTATGTGTATTATTTATACGATACAATTGGTTATTGAATGTGGAATTGAATAAAATGTTATTTTCAGTTGAAATTGAATGTCTGTGTTTTCAGTATATTTTTAACATTTCATTTCACGCCTATCACAACGTTATCACTTTATCATTTGTTTTCTTAAGAACTTGGCAATAAACTTGCGGTATCGATATTTATCGAACATCGTGCGTAACTGTGTACATAGTGATATGTTTAAACAACATATTTTTTACTGAAAATCGTCATTACAACAAAAGATAGAAATTGTAAAGTCTTGCAGACGCTATAAAATATGGCACACAAATACCTACTTGGCAACAAAATGTAATAAATTCTCTACAATTGTAATGTATTTAATAGCTACAAAAATGTAGCCGACTGTTCATAAACATCGGTGATTCCAATAATATTGTGAAATTACCAGGAAATATAAATTCTTTTTTTCGCTGTGACAAGTAGAGCTACAATATTATATCTAATGTTGTATGTGCTACAACTAGTGTTGCCAAATGTCTCGCTTTCGGTGGAGTGTCCCGATTTTTAAGCCTGTCAGGACGCGTCTCACGGGACTCTTGAGCGGGACGTCCAATATCCCGCTTTTTCGTGAAGAAGTGAAACAGTGGGGCACCGTTTTCTGGAAAGCATAGGCGCAAGTCTATAGCTATACTAATATTATAAAGCTGAAGAGTTGTTAGTTAGTTTGAGTCGAATTTGAAAAAATATTTTAGTGTTAGATAGCCTATTTTTCGAGGAAGGCTATATAACAAGACTAAATAGAGCACCAATGAAAAATGTTGGAAAAATATTCCTTTTGAGAGCTTCCGTTGCGTGTGCTGCGTAAACGGTTCAAAAGTTACGCAACAATTATAAATCTTTAAAAAAAAAACGACGGAATTATTAATCTTAAAAAGACCTAAAAAAAGTCCGTGATAGCATGTGTCTATCTTTTAAGATTGGCTCACTATAACCTTTCAAATAGTAAAATTACGCTTCACTCTCAACGCTCTGTCACACGCAAAGTTGCGCGAGTCAGCTAGTGCACCTATAAAGGTGAACGCGATGTTGCGCTTCTTTAGTAAGAACCAGAGGGGCAATTCTCGTAGTTAAAATATAGTCAAAATTCAGTTTCGATCCAGTCTCGATCTCACAAATGTCACATTTGGTATTCTAGTAACACGATATGTAACTTCAAAATTAAATTTAAGCGGGATTATATCGGATTTCACTCATATCGAAATATGAGTGAAAATTAAACAAACTAAGAATGTTACTTTGCCAACAACATGAATTGATAATAATTAATTAATGAAATCAAGTATATAATTTTAGTCAATTCACAATTTAATCTCGATTCGGTCAACTTTCAATCTGCGTTCGTAGAAAAATTACGAGAATTGGCCTTCTGGTAAAAGATTCGGAATCTGAGTATTAACGTTAACAAAAATAAATATGTAAATATGAAACAATGCCGAATTGATGAATAAAGTGGTGTGGAAGTTAGAGTCGTATGAATAACCTCAAAAAGGATAATATCGTATTTCACAGGTAGATAAAAAAACTAAGAACATAATTTTTAATCAAGCAGAGTTCAATGCATTTGGCATTAAACCATTTACTTTGCTTTCATCTAGCTAGTATAAAAATATAAGGTTTCTGCCCGCGGTTACCTCTCGTATGAACGCTATATTGCTATAAAAGCGTATTTATATTAGGTGATCTGTGACGCAAACGCAGTTGTAACGCTAAATCTATTGTAAAATTTACACTAAGGGCACTAATCTGTGCGTCTAATGTTATTTAAGATCCTGGGTTGTTTACAATCGAATTTGTCCGTGTTGGATTACAGGGCCATCGCCATTAACGCTTCCATCTCGAATAACCCCATTTCATGGGATAAAGCCGGGGCCAAAGTGTGCTGCCACTAATCCTCCATTATTTGGGTTCTTTTAACTTCGTTTAACGTTGTTTACCGTCTCTCTAAATGCGTTCTAAACGTTCTGTAAAAATGACAGTAAAATTCTGGTGGTGTCAGATAGAAAACTTTCAGCAAAAAGGAACGGAACCTTTTTGTTGAAAGTTTTCTATATGACAAAACGGTTCCGTTCCTTTTTGTTGAAAGTTTTCTATATGACACATATAAATTTTAAAGGTTTTGAATAAACATAACATAACACATTGATATTACCGGTGCCAGTACACCAACTACCATATCTACCATTCTAATCAATCGATAGCATCAACCTCATACCGATTGATTGATCAACGATCAATCATTTGGTATGGGGGCATTTTTATATCATGCTGGATATCATACAAGCATACGGCTCACCTGATTATTCTATTATTTCGTGTAAATATTATGCAAAAGCATAATATTTATTTTATGTAGGTAGTTAGTTTACCTATTAAATAAAGTCCGTTCATTTATTATTTTCTCGGAAACCACTTAATAGTCCGACAGCTAGCTTGTACTAAATATTAAATTAACAGAGTTTAAGTGTGTACATACTTACAATAGTATAGAATATTATAAATCTCATTCAACTTCAAATAATTCCTAATATTTATTAAAATATTTATTAAAGTAAAATTTGGTAGATAGCCTCCAGTTAAATCTTATTACTAAACAATCAAACAATCTTTGATTTATATACATTATTTTATGGTACAATACTTATTAGTTATTGTAATAGGTAGGTACATAAATAAAGAAATTTTGTTATTATAATTTTTTTTCATTAATTTCATATTTAATTATTATTTAAATAGTTGATTTCGGCCAACTTGCCAGAATATTATAGAAATAAAAAAAAGTGGAAAAAATCACCTCCCACGGTTCAAATGACACCTAGGCGGTGTCATTTGAACCTTGATCATGGTGTCCCCTGTATACTTACCTGGAATTACCCGAAATATGTCTAGTGCGCCATCCTTCATGATGTATTTCCGGTAGTTATACGTCTTGATAACTTCGCCCATAATTCCACAGACAAAACCTTCGGTTTCACTAAAGAGGTCCCCAAAACGTAGCCAGGCTACGGAGGTAACAGGATCTACATCGGGTCCATGTAGAGCCTGATAGAACCGTCCATGCAGCACTTTGCCTTGCCATATAGCCCATTTATTACTAAGCCGAATTCTAGCCCACGGGGCCGAAATCGAGGTTGAGTGGAGCGAATAGATTCGCTGAGTGTATATTTTCCATTGATTTCAGCGGAAAATGTATTTGATGATCATGACCTTAGGGGCCATCCATAAATTACGTCACACGAATTTCATGATTTTTTACCCCTCCCCCCGTCCTTGTCACAGCTGGTCACATTTGTGAGACTCCCTCCCTCCCTAGTGTGACGTCACATATTTTGCAATTTTACATCTAGAGTTGCAAATGTTGAGTTTTTCGTTAATATTTCAAAGTTCGTGTTTTAACAATTAGATTATAATAGATTTTGAAATGTTTATATTATGTTTATATTTTAGGCGTAAATAAGCGTTCCGCCCTCTCCCCTTAATTATTATTATTATATGTTGTAGTCACATAATTTCCCATAATGTTTGTAGATGTAATATTATTATATTCTGTTTACTGAGGCGAAGGAATCGAGACGTTTTCCATTATTTATTGCGTTATCCGATATTGAATTATGTTCGGTTGACGGGCAGGCCTTTGGGAGCCGTATGTGTGACGGGGATGTATGGGAATGTGTGATTTATGGTTTCAATTATTTCAGATCTGCGTTTGACAACGTGACGAAGACAAAAGTCGCCATTAAAAAGATATCGCCGTTCGAACACCAGACCTACTGCCAGAGGACGTTACGTGAAATCAAAATCCTCACCCGGTTTAAGCACGAAAACGTAAGTCTTTAAATATTTATTGTTAGGTTTATTACTAAACGAATATTTCCGACTTCGTGTATATCGTCACTAAAAACGTATAGTGTCAAGTATAGTGACAAGTCAATTATAGTGCTCGCTTTCAATCATGCAATTTATACTACGCTAACTCAAATTTTAGGTAAATTCGTTTTTTTTATACCAAGTTGTTTAAAATATGGTGTTTTATAAATAATAAAAAACTGGGAAGAAATAGACAAAAAAGACAAAGTCTGAAATCTTATTCACCGCTAACAAAACATTATTTTGAAAATGACTTATCTATATTACGTCACCTATTATTAGCGGGGTGTATGCGGGGAGAGGGACGCGCCTTGTTGTTTACATTACTTGAACGTCACATGTCGCTATATTAAATGGACCCTGATAATGGATCCAATGAATGATCCTGCAGAATAGATCCAACCGACAAACTAAATTTGAGAGGTTTAAACAGCGAGAATCTTCAAATCGATTTTTATATATTCGCAACTGATTCGAACAGTTTGATGACATAATCACAGCATAGTAATACAACCAGTACTTTAACTTCATACTAGCGCCCAAATCGGCGGACGCACACAGCCAAGCGTCATTTACACGACCGCTAAGGAATATTTGGTGCGCGGCGCACCAAAACTTCCTGCCCCCCTAGCCAAGTGTAATTCGTAGCGTAACGAACGTTAGATAGATCACGTGACATTTGTCAATTCTCATACCAAAATGTTCGATTTTGACAAATGTCACGTGATTTATCTAACGTTCGTTACGCTACGAATTACACTTGGCTAGGGGGGCTGAGCGGTGGTGTAAATGACGCTTGGTTGTGTGCGTGCGCCGATTTGGGCGCTAGCATGAAGTTAAAGTACTGGTTGTATTACTATGCTGTGACATAAGCTTCCCAAAACTTATACTGCGTGATATTTTTATTCCTATAGCTTTAACTTAAAATTAACAAAATGTCGGTTGGTTTCGTTATATTACATAACTGGATCCAAATGTGAAGCTATGAGGAAAATTAATGTATGTTGCAAAATTGTTTTTTTTTTTATACGAGAAGGGGGCAAACTAGCACGTGGGTCACCTGATGGAAAGCTATCACACCGCCCATTGAGATCAACAACACCAAGGGGTCGCCGAACCGTTGCCAGCCTATACTCCTTCCTTTCTTTCTTTTAGCTTGCGGAATAATTTTATTGTGTTCAACAATTTTCTATGTAATCACGGAAAGAATCTTTAAATCGGTGAAGTACTAAAGACATCACAGACGAAGTATATTGATATTATTTCTGTGAAACACATACACAAATATGTGCCAGCTGGCGCCCCCTTAAGCTGAACCCTTTTTCATCTGTGATACAACTCACTTACGCAAACAGACCAAGTGATACCTTATTTATTTCAGATAATCGACATTCGGGACATATTAAGAGCGGACAGTATTGATCAAATGAAAGATGTCTACATCGTACAGTGCTTAATGGAAACCGACCTGTATAAATTACTAAAGACACAGGTAAGTGACTAGTCTGTTTTATTATTTTACGATATTTACTATACGTCACATGCAGTCTTATGCAATGCAATTTCTGAGAGGAAAAATGCTGTATCATTCAGTACATGCGAGCTAGTATAAGGGCGCGATTACATTAGATCATTAAAACTAATTCGGGCATATAAAACACATTACATTACATAACTCGATACGATGCAACTGATAGTCGTCTTAAACCCTTATTCATTCCACTGTTAGGATGTGGGTCTCCCCTTATTTGAAGGCGTTTAGAGCGTACTTCACCACGCTGCTTAACTGCAGGTTGGCGGAGGTCAGTGTTTTAAAACCGCCTAAAGGCCACTGACTTGACTTAACGACTGTCTTCTAATGACAACAGCCTGGGTCGACGGTTTAACGTACCTCCGAAGCGCGGATAGTGACAGTGTTAAGCCCCCTTACCACCATCGCTTATTGCGATTCATATAATTGAATACATTGTTTATTCATACCAATGAATAAGCGACTCTACGTCGTTTGAAATAGAGTCGCTTATTTATTGGTATGAATAAGCATTTTATTCTGTTATTGAATCGTAATAAGAGATGGTGGTAAGGGGGTTGAGCTAATAGTCAGATGTTTAAACTTGATATGATGTTTTTACCATTTGACAACCGAATTTGCGCAAATGACCTAGTGTAATCGCGTCATAATGCGATTATTTCCATTTCCCCCCATTAGTGGGCATTCCCAAAATTATTCCCACTGTCGTCCATGCCTTGAGTAAAAATTGTAACTTTTAAAGACGCCGCATAATCATCATCCTAATCATAATTCTGTGTCTACAGGTGATGATTTAGCGGCACACTTTTTGTTATAGGTTTTGTTAAATGCTTTCTCGCATTCGGCCGATATATTAAGAACTATGGCTAGCAATTCGGTCCTCTCCTCTCTACCATCAACATTTGTATGCATTTAGAACACTTTTGAGTGGTAATTAAAAAAAACAATGTATTTATTATTCTTATCAACTGTTCTGTGCATGTAAATGCAATATGAGCATATCACGCTGGTCACTCGCAGTTCGACTAACACTCCTTTGCGTACTGCATAATACGAATTAAAGCTCCAAGCTTGATTTAATCTTCGCTGACTAGCTTTATTTAGTTTGAGTCTAAATGGCGATGTGCATATTCAAGAAAATTATTTGGGATGGATGCCTCGACCAATTTTGATATTTTGCATAGAAAATTGGTTGCTTGTAAAGTCGGTTTACGGACGATAATTTTACGTGATAACGTCATTAGAAAACATCTGATGATGGAGTGGGAGTGAGATAGATGCGTACAATCCGAACACTTTGCTCTCTATCGCTTGCACGTTCGGCTCAGGCGGAACGTGACAATGAGTAATGCTTTTTCGTGCGTACACATATGTGAATCTGAATGTAAGTTTTGTTCCAGAAATTAAGCAACGACCACATCTGTTACTTCCTGTACCAAATCCTGCGAGGGCTCAAATACATCCACTCGGCTAATGTTCTCCACAGGGACCTCAAGCCTTCCAACTTACTACTCAACACCACCTGTGATTTAAAGGTACGCCTGTTTCCACTCAAGAGACTATACTTATGTTTTTTTTTTCTGTTTTGTGGTATCCTTATCATAATTTACGTTCTATTTGTTCTGGTAAAAGAAACATAATATCTACTTTTTCTGTTAAAGGCAACATAAGAAATAGCTTGTTGAATAAGTCGCGACTTTGGTCATGAAGGTTACGTGGTAAACCTTAAAAAAAATAAAGTTTAAAAAAATCTCAAAACGGCAAAGTTTTTTAGTAATAACACTACGTTATTGCTAAAAACTTAGACTTGATTAAGTTATGTAAACTGACTCGATTGTCTTAGGAATATTGCGGAGCATTATTTACTTTTATTGTTTCCATTCACGAACTGTTAGTTTTTTTATTTTTTTAATGGCTGCGCTAGTGTACTCTAAATAGAAAAAAAAACAAAAATTATCTACACTATATACCTTGTATATAGCTTATGCCTTGAGCAACAGCATTATATCGTTTAGAGTCATATTACGAGTGTTATAATGTTGTATAAAATTTCATTAGACTACTCTAGTTCGAACTATTTTTTTTCTAATATGAGAGGGGGACAAACGAGCATGTGTTTCACCTAATGGAAAGCAATCGCCACCGTTCAATCAATTGCCGATCCGTTGCCAGCATTTAAAAATTAAATTTGTGTATTGATTAAATAAATTTAAATAAAAATATTAAAAAAAATAAAATAAAATATATTTAAAAAATTTAATAGATGTCGAAATAATCTTGTTTGGTCGATGGATGGATTCTTTGATTGATTTGTAATTACAGCACTGCTCACAGAATAACTTACATAACCCTACTACTATATTATGTGACTCGCCTTTGGCTCTGGCTTGCTTACGTCACAAAGGAACAGGTCCTTCCGACGCATAAGGACCAATAAGCAAAATGACAATTAGACGCATGTAGACAAATACGCTTAAGTATACATCCGCATTTTACCCAATTCGCATATCGACTATTGGCCGTGTGGTTTCCGGCAGACTAGAATAGAATCACTCGCGTTTCTTCCCGTGGATGTCGTACAAAGCGACTAAGGGAAATACATTATCAAATATCTATCAGGCCTCCCCAACCCGTCTGGCCAGCGTGGGGAGTGTAGGCCAAATCCTCCTTCCGTCTAGGACGGACGAGAGAGGGTCGTGCTCCTGTAGTGGAGACTAAAATAGACATGATGATGCATATCGACTAACTCGCAAAAGGACCAATACGCATAAAGACAACTTCTATTCAGAAAACATTAAGACACAATAAAACTTTAATTTTATCAAGAATCACAGTGTACTATTGTTAATACTGAATAGGGTAGTAGACACCGTTACGCAGCAATTATGTATGAACAATGTACTAGATAGAGGGCTGTGACATCACTTTTTAGGCCACTGAAGCGAGGGCCTTTGTTACCTTTCATTTGCTTTCATTTTCGATTTCATTTCATTGACGAGCTCGGTGGTCGAATGGTTAGCAATGCCCACTTTGATTCCGAGGTCGCGGGTTCGATTCCCGCACAAGACTAACATTTGTGTGCATGAACTGTCTGTTTATGTTAATACAAATGTCTGTAATCTCTGTTTTTTTTTTTTTTTTTTTTTTATACCACGTTGGGTGGCAGACAAGCATACGGCCCGCCTGATGTGAAACGGTTACCGTAGCCATATTAACGCTCGCAACATAAAATATCGCTCGCGTGCCGCCACCCCCGCTGCCATCGCAGCATCTCCTTCCTTTCTGGTGACCTCACGCACTCGCAGGAACACAACAGCCCTCAAGGGAACCGTTATTTGGCTGCGGTATTAAGTGAGGTGGAGGTACATTCCCCAGTCGGGTAGCTTACAACTACGCTCCCTACCTCTCTTTCCAGAGCATCGTTTGTCAGTCAGCAGGGTGCACCGCGTGGCAGCAGGTGAAGTTGGCTTTGGTTCAAAGATGTTGATGAACCACTTACACCCCAAAAACCTGTTTGTCTTGGTCTGGGTGTTTTCTATGTATTATAAGTATGTATTTACAAAAAAATGTATTTAAGTACATTTGTCTATCAGTTGTCTAGTACCCATAACACAAGCTTTGCGCTTATTTTGGGACTAGATGGCGATGTGTAAATTGTCCAGAAATATTTATTTATTTATTTATTTATTTGTCAATTTTTTTGCTAAGGATTGCCAGCCTATACTGCTTTCTTTCTTTCTGGTGACCTCACTCACTCATTGGGACACAACCACGCTTAAGGGTATCGTCATTTGGCTGCGGTATTCTGTGAGGTCGAGGTACTTCCCCGGTCGGGCAACTTAAAAAATACGCTGTGCCCTACCTCTGTTGTCGCCAGAGCCTTGTTTGTCAGTCAGCAGGGTGCATCACGTGCAGGTGAGGTTGCTTTGGTTCAAAGATGTTGATGAACCACTTACACCCTAAGTTAAAATTCATAATAAGTGTAAATATCTAGAGAGGTTACAGTTTCAGAGATTTTTTGTCATATTTAATAATAATAATATTTGTCAGACAAATTACACAGCGCCATCTAGCCCCAAACTAAGCGAAGCTTGTGTTATGGGTACTAGACAACTGATAAACATACGTAAATACATATTTTTCGTAAATACTTACTTATGATACATAGAAAACACCCAGACCAAGACAAACAGAGATTACAGACATTTGTATTAACATGAACAGACATTTGTATTAATGAAAAGATTATTGAAGCAAATATTTTTAATTATCTATGATACAGTTACTGCCGTATGTTGACGTGAATACGTCTTCAAATTTGCTACCATACGAGAGCAATCCAAAATATCTAGTGATATCAAAATCAAAATTTTATGTACCTCCACCTCACAGAATACCGCAGCCAAATAACGGTTCCCTTGAGGGCTGTTCTGTTCCTGCGAGTGAGTGAGGTCACCAGAAAGGAAGGAGATGCTGCGATGGCAGCGGGGGTGGCGGCGCGAGAGCGATATTTTATGTTGCGAGCGTTAATATGGCTACGGTAACCGCTTCACATCAGGCGGGTCGTATGCTTGTCTGTCACCCGACGTAGTATAAAAAACAAATAAAAAAATCGCGGGATACAGTTTGGCGTCGCAGTTTCGAATCTATGCTCTACATCCAAAATTCAATCACACCACTGTATAGATGAATGATCGAAGAATTTATTACGCTAAGGACTATTAAACATCGCGTGCAGGGGAGGGGAAAGCGCTGCCATTTTGAGATAATAGGCTATTTTCCAATCTTTAAAAATTGTATAAATTATTTAACAATATCGTAAAATACACAAAACTATAAAGATCTGCAAACTTTCATTCTCATATCTTCAGTCAGACTTTTTAAAAAAATAATATTCCCATCGGAGAAGCTATAATAAATGCTATAACTTTTATTATGATAATAATCACATAAACGTAATATTTAGCATAGCTATCGTACAAATTTCTGATTTGATGCATACAAAATACAAACCTGTGACGTCACAATTCGGTAGTCTTTTGTATGGAGCGTCAAAGCATTTTGTATGGAGATTCAAATTACCATATCTGGAGAGATTTTTGTGCTATCGAAGTAATTCTTTCACCTGTGGTTATATTATGACGACGTCCTTACATATCAAACCGAAAAAAATGTTAGTCAAATAGCCTATTATAGTGCATATAAGGTATTACGTACAACACACGGCCGTCCATGATACAGCCATACCCCTTTATTTTTTTTAATAATCTTTATGCCATTCAAACTGGACTGACTCTTACCTGAACGCGTGGACTGTAAAGCTCTCGTGAGATACGTTCATGAAAGACATTTTCGATTCGCTCGGTTCGTCCGCCACAAACTGCCACTCGAGTTTCTATAGCCCTCGTTATACGACAGCTTACATAACAACGATATATTTTTCATACGACAGCGACGTAAAGTTCCATACACGCGAACGCCCCGCCTGATATGAAGTGGTTACCGTAGTCATTTAGACTATACAATATTTATCACACGCTGGCACTCTCGCTGCCAATCCCAGCACCTCTTGCGGTGAACCACTTGCATCCCAAAAATGATAAACTATAGCTTGGTATCATGTGAACACGTTATTATTTATTATACACCGAGCATTAAAGTTATGAAATTGGGTAACTAGCTAGTTAGGTAGATTAGGTTTTAGAATTAAATAATAAATATTATAAATAAATAAATACTTCTGGACAATTTACACAGCACCGTCTAGTCCCAAATTAAGCGCAAAGCTATTGGTACTAGACAACTGATAAATGTACTTAAATGCATTTTGTTTTGTAAATACTGTATACGAGTAATACACCCATACCAAGATAGGCAGACATGTTCATGTACACAAATGTTTGTCTTGTGCGGGGATCAAACTCGCGACCTCGGAGTCAACGTAGCCATTGTTAGTCATTCGAGCACCGGGCTCTACTTTTGTACCCTTATGTAATTTTGTGGTCAATAAAATAAATAAATATCTATTATATTAACTTGGCGACTAAAGATGTTTTAAATATAACCTTAATAGATCTAACCTAACCTAACCTAACCTTGTATTCCTTACGCTTTCGTTTATTTAGAATTTTTTATTCAATCATTTGATTCTTTTCCTTTATTATACATGAAAGTTTTACATTAGGGGCCATCCATAAATTACGTCACAGGAATTTCATGATTTTTTGACCCCTCCCCCCGTCCTTGTCACAGCTGGTCACATTTGTGAGACTCCTTCCTCCCTAGTGTGACGTCACATATTTTGCAAATTTACATCTAGAGTTGCAAATGTTTCTAAGTTTTTCGTTAATAGTTCAAAGTTCGTGTTAACACTTAGATTATAATAGATTTTGAAATGTGACGTCACGAAATTTAGGACCCCTCCCATCCCCTTGTCACACTATGTCACACTTCATCGACCCCCTCCCTCCCGCTTAACGTGTGACGTAATTTATGGATGGCCCCTTATTGTATACGGCATATGACTAGTGATTCCACAGGTTGATAGTGAAAATGATAGTGTATTTTATATCTCGTATAAAAATATACTTCGGTCTAGCTTACAATTTTCTCTGAGCATTTTCCCAGACAGCAATTTCCCAGGGGAGTGCATATATTACACTTACCTCCCGCAGTTCGAACCATTTAGCACTAAGCAAATTGATAAACAGAAAAGCAAAAAGAAAACGGAGTATGTAGAATACTTTTCGCCGGCTTTCAAAAATAGCTGCGAGCAAAAAAGCCCTTGTTCAAACCGTGCATTGTTCAGTGAATTAATGAAATGGTTCGAACTGTAGTTCTTTTCAGCTTTCGAAGTTTTTTTTTTATATGTGAGTGGGGCAAAAGAGTATGGGGGTCACCTAATGGAAAGCAATGATCACCGCCCATTGAGATCAGCAATATCAAGGGGTCGCCAATTCGTTGCCAGCCTATACTCCTTCCTTTTTGGTGACCTCGCTCACTCGCAGCAACACAACAACCCTTAAGGGAATTGTTATTTGACTGCGATATTCTGTAAGATGGAGGTACTTCCCCAGTCGGGCAGCTTAAAAAATATGCTATATATAATTTTAGTCAATTCGCAATTCAATCTCGATTCGGTCAACTTTCAATCTGCGTTCGTAGAAAAATTACGAGAATTGGCCTTCTGGAGCAGCCCAAGCGCCTTCACCCTAAGAAAACCGTAGCCAAATAACAATTGCCTCTATAAGCACTTATTTAGATTATTATATTAGGCGTTATTTAGATGCTGTGTTTTGGTGAGTGAGTAAGATCGGCAGGAATCTCTTGAAGAATTACGCTTCAGCATCAGAAGTCGAAACTTACGGCTTTACTCACTAAAAGTTCATGTAAGGTGTGCATCGTGTATGCCACCCGACATCGTAAACAAAAGTGTAAACAGGCACTGTGTACATGGCAAAGAACACATTGAAGAAGTGTTTGTAACATTATCAGCACGTGTGAACATGTAAACACTAAACACCTTCGCCGTATCTACGTCGAAATTCTTACTATCAGGCATACGCCGTTATTACTATATTATAGTATGCGTGGTCTAAGGAAGCTATTTGTGAATTCAGTTTTTCTTCATTCCTTCACTGAACCCTGAAACAAAGACTTGCCATAAAGGATTATAAATCGTTTCTTTTAACTTAACAATTCTATCTTAGGTCTAATTAATAGAGATTAAGTACCGTTCCGAATACTGAGATATTTGAAGACGTTTTACCTTTGTCACAAAGGGCCGCCGTTACTTAAGATAGGAATTATGTGTATTTACAGAGACTATTAATGCGTATTTATCAAGTATTCCTTCTGTCCTCTCGATTCTTTAATAATTAATTTGTAAATAGGTTTTAGGTTTTAGGCTCAAAAGTGTTTTATACGATTTAATTAATTATTACTCTCGTTGTTTCTCTCCGTTTTTGAAATCCACCGAGACCCGTTAAACCCAGTGTAATTCCAATAAAGAACAAACACGCGTGCAGCTTATCCCATTGGATTGTTTTCATTTATTTTGTGCTGTGACGCGCGAAAAGTAATAAGAACGAAATCCCAGCGAATAGATTCAAACAAACATCGCCGAATGAATTACGAACGACGCCACGTTGACATGGCGTACGCTAATTGTTTTTCTGAAAAGCCGCGGTTTTAGTAAATAATTTAATTTAAATTCAGATGTTTTCTCTTTTTCTTTCCTCTGCGTCCAATTTGTAGCATCTATCACATAGCACTAAGGGAACGTACCCATACTACGTGACCCATTTTTGTAAACCAGATGACGCCCTAGCGTGTGCGTCAGTGTTGCCATCTGTGAATTTAAAACGCCGCTACGCGCTGCGCTACGCTTGAATGTAGCTCGGTAAGAATGCGAGATTCCCCTAGAGAATGTTGGCTACGTGATATCTAAAGCCCCCCCCCCCCCCCCCCCCCCCTCTCCCCCTCTCAGTGCCCAGTCCCCGTGACCAAGCGTGGTAAATTTGAAGACCTCGTCCCCCTCCGGAACGGGTCACGTAGTATGGGTACGTTCCCTAACATTTTGTAGAGTCAACTAAGTATTTGTAACAAGTTAGGGATCTCGCGCACTTGCTAACTTGGATCATACTTCTTACGTCATGATCGTGCCATAAATAGTGCTCGACATTACTCGACATTCGCTGTACACGAGCAGCCTATGGGCTAGATATTCGCAGGCGATCTATAGTCTATCTCAATAAAGCATTCAGGGCGGTGTAGGGGCTGTCTCGTTTCTGCAGCGCATCGGGCATATTTGCACCAGCGAACACAGATGCTTTCACACGACTATGCGGAAGAGAGGCGCATCTCTAGTACGTAGAGTGCGAGCCAGCTCCAACATTGTTCTGGCGATGATTGCCGACAGATTTGACTGCCCCTATATTAGGCCGACATGTCCTTCAATGCCGAAACGAGATGTGATTATAGATTGTGACTATTGAAATAGTAAATTTAATATATATTATGTAATCGTAATAATTATTTCAGCAATCTATTGTATTGACATTTAATTATAGAATCTATAATAATGAATCTTGACATGTTCTTTTTTTTCTTTGACAATTATGGGTATTTTCAACTGAATTAAATGAATTTTATCTTATTTATTACTTTGTCAATATCATATCAGCATATTGCTGTCCACTACTGGGCCAAGACCTACCCAACGACTCCGCGCAATCCTGAGTAGGTCTTCAGTCGATTTCCTTGGCGGCCGTCCCACGTTGCGCTGCTTGCCTGTAGGTGGCCTGCACTCCAGGATCTATTTGCCTCAACGGCCGTCCGATCTTCACGTTATGTGACCCGCCCATTGCCACTTCAACTTGCTAATCCTCTCGACTATGTCAGCAACCTTAGTTCTTTTACTGATATCTTAATTTCTAATGTGATATCATAGAGAACCGAGTATACCCCTCGCCATTACACTCCATAGCACATTGAACGAATTGAAGTTTTTTAACCTATTTCTCGCTCAGCGAATAAGCATTGCCATCCAGCGTGACAATGCTGCTAGCCTTCTGGCCACGTTACCTTTGACGGCGATGCGGAAGAATTTTATGACGCTATTTAGATCATTATATTTTATTAAATTTAATTAGTTTTTGTTTTTAGTTTGTATATATAGCCAGTTTTTTTTTAATTGTATATTTTTAATTATTAGTAAGTAGAAGTTATAAAAAAATGTAAATAAACATTTTGGTATCTAAGTTTTTTCGTAAGACCTATTGTGATTGACCACGTCTCTGTTCCATAATTCATCACAGGATATATCTTATGTTGGTGAAATGTTATTGTCCTTACATTTTTTCATTATATGAGGGGGGCAAACGAGCATGTCGGTTACCTGATGGAAAGCAATCACCGCCGCTCATGGAGATCAGCAACACCAAGGAGTCGCCGATCCGTTGCCAGCCTATACTCCTTCCTTTCTTTCTTTCTGGTGACCTCACTCACTCGCAGGAACACAACATCCGTCAAGGGAATTGTTATTTGGCTGCAGTATTCTGTGAGATGGAGGTACTTCCCCAGTCGGGCAGCTTAGAAATACACTATGCCCTGCCTCTTTTCACCAGAGCCTCGTTTGTCAGTCAGCAGGGTGGACCAGGTGCAGGTTAAGTTGTTTGGTTCAAAGATGTTGATGACCCAGTTATGTAATCTTTACAATATATAGGTACCTACATAATATGTGTATAAGTACATAATATGTCTGTAGTCTATTTATCATGCCAGACGGGTCTCCGAACCTAAATACAGTCGTGTCTGCCAGTGAAAAGGGTCGAAAAACCCTCTTAATGGTTTAAATGTGCTTAATGCATAACATTATAAATAAATACGTGTATGTGTAATTAATTACAAACAGTATTTAAGGCGATCCCTGCTGAACTACTAGCGCAATTCGAATTAAAAATAAATACACAAGGAAAAAAATAGCTGTTAACATGCTTGTTTATTAACAGGAAGTCTGAATAAAAAAACAGTTAAACGATTATAAAAACGAAAATTATATATTTTTTTTATTCTCCCAAAGTCAACGATGTATTTATCACTTATCCATCATTTAAAATCCAACAGAGGTAAAGTTTTACGCAAGAAAACTAAATTCGGCTTTTATGGCTGGAACGAATAGCCCTATAGTTTATTTTTGTAATAAAAAAAGTAGATGAATCAAAATCGGTCTTTCTATGCAAATTTTACTTCAACAGCTAACTAACCCGGTTGATTTCAGATAAAGATCGTTTTTGTTGTTTCATCTATTTTTTAAAGTATAAAAAAAATATAGGGCGTTTCGTTCTGTATTTAGCGAATAATTGAATTGCAATGGGGATGTTTGATATTTTTTCTGACACCAGATGTCGCTAGGTAGGCGTCGGGTCCAGATTGTCAAAATGTAGTGAATATTTTGACAGTGAAACTTCAAGACGACAAGACAACACAAGACGTCAACAAGACATTTGACAAGATGCTATGAATTGACAAATGATTGGACCCTACGCTACAGTACTGCCAAAAAACCCTCATTGTTTCATTCGATTGATATTAGCAGCGGGTAGCCCCTTAACAGTCGTTAATTGACACAAAAAGAGACTCAAATAAGTTTGTTTCGTACAAAGAGTGGATTTATACACATTTACATTGTTTGTAAAAAATAGAGACGGAGTACGGAAAATGAAACAGACTGTGAATTTAATACAAATTGTTGTATATATTTGCATTTATTGTTGACGCTTAAATTATGTATTTGTATGAAACTGCACCAGCTAGGAACGTATATTAGCTACCTATTTTTTTAATACAATATAATTGGTTGCGACATCTCTATTATATCCACTTTTGAGATTTCAGTTGGATAATTATCTTAACGATTCGGGGCCCTACCGCCGAAGCTGTAGCCGATTGCCATTGTATATTTTGATTCGAAAAATAGGTCTTACGTTTTTAGTTAATGACAAACATTTTCAGGTCAGTCGGTAGAGCTCTAGTATTTCTATCAACTAAGCTCAACACATGTGTTGAGCTTAGTTGATAGATAATAATAATAGAAGTTGATAGAAATATAGAATGGTACATGTACCATAAAACCACAAAACTAAGCTGAAGTTTGATATTCGCAATGAAAAAAAAAACGTGTGGCACTCGGGGACTGCCGCGGTAAAGCTATTGCATAGCATTTTTTATCAACTAATGCTCGTTTGCTCGTTCATCCATCCATCCATCCGTCCGTCCATCCATCCATCCACCCATCATTCCATCCACCCACCCATCATTCCATCCACCCACCCATCCATCCATCCACCCACCCATCCATCCACCCACCCATCCATCCATCCATCCACCCATCATTCCATCCACCCACCCATCATTCCATCCACCCACCCATCCATCCATCCACCCACCCATCCATCCATCCACCCATCCATCCATCCACCCACCCATCCATCCACCCACCCACCCATCCATCCACCCATCCATCCATCCATCCACCCATCCATCCATCCACCCATCCATCCACCCATCCATCCATCCACCCATCCATCCATCCACCCATCCATCCACCCATCCACCCATCCATCCACCCATCCATCCATCCACCCATCCATCCATCCACCCATCCATCCACCCATCCATCCACCCATCCATCCATCCACCCATCCATCCATCCACCCATCCATCCACCCATCCATCCATCCACCCATCCATCCATCCACCCATCCATCCATCCACCCATCCATCCATCCACCCATCCATCCACCCATCCATCCATCCACCCATCCATCCACCCATCCATCCATCCACCCATCCATCCATCCACCCATCCATCCATCCACCCATCCATCCACCCATCCATCCATCCACCCATCCATCCATCCATCCATCCACCCATCCATCCATCCACCCATCCATCCATCCACCCATCCATCCACCCATCCATCCATCCATCCATCCACCCATCCATCCATCCACCCATCCATCCATCCATCTACCCATCCATCCATCCACCCATCCATCCATCCATCTACCCATCCATCCATCCACCCATCCATCCATCCACCCATCCATCCATCCACCCATCCAACCATCCACCCATCCATCCATCCACCCATCCATCCACCCATCCATTCATCCCTCCATCCATCCATCCAACACATGGAAAGTAAAAATTTCGTAGAGTCGTACAATACGTCTAATCGCACGAGTGGATTCGGTCCCCGCGCTCAAGGCCCGCGATAGAAGCTATGCAATAGCTTAAAAATTTGGTCTGTGGCTGTGTTACCGACACGACCGTGTGTTGTACGTGAATACGTTATATGCACTAAAATTATCTCAAAATGAGCTTCCGTCTCCCCCGAACGCGATATTCTACAGTCCTTGCTTAGCGTAATAAATTCTTTGATCATTCATCTATCCAGTGGTGTGATTGAATTTTGGATGGAGATGATACTTTTGTAGTTGCAACACCAAACTGTATCAGCCAATTTTGTTATCTTTCTTTTTTTTGAATTGCCTCCATATGGAAGCAATTGAAAAGACGTGAATAAAAAAAACGAAGAATTTTTTTTTCACCTCACTAGCTCGTAAAAGCTCTGTTTATCATTCGAAATCTGCGTGGAAAATCGCACTTTATCCGCTAGCGTGGAAAGTGTTTTTAAAATTCGAATATTTTTATTCAATAAAGGTTTCGTACAATAAATTACATATATATAGAACCTCATTGGTTTCGTAATAGTTTATATTCTCTGCAGCCAGTCCATTGATGATTATTTATTAAAACTGTTTTTCTTGCACCTAACATTTTCCTCGCTTTAGTGAGGTGAAAAGTTGTGTGTTGCGCTCGGCAGCAAAGTTATTTAGCGTCTCGTACCTTTGAAACCCTCGCTACGCTCAGGATTCTATATTTGAACCACTCGCTTCGCTCGTGGCTCAATCCTAGAATCCTTCGCTTGCTCAGGTTTCAATACAAGGTACTCGCGCCAAAAATTAACTTTGCAGCCTTGCATAACAAATAACTATTATCCACGTCTAAATCCGATGGTACTCGGCTTCAGCTTAGCCGGTAGGACCCTTGGATCGAATGGTTCGGACGCTCGTCGCCCCATGATACCACCAAATGCTTCACCATTGCTCAGCTTTGACGAGCTCGGTGGCGTAGTGGTCAATGACGCGGCTTCGACCACAACGCTCGTGGGTTCGATTCCCACACAGGACAAACATTTGTGTGCATGAACATGTCTGTTTGTCTTGGTGTGGGTGTTTCTATGTATCATAAGTATGTATTTACAAAAAAAAAAAGAAATGTATTTACGTATGTTTATCAGTTGTCTAGTACCCATAACACAAACTTCGCTTACTTTGGGGCTAGATGGCGCTGTGTAATTTGTCTGACAATATTTATTTATTTATCTATAATCTCCCGGATGTTGACCGTATAGGTAGTTCAGTTTCATTGCTTACGCTTTGAGGATTTTTTGGGGAAACTGAAGGCTGTATTTGTCTATAATGAATGCCGGGTAGCAACCCCAAGGGAGTATGGTAGTTGTGGCATGTTATTGCTAAGGAAATATTACATTAATAAGGGTTTATTCCCGGGAGTTTCAGTATGAATTTTCGTAAGATTTTCCGGGTATTCGTTTTTTTATATAATATCCCTTAACCTACATGATCGCGAGGTATGTAACATTAACGCTTTTTTTCCACGCGATTGAGGAGATGCATTCGTCTTCCACAACCTTAAGAGTAATCGACTATCAACTTATAGTTATAAATATACTGTATCGCATTATATGAAAGGGAGAGAGGCTACACGGTCGATTTTGCCGGTCGCTCACCCGGATGTTGACCGTATAGGTAGTTCAGTTTCATTGCTTACGTTTTGAGGATTTTTTGGGGAAACTGAAGGTTTTATTTGTGCGATACAAGACGAGTTCATTAAGATAGCAACCATGTGTTCATTGGAGGGTACGATACGATCGACATATGTCGGTATAGCACCGTCTTGGAGAGTCATTCAGACGTATTATTTCCGATTACTCTTTTGAATTCAGATATGACCGATATACATTAACAGCTAGCGCTGAAGTAAATTGTCTCCAATCTGAGTTTGTGTAATATACGTACTAATTTCTTCTGATTAAATTCTTGAGTGCCAAAACAGCCGTAGTTTTATTGTGGTTTTATCCCCGGGTCTGCAGTAGACTTCATTGTAAATTTTTTGGTGGTCACCGCTATTAATCCTGGCTACACAGGAGACAGTGGTGGCAATGTGTAATGGGACCCCATCCCGTTAAAACAGATACTACATATAATTTTGTTATTATACCGTTATACTACAAACAGTTCTCAAAAGCAGTCGTGTCTGACTGCTTCGACCACTATCATCAAGGACAGGAAAAATCAAACGAATAAAAATTGTAGATCCGTAACTCGTAGATTATTAGGTGACGCATCGGGCCTTAAGTTGTTGACATCACCATTCCACATGTCGGTAATCTCGTTAAGGCCAAAAATGATGAAATATACCGAATTGGCGAGATTGTCCATGTGTGCAATTTAAACCCTTTTCAAACATAATAGGAAACAGTTACCAACTTATATTCAGTTCAAAAACTAGGAAAATCATAAATTGCGAATGCAACGCGAAAGCAGAAAGAGCTCGATAACACAAAATTGTATTTGCTGTCGTGTCACGTTCACAGTATTTGGTTTTGTTATTGCATCTTAAATAAATCGGTAATTATTCCCACCTCTGTTTGGAACAGGGTGTAATTGTTCCGACGTGGTGGGTCGTCCGTATATAACATATTTTTGTCTACGGATTAACGAAAAATAAGAAGAGAAATTAGCGAAAAGCTTGGTTTGTCGCCTTAACATATAACCTGCGAACGGAGTTAAAAATGTTAATGTATATGTAGTTGTCCCGTAAGTAGATAATTATATATTTAACGTCGTTTAGCCAATGTTTTAAATGTTGTTTCTAGATATATCCTAAATTGCTGCTAAAACATCGTATTGAATGTTGAATATTCAATATGTTGAAACTATAGAACGTCGGACTTTAATAAAATTGACATAGAGTGAGAGAGAAGGATAATGGGGAACAATCTGCTTTAAAGCGGTGATGAGATAGGATGTAAAAGAGCAAGGAGTAACATAAAGTTAGATGCAAGGTGCAACATGCAATTTGGCCATTATGATGGGAGAAGGGAAAGTAGAAGGTAAGCGAGACCGTGAAGGTATCGAAGAGAAAAAGAAAAGAAACTAGGTCTTGGAATATCTAATGGAGTCTAGTAGGAAAGATGTGAGAATGAAGGTGGAGGAGAAGTTTACATTTGCATCATGATAGGTCTCTTTTACTTCTAGATAGTGGAATAATGGAAATGAAACTGTAGGAGAGAGGAGAGTGGAAATTGAGAAAGATAAAAGAGGAAGAGGGTTCTATCGAGAAAACTTTAAAAACGTTATTTGGATATTAGGACCTAAGCAGAATATATATTCAATTAATGTAATGGAAGAAGAGGGAGAGAAGAGTGAAGGGAAAATGTATCTCAACGATCTAGACTGGTGATATTAGTCAGAGAAATGTAGGAATTGCGTGTCGGATACTATGATACGGATGATTAGAAATTGATCATCCGACAAATCTGCAGTTTATCATATGTAAATTATCCTCCTTTAAAATTTACTGAAAACTGGCTTTTGCCCATCCTCCCTATTTCTCACACTATAGCGACAACCGGGCAAAGCTGGGGCCAATTGACTAGTCACTGATATGAATTATACTTACAAAATGTAATTTTGAGGCCATTTATCTTTGAACTAATTTGGATCCACACACTGTTGGCAATAAAATTTTGCGAGTAAGTGACAAAACGTGTAAGGCGTAGGTTAGGTATGCGTCTACGAAATACCGACTTGATGTTTATCCCGTCTACGTCCCAGGTCATTTACTAGTGAAGCAACATTGAAATAGATTCCTGATTTCTATGCTAAATTTCTCATAAAAATTCGCATTAAACGATAATCTTGGATTACTGTTTGTAGACAAATGTCGTTTAATTTTCCTGGTATTATTAATAGCTATTAATAATATATATATTCATAATGTTATAATAGAGCACTTGTACTGTTCCACGTAATTACATTTATTTTTACCGACCGGTTAATAGTACGTAGGCCGTTTACAGTAAATAAAAAATATATTGTTATTTACTGTAAACGACCTACGGAAAATGCAAAAAAGGGTATAACTGCGTCAAAGATTTCTGAAACACACATTGAGACTCAGCACGCTTGTAATTACCTAGTATTACATTATATATTATTATTATATTGGCCGTGTTGTTCTTCTTCTCTTCCCGTGGATGTCGTACAAGGCGACTAAGGGAAATACATTATCAAACATCGATCAGGCCTCCCCAACCGGTTTGACCAGCGTGGGGAGTGTAGGCCAAATCTTCCTTCTGTCTGGGACGGATGAGAGAGGGTCGTGCTCCTGTAGTGGAGACTAAAATGACCTGATGATGATGATGATGACATTATATATATATATATGGAAAATGACTAATGACATTCCCAACAATATAGTATTATATTATTGAGTGAACCGAGCGAAAAGCTTATATACGCCGAAAAGTTACTCTTGGAAGGAATTGAATAGGCTTTCAAAACCTCTGAACCAATTTTGATGAAACTTGTCATAATTAAATAAAAAAAAAAGTGAAAATTGTTTAAAATCCTCGACATGCTTGAGGTTTGTGTCAAAAGAAATGAGATTAATCATGTCCTTGAGGTATGTTCGTCAAATACATTTTCCATTGAAATCAATGAAAAACATACACTCAGCAAATCTACTCGCTCGATTCAACCTCGATTTCGGCCCCGTGGGCTAGAATCCAGTCTATTGTTTGTAATAGTTACAAACATACTTGTCGTTGTAAGTTTTCTTTTTCAAAATAAACCAGTTTGTTGAAGCGCCTAGCGTTTTTAGATGGCAATACTTGCCTCGGCCCATCGTTTCTTCACCTACAATATTTTTTTTGTTACGAAAACGTCGTACAATCATTACCTCTGTCTTTTAATTTTCAATTCTCGAAGATACCATAGGTTTCCAGTCCTAAACACAGTTTCACACTTCTGACAACCTTAATGCAAGTAACAACAGTACGAGGCAGGATTGGTCTGCTATTTGAAAAACAGTCATAATACTCTTAAAATAATTCTAGGATTCGTACAGGATATAAAATTCTTGAGAACATCTATTTCTGTATTGCCGTATTGTTTCGTTGCTGTTATAGTTTCATTCAGTATACAACATCAACAAATCCAGATAAGCACGAGCGCTTAGTGGTTTTTTTTTAAATAAGTAACTATTAACACAACTTCATCGGGATCAAATTCATAAACATATGAGACGAGCTCGGTGGTCAACTGGCTAGCAATGGCTACTTTGAATCCGAGGTCGTGGGTTTGATCCCCGCACAAGACAAATTTTTGTGTGCATGAACATGTCTGTTTGTCTTGTTTTGAGTGTTTTCTATATGTATGTATTTTAAAAAAAATCTATTTAAGTATTATATCAGTCTTAGATCGATCCCTAGTACCCATAGTACAAGCTTTGCTGATTTTGGGACTAGATGGCAGTGTGTGTTTTGTCCAGGAACATTTATTTATTTATGTATGCTTCTTAGCGTCTTCTATATATATATATATATATTTAGCATTTATATTATTTTTTATAAATCCATGGTAGTAAGCACCTTGTGATTTTTATTGACGACCTCAGTGGCGTAGCGGTCAATGATGCGGCTTTGACCACCAACGCTCGTGGGTTCGATTCCCACATAGGACAAACATTTGTGTGCATGAACATGTCTGTTTGTCTTAGTCTGGGTGTTTTCTATGTATCATATGTATGTATTTACAAAAAAAAAAATATTTACGTATGTTTATCAGTTGTCTAGTACCCATAACACAAGCTTCGCTTACTTTGGGGCTAGATGGCGCTGTGTAATTTGTCTGACAATATTTATATTATATTTATACAAATCTCTATCATCTCTCTGTAATAATGTTTTTGTTTCAATATAGATTTGCGACTTCGGTCTGGCGCGAGTAGCGGACCCTGACCACGACCACACAGGATTTCTTACGGAGTACGTGGCCACGCGCTGGTATCGCGCACCAGAGATCATGCTGAACTCTAAGGTATGTAACCCATAAAATAAATCGCGTACAAATGAAATACTGACGAGCTCGGTGGTCGAATGGTTTGCAATGGCCACTTCTCCGAGGTCGCGGGTTCGATTCCCGCACAAGACAAACATTGGTGTGCATGAACATATCTGTTTGTCTTGGTGTTTTCTATGTATTATATTTATTAAAAAAAATGTATTTAAGTACATTTATCAGTTGTTTAGTACCCAAAACACAAGCTTTGCGCTTAATTTGGGACTAGATGGCGCTGTGTAAATTGTCTAGAAATATTTATTTATTATTTATTTAATGAGATAAAAAATAGCACCACATTTATTCTGCTCGACGACGATTGCTCTGACTTTGCTGAGGCTTTGAGGGCGCTGTCATACAGATCATGGTGAGCTTATGTGCAACGTTGGTGCAGAGAATATTTACGAGTGGCTGGCGACGCTTTTAAAGGCTCTACGGAGTGCAGGTCGAGTGGTCCGCGTACCCGACTATGCGGCGTGGATACGAAAATTTGTTCACACGTTAATTATGAGATAAGCCTTATTACAGCCCAGGCCAGCACAACCCGTTGTTAATTAATAAATAATCCCGTTCCAAATCCCCTTAACAAAATTGTCAAATAAGCCGTGCGGAATTTGATATATTTAAAGTTTATAAGGTATATGTAGCGTTTTTTTTCTATTTGTTAGAAATTTGATGTCACAGTAATATAATTATAGGTGAAAGAATTATTATCGATAGTATAGGACTTTCCTGTTGCTGTTCCAATGTGCTCCATACAAAAGGCTACTAAACTGTGATGTCACACATAAGCTTTTTGTATGCATTAATCGCAAATTTGTATGACACCTATGTTAAATATTGCGTTTACGTAGCCAGTGTCCTAACAAAACTTATAATATTTGTATTGTTTATCCAATGGTAAGGTATTTATATTAATGGTGCCATCTTTTTAAAATTAAATATCGCGGGTCGTTCTAGTTTTGTGTAGTTTACGATATTATTAAATACCAATATTAACAAATACGTGAAGCAAAAACTTTGTACCGCTTTTCACGAAAATTGCACGGACGGAAGAGTATGAAATTTTGCACACTTATAAATAGTTCATATACAGAAGGAGTGCAGAACTGCAGAATGCTAATATATTTTTTAAAACTATGCCTAGAAAATAGATTAAATCAATAAAAAAAACATTACACATACCATGTATTTGTCACACACACGCATATATGCTTTTTTTTTTAATTGTTAAAGTCATAATAGTCGAATTTCGACCAATGGGCGACCATTAGTAGTAGTAATAGCATTATGGTTTACTGTGTAAACATCTCTATCATACATGCACATTAGGGAAATCGAATGTAATGATCGAATCCTAAAACGGTTTCCTTCCTTAATCGACGTGACCGGCGTACCGAGCGAATAATAACTTGGCAATATACGTTAGCGTTGATATTTTGGTCCAATATAGTTTCCTCACAATAGTCGACGAAGATAAAGTGATTCGACTTGACAAAGCCTGCGGAATTCCTACATTCCTCGGAGCTCGCGTTCGCTGCCTGTCTGTTCTGTGCTCATCCGAAGATTTCGGCGCGCGCCGCTGACGCACAATAATATGGATGACAAACTTGTCTTCATATTATTCTGGTGGTTTGATGTAGTCTATTCTATTACGCTTACCCTCGATCCTTTTATTATGATAAGTAAGGGTTTTAACTGAAGTTATGACTGCCGTTTATAGCATTTTATTTCACCGTAATTGAATAAAATGAATCCGATTATTATTAATGGAAGTGCCCGTGGTGACGGCTTTACGTTCGTAATTTCGCAAGCTGATTTTATTTAATCTTCAAAGCAAATTTACAAATTTATTATCACTTTATAATAGTTACGACATAAATATTTGTGAATTTTATTGCTCATGTAATACAGAGGAGTATCTCATTTTAATTAACTACTTAGCTTCTTATCGGTATTTTTATCCACATATATCAAACAAGTATTTTATTGTGTGTGTAATAAATTAGTTATTATTCATACTGACCGATACTTGGTCAATGTTATAAAACATGTTTTGTTTTGGTTAGATTTGAGTTGATTTTTGGTTAGGTTAGGATTTTCTGACTGTCATTGGAAATAGGAGCTCCACGTCCAAGTAAGTTTAATTATAAATGACCAATTTATTACATCGACCGTAACATATATATATATATATAAATTATATATATCATCATCATCATCTCAGCCATTGAAAGTCCACTGCTGGACATAGGCCTCCCCTCTAGATCTCCAATAAGACCGGTTGGAAGCGGCTTGCATCCAGCGCGATCCCACGGTCTTAATGAGGTCGTAATTATTAATTAATTATATATATATATATATATGCAATCGTGCAAATTCCAGAAGTACTTATATAAAACCATGGAATAAGAAATAGTACTTGTACAAAATTTAACTCTAACTTGCACATCGAGCCTAGTCATGACGCAATAAAGAGCGTTTCAAATCGCATAGTCCAGCGCATTTCAGAACTTTGTTTACCTATATCCAGCCTTTCTTTCTATCGCGTAACTAACAATCTTTTATTGCGGGCACGTTTAAGGGTTAGGGGTTTGTTCTTCCATTCAAAATTTTCATGACAAATGTAACAAATAATCTGAATATTTTCGCATTAGTATTTATTTATTTATCTACTATTATAATATTCAAATATAATGAAATATAGACAATGTTAGTGTTATTTCTGAATAATGTAGCTTTCCAGGGTAAAAAACCAATATAAAAAGCGGTTCAATGGTTTCAAAGCTTTTTTATTTTTAATTTCACAACAATAACAATATGTATTTATAACCATCTCTCCAGAATAATCGAATGTAAGTTTAAACATATTATTATTTATTTATTTTTACAAATAATGATGTTTAGTGGTTTCGACGTTCTTGAATTCGAGCAAACGACACAATATTCAGCGAAATTTATTGAGCTTATAAAATCGTCCGGTCGTTCTGTCTGTCCGTCCGTTGCCATGAAACTCAAAATTTCGAAATTCTGTCTTCGGATTCGTGTAGAGCATCAAAAAGTAGTAATGTAAAGTGACCTTGGTTTTCCGATATCAATTCGGGAAAGTAGCCAAAATAAATAAATAAATAAATTTCGTTATGGTGGCGCATGCTGCGCGTCCGATGTTTTAAGCTGTAAATGAGTTACGCCATAGTATAAATAGAGAAGTAAGGTAACTTCAAAAAATGCACCGAGCGCGGTTTGTATGTGAGCGCGCCCGTACGTAAGGCCGTCGCACGAAATTTATAGGTGTTTAATGGGGCTCCAGTCAGGGGTGCGCAAAACCGCCCGCTCCCACGCAAGATTCGTTAATAATTTGAACATACCCGTATATGTACCTACATACGTCGTATATAACTACAAATACGTTAAAAATGGCTACAAAGTCGACTAGCCATAAAAACAGTGTTCATGGATGTCTCAATAACAATTTGTCAAATCAAGAATTATCTTTCTTCTTTTTTTATCCTTTTTAGATTTACACACCCAAAGGTTAAAAACGGGACCCTATTACTAAGACTCCGGTGTCTGTCTGTCACCAGGGGCTGTAGGTATCTCATGAACCGAGCTAGACAGTTAAAATTTTCACAAATGATGTATTTCTGTTGGCGCTATAACAACAAATACTAAAAACAGAATAAAATAAATGTCTAAGGGGGCTCCCATACAACAAACATGATTGTTTGTCGTTTTTGGTACGTAACCCTTTGAGACCGAGTCCAACTCGCACTTGGCCGGTTTTTTGTTACAGATCCCTAATACTTACCCTACTTAATTTTGTATTTTGTACCTTACTTAATTTTGTTTAAAGAGATTGACTAAGTATTTTTGACGGTTGAATAAACTATTAAGCGACAGCCATACGTGTTTAGGCTATTATCGTCCGCTCGGGGCTTGAGACGTACTTGCGTCTTACGTGGTCTTAATTCTCTATTTTTACTATGGTTACGCTGAGCGCGTGAACTCGTATGTTAAAATCCGTAAAACGTTTTAGGCTGTAGATCATGGTAAAGAATTAGATATACATACGAATATATAGACATAGATATATATACATACAACAGGTGTATTTTACATGCATACACTAAAAATAAGCATATGCCCGAAAATTAATACCCTCTTGGCAGTTGGATAAAAAAATATCGAATTCTCATCGGCATTCGTTACGTCATCATTTGCTCAATCCTTAGGAAATCAAGACATCTTAGTTTTTATACAAAATAAAATTTGAGACTTTTCCTGATAAATACACACACATATGCATAGAAAAACCAATATATTGCTATAAAAATAATAATTTTACTTTTTACACTTACTTTGATTATTATAATATGCTTTGGAAAATATCTACGACAGAATCGTATTTACCTGTGAAATTCTCTGGATTGTACACTGTCTTGTGTTGTGCACAGGGCAACACGCAACACGTCACCATAATTATATTACACACATTTTTCTCGTCTTATTATTGGATTTTTATTTATTTAATAAAATATCTGCACTTTAAAAACTACGCAGGCTGTTAATGCCTTACTCGTATTGTCTATCTCTTTTTTCCTTAGGTACTAGGCATATAAGTAATGTTTTGTCTCAGCTATGAGCAGGGTTGCCAGGTTTTTTTTCGAATAAATTCCGAACAATGAGCAAAAAAAAAACAAGTTTCAATCATTTATTTATATTATTGACATAAAATACAAAGTACCATTATACTTTATAACCTAACTCATAAAAAATATATTTTATCCCACTAATGCACACTTCCAGCAATGTGATTTGCTTTAATTACCTCATGCATTTCGCGACATGTCATGCATGCTTAGCAACGCAATTCGCGAAATGGCTCGAAAACAATGAGCGCGTGCACGAAGCGGGAATATCGATTGTCGATTACGTAAAATCTGACAGTTGAATCGTTTACTACGAAAAATTTATTAGAAAAAAAAAATACCGAACCTCCCATACTTCGGTATTTTTGTTATACCGAACACCGAACACAGTGGTAAAATACCGAACGGTTCGGTAGAATACCGAACACCTGGCAAGCCTGGCTATGAGAGTGACATAGTGTATATTATTTCAATCTGGCATTCGCGGAAATAAATAGAGAGGATAATCGCAAATAATTTTTAGAATTTTGCAATTTACTTTTTGAGTGAAGCGAGGGCACGGTTAGGTATATAGGTACTCCGAGAAGTCACTCTTGGAAATTAGTACCCTCCAGAACTACTACCTATTAACCCGATTTTGATGAAACTTGTCACAATTAAAGACCTCGACATACTTGAGGTTTGTATCGAAAAAAAAATGAGATCGATCATGTTCTTGAGGAATGATCATCAAATATATTTTCCACTGAAATCAATGGAAAACTTATACTCAGTGAATCTACTCGCTCCACTCAACCTCGATTTCGGCCCCGTGGGCTAGAATCCGGTAGCTTCGGTGCATAATATCTTGCTTGTTTGTTGTATACAGGGCTACACCAAGTCAATAGACATCTGGTCCGTGGGCTGCATCCTGGCGGAGATGCTCTCGAACCGGCCGATATTCCCCGGCAAGCACTACCTCGACCAGCTGAACCATATCCTCGGCGTGCTGGGTTCGCCCAGCATTGAAGACCTTGACTGCATCATTAATGAGAAGGTAAGTACATACCTATATTACGACTGTTCCTTAGATTTGCTTGGATATAAAATAGACGAGGTGTCTCTATTTATCGGTCAATATATCATTGACTAGCTGCGTACGTGGCTTCGCCAGCTATCATCCCATATATCCACTATGAAACTATTACTGAAAATTGGTTTAAGAATTTTAGTAATCTTACTTATAATATTATTGTTGATATTAGAGTATTCACGCATCGCTTACTGTGAATTTTCATTTCAATTATATTTACTTAGGATTTCTCTTGTTGAAAACGTTAGAATTATATTGGCCCAGATTTTGACGGGAGAGATGTTTCACGGTCGGAAACATCTGAAAGCCTGTGTTAAGGGGATATTATTATATTATTTAATTATAAGAAGAGCAAAGATTAAATGATATAGAAAATTATCGGCTTTTTTAGCTTACAATGTAGGTTTTAAATAAAATTTACCGACTGTAAAATATTACTATTATGGCGCGTTTACACGCTTGCGTTCAACGGGTCATTGAAAAGGCACAGGCACGGACACGAGCGTGTCAACAGTTAGCTCACTGACATTCAAACGAACACGGGCACAAGCAGGTGTCAACAGGTAGCTTCCGCACGCGGCCGTGATTGTCTGTGCTTGTGGGGATGTTATGGAGTGTTCGTTAATGCCGTGCGTGTGAAGCAAACTGTGCTTAAGGATTTGTCATACTGGTTACGTTCTGCGTCCTCTTCTGCGAAATTCGAACGCGGCCCGCATCCTGTGTGAACATCATTTACATATAATTTTGTGTAATACGATCTGACCGTGCGATCACAAGAAAAGAACACAGGGAACGCATCGGGCAGGCGTTCGGGGAGGGAAGAACATGGACCGGTTACCCTGACCGGCAAATGATGATACAGGCTGCATTCGATTTGGCCGGAGGGCGAGAGATGGGCAAAGTGAGAACCCAGTGAGTACATGTAAATGCCCAATAAATGCCTAGTTTTGGGCATGAATATGGAATTTATAAGTACTTTTTGGACATTTATCGTAAATGCCCAGCATTTTGCCCACTTTAGCCGGACCGGACGATATAGAACGTATACAGTGTGACAAATCCTTTAGTCCGCAGACAAGTTTCTTGAGCTGTTTGGCGGGCTACGTGCCGCACGTCTAAACGCAGTATTAGGTTTTTGTTCTACAAAAATAGATAATATTACCGTATAATCATCTCAAATGGCTCCCTGTCCGCTTTCGACGTAATGTTCATATTATTTTCTTTCGCTACAAGATCCTTATAGACTCATTTGCTCCCGCTTTTATTCATTCCTTCCCGAAAAATCCCGCAGCGGGAGTGGCGTAGGAAATAAGATCCTCTTTGTAAAACTACTATACATAAACACCTGTTTATGTATTGTTTTCAACCGACCGCAACTTATCATCATGAATGAATTCGAACAAACAGCACACCATACGCTTGCGAGTGTGATTTATGGGGACGGGATCTGGATAACATCTTGAATTCCTTGCATGTCGCGTCTGGCGTAGTATACTATTGCGACTTGGTGGCAACAAAGGAGAATGCCATTTATTATACTACGTCGGGTGGCAGACCAGCATACGGCCCGCCTGATGTGGAGCGGTTACCGTAGCCATATTAACGCTCGCAACATAAAATATCGCTCGCGCGCCGCCACCCCCGCTGCCAACGCAGCATCTCCTTCCTTTCTGGTGACCTCACTCAATCGCAGGAACACAACAACCCTCAAGGGAATTGTTATTTGGCTGCGGTATTCTGTGAGGTGGAGGTACATTCCCCAGTCGGGTAGCTTACAATTACGCTCCCTACCTTTCTTTTCACCAGACCTTCGTTAGTCAGTCAGCAGGGAGCACCGCGTGCAGGTGAAGTTGGTTTTGGTTCAAAGATCTTGATGAACCACTTACACCTCAAAATTAACCACTTCACCTCACATGGTAAATTTGTTGTGTAAATAGGAACACATACTGGGATGGCATCACTAGTTGTTCATATTTAGTTGGTTCATGAGGAACGGGAGTAAGAAAATACAACAGCATTGCTACTTCTAACATTGTTAAACATATTCCCTTGTAACATAAGATCGCTTTGCTTTTTCTTGTTATGAAATTCTGTGTACAACAAAGTTTCATATATAGGAAAATGTAAATGTCTGTCATGATATTTTTCGTAAAAAGGCTCGATATATCTTTCTTTGTATTTCTATTTGTAACTGTCTATAATGTAACATAGTTAGGTACAAAATTCAACGAAATGAAAACAGCTGTTCATCGCCTGCCGTAAATATATGTCTTTTATATGAAAGGCAAAAATTGTTTATTTTTAGAAAAGTATTGTATCCAACTCTCAAGTAATTGTCTGTCTATTTATGTTTCTTTTCAATTTTAAAAATACATATTACAATGTGTATTTCCTTAAGGTTTGATACTATTAATAAGTACAAAAATATAATAGGTATAATTTATTATAATTTGTATTAAATGTATCCTCGGTTTTATTATGACATAATCTCAACTATTTATACCCTAGAAGCACAGTATAAGTACATACCATACTGTACTACGTTCAGTATGGCCACTTCCTGCCGCTCTCTCGTGTCGACCTTACCTCTCTGAGACAAATCTGGAACAGTTTGTATGGTGCCGCGCGCACACTCGCTCATTCGCGCTCTGCACCGACGTTAGTAGTTGTAAACGACGCGATATTTGTATGGAATGGCCGGGGTGTGCTAAAAGGTTGAGCTTAAAGGAGAGTATTAGCTATTAGCCAAAGTAGCTAAGTTTTCGTTTTTATTTCTAGGAAACACCTAATAGAAATAGGTACATTTTTACCTACTATAAGCAGGTCTGTATGACTTCCTTTTGATACTTGTATCACAGCGTACCCATCAGCTGAAAACACGCTCGTAGCGATAAGGCTCATTATCACCTGCAGGCCGTGCTTCCTGACCCTTCTCTGATGGCGCCGCGGCGGCCCGTAATTTTGTAAAACAAGCTTCGAGCTATATTCCGTTTTATTGGCGAGCTTTACGTAGAAACGCTATCGTTAATCGAGTGTCGTTTCAAAATAATATTTGCCCTACAAATTCAAACATATTTGTTTACCATCAGGCCCTTGGGCGCACTGTAGACACGTCCTGCGTTGTTTTTTTAATAACGATTTAGCAGATATATCTCTTCATTTTTTTGAGAGTATTATCACCCGCCTCGCGGATTGTGTTCGCTATCGTCCCCCAAAAATAAATCTAAAACGCCGCTGCCCACCGCGCATTAATTGCACTATTGCAATTACATGGTCTACCACCCATGTAATGACTTTCACCTAAGCCCCTCCCACCAACCCCACTCTCTTTTATAAACATAATACATATATCGATATTGTATAGTATCTGACAGGTGGTTTTGTTATTATTCGTAAATTCTAACCCCTAAAAATACAATGTTACTGTGCGACGATAACAAGCCCCCTGGCCAATTGACGTTCTCGACTGTTGGCAGTTTTATTCTGAGTCTAAGTACGTTCATGGCCGACCTTGTTTCACACAATAGAAGAAAGTAGGATGGAAAATTGCTGAATTTGGCACGTGCCAATAAATTGCTATTACAAGGAAAGTAGAGATGATCGGTTTTTTATAAGATCCTTAGATTGAGGATAAGTATTCCGACGTGATTTATTACAGCTACATTGTTCAATAGTATCGCTTAATTATCTGTCAACTTGAAGAGTAATAAATTGTTGTTTTTCTAATGTTTATTTCCTTAAAATGGCAGTGATTCGTTGATAACTATTATGGGCCTAGGAATAATTAATTAAGCTAAGTAAGGGGCCATCCATAAATTACGTCACACGTTAAGGGGGAGGGAGGGGGTCGACGAAGTGTGACATTGTGTGACAAGGGGGTGGGAGGGGTCCTAAATTTTGTGAAGTAACATTTCTCTAAGTGTTAAAACACGAACTTTGAACTATTAACGAAAAACTCAACATTTGCAACTCTAGATGTAAAATTTCAAAATATGTGACGTCACACTAGGGAGGGGGGGAGTCTCACAAGGGTGACAAGGACGGGGGGAGGGGTCAAAAAATCATGAAATTCGTGTGATGTAATTTATGGATGGCCCCTTAAACTTTTGTAACTCGTATTCTTCTTCTTCATCAACCGTTATTCATCCCACTGCTGGGATATGGATCGCCCTTCAATGGAAGGGGTTTAGAGCATACTCCACCACGCTGCTCAACTGCGTCAATTTTCGTTTAGTCTGATACGCGCAACGACGCTGTCGAGCTCCACAACTCTTGTTGTCGATGAATCTAATGGTTAAACGACTAACAACTGCCACTTTGACACCAAGGACTGCAGGTTCGATTTCCGCACAACACTATCATTTGTGTGCATGAACGAACATATCAGTTTTTCTCGCCCAGACCGACATTAGTTTGTATTTACAGAAAAAGACTCCAGTTACTAGTACGTATAGTACATACAGGCCTTGCTTAGTTTGAGATGTAGTACTATTACTTATACTGTGTTTGAGAGTAGGAATGTATAAAGAGAAAGAAAGAAAGAAAAACATTTATTTGCTCATTACACAGCACATTATGTATAAACAAGACAACAAACAGATAATATATTAAAAAGAAGAGTATTAAAGTACTGTGTAATGTCGCAAAATGTATATCACCAGAGTAATGAAAGATATATCAAAGTACTTACTGTTTATGTATTTGTGATATGGTTTTGGACGTTAACCGCTGAAAGTGAAGGTAGACCGTGTTTTGATAAGTACGAGCTTATGTCGACCACAGATTAACCGTAACATGAAGCTTTTTGCAGTGCCACTATAACTATATGTATAACATAACTATTGACCGCACAGTGTATAGGCGCGTTCAAAAGGCGGACGCACTGTGAGAGTAGCCTTCAATGTGGTTTTGCGTTGGGTCTATACTTATGAGGGTCTTATCGCTGACAGTCAGTCTATCATTGTTAAAAGTAAGTACATTGCGTTATTATTGATATGACGAGCTCGGTGGCGTAGTGGTCAATGACGCGGCTTCGACACCAACGCTCGTGGGTTCGATTCCCACACAGGACAAACATTTGTGTGTATGAACATGTCTGTTTGTCTTGGTCTGGGTGTTTTCTATGTATCATAAGTATGTATTAAAAAAAAAATGTATTTATGTATGTTTATCAGTTGTCTAGTACCCATAACACAAGCTTCGCTTACTTTGGGGCTAGATGGCGCTGTGTAATTTATATGACAATAATTGTTATTTATTTTATTTATTATTATTTTAAATAGTTGTTTCGGCCAACTTGCCAGAATATTATAAATATTAAAAAAAATTGAAAAATTCACTTTCCTCTCCTAGGTGGGATTTGAACCCACGACCTCTCGATGACCGATCGAGTGCTCTTCCAATTGAGCTACCAGGAAGGTTTGTGTTGGTGTTCGAATTTTTGCATTTTTTATTTTACTGCGTGAAATACAGTGTGTCGCCATCTATTAAGTAATTCATCTGCAACGATGGACTGCTATGCCTTATTTAATAGTGTAATTACTAGATTGCAAATAAAAAAAAACTATTTTTTTTTTCAATACTTCAAGTAGTTTTCGAAAATTTTAACTTCATAAGCAACGCGTTGTCAACGCTCGATACTAAATTGTTACACAACACGTTCAGGTCATGCTGAAATGATTGGCCAGCTGGCCGCGGATTGTCTTGACTTCGAGTGACTATAGTAAAGACATGTCTTCAGAATCTTAGATATATATTTTTGGTGCAGGCTCGAGGCTACCTGGAGTCGCTGCCGTTCAAGCCGCGCGTCCCCTGGGCAGAACTGTTCCCGGGGGCGGATGCCCGTGCTCTGGACCTGTTGCATCGCATGCTGACGTTCAACCCGCACAAGCGCATCACCGTCGAGGAGGCGCTGGCGCATCCTTACCTTGAGCAATACTATGACCCCAACGATGAGGTAATATATATAATATTTTTCGCTCCTATCTATGTTATGGGGCATGTGACAAATTGGGCATTATTTGACATAATAAATTGACATAATGACAATCCCTTTGGGCAATGCAATAATTCGTGCTTCATCGGATCACTCATCACCTATGTCGACGTTGCCCCGTTTTCTGATGGTTAGGTTACATGGAAGAATACAAGAACCCTCGAACCTAACCGAAACTCAATTCAAATCAAACAGAAAAAAAAATTGGAAGGAGATGCTGCGTTGGCAGCGGGGGCGGTATTTTATGTTGCGAGCGTTAATATGGCTACGGTATCCGCTTCACATCAGGCGGGTTGTATGTTTGTCTGCCACCCGACGTAGTATAAGAAAACCGATTTGAGTTGATTTTCGGTTAGTAGTATTAGTAGTGTTAGTAGTAGGTTAATAAACTAATGGAAAATCGACTCAAATCAGTTTTTTTTTTATACTACGTCGGGTGGCAAACAAGCATACGACCCGCCTGATGTGAAGCGGCGGTCTTCCATCCGAAAGCGGGACAACATCGACGTACTTGATGAATGATCTGGTGTCAAGTAAACTCTTAATAACTACCAATTACGTTGCCCGGCCATTATGATAGATGCCCAATTTATGACACTGTCCATAAGTCTTCATTCCTAGTGTCTTGTCATGTTGTTGCCTTGAATTACGTACGATACTAAATGTACTCGAGCGATATGTACCTACAAGTACATTTGGTATCAATGTTGTTGAAACAGAATACATAATAGTACGGAGTACTATTACTATTATACCGTGATCATCATCATCAGGTCTATTTTAGTCTCCACTACAGGATCACGACACTCTCTCGTCCGTCCTAGACGGAAGGAGGATTTGGCTTACACTCCCCACGCTGGCCAATCAGGTTGGGGAGGTCTGATCGATATTTGATAATGTATTTCCCTTAGTCGCCTTGTACGAGATCGACGGGAAGAGACGGAGAGATTCTATTCTAGTCTGCCGGAAACCACACGGCATATACCGTGATACTAGCTAAATATACCTCTTATTACATTCTTTATTTTTCCTACCACGTCTTATGTCAAACAAAACGACCCCCGTCTCGTTCCCGTCTCCCCAACTCACATTCCCACCACTGTGTCTCCTGTTTAGCCAGGATTAATAACAGCTATCGCCAAAAAGGGCAATGAACAGCGAAGTCCATTGCAGTTACGGGGGTAAAACTACAGCTGGAACTTTGGAACTCACAACGAATATAATCAGAAGAATTTAGTAGGAGTAAGAAGCTTTTGGAATTTGACTAACCCTCTTAGCAATGCTAGAGACAGCAATAAAGCAAATAAGGCTTATAAGGCCAAACAAGTATAGGATTCCTGGTGTGAAGTGGGTTTACGTAGTCTATAGGCGCTTGCTATATAAGCAGTATTCCTAAGGCTTATAATAATAATAATTGACATATCCTGGAGCGGGTCACGGCGGGCGTACAACATTACATTAAACTTCGGGGCCTCTACGCGTTGGATCTATATCCCCGTATTAAATGACCGGGCTTGACCCGTGATTAAAAAGAGATACATAATAATAATAAAAAAATTATTGAAAATACGTAACGTAACAAAAACTTAAGTCTAAATTAACATAATGGAGTAATTTGCCATGCCAAACAAGTATAGAATTCCTAATGTGAAGTGGAGTTAGGTTAGTCTGTAGGCGCTTGCAATACAAGCAGTATTCCTCGCGTGCTGACTGACACCTTCGGTGGTGCTGGGCGGCGTTCACATCAGTGGTGACATCACTCACTCTACACTCACTAAAATATAAATTAATGTTAGTATATTCTACTTTTGTATTCTGTTAATCATGTCTGCTGTCTCAGGGGAACGGCCGTACCATATATTGTGTTGTCATAAAGTCTAGGGAACACCTATTTTGTATAAATGATGTCAAGTCTGCGCATTTTTTGTAGGTTTTTTTATATTACGCCGGGTGGTAACCTAGCATATGACCTGTCTGATGTGAATGCGATTACCGTAGCCATATAAACGCTTGCAACATTAAATATTGCTCGCGTGCCGCCACTCAGCTGCCACACTCACTCGCAGAAACAACAACCTTCTAAGGAATTGTTATTTGGCAATAGTTTTCTGCGAGGAGGAGATCTTGGAGGTCCCCAATCGGGCAGCTTAGAAATACTTAGAATACTTTTTTTTTGCTAAATTTGTTAGACAGCAAGGTATGTACCACGTGCAGGGCTTTGGCTGATATGTGTTGATGAACCACTTACATCCCCAATTATCCAATTATAAATAATCTCAGTTAAAGATTCATTAGAATCAATCGTTTTTTGCGATAATCCCGGCTGACAAGGCTCTTAGGACCCCGGTGCCTGTATTTTATTTCTAAGATAATCTTTTGAAACATTCCAGGTTTTTAAAAACAACTGCTGAATATTTATTCGTAGGTCGTTAAAAAATACAATGATGTTTCATGTCTATAGATATGGCATAACTACTATTACCATCCCTATCATACTTGCTATCTCCTTTCCTCACCGAGCGAAAATGGCGGCAGTTTCTTTTGCAAAAATATGAAATTAACTAAAGTACGAGTTAAAATCAATTTATTATTTTTTATTTTCGTGTGATAAATTGTAATAAAGATATTATAATCTTTATTACAATTTTATAATAAAACACTTGTACTGTTCCACATAATTATTTAATTAAGTGGAACAGTACAAGTGTTTTATTTTAAAATTGTTGGCACTTGGTGGAACATAATTATCATAATTATGTTCCACCAAGTGCCAACAATCAACAGATATCTTTATTATGTCTTTACCATAAATTTTGCATTTTCGAAATACAGAACACGGCATTTCCTATTTCAATCAATTGTGAAAGAAAGAAAGAAGGAGTACAGGCTGGCAACGGATCGGCTGCCCCTTGGTGTTGCTGATCACCAAGGGCGGTGGTGATTGCTTTCCATCAGGTGACCCACATACTCCCCTCTCATATATAAAAAAATGTGAGATAATTGGCTCAGTTTTAGGTGTTCGTTTTTGATGCTTAGTGACATATCTTTAGAAATATGACATCGTTAAAATTGTAAAGCTGGGCGACTATTACACTAACTTGGCGACTAATGATGATATATAAAACTTTGTAAACCTATTTAGTATTTTTTAGTAGCTCAATTTATTATTTTCCAAATTTTCATTTGAACAGTCGATGAGCAACAGGCCAACAACGCAAAAGTAAACACATTGATAAAGTTTTAATATTATTCCGTTAAAAAAATCACTCGCCGAACCAACAAATATTTAACAAGGTATTAATACTTTTAATATCGAACATGAATACGAAAAATAAAGTAAACATTTGTTTGTAAACACATTTAACAAGTTCCAAATTAATGGGGCCTCTTTGAACTTGTAACGGTCGGCTCCACTCATTCGTTTGACGAAACTTTTACAGTATGTACACGCCGGAGTTATCTCTCGTCAAGTAATTTCACCGTTGACCTCCGTTTTGTTATGATAACCGTCTTTTCCAATTTGTCTTAGATTTAATTAGATTTTCGTATTTCTTTTGTTACATTTGCATGGTCGAAGAATTTTGTTGAAATATTACAATAGTTTATTTATTCAGAGCACTTTATTCAGAATAGTATTATTTAGAATAGTTTATTAATTAGTCAATATAAAGTTCATCATTGACAATTCTCGTGTTGTTTTCAGTGATAGTTTATTTTACTAAAAAATCCGGTGGGTAGATATTAGTTAGAGATATTTTTGTAAATATCCACTATCGTAAAACTCGCCATAAATTAAAATTCCATCCATATCATCTTGTCATAGGCGATCTACTACAGTACGTTTATACCTCGAACGAACGGTGAAACTGTGGAATCAACTTCCCTCAGCGGTATTTCCGAAGAACTACGACATGGGAGCCTTCAAGAACACAGTCTTTATGTCTCTTAAAAAGCTGGCAATGGATCGGCAACCCTGTGATCTTGCTAGTCTCTATGGGCGGTGGTGATTGCTTTCCACCAGGTGACCCACATGCTCTTTTGCCCCCCCTCTCATATAATTAGAAAAGTAACTGAGAATGGCTAGTCTTTAACTGAACTAAGTTCATTTGCGCGAATAATATCCAAAAAAAAGCTACCGAGAAGAGCGCCTGCACAGAAAAACAATCTGTAAATAGTATTATCACGGGTAATCAAGTGATTACCATCATGTACTCATCGCATGTTTACGTTCTTATCTCACTAACAGTTATGAATCACTAATATGACAAGTAAATATTAGTCCGTACGGTAAATATGGCAATATTCGTTTGTGACATGGTAAATAATTTATGTATGTCGTAAAATTAAATTACATTGCCAAGCGCCATGATACACCACGCCGAAACATTTGTCAAAGGGCGGGTTCGTATTTTTTTGTGTCCAATTACGTGTTATGACATATTAGGAAAGATGTCATTTGTTCCGCTTCGCACGTATTCGGGCGTGAATATTGATAACGTTAACAAGGGCATCTATTGATATTAGTTCTTAATCTGATAATAGTTTTACTGTATTGTACCACAGTATAAGTAAAAGTATTACGTACAGTATGGCCACTCCCTGCCGCTCTCATGTATCGACCTCACCTCCCCTCTGAGACGAATCTGGAAGTGCGAGTTTTTTATTCACGTTCGATAATGTCAACGTAGAGAAACCGACCAAATAGAAAAGTACTCTCATGTTGTGAATTTACCAGACGCGTGTTACAAATCCAATTTAGCCGGGTTGCTCACTTCGAAATGTGAGCGGGTAAGCTATATAATTTTGATATGTAACACGCCTCATATAAATTCACAACATGAGAGTACTTCTCTATTTGGTCGGTTTGTTTACGTTAAAATGATCGAACGTGAATAAAAAACTTGCACTCAGCACTGTACAGACGTTATTGTTTATGTAATAGTGAACGACGCGATATTTGTATGGAGTGGTCGGGGTGTAATTGTCCTTAGTGCGTAAGATTTTTAATTTTTTTAGACTAGCAAATGTCATATCATTTATACAGTAAACCAGACTGTTTGTGGCTTAGCTTCATCTGTAAAGTGTTAAGATTGATTTTTACAATCAATACTTTATTACTTCAAGTGTTCACTACGTATAACAAAACGCCTAATGGTATACTGACCTATTAGAGCAGTGGTAGCCAAACTGCGGCCTTACGGCCAGTATAATTTCTCGTGCGGCCCGCAGATATAGATAGATATTTCTGGACAATTTACACAGCACCATATAGTCCCAAATTAAGCGCAAAGCTTATGTTATGGGTACTAGACAACTGATAAACGTACTTAAATACATTTTTTTTGTAAATACATACTTATAATACATAGAAAACACCCAGACCAAGACAAACAGACATGTTCATGCACACAAATATTTGTCTTGTGCGGGAATCGAACCCGCGACCTCGGAGTCAAAGTGGCCATTTTTTTTTTTTTTTTTTTTTTTTTTTTATGCCACTAGAGTGGCAAACAAGCTTACGGCCCGCCTGATGGAAAGCAGCTACCGCAGCCTATGAACGCCTGTAACACCAGGGGCATCACACGCGCGTTGCCGACCCTGTAAAAACCTCTTCACGCCCTTTTTGAAGAACCCCATGCTGTAGTCTCCTGGGAAAACCTCGACAGGCAGTTCATTCCACAGCTTGACAGTACGCGGGAGAAAACTTCTCTGGAACCGCACAGTACGTGACCACTTAGGCTCCAATGTGTGAGGATGAATTCCCTGTCGATGGCGAGCGGTGCGACTGTAGAAGGAGGCCGTGGGCATCCTCCCTGAACTCCTCTGAACACACCCCATTGTACAATCGGTAGAACACACAAAGGGACGCAAAATCTCGTCTCAGACTTAACGGTTCTAAACCATCTGTAAGTTTGGGATCCTCAACAATCCTCACAGCACGCCTTTGGATCGAGTCACAAGGTGCAAGCTGGTATCTAGGCGCTCCCGCCCATAGATGGCAACAGTACTCCATATGCGGCCGAACTTGAGCTTTGTAAAGCATAAGTCTTTGCCGCGGGTTGAAGTACTGCTTTGCCCTGTTGAGCACACCTAGTTTCTTCGACGCCAGCTTGACCTTTCCCTCCAGGTGACAACGAAACTGAACGTCGCTGGAGATTTCAACTCCGAGAATCCCAATGTTTTTAGCGACGGTAAGGGGTGTGTTCTGGAATTGAGGAGCCACAGCAAAAGGGGTTTTCTTAGCGGTGAACGCGCAGACTTGTGTCTTTGTGGGATTGAACTGAACTAGGTTCTTTCGCCCCCAGTCGGACACACTATTCAGTGTGCTCTCCATTTCCGACACAAGTTGTTCGCGGCTCTCCTCCACCAGAGAGCGGGGGATATTGGCGCGGCCCGTGTAATAAGTGTCCCCGGTGCTGTCGTCGGCATAGCAATGAATGCTGTCAATAGACAACATATCATTGATATGCAGCAAAAACAGCGTCGGGGACAATACCGAGCCTTGCGGGACGCCAGCATTAATGTCCATGCTATCGGAGCAACTACCATCCACAACGGTTCTAATACTTCTGCAGGACAAGAAGCTAACGACCCATTCGCACAAACCCTCAGGTAAACCGTATGCAGGTAACTTCGAAAGAAGACTGCGGTGCCAGACCCGATCGAACGCCTTCGCCATATCTAGACTAACAGCTAGTGCCTCACCTTGACTCTCCACGGCTGAAGCCCAGTGATGTGTAAGATACACTAGAAGATCACCAGTCGAGCGACCATGACGAAAGCCGTATTGATGGTCGCTGATCAAGTCGTGTTCTTCTAGGTATTTCAGGAGCCGGTTGTTGATCACGCGCTCCATTACCTTGGAGAGAAGGGAGGTAACGGCGATAGGCCTGTAATTTGATGGGTCTGATCTGTCACCCTTTTTGGGCACAGGGTGCACGTTCGCAGTCTTCCACGATGACGGAACCTGCCTGGTGGAATAAGAGAGCGCGAAAAGGCGCGTGAGAACTGGACACAACTCAGGAGCACACAGCTTTAACACCACTGCCGGAATGCCATCTGGCCCACTCGACTTATGAACGTCGAGGGATAGCAATACCCGCCGGACATCTCGCTGAGTAAATGAGATTTCCGGCATGGAATCACCACACCATGGGATGGAAGGCGGTGCGGCGTCCCCGTCGTTCAAAGTCGAGTTTGAGGCAAAGAGATTCCCCAATAGATCGGCTTTCTCCTTTGCACTGTGGGCCAGACTACCATCCGGTTTTCGGAGTGGTGGAAAGGACGACTGACAAAAGTTTCCCTCGGCAGCCTTAGCAAGCGACCAAAAAACACGGCTCCCAGATGGGTGCTTAGCTAGGCGCTCACCAATCCTGCCGATGAATTCAAACTTTGCCCTGGCAATTACTCTCTTACTGAACCTCGAGGCAGCATTGAATACGCGTTTCAAGTCAGAAACACCAGGATCTCCATTGATACGAGCCGTGGTCCAAGCCTCGTATGCAGCTTGCTTGCGGAGTTTAGCTTCTCTACAAGGCCCATTAAACCACGGCCGCTTCTTAGCACCTGAAGTAGCCACCCGCCGGTTTGGAATAAATAATTCCATCCCAGCTAAAATCCCCTCAGCTACAGCAGATGCACAGGTGTCAGTATGTTCTGAATCGAAACAGAGCCGCCTCCACGGGTACGATGCGTAAAATTCACGCAGTCCATCCCAGTCTGCTGACTTATAGCGCCACATGCGACGCCATCCGATAGACCGGGGTGCGTCTGGGCTAGCACATGGCACTTGGGTCCGGATAAGGCAGTGGTCCGATGAGCCTAGTGGCGCATCCACAGAGATTGTATACCCATCCGGATGTGTGGTCAGCAGAAGGTCCAGTAGAGAGCTTGTATGGTCCTCTATATCTGGTATTCTCGTTGGAGAATGAACCAGCTGTGAGAAACCATAGGCCAGAGCAAAATCATGGAAAGACCTCCCCGCGAAGTCAGTGGACCGAGAGCTGAGCCACTCGGCATGGTGGGCATTGAAGTCTCCCAATATCACTAACTCCGCGGAGGGGTACCTCTCGATGACTCTGTCAGTCGCCAATTGCAGGTGCTCGATCAATCGAGTTGTGTCTGTATCACCGCTATGAGACCTGTATAGGCACGCGTAGATACGGGTGTGGCCGCCCTGCTCCACGCGTACCCACAACACTGACAGGTCCCTGTCTTCAAGGCCGTGAAGACGTCGACAGCAAATATCATCCCGGACGTACATACATACCCCGGCTCGACGTACAAAAGAATGTTCAAGTTTGTACCCGGGGTATAACAAGTAAGAAGTATCGCCCGGACAAGATATCTGCGTCTCCGTTAAAAAAAGCAGGGTCGGCTTTGCAGTCTCTAGGTGATGGTGAACTGCATTTAAGTTTGTGTGAAGTCCCCTAATGTTACAAAAGTCCACGTCGAATGTGGATGAGGACGCCGCTGCAGAAACCTTTCTTTTTTTCTTCCTAGCCATTATAAAGGGATAGAGGTTTAAAAAATAAGAGAAGTTGTTCTGTCTGACGGCACAAGAGACAAAAAGCGCAGAGTCTACCCCCGCAGTACAGTGCAGGTTGTGCGGTTTGCTAGCGCGGCGGGCGGAAGGGCCCCCGGTCCCCCCCTGCTGCAGCAGCCGGGTCCACTCCGGTCTCCTCCTCCGGCACGACTACTACAACAAGGACTTTACACGGGCTGGCGGTTCAGCCTCCCGGGGCGGAGATTACGTGATCCCCGGGTTCGGGAACCCTACTGACCTGCGGGCGGCCAGCGGACAGCCGTTTCACCGGGTCTCCCTGACCGCCGCGCCAACACGTCGCGCCTGCACCGCTAGCGGCGGTTCGACAGCCGCTGGTCTCCCCGCCGTCAGCACAACAACTCCTCTAAAAAGCCCTGGTGACCTAGCTCACTCGCAGGAACACAGCATAGCCATTATGGCTGCGGTTTTTTGCCAGGTAGAGGCACTTCCCCAGTCGGATGCTGGCCAAGCCTGGAGCGAACGACCACACTGTGCCCCTCTCCCAATTGGCCAGTGAAAGGGGAGCACAGTATGATGTTTCGCTGCGTCCTACCTCTCTTTCGCCATAGCCTCGTTAGCTGGTCGGCAGGGTGCACCACGTGCAGGTGAGGTTGGCTTTAGCTCGGAGGATGTTGATAAGCTACTTACACCCCAATTGCTAACCATTCGACCACCGAGCTCGTCAGATGTAGTGAATATACACAGAATAAAGGTGTACTTGCATATAAACGCAAGTGAAGTGGTGCATTGTAGATTTACGAATCTTATGTCCTGTTAATAGTACCTATAACAAAAGACGCACAATTATCAACACCAAGTCGTGTGCCTTAAAAGTAAATTATTTGGAAAAACTACTGTATAAGTATATACCAGGCATTACCAGGTACGCGGCCCTCGCACTCTTTCACATCGTTTGTGTTGGCCCATATAAAAACAAGTTTGACGACCACTGTATTAGAGGTTGTGTTATAATAATAATCTTGTGTCTTCATCGGTCGGAGTGTAAACACAAGAAGGCCCGCAGGACTCTCAGCTCTGGCTTGCCTTCATTGGCCGTCCAGAGAGGAGTCGCTAGAGCTATATGCTCCAGGGGTGGAAGTGTTAAAGGGCATCACGCCGAAAGTAACTTCGGAGAAAGCGCAGCACACCTCTCGACATCCCTGAGTCACTCACATCGGTGTTGCCCCCGGCCGTTTTCCTGGCATTTCGGGGGCCCATCTAGTGAGTGGCAAGCCACCGCCTGCCGCAAATAACTAGCAATAAAAGCAGTTATGGCAGGCGTCCGTCCCTCTTCTGCAATAGCCCGGTATTTAGTTCACGCAGATCTCGTCTCCATAACCCATTTATTTTCCATCGCACTTCGCGATAGTCTCAACGCCTGCCGAGACCTGCTCATGGGTATGTCTTTCTATTGACATATCCTGGAGCGGGTCACGCCGGGCGTGCAAAATTATATTAAACTTCTCAAAGGGGCCTCTACGTGTTGGATCTATATCCCCGCGCACGCCTATCAAATGACCGGGATTGTCCCGTGATTAAAAAGAGATACATAATAATAATAATATTTTTATTTATTTCTCCACACAAAGGTCTATATTATTATTAAAATAAATTGTCATTACCTACGATAAGGGTCCATGGAGGCCCATGGTCATCAATTGTTAAGAAATATTCGCCCCGAGGTAACGTAAAAACCTTCAAACTCACCCTACTGGTGGAAAATCGGCTCCCGCAAGCGTTAATCCTGCAGATTTTTACTTAACCTCGGCCTGAATATTTCTTTCATTTAAAGATTCATAACGATGGAATTTCGAACAGGTAATAGCAATGATTTTGGTTTTTTTTTATTTCATTAAATTTATTTTTAGGGTTCCGTACCCAAAGGGTAAAAAGGAACCCTATTACTGAGGCTCCGCTGTCCGTCCGTCCGTCTGTCATCGGGCTGTATCTCATAAACTGTGATAGTTAGACGGTTGAAATTTTCACGGATGATGTATTTCAGTTGCCGCTATAACAACAAATACTAAAAAACAGAATAAAATAAATATCGAAGGGGGCTCCCATACAACAAAAGTGATTTCTTTGCTCGTTTTTGCTCGCAATTGATAACAGCGATAGGTAGACGCTTGTAATACTCACATAATATTTAGTTATAACTAACATATATATTCACTTTAAATAAAATTAAATTAAAACAAATATTTAAGGGAGGCTCCCATACAACAAACGTGATTTTTTGCCATTTTTATGGATAATGGTACGGGACCCGTAGTGCGCGAGTCCGACTCGCACTTGGCCGGTTTTTTTTTATACCACCAGTGTATCAAACAAGCATACCTGATGGAAAGCAGTTACCGTAGCCTATGAACGCCTGTAACACCAGAGGCATCACACGCGCATTGCCGACCCTGTAAAAACCTCTTCACGCCCTTTTTGAAGAACCCCATGCTGTAGTCCCATTAGAAAACCTCGACAGGCAGTTCATTCCACAGCTATTTATACTGGCAGGTCCGCCTGATGTGAAGCCGTTACCGTAGCCATATTAACGCTCGCAACATAAAAAAAATTGTCCCGCTGACATGATTGTCATGATAAAAGCCGGTGTTCGGTTGCTTATTGCTCATTACAGTAAAAAAACTTCTGACATGTATTCAATAGTATATCTTTCAGCATTATTGCTTTTTTTTCTTTTTTTTTATACTACGGCGAGTGACAGACAAGCATACGGCGCGCCTGATCTGAAGCGGTTACCGTAGCCATATTAATTATTAACAAATTACACCCCCGCTGCCAACGCAGCATATCCTTCCTTTCTTCACACAACAACCCTCGAGGGAATTGTTATATGGCTGCGGTATTTTGTGAGGTGGAGGTACATTCCCCAGTCGGGTAGCTTACAAGTACGCTCCCTACCTCTATTTTCGCCAGAGCTTCGCTTGTCAGTCAGCAAGGTGCACCGCGGGCAGGTGAAGTTGGTTTTAGTTCAAAGATGTTGATGAAACACTTACACCCCCACAAGTAAATACAACAGGATTAAAACGTTTCAAACGACCCATGTTCGCGTTTCTTTTTTCTAACAAGCAAAGTAAAGTGAATATAATAGATTAGAAGCTCAATTATAATAATATTTATTTAATGCTGCACAACGTATGGGTATCAAATAAACTTTAAAATTCAACATTACGAAACCTTAATGATTGTTTATGATGTCAATGCTACTAGGCCCGAAATTTTAATTTCGTAGCCCGGTGCCGGGTACACACCTATTATGAAACCCTGAATTAAAACATTTTACAAAGTACAAAAAAATATTCTTTTTTGCTATTACGCGAATTAACCTGAAGGCATGAGAAACGGTTGTTGTTTAACACGCTTTTATTACCTTCTGTATGTTTGTTTGTCGGTTTGTCAGTTTGTAACTTCTTTGAACTTGACTTTGACCCGCTTTGAACGGTCAGATTTAATTTAAACTTTGTATACTTATCAAGGACAGATGACAATACAATAATTTGATAAGTTTATTTAATTATCCTGATAAGGATCGCCAGGATTAAATAAGTTTCCTCACATATCACATCGAACTAAAAATTGGATAATAAATATAGTTTAAAAAAGACTAAAAAACACGCTTTAATGATCAATCGAACTGAAAAAAGAAAAATATTTTTTACCATATGCAGAAAATATATTTGAACGAAAAAGATTAGAATTATTGTGAAAAAAAAAAAACGTGGGGTGCTTTGTGCCATATTTTTTCGTTCATATTTTCTGCCTATATTAAAAAATATTTTTCGTTTTTTAGTTTCAGTAAGAGGGAATTGGCCGTGTGTTTTCCGGCATACTAGAATAGAATCACTTCGTTTCTTCCCGTGGATGTCGTACAAGGCGACTAAGGGAAATACATTATCAAATATCGATCAGGCCTTTCCAACCCGTATGGCCAGCGTGGGGAGTGTAGGCCAAATCCTCCTTCCGTCTAGGACGGACGAGAGAGGGTCGCGCTCTTGTAGTGGAGACTAAAATGGACCTGAGTAAAGCAAGGTGATTCCCGCTTCATCATCAGATGAATACAAAAATGCCTCAATGAAAGTGTCGATACCCGAAGCTACAGGCTCAATTAACATCGGAAAAGGAGTAAAGCAAGGTGATTCCCGCTTCATCTGATGATGAAGCGGGAATCACCTTGCTTTACTCCTTTTCCGATGTTAATTGAGCCTGTAGCTTCGGGTATCGACACTTTCATTGAGGCATTTTTGTACATTTCAACTTCAACTATAAGATGGTTATACTTATAATCTACTTTTACATTTCTCAGTGAGTTGTATACCGCCCATGTTTCTACGCTACGCTATCCAAAGCCTTTTTACAGCCGATAAAGGCAAACCATAAAGGCTCTGGTACTCTCTAATAAGCTCTGGTATTTTTAACTTATCCGATACAAATGTTTTTCATTAAAATTCTCAAAATGAAGGGTTATGTAGTCCGCAGTCTTTTAATGTTACGACATAGGAACCCATTAACATTACAAGTTTTTTTATAAAATTGTTCTGCGGAATAGCTGAAAATAACAAACTTAATTATGTTACACCCTTTTCCTCCAACTAAATTTGAATACGTTTGGCTTGACCTCTGTGGATTCATGATTAAGGAGAGAAAATTACATAGCTATTACTGTCCGGCCTGTGTGTGTTTAGGTCGGGATGTAACGGTCAAGAAAATTTGTTTATACGTAAACCTAATATATATTGTAATGAAGAATTAATACGAATCGAACGACACGTCATTTAATGACATTAACCTTTGAGTTACTGTGCCGCGTCGTGCAAAAAATTTGGAAATCATATGTACTCGTACATTGTTTTATATACATAAAATATTACACTATATATCCGAATAACCGTGATTCTGTCTACTATTATAAATGTAAAAGTTTGTGAAGATGAATAGACTGTTACAGACATTTACGTTTAATTTACGTTATAGATTAGTGGTTCCCAACCTTTTTTGTTCACGGACCACTGCGAGGTTTTTGCTGCGTGTAGGGTAGGTAACTATCATATAAATCCATTATTCTATAACTCAAGATTTGAGTATTTTGTATAATAGTTTGCTATATCTCGTCCATTATAGGTTTGTAACACGGACCATAACCTCTCACGGACCACTGGTCCACGGACCACCGGTTGGGAACCTCTGTTATAGATAGATGGATAGACGTTTGTTACTCTTTCACGAAGCAACGTCTGAACGGATTTAAATGAAATTCGGCATACATATAAAATTTGTTCTGGATTAATACACAGGATAGTTGTTATCCATGTACTTTGTTTACGAAACCGCTGGTATAAGCTAGTTATTTATATAAGATGTAACAAAGCTATCTCGACAAACTGAGCACGTTCCGTAACAAATAACTGTTATTAATAGTGACTATTGTCACAGTATATTAATATATTCCATAGAAATATGTCCTTCTTCCAAGTTCCATTCAAAATAATAAAAGAGATATTTACCTAAACGTAAGACGCTCATCTTATTTTTAGAACCAAAGGGATTGTATGCTTATTTGGCAGCCGACTAAAAAGTATACAACAACTGACTCTTCACGATTTAACAATAGAAGGAAACATTTGTTTTCATAGGCTGAACTTTTTTTGACATTTTTTACCCCGAACTGTAAAGTTGTGGAATCAACTACCCTCAGCAGTATTCCCAAATAAATACGATATGGGGACCTTCAAGAAAAGAGTCAATATTTCCCTTAAAAGGCTGGCAACGGATCGGCGACCCCTTGTTGCTGATTTCTATGGGCGGTGGTGATTGCTTTCCATCAGGTGACCCACATGCTCGCATGCCCCCCTCTCACTTGCACCTTATATAAAATATGATTTTCTTTACAGCCCGTTGCAGAAGAACCGTTCAGGTTCGCTATGGAACTCGACGATCTTCCGAAGGAGACACTCAAGAAGTTCATCTTCGAGGAGACACTACTGTACAAGCAGCAGAACGAAGGCGCGTAGACTCAGCTCCTTCCCCACTGCAACGAGATCTGCCTCGCCCCCCGCGCCGCAGCCACACGGCGACAGAGGGGTGAGGTGCGTCTGCATGCAAGCTTCGTGTGATTCCTTCAATTTAGACAAAATATTGTACTCCGTTTCGCTAGCGATAACGCAATTGTCGTTGCGTTAAATGAGATCATTCATATATCTTATCACGATTTTCCACTACTTCGCGATTAACAGAACACTTATGAGTAATTTTGCCTTAAGGATAAATTTTAACAGCTAGTTTGCCGTGCGAGGTAACCGAACAGGAAAACTGGGAGTTTGCATGCGGACACGACATAAACAATGGTCTAATTAAGTGGATTGTAAGAATGCGGTTTAAATCGTAAAACATGCAGTACATGTTAACCAAAGTCTATAGTTAACCGCTGTGTTGTATTATGTTGATTAAGTATTCGACGTTTGGATTTGCGAGTTATAAGCGAGCTGTTCGGTATTATATTATCCTTTAATGATATATTTCGACGGTGGCGTGGCGGGTGAGATAATGTACTATTCAATGTTATTGAACCGTGAAACTGTGAATACACAGAATCGACTTATTTCTCCAGACCTGTCGCTTTCAGCCGCCGTAAAGTATGCCGGCGGGGGTTATTACAGTCGATCGATGGAGTATTCTTTGGCGTGTACGCGTATAATGCATAATAACTACTCTTTATTAACACGCTGCCAAATATCAGGGACATATTCAGAGTTCATAACCAGTTCACGATATTCCGAAAGCATTGAAGTACTAAAAAGCTATTTTTCATTATTTAAACATAAGTCGAATAGTTGTTATGTAAAAGATTCATAGGTTTTGTTTGAGGATGCTATGTAAACGATGGACTGCGTCAGAATGTAAAACAGTATATATTTAAATGAAATTAAAGCTTAGACAACTTATAGGATCATAGATAGGACTTTTCTGAAATTTATAAACGTTAAAACCTAGTCGTACAATTCCTTTAAAGTGTATGATAGTGTTTGTCGGCGGCCGGAGGGCTGCCGCCTGGGTATTATGCAGTATTACAACAAGTCGAATTCATGTTCGAAAACGATTTAATTAAGATCTCGACGACGTAGGGACTGAAGGAGGGAACGCTCGCATCGAGATGACAACATCGGAACGTAGAAGTTATATCTATATATTAAGACAGCATTGAATGTTTTAACTAGTTTGCCGACAAGAAGTGCACGAGGTTACCGAAGAAGCTGGACATGCAGCCACGAGGTCTCTAGATTGAGAGTCGATGTTACAAACGTCGTGGCACGCACTGTACTAACGTCACGTTCGGTAACAAACAGTTCAGAGAGCTAAGGGAAGTGTTTTGTGTACATATTTTTACATTTCGAATTAATGTATTTTGAAGTGTCACCGAATAATAACACTTGAAGCACTAAAACTTTATTCATTAATTCTGATGTGATCTAATTACGAATAAATGTATTTTCTCGTTGGTACGCAGCGGCCGTCGTTGGGAAACGGGCGTGTTACAATGATTTTTAATATTAATAATTGTCGTCTTCCTTGTATTTGAATATTCGCGCACAATACTATGTTAGAATAGTTGATTCTTCATATCAGATATTTTAAAGAGGCGTTTATAGATTGTAAAATTGAGTTGATTGTGCGTTTAGTATCGAGTTTCCCAAGGAGGGCCGCGGCGAAGGGCGGGCCAGCCCCGCGTCTGTTGTTACGCTCTATATGTCTATAAGGTGTTGTTAGGGAGTTAAGGCCCACGTTTCCAGTGTCATATCCTTTGTGGTTCGCACTTAATCTTGGGCGATCATGGTCTATTTCTATACTAAGACTTGAATAACGTTGTCTGTTGAACTATTTTAGGGAACATATTAGATGGTAACTCAACTCATTCAAGTAAAATCAACATGATTCACTTTATTTTCGCTAGGAGCGTTCTTTTTTACTCGAAACGTATTCTCGGGATTTATTACTTGCGTAATATTTAATGGTGTAGTAGCTAATGAAACGATCTATTCTCAAGGTGTCGGTTGAAGTTGCGAGTTCTCTGCTATTTGTGAGTACGACAATGTGTTCCAGTTTAAATTTTAGTCGGTTAGCATTTGTCGTAATAGGTACTAGAAATCAAAATCATAAGTTATTTATGACGTACGAAATTGGAGTTGCGAAACAATAGCGGCTAACTGGGAGCATAATGAACAGTTCCACAATTTAGTTTGTTCCACATAACTTTATGGACAGTTGGTGAAAATTTTGTGGTTGTTCATCATTAAAATTAATGTGTTCGCAATAATTAATGTATCGAAATGCATGTTAACTACTTAGTTAAAATTATCCTGCAATTGTAATCGGACAATGAAGTTAGCCTATTTGTACAGAATCTATCTGAATATTTGTTTTTCTTAAGACTTACATTGTATAATGAAATGTTGTAATTTCTATTGTATTTTAGATTTAATCAACTAAATCTATATAATTTAACTAGTAAAAGACAACTGTACTGTACTGAGACCTGAATTTTGTCGTTTTACTGATAAATTTGTTAATATATTTTTAATCATAATAAATAATTTTCAATTCAGCTTTGTAGACACGTATATATTTAAAAATATCAATTGACATAATCCTTTTATTATTTATTAAAAGGATCTTTATTATTTATTTGCTCTCGAATTATAAAATCCTGATTATGAACTATTTTTTTTATGTACATCTATAATTATGGGAAAAACAAAGCATATTATTATTTCCATTAAAATACATTCGCGCAGACTAAGGAAAGGGACTTGGCAACCCCACACAAATATTTATTTGAATGTAATATGTGGCGACATTTTGATTATGTCATTAGCCCATGGCGCCTGAATTTGGTACTATTTTTCTTTTTGCAATTTTATTTGATATGAAATGAAATGAAATTACTTTATTTTGGCATTGGTCTTTTTGGACAAGTCTTACACATTTTTATTAATAAAATTCCTATTTTTTTTTCCTTTCGGTATCGACCATCACAAGATATTTAATACTTTGTCATTAATTATCATAATTTTCTACAGAATCATACCCGATATACCCAATTATTTCTAATTATGTATATAGTTTTCTATTTTTAAAGTATAAAACTGTAGTCAAAGAGAGTGTATCAAAACTGTACATAACTAGGTATTAAAATACAACGTACGATACTAACGAAAACCACAAAATACAGAGAGTACAGGAGTAAAAGTACATAGAAAATGCTCTCCAAGAACTCACATACAGACAACTCCCACGACTAGAGATGGGCAAAATGCCTGGCATTTACAGTAAATGCCCAATAAATGCCTAGTTGGGAACATAAATAGGGAATTTAAAAGTAGTTTTTGGGCATTTATCGTAAATGCTGGGCATCTCTACCCACGACCAGGGGCGCTGGCTTTTAGAAAACCTCATGGGTGCTCATGCTCATTTGATGACTCTAAAAAGTGTGAAACCCACAAACACCCAGACCCAACACCAAATATCTGTTTCTTCAACAAACATTTGTGTTGGTGCGGGAATCGAACCCGCGACCTTTGCGTCTCAACCGGCGTTCTAAACCACTGCGCTAAACGGGTTGTCGAGTAATGAAAAACGCCCATCCCTAAGAGGCGATTACTGATCTGTTTCTTGATGTCTATTCTCAGGGGTGCTCGGCACCCACTGTTTATTTCTCGTGGGCGCTCGAGCCCCCGAGCACCCACGGAGTCGGCGCCCCAGCCCACGACACGATACTATAATCACTACGGGACGTACGAGTATAACGTGAAAATAAACATAAAAAGAAAATAGAAGAGTTATTATCAGCTCAGTCAATGGGCGCCTAAATACAATTTTAAACAGTGAATACACATTTTTTTAAGTACCAGGCGCCTGAGAAAGATAAATAGAAAATATTAATCTGTGTATGTATGTAAGTATTATTTCCAGAGTTGAAGCTGGAAGGCTTTCATAATAGTGTTGCAACAGGCGGGCCGTGTTCTTGTCTGCCATCTGATATCGTATAACTAAATATTTCCGAGTAACAAAGATTAATGGATATACCTACTCGTCTTTGGCAGAAAACAGAGATTATATCTAGGTAGGTACTAGTTCTTCGTCGCGAACTCAAAAGTTCATCAAAATTGGATTAGTGCTTTGCGAGTAAGTAATGCCTAGCGCAATTAGTATTTCTTTTCGCAAAAATTACCAAGCCAATTTCGTCGTTCAACGAATTTAAAGATTGTGTTTACATTTTCTAATTTATGTTCATTTCTTATAGAGAACAAACGTATAAAAAAACTCATCATGACCCCCATATCCCCTTGGATCCGCCCGTGCTTGAGGTTTACTTCTGTACTACCTGTATTTTGTGTAAAAACGCAAGTTCGTGTTTTAAAATCAATGCACCAATTTATCTATATTACCATGGGGTGTTCTTTGTGTCTATCAAAGTGGAATTGACATTGTTTTGGATACAACTAAAGTCATCTATGAATTTGCTATGTTAGGCTGGACGAACACTGTCATTGTTTTTGTCCTGCGTGAGCACGAGCGAGTGTTCAAATTTATCGACGTTTGATGTGAGCTTTCAGTCTAGATGGCGACACAACATATACATAATAATAAGGTAAAACTGTTGTTTATTTGGTAGGTACCATATAAACTAACGTTTTATTTCTTACATTAAATTCTCATAAGGTCACAGTGAACACCATAAACTGCCCAACCTATAGTAAGTACATTTAACAATAAATTCAACAAGCATAGCAGGGTTGAGATTAGATTGTTTGTTCTTCATAGTGGACATAAATTATAATATGTAAATTATTTTGTAAGTGAATTCCTCAAGTGAATTCGCCAGCGGAAAGCTAATCAATAGCGGTCTCCACTTCTGGTATTCAACTGGACTCTGTCATGCAGAATTGATCCAACCGACATTTTATTACTTTTAATACAAAGCAAATCACGCAGTATAAGTTTTGGGAAGTATATGTCATCAAACTGCTAGAATCTGTTGCGAATATGTAAAACTCCATTTGAAGTTTCTCGCTATGTATATCTCTCAATTTAGCGTAGTTTGTCGGTTGGATCAATTCTACATAACAGAGTCCAATTGGACTTTCCATCAGGGGACTCGAAGACATTTTGGTGAACCGCTTAAAAAAATATTCTATGAAATATAGAGTAATCATGAAATTAACGTACTCCCTCATGCACTCGCACTTTTATTGTGAGGGCAATCCTAAATGGTTTCAGTCTGTAATATTACCTTTATTCCGAAAGCCTTAAATGACAACATAAAATTTTATACGTGCAACTTGAACAGCTATGTATGACACCATCCCGTCACGTATTTATTGTTAAAATATGAGTGTTGCCATATTTTCTTAAGTCATTATGTACAAATTGGATATTGTAAGATCATTTGTTATCTGTCAACAGTTGAATATTACGAAAATTAAATCAAATCAAAATAGATATTTGTTTTATTTAAATATCCTTTCGCGTGCCGTGGTCCCATTGTGGGTCCCAGTGTTGGTACAGAATTGACAGGTCTTGGCAAGCGTGGTGCTATTCTCCACATCACGTATAGCTAAGAACACTTCGACCTTTGTACTGTTCTTATGCCGTACATAATAAGAGTTACAATTGTGTCATGACTGTCAAGCATGATCAGCTCTTAGCTGTGCTAACTCGATAACTTTTAAACTTTCGCGTTGCATGATTTATGAAAATAACAACGGGATCAGTCAGTCTGTGACCACGGCGCCAGTGCAACCTGATCAATCAGGCAATAATAAATGTATGTAAACATCCTTATGCATGATCGCGTTAATTCCCGTTGTTTTTTTTACATAAATATGATAATGTTGGTAGTTTTCTAATTTTCCCAAACAGGAAAAGATTACTTCCCCTGTCTAGATGGGAGTGTCACTTAGAGGAGGTAGTTTGTCCTTTTGAATAATTAGTTATTTTTTTACCGGTAAGAAGTTGCTGCATAGACAGCGGGGATGGTGATCGCCCGAGCGATATTTTTTTGTTGCAAGTGTCTATAGACATACGGTCACCGCTCCACATCAAGCGGGTCGTATGCAAAAAAATTGCCAGCTATTGTTTCCTTTAGGTGGCATGTATTCCTTCAGCCGGCGTTTTTTGTTTTTCCGTTTAATGCACAGTCCTCAAACTGCGATTAGTTCTTAAGATATTAACGAAATAGACTACAAGCCCATGGAAAAAAAATACCTGTGAAATGAACCATCGTGAATAACGCTTAGAAGGCTGTTACTATATCAGAAAATAACTCAGAGCACTATGCCGTCATTTCTGAGCGGTACAGGTGAGTACATGAGTAAATGGAATTTCCCAGGTACAAGTGAGGAATTACGATTAATTATTAATGTACGGCTTTTTTATAGTTTATAGATGATTAAAAATAAATGTCAAAAAACCTAGTGCCGTACTAAAGCGGTGGTGCAGGAAGTCAGTGCAAATTTTTAATTCGCCGATAATTGTAGAAGCAATATTCCAGACATTTATTACTGTACGTAATATTTTTATTTGTTACCATTTATAATGAACGGTACAACGATAATATTTAGTAACATTATATATAGAAAAAAGTTGCCGTACATTAGTTTATGATCTTACAGCAGTAATAACTCGGTAAATCCAAAAATAAAAAGTAATGATAGTGTAGTGACAAACAAAACCCCGCCCGGACGCTCCCCGGGCGCCAAGGGGGGCAGGGAAGGGCAGCCCCCCTCCCCCCGAGATTATATTTATTTATAAGTTTTATTTATTGTACAGTCAAGAATTCGTGAAGCTTTACACGTTGCACTCTGTACTGTTATTATTACAATCGCTGTAACAAGTAAAAGACTTCATGAGCTCTCGACTTCCCCCCCCCCCCCCCCCCCCCCCAATCGGCTGGCGGCGACCTTGCCGGACGCCCTGCAAACTTGGACAAATCCGAGGAAAAACGGACAGTTGGCAACCCTGCCTATTCTGCCTGCCTGACTTCAGGATTTAACATAGATAAGAACAGTCATCTCAAGAGCCCCTTACAATATATCTCGCGCGGATTTATGCCACTACTGTGTTCACATTTACTGGATATCTTTGTAAGGAAGTTTACGAAACGTGCCGCTGTAAACCGTTATCTACTAAGATTTCCATGCAAATTGTCGACGCACGCACTCCGTACATAACTAAGTTTAAATTGAAAATTTGTACACACTTTCTCGCCTTTTTTTATACTACGTCGGGTGGCAGACAAGCATACGGCCCGCGTGATGTGAAGCGGTTACCGTAGCCATATTAACGCTGGCAACATGAAATATCGCTCGCGCGCCGCCACCCCCGCTGCCAACGCAGCATCATCCTTTCTGGTGACCTCACTAACTCGCATTAATACAACAACCCTCGAGGAAATTGTTATTTGGCTGCGGTATTCTGTGAGGTGGAGGTATATTCCCCAATCGAGTGACTTGCAATTACGCTCCCTACCTCTCTTCGCCAGAGCATCGTTTGTCGTGCAGGTGAAGTTGGCTTTGGTTCAATGATGTTGATCCATACAGATGTTAACTATTTACTCCCCGAAACCGCCTCTTACATTAAACAGCTCGGAACCGTTCTGATTACACTAACCATCAGATGAAGACCCGCATTTATACCTGCCCCCTTACCACCATCTCTCTATTTCAAATGGAATGGAGTCGCTTATTCATTGGTATGAATAAGCAATCTATTCAATTATTGAATCGCAATAAGAGATGGTGGTAAGGGGGCTGGGCAAATTACACACTGTGATCTAGTCCTAAACTAAGCAAAGCTTGTACTAGAGTACTAAATAACTGATATTACTTAAATACATTTGTTGGAAGGGATTTTTTTTTGTAAATACGTACATATAATACTTACATAGAAAACACTCAAGCCAACACAAACAGGCATGTTCACACAAATGTTTATCATGTGCGGGAATCGAACCCGCGACCCCGGAGGCAAAGTGGACATTGCTAACCATTCGACTACCGGGCTCGTCCAGAAGTGATTCTCCACATTGCAGCAGTAGTCGCATTGAAATCATTCCAACGTTTTGGTAGCTATGGCGCTACACACCTAAATGCATTAGCGAATTCTTCAGGCCGCGCTTTATATATATATGAGAGGGAGGTAAACGAGCATGTGGGTCACCTGATGGAAAGCAATCACCACCGCCCTTGGAAATCAACAACACCAAATGGTCGCCGATCCGTTGCCAGCCTATACTCCTTCTTTTCTTTCTGGTGACCACTCACTCGCAGGAACACACCAACCCTCAAGGGAATTGTTATTTGGCTGCGGTATTATGTGAGGTGGAGGTACTTCCGCAGTCGGGTAGCTTTAAAAATGCGCTATGCCCATTATATACCTCTATTTCGCCAGAGCCTCGTTTGTCAGTCAGCAGGGTGCACCACGGGCAGGTGAGGTTGGCTTTGGTTCAAAGATGTTGATGAACCACTTACACCCTAAAACTGATAAGACATTTCTGGACTGATGTATAATGTATATATTACGGCAACTTACACTTGAGTTGACTTCAGGAAGAAGGCCGTAGCTCAAGTGTAGCTTATACCCCCGTTCTACACTCACTCGACGGGTTTGGAAGAAAAAAATCAGACCTCCAATAATTTTTCACAGCTTGATACTCGTTGTCAGACCTATCGAATGACGTATAATTCATCAAAATTGGTTCAGCCTTTCAGTAGATACTGGGGAACATGAGCTCATAGTTTCCGACTTATATACAGGTAAAACACATAAATAGGTAGATAAGTATGCATAACATAGCATGGCAACATAATGTTCCGACATACCTACGACATACTAGTAGAGGATCCGAAGTAGAGACGACCTTCACCCATCTGTTTAGGCAATGAAAAGTATTTTATATTAAATTTAGTACGTTAAAAATTATGTCTCTAGTAAGTTTTCTAAAATTATTATATTTATATGAAATTGTAATACGACCAGTATTACAATTTCATCAATCAGGTCATTTTAGTCTCCACTACAGGAGCACGACCCTCTCTCGTCCGTCCTAGACGGAAGGAAGATTTGGACTACACTTCCCACGCTGACCAGACGGGTTGGGGAGGCCTGATCGATGTTCTGTAATGTTTTTCCCTTAGTCGCCTTGTACGATATCCACGAAAGAGACGGAGTGATTCTATTCTAGTCTGCCGGAAACCACACGGCAATTTTTTTAATATTCCACAACCGTCATTCATATCACATTTTTTTGCAGACGACCCTATATCATCGTGTTCGCAATGAAACAGCCCTCATTTTGATACTTATAAGGTGTTTTTACCTGCCAATCCAGTAGTTATGCCGGGAAAAGTATAGACCCCCAACGTTTGTATATTATAAAGGCTTAGTACTTTCGGTTGGTATTAAAGTATTCTAAACTCATGAGTCTAATAAAAAGTCATTTATAAATTTTAATTCACTATAGTTTTGCGGTTTTGAAAAGATTCGGCACATCTTCGCCGCTCAGATGCCTCAATGCTTGAAGACTAAAGTCTTCAACCAGTACGTCCTCCCTGCAATGACATGGTGCAGAGACTTGGACACTGACCATCGGACTGGTTCACAGGCTTTTAGGCGCGCAGCGAACGATGGAGAGGGCTATGCTCGGGGTTTCTCTGAGGGATCGAATCCGGGACGAAGAAATTCGACGTAGAACCAAAGTTATACGATATAGCCTTAAGAGTTTGTAAGCTGAAGTGGCAATGGGCCAGTCACATCTGCCGAGTAAGTGATCGTTGTGTTGGACGCTCTCCTTCTTGATAGTCTGATGACCTTAAGAAAGCGGCTGGATGCGGAAGGCGGAGGATCGTATTTGGTGGAAAAAATTGGGGATGGCTTATATCCAGTTTATCCAGCAATGGGTAGATACAGGCTGATTATGATGATGATAGTTTGACCAATATTTTTTCAGACATTTCCGAATGGTACTCTGGATGTATTTTTAATATACTAAATGTAATGTAAAATTCTTTTCATTTTCGCCTAAAGAGATGGGTGAAGGACGTGTTTACTTCGGATCTTAGACCATACATTTTGTTCAACAAGTTATAAGCAAACTGCGTTTCTGGTACGAGCGAGTACAAAATTTCCAATGTTGTAGATTCAGCCAGGCGCAAGCTTACTCAATTATTTTTCCAAATGTGAGGTAAAAGCTGATATGTACGTGTTTTTGTGTGTTGTAATTTAAGTACCTTTTGTATTTTTGTACTGTTGTTTATTTGTGTGGACTTCTTTTGCCATGTATGTCATTCACTTTGTCAGAATAGCTGTTGGTATTTCAATAAATAATAAATAGATACCCCAGTATAAACAGGTCAACAAAACAGGTATAGTGTTGACGCTCTTGATGAAAAATGTTTTGTAGAAACGCAAACACCATCTTTGCCTTAAGGCGAAAACAGTCGGTGAAAATAAATTTGATTACGTGGAACAATACAAGTGCTTTATTAATTAAAACAAACATAGTTTGTACTGTGGGGTAAAAAAACAAAGGTACGCGGGAGATACAACGATAGGTACGTAAAACTAAAATGTTTTACAATTACGTAGAATAAATATACACTTTATTGATAATTACGTGGTAAAACAAGTTAAATTAATTAAAAAAATCAATAAACCCGACTAAAATAAATTTTGCTGCTCACAGTCGCCGTATTGATTTTTTTAGGGTTCCGAACCTAAAAAGGAAAAACGGAACCCTTATAAGATCACTTTGTTGTCCGTCTGTTTGTCTGTCTGTCAAGAATTTCTATGTCGAGAATGCGTGGAGGTATCAAGCTGAAATTTGAATTTAGAAGGGAGTTAAAAAAAAAAGACGTGTGGCACTCGGGGACTGCCGCGGTAAAGCTATTGCTTAGCATTTTGTATCAACTTATGCAATTATAATTTTATTTATTTATTTTATTCATGCAGTATTGCTTTTTCTTTGATATTAATTCAAGTTACACTTTTTGAGCGTGGTGACCGATAAGAAAACAAATTTTTCTATTATTAAATAAATAAAACGAGTTTCGTAGAGTCGTACAATACGTCTAATCGCACGCACACGACGCCGTGTCGAAGACTGCCGAACTGAAACGACGTTAGACGTTGCACGGCCTTCAAGCCACACCTCCTTGCCCGTCGGAGTGGGGAGCGTGAGGTTTTTTCGTTACGGAATTTCTGGATTCGGTCCCCGCGCTCAAGACCCGCGATAGAAGCTATGCAATAGCTTAAAAATCAAACTGCTAAGTTTACGTAGAAAAAAGTTACGGCCGTTTATTCAGCAAAAAACGCATATTTCGACACACTCAAGGGAATCAAAACCTATAGGGTACTTCCCGTTGACCTAGAACTATGAAATTTGGCAAGTATCATCGTTATAGACTACAAGTACAGGAATAAATCTCAAAACTATACATTTGTAAATAGATCTTAAAAAATAGGGGGTCTAAATTTTTTATAGGGTGTCGAAATTTCAAATTGAAACTACTAGTTCAAATGGGGTATCATATGAAAGGGCTTGATGTACACATTGCAAAATATATTTTATTTGTTTTTTTCAACGCATTATTTCTTATTTATAATGAAAAATATCAAATTTAATAATGATACTACGTACGGAACCCTCGGTGGGCGAGTCCGACTCGCACTTGTCCAACCGGACAAGTGCGAGTCGGACTCGCCCACCGATTTTTTATATTTAATATAGCTTATGTCACTCGCGTGATTAAGACGAATCTAACGACACCTCTTATGTTGAAATCTGTCAAACGGTTTAGGGCTTAAATTATTTTCTCTTTATTATTAGTCTTATTATTTGGTACGCTCTCCACCTTAAACTTTAGGCTGTAGAGCGTGCCAAATATAAAAGATATACATACATACGCTCGAAAAACATAACCCCCCTTCGGCAGTCGGGTAAAAATAAATACTTACTTGTTAAGATTTACAGAGACCTCCTCAGAGTGGATTCCCACACAGTTCGTCAATTAATGTTTTTTCCGCACAATTGCTCCGGGCGAAACGAGTAATCAACTGTAACGTGGAGCCTAGCCTGAAAAATATTGGGTCAAAAGCCCCGACATTCCATTTGTTGGACGAGAAAATAAAGTAAATAGGCTAAGATGTTGTTAGCTATAGATACGTTCTACCTGCCTCCATTATGGCAAGAAAGCAAGGTAATTGCCTGGCGTTCGCTAAGTCCCGCACCATTTACCGTCGCAGCAAGACGTTAGCACTAATTAAAAATTATTATGGTAGATAAAATGCCGTCCTTTGTGTTCAGATTCTTTTTTTCTTTCTTCTAAAGGTCTTCATTCTGAAGGTTGCCTGGAAGAGATTGATTTTAGCGATAAGGCCGCCTTTTGTACTTTTCATTTCTGCAACTTTCTTTTATGTATCTTTGTCATATTGGTGCAATAAAGTGTATTGTATTGTTTTCTTTTCTTTGAGTATTGCATGTATAAATAAGTTTTGAGTAAGCGCTTTGTAGCCACGCCAATTTTTACTGTCGTAATGTTCGTCCATGACCCATCTATATATGAAATGTCGTAGTACATTTGTAGATAGTACCAATTAGCATTTCAGATTCTTGTGCGGAGAAAAAACAGGGCATACTTAGATGTATCCAATTACAAGTGGATACTTACTTAGATGTATCCAATTACTGACGATGCCTTGATTTATCTTTTTAGAGTGTACGTGGTTCATCAACATCTTTGAGCCAACGATTTTGGTCCGGCTTTTGTATGCTAAAATGGACGGAATATCACATTTTTTATCTGATCAATACATATAATAAAACAGTAGGAACCGCGTGTCTGTACATTTGATAAAATTAACAAAAAATGAGTGTGGGCGATAAAAAAAGAGTAACAGAACACAAAAAAGATTTTTTTGATTTTTTTGTCTGTCTGTCTGTCTGTCTGTATGTACTCGCTAATCTTTAAAACTACTGAACAGATTTTTACGCGGTTTTCACTAAAAGATTAAGGTCATCCCTGAGCAACATATAGGCTTTGTTTCATCGAAATCTGATGTCAGATTAAAAAGTTATCGTCATTTAAAGTTTAAAGAAAATTTTTCTTTATAGAAAATCACTCATCACAAAATCTAAGAAACTACAAGTGCTAGGAATCTCAAATTTTGTATGGGTGTTCCTTTCGGGACGTAGATGCTCACTAAGACGGGAATTTGGAAAATTCAACTCCTAAGGGGGTGAAATGGGGGTCCAAAGTTTGTATGGGGAACCAAGATTAGTTGGACTATTTTATACGAAACTTTACACGAGATCTTCTGTAGATAAATGAGTAAACACGTGTTTCAGGATTTTTCAAAATTCAACCCCTAAAGGGGTGGAATGAGGTGCAAACGTCTGAAAATCGACATGGGTATTGTTTTTATGGTTTATCGGGTCGCTGATTCCGAAAACAACAGCTATTTTATAATCTAACATAATCGACGTGACACAAGAGCACTCCTGTGGGGGTGCGATGGGGTTGAAATGTTACAATATCAATATGGGTGTTGATTCTATGGTTTTCTAAAATGTCAATTACGAAAATGGCATCGATTTGAAAACGTGGACACGAAATTTCCATCTCGGTATAAAAATCCAAGATTTGGAACACCTGATGCAGAACCATAATGGTCCAGCTAAACTATAAGAAATATAAAAATGACGCCTTAGCAAAAGTTGTTCAGCCTGATGAGTATAAATAGTTTAACAAAATATTGATTATTGATTGTATTGTAAAAAAAATAACCACACGCAGTGCTACTTTTATTCTTACCTGCTACAAGTTAGACGCAATAGTCTTATTTATTTTATATATATATACATATATATATATATATAAATATATATATATATATATATATAGGGTAAACTCACCAGTAACTGGCCGTTTTGTGACTTCTGCCACTTTGCGCAGTGGTAAGTAGTGTTATATTCACAGAGTTAACATTTCCTTTATACACTCGCTTAAAGAATTTCTCAGACTACAAGTTCCCATAGATTAAATATAAAATAAAATAAGTTTATGATAAAAAAATGTAATTTATATAAAAAATATACATTTTTAGTAATAACTGGCCAAGAAATTTAAAAACTGGCCAATATGATTTCAATTAGTGGCCGCGCGAAATACTCATCTTACAAACGTTTATAATTATACAAAATGGAACTCAATAACAAGGAACATTCATAAGATAAACTTTAAAGAAATAAACAAATAAAAATAATGTATCATTAACATTAAAATCTAAGGAGATCAGTATTTCTTGCACATTTGCCAAAAAATAATCTAAAGTGTTATTTATTACAGTAACACTGACTCGTCTGATACTGAAAAATGCATCATCGTTTGCACATCCCTGAAGATGTCGAAAAATGTCAGTATCAGACGAGTCAGTGTTGCTCTCAGAATAGCAAATATGACACAAAAATGCATCATCGTTTGCACATCCCTGAAGATGTCGAAAAATGTCAGTATCAGACGAGTCAGTGTTGCTCTCAGAGTAGCAAATATGACACAAAAATGCATCATCGATTGCACATCCCTGAAGATGACGAAAAATTTCAGTATGAGACGAGTCAGTGTTACTCTCAGAGTAGCAAATATGACACAAAAATGCATCATCGATTGCACATCGCTGAAGATGTCGACAAATTTCAGTATCAGACGAGTCAGTGTTATTTATTACAGTAACACTGACTCGTCTGGTATTGAAAAATGCATCATCGTTTGCACATCCCTGAAGATGTCGAAAAATGTCAGTATCAGACGAGTCAGTGTTGCTCTCAGAATAGCAAATATGACACAAAAATGCATCATCGTTTGCACATCCCTGAAGATGTCGAAAAATGTCAGTATCAGACGAGTCAGTGTTGCTCTCAGAGTAGCAAATATGACACAAAAATGCATCATCGATTGCACATCCCTGAAGATGACGAAAAATTTCAGTATGAGACGAGTCAGTGTTACTCTCAGAGTAGCAAATATGACACAAAAATGCATCATCGATTGCACATCGCTGAAGATGTCGACAAATTTCAGTATCAGACGAGTCAGTGTTATTTATTACAGTAACACTGACTCGTCTGGTATTGAAAAATGCATCATCGTTTGCACATCCCTGAAGATGTCGAAAAATGTCAGTATCAGACGAGTCAGTGTTACTCTCAGAGTAGCAAATATGACACAAAAATGCATCATCGTTTGCACATCCCTGAAGATGTCGAAAAATGTCAGTATCAGACGAGTCAGTGTTGCTCCCAGAATAGCAAATATGACACAAAAATGCATCATCGATTGTACATCCCTGAAGATGACGAAAAATTTCAGTATGAGACGAGTCAGTGTTACTCTCAGAGTAGCAAATATGACACGAAAATGCATCATCGATTGCACAACGCTGAAGATGTCGAAAAATTTCAGTATCAGACAAGTCAGTGTTATTACAGTAACACTGACTCGTCTGGTATTGAAAATGCATCATCGTTTGCACATCCCTGAAGATGTCGAAAAATGTCAGTATCAGACGAGTCAGTGTTGCTCTCAGAGTAGCAAATATGACACAAAAATGCATCATCGATTGCACATCGCTCAAGATGTCGAAAAATTTCAGTATCAGACAAGTCAGTGTTATTACAGTAACACTGACTCGTCTGATATTGAAAAATGCATCATCGTTTGCACATCCCTGAAGATGACGAAAAATTTCAGTATCAGACGAGTCAATGTTACTCTCAGAGTAGCAAATATGACACAAAAATGCATCATCGATTGCACATCCCTGAAGATGACGAAAAATTTCAGTATGAGACGAGTCAGTGTTACTCTCAGAGTAGCAAATATGACACAAAAATGCATTAGCGTCATCTTCAGGGATATGCAATCTATGAGCCGATGGTATGCAATGAAAATGGAAATGCTTTTTACATTGACTACATTCATTAACTTTTCTTGCTTTGACCTTGTCTGTTTGGCGCTTTCCTAGAAAAAAGAAGGACATACAACTTTAAGTTTAATTTTGCTAGCTTTATAATAAAATCACAGAGGTCGTTCTCTTCGGCTTCGGTAAGAATAGGATCTTCTTAAATTTTGTGTTAGGATTACGTATTGTAAATTGGATGCTACTTCTTGGGACACCAAATCGCTTAGCTGCTTCTCGGATGGAACCATTTTCTTTGTGTATAAATTTTAATGCATTTTCCACAGCTTTTTTCGCGTATTGTCGTTGTTTAGCCATTTTATTAAACTTTTGCCCCACACCTGTAAATAAAAATTAATTGATTAGTAACTGGCCACCAAACTGGCCACCCTATGCCAGTTTCTGATTTTAAGCGAAAAATTTGGATCAGATTTTTTTTACAAATACAAGACCTTGTGAACATTTCAAATATAGTCCATTTTTGACCGAATTTTGATTTAATGAAATTTAGTAGTAACTGGCATATGTGGCTACTTACTAAAAATATATAAAAATAATAATCAATAACTAGCCACCCCCTCAAACCGAGTATTTAACAGATTTTAACCGCACAAAGCATTAAATACATATCACTTACCTTATAAACAGCTCGAAAAACATAATCAGTGCACCTGAAATACCTTACAATAATAAAAACGATCAAAATTTCAAAAACCCTTTTGGGGTTAAAAAGGGGGTTGGAAGTTTGTATGAAAGTTCTATGTTTTTGACGCAAGAGACTTGAAATTTAAAATGTATGCTCTGTAAATGGTGTGGAGGTGTACTAATAATGTATCTTTAGATATCAACCCCTTTTTGGGGTTAAAATGGGCGTTGAAAGTTTGTATGAAAGCTCTATATTTTTGAAGTAAGAAACTTGAAATTTAAAATGTATAGATAGTGTGGAGGTGTACTAATAATGTATCTTTAGAAATCAACCTATTTTTGGTGTTAAAACGGGGGTTGGAAGTTTGTATGAAAGTCCTATGTTTTTGAAGTAAGAGACTTGAAATTTAAAATCTATGCTCTATAGATGGTATGGAGGTGTACTAACAATGTATCTTTAGAAATCAACCCCCTTATGGAGTTAAAACGGGGGTTGGAAATTTGTATGAAAATCCAATGTTATTGGAGTTAAAGTAATTATGGCAGAAGGATTTTAAATGATATTTAAGTATAAAAAATATTGAAAACAACTACATACTTACATTATATTTATAAGGAGGAATGTATTATTATAACAATAAAAAGTACTTTAGGTTTTACAAAGAGGTTTTAAAAAATAATATCTGTCGACTTCATTGATTCTAAAAATTCGTCTAGATATTGATTGTTTTTTACTTTTTCATCTTTTTCCTTTCATTAGGTATTTAGCTTTTTCGAATGTAATTAAAAATTTTTTGCAAATAACTAACTCCACGCGTACGAAGTCGCTGGCGGCCGCTAGTATATAGTATATATATATATATAGTATATAATAGTATATATATATATATATATATATATATATATATATATATATATTTATATATATATATATATGTATATATATATAAAATAAATAAGACTATTGCGTCTAACTTGTAGCAGGTAAGAATAAAAGTAGCACTGCGTGTGGTTATTTTTTTTACAATACAATCAATAATCAATATTTTGTTAAACTATTTATACTCATCAGGCTGAACAACTTTTGCTAAGGCGTCATTTTTATATTTCTTATAGTTTAGCTGGACCATTATGGTTCTGCATCAGGTGTTCCAAATCTTGGATTTTTATACCGAGATGGAAATTTCGTGTCCACGTTTTCAAATCGATGCCATTTTCGTAATTGACATTTTAGAAAACCATAGAATCAACACCCATATTGATATTGTAACATTTCAACCCCATCGCTCCCCCACAGGAGTGCTCTTGTGTCACGTCGATTATGTTAGATTATAAAATAGCTGTTGTTTTCGGAATCAGCGACCCGATAAACCATAAAAACAATACCCATGTCGATTTTCAGACGTTTGCACCTCATTCCACCCCTTTAGGGGTTGAATTTTGAAAAATCCTGAAACACGTGTTTACTCATTTATCTACAGAAGATCTCGTGTAAAGTTTCGTATAAAATAGTCCAACTAATCGTCTGGTATTGAAAATGCATCATCGTTTGCACATCCCTGAAGATGTCGAAAAATGTCAGTATCAGACGAGTCAGTGTTGCTCTCAGAGTAGCAAATATGACACAAAAATGCATCATCGATTGCACATCGCTCAAGATGTCGAAAAATTTCAGTATCAGACAAGTCAGTGTTATTACAGTAACACTGACTCGTCTGATATTGAAAAATGCATCATCGTTTGCACATCCCTGAAGATGACGAAAAATTTCAGTATCAGACGAGTCAATGTTACTCTCAGAGTAGCAAATATGACACAAAAATGCATCATCGATTGCACATCCCTGAAGATGACGAAAAATTTCAGTATGAGACGAGTCAGTGTTACTCTCAGAGTAGCAAATATGACACAAAAATGCATTAGCGTCATCTTCAGGGATATGCAATCTATGAGCCGATGGTATGCAATGAAAATGGAAATGCTTTTTACATGGACTACATTCATTAACTTTTCTTGCTTTGACCTTGTCTGTTTGGCGCTTTCCTAGAAAAAAGAAGGACATACAACTTTAAGTTTAATTTTGCTAGCTTTATAATAAAATCACAGAGGTCGTTCTCTTCGGCTTCGGTAAGAATAGGATCTTCTTAAATTTTGTGTTAGGATTACGTATTGTAAATTGGATGCTACTTCTTGGGACACCAAATCGCTTAGCTGCTTCTCGGATGGAACCATTTTCTTTGTGTATAAATTTTAATGCATTTTCCACAGCTTTTTTCGCGTATTGTCGTTGTTTAGCCATTTTATTAAACTTTTGCCCCACACCTGTAAATAAAAATTAATTGATTAGTAACTGGCCACCAAACTGGCCACCCTATGCCAGTTTCTGATTTTAAGCGAAAAATTTGGATCAGATTTTTTTTACAAATACAAGACCTTGTGAACATTTCAAATATAGTCCATTTTTGACCGAATTTTGATTTAATGAAATTTAGTAGTAACTGGCATATGTGGCTACTTACTAAAAATATATAAAAATAATAATCAATAACTAGCCACCCCCTCAAACCGAGTATTTAACAGATTTTAACCGCACAAAGCATTAAATACATATCACTTACCTTATAAACAGCTCGAAAAACATAATCAGTGCACCTGAAATACCTTACAATAATAAAAACGATCAAAATTTCAAAAACCCTTTTGGGGTTAAAAAGGGGGTTGGAAGTTTGTATGAAAGTTCTATGTTTTTGACGCAAGAGACTTGAAATTTAAAATGTATGCTCTGTAAATGGTGTGGAGGTGTACTAATAATGTATCTTTAGATATCAACCCCTTTTTGGGGTTAAAATGGGCGTTGAAAGTTTGTATGAAAGCTCTATATTTTTGAAGTAAGAAACTTGAAATTTAAAATGTATAGATAGTGTGGAGGTGTACTAATAATGTATCTTTAGAAATCAACCTATTTTTGGTGTTAAAACGGGGGTTGGAAGTTTGTATGAAAGTCCTATGTTTTTGAAGTAAGAGACTTGAAATTTAAAATCTATGCTCTATAGATGGTATGGAGGTGTACTAACAATGTATCTTTAGAAATCAACCCCCTTATGGAGTTAAAACGGGGGTTGGAAATTTGTATGAAAATCCAATGTTATTGGAGTTAAAGTAATTATGGCAGAAGGATTTTAAATGATATTTAAGTATAAAAAATATTGAAAACAACTACATACTTACATTATATTTATAAGGAGGAATGTATTATTATAACAATAAAAAGTACTTTAGGTTTTACAAAGAGGTTTTAAAAAATAATATCTGTCGACTTCATTGATTCTAAAAATTCGTCTAGATATTGATTGTTTTTTACTTTTTCATCTTTTTCCTTTCATTAGGTATTTAGCTTTTTCGAATGTAATTAAAAATTTTTTGCAAATAACTAACTCCACGCGTACGAAGTCGCTGGCGGCCGCTAGTATATAGTATATATATATATATAGTATATAATAGTATATATAATAGTATATATATATATATATATATATATATATATATATATATATTTATATATATATATATATGTATATATATATAAAATAAATAAGACTATTGCGTCTAACTTGTAGCAGGTAAGAATAAAAGTAGCACTGCGTGTGGTTATTTTTTTTACAATACAATCAATAATCAATATTTTGTTAAACTATTTATACTCATCAGGCTGAACAACTTTTGCTAAGGCGTCATTTTTATATTTCTTATAGTTTAGCTGGACCATTATGGTTCTGCATCAGGTGTTCCAAATCTTGGATTTTTATACCGAGATGGAAATTTCGTGTCCACGTTTTCAAATCGATGCCATTTTCGTAATTGACATTTTAGAAAACCATAGAATCAACACCCATATTGATATTGTAACATTTCAACCCCATCGCACCCCCACAGGAGTGCTCTTGTGTCACGTCGATTATGTTAGATTATAAAATAGCTGTTGTTTTCGGAATCAGCGACCCGATAAACCATAAAAACAATACCCATGTCGATTTTCAGACGTTTGCACCTCATTCCACCCCTTTAGGGGTTGAATTTTGAAAAATCCTGAAACACGTGTTTACTCATTTATCTACAGAAGATCTCGTGTAAAGTTTCGTATAAAATAGTCCAACTAATCTTGGTTCCCCATACAAACTTTGGACCCCCATTTCACCCCCTTAGGAGTTGAATTTTCCAAATTCCCGTCTTAGTGAGCATCTACGTCCCGAAAGGAACACCCATACAAAATTTGAGATTCCTAGCACTTGTAGTTTCTTAGATTTTGTGATGAGTGATTTTCTATAAAGAAAAATTTTCTTTAAACTTTAAATGACGATAACTTTTTAATCTGACATCAGATTTCGATGAAACAAAGCCTATATGTTGCTCAGGGATGACCTTAATCTTTTAGTGAAAACCGCGTAAAAATCTGTTCAGTAGTTTTAAAGATTAGCGAGTACATACAGACAGACAGACAGACAGACAAAAAAATCAAAAAAATCTTTTTTGTGTTCTGTTACTCTTTTTTTATCGCCCACACTCATTTTTTGTTAATTTTATCAAATGTACAGACACGCGGTTCCTACTGTTTTATTATATGTATTGATCAGATAAAAAATGTGATATTCCGTCCATTTTAGCATACAAAAGCCGGACCAAAATCGTTGGCTCAAAGATGTTGATGAACCACGTACACTCTAAAAAGATAAATCAAGGCATCGTCAGTAATTGGATACATCTAAGTAAGTATCCACTTGTAATTGGATACATCTAAGTATGCCCTGTTTTTTCTCCGCACAAGAATCTGAAATGCTAATTGGTACTATCTACAAATGTACTACGACATTTCATATATAGATGGGTCATGGACGAACATTACGGCAGTAAAAATTGGCGTGGCTACAAAGCGCTTACTCAAAACTTATTTATACATGCAATACTCAAAGAAAAGAAAACAATACAATACACTTTATTGCACCAATATGACAAAGATACATAAAAGAAAGTTGCAGAAATGAAAAGTACAAAAGGCGGCCTTATCGCTAAAATCAATCTCTTCCAGGCAACCTTCAGAATGAAGACCTTTAGAAGAAAGAAAAAAAGAATCTGAACACAAAGGACGGCATTTTATCTACCATAATAATTTTTAATTAGTGCTAACGTCTTGCTGCGACGGTAAATGGTGCGGGACTTAGCGAACGCCAGGCAATTACCTTGCTTTCTTGCCATAATGGAGGCAGGTAGAACGTATCTATAGCTAACAACATCTTAGCCTATTTACTTTATTTTCTCGTCCAACAAATGGAATGTCGGGGCTTTTGACCCAATATTTTTCAGGCTAGGCTCCACGTTACAGTTGATTACTCGTTTCGCCCGGAGCAATTGTGCGGAAAAAACATTAATTGACGAACTGTGTGGGAATCCACTCTGAGGAGGTCTCTGTAAATCTTAACAAGTAAGTATTTATTTTTACCCGACTGCCGAAGGGGGGTTATGTTTTTCGAGCGTATGTATGTATATCTTTTATATTTGGCACGCTCTACAGCCTAAAGTTTAAGGTGGAGAGCGTACCAAATAATAAGACTAATAATAAAGAGAAAATAATTTAAGCCCTAAACCGTTTGACAGATTTCAACATAAGAGGTGTCGTTAGATTCGTCTTAATCACGCGAGTGACATAAGCTATATTAAATATAAAAAATCGGTGGGCGAGTCCGACTCGCACTTGTCCGGTTGGACAAGTGCGAGTCGGACTCGCCCACCGAGGGTTCCGTACGTAGTATCATTATTAAATTTGATATTTTTCATTATAAATAAGAAATAATGCGTTGAAAAAAACAAATAAAATATATTTTGCAATGTGTACATCAAGCCCTTTCATATGATACCCCATTTGAACTAGTAGTTTCAATTTGAAATTTCGACACCCTATAAAAAATTTAGACCCCCTATTTTTTAAGATCTATTTACAAATGTATAGTTTTGAGATTTATTCCTGTACTTGTAGTCTATAACGATGATACTTGCCAAATTTCATAGTTCTAGGTCAACGGGAAGTACCCTATAGGTTTTGATTCCCTTGAGTGTGTCGAAATATGCGTTTTTTGCTGAATAAACGGCCGTAACTTTTTTCTACGTAAACTTAGCAGTTTGATTTTTAAGCTATTGCATAGCTTCTATCGCGGGTCTTGAGCGCGGGGACCGAATCCAGAAATTCCGTAACGAAAAAACCTCACGCTCCCCACTCCGACGGGCAAGGAGGTGTGGCTTGAAGGCCGTGCAACGTCTAACGTCGTTTCAGTTCGGCAGTCTTCGACACGGCGTCGTGTGCGTGCGATTAGACGTATTGTACGACTCTACGAAACTCGTTTTATTTATTTAATAATAGAAAAATTTGTTTTCTTATCGGTCACCACGCTCAAAAAGTGTAACTTGAATTAATATCAAAGAAAAAGCAATACTGCATGAATAAAATAAATAAATAAAATTATAATTGCATAAGTTGATACAAAATGCTAAGCAATAGCTTTACCGCGGCAGTCCCCGAGTGTTATAGTTTCTGAGATTTCGTGATGAGTGAGTCAGTGATTTTCTCTTTTATATATATAGAACTGACTAAACAGACCACGTTAACTTTATATATATATATACAAACCAGAAGAATGCGTGCATTTGCGGGACGCTATGTAGCAAGATTTTGTGACTCAAAGTCTTTTAAACAACGAGGGGAAACTGTTTTTCTTAGATGCTTCAGGAGGAACTGGAAAAACATACCTGACGAGAGCAATCCTCGCTGAAATAAAGCGCCAAAATAATATCATACAGCAGCATCGCCAGGTATTGCAGCCATAATATTACCTCTAGGCGGAAGGACGCAAATACAATGTTCAATATTCTACTCGATTTATACAGAACGGAAACACCGACATGCTTTGTGACACGAAACTGTGTCAAAGCGAAAATGTTTCAGGATTGCTGTCTAATCGTTTCAGATGAATGCGAAATGGCCAACAATGTGGCTTTATCGAGGATTAGTAACGCTTGAGGTCTTTTCATATTAGCTCCCGAAGGAAATACTCCCTTCATTTATTTTTTTTATTTTTTTGAAACTATGGTGACTATCTTAAATAAAAATAATAATTTGTTGACTTTTAGCGTATAATACTCCCCCAAATATTTTCTTATGTATCTACTTTAGTTCGTATTTGTATTAATATGCCGGAATCATAAAGTCCACGCGAACGAAGTCGCGGGCATCAGCTAGTCAAAAATAAACGTTTTACGTAATATTTTATAGTGCTAAAATATTTTTGATTATGTACACTCGTTCCAAAAACACATATCCATTCATTCATTAAAAAAAACTATTTTTGAAAATACTGGCCTCCGCTACTACTAGTGGTCCGCTACTAAATGGACCACTAATTAAAATTGTCAAAACTTAATGTTTTTTTATATATTTTTGTCCCAATACTTACCTGTACTTAATCTTTGTTATAGATTAAGTACAGGACATATGTATATTTACCTGTATCTATGTTGTGAAAATGTTATGAAAATTAAATTATAACTAGAAGTGACTTGACCACTACTATCTAACACCCCCCTCCCCCCCCCCCTCTTCTGCCATTGAGTGGCATGAATAAGGTTTGCCAACAACGACGACCATCGATCCTAATATTTCGCAATCAAAAATGTCCAGCCTAAATGGCGGCGAGGCACCTAATTACTAATTAGTCTAGGGGACTACCGTCGAATGATGCTGATGCCGATTTTATTTTTTTGATGGCGATAATCAAAGTTTACCTTAGTTTAGCGGTAATTGTGTTTTGCTTAGCTGGTAGAAACCACAGAGCTCTACCGACCAAGCTGAAGATGTTTGTCTATAAATTAAATCTAAGATCTATTTTGGCGATGAAAAAAACCGATGGTAATCGGATCGCTTTTGATCGCTTTTTGGCTTCGGCGGTGGGGACCCCGGTCTTAAAAATAAAATAAAAATAAAAAGATTTTATTTCAATCATGGCTCATATAGTGTTAGTAACATTTTGGATATATTAGTAACAATTTTCACTTATAAGGTTATAACTTTCAAATATCAGGTCTTAGTAAAGACGCTCAAGTTAATATTAAAGTAATTTATATCAAATGAACATTATAAAAAGCCAACGTTGCATGTGGCTTTGCGTCGCTATTGATCGAAAACAACGCTTCAGATGTGTGTAATGGAAAAAGTTCGCTTCAAAATTCACTCTCGAAGTTGAACACGAATGAAAACTCATTACTGCCCCCTTACCATCATCTCTTATTGCGATTTAATAATTGAATAGATTGCTTTATTCATACCAATGAATAAGCGACTCTATTCCATTTGAAATAGAGTCACTTATTTTTGGTATTAATAAGCATTCTATTCAGTTATTGAATCGCAATAAGAGATGGTGGTAAGGGGGCTGCACGTTTTTTAGAACCGAGAACAATGGCCGCGTTTAAAAGAACAACCAGCAGTTGCTATTGATTCTAATATCAAATTTACAGGTGTATCTAAACTTTTAATTTTAAATGTGGGTGTGAAAGCCGCTCATCACTATCTTTGAGCCAAAGCCAACCTCACCTGGAACCTACCGACGAAGCTGAAGCCGATTACAATCGGATTTTTTGAATGCGAAAATGACACTAAAGCTTTGATTGTTGGCAATAATGTTTATCTCAACTGGAAGAAACCCTAGAGCTCTACTGACAAAGCCGGAGATGTTTGTCACTAACTTTAACACCAGACCGATTTTTGTAATCGACTTCAGCTTGGGCGGTAGGGCCCCTGTTTGAAGACTTGTACACTATAAAAAACAATGGTCTAGTATTTTCTTCGAAGTGATTCTTTATTTTTTTTTTTTTTTTTTCAGTTAAGGATTATAATTATTTATTTTCAAATAAAATATACAATTAAAATAAATACTAAATATGACTAACTATATATACAAACAAAAAAAGAAAAGGAAATAACAAGAACTAATTAAAATTAATAAAATATAATATCTAAATAGCATCAAAAAATTCTTCCGCATCGCCATCAAAGGGTAACGTGGCCAGAAGGCTAGCAGCATTGCCACGCTGGATGGCAATGCTTATTCGCTGAGCGAGAAATAGGCCAGCCCTCTGGTCGCGGGAAGAGTCGACTAACCGTTTGGAGATGTCCCTAAATAAAATTTTTGCGCTCGGACCCCATGGGCCAAGCGTTTCCACCCCAAACGGCTCAAAAACATAACTACCGATGAGGTTTGAATATTTGCGCCGTTTGAGGGTCTCCGCTGATGCAGCAGCAGCCCCCGCAGAACCCGACGTATATGGAAGATGGGAAGGCGCAAGGGTGTCGACGCATGTTGCGTCCCACACCAAAGGTCTACCCATCTTCCATGGCAGCAATGACATACCGTCTGGTCTCTTCCCATCGTCGCGTACCAGACCGTTTGGTTCCAAAACTGCTGGGACGCCGGCGGTGGAAAGGGCCCGACGAATAATATCATTAATGCTGCCATGCCGTGGGATTCTGCCAGCGCTCCTGCAACATGAGAGGCCATGGTGTCCGAGCCGGTCGACATCTTCCCCACATCGACAACGATGCGGAACGACGCAAGAAATTCCTAAACGGAGGCAGGCTGCTATACGAAAAGTGCCGTCATCCAACATAGTACCTATGTTCGGAGACGGCAACGCTTGCAGCCAAAGGCCCGATTCCCATTCTCCCACAGCCAGTAGACGAGCCCGCTCTGCAGAGTTAGTCGATGTGACAATAAGATTTTTGCGGACTAACTCACACAGCGGCCAATCCCACCGTCTCTGGGAGGAAGGGTTGATGGGTATATCATTACTCGGACAGGCCACCTTCCAGGCATTCATGGCGTCTGACAAACACACTACCTCCGAAGTAACCCGTGTAGGTGAAAGGATTTTCCGGGTCAATTCTTCGGTACTGTGGACCGACGACAAGAATGCCGGCAGGCTTACACTAGTAATTTTGCGGTCGGCGGTTGCTGCCCGTCTCGGAATTGTACCTTAAACGGAATCTATTTAGTAGTCCAGCTTCGATAGTCCGTATTTATTTTAGACGGATGGGACTATATAAAAAAAGAATATTCAGACTTTTCCAACGTCTCGAAATTTTTAACGTATTTTGAAAAATTTTGGATGCGTAAAGATTTCATTCAAGTGTGGTGTGTTGCAAATGAAAGGCATCGCACTAATAACAGCTTAGAGGGATGGCATCATAAGTTGAACAATGCTTTCCGCAGAAATTCTCCCAATATTGTTCAGATTTTGAATGTGTTATGTAAAGACGCCAAGTTGAATATGGTGCGATTTCTGCAAAACAATCCTAATAGCTTGAGCGAACAGCCATCTACATCAAATCGTTCTAAAAAAACCATGACATTAGATGATTTGATATTACAGTATCAGATGCAGTTGCTCACAGGAGAGGTCACTGTTGGGCACTTTTCAGAAAAATGGCGATAAATCACATTTTGTTTATTTTTTTATTTTGATAAAATTATTTACGAAAGGGGCGATAATGTTTTTACAGGGTCGGCAACGCGCACGTGATGCTTCTGGTGTTAAAGGCGTCCATAGGCTACGGTAACTGCTTTTCATTAGGCGGACCGTATGCTTGTTTGTCACCTTAGTAGTATAAAAAAAAACATTAAAAATCATAATATGTTTTTAATAAATAATTGAAAAAGTATATTTTATTCAAACAAAGGTGATTAAAGTATACTAAATATATTCGTTTCTTACGGTCGACCTTATTCACCTATGATATTTTAAGCCAGGTGATTTAAGTCCACCGTTTGGTTAGTGATGTTACGATCTGGAATTTTGTCAAACCGAGTTGAATCGGTTAGACAATTCATGCAAGTCGATTCCAAACCGAATCGACGAAATCGCGATTTGAATCGGTTTGAACCGATTTGAATCGGTTTGATAGCGATGATCGGTTTAAAAAGTCGAGTCGTTACTCGACTTTTTAAACCGGCCAAACGGTCAAACGGCCAAACGGCCAAACGGCCAAACGAGCAAACGGTCAAACGGCCAAACGAGCAAACGGCCAAACGGGCGAATGCGCGCAGAGCGACGCGAGCGAGATGCGTAAGTAAGTTCGATTCAGCCAAATCGGTTTAGTAGACGCAAGACGCGCTGACGCGCTAATCGACGCAACTCGGTTTATGCTCAAATCGGTTTAAAAAGTCGAGTCGTTACATCGCTTTCGACTCGGCCAAATCGGTTTAGTAAAGGCGCTAATCGACGCAACTCGGTTTATGCTCAAATCGGTTTGAATCGGTTTAAAAAGTCGAGTCGTTACATTGCTTTCGACTCGGCCAAATCGGTTTAGTAGACGCGCTAATCGACTCAACTCGGTTTATGCTCAAATCGGTTTGAATCGGTTTAAAAAGTCGAGTCGTTACATCGCTAGACTTTGGTATACTTAAATCACCCAGGTGATTTATGTAGGTGATTTAAGTGGAACAATTCTCTGAAATCGCGCTGATCTTATAAAAAAATGCTCAACTTTGTTTCTTTGTTTTCCAGAAAGTATAATATATTCTAAGTACTATTACACAGTACTAGAGTATATATCATGAAAGACCATTCCAATATGGACGGAATAAACTAAAATTATTTTTACTATTAGCCAAAGAACAATCAATAAGAAAGAATTTTTATAATTCAACCTCTAACGGTGTAAAATGAAATATTCAGAAACTGCATGCACAGGGGTGAAAAATAGCATTTTCATTTTAGATATACATTTTACATATTTAAAACCATACAGAAGATGTCAATCCGCGATATCTCGCGGTTGCGGTTTAGCTCGGAATCGCGATTTCACCTCGTTGTAAAACAAATGTATACCTGGCTATATAGCCAGGTATTCACATGGGAACGATACCTTTCAGCGATACATCGTGGCTACATGGGGGTTTTACCCTCAATGATTATAACTCAGAGTGCCTAGTTGGTGGCATCGGCGGTGGCACAGGAGAGCGATAGTGATGCTTGTAGATGTCTTCCCAGAAGAGCATTCGCTTCAGTAGCAGGGAGTCTTGCAGCTCCACGGTATTTCCCAGCACCATATGCGGTGACCAATCCTTGTCCATTGGTGGCCACGCTGGCAACGAAGACCCTTCAGGTACCGGCTTGCTAGAAAGTTGCAATACGTTTATTATCTACATGAAAATCTATCTACGTTGCATTAGGAAAATTGCTTAAAATAAACAACGGGTTGCACTCCGGGAGTGCCGGCAGAAGTGAAAACTTGAACATTAACGTTGCGCATTTTTGAATATTTTGGAATGGTTAGTAAATTTCGCACGAATTGCTTTATTTATCAGTACAATAGTACTATCATTTATGTGGTAAAATACAATATTCATTTATTGCGCTATCGTACACAAACATAAACTATTCAAAGCAATCTCAATCGTATCGTCTTTGCTTAAAGTTGAATTTTGTAGTCTCTCAGCTTTGTCATAAAACGGTCATTTCGAAACTATTTCGAATCATTAAAATATTCAAAGAATTCTCAATCGTGTCGTCTTTGCTTAAAGTTGGATTTTGTAGTTTCGCAGCTTTATCTTACGGATTTTCGATCAGGACACGTGATCCTGACGCGAGTTCAACATTTTTTACCCATCCCAAAAAAGTGCTCACTTCAAAAATTAGTTTTTATAAGTTAAGAATATGGTTAGGCGTAAGTTAACATACACAATAAAACTAACAAGACGGTATTATCAATCATGAAACTTTGAAACGCTGGAGACGCGGGCTGGACATTACGGGTCACCCTTACAAGTAACCAAGCCTAACTAAACAAATTTAAACTTTCTGCGAATTTTCATGGCAGCTCTAAATCTTTGTCTAATAGACGGATGTTTTTGAATAGCTTCGGATCTTTGCAAGTGCCGGCGATGTCAATTATTCGATAGTTTTAGTTAATTATAAAATACAAAATACTCATCTATAATAATAGTATAATTTATATATTTGTATTTGCAATGTTATATTTTTATATTTATATTGTGAATACAAATGTTTATAAAAAAGAATAATAAATAAATATTTGGTCATATAATATACATATATAATCATCATTAGCTTACCCTTGTCTAATTATTTGGGGTTAGTGGTGGGGTCTTTTTCTTTCATACAACCTTTTCAGCCATGACTACTATAATTTCTCACACAATGCAAACGCCTCTTTTCTCTCATGTCGTACAAGGCGACTAAGGGAAATACGTTATAAAACATCGATCAGGCCTCCCCAACCCGTCTGGCCAGCATGGGGAGTGTAGGCCAAATCCTCATTCTGTATGGGACGAAAGAGAGAGGGTCGTGCTCCTGTAGTGAAGACTAAAATGACCTGATGATGATGATACATTCAAATTCATCGTTGTTTTTGTCACATGTCTTTCATCGATCCATATTACTGTATTACATGCCCATACCACGACAGGCGATTTCTTCTCATGATTTCCGACACAGATGCTCTGTTAATTTTTTTACTAATATAATCATTCCTTATCTTATCCATTCCACACGACACACATACAAAAAAAAAAAATAACATATTAATGTAAACCGAATGATAAAGTATGTTATATGTATGTATAAAGTATGTCTACTTACCCAGTAATTATAAAATTAGACCACATTTCTCTTAATACTGCTTTAATTTTTTTGTAATCATCTGACAAGTCGTCTTCACTTGGAGGCAAATGGGTGAAAGCAGCCCAATCACCTACGGCTATCGTTTGAGCGCAGTGAACGGCTCCATTCAACGTATAATTTTCATATACCGTTGGAGTTCCTCCGGCGTCCACGAACGAATATACATACAGATATATTTGATCATTGCCAGCTGCTAATTGTAACTTTACTGATGCCATAGCTCCATAGGCGATAATAATGTCGGAAAAATAATCGACATACTCCAGCATTGTGTCAACGCTCACAGGTTGATTTCCGAAATAAAACTCTTTTACCTTCTTAGCAACTTCTTCTTTCTCTTCTTCATCATCAAACTGTAAATTTGGTGGTAAAAAATCAGAAAATTTATCATTCATTTGATCTTTCAACACTCCAAACACGGACATTCGGAACAAACCTTCCATATTTGCAAATCCATTCAGCAAAGGAACTTTTGTGAATTTACCACTTTTTAAAATATTTAGAGGAGTATCTGCCAGAAATGCTTCCTCTCCAGTGGAACGCTCTACACATGGCGAGAAATCATGTTTAGGATCGGTTTCAGTTATGTTCCAAAATGGCATCAACGTCTCCAATGAATTGGTAATGTAAAAGTTTTCCAAAGCATAAACATCATCGACGTTAGGAAAATTCAAAGATCTTGCTAGAGATTTAGCTTTATCAAGAGGATCCGTTTGGATGGCCCAAAATGCTAGATTACTGCCGCTTTCTGGTATTGCTTTGTTGAACAAGCCTCTAGCTGATGGCGACAGTAGTAGAAGATCGACGGCACCAGCGCCCGCGCTACTACCAACTATCGTAACGTCTTCCGGATTGCCACCATAACTGGCTATATTTTTTTGAACCCACCGTAAAAGTGCCAACTGATCTTTCATGCCTGCATTACCAGGAATATTTTCTGTGCCCAAACACAGAAAGCCATGTAATCCAAGTCGGTAATTAAATGTAACTGCTAAAATTGGTTTGTCCTTTATCAAATGGTTTAGAGTTAATGAATCACCCCACCCTATTTGGAAGGCTCCACCGTGTATGTAGACCAGAACGGAAAGCTTTTTCTCTTCTGTGTCAGGTACATAAACACTTGCAACTAGACAATCTTCCTGTATAATTAAATGTTCGGTCAACATAGGGTTGTGTAGTTCACTTTGTGGACATACTATGTTGTTGTTCACGGCATCGAATGTTTGTAACCACGCTGGTGGAGGTAGAGGTGCCTGGAATGTATAAATACTATCATGACACATGCATCTTTGGAAATATTTATATATCGCTGGAAATAATAATAATATCAGAATGTAAGTATCAAGCGTGTATTACACAACGTTATGTTTTATATTGCACAACATTAGAAGGTACCTAACAAATATTATAAATGCAAAATTGAGTTTGTTAATTTGTTCCGCTTTCACGTCTTAACTACTGACCCGATTGTAATGAAATTTTGCATACATCACATTAGAAATCCAGAATAAATAACAGGATACCTTTTGTTCCAAAAAAAAAATGGCGCTCGGGAGGGACGAGTAAAAGTTTGATTGGTATTCTAAAAAATCGATTACCAAACATGATAACCGACATTAATGTGAGCAAATCCGCGGGCGGAAGCTAGCTTTATGTATTATAGCAGAAAAGAGTATTACCCTATATCTGTGTTGTCCTTTCGGTGCAGTGGCATACGGTATACCTTGAAATACGAATACATTGGTTTCAGGATCTTTATATCCACGGACTGGTCCCTGTGGGGTGCGGACTATCCGCTCTTCTCTAAAGCCTTCTTCACCGGCAGAAACCAAAATCACCGCGCACCCGAAAATTAAGAAGTTTATATTCCACATTGCACTGACTGCGCTGAAATCGTAATCACAGTCAACGATAATAACCAGCCTATTTATATGTACTGATAATAATTATATCAGATATTGTATTGATATGGCAACAACTGAAGCGCAGGCCACACTGCGAGCGAAGCCAGAGGCCCATTACCATCGGGTTTTTTAAATGCGAAATTTAAACAACTGCTTATATTGTTGGTAATTATGTTTAGCTCAGCTGGTAGAAACCCTGGAGCTCTACCGACTAAGCTGAAGATGTTTGTCAATAACTTTAAGCTAAGACCAATTTTCGGAATCATAAAATCCGATGGTAATCGGCTTCAGCTTCGGCGGTAGGCCCCCAGCCCCGCTAGCCAAGTGTAATTCGTAGCGTAACGAACGTTAGATAAATCACGTGACATTTATCAATTCTCATACTAAAATGTTCGATTTTGACAAATGTCACGTGATCTATCTAACGTTCGTTACGCTACGAATTACACTTGGCTATTATAGCGGGGCTGGTTCGCTTTGCTTCGTTCATGTCGCTAAACTTTGGAGAGATAGGCTCAATTTACACTGCCGCGGAATGGAATGTAATGGAAGAGACTTTTTGGAACGAAATTGTACACAGCATAATGAACTTTATGTCAATTGTATAACATATAAACTTAAATACGATCCGTAGCTAGGGGAATTCTCGAAAATGCGCGAGGATTCGACGGAAGGCGCGCGACCTTTTTTGGCTAAGAAGTATTTAAGTTTATATGTTATAAAATTGATATAAAGTTCATTATGCTATGAACAATTTCGTTGTAAAAAGTAGCTTCCATTCCATTCCGCGACGGTGTAAATTGATCTATAACTCTCTGAGCTGGCGAGCTCGACTTTATCTTTCGTTCATAGCTCGGCGACATGAGCGAAGCGAAACAAACCTTGTTTGAGTCACTGTGTGGCCTGCGCTTATCGTTTTCGTAATAAACTATATATGCTTATTACTACAACTTATTACAAGGAATATTAGAGACGCCTTGGCACCCTTGCTTCCAGTGCAGCATCTCTTCACATCTGGTAACCCACTTGCAATAACAATCCTCAAGCCAGCAAGTATTGTGCAACAAAAATTAAATCAAATTATCTATTGAATTTTATTATGCAATACTTAAACAAACAGTGATATTATATTGATATGATAAATTAGACCAGTATTTATTGGTATAATATATTTTTGGACAAATTACACAACATTGTTTTTACCACTAAGGTGGTAAATAAGCACACGGCCTGCCTGATGGAAAGCAGTGGCGAGTTTTAATCGGTTTCCTTTATTGGTTACAGGGGTAACAAGGTTAGGAAATATATGGAGTATTATGTACGCGTTGGCACCCTCACTTCTATCGCAGCATCTCCTCGTATCTGGTGTCCTGACTCACTTGCAATATGCATATAAACAGTCCTAAAAGTTTCAACAAAAGTCTTTTATTTTTGTGTTGTTGTAATGCGTAATAAATTATCTATTGAATGTTATTACACAATGTGGTAAACAAATCGTGAAATCAAATTAACTTTGGGGGCGTTCGAGTATTACGTAATTTTTAGAGATTTTTGACCCTCCCCCTCATGTAATGCGCCGTAACGATTTTCTGTAAACCCCCCCCCCCCCCCCCTGAACGTTACGTAACATCTAAGTGACCATTACTACACAATTTATGTTGCGAAAACAGTACCGGAAAGTCGCTAAAATTTGTTGACATTTTTTGACCCCTCAAAAACCTAAACGAAAAAGGTTGCCAGTTTAAGTAATTGCGTTAATTGCGTTACGTAATACTTGAACGCCCCCAATTTTTATTTTTGTGAAATTAAATTGTGTTGTAAAGAGTTTCGAGTCTATGTTTGAAGACTATGGTCTGTTGGTTGCTACCTTACTTGTTATGTGTCATGTATAACTACAGGACTATTGAATAAAATTTTACAATTTATTTGTGCTACATAATTTCATATTCTATAGATTATGAGACTTAAAGTGCTTATTTTTAAAATACGGAAAAATGTCTGCGAATACCACGCGTATTGAACCATTAAATAAGGACAATTATGATACGTGGAAAATTCAAGCGGAAGCCGTACTAATAAAAGCAAAGCTCTGGAATTATGTAAGTGGAATAAAAATTCCTCCTGATAATCCTGCAGAAAAAGAAAAATATGATGAAAATTCATTATTGGCAAAATCTGAATTGATTTTATTAATTTCGCCAAATGAAATTAAATCTATCCGAAAATGTCAGTCAGCTAAAGCGATATGGGATACTTTAAGGAATTTATACGAAAGTAAGGGACCTGCCCGAAAGGCATTATTATTAAAACAGCTTATTTTAAATAAATGTGCTGAAGGAGATAACATAAGAGATCATCTTGATAAATTTGAAGATATAATTGAGAAATTATATAACATGGAAGTTCAAATTAATGGAGACCTTTTAAGTATCATTATGTTGTACTCTCTACCAGCAAATTTCGAAAATTTTAGAATTGCCATTGAGTCCCGTGATAAATTACCTACCCCAGAAGAGCTAAAGATAAAAAATATTAGAAGAGTTTGAGGCCAGGAAAAATAACAATACAGATGAAAATGAAGCATTATATTCAAAAGGGAAGAAATTCATAAAACCTAAAAAGAATAAAGTCAAATGTCAAATCTGTAACAAATTTGGCCACAAAACTGACAGCTGTTGGCATAAAGGAAAAACAAATGATGACAAATATGAAAAGACAAGTTACGCAAACAAGAATATCAATTCTTTGAAATCTATATGGTGTTTAGACAGTGGAGCTACAAGTCACATGTGTAATGACCCAAGTATGTTTACTTATATGAATAAGAGTAGTAACCATGGTATATTGAAGCTCGCCTCAGATGGTCACGTAGACAAAATTGAGGGAATTGGAACAGTTCGATTTGAATGTCAAAATAATAAGTTTAGACTAAATGACACACTGTATATACCAAACCTTTCAACAAATCTTCTATCAGTGGCAAAATTCTGTGAACACGATAAAACAGTATTATTTAAAGATAATAGAGCTACAGTTAAAGAAATTAAATCTGGTGAATTGATTTTGACTGCTAAGAAATTACATGGACTATACTACATTGATACAAATAACACTAATAACATACTTATTGACAAAGAAATTGCACTAAACACAAAAATAAATGAGTTTCATAGAAAATTGGCACACATAAATGAGAATGACATGAAAGAAGCTTTAAAAAGAGGAAGTATGCGAGGATTAAATTTTAATGAAAACGATAAGCTTCCAGAATGCGAAATATGCATTAAAGGCAAAATGTCTAAACTACCATTTAAAACTTCAAATAAAAAAAGGACAACAGCTCCACTTGAGATTGTACATTCAGATGTTTGTGGACCAATGATAGAATCATTTGCAAAATCGAAATATTTTGTCACATTTATTGACGAACATACGAGGTACACAAGAGTGTATACAATTTCAAATAAAAATTTGGTTCTAGAAAAATTCAAGGAATATAAGAATGAAATGGAAAGATATTCCGAAAGAAAAATAAAATTTTTCCAATGTGATAACGGCAAAGGTGAATATTGTAATAAATCCTTCGATAAATTTCTGAAAGATAATGGCATACAAAGAAGATTAAGTTGTCCATATACGCCACAGCAAAATGGCATGGCAGAACGTAAAAACAGAACACTTCTAGAAAAGGCACGTTGTATGATGTTAGATGCAAATATGCCAGAAATATACTGGGCAGAAGCTATCTTTACATCGAATTATATTGCAAACAGAACTCCAAGTAGAGTTATTAATATGAGAACAGCTTATGAAATGTGGACTGGAAAAATACCATCAGTTAACCATTTTCAAATATTTGGAGCCAAAGCTTTTGTTCTCATCAAGCATAGACGCCAGAAGAAAAAGTTCGATGACAAAACTATAGAAGGAGTATTCATTGGTTATTCTGAGATTTGTAAAGCATATCGAATATGGATACCTGATAAAAATAAATTATGTGTAAGCCGTGACGTCCGAGTAATGAATAAAATGTATTATGAAAATAAAACGGACGGAATTAAAAAGGAAAACTACATTGAGATCGTTGAGCAAAATAAAATTGAAGACCTACAGAAACAAAGTGTAGAAATTTGCGACGATAACCATAATCTACATGAAAATATTGTAGAAAATGTAAATAACGAAGAAGATCTAAATAATGAAGAAAATAATAATGATGATATTTACTACGAGGTTGATTCAAATGAAGAAAGTGGCAGAGATGAACAAACCCATAGTGAAGAAAATGATAATGTTCAATATGAAAGACCAAGAAGAGTAATAAATCCACCCGTTTGGACACAAGATTTTGACATGTCATACCTGTCTACTAATAATGAATGGGATGAAGCCATTTTAGAAGAAATTTCGGCACATCTAAAAAATAATACGTGGGATATTGTAAGATTACCCAATGGTAGAAATATAATAGACAGTCGACTAATATTATCAAAAAAATATGGTCCGGACGGAAATTTGGAAAGAAAAAAGGCTAGATTAGTAGCACGTGGTTTTTCACAAATACCTGGTCAAGATTTTCAAGAAGTTTTTGCACCCGTCACGAGACAATGTTCAATACGATTATTAATGGCATTGGCTGTAAATAATGACATGAATGTTGAACATATAGATGTACGTACTGCATTTCTCAATGGAGATATAAAAGACGATATTTACATGAAAAAACCAGAAAATTTGCAAAAACATTTAGAAAAAATAATTAAGAATGTAAATACTGACAAAATAGTAAAAGAAAAAGCTATAAAAATGTTAGAAGATCTAAAAGAAACCAGATTCCAAACAGTATGTAAACTGAAAAAGGCTGTTTATGGACTTAAACAGTCGTCAAGACAGTGGTACTTGAAATTGGATACAATGTTAAGAAATATTGGCATGGTACCATCTAGTACTGACCCATGCATGTACAAAAATACTAAGAAAGGCGGAGATAATACGGATACAGATGTTTTTCTCAGCATATATGTAGATGATATTTTAATAGCTTCAAGAGATAAAAGTCTAATAAAAGACATAAAGGAAAAGATAAAGAAGTCTTTTGAAATTCGGGAATTAGGAGACATAAAATATTGCCTAGGAATTCAATTTGAAAAAGGAAAGAATTTCATAAAAATGAGTCAAACAAAGTATATCGATGATTTATTAGAAAAATACAGAATGGCAGATAGCAAACCTGTAAAAACTCCAATTGAGGTTGGAATTAAATTATCAAAAGGGAAGTTTTGCCAAGACAAAGAATTGCCATATCAAAATCTAATTGGCTCTTTGATGTATGTTGCAGTAGCTACAAGACCTGAGATAATGTATGCAATTAGCTATCTAAGTCAATTTAACAGTTGCTACGATGATTCTCATTTTAAGGCTGCTAAGAGAGTTTTGCAATATTTAAAAGGAACCAAAGAAGAAGGTCTTGTTTTTGAAAAGAGCAAGAAGCAATTAGAAGGAGCAGCAGATGCTGATTGGGCATCATGCCAAATTGATAGAAGGTCATACACTGGTTATATATTTACTTATGGCGGAACTCCAATTAGCTGGGAATCTAGAAAACAAAGGACGATTGCACTTTCAACTGCAGAGGCGGAGTACATGTCCTTGACAGAAGCATGCAAAGAAGGAATTTATCTTAAAAATCTAATTAAGGATTTAAAGATATCGACTCAGCAAGATTATGTAACTATATATAATGATAATCAAGCAGCGCTAAAACTGGCGAAAAATCCAGTAGTCAATGCAAAGTCCAAACATATTGACATTAAATTACACTTCATAAGAGAAGCTGTTACTAAAGGTTACATAGACATAGAATATGTCCCATCAGAAAAGATGATAGCCGATATTCTTACGAAACCGGTAACTGGCACAAAGATATCATTAATTAAGAAGAATATTAATTTAAAATGATATTTTCGCATTAAATGATTTCTTTGTGAGGCGGAGTGTTGTAAAGAGTTTCGAGTCCATGTTTGAAGACTATGGTCTGTTGGTTGCTACCTTACTTGTTATGTGTCATGTATAACTACAGGACTATTGAATAAAATTTTACAATTTATTTGTGCTACATAATTTCATATTCTATAAATTGAAAGCCTAAATCCACCTATCGCGATTCTCAAAATGTAGTACTTAGTACAATACAAAAAAAAACCTTAATTACCCTGTTTTTAAGATAACAGAGAAAATATAATAAATAACATAGCAGTGTTACTTTTATGTTAAAAATTATATTCATAAGTGATAGACAATATTGTAAGCTTTCAATTGACGTCTTTTTTGTAACCGTTCTGTATTTCCGAACAATTACGACATGGGAGAATTCAAGAATAGAGTATTTAATTCCCTTAAAAGGCTGGCAACGGATCGGCGATCCTTTGGTGTTGCTGATCTCCATGGGCGGTGGAGATTGCTTTCCATAAGGTGACCCACATGCTCGTTTGCCCCCCCTCTCATATAAAAAAAAACTTAATCCCTAAACACCCCTGTTTAATTTTATTTATTTATCCCCACGCGAGATAACGAACAGAGCCAAAATTTATCACCAAATAGAATTCATACTAGAGTATCTAAAATAAAATATTATATAAAGAAATCGGATTAAAGTCAAAGTCAAAGTCAAAGTCAAAATATCTTTATTCCTTGGACTTTATAAAGCACTTAGAAACGTCATACAAATAAGACATGTGTCTAAATCATTACTATCTACTTAAATCCGCAGAGCTTAGATGCACTTTCATCACACTATCTGTGAAAGTGAATTTAAGTGCCAGTTCCGGCGACGGGGCTTCTTGAGAAGAACTGGCAAGAAACTCAAGGCCGACTCTTTTAATTGCCAATATCGTTACATTAAACACAAATACAATCATTAACATAACAAGAGCAATTCATTTCCAAATACTTTTATCATTTATGTAATCTGAGATACAATAGTAAGCCTTTTGACATAGTCTAGTTTTGATAAATCTTTTAAATTTACCCATGGATAATTTAAACGCGTCATTTGGAAGTTTATTGTAGAAGCGTATACATTGACCTGGGAACGAGTTAGAGATTTTATGGAGCCTAGTAATATGCACAGCGAGTTTGTTTTTATTTCTTAAATTTAATTGATGGAGATCACTGTTTTTCCTAAATTTAGTTTGATTTTTATGAACGTAAATAAGATTTTCATAAATATAATAATAATAATAATAATAAGTAATAGCTCGGTATTAAGTTCACCCAGATCTCATCTCCATAGCCCATTTATTTTCCATCACACTTCGCAATAGTCTCAACGCCTGCCGAGACCTGCTCATGGGTATATCGTTCCATTGACATATCCTGGAGCGGGTCACGGCGGGCGTACAACATCACATCAAACTTCTCAAAGGGGCCTCTACGCGTTGGATCCATATCCCCGCGCATGCCTATCAAATGACCGGGCCTGACCCGTGAGTTAAGAGAGATAATAATAATATTTTTATTTGATCCAAAATGTTTACACAGACTTATTGCTAATACAAAATGAGCATTGCAAACACGTACAATATAGCTGCCGGTGCTCAAATTAGGATTAACCTGTGCTATGAGTACCGGCTACCTTCCATTGACATTAAATGGTTCAGTCATACTAATATGTTTATAATGTTACTTTAACACAAGAGACCAAGCAAAGTTTAGGATAAACAGATTAACAAATTTAGGTAATATTATATGTTAAAATTAAATCAAAAATGTGTGTGTTGAGTGTGTTGAGTGTGTGTGTGTTGTGTGTGTGTGTGGTGTGTGTGTGTGTGTGTGTTGTGTGTGTGTGTGTGCTGTGTGTGTATCTGTGAGAGACTTAATAAGTTTTATTGAAAGCATCATTTTATTATCGTAATCAGATTTTCAGTTTCGTCAAACGAAAGTTTCAGTAGCCAATTTGTCAGAGTTCTTTTACACTCAAACTTGTTTTTTGTATGTATATTTAGTCTATTGTTTATTTTATTAAACAAATAGCTGCCAAGAAAGTAGTAAAACCTCTGACTAAAGGAAGTCTTGCAGACGTTTTTACTAGTCACTCTGTATTGTCTTATTGAGCGGGTTTTAGTAGGACGCGGAAAGTTCATTTCGGAGCTTTCAGAATGCTGCCTCAAGATAATTTGGAAGACAAATAGTTGACGTACAGTGAGTACTTCGCAATATTCGTACAGCTCTTTGGTTGGAAAACGAAAGGGTTTACCCGTCGCTACCTTTAGTACAGCTCTCTGCGCACGTTCGAGCTTCAACAGATTACTTTTATGGGCGCCACCCCAGGATGATATACAATAACCGATCAGGGACTGGCACAAGGCAAAATAAGCAGTTCTAAGAACATGAGGCTCCGCAACGTCTCTTAGCTGTTTAAATATATATATAAGTTTACGGATTCTGCCAGATAGTATATCAATGTGGGGTGCAAAAGTAAGCTGTTCATCAAGTATGATACCTAAATATTTAATGGTAGATGCTCTCTGTATATTTGGACAACTACAGTTATCAAGATGTTGTGAATGATTATGAGCAGCAATACGAAATTTAGCAAAGTTAAAATTTTGAAGTTTTCTTATGCTAAAAGTTAGATATTTGGTTTTTTCTACATTTAAAGATAAGGCATTATCAGTAAGCCAATCTGTAACCTTCGTAAAGCCAATCTGTGCAGCCCGAAACGTCTGTTGCCAGGTATTTCCTGTAAATACTAATGCCGTATCATCAGCAAAGGCTACCAGTGCCCCGTTATCTAAGTGTATATTACACATCTCATTGACATATGCTATAAACAGCGTTGGTCCGAGAATGCTGCCCTGTGGTACACCATGATCCACGGGGAGATGATCGCTAGTCATTTCACCGATTTTCACACGTTGGGTCCGATTCGTGAGGTAGTTTTGAAACAGTTTCAGTTCGCCACCTCTGATACCGAGGTTCTCGAGCTTAAGGCACAGTTTGGGGACAGAGACCGTGTCAAATGCCTTCTTTATATCAAGGAAAATCGTAATGCATTTATCACCCCTATTCAATGCACCAACGATATGAGAAGTGAGTTCGTGAACTGCATCATTAGTTGATTTTCCGTTCTGGAATCCGAACTGGTTGGAGGAGATAAGGCTATTAATTTCTAAATAGTTTTTCAGACGATTGTTCATTATTTTCTCGAAGACTTTTGACAAGGCAGGTAGCACAGAAATAGGGCGATAATTATTGACACAATCTCTATCCCCAGACTTGTATATAGGATACACTAGAGCCCTCTTAAGCAGATTCGGGAAAACGCCCTCGGAAATACACATATTAATTATATGCACAAGTGGATGAATAATGGCAGTTTTGTAAGTTTTTAGAAAATTAGACGAAATCCCATCTATACCTACCGCACAATCACTTCGGAGAGAGTTAATTATTTCATCAACTTCGGACTCGCAAGTGTGAAGAAAGCCGAAAGAATTGAGTTGTTGGTGCTTTATTGGTGTGCTTAAAGTTCCTATTTTAGTTTGCAATACCTTATTAGCTATATCTTTGCCAATGCTAACAAAAAACTCATTGATTTGGTTAATAGACTCGTAAGGCGAGCTACTTGTAAGTAGCTCTGAGGGTAAAGAGTTAACCCTTTGGGTGTTGGTGACGTCCTTTATGACATTCCAAATTTTTTTGGGGTTAGACTTGGCTTTACTAAATTGTTCTCTTTCATATTGTAGTTTAAGGTTTTTTAACAATTTGGAACAAAAATGTCTATATCTTTTATATATTACAGAAAGAGTAGTATTTTCGGGGGAGCGTTTCATTTTTTTGAACATTCGATCGCGGTTTCTCATACATTTTAAGACACCTGGAGTAATCCAAGGCTTAATGATTTGGAGCCGATGAGGAACGACATACGTTTTCGAGCATATTTTTAAAGCTTTAGTTAATGAGTTGCTAAAGTAACAGAAAGCTGAGTTGGGATCTGAGCTACTATAAACAAGTGAGAAATCTATGGTATTTATTTCTTTCTCTAGTGCCTGATAATCGACCTTAGTCCTTGTCACACTTACAGATCCTGTTTTGATGTTATTCAAGGCCAATATGACCGCATTATGATCAGTAATAGTCGAGTCAAGTACAATAGTAGTTGCTATTGTTTTAGTTTTAAGCAGAACATGATCGAGGCAGGTTTTATCATGACGTGTAGCGAGGGTATGTGCAGGCAATAATGCATGACTCGCTGTTAGGTTTAGGTAATCAAACGCAATATTACTATTATTCTTATCAGATATATCAATATTTATATCTCCAATAACGACTAAATTAGGATAAGAAGAACTACTTAAGAGGACTCTATCTAGAGAACGCAAAAAGTTGTTAGTGTCTCTAAAAGATGGGGGTCGATAAATTGCTAATATGCGCGTATCGTTAGAAATGTCAATCACGAGGCAATTTGCATCAAGCAAATCAATTTCGCGTACAGAAACATTTGCTACACTCTTTTTAACATACACCACGACGCCGTCACTTCTATTGATCCTTTTATTTGTATAGTAGAATTCATAACCATCCAAACGAGGTATATTAGGATTACAAGACAGCCAACATTCTGTGAGGACAATAAGGTCTTGTCTAGTACTAATTCTGTCAAGTAATGTATGGAAGCTTGACATGTTGGCAGTTATGCTTCTTATATTTTGTGTCATAATTTTGAAGCACTTTTCACCAGATGGGATGAGATCTTTACAGGTTTCTGGTTCACATCTAAAGGAACTGGATACTTTTAAATCATCGATTATATTAATATTATCTAACAACATTGTTATAAGGAAATTTATAATGCACGGTTAGGATGAAACTGGGTTTAAGATTACTATGAACACACACTAGTGAGCATCTGGCGACTGTAAAAATTACGTTGTAGTGTACATATGAAAATCTGGAAGTAAATGATGCTTTATTGTTTGTTTGTGTTTTGTTGTGTATATGTGTAATGTGTGTATATGTGGAATTACATTTTAATGGCGGAATATGTTCCTGTAATATGATTTTGTTAGTTTGTTGAAGTAAAGTGGGTACGAGACAATCGAAAATAATTACTTTAGACGTATAGAGACATGCACGACAAAACGATGGAAGAGGAGAACCTACGAGTCAACTTATTGTCTTCAGTTTCAGAAGATCTGCCTCAGTTTCGAGGCGTATAAGCGGTTGGCCATCAGTTTTTCTGATATAGACCATTCCTTTGGAAGTCCAGCAGTATGAATATTCAGAATTCCGCGCAAATTCTCTTGCCAAGGCAAATAACTTCTGGGCCTTAGCAGTAAGCGTCTCTGAGACATATACGGGTTTAGTTTCTCCATTGATCTTGAGATGCTCTGTGTTAAGTTTCTCTCCCTTTGGTTTTGTTTTGTTGAAGTTTCTAATAGCTTGCAGCATACTATCCTTCATTAAGACGCTTCTTAGCTCAATGATCATAGGTTTATTCGATTCCTTTTTGGAATTGATTCTGTAGATGTCCGTCACATCAGAGTCCTGCAGATCCACATTAACTGAAGTAGCTAGATTTTTAGCCAGGTTTAATAACTCCTCTTTAGTCTCATACTTTTTTGGGTCTTGAGAGACACTAGGCAGATTCCGTATCTCAAGTCCTGTTGCTTTGATTTTGCGTTCTAGGAACTCAACTTTATTCTCTATCATTGCCAATATATTGAGAATGTAATGTCATAATATTTATCTCTTTAAATTTATTTCTCAGTGTCTCCCTGGGACTCATCATATAAATAGCACGGATAGCTCGATACTGGAGCACAAAAATTGAGTCTACATCCGCAGCACTACCCCAAAGCAATAAACCATATGACATAATGCTGTGAAAATAGCTAAAATAAACTAAACGCGCAGTGTCAACATCAGTCAGTTGACGTATTTTCCTTACGGCGTACGCTGCTGAGCTGAGTCTACCTGATAACGTTTCTATATGTGGGCCCCATTGTAATTTAGAGTCTAATGTTATTCCAAGGAAGACAACCTTATTGACCAATTCCAATCTCTCATTGTCCATCACCACACTTGTTTTTACTTGTTTCACATTTTTTGTAAAAAATCTAACATATTTGGTTTTACTACCATTTAAAAGTAGGTTATTAGCACTAAACCAGTTTACTATTTTTGAAAGAGCATTATTTACATCGTCAATTTCTGATTGTTGTCTATTTACCTTAAAAATTAAAGAAGTGTCATCTGCAAACAATACTATTTCGTGATTATTCTTTACAAGATGAGGTAGATCATTAATGTACACGAGAAACAGGAAAGGGCCCAAAATAGAGCCTTGTCATTAACATCTACTTTCTGAACCCTATCACTCAGATAAGAAGCAAGAAGATCAAGCGCGATGCCTCTTATACCATAGTGGTGTAGTTTTCTGACTAGAGTTTCATGCTGCACACAATCAAAAGCCTTAGATAAGTCACAAAACACCCCATAGGCGTCCCGTGACTCCTCCCAAGCCTCATATATACATTCTAGTAATTTTACCCCAGCATCACATGTTGACCGTCCACTCCTCCTCCAAAACTCCTTAATTCATGCATTAAACTACTGCCAAAAAGCATTTCATTTATCATCAATTCATCACACAGAACGTAGGCAGACGATACAGACGCTTTTAAACTTTTATCATGATGAGTAATATATTAAAGCGGCTCTAGCACGCTCTAGATGCCGAATTAGGGGACATTAAATGACAAATAATCCTATTCTTATTATATTGTATGTCGCTCAACCTCAACGTCCTCAACTGATGCATAGAATTATTATACCATCTCGGAACGTCGGAAGCCTCTTATTTAATTGTTAGACAACATAACTGCCTGACCTTGTAATTTGAGATCTGTTTGCCTGCCGCCGGGCGGCCTCATGTTATTAATTCCCGCCATTTAGTTGCCGAACGCAACTACCGATCATTATTGTTTGGTTCAGTGTAATATTTCACTCCATTTTACTAACATACAACGTCATTAACCCACATAGGTAGGTACTCCTATATACATACTCTTAACTATAACTAACGGTAGCAACCAAATTAATCTCACTTGCAAAGCACCAGCACGTTTTATAAGCACTCGACACGAGGTGTATGAGCACAGACCTTGAGTAAAGCGCCGGCTTTTCAATGAGGCATACTTTTTTGACAGCCATTTGACAGCATAGCTACGTAGTAGGTACTATTATCTATACTGCTCGGAACAATAAGATTAAAAAAAAAAATTACCGATTTCAGTTGGCGTACAATATCCAGCGCAGAGCAATGGAGTGGCGCAATTCTATTCTGCCGGCAACCACAGGGCAAATTTAAGGGTTTCTTCGATTTTTCTGGGATCCCATCATCAGACCCTGACTTGTTGAATATGGGACCACCTTGCAATCATACCCTTTTAAATAAAAAAAGACGTGTGGCACTCGGGGACTGCCGCGGTAAAGCTATTGCATAGCATTTTGTATCAACTTATGCAATTATAATTTTATTTATTTATTTTATTCATGCAGTATTGCTTTTTCTTTGATATTAATTCAAGTTACACTTTTTGAGCGTGGTGACCGATAAGAAAACAAATTTTTCTATTATTAAATAAATAAAACGAGTTTCGTAGAGTCGTACAATACGTCTAATCGCACGCACACAACGCCGTGTCGAAGACTGCCGAACTGAAACGACGTTAGACGATGCACGGCCTTCAAGCCACACCTCCTTGCCCGTCGGAGTGGGGAGCGTGAGGTTTTTTCGTTACGGAATTTCTGGATTCGGTCCCCGCGCTCAAGGCCCGCGATAGAAGCTATGCAATAGCTTAAAAATATGTTTTTTTACGAAAAAGAATTTCACGCGAGCGAAACCGCGGGCAAAAGCTAGTATAATATAAGTTTGACAACATTTGTTTTTTCAATCCACCATATAGCTTTGTTTGAATAAAGTAAAATAGACACTCCTATGTGTATGGACGTTTTGCACCCTCTGGATATTTTGAGATTTGGACATTATGAACCTAAAGGCCTACTAACAATAGCTTTTAAGATCACTGTTACTAACATTTTATGGATGATAATATCTGAAATATATTAATTCGAGTGCTTTGTGGGAGTTTGTTGTTCGCTTCGATCTACACACACATTCGCACGTAGACAGATGCTTTGTGTTGATGTTTTTTATACAGTAGTGTGTCTGGGTTTCGACCGGCGATAATTTAAGGGCCATTCTAAAGGATAATTTAAGGGTAATTCATCCAATTTTATCGACAAAATACCCCCCATGTGGGGGTCTGACTCTCCCCCTCTTAAAATGGCCGCCATCTTATTATTATTTTTTTTTACTTTTGGTACTGCAGACAAAAAACAATTTTTCTATTGATCTGGAGGTCCTACAGATATAAAAAAAGATTCGTTTTAAAGGTAATGATATGGCCTATGAACTAATACAAACATTTAAAGCAAAATTTTAACTAAAAAGCAAAAAATAAATTGAAGTATTAAAAATTTTCCATAAAATTGTCTAAATTTACCAGTTTTTCAAAGTTTTTACAAAAACTAACCCTTTTAATGTATTTTCTTTTTGTATTCTGAGAATACATTTTGAGATTATCTACAAAACGGTATCAAAATTACTGCTATGGATGTCATACTTTAAGAGTTGTTGTTGTTTGAACAGGACCCTTGCGCGAGCGGTCAATGGTTATTTTGTAGATAAATAAATAAATTGTTGTAATGAGCATGATAGATAGACTTTCTATCCCACTCATTCACCTAACAACAATAGCAAACCTGTCCAATTATTTGATGCCACTGGCCACTAGATGGCTCTAGTGGTATTTCTACATCGCGCTATGGTTGTGTGTATAGGATTAGTTAAACCTTAAGGGTAATTTATCGTCACTCGATACGAGATGGCGTTAGTGGCAAAATTGTAACTCGTTATTAAGATTTTCTTTGTTACTCATATACCTGTTGTACGGAAATTTTTTGTCAGTAGTGGTATTGAGAAAAACCCACAGTTGTAAACCTACATGTGCAATTAAATATCGATTAACTCTATAATTATTTTATACAAATTATATAATAACTTATCGAGTGTTTTATCGAGAGCTAATGTTTGATTGAACAGTATACGCTCCTAAATATAGGTAGATAAATAAGATAAGAAAATTGTAAAAAACTTACCTTTGTAGAATTCACCTTTATCTTCAGGGACCACCGGTTGGGAACCTCTGGTATAAAGTAACATGTCCTAACTGACTGATTCATCAACGCCGAGGCAAAACTACTGAAGCTAGAAACGTGATATTTGGACCGTGGCTTCCTTTTGTGACGTTATAGCACAGTCTAAGTAATAGTACTACGTACCTATAGGTAAACTATGAAGGGATTTTGCGAAATTAACCCACTAAAGGGGTATCAACGTTTGTTTGCAACTTTTTTGTTTGTGGTCTGATCTGTTTGGAATTTCGTGCTTAGCTTTTTGACATAATTAAATAAAATTTAATTCAATATTTTCTAAAGTTCTTAAGGGGTAAAAGGGGGGTTAAACTTTGTATGGGGAAAATATATTCAATTTGCATTTCGACTTGGAAGTTTGTAAATTTAGGTACCTAATCCTAAAAGAAAATAAGTAAAAATGTATTTTACGATTTTTCGATGGTCAACCCGTAAGTGGTGAATGTTACAATGTTACAATGGGGGTATGAATGTCTCTTTTCAGAGTCAGACTCATTCTTATGCATTTTATTATTATATTTTATGTTGTATATTTTGGGAATGGCCTCATCAAGCTCTTAATTTTGATACCAAACAAGTCCCGCAGTCGAGTAATAACATACCCTATGTCACTTTCACAACTGAGACGAACCTAATGACACCTCATATGTTGAATCCGTAAAACGATATGGGCTGCAGAGCATGTCAAAGAACATATATTCCAAACATATATACACACATTATATAAATACCTACGCTCGAAAAGCAAAACACAAAAAACAAACCACAAAACCAAACACTCGAAAAACAAAACACAAAACTGCGCGAGTTTATGAGGTTGTAGGAGGTAATCTCTGGATCTACTGAACCGATTTTGAAAGTTTTTTTTATCAATAGAAAGCCACCTTATTTGTGAGTGTCATGGGCTATATATTAAGCCGAAAAATGGAAATACTTTTTCGAAAAAATAATACTTTTTCGAAAAAAAATTTACCGCCCAACGAAGTGGGCACGGGTCTGCTAGTATGACATAAAATTACGAAGTCTAAGTCAGAAGAATACACGTGGGAAAAAATTGTGTTTTTAATTTTGTCGTATAATTTTGAACAAACGGTTCAGTCGATGAAGAAGTGTGATTTGTGCGACAGCGAGGTGAGCCGTATCCCGTCTGCCTATTTTACGTGTATTAGTGTAGTGTACAATACAAAAGTAAAGCTACGTTAGCATATAATACTGCGGGTTTTACAGCCCAAATAATTCGACAGAATAATGATTGGACTGACTTGAGTAATGTGTCTTCAGTGTTTTTAATAAACTTCGTAGTTTTGAAATCCTTGGAAACATTATATCGCGTTTGTTGCTATTTTATATACTCGTATTTAATTGTCAGACGCTTCTTCCAAATGTTAGTTCCGGGGCCCTACCGCCGAAGCTGAAGCCTTTAACCATGGGATTTTTTGATTGCGAAATTTGACCGTAGGTTAATGTTAATGACAAACATCTTCCGCTTAAACCCTAGTGTTTCTACCAGTCAAGCTAAACACGATTACCGCCAATCTAAGCAGAAGTTTGATTTTCGCAGGCAAAAATTCGATGGTTTACCATCGAATTTTGGCTTTAGATTCGACGGTAGGGTCCAAGGTCTGAGACAGTCCTTTCCCTCTCGACTGCTACTGTTCTTCTTTACCGCAAATCTAAGAGAAAATTTGATTTTCGCAGTCGCAAAAATCCGATGGCAATCGGCTTCAGCTTCGGCGGGAGGCTCCAGGTCTGGGAAAGCGTTTGATTATCATTATCAGCCCCCTTACCACCAACTCTTATTGCGATTCAATAACTGAATAGAATGCTTATTCATACCAATGAATAAGCGACTCTATTTCAAATTGAATAGAGTCGCTTATTCATTGGTATGAATAAGCAATCTATTCAGTTATTGAATCGCAACAAGAGTTGGTGGTAAGGGGGCTGGTCATTTTAGTCTCTACTACAGGAACACGACCCTCCCTCGTCCGTCACAGACAGGAGGATTTGGCCTACATTCCCCACGCTGGCCAGACGGGTTGGGGAGGCCTGATCGATGTTTTTATAATGTATTTCCCTTAGTCGCCTTGTACGACATCCACGGGAAGTGACGGAGTGATTTTATTCTAGTCTGCCGGAAACCACACGGCGTTTGATTTTATAGCTATCAAATAAACTGGTTTACCAATCAGAAAAATATGTACGAAGAACTTGCGTCAACATAAGTTCTACTTACTACGAGCCCGGTAGTCGAATGGCTAGCAATGACTATATTGACTCCGAGGTCACGGGTTCGATCCCCATACAAGGCAAATATTTGTGTACATGAACATGTCTGTTTGTCTTGGTCTGTGTGTTTTCTATGTATTATAAGCATGTATTAAAAAAAAATGTATTTAAGTACATTTATGTTGTCTACTACAAGCTTTACGCTTAATTTGGTACTAAACGACGCTGTGTAAATTGTATACAAATATTTTCGTTTATTTATAAGCAATGAGGCATTAGGAGCGTGTAATAACTTGCATAAATTTAGTGTAATACAAGAAGAAAGAAAATGCTCAACTAATTAACTCGTGTTCGTTACGCGAAGCTCGTCGTTTAATAAATAATGGTTGTGGAGCAAAGTTGTTATGTTTCTACATCATGTACTCTGAGATAGTACATAGTTACGTTGTACTATTATTTACTCTGTGGTCTCGAGCTCGCTAGACAGACAGCCTTGATGAATCCCTTGTTGACGTGTAATTACTCAGTGGATTTAGCTGTGTTTTTAATATTTAAATAATAAAGTACTTGTAATGTTCCACGTAATTACATTTATGTTTACCGACCGGTTTCGCCGCTAAGGCATTATCAAGGTAAGCATATGTAGATGGTTGATAATGCCTTAGCGGCGAAACCGGTCGGTAAAAATAAATGTAATTACGTGGAACAGTACAAGTGCTATTATAACATTATGATAATAATGTTCCATCAAGTGCCAACAATCAACAGTATCAACTATAATAACTTTATTATTTCGTGTACAATATTACTAAGCAAAATGACAAGAGTTTAGTCATTGTTATACTCCGATGAATTCATAAAGCGTTTAATTAAAGCGAACTGAACACATGACATAAATTTATATTAAATTTTTATTTATTCATTGATATCAAATAAGCTGTATTATAAAAAATAAAATAAATTAAAATTACATATAACTTTAAATTTAAATTAAATCTATATATATAAAAGAAAGTCGTGTTTGTTACAACACTTATAACTCGAGAACGGCTGGACCGATTGCCATGGTTTTTGATTTGTTGGATTTGTTTCCGTCCCGAATAGCAGAATAACTCTTAAAAACATTGGAAAATTCTCGAAAAAATAAAATAAAAGAAAATACATTTTCCCATACAAAATGTTCGTGGTTGTCGTCAGCCTGGCGCAACTCAAGGTAAAAAAACGACTCTATGAATCGGAAGCGAATTTGGTACAAATTCTGATTGTTTTCGCTCCCATTTCATACATTTAGAATTTACGCTATTTGTATGGCACATCCGTCTCTTAAAACGTAGTGGTTACATTCTCTTTGGTTGTCGTAGCTGTCAAATGTGACGTTGTCGTACGTGCGTACGCCAAATGTATGCGTGCGTTCAGAAATGTATATTAAGCTCATTATAGAACAAATGTCATAGATTAAAAACAAATGTTAACTCTATTGGTCTCATTTTTACGTCTTGAAAGTTGGCTGTGATTTGTTTTGAAAACAGTTTTGTGGATTTAAATATTTATTGGTTCTAAAATATTTATGCGTGCGTTCAGAAATTTAAATCAAGCTCCATAAATCTATATCTATATCTAAAAAAAAAAAATGTATTTCTGTTTAATTTATTAAGAGCAATTTAAAAAAAAAAAAAAAACAAATAGTATTATATACAAAGTTTAATAGATAAATTTTTCTACTAAGGAAGAGCGGGGTCTTCTAACACAGGTATTATATACTTAAAAGGAGACCCCGGCCACGATATAATGTAAATATCTTTTAATTTACTGAATAAAGCATTTGTATTTGTATTTGTATTTGTATATCTTATATATATAAAAGAAAGTCGTGTTTGTTACAACACTTATAAGTCGAGAACGGCTGGACCGATTGCCATGGTTTTTGATTTGTTGGATTTGTTTCCGTCCCGAATAGCAGAATAACTCTTAAAAACATTGGAAAATTCTCTAAAAAATAAAATAAAAGAAAAATCATTTTCCCATACAAATGAAAGTGTCAGTTGAAAAAGGGATTACGATATTTATTGGTTGTCAAATATCAAAACGTCAAATCGATTGGTGTCACTTTTATGTCGCGAAAGTTGTCTGTGATTTGTTATGAAAATTTAAAAATGTCAAATCGATAGGGGTGAAAACGCTTTTCCCATGGGGTTCGAGCGCAAGAATCAAATCAGAGTAAACATCAAAAGAAATGACAAATCACCAAAATGATAAAACCTATTTCAAAACTAAAAAAAATAAAACAAAACGTTTTTTTAAAAAAAAATTAACAATAAGGAAATCTTTATTTTTATGAAATCTTCAGTTTTTATGAATACGGGTCTTCCCTCAACCGAAGGGGTTTAGAGCGTACTTCAACACGCTGCTCAACTGCGGGTTGGCGGAGGCCAGTGTTTTCGAACCGCCTAAAGGCCACTGACTTAACTTAACGACTGTCATTAAATGATAACAACCGGGACTGACAGCTTAACGTGCCTTCCGAAGCACGGAGGAGCTCAAGATGAGCTAATGATAACAACCGGGACCGACGGCTTAACGTGCCTTCCGAAGCACGGAGGAGCTCAAGATGAGCTAATGATAACAACCGGGACCGACGGCTTAACGTGCCTTCCGAAGCACGGAGGAGCTCAAGATGAGCTAATGATAACAACCGGGACCGACGGCTTAACGTGCCTTCCGAAGCACGGAGGAGCTCAAGATGAGCTAATGATAACAACCGGGACCGATGGCTTAACGTGCCTTCCGAAGCACGGAGGAGCTCAAGATGAGCTAATGATAACAACCGGGACCGACGGCTTAACGTGCCTTCCGAAGCACGGAGGAGCTCAAGATGAGCTAATGATAACAACCGGGACCGACGGCTTAACGTGTCTTTCGAATCACGGAGGAGCTCGAGGTAATATAAACCCATCCGTGTACAGGCTACGGTCGACGTTGCTTAACTTGCGTGTTCAATTAGACTGACACGCGCAATGACGCCATCGAGCTTCTCTATTATTTTCTACTATTCATTGTTTTAATTCCATAAAATCATAAATTTAGTTCAGCTAATATGTACCACGACATTCATTGATTGTTAGGCGGTACGAAGTTCGCCGGGACAGCTAGTTTAAAATAAAATATAACAAAAAAATATTAAATTGAAGGGGTGTAAGACAAAATATGTCAAAGAGCGTAGGTAGCTTACCATCATCTTTGCAGCTGAAGCAAACCTCACCTGCTCATGATACACCCCGCGAACTAACGAACGAGGCGTTGACGAAAGGGAAGTAGGACATGTCTAATCAGTCTGGGGAAGTAACTCCACCTCACAGAAAACCGCAGCTAAATAACAATAGTTTTAAGGACTGTTATGTTCCTGTGAATGATTGTAGTCGCCTGACGTGAGAAGATGCTGTATTAGCAGCGGGGGTGCTAATACACAAACAATACTCAGTATTGCTATCTATAGGCTGCAGGACCCACTGCACACAGGCGAGTCGTATGCGTAATAGACACCCGGCGCCGTGGTGTAAAAATAATCAAAATGCAATAGGCACATTGAACGAAATCCAATTCGTATTTTCTTACTACCAATTTTGTAGTAATGTAGCTTGTATACAGGGGATATCGTGGATTTCATATTTTCTATTCCACGCTTCGTCTGCAATTGCAATATCGGCACGGAGCGCAGCGGCCGACCGCCGCGCGACCGGGGCTGCGGGCGGCGTAATCCCTTAGAAGCTTTCAGGCGTAGCGCTTCGTAGCAACGTAACTCCGTAGCGGCTAAGTGCTCGATTTCTACGTGACTGTGTTACGACGAACAGCAAATGGTTTGAATTATTGAGATATTCCCAATAAATCAATTTTTGGATATTCCTGATAGTTCAATTGATATATTAACAATGAAACGAATTTAGAATGAAAGTATTTAGATTATAAACAACTAATAATTTAGAAAAAAACAGAATTAATTTAACAATCATGTTTTATAAAAGCAAAAATGCTGTTTTTAACCATTACGCTAAATAGATAACTATGGTGTACATATCTTATTGAGAGGAGAGAGAGCGGTGCGAGCGGAAAGCGGAAAGCGCTTATATACGCCGAAAAATCACTCTTGGAAATTAATGGGCTCCGAAACCACTGAACCGATTTTCATGAAACTTGTCACAATTAAAGACTTCGATATGCTTGAGGTTTGTGTCGAAAAAAAATTAAGATCGACCATGTCCTTGAGGAATGATCATCAAATACCTTTGAAATCAACGGCAAACATACACTCAGCAAATCTACTGGCTCCACTCAAATTCGATTTCGGCCCCGTGGGCTAGAATCCGACCTAGTTTTATTGTGTTTAAATAACTCTAGTTTTAAAATTATTATTTTTTAGTTAAAAAACTAAAAGCTTCAACGATGTCATCCTTAACTCAAGTTTTATCATTGATAAAGATTCTATTTGAATTGATAAATAATGTGACACCTTTTCGTTGTAACAAATATTTACCTATTACAGTAAATAAATTGAATTGAACAGGAGCTGTTCACCGTACGTTTCAGAGAAAAAGGTCTATTGTACATCTTGTAAAGCCGCGTTTTGTCGGTAAGAGTTGACTTGTAAAAGTCTACTATGATAAAGAAGCCTCTAGTTTACTGACATGATACTAGTTTTTTTTATATGAAAGGGGGGCAAGCGAGCATGTGGGTCACCTTATGAAAAGTAATCACAATCGTATAAAGATATCAGCAACATCAAGCAGTCGCCGATCGGTTACCAGCGTTTTAAGGGAAAAATTAACTCTGTTCTTGAAGGCTTTCATTTCGTACTTTTACTATTTATGTTCATAAGTGTACACAATGAAAAACTGACTATTTCCTAAATAGACGTTTTTATATATAGACCTCTTGATAGTTAGACGTTTTGCTACATGGGCGATTAGCTAACTAGGCAGATTGCTCATTAGACGTTTCGCTTTGTTGGACGTTTTGCTACTTAGACTTTCTGATCGTTGGGAATACTGCTAAGGGAAGTTGATTCCACAGTTTCATCGTTCGTGATATAAAATTTCTTAGGAAACGTACTGTAGTAGATCGCCCATTATCAAGATAATATTGGATGGAATTTTACTTACAAGTATTCCATACGAGTGCCATGTCATTAACTATATATTACACAAGACGCCTGTGCAAAACTGCACAATGTAAATGCTAATGTTGCGTGCGGTGTTGAACGATCAGGGACTCAACCGCCGAAGCTGAAGCCGATAATCAATAGTCATACAATCATAGGTCTTAGGTTAAAATCAATGACAAATATCTACTGCTTGTTCCAGATTCCACTAAGGAGGGAGATCGATAGGGGAGACGATGCTGCTCTAGTATCTAATGACTATGTAGGTTATGTCTTATGAGTAGACTATGTCTTAGTACTAAAGGATTTTGTCAGCCAAATAAGAATATATATATTTTTTTTGTAATGATGGATTAATACAGGAAGTATGTCTGTTGTTCATTGAAGTAATTGGAGATTTGTTGATAAAGGAGTTGAATGTGAGCTTCCACCAAGAACAAAAGAAGAATATGAAGAATGAACTATGGACTAGAATATTATGTATTTATTTTATGACATGTTCAATTTATTTTATATTATTCAAACAAGGATTCGATCCGCTTCCAAATCTGTGCTTTTAGCACTGAATTAATGACCTTACATGGCTTCCACGACGTGACTATTAAAAAACTAGTAGGCCTATTGTACACTACGTCCAAGTTAACTATCATTCAAAACGCGACACCAGAAAAAAAGTTAAGGATCGTCTCTGGAAAATAATGTGAGTTTTCACAATAGCACTCTCCCAATTCAATTCTGAATGGCTGGAAAGTCCCTTGAGGTCGAGTTGATTGACGGCGATGGAAAAATGTGTTCTCTCGAGCGTCAATATTGAAGTAGGACCGTGAATGTTGGCCTACTCTAAATTGTTAATGATATAATGTTAATGGAAGTTGATGGTTCTGACTGTTGACTTGTTAAACCTATAGATACAAATTGAAGAGTTTTCAACGCGTAACTCAATTTTGTAAACGAGAACGTTACAGTAAAAAAGCAGCGCCTTATGAAAGACACATACCTAATTGTTTTCTTAAGACCCTTGTAGTCGGCATAATGTCAAATGACTCCTCCGAACACACCTCATTATACAATCGGTAAGACACACAAAGGGACGTAAAATCTCTTCTCAGACTCAAAGAACCGTTCTATAAACATAGAGAAACACGTACTTTTACCTTGAGCATACATTCAATACTAAACTTTTGAATTATAGAAATTATGATTTATTTTCTGACATAACATTCGAAACGCAAATTACTTTCAAGTCCATTTCTTTTTTTATCTCCTTAATGCTATTATTATCAATGTTAACGACTAAGCGACATGAGATTACTCTCCTGTGCTTAGCTCCCGTGAATAATTTATTCAAAAATTCATTACATATGCCATTTTAAGAATATGACAGTATTCAAAAATGGCATTTTAATCTTGTGACTTTTACGTTGTAATATTTTACTTATATTGTGCCATTTTGAGACATTGTAATAAGATATTTTGCATACGTTCCTGTATATGCTCAACCCTGCATTACAACATCCAGGCACTAGGATGGTGAGAATACCCTACACCGTACACATACATGTAGTATGTAGTATGGATGGAGAGAATACATAGGTACACATGGACCAGTCTGATCTAACGTCGTAAATATTCATCAATTTGTGGCGATTAAGTAGACAGGCGTATTAGAGTGGAGGCCGCGCGTAGGACGACGAAGCGTTGGACGCCCTCCTTCTAGATGGTCCGATGACCTTAAGAAAACGGCTGGAAGCGGCTGGATGCGGAAGGCGGAGGATCGTATTATATATAATTTGGTGGAAAGCATTGGGGAAGGCTTATATCCAGCAGTGGATAGATACAGGCTGATGATGATGAAGTAGACAGGAACTAAACCACGATGAGACTGATGACGAAGGATTGATTACACGCAGCATCTAATGATTCTAATATTGTTAATTTCTTTTCTTATGTCATCAATGAGTTTGCCAAGCGCCTAAATAATAATGTGCCCAACTCGAAATCTTGACTGATGGTCACTTGAACGTCAGCACTGACTAATATGATTGGATAAACATTGGTGCACGAGTACAATACTTTGGACCGAACAAGTAGTAGAGAGATAGGTCTAAAATTTTAAAAATAATTTAGCTAGTGTGTAGCTTAATGTAAGCAGTTCTGTTTAATATATGAAAGTGTCAGCCCTAGAGCACATTACGCACAGATAGGCACATGTACAGACATCATTCAGTTTACTACATGCAAACGCGCGATTTTTATATGGAGTGGACAGGCTGTGACTGTACTATACTGTGTATATTAATCGTCATAGTTAACTCTATCGATTAGTACAGAGATTTTCAGATTTGTGTGGGTTCGATTCTCGACTAACACATCTTAAAAATCTTTAAAAGCAGTTTTACTAACATTTAATAATATAGTGAAGTCTTCTTTCAGTAAAACTTCCTATCTACATCTATTCTTTTACCTAAGAGAAAGGCGGCAGATCTGACAACGAAGCGACCTTTCCACCTTGAAAGTTAACGCTACACTGACCCGTGCGCTTTTGTTCATAGTGAATTTAATTTTTAAGACTTTTTTTCATAACAGTGTAAGATATCAAAATAATAAAAAGAAATCGAAAAGAACCGTTAAAATATCTCATGTGGTATACAAAGAGTAGCGAATTTTTTTTTTCCCATAGTAAGTAACGTCTTAAAATTATTGCAAATGTATATGTGCAGTTTAAAGATGAAATATGAGTAGCTTAAAATAATTTCCTTTTCAATTTTGTATCTGAGCGTTTTAAAGGTCCTCAGGTTTTCAAACTTAATCGGTTGACATATACTATCGCCTTATAAAAAAATATATATTTTAAATCTTTTAAATACAAAGACAAATCGACTATAATATGTTGTCGTTTTTAGGCATAAACAATGTAAATATGCCCTGTACTAAGAAATAGACTTCAGTGAAGTTGCCAGCTTTTATTTATTTAAATTACTTTTATATATTACATATTTTTTTACTTTTTTATCTTTCTGTGTCATAAATTTATTGTCTAACCTAATCTTAATATTTATCTATATATATAATATAATCATATATTTGATGCAATATATATATATATATATATATATATATATATATATATATATATATATATTTACATGTATAAATATATAATTATTTTTTAGTGTATGTGGGACTATCGTGTAAGCAATTTCAGATATTTCTAACTAAAACATCGTACATAGATTCAAGTAGATTGACATATTTTGTTTGCAATGAACTTTTTAATGTAGTGTCCTCGTACACTTAATTGAGATATTTTTAAATAAACGTGAACTATGAAGATACATAGTACATACTGTACTAATTGGTACAGTGACCCAAATAAGTGACCTTCTTCCTTCAGATCGACATACATTTGTACTTTTGAAATTATGAAGGTCTATTTTCGTTTTCAAAAATATTATAACATCATCCTTATCATTATTTACTTTTGTTAAGAACTTTTCCCAATGCTGATAGAACTTCTTGGCTGACCGTACGAATAGACACATCTTCACGTTTATTTTTAAAATAATTTCCCTAGGGACACTCCCTTTCACAAAATGGTTCATTGGCAAAGAAACAAATTGTCGCGGGCATTTTACGCAACATAATTAGTTATAATAGTCTTACTTTGTTTGTCGAGCATTAACTAAAGGCTATTTAGAAATTTCTCTTCGCTAAAAGCAACGGTATTCCCTCGCGGGCCCATTATCGCTGTACTTTGACTTATTTACTTAGCCCCGGGCCCTAGGGGCTAGTCCTGTTTGTATATCTTGTGATGTCAAGAAAACTCTAGTTCTAATTTAATGGAGTAAATTAAGACAATATAATACAGTAAATTACTATCTAAACACATTTATTTACTTTGATCATCAACATCATAGATTCTTATTTGTTATTTTATACTAATTATAAATATTCTCGGACAAATTACATGGCCCTCTAGTCCCAAACTAAGCAAAGCTTGTACTACGGGTAATAAATAACTGATATTATACTTAAATACAATTTCCTTTTGAAAATTCATGCATTGAATACACCCAGACCAAGACAAACAGACTGACAAACAGACAGACTATATTTATATATTTTGAAAAATGTAAAAATTCACCTGCTCCCCCTAGGTGGGATCCCACCAAGTTGTTATTTGTTAGTTGTTGTTTAAATAGTTGTCTTAGCAAGTTGGCCAAGACAACTATTTAAATAATAATAAACAAACAGTCATGTTTATGCACACAAATTTGTCTTGTGCGAGGATTGCAACGCGCAACAACAGCGCAACCTCGGAGTCAAAGTGGCCATTGCTAACCATTCGACCACCGAGCTCGTCCGTGTTAAACAATATGTATTTATAATCATTAGAAATGACCACATAGTTATAAAAAAATCCTTGATCTCCACCCGAGACGTAGTAGGTAGTTATATAAAAATCTATTTTTTAGAGTGCAAATAACAATTTATCACGGACAAATAATTTTATTTGCTAGCAAGCACTCAATCAATCAGTCATTCAAGCAAGCACTCAGTCAATTTTATTTACTTATATGTATGGATACGTATATCGTATGCTACGTATATGAGTGATGGATGACACCTCACGTACATAGCCCGGTTAAGCTAAGCCAGAACATGCCTGACAGTCACAATGTGATTACAACTCTTACTACATAGTCATAAGAACGGTACAAAGTGTCAAGGTTAAAGTGCTCTTAGCTGTACTTCAGTCAGAATTAATAATGAGCATCGGCTTACTTCTAATTTCCAAAGATGACTTTAAGTTGGTGTTACCATTCTTTTATAAACAACTAGCTGAACCGACAGACATTATCCTGTCTAACTATGAATATTGAATTCGAATTTGTCTCACATATGCTGTAATTGACTTAGCTGACTTTAGTCTCACATATGCTGTAATTTAGTTCTGTCAAACGCTATAAAGTTACATTAGAAAGGTTGATATGGTTTGATGATGATTTCTTTCATAAGAACCTTCTCCTGACAATAACTAACACAACAAATAAATAATTTGCGACATCGGTGTAGCTGTTCACGCATGAGGACATGACCAAGAGAAATGGGGATTTATTTTTATATATACAGATATGCAATAGAATGTTATATAACTCTATATGACTATATAGTTATTGACGAGCTCGATGGTCGAATGGATACTTTCAATCCGAGGTTGCGGGTTCGATCCCAGCCCATGACAAATATTTGTGTGCATGAACATGTCTGTTTGTCTTGGTGTTTATTTACAATTTAAAAAAAAATAAGTATAGTTAATATAAGTAATCTACATAGTTAGTACCCGTAGTACAGGCTTTGCTTAGTTTGGGACTAGATAGCCTTGTGTAATTTGTCCAGGAATATTTAGTTATTTATTAATTATTATTGTGTATCTCTCTTAATTCACAGGTCAAGCCCGGTCATTTGATAGGCGTGCGCGGGGACATGGATCCAACGCGCAGAGTCAGTTGTCAGTTAAGTACTTGGGAATCACTATGGACCAAACTCTCTCATGGGCACCCCAAATTAATGAAGTGAGCCGAAAGTTGTATGCGTCCCTTCATTCTTTAAAGCGGCTGCAAAATTTCCTCCCTGTTTCCACTAAGTCCTTACTTGCCCGCTCCCTCCTCCTCCCTCTCCTTGATTACGGGGATGTGGCTTTTTTGGATCCGGCAGAGAAGTTGGTTGACAATCTGGATCGTTTACAAAACCAATGTATCTGTTTTATTTTCGATTTACGCAAGTACGACCACGTCTCGAATTTTCGTTTGCTACTTGGTTGGCTGCCTATTAGATCCCGTAGGAATGTCCACATTCTCTCCCTTCTATATAACGTTTTATATAATCCAACTGCCCCTCAATATCTACGCGAAAGGTTTCAGTATCGGGTGAGAGATAGTCGTCTGCGTTGTAAAGGTGATATGATCTTGGAAATTCCCCTTCACAGTACTAATACTTACACTAACTCGTTTACAGTGAGGGCCGCAAAGCTCTGGAACGCATTACCCAATAGTTTGAGAAAGGCTCCTTCAATCCATTCCTTTAAGTCGGCACTGGAGAAGTTCGCTTGTGACAGGTCCTAAAAGCTACGAATTCGTTACTTTTCATAATTGCGATTGTAATTTACATTTATATAATTAATATCTTCAAATTGCACGAGTGTGCATATGGTGAGGTATAGATTTGGTGATATCGGCACTTCTACAAAGGTAGAAGGCTTACTTATTCATGATGATCTCTTACATATTATACTTACGTATATGTCCTAACATAAGTCTGACCTTATGGATACTCCTCTTATTATTTTTGTTGTGTCATTTAATATGCTCAAAGGTTGGCTGGAAGAGATCCCTTTATGGGATAAGTCCGCCTTTGTACAAATTGTATGTCAACATTTCTTATTATTCTACTGAAACTGTTTTGTACATTAAAGATATTTACAACAACAACAACAACCACCCTACCGCCGAAGCTGTAGCCGACTACCATCGGAATTTTTAAATGCGAAAATGAAACTACTCCTTCGTCTGTTGCTAATTATGTTTAGCTTTATAAACCCAAGAGCTCTACCGACTAAGCTAAAGATTTTCTCAATAAATTTAACCAATTTTTAGAATCAAAAAAAGCGATCGTAATCTGCTTCTGCTTCAGCTTCGGCGGTAGGGCCCCAGATCATAGATTAACAATTGGTCGCCGCTCGGACCGGAGACCAATTGATAATCTAAGCCCCAGATCTTCTGTATAAGTAAAAATATAAAATTGTATAATCAAAATTAGTATATCCAGTTTAATACAGGCGAGGTGCGCCGCTAGCGTCGCCGGGCTGTAACACCCAATAATAGACATCACTCACTTAAGAATTTTATACCTAATTCAATATTATAATGTGAAAATAATATATTCATGAAACATTGAAAACTTTTGTAGATACATACCTATATTGCGTGTGGTGTGGCTCTATAAAGTACGCACAAGCAGTAAAAAGTGGGCATAAAATCGAGATTATTGCCTTTTACATAGGAAAAGTGCGATGTCTCAGCAATTTGGCGCGGCAATAACGTTTTGTTGCGGCAGCGCCGATGGAAACCTTTTGAACGATCATGTTTTTATATACTAGCTTCCGCCCGCGATTTCGTTCACGTGTATCGCGGTATCTTTTTTTTATACTACGACGGGTGGCAGACTAGCATACGGCCCGCCGCTACATTAACGCTCGCAACATAAAATATCGTTCGCGCGCCGCCACCTCCGCTGCCAACCCAGTATCTCCTTCCTTTCTAGTGACCTCACTCACTCGCAGGAACACAACAATTCTCAAGGAAATTATTATTTGGCTGCGATATTCTGTGATATGGAGGTATAGTCTCCAGTCGGGTAGCTTACCTCTCTTTTCGCCAGAGCTTCGTTTGTCAAACAGCAGGCAACACCGCGTGCAGGTGAAGTTGGTTTTGGTTCAAAGATGTTGATGAAACTCTTACACCGCAATCCCAATCTCGTGGGAATTCAAAAATACTTTCTTAGCGGATGCCTATATCATATTATCCCACCTGTATGTCAAATTTCAATGACCCGTCCATTGGTTGAGCTGCGCGCTTATAGAAGGTGAGTAACGGTTGGCTTGCATAGATACAGAGAAGACTAACGTTTATTTGGGTTGTGGCTTATCATCCGACGTTGACTTTGGCTAAAAAAGGTGATCCTTAGAGCGAAAGTCAACGTCGCCTGCAAGTGGTGAAACCAGAGCTCCACTGCTTGCAGGCGACATTACCTTACATTAGTAGGACATGCTGACTGAACCTTCAACTCACAGAAGACTGCAGCCAAATAACGATACCCTTAAGAGAGGGTCACCAGACGTGAGAAGATGCTGCATTAGCAGTGGGTGTGCCACCACGCGAGCAATACTCGTTTATGGCCAGCGTCAACAGGCTACGGTAACCTCTTTATATCATGTCTGGCCCCAAAAAAAATATGGCACATATTTTTTTTAACGTCATAAGAAAACATCGGCCCATGGAGTGCAAGAGAGATACATGCGTCACAAGCCGCGCCCTCGCTTGCACGCTCGGCTCAGGCGGAACGTGACAAAGAGTCATGCTTTTTCGTGCGTGTAGACGGCGTTCATCGATGTATAAGACGTTATCACGTCAAAAAGTAATGTTGATGATGATGATGATGAGAAATACATACACCACGACGACCGAAAAGTCGATACAACTTAATAAATTCTTTGTAGGCTATTTGACAATGTTCAAAAATTGTATAAAATATTTAACAATATCGTAAAATACACAAAACTATAGAGATCTGCAAACTTTCATTCTAATATCTTCCGTCTGACTTATTTTAGGGTCAATCAAAGTTTCGCTGGAAAGTCCATTTTAAAAGTATGAGATTATTAAAAAAATATATTACCATTGGAGTAGCAATAAAAAATACTATAACTATTATTATGATACTAATTACATAAACGTAATATTTAACATAGCTGTCGTACAAATTTTTGTTTTGATGCATACAAAATACGAACCTGTGACGTCATAACTCCGTAGCATTTTGCCTGGAGCGTTTTCGGGAAAGTCCAAAATTGTGATTTTCAAATTAATATATCTCGAGAGATTTTTGTGTTATCGAAGTAATTCTTTCACCTTATATTATTGAGACGTCCCTACATATCAAACTGAAAAAAATGTTGATCAAATAGCCTATTAGAGATGTAACAGAATCTTATTTTTGGTACATACATTGGACTTCCTGGCGTATAACCCAATAAATAGGTACATACTTTCATATTCTGTTTCCTAATAAAACAAGAAAATAAAAAAGAGCAATCACAAAAAGTCTTTATGTAAAACGTGGGAGGTAACGTGTCGCGACGTGTAATTACTTACCAACCAGGGCCAATGGCAAAATAGAATATTTCATTACATTTTCTTTGTGTATAGGTATTATTTGCTATTATTTAATTTGTGCTAATGCTTATTTCATTAGGTATTAACTCCCACTAAGCCTCTTGTGTAATTATGTAAAGTCTAATAATTACACAAGAGGCTTATATTTATTGACGAGCTCGGTGGTCGAATGGTTAGCAACGGCAACTTTGAAGTTGCGGGTTTGATTCCCGCACAAGACAGACATTTGTGTGCATGAACATATCTGTTTGTCTTGGTATTCTGTGAGGTGGAGGTACATTCCCCAGTCGGGTAGCTTACAATTACGCTCCCTACCTCTCTTTTCGCCAGAGCATCGTTTGTCAGTTAGCAGGGTGCACCGCGTGCAGGTGAAGTTGGCTTTGGTTCAAAGTAGTTGATGAACCTCTTACACCCCAATAGGGTCATTTATGTTTAGATTTCTGTGTATATTTTGTTGTCAAACGAATTTAAAAGTTGTATTTACAGTAGTTACCTACAATATGTTTTTCTTAGTCGATTTAAAAAAATTCAATTCGATTTAAAAATTTCGCTCGATTCGCTCAGTCGATCAAATATACGTAGGTACATACTTTTATTTCGTTGACTTCTCGACTTACATAAAATGACCTAAATGATATCATCTTTAAACAAAACAAACATAGAGCCTCCAGGTAATTAATATACTAAGTACAAATAAAGTCTATGTCCCATGGGAGACCCAGCCAGCTAGCACTATTATTACCAGGCGCCCCACTTACATATTTAACTCTATATGGGACTTTATGGGAACGTTCACAGCACTCAACGTAATTTACTATATTAAAACCTAACATAAATGTAATGCAGTAAATGTAGCCATGGTTAGCCAGGAAAGTGGTATTTTACACACATTCTCAATGCGTCTCCTGTATAGCCAGGATTAATAACGGTGACCACCAAAAAGGCAATGAACAATGAAGTCCACTGCAGTCCCGGGGGTATTTACCCCTACTACTGTTCATAACGAATTTAATCAGAAGAAATTAGTAGGAGTAGAAATCATTTGGAATTTGACTTCCTCTCTTGGCAATGTGAGATACAGCAATATGATAAATAAGGCATGGCTAGTCAAGTGAAGCTCAAGTGCCGTACGCCGCACGCGCCCGCTCCATATAGCGCTACACATACAATTTTAACGTGAAAATGTTTTTAAACAGGCTCCCTACTGAGGTCGCGCCAGACTTAGCGATGAAACGCTTTTATTGTCGCCATAAATGTCGATATATCTTGTGCCTCAAGGTTTGTACCGCCAAGTGTTGTATATATTTTGAAAATAGACAATGTTCTTTAGTTGATAGGATTCCTACGATATCGTGCACGCGCGTATTCGTGCGGGGAGGAGGGGGCTCTCCGTGCGACCAATGAATTAGACATAACTCGGCAACGGAGAGGGTTAGATGAAATATTTATACGTCGTTGTGTACATATAGAAGTGCTCTAAAAAGTAAGTTAAATAGAAAATAGTATAAGCAAAGCTGTGCTAGATGACAAAACGTTATAAAATCGTTTGTTTTGGGTTATGTCACGCATTAAACCATTCAGCGCCAGCGGCAGCGAGAAAGGATCCGAGCGCTAAGACCTATTCATGATAAATCAAACAAGCGCTAAAATTTACCGACAGATCGAATGAGGCGCCTTCAGGAGCGCCTTAGACTTGAAGCATTGGGCAATGTTGCCACCGGTTGCGTACATATAAAAGGCGACTTTAATTTATTTCCTCTTTTAATTTATAATAATACCTGGGACGACGAACAACATTTTCACGCAAAAAAAGTTACGGTAGTGTAGCGATAGTACCCACCCCGTATTTTTTTTCAAAACTGACTCGCGAGCGTGCACCCTCGCTTGATTTAGCGGCCTAACACTATTGGGGACCTATAACTATGAGTTATTAACTAACACGTAGATTCCAATTGCAAAAACTTCGAAATAAATTCGACTTAAACGCCTGATAATTCTTTACCAAATCAGAATAGTATAATACCGCGGATGCTTCATGCAAGGAATTTAACACGTCGTTCCATTTCCATCGCTAAAGATCACACTCCCAGAGAAAACAAGAAAGTGGTCTAATAATTTTTACAAATGTTAGTAATAAACGTAAAATGTTGTTAAGTTTGGACTTCTAAAAAATATTGTGATCAAAAATAGACTTTCTAATCTATCGAAATTGGAATTCTTTGTGGAGAGTACAAACGAATATAAATCCACATATCGTCCATTTTAAAAGTATGAAATTATAAAAAATAATTTTTACCATTGTAGAAACAATAAAAAATACTATAACTTTGGTTACGGCACTAGCTACATAAACGCAATATTTAACATAGCTGTCGTACAAATTTCTGATTTAATGCATATAAAATAGCGTATCGTGACGTCATAATACTGTATGCCTTTTGTATGGAGCGATTTCGGGATAGTCCAAAATTGTGATCTTCAAGTTATCTCGAGAAGTTTATAGCCTATCGAAGTAATTCTTTCACCTTTAGTTATATTATTGTGACGTCTTTAAATAACGAATCGAAAAAAAAATGGTTCACAAGCCTATTGACACACTACTTATTCTATATTATATACTTTTCAACGCACATACTAGCTGTATTCTTAATTAAATACTGGTACGTGTTAAGAGCGAGTCGTGACGTTTTAGCAAATTAAAAGATGGAGTTACAGTGTTCCATTTAACTTTTTAATTAATTTTGATGCGAGTTAACTACGGTCATCTAAGTGACGTAGAGTTACATTTCTGGAAAGTACTGAATAATTGTATAATTTTTTTTATGGGGCAAAAAAAGATTTGGAGATGCCGCGTTTAGAGTGTACGCGATGGTATCATAAAATTGAAAATTATACGTAGTTTTAATATTTTATAGTTCATTGTAACACTTGTATTTTACATTAACTCCCATTTAAATACATTTTTAACGAGTTAGATCAATTTCTACATATATTTCCTAATGTTCTTAATTTATTCGTTGGTTTTAATTAGTTTGGTGCATTACGTACCATACAAACTTAATGAGAGAAGACAAATAAAAACCGGCCAAGTGCGAGTCGAACTCGCGCACAAAGGATTCCGTACCATTATCTTAACTAAAAAACGGCAATAAAAATCACGTTTGTTGTATGGGAGCCCCCTTAAATATTTACTTTATTCTGTTTTTTAGTATCTGTTGTTAAAGCAGCAACAGAAATACATCATCTATGAAAATTTCAACTGTCTAACTATCACGATTCATGAGATACAGCCTAGTGACAGACGGACGGACGGACGGACAGCTGAGCTAATAGGGTTCCTTGTTACCCTTTGGGTACGGAACCCTAAAAACAATACAAGACACATACAAAACTTACAACACGTTTTTGTAGAAACGAAAATATAATCTAAATACCTTTTTATAATATTGTATTAAAAATAATCTCCACCAACCCGCAGCTGAGCAGCATGGAGGAGTATGATATAAACTCCTTCAAATGATGGGAGGCACTTATCCCGGCAGTGGGATGAATAAGGCAAAGATTAAAAAAAATATATTGACATTTGCAAGGCTCGCGACCGATGCTAATAACACTCATTTTTTTTATGTGAGAGGGGGGGGCAACGAGCATGTGGGTCACCTGGTGGAAAGCAATCAAACAAACAAACAAATTGTCTTTATTGTGAACAACAGGTTTTACAGATGTTACAAGTTTATATCGATCCATTCTGTGTTCCACCACTTAGGCATACAATAATTATTAACTTTAACCAAACACTAATCATGCACTATACAGAGTTCTGTCATTCTGATAATCACTAACGCTATAGTAGCATTTATCAACTAACAGAGCATGGAATTTCTTTTTAAAATCAGTAATTTCCTTAATGCCACGTATTTCTTCTGGTATCTTGTTGTAAATACGAGGTATATCAGAAAAGACGCTCTTACTTAATAGAGCCGTTCTCGCAGGCTTGGAAAATATTTTATTTTTGTGTCTGTCACGTGACTTAAAATTAAATAGCTCCATGTTAGTTTTAACGAATAATATTCAAAAATATATAAACAGGGCAGAGTTAAAAGCTGATAATTTTTAAACAACGGTTTACATGAATCGGTCTGTTTGAAACCATACATGGCTCTGACACAACGCTTTTGGGCTCTAAAAGCAAGGTGTTTGTCGGTATCACCACCGCCCATGGAGACCAGCGACTCCAAGGGGTCGCCGATCCGTTGCCAGCCTTTTAAAAACTCGTACCGTGAAAGTGAGTTTTTAACGATTGACTGCAGAACGACATTTTTATTCTGAATCTTTATGTTCCCCGAAATACGTCGGTTTCTATTAAAAGCGACGAATAGCTTACGGATGTAGCGTTGGTCTGTGTCCCTATGTGTCTAGTATAGTGTAGTATTGTATTATCTGTGCTTATACTATACATATACATACCCCGATATCTGCGTTTGTACAACTTTATCTTACTTATTGCTTTTACTTTAAATCTGTTTGTGGATAATATGTTAGCGTTGTCAAAATGTTAGTTATTAGGGTCGGTGAGTTTCTGTAAGACGCAGCATCGGATTATTGTCACTAGTTTCATGATGAATGGAACTGGTGAAACTATACATAACTTATACTATAATATATATTATAGTTTTAGAACTAGTGTTCAATTTTGTAAAATTATACATGTAGGATTCATGTAATAAGGCTAGTAGAATTATAAGTTTCACTTGTTCCATGGACAAGTCTTCAATGAAATTAGTGAGAATGATCTTCAACATTGATCAGTGTTTAAAGAAATCTTAAAAGTTAATGGATGCTAAATATACTTAATTAAATAATTACAGGTTTACAAAGTCATTGATGAAATGATCGCTAAGAAAATATAGTATCATCAAAAATGAAATATAGTATCAAATATAGTAGTCTCATAAGCCGATTCTACGTCCACGGACTACTTATTACAGCGAAGAAAAAGCTGTATATCTTAATTAATAAGTGCGCATAATTCCAGGAGTTTTATGAGGCATCTCGGACTAATTTGTAACGTCGGTGTATGCCCGGGAATAATTTCGCAGGATTACACGTTGTGTGAGTTGCGGACTCTGACCACATTTATTACAGGTAAACCTTGAGAATTGCCCGGTACGGAATATGTATGAACATTATTTGAATCGTACAATCTGACCCAGAAACTAAATAGATTTTGCTCGTGAACTGGACATTTACTGAGACTAATGTTGTAATTTTTCTTATTCGCTTTACCCGTTGCCAAATTGCTTAGAATCAGTGCGTGTTGGTTTCGTATATGGAGTCTATGTTTCTTATAAATAAATTAGTATTAATTGAGGAATATTACATGTTACGTGTGGATTGTTTCTACTAGTCAAGTCACCGCGAACGGAAACCTCATAACATTTTTTTTTTTTGATGTCTCAGAAACTACTAAACCAGTTAGAATGCCCTATGAATATGTTAATTGTATATTTATGGTGTACTCATCTACCAAGGCCGTTTGCGAGTACGTAATTTACAAGCTTATATTTTTTTTGTTTCACGTTAACGCGATGATTTAAAAAACTGCTGAACCAATGTCGTTGCCCAACGATATGTTTACTTTTTCTACTTTCACTGAAACCAAAAGTTCGAACTTAATCGGGACGCGAACTGTTATATCCTATATATGTTGGCAATAGTGCTGACTATACATAACCTCCGAGCTTGCTAAGCAATATCTCTCCTTAGCCTGTCTGGGAGCAAGCTCGGCGGCCAGTCCGTCTTCAACTTTCTTTCCGAGCGGTTGCCTAAAGATATATTCCTTATAATATTTTATGTTCATATATTCCTTATAATACTTAATGTTCTGTTGTGTTGAAGTGATTAATTGTAATCCCAGAATAAATCCGTTACGCGAAATTAATCAGTTTTTTTAAAAAGACTCTCAAGCTTCGTCGCGTAACATTTTGGTGGCAGCGGTGGGATCCGGAAATTCTCAGTGCCCAGGCCCGCTCACGGACTCACCCCGGATCCTAAGTGATTATTTCTATTGTGTTCTATTCTCTAAAGTTCTATTGTGAAAGTGCTTCAAAATATTCATCCCTGTGGCGAACTTAGAAGAGGTCGGTTACCCTAAGAAGCAATCGAAACCCTACAAAGGGTGCACCCCGAGTCGCAGACCTACCCTGTGGAAGGGTGCCCTGAATCCAGCCCGACACCCCGCAGTGAACGCGCGGGATATTCTTGCATCATCAAATCAAGTCCCTTCAAGTTAGTGTTATCATACTCCGTGACTGTGAAGTGACCTACCTACATCGGAATGTTCCCGGTTGCCGCCGTCACATTCTTATCGCTCGCCCACACCCTGTAAGTCTTTGGTCATCATTTAGTCTGTACATAACAATTTAGTAGTGTTTAATTGGGCATTGTGAAACATTCTATGCTATTTTTAGAACTTGTAATAATCTAATTATTATAATCTAATTATTATGCCAAAAGCGCCCAAGGTTGAGGAAAGCGAGTTATCCACTCTTACTCTTAATACTCAAATTGGTGATACAGAAGAAAAATCAAAATCAGCCCCTAGTTCCCCTCGCGTCACCCGTAGAACCACCGCACTCGCAATGTCTAGCATAGAATTAAACGTTCTATTTAAGTTTATCAAATCATATGATGGAAGCCGGGACACGCTAAACTCTTTTATAGTAAATTGCGATAATGCATTAGATTTAGCTACAGAGGTTCAAAAACCTATTCTATTTAAATTCATTTTAAGCCAACTGAACGGAAAAGCAGAGGTAGCATGTTCCATCAAAGAGTTCACTTCCTGGGACCAGTTAAAAGAATTCCTAAAAACACAATTTAGTGAGCGCAAACACTACTCACACCTACTAACCGACCTACAAGAAAATAGACAGGGTCCACAGGAGACAGTCAATGTATATTTGAGAAGCGAGACATATCTTTCACAACTATTGACAGAAATATCAATGTCTAATTCTAAACCCAAAGAACTCCCCGGCCGCACGGCTGCTATGGAGGACCTGGCCTTACATCATTTCATAATGGGCCTTCATCCTCGCATTTCAAACATAGTTAGATGCAAGTCCCCTAAGTCATTAAACGAGGCCATTAACTTTGCCATTTCAGAAGAGCGTATTCAGCAAACAATATACAAACGCTCCCAACCTGATTTTAAGCCTGTTAATAATAATAATAGTAACAAATTCAAACCTAATAACACAAGACAATCCTTTAATCCTACCCCAGTACAAAAAACGCAATCAGTAGCACAAGGGGCTACTCCTAACCTGTTCTGCCGCTACTGCAGAATCCCAGGGCATGATATAAGTAACTGCAAAAAACGGGAGTATAATAATAACAGATTCAAATCCCAACCAAATCCACAATTTCATCAAAGCATCTCCAAACCACCCCCTCGGGTGAACTACCTTGAACAAAATAGCGAGGAAGAAGGACGCGATGAGGTCGACCTCTCTCCAAACGACTACGATAATACTCTGGTTGTTCATTTAAACGAATAACGGGCTCACGGCGGTGTCTCGTGAGACCCAAATCTCAATCCTTAATTAATCCAAGTAAACATAACGACACCCTTTCTATATCCAAGGGCCACAAACAGGGTAACCAGTCCCAAACTTGCGCCCAGCCTTCTATACCCAAGGGCCACAAACAGGGTAACCAGCCCCAAACTTGCGCCCAGTCTTCTATACCCAAGGGCCACAAACAGGGTAACCAGCCCCAAACTTGCGCCCAGTCTTCTATATCCAAGGCAGTTATACAACAGGGTAATCAGCCCCAAAGCGGAAACTTGCCTAACTCACTCACTTCAGTAGGTTCTAGGATTACACAGCAGGGTAACCAGCCCCAAAACGGAAATCCTTATTTATCTCGTGAAACTACACAGCAGGGTAACCAGCCCCAAACTGGAAGTTCCATCAAAATCGGTCATAGAACCAACTCAAAAACTACTGAACCCAACTCTTCCGTGTACGAAATCAATATCGACGCAACAAAGAGGTTGTTGCCTCATGTTCTCCTTCAGTCTCAGGTATCTAATATACCTCTAAGCCTGTTGGTAGACTCAGGCTCGGCTATTAGCCTTATAAAGCAGTCATGCATCCAAAAGCAACCAACCCTAAAACGGGAACCAATTAAGCTCAAAGGTATCGACCCGGGGGAGGAAACGACCTCCACCCTAGGGCACTTTCCTCTCGGACTAAAAGTGTCTGAAAGAAAATCTTTATCTCACAAGTTCCATGTCATTAAAGACATCAACCTACCGTATGACGGTATTATAGGCTCAGACTTTCTTACCTCCTTCGGATGTAGCATAGACTACACCCAAGACACTCTCAGAGTTGGTAGACTCAGTATCAAACTCCACTTTTTTGAACCTTTCTATATCATTCCCCCTCGCACCGAGACTGTCATCGAGTGCACGGTGCAAAACCCCGAAATAAACGAGGGTATTATTAATAACCAGCATATATCCGATTCTCTATTAGTATCAAATTGTATTGTCAAAGTTAAGCAAAATAAGAGAATCAATATCACAGTAGCCAATGTGTCAGAAAATCCTATCAATTTAAAATCGAATTTAAATCTCAAACTTACACCATTGCCTTTAAACGCAATTCAGATTTCTAACAATCATTCCAGTACTTCGAACCGCACCGATGAAGTATTGAACTCCCTTCGTACCTCACACCTCAATGAGGAAGAGGCTGACGCACTTGTAGACCTGTGTAGTCAATACTCCGATATTTTCCACTTACCAAACGATAATCTCTCTTATACTACTGCTCTAGAGCATCAAATTAAAACTAATACCGACGTCCCTGTCCATACTAAATCCTATCGTTTTCCTGAGTGTCATAAAAAGGAAGTAGAAGGCCAAATCCAAAAGATGCTGGATCAAAAAATTATTGAACCTTCCTCATCTCCTTGGAGCTCCCCCATTTGGGTAGTCCCTAAGAAATCCGATTCACAAGGGCGACCGCAGTGGCGAGTCGTCATTGATTATCGAAAGCTAAACGATATAACGATCGGGGAGACATATCCTATTCCCCAAATCTCGGAGATCTTAGACCAACTAGGTCGTAGTAAATATTTCTCTACGTTGGACCTTACTTCCGGTTTTCATCAAATACTCATTTCTCCCGATGATGCACCTAAAACTGCATTCTCCGTTCCTCATGGGCACTTTCAGTTCAATCGTATGCCCTTCGGGCTCAAAAATGCTCCTTCTACCTTTCAGAAACTAATGAATACTTGCCTATCCGGATTGCAAGGTTCACGATGTTTTGTATACCTAGATGACATAGTCCTCTATTCATACGACCTTGACTCCCACATTGATAACCTCAAGGCCGTCTTTGAAAGACTTCGTAAATTCAATTTAAAACTTCAACCAGAGAAATGTGAATTCCTACGGAAAGAAGTAGCATATTTAGGCCACGTCATCAGTGAATACGGTGTTAAACCTAATCCAGAGAAAACTAAATCCGTTTCCGAATTTCCTACCCCTCAATCTCCTAAAGATATAAAATCTTTTCTGGGGTTAGTATCCTATTATAGAAAGTTCATACCAGAATTCGCTAAGTTAGCCAAACCTCTCACATCTCTCTTAAAGAAGGATAGCCCATTCAAGTGGTTAAACGAACAACAGCTAGCCTTTGAATCCTTAAAGCAAAAACTTATCACTGCCCCAATCCTGGCATATCCAGATTTCACACAGCCATTCCTTTTAACATGTGATGCTTCTAATTATGCAATTTCAGCTATATTATCTCAGGGCCCTATAGGACAGGACCGCCCTGTCGCATATGCTTCTCGCACACTGAACAAAGCAGAATGTAACTACAGTGTAACTGAGAAGGAATGCCTCGCCGTAATCTTCGGCACTAAAACCTTCAGGCCTTACCTATATGGTCATCGTTTCACAGTGGTCACTGACCATAAACCTTTAGAATGGTTATTCAGATGTAAAGACCCCGGATCACGGCTTATTCGTTGGCGTCTCAAACTAGAGGAATTCGAATATGATATTAAGTATAAAAAGGGCAAAATAAATACAAATGCTGACGCTTTATCCCGATATCCGGTTAATCCTGTACAAACGGAACCTAATCAGACTCCTAATCTCGTGGAAGAAGAATCCACTCTACCTCCTACAGAATTAGACAGGGACCTAATGGACTTGTTAGTATCTCCAGCCTCATTTAATCCAGATGAATTAGGGCCGCAATCTGTAGATCCTATTGACTTCGGTGAATCCAACTCACCTATACCGGAAGTAAACTCACCAGCTCGTGGTAATCCTAACCCTAATCCTAGAGACACAAATAACTTGGCATTACCGGATAACCCTTCACCTCCTGAAGTCCAAACTAGAAGTGATCCTATCACTAGTAATTGTTCAAACTTACCCGATGATGATTATCCTGCTTTTCTAAAAGCAATGTCAAGTAAAGATAGCTCTTTCCGTACAAATATTCGAGAGCATAACAAGGATATCACTAAATCTGAACATAAGGTCATAATTCTTCCTACTTCTATTGACATGGATGAATCCAATCCTTTTATACAAGCTGTCCTTGAAAGTATTCCTGATAATTCTGAAATCCTAAACAAAGAAAGAACTTTAAACTCCTATATTTCATTCACCCACAATAATAAAACATATTATTTTCTTTTCTTCAAAGTATACCATTTTGATAAATCTAGTTACAAAGATATTTATGCAAGTCTCAAAACCCTAAGGAATGAACTAATTGTAAGCTATGATGAAGACACCCTTTCTGATATAGCAATTACAGAATTTAAGAACCCCTTCGATACCCATCAGTTTGTTAAAATATACAATATGTTACTCTATCTGTTTAATAACACAGGAATCAATATTCATATTTACAAGGATAGAATTATATACCCCTCACTTTCCGAAATCCCAAAAATTCTTAGGGAAAACCATGATATCCCAATTGCTGGACATCTTGGCATGAACCGCATGTTAAGGCGAATACAAGAATCCTTCTACTGGAAGAATATGCGTAGTGACATTGAGAACTTTGTAAAGAAATGCCCTCAGTGCCAAACTAACAAAGCCCTCAGACAAGTGAATCGTGCTCCTATGCAAATCACCAGCACATCCACTGAACCTTGCCAGCGTATATCTCTTGATATCGTAGGGCCACTTCCAGAAGCTGGACCTGCAAAACTAAAATATATATTAACAATACAAGATGACCTTACTAAATTCTCATCCGCATATCCGATTCGTAGTACTACCGCTGAGGAAACCAGTGAGTGCCTACTCCACTATATATCTATATTCGGTATCCCTAGAACTATCCTCACAGACCAGGGAACTAATTTTACCTCCGAACTCTTCAAGAAAACTTGTGAATTTCTTAAAATAAAAAACCTATGGGCATCACCCTATCATCCTCAAACTCAGGGTGCCCTAGAACGGAGTCACTCCACTCTCAAAGAATACCTCAGATCTTTCACTGACGCGGAACAAACCAATTGGCCCCGTTACGTATATACAGCAATGCTTACCTACAACACTACGGTACATTCAACTACTCATTTCACACCTTATGAGTTAATATTTGGCAGCAAACCAGTGCTTCCGACTTCCATCTACGAAGAATCATCAGGAGCAACATATCCTGACTATGTCCGCATGCTTCAAAACCGGTTAAAATACTCGCGTGAAAAGGCCTTAGACCTTATAAGGAAATCTAAGGAATCATCTAAAACTTACTATGACTCACATACTCGCCCAACTAAATACAAAATAGGCGACTATGTATATTTAAAGAACCACCTAAGAATGCGTAAAGCCCTTTCACCTCTCTGGAAAGGACCTTATAAGGTTGTTAGGATTAATGGTAATAATACACTTACCTTGTTAATCAACCGACGTCATATTACTCACCATTATGACCAGGTCAAACCTGCTACTACTACTACTGTAGTAGACCCGTAAAGTATAAATTAAGCTCTAGTAATATAAGAAATAAAAGTATATATAATTAAATAAATAAAACACATATACAGTACATTCAATTAGATTAGCTTAGCTAGTAATAACATTAACTATTATTTGCAGCTTAGCTCGAGGGCAATCTCATGGAAGTTTTATCCAGCCAATAACCTCCAGTGCAGGCCTCTACTATGACTACTTGGGAGAACTTAAAATTAATAGCGCTGAATTAAAAATAATAATTCCAGTGGATATCTCACATTTCCAACCTCATGTACAAAATATTAGGACTGCTTTAGAAAATACAAAATCATTGTGCAAGGAAACTCAAGCTCAACAGGTTTTCATAGAATGTAATAGCTGGATACAGCCGCTGATGGCTCGATTTCAGGATATGAGTAAAGAGTTTGAGTCTATTTCACATCTAGTTGATAAGAAAGTTAAACGTAGTGCATGGATAGGAGGTATAGGAACAATATTTAAACAAATTTTTGGCACTTTAGATGAAAATGATGGTCTAAATTACGAGGAGGCTATAGTTAAGTTACAGAAAAATGGTAAGCAGTTAACTAAACTTATGAAAGAAAATATCTTAGTGACTACATCTGTATTAGCACAATATAATAAAACATTACTTAAGATTAAGGATAATGAAGACACTCTTAAGGTAGCTATTGACAAGCTTTTCCTAAATGTAAAAAATATATCAAATATCACCAATGAATTGCAAATACTTACCAATCTCAATAAGGTATTCGATTCACTCGAAACATCAATACTTACACTGTCATTCCAACTAGAAGATATAACAAATAGTATTCTATTCACCAGCCAAAATATCTTGCACCCTGCTATAATAACACCGAGCCAATTGCATCAAGAGCTTGCCAGTAACTACAGACATCTGCCCAGTGACCTTGAGCTACCTGTAACTCTAGATATTAATTCAGTACATGTTATTTCAAGTATATCTAAGTTAGTATGTTATTATGTTAGTAATAGGATTGTATTTGTATTGCAAGTACCGCTAGTAAATACTAGAGAGTATGTACTTTTTCACAATATTGCATTACCTATGCCATATAACTCTCAGGAACCAGATAGTTTTAACTTAATTACACCAACTAGCAAATACATAGCGATGACCAAAGACAAAACGTATTATTGTACTCTGGATGACCTTAATACCTGCATACAAGTGACCCCCGGTTACTACATATGTGACATCGGAAATGTGTATTCTTCTGACGCAAGGCCAATATGCGAAAGTGAATTATTAACAAAAGTAAACAGTGAGAAACCTTCCCAGTGCGAAACAAAAGTGATATTAGGAACACTAGATATTTGGAAACCATTAGTGAATAATAAGTGGATTTATGTACAATCAGAACCTGTAAGAATAACAATAGACTGTCTAAATTCTAAATTATATGAAACAAATGTTTTGGGTACTGGTATACTCACTATACCCAAGAATTGTATAGGTTACTGTAAAAGTACCACATTAAGACCAAAGTACAATGTTGAACATAACCTCACCCATTAACCGTTTCCCTGATTTTAATATAGTCAATGACACCTGTTGTAACTCTGTTAAACTAAACAAGCTTACAATTAATGTACCCTCTGTACATTTACAAAATATAGACCTAGATGATTTCGGGCCCCAGGGTAATGCAAAGATCAAATCCCTGCTAAAGGACTTAGAGGCTTTAGAATATCAGCAAAACCTGCATATTGTGAAATATGGGACACACTATTCTGTAATAACTATTGTATTGTTAAGTTTATTTTTAGTATTTTTATTTTACTTTATTTTTAAGAAAATTTGTAAATCCGGCAGCAATCGTCCCTTCAAACTTAATTTTAATATAAATAAGCCAAGGCACCAACCTACTCCTGAAATAGAAGACACAACAGACATACATGACCCTGAAATAGAAATGACCAACCCTGTTGCTCCACTTAGAACTAGAATTTAAATGGAGACTTTGAATCTACCCCAAAGTCCCCTCTTAAAGGGGGAGGTGTTATATCCTATATATGTTGGCAATAGTGCTGACTATACATAACCTCCGAGCTTGCTAAGCAATATCTCTCCTTAGCCTGTCTGGGAGCAAGCTCGGCGGCCAGTCCGTCTTCAACTTTCTTTCCGAGCGGTTGCCTAAAGATATATTCCTTATAATATTTTATGTTCATATATTCCTTATAATACTTAATGTTCTGTTGTGTTGAAGTGATTAATTGTAATCCCAGAATAAATCCGTTACGCGAAATTAATCAGTTTTTTTAAAAAGACTCTCAAGCTTCGTCGCGTAACAGAACGTACATAAAAATGTAGAAAAAATGTTTTTTCGTCTCATTTCGATGCATACATAGACCTCCCTAGCTTGCTCGCTGGGTCAATTATAATTTTGAAGTGTAAGTAACTCATGATCATTGGTCAAAACACCCGATATCGATTAGCATACAAGATTATGGGAAATGAGAGGTAGAGGTAGAGGGATGTATATGCCATCACCGCACAAAAGACTACAAACAAATATCAATTACCTTTGATTCTAAGCTTTGAGGAATGTTGTGTACCTGGGTTATGGGGTGTACGTGGTTCATCAACATCTTTGAACCAAAGCCAACTGCACGCGGTGCAGCCTGCTGACTGACAAACGAAGCTCTGGCGAAAAGAGAGGTAGGGAGCGTAATTGTAAGCTACCCGACTGGGGAATGTACCTCCACCTCACAGAAGGGAATGTATCTCCACCTCACAGAATACCGCAGCCAAATAACGGTTCCCTTGAGGGCTTTTGTGTTCCTGCGAGTGAGTGAGGTCATCAGAAAGGAAGGAGATGCTGCGATGGCAGCTGGGGTAGCGGCGCGCGAGCGATATTTTATGTTGCGAGCGTTAATATGGCTACGGAAACCGCTTCACATCAGGCGGGCCCTATACTTGTCTGCCACCCGACGTAGTATAAAAGACTGAAGTCCCCAGGAGTGAGGACTGTTGATAACGACGGGGGTATTTTAGTATATCATAAGCAATGTCTGTTGGCTACGGGAGCTAGTTTACACCAGGCAGGCCGTGTTTAGCACCAGATAGTGGCAATTATATGTAGTACGTATAATTCTTCTTAGTCGGTACACTATTCTCTTATGGCGAGCGATGCGACTATAAAAAGAGGCCGTGGGCATCATATCAAACAACTCCTCTGAACACAACCCGTTGTACATTGACTCCAAAAATTATATTGGCCGATATTTAGGGGTGTAAGTGGTTCATCAACAACATTGAACCAAAGTCAACCTCACCTGCACGTGGTACATCCTGCTGACTGACAGAAGAGGCTTTGACGAAAAGTAAATTTTTAATCTGCCCGACTGGGGAAGTACCTCCACCTCACAGGATACCGCAGCCAAATAACAATTTCCTTGAGGATTGTTGTGTTTCTGCGAGTGAATGAGGTCACCAGAAACGAAGGAGTTGCTGGTTGGCAGCGGGGGTGGCAGCGCGCGAGCGATATTTTATGTTGCGAGCGTTAATATGGCTACGGTAACCGCTTCACATCAGGTGGGCCGTATGGTTGTCTACCATCCGACGTAGTATAAAAAAAAGAATCTCAACAACAGACCATTATAGAATTATTATTTATCATCGGTAGCTTCATCATTATCAGTCTGTATCTACCCACTTCTGGAAATAGGCTTAATAGCACTTCAAGGTGATTTTCTGCACTCCACTTGCCAGAGTGGCCGTGATCATCATTGTGATTCACGTTGAGTGATGATTTTGAGACTGCAGATTTCCGGGTACATTCGTAAACCGAGCACTTAGTTGCGGCCTGGATCTGGGGGCATACCACCGAAGCAGAAGCCGATTACCGTCGGATTTTCTGAACGCGATAATGAAACTATTTTTTTATACCACTAAAGTGGCAAACAAGCATACGGTCCGCCTGATAGAAAGCAGCCACCGTAGCCTATGAACGCCTGTAACACCAGGGGCATCACACGCGCGTTGCCGACTCTGTAAAAACCTCTTCAAACTACTGCTTAGATTGTTGATAATTATGTTTAGCTCTACCCACTAACCTGAAGATATTTGTCAATAGCTTTGAGGAACAACCAATTTTTGGAATTAAAAACATCGGTGGCAATCGGTTTCAGCTTCAGCGGTAGAGCCCATGGTCCGTCCATCTCATTAGTGCTCTTAACACGTGCCTTCAACTTTTCCCTGTACTACGAGACGCTCTATGAAACCGAAGAAGGTCAGAATGCGTGACTGCACTGCGGTTGATAGGCGCTGTCTGATGCCGAGTTCTGTTAATGTGGAATCATTTGTACGAAACTCTGTCCACGATACTCCCAGCATCCGTCTCCAGCACCACATCTCCAACGCGTCAACTTTCTTCTTCTCGGTTTCACGAAGAGTTCATATCTCTGACGCATAGAGTATACGTACTTATATGACCTGGGATCCTACCGCCGAAGCTCAAGTCGATTATCATCGGCTTTTTTGATTCCAAAAATTGGTCTAACGTTAAAGTTATTCACAAACATCTTCTGCTTAGTCGGTAGAGCCGTCCAACCCGTCTGGCCAGCGTGGGGAGTGTAGGCCAAATCCTCCTCTCTGTGACGGACGAGAGAGGGTCGTGCTCCTGTAGTGGAGACTAAAATGACCTGATGATGATGATTCAAAAATTCCGAAATTCCGATCCTAATAACATGAGTATATGTAAAAGTCTGAATATTTAGATGTTCGGATGTTTACACAATCATGTAAAAAGATCTAATGGATTTTTCTCGGTAAGAAAGGTGTGCTTACGGGCAAAGCCGCAAGTGCTACTAATATAATAATTATAACCTGATAATAATCGCACCACACTGCGAGTAGGAAGCAATACGTATTTCTATCAATCATAGTTGCGAAGTTGAGCAAAGTTTCATAATTGGTCACGTGAGAAGTTTGCCACTCATCGCCAACACGTTCGATCAAAATATATTTATAACATAGGCCAAGGGACCCCAAACTTTTATGGTAGCGGAACATTAACCAAAGCACATTTATTTTATAGTTAATATTAATAAATAAATATTCCTAAACAAATTACACACTGCCAACAAACTAAACAAAGCTGGTACTATGGGATAACTGGTATTATAGATAGATAATGTTTTATTTTAAACACATGAATATAATACACTAGCTTTCGCCCACGGCTTCGCTCGCGTGACATTCGGGGCAAACACGTGTTTACTCATTAATCAATAGAAGTACTCGTGTAAAATTTTAAACTGTGACTCACGCAGTAGAATATAAGATGCAAAAATTCGTCAGCAACACAAACCTTCCTGGCAGCTTAGTCGGAAGAGCACTCGACCGGTCATCCCCAACCAAATTTCATCTAAATCGGTCCAGCAATTTAGGCGTGAAGAGGTAACAGACATTCTGTCGCATTTATAATATATAGACATTTCAACCTCATCGCACCTCAATAGAGAATGATGGTCACGTTAGCCACGTAGAATTTTAAAATCGTTGTTGTTTTCGTAATCAGCGACCCGATAAACCATAAAAGCAATACCCATGACGATTTTCAGACTTTTTGACCCCATTTTACCCTTTTAGGAGTTGATATTTTCAAATCGATGCCATTTTTGTAATTGACGTCCCAGAAAACCATACAATCAACACCCATATTGATATTATGACATTTTAACCCCACCGTACCCTCACAGGGGTGATTTGATGTCATGTCGGCTATGTTCGATTATAAAATAGTTGTTGTTTTCATAATCAGCGACCCGATAAACCATAAAAACAATACCAATGACGATTTTCAGACTTTTTCACCCCGTTTTACCGCTTTAGGGGTTGAATTTGGAAAATCCTGAAACATTTGTTTACTCATTTATCTATAGAAGTACTCGTGTAAAGTTTCGGATAAAATAGCCCAAATAATCTTGTTTCCCCATACAAATTTTGTACCCCCGTTTCACCCCCTTAGGGGATGAATTTTCAAAAATTCTTTCTTAGTGCACCCCGAGACATCATAAGAAACCTACGTGCCAAATATGGAATCCCTAGACCCAGCAGTTTGGGCTGTGCGTTGATAAATATCAGTCAGTCACTCAGTTTCTTATTTTATATAATTCAACCCCATCGCATCCCCACAGGGGTGATTTTATGTTACCGTCGGCTATGTTAGATCATAAAATAGTTGTTGTTTTCGTAATCAGCGACCCGATAAACCATAAAAACCATGCCCATGACGATTTTCAGAATTTTTACCCCATTTTACCCTTTCAGGGGTTGAATTTTGAAAAATCCTGAAACACGTGTTTTTTCATTTATCTATAGAAGTACTCGTGTAAAGTTTCAGATAAAACAGTCCAACTAATCTTGTTTCCCCATACAAATTTTGGACCCCCGTTTCACCCCCTTAGGGGATGAATTTTGAAAAATCCTTTCTTAGTGCACCCCTAGACGTCATAAGTAACCTATGTGCCAAATTTGGAATCTATAGACCCAGCGGTTTGGGCTGTGCGTTGATATGTCAGTCAGTCAGTTTCTTCTTTTATAATATAAAAAAATATTTAGATAGAAAACATACTAACATGGTGTTTATGGAACCCCACATCAGTTAAATATAGATATAAACTTTTAAATAAAAAACAGAAACTGAGATTGTGTTATTTCGCGGAATTCTGGTGACTATTCCTCGGCCGGCTCGGGTAGTGATGCAACATGAAAAAAAACGACTGTTTTTTTTCAACATACGAAAAAAAAACAAAGTCGTTTTTTTTCATGTTTATTTTCACTATGTTAAAAAAAACATGAAAAAAAACTTAGCTCCCTTGTTTTTTTTCCAAAATTGTTTTGTTTTTTTTTTTCAGAAAAAATATCTGTAGAAATTTAAATATTTTAATGAAGCATGTTTCTTATTTTTACATTTTACTGCAATACAAAATCAAACTTAGTACCTAGTGAATCAATTAAATGAAAAATTATTTATCCTGCGTGTCAATGTCAGTATCAATCACGACAATCACTTTCAGAATCAGTGCCACTACACTAGTCTTGTCCATGTCAGTATTGCTGCGGCTACAGTACCGTGATATGCGTTGTTGAAATTATTGCCATAATTTCAACAACGCCTTGGTGTAACCACGATTTATGGCCATAATTTTACAATGCCAATCAATATGGCAAATGGCGGTAGACAATAGCTCCGGCGGCGGTCTTTTTTCGCACATCAAAGAGAATTACCGCAGTAATTAATGCGTTTGTCCAGTGTGCAACATGAGCTCAACGGCGACGCACGTATCGACCGACATGGAGTGGTCAAATGAAAAAAGCTTGAGTTTTGGAATTATTCCAATGCGAACCGTATCTTTTTATGGGCTTTCGGTCGGGCATACCCCGATAAAAATCGCGGTGTACAATGATGATTTGAAGAAGAAAAACCGGACAAGTGCGAGTTGGACTCGCCCACCGAGGGTTCCGTAGGTACGTAGTATCATTATTAAATTTGATATTTTTCATTATAAATAAGAAATTATGCGTCGAAAAAAATAAATAAAATATATTTTGCAATGTGTACATCAAGCCCTTTCATATGATAGGTACCCCATTTGAACTAGTAGTTTCAATTTGAAATTTCGACATCCTATAAAAAATATAGACCCCCTATTTTTTAAGATCTATTTACAAATGTATAGTTTTGAGATTTATTCCTGTACTTGTAGTCTATAACGATGTTACTTGCCAAATTTCATAGTTCAAGGTCAACGGGAAGTACCCTATAGGTTTTGATTCCCTTGAGTATGTCGAAATATGCGTTTTTTGCTGAATAAACGGCCGTAACTTTTTTCTACGTAAACTTATCAGTTTGATTTTTTTACAACTTCATGGGACCGTAGACCTGAGTACACAGTTCAAATTTCAGCTTGATATGACCACGCATTCTCGACATAGAAATTCTTGACAGACAGACAGACGGACAACAAAGTGATCTAATAAGGGTTCCGTTTTTCCTTTTGAGGTACGGAACCCTAAAAAACTGAAACCATCTAAATAAATATAACAGCTGTAGCTTCAACCGCCATCTTGAAAAATGATATTTTTACCGCCTAATTTATTGACATATCCAGGTAAACTCTAGTGTAACCACACCACTTCACGCAGTAATTTAAACGGTAATTTAATGCCACAATTAATGCGGTAACAGCCCGGTAGACGGTAAGGTAGTGTAGCCGCAGCAAATCGGAATTTTCACTGTCTTCTATCTCTTCTAGATTTACATTTTGAGACACTGTAACATTTTTTTTCTGTTTGTTCTTCAGATTGTAATTTCAGATTGTGCGCAATATACACAATTTTGCCAGCCCTGTTATTTGTCAGTCTATTGCAGGTCTATTGCAGTCAGGGTTCCGAACATAGGGGGTTTCCCCAACCAAAAGTATGGTTGATAAATACATCAGAAAACGAATATAACCTTTTAAGTATTCATTTTTATGCTTTAAATACTTTAATAATTTCGAACTCCCTACTCTTGAAAAAAAACATGCTTCAGAAAAAAAACGGGTTTTTCACACACACCGCGCCATCTAGTCCCAAATTAAGCGCAAAGCTTGTGTTATGGGTACTAGACAACTGATAAATGTACTTAGATGCATTTTTTTTCTAAATACATACTTATTTATTACATAGAAAACACCCAGATCAAGACAAACAGACATGTTCATGCACACAAATGTTTGTAATGTGCGGGAATCGAACCCGCGACCTCGGAGTCAAAGTGGCCATTGTTAACCATTCGACCACCGAGCTCGTCAAATATAAAAAAAGATAAAGCAACTCATACATAATTAAGATAATACTTACTGTGTTAGTATGAACTAACACAGTAAGTATTATCTTAATAATCTTCTTATATATAAAAATGAATTGCTTTTTGTTAGTCTCGCTAAAACTCGAGAACGGCCAGGCCGATTTAGCTGATTTTGGTTTTGAAATGTTTGTCTTAGCCCAGGGAAGGTTTAAACGGTGAGAAATTTTGGAAAAAATTCAAGAAAAATAGTGAAAACAACAATTTTAATTTCCCATACAAAGTGTTCCTACTATAGTCGAATGTCATAACAGCAAAGATGGCGAACCTACCTATCAATAGTGTCATTGTCACAAAGAATCGACGTCATATTTGTTGTTTGTCAAATATGACTTTCTCAGAAGTGACATAGAAATGACACAATACTAATAGACATCAAGAAAGGAGTTGAAATATGTAGTGACTGTTTATGGTAAATCATGCTTTGTACAGTACTTAAGAATAAATAATTGAAATTTGTAAATTTCATAAACACTCGGATTGTAAATTACAAAAATGATTGCAAAAAATGTAACCAGTGTCAGCAATGCGAATAAACCAGAAAATGGGGGCTGAACGCAGAACGAGGTTTGTGGATTCACATAGAGTTGTATAACTTTGCATATGGTAAGACCTACATCACATTATATAGGTCCGTCATGTTAACCAAGGTGTTTCGTAAAAAGACCGGGTCAGGAATTCTCGGACATGGCAAGCCAACTGCAAGAGCGTCATTTAAGCTGGTATTGTCAAATTTTATGGAAAGCGGCAAGTGAGGAAACAAATGTCTTGCAATGGCACATCCTCCAGGTTCGGGCACACAGGGCAGGCTCTTCTTAAAGAGACACATATCTTAGATCGTATTTATTTATTAAGTAGATAGATGTAGGTGAAACAAAGTTCACCGGGTCATCTAGTTAATATATAAATATTGTCAGACAAATTACACAGCGCCATCTAGCCCCAAAGTAAGCGAAGCTTGTGTTATGGGTACTAAACAACTGATAAACATTCGTAAATAGGTACATTTTTTTTTTGTAAATACATACTTATGATACATAGAAAACAGACCAAGACAAACAGACATGTTCATGCACACAAATGTTTGTCCTATGTGGGAATCGAACCGACGAGCGTTGGTGTCGAAGCCGCGTCATTGACCGCTACGCCAACCGAGTTCGTCAGATACATAGATTCCAAAGTTGAATCAGTAAATCCAGGTCGAGTTAATCTCCTGAATACAAAAATTCTACGATAGCATACACTTCCCGGGGGCTCGATTTTCCCGTCCCAGGCCGTGTCACGTCGCTACTAACAAACTTTCTATTTTTCAGAATCAAAAATACACCAAAAATGGCGTGGAATAATTTTTACAAAAAAAAACCGACTACAAACATTACTCTACATGTATGTTTAGATACAGGCTGATGATGATGATGAAATAAAATATTAAATTTTAAATTTAAAAAAACCCCCGACAAAATAACCAAGTTCCCTTTAAAAAGTAAAAAAATAATAAAAGAAATTCCATCCCCATTTTCTCCCCCCACATATATTTGAAGACATTATGGGTATTTTCCCCACTTTTACCCCCAGAGTTTTTTCCACAGCTCATGTGATTTTCATTGAACTTATTATTTTGTAATATGCACGTGATGCGCTTTCATTCGAGACCCCTCTCGACTATATTTGCAAACATTCGGTTATTCTTCCCCACTTTAACCCCCCACATCTTTTAAACGGCTCAACCGATTTTCATCAAACATGTCTAAGAACACTCGCACATAAATCACCTTTAATAAAAAAAAAACTAAATTGAAATCGCTTCATCCGGTCCGGAGCTACGATGCCACGGACAGACAGAACCATACACACACACAGACACGTCAAACTTATAACACGCCTCTTTTTACGTCGGGGGTTAAAAATATGGGACCAATCTGGAAGTATACTATTTCAAATAACAAAGTTTTTTTCAAATCGTTTCCGGCCAAGTGCGAGTCGGACTCGCGCACGTAGAGTTCCGTACCATCATCTATAAAAACGGCAAAAAAATCACGTTTGTTGTATGGGAGCACCTTAAATATTTGTTTTATTTTAATTTAATTATTTATTTTTAAAGCGAATATATAACTAAATATTATGTGAGTATTTCAAGCGTCTACCTATCACCGTTATGAATTGCGAGCAAAAACGAGCAAAATAATCACGTTTGTTGAATGGGAGCCCCCTTTAATATTTACTTTATTCCGGTTTTTAGTATTTGTTGTTATAGCGGCAATAGAAATACATCATCTGTGAAAATTTCAACTCTCTAACTATCACGGTTCTTGAGATACAGCCTGGTGACAGACGGACGGACGGACGGACAGCGGAGCCTTAGTAATAGGGTTCCTTTTTACCCTTTGGGTACGGAACCCTAAAACAGCAGTGTTAATGGGTGTGGCAAATAGAAAAGTAATCCGCTTTTAGTAGTAGTTCGAAACTGAAATAAAAAAGGAAAAATGAAAAAAACTTTACTCTGCTGGTTTTTTTCATTTTTCCTAGATAATCGAAGCCATAATCTACAACTCTCTGGCGACTGTGGCTCACAGTTCGTTTGATTAAAGCTTTTCTGTGCTTAGTAATTGCCTTTGGAAATGGTACGTACTAAATATTAAATGTAAACATTCGTTGAGAATGCGCAACATAATTATTGTGATATCTCCACCACTCATCATATATCATATCGTCAACATCTTTGAACCAAAGCTAACTTCACCTGCACGCGGTGCACCCTGCTGAATGACAAACGGAGCTCTGGCGAAAAGAGAGGTAGGGAGCGTAATTGTAAGCTACCCGACTGGGGAATGTACTTCCTCACAGAATACCGCAGCCAAATAACAACTATCTTGAGGTTTGTTGTGTTCCTGCGTGAGTGAGTGAGGTCACCAGAAAGGAAGGAGATGCTGCGTTGGCAGAGCGGGTGGCAGCGCGCAAGCGATATTTTTATATTTCGAGCGTTAATATGGCTACGGCCATCGCTTCACATCAGACGGGAATGCTTGTCTGCCACCCGACATAGTATAAAAATAAAACTGTTCATTTCCATTTTTTTTTTTTTTTTTTTTAAGCGCCATCTAGCCCCAAAGTAAGCGAAGCTTGTGTTATGGGTACTAGACAACTGATAAACATACGTAAATACATTTTTTTTTTGTAAATACATACTTATGATACATAGAAAACACCCAGACCATAACAAACACACATGTTCATCCACACAAATGTTTGTCCTGTGTGGGAATCGAACCCACGAGCGTTGGTGTCGAAGCCGCGTCATTGACCGCTACGCCACGGAGCTCGTCAATTGGACATTGGACATTAAATTTTCCACCCGTTTGTATACTGTCCCAGTTAGAGAATGCAATCTCGCGAGATTGGGGCTCAGGCGAGATCACGCGAGTTTATGAACAACAATACCGCGAGAAGTTTTGTATGTTTATTCTTGCAAATAATCACAATATTTGAATAAATTAGGAAAAAAAAATAGAAGAGTAGGATTATAGGTATTATTTTGCAATAAACTTTTCAACACGTCATCCACGTATCGAAAATACGAAAATTTCTTATCAAAACCAGATTTCGGCCTGTGACACGCTTGAGACAATGGGTGCGGTCTCCGAAGGATAGTGACCCGCTGGGGACACCAGGTGTTTACGTGATACCTTGTGACTGTGGCAGCAGCTACGTGGGGGAAACAGGGCGCAATGTAGCGACAAGACTCTCAGAACATATTAGGAGCTTAAAAAACTTGGACAGAAATGGTTCGGCGATCACGGAACACGTACTGGATTCGGGCGTCTCTCATTACATCCGATTCGATAAGGCTAAGGTGGTTGCAAAGGAAAAAGTTCTTTGTTCCACGTAAAATCCGCGAAGCTATCGAAATTAGTCGACGTCCGAATTTCAACCGTGATACCGGATGGGTATTGCCAACGGCCTGGAAACCAGTGCTCCAGTGTGATTCTAAAGAGAGTCACGATACAGTCGCCAATGCTGATACTGTCAGTTTTTACCACCACATGGTAAGCGCACTAGATGATCACGCGCCCGGAGAGATAGAAGAATTGGATCCACCGGCTGCCACTACGTCATCGTCGAAGGCAGCGCTCCACCAATCAACGCACCAACCCCCCACCACCCTTTCCAGTCGTGCGGCGCGCGCATTGGCGCGCAGTGTCCGGCGCGAGAGACAAAGGGTGGACGTGTCTGGACATTCGCCCTGAAGAAGGTCTCCTTTTGAGATCGAAACTAGTCGGCTTTCCCGACAAAAAGACGTGAGTGACCCGTTTAATTTATCTAATTAATTTAATACTATTAGCGCTTTTAAACCAACACACAAACAACTGAAATTAAACGTGTATATGATAAAATAGAAGAGTATAGAGGAGTTAGAGAAGTATTGAATATAGTAGAGAAGGTGGGGACTAAAACACTTGCAAAAACCGTGTAATTTGTAGAAAATGCCCTCAATCGAAGCCGCGATGCTGAAAGCTAGTAGGTACTGAAATAAAAATAAAACACTTTCTTTTTAAACGTGACTACACACTTGTATTTGTTTAGGAGTCTACTGGATTTAATACACTTTTGTGCGACTGGCCTTTAATTTCCGGGAAACGTAATATCTTCGTGTCAAAGCTGAGCTTGTTTGTAACCCTCGAGCAAATTGTTAATGAATCCTACGTTTATAAACGATCTATTCTACTTTGTTTGTTTCCACTATCATTATCACTGATCACATAACATTGAACACATTTCAGAGACAAAGACAAATTGTGATGTATATAGTAAAATGTGAATAAATTGTATTATGTCCAAAACTGCGTTACAAAACTAAAATTACATATAAATATCTTAATATCAATTTTAAAATAAAATTAATATAACTACATTAAAAACTAAAATAAGAATGAAATTCACAGAAAAAATAAAAAATATCGTTACATATATTAATTGTCCCGACAATTTTCGGGGATTGTGGCCAAAAGGCTGGCCACATTTCCACGTTGTATAGCGAAATGTTTTGGCCATAGTAAAACAAACCCGTTGCCGTGTGGTTTCCGGCAGACTAGAATCAATCGAAGCCGCGATGCTGAAAGCTAGTAGGTACTGAAATAAAAATAAAACACTTTCTTTTTAAACGTGACTACACACTTGTATTTGTTTAGGAGTCTACTGGATTTAATACACTTTTGTGCGACTGGCCTTTAATTTCCGGGAAACGTAATATCTTCGTGTCAAAGCTGAGCTTGTTTGTAACCCTCAAGCAAATTGTTAATGAATCCTACGTTTATAAACGATCTATTCTACTTTGTTTGTTTCCACTATCATTATCACCGATCACATAACATTGAACACATTTCAGAGACAAAGACAAATTGTGATGTATATAGTAAAATGTGAATAAATTGTATTATGTCCAAAACTGTGTTACAAAACTAAAATTACATATAAATATCTTAAAATCAATTTTAAAATAAAATTAATATAACTACATTAAAAACTAAAATAAGAATGAAATTCACAGAAAAAATAAAAAATATCGTTACATATATTAATTGTCCCGACAATTTTCGGGGATTGTGGCCAAAAGGCTGGCCACATTTCCACGCTGTATAGCGAAATGTTTTGGCCATAGTAAAACAAACCCGTTGCCGTGTGGTTTCCGGCAGACTAGAATAGAGTCACTCCGTCTCTTCCCGTGGATGTTGTACAAGGCGACTAAGGAAAATACATTATAAAACATCGACCACCCCAACCCAGACGGGTTTGGGGAAACGGCCAGCGTGGAGAGTGTAGGCCAAATCCTCCTTCTGTCTGGGATGGACGAGAGAGGTTCGTGCTCCTGTGGTGGAGACTAAATTGACCTGATGATGATGATGAAAACAAACTCCCGAAGGGACAAAAATTATCCGAATATTACATAAAGAATCTGAATCACTGCCTACTGCTTAACTACCTAGCTACTGCTACCGGAAAGTGTGATTTCAAAACAAACTGTATTCATTATGTAGGTACACATATTATATTGTACTGGCAGCTGGGATCGGTAACCAGGAACCCTAGCCAAGTGTAATTCGTCTCGTAACGAACGCTAACTTATGATAAAGAACTCATACTAAAGTATTAAATACATCACGTGACATTTGTTAATTCAATTCAAACATTTTAGTATGTACTTCACAGTTGAAATTAGCGATCGCTACGCTTTTCTACTTCGCAAACTGCCATTTGGCTAGCCCCGCTGTCCTTTTATGTATGTACCCTTAGGCCTTACAATATATTTTACGGCTTGTTTCATTTCATATGCCGGTTTTTTGGATCTATAAATAAGCTTTGTAAATATTATGACAGTCTTTTCATGTGTACAGGTTGGTACTAACAGTAAATATGCGGCACGGGCCAAATATGTTTTTTTTTAATTCTGTTTTGACCTCGAGCTTCTAATTTATGTATATATGAAACCGTATATCAATATATTCCACGTACCACAAGGTTCCATCAAGGTTCAAGGCTTAAGGAATTGAAATGAAAGATACTATCTCCTACCCGCGACTTCGCCCTGCATACATACAGTAGGTACCTGGGTAAAAAGTATCATATTATTATGTAATGAACATCTACTATATAGAATTCTCTTGTCGGGGTGTTTGTTACCCTACTCCACCGAGGCGGCTGGACCGATTTTTATGAAAATTTGAGTGCTTATCGGGTAGGTCTGAGAATCGGCCAACATCTATTTTTCATACCCCTAAATGATAAGGGTGAACCACTCCTAAATATTTTTTTAATACAATGACAAAAATTTTAATTTTATTATGATTTAGCATTAAAAAATACATACAACTTCAAATTTTCACCCTTCTACCATCAACCCCTAAATTTACATGGCAAAACAACGTTTGCCGGGTCAGATGTATGTCAATTTTGCATTGAACAGATAAAAGTCTTCAAACTTATTGTCCTCTCTTTACGGGACGGCGCTTAAATTCCTAATAATGAACGGTATACTAACTTAAATAAACAAAACCATAACCTCTGTTAAAATTATAAAATTTACCTTCAGCAACCACCAGTTACTTGTAGTAATATTTTTCCATAAGTTGTTTTAAAGAGTGTCTTGTTTAAAAAAAGTAGAAGAAAAATACCACCACTCCCGTAAAGATCTTTCATGTTTATTTTTTAAAACAATTTTCTGGTAAAATATTACTCAAGAAGGTCACGAAGAGAATGCTAAAATACTCTCATTTATGGCTAGATTAACTGAAAGATTAATTAAAAGATAAATTGGAAGCCCTCTGTGTTGATAATGCAAGAGGCGCTTTAGAGGTTACAGAATAAATAATGCTGTTTATAATTATGTTGAGATGTACTTATTATGAACGTATGTCCATAAATATAACTAATTATGGACATACGTTCATAATAAGTACATCTCAACATAATTATAAACATGTACATGTACTTATTATGAACGTATGTCCATAAATATAACTAATTATGGACATACGTTCATAATAAGTACATCTCAACATAATTATAAACATGTACATGTACTTATTATGAACGTATGTCCATAAATATAACTAATTATGGACATACGTTCATAATTTTTTTTTTTTTTTTTTTTTTATACCACTAAAGTGGCAAACAAGCATACGGCCCGCCTGATGGAAAGCAGTTACCGTAGCCTATGAACGCCTGTAACACCAGGGGCATCACACGCGCGTTGCCGACCCTGTAAAAACCTCTTCACGCCCTTTTTGAAGAACCCCATGCTGTAGTCTCCTGAGAAAACCTCGACAGGCAGTTCATTCCACAGCTTAACCGTACGCGGGAGAAAACTTCTCTGGAACCGCACGGTACGCGACCACTTCGGCTCCAATGTGTGAGGATGAATTCCCTGTCGATGGCGAGCGGAATAATAATAATAATAAGTACATCATAATAAGTACATCTCAACATAATTATAAACAGCATTATTTATTCTGTAACCTCTAAAGTGCCTCTTGCATTATCAACACAGAGGCGCTATGCTATATGTGTAGCATATATATTATGTGGTCTTCTTCACATTTAGTTGGATGAAAGAGCAAAACGAGCGTATTCTCCAACGAGTTGGGGCTAAACACTATTTTGATACCTGCCGCTGACTGCCGTTCAGTTCCACTATCGTGCAACTCGCCATAAATTAAAATTCCATCCATATCATCTTGATTATTAGAATAATAATAAATAATAAATATTGTCAGACAAATTACACAGCGCAACCTAGCCCCAAAGAAAGCGAAGCTTGTGTTATGGGTACTAGACAACTGATAAACATACGTAAATACATTTTTTTGTAAATACATACTTATGATACATAGAAAACACCCAGACTAAGACAAACAGACATGTTCATGCACGCAAATGTTTTATCCTATGTGGGAATCGAACCCACGAGCGTTGGTGTCGAAGCCGCGTCATTGACCGCTACGCCACCGAGCTCGTCAATTTTTTTTTTATCTCGTTAATATAATTGGCGATCTACTACAGTACGTTTCCTATGACATTTTATACCACGAACGAAGAAACTGTGGAATAACTTCCCTCAGCGGTATTTCCGAACAATTACGACATGGGAGCCTTCAAGAACAGAGTTTACATGTCCCTTATAAGGTTGACCACGGATCGGCGACCCCTTGGTGTTGCTGATCTCCATGGGCGGTGATGATTGCTTTCCACCAGGTGACCCACATGCTCGTTTGCCCCCCTCACATATATAAAATATATAATATATACTCGTATATAATAACAACATACAAATATATATTTGTATGTTATCTCTCTTAAATCACGGGTCAAGCCCGGTCATTTGATAGGCGTGCGCGGGGTTATGGATCCAACGCGTAGAGGCCCCTTTGAGAAGTTCGATGTAATGTTGTACCCCCGCCGTGACCCGCTCCAGGATATGTCAATGGAACGATATACCCATGAGCAGGTCTCGGCAGGACTTGAGACTATTGCGAAGTGTGATGGAAAATAAATGGGCTATGGAGATGAGATCTGGGTGAACTTAATACCGGGCTATTACAGAAGAGGGACGGACGCCTGCCATAACTTGTATGTATTGTATGTTATCTCTTTTTAATCACGGGTCAAGCCCGGTCATTTGATAGGCGTGCGCGGGGATATGGATCCAACGCGTAGAGGCCCCTTTGAGAAGTTTGATGTAATGTTGTATGTTATTATTATTATTAGTTTCAACTTATATAATGGAATTTAACATTTCGCGAATTTAACTTTTTGTGTATTCAGCATTTTAAGAATTCAACATTGTGGTTCGAAAGAATATAGCCATTGCCAAATTCGTTCTCATTCGATTTGGATTAGGAATGTACGACTTACGTGCGTCATCGTGGGTACTAGTCCCTACGGTTATAATCGAAGAAAATTGCTGCCCTCGAATGATAGTGACCTATAAATGTTGGAAAAGCGGCCGGACCGGACCCCTTTTTTATTACACTTTTCTACCGTCTCACCATCTATTTCAAAGTGTTCACTAAAAACACTCTAGAATTTGCCCTACGCCATATAATGCATATAATACTATTGCAATTGAGTAGATTACGTTACGTAACCAAAATGTTAACTAGCTTCCGCCCACGGTTTCGCCCGTTATAGAAAAAGTCTTTCAATTTTCGGAGTATAATATGTAGCGTATGACACTCACAAATACCGTGGCTTTCTATTGAAAAAGAATTTTCTAAATCGGTTTAATAGATCCAGAGAATACCCCCTGCAACCTCACAAACTCACAAACTTTACCGGTTTATAATATTATTAGTATAGATGTAAGCAAGCAATTATAAAAATGACCAAGTGCGCGCCCAACCTCGCGCATTTTGGGTTCCGTAATAGATTTAAAAATAATATAAGGCTAGCTGTCGCTCGCGACTTTGTCCACGTGGACTGTAGTTAGATATATAAATACATTTCTTATCAATACATATAATAAAACAGTAGGAACCGCGTGTCTGTACATTTGATAAAATTAACAAAAAATGGGTGTGGGCGATAAAAAAAGAGTAACAGAACACAAAAAAGATTTTTTTGATTTTTTTGTCTGTCTGTCTGTCTGTCTGTCTGTCTGTCTGTCTGTATGTATTCGCTAATCTTTAAAAGTAACGAACAGATTTTTACGCGGTTTTCACTAAAAGATTAAGCTCATCCCTGAGCAACATATAGGCTTTGTTTCATCGAAATCTAATGTCAGATTAAAAAGTTATCGTCATTTAAAGTTTAAAGAAAATTTTTCTTTATAGAAAATCACTCATCACGAAATCTCAGAAACTACAAGTGCTAGGAGTCTCAAATTTTGTATGGGGGTTCCTTTCAGAACGTAGATGCTCACTAAGACGGGAATTTGGAAAATTCAACCCCTAAGGGGGTGAAACGGGGGTCCAAAGTTTGTATGGGGAACCAAGATTAGTTGGACTATTCTATTCGAAACTTTACACGAGAACTTCTGTAGATAAATGAGTAAACACGTGTTTCAGGATTTTTCAAAATTCAACCCCTAAAGGGGTGAAATGAGGTGCAAACGTCTGAAAATCGACATGGGTATTGTTTTTATGGTTTATCGGGTCGCTGATTCCGAAAACAACAGCTATTTTATAATCTAACATAATCGACGACGTGATACAAGAGCACTCCTGTGGGGGTGGGATGGGGTTGAATTGTCATAATATCAATATGGGTGTTGATTCTATGGTTTTCTGAAATGTCAATTACGAAAATGGCATCGATTTGAAAACGTGGACACGAAATTTCCATCTCGGTATAAAAATCCAAGATTTGGAACACCTGATGCAGAACCATAATGGTTCAGCTAAACTATAAGGAATATAATAATGACGCCTTAGCAAAAGTTGTTCAGCCTGATGAGCATAAATAGTTTAACAAAATGTTGATTGTATTGTAAAAAAATAACTGCGCAGTGCTACTTTTATTCTTACCTGCTACAAATTAGACGCAATAGTTTTATTTATTTACGTTATATATACATAAATTTATTATATATATATATACATAACGTATATATATATATATATAGCGGCCGCCCGCGACTTCGTACGCGTGGAGTTATTTAATTGCAAAGAATTTTTAATTACATTCGAAAAAGCTAAATAGGTAATGAAAGGAAAAAAATAAAAAAAGTTAAAAACAATCAATATCTAGACGAAATTTTAGAATCAATGAAGTCGACGGATATTGTTTTTTAAAACCTCTTTGTAAAACCTAAAGTATTTTTTATTGTTATAATAAAACATTCCTTCTTATAATAGTAAGTATGTAGTTGTTTTCAATATTTTTTATACTTAAATATCATTTAAAATCCTTCTGCCATAATTAACTTCAATAACATTGGATTTCCATACAAATTTCCAACCCCCGTTTTAACTCCAAAAAGGGGTTGATTTCTAAAGATACATTCTTAGTACACCTCCAAACCATCTATACAGCATACATTTTAAATTTCAAGTCTCTTACTACAAAAACATAGGACTTTCATACAAACTTCCAACCCCCGTTTTAACCCCAAAAAGGGGTTGATTTCTAAAGATACATTATTAGTACATACATTTTAAATTTCAAGTTTCTTACTTTAAAAACTTAGAACTTTCATACAAACTACCAACCCCCATTATAACCCCAAAAAGGGGTTGATATCTAAAGATACATTATTAGTACACCTCCATACCATCTATAGAGCATGCATTTTAAATTTCAAGTCTCTTACTTCAAAAACATAGAACTTTCATACAAACTTCCAACCCCCGTTTTAACCACAAAAGGGGGTTGATTTTCAAAGATACATTATTAGTACACCTCCACTCCATCTATAGAGCATACATTTTAAATTTCAAGTCTCTTGCGTCAAAAACATAGAACTTTCATACAAACTTCCAACCCCCGTTTTAATCCCAAAAAGGGGTTGATTTCTAAAGATACATTATTAGTACACCTCCACACCATCTATAGAGCATGCATTTTAAATTTCAAGTCTCTTACTTTAAAAACATAGAACTTTCATACAAACTTCCAACTCCCGTTTTATCCCCAAAAAGGGGTTGATTTCCAAAGATACATTATTAGTACACCTCGACACCATCTATAGAGCATACATTTTAAATTTCAAGTCTCTTACTTCAAAAACGTAGAATTTTCATACAAACTTCCAACCCCCGTTTTAACCCCAAAACGGGGTTGATTTCCAAAGATACATTATTAGTACACCTCCACACCATCTATAGAGCATGCATTTTAAATTTCAAGTCATTTACTTCAAAAACATAGAACTTTCATACAAACTTCCAACCCCCGTTTTAACCCCAAAAAGGAATTGATTTCCAAAGATACTTTATTAGTACACCTCTACACCGTCTATAGAGCATACATTTTAAATTTCAAGTCTCTTGCTTCAAAAACATAGGACTTTCATACAAACTTCCAACCCCCATTCTACCCCCTTAGGGGTGGAGTATCGTAAAATCCGTTATTAGCGGATGTCTATACCCTATAAGGAACCTACCTGCCAAATTTCCAGTTTGAAGGTGTTATAGTTTCTGAGATTTCGTGATGAGTGAGTGAGTCAGTGATTTTCTCTTTTATATATATAGAAGATATATATATATATATATATATATATATATATATATATATATATATATATATATATATATATATATATAAAGGTAACGTGGTCTGTTTAGTCAGTTTTATATAAACGTGTACGCTAAAATTTAAATGGAACGATTGGTATATATTTGCACAAACCAGAAGAATGCGTGCATTTGCGGGACGCTATGTAGCAAGATTTTGTGACTCAAAGTCTTTTAAACAACGAGGGGAAACTGTTTTTCTTAGATGTTTCACGAGGGACTGGAAAAACATATCTGACGAGAGCAATCCTCGCTGAAATCAGGCGCCAAAATAATATCACAAAGCAGCATCGCCAGGTATTGCAGCCATAATATTACCTTTAGACGGAAGGACGCAAATACAATGTTCAATATTCTACTCGATTTATACAGAACGGAAACACCGATATGCTTTGTGACACGAAACTGTGACAAAGCGAAAATGTTTCAGGATTGCTGTCTAATCGTTTCAGATGAATGCGAAATGGCCAAGAATGTGGCTGGCTTTATCGAGGATTAGTAACGCTTCAGGTCTTTTCATATTAGCTCCCGAAGGAAAGACTCCCTTCATTTATTTTATGTTTTTTTTTAAACTATGGTTACATAACTTAAATAAAAATAATAAATTGTTGACTTTTAACTTATTGTAATAGTGCCCCAAATATTTTCTTATGTATCTACTTTAGTTCGTATTTATGTTAATACGCCGGAATCATAAAGTCCACGCGAACGAAGTCGCGGGCATCAGCTAGTTAACAATATAACATAAATTGCACACAAAATACAGCAATTATGCAACGTATGAGAGTATACAGCGATACAGTGGACATACTAAGGAAGAACAATAGCCATCAATACCAAGCTTGTCGCAGTGTACTATATAAAAATATAAAAGAACTTTCATAGTGTTAATTAGACAACTATCCTATCTTTCAAATTGGGTCTAATTACACACGTGTGCAAAATTACATCAAGATCGGTTATGTTGTTTCGAAATTAATTACGGCGAAACATCGGGACACGTAATAAATATATATATGTATATAAGACAGATAGAAGTTTAATTAATATTTTATGTCAAGTTTCCTGCACTACTCTGCGGGTGGCAACATAGAGATACATATTAAATCTATGGTTAGAGTCATCCATACAGGGCTCTCGACATTTTTTCCACTTGTTATGTAAGGATGTCCCGCGCGAACACTAAGTAACCTTAAGAGAAGCTATTCGGGCAATGCGCGGTGTCGAATATAACATAATGTTAATGTTTGGTCGCTATTGGTCGCAGCGACAAACGCATTTAAGTTTATGTGGTTAGGTGTATAATTAAAGTTATATAACCACATAAACTTAAATGTTTATTTGGCTTATCGCTTTCGTCTGTCTAACTTTACAGAAAATGTGATGTACAAGTTAGTCCGTCGACCGAAATGTGGTTTCCTGCTAAAATGAATTTTCTGTAGCCCGGGCAGTGCCCAAAGGAAACTTTTAAAGGTAAAAGATTTTATCCAGAACAAACTTCGGGAAATATTTGTTTGCTTAGTACATCAATTTTGTTTTAATAGTATCGATTTAGTAGCCAATCGGTTCTATATTTTCTAAACTTATATCCTGCTGTATTATACGCATATATTTAGTTTCATTTTAATATCAAAAATGAAATTAGATAAGTTATAAATATGTTTTAATTTTGATAATAAAATGAAAATAGTTATCAAATGTATATAAGGAATACCCATGTGCGATGTTTGAGCACTTCATTTAAAATTATTTATGCTATTTATACCTACTAACATTGTGCTCATTACGTACCTATAGAATACGAAAGGAATTGGTTGAAAGAGAAATAATAATGGTAAAAGGTAACATTTCAACAACTATGTTAAGTATTGAAGAGAGCCTTGCTCGTCTTTTTGAAACCTTTCAGAACAGTTTCCAGACCGGTTACTACGAGAAGTTTTCTTTGGAGATTTGTGTGCTACGAGCTACGGCGTAACTAGCCTACGGCGTAGACTGCTTGGGTTTATTATTGTGTTACTCGACAATGTTTTAAAATTATTGAAATAAATTTTCGATACATTTTTTTATTTTACTTAAGACGTAGAAATTAGAAACGTGTACGCCATAATCTTAGAGCCTTTTGTATGAAGTGTTTTCGGGGAAGTTCAAAATTGTGATTTTCAGATTAGCATAGAGATGTGTCATCGAAATAATTATTTCCTTTAGTTTTGTGATGTCCTACCATAACTGAATGAAAAAAAGAAATTAAACAACAAGTTCCCAAAGGAACTTTTATGCTACTAGAACGTAAAAAAAATATTCGTGAGAAGCTAAAGGGTTTCAGCTTATTTACTAAAATATGCTTGTGTTTTGGCTTCATTTAATTGAAACAGATTATCGGATTTTAATACTAAAAACTACACGTATAATTTTCAATTAAATGATTACGTTTTCTGTACAAATATTGTTGTATAGTGATAACTAAACGAGGTTAACCACGAAATGATAATAATTAGATGTTGGCGCGAACAGTCGATGCTCCAGAGATATGAGACGAGGCCGTAGTGACAGCACACGCACGTGTGCTCCTAGTCAACAGCTGATATCAAAGACGACTGTGGTCAACCACGAGCACGTACGAACCACGAATACGTACGAACCATGAATACGTACGAACCACGAAAACGTACGAACCACGAATACGTACTAACCACGAATACGTACTAACCACGAATACGTACTAACCACGAATACGTACGAACCACGAATATATACGAATGATGAACACGTACGAATCACGAACCCTTATAAGTTTCACCTTCCAGAGCTCAGACAGAAGCGAGTCGGCTGTTGTCAGAACCGAAATACACGCTTTGAGTCCTCTTGTGTCAAATATCAAAACACGATACAACATAGATAAATAAATATTCTAGGATTAGTCCGCTTTGCTTAGTTCGGGACTAGATGGTGGTGTGTGATCACACACCACCATCTAGTCCCTAACTAAGCAAAGCGTCTTTACTATCGATACTAGATAACACAAATAATGCACACAAATATTTGTCTTTTGCGGGGATCGCACCTGCGACCTCGGAAAACACAATTTACATAGTGTATAGTAAATAGGTATACAATAAGCGAAGCATGTGCCATAAAATATATTAAAAGCAATCTTTTCAAGGCAAACTTAAAGCAACGGATCCAATGAAAAAGGTAGGTTTCTCAAGAAAGTGTTATTTCTCCTCACGTCGTCACAATGCCTTATGTATAATTAGAGCGGGGTTAAGTCCATACAAGAGAGCTACAGGGAGTCGCCATACCGCACATAGTACCTATTAATATATTAAACTGTGCCGCCGTAACATTTCCAGTGTAAGATGATCCTGCGCCGTAGATACACGATAGACGACGTACGTAGCAGTAGTGCTACGAAGCACTACGCCGGACCCTCTTGTACTGGACCTGATACGATCTTTAATCTGTTGTACAAAGTATGTCTACAAATGATGTTTTATATTGATAATAAAACGCTATTACTAATGAAAATAAGTCATAAAAAGTCGTTATACGCATAATAACTTCTGACAAGTTAATGCATCATGTCATGATGAATTACATGTTAGTGGGGGGTCGTCGACGATTTTACAGTCGACGCAACGAGACCGTTTACCGTCGACAATGAACTAAGTAGTTTAAAAACAGGCTAATTTTCGACTAGTATACATCGTCACTTCCCCCTCCCGCGCCTATGCGAGACGGTCGAACTAATCTGTCTGTGCGATTTAATATTGCAAATTAAATAATTATCATAATTTGTGTCGTAAAGTGTGTGGACATTTTCGGTGAATTTTGTTCATCTGATCTGAATTTATAATTTTCGCTTTAAATTTCGATCTTATTAAGGTTTTATTTGTAAATAAGTAGATACAGTGATTATTGTTTTCAAACTAGTAGGTATACAAAAAAAAATTGTGCTTCTTAAATACAGCTGCATCAATCGTTGTAAAACAGGTTTGGCCCGTAAAAGGTACGTAATAATTTCATATTTTGTTATTCTATTAGTGTTTTTATTGGTGTTAATAAAAATTAGTACAACAAATACGTTAATCTCTCAGTGTTGTCCCTTTATAAATTTACCCCTGAATCGGGGAAAAATTTATTTTGATAGGTAATTTTATTTTTATTCCTATTAACTGGTTACATAAACAAAATGTCAAGTAATACCGATGATCCTGGTGGCACGACACCAATTTTTGGCCGTAGTAATTTGACGCCGCGTTCACCGCCGGCAACTAATGCTAAGCGAACATTTGGTGATATATCACCAAGCCATTTATCACCCGATGAAAAGCGATTGCAGCGGTCAGCAAGCACAGAGAATATAGACAATTTACACAACTTAAGTCTTAGCACCTCAGCTGAAATTGTTGATCCAAATATTGATTATATAGAATTTGTTCGCGAATCCTCTGAATGTTTGGCAAAAATTAATGAAATAATAATTGGGCAGACCTCGCGAATTGGCGTTGCAAATAAATCAACGATAATGGGCATGACCCAACGAGTTACCTCATTGATATCTATGCTAGCTATAAAGTCAGCCACGGCGGAAAAACATCTCGCTATCTCGGAAAAAAAGCTCGCGATTGTCGAACGAGATTTATTAGCCTTAAAATTAGATTCAAAAAATAATCCCGTTGCGCCTGTAACTAAGGCTAGCGAGTCGTACGCCGATAAATTGAAACTTCGTTTGCCGAAGCAAATTAAGCCGGTTCAAACTCGCGAGCCAGTACCTTGCATCGTAGCCTATCCAACTGAAGAACGATCCGCGGAATTAACAACATCCGAAGCAACCAAAGAGGCACTTATGAAAGCAATTAAGCCATCCGATGATGGATTTCAAATTGTAGGGGTCAAGAAAACTGCGAAATCCGGTGTAGTAGTACGCGTTTCTAATGACGTTCAAATTAAAAAGCTGCAGTCAATTGAAAGCATAAAAGCGGCTGGACTTAAGCTCGAAAAGCCTAAAGGACGCCGCCCGCGTATTATTATAAAAGACATTCCAGATACAATGGACGACACTAAATTTTTAGCCGCGTTATATAATCAAAATATAAAAGACGAATTAAAAATTACATATTCGGAATATCTAAAAGACATAAAAATCGTACGTCGTCGCCCTACAGCCTACGGCAGGAAGTGGATGGGAGTCGAAATCTCCCCGGAAATACGTAAACACCTTATTTTGACAAAAGATAAGATTTTTATAGATTTTGCCACATGTAGATTCGTGGACGAAATAGAAGTCGTGCGTTGCTTGAAATGTCAGCAGTATGGGCATGTCAGCAAATACTGCTCGGCAAATAACCCCACCTGTGCCCACTGTGCCGAAGCACACGACTCCCGGGAATGTCTGAAGAAGTCTGAAGCAGACTTTAAACCTACATGCGCAGCATGTAGGCGTCAAAAAAAGACTGCTGACCACAAGATCGGGTCAGAGTCTTGCCCCACATACGCAGCACGGTTAGAGTTTAATATTTTAAACACCACCTATGGATAACGTCGTAATTGCACAACTAAATCTACACAACGATAAAATTGCAACATCTGAGTTGGATAAGCTCGTTGCGGACTATAAGCTCGACCTTGTTTTAGTTCAGGAGCAGTATCAAAGATCTCAATTAAACAGTAAATTTATACAACTTAATAACAAGTCGCGCGCGGGTATATATGCGCCAAGGGGCGGATTTACTATAACATCAATCAATCACCTAATGTCCACTCACTGTGCGGTAGCTGAAGTAACATCTCCATATTTAAGAGTATTTGTAGTCAGTTGTTATTTCCAATTTTCTGACCCTGTGGGTTCGCATTTGTATCATCTACGAAGAGTATTGCATGCTCTTACTGGTCATAAGGTTATTATAGGAGCAGACGTAAATGCATCATCACCATTATGGCACGGCAAGTTGAGAGCGACCGATGCCGACAGACGCTCTGCTGTTGAAGAGTTCATTGCTGAAATGCATCTTCATATTCACAATACCCCTGAAGCACCACCTACTTTTAGTAGCCCAATGGGCGAGTCTTTTATTGACGTCACACTTTCTAGTGCAGACGTCCGAATACAAAACTGGCGCGTTCTTCCTGAAGCTTCTTGTAGTGATCACCGCCTGATTGTGTGTGAGTTCTCCCCAGTTGTTGATAACTTACATCCGCAACAGTTAATAGGTTTTCAATATAAAACTAGGAACGCTGACTGGGCAAGCTTTGCTTCACTTTTCGCTTCCCGCGCCAAAGATTTTACTCGTAGTGAACTTACAGTCACGGAAAGTGTTGAAATTATGTCTGACACATTCGTATATTGCGCTGACGTTGCATTAGGTCGAAAACCTATAGTTAATAACAGACGATGCGACTGGTGGAATGATACCCTTGTTAGGTTGCGTAGGCATTTCCGTGCCGCTAGACGTAAAATCTCAAAGTTAAAGAAACGTAACGTCGAAGGCGAAATTTATCAAACCGCTCTAAGTGACTTGCGTATTGCTAGATCTCACTATCGCGCTGCTGTTGAAAAATCGAAAGGTAATTTACTAAAACGTATTGTAGAAAGATTAAATAGTGAGGGCCCGTGGTCTCCCCTATATCACGAATTTAAATCAAATAGGCGGATTGATCAGGCGTACGTATCCAATATAAAATTTAATAATTCACATACCCTTGGTGTAGAAGAGACTGCTGAGACCATTCTGCACGCGTTAATTCCTGATGATTGCGCCGATAGTGACAGTGACTACCATCGTGAGGTTAGGATCGCGGCGGATTTGTGCCCTTCCACTCCAATATCAACTGTACCGTCGATGGATGAGTTTATGTCTATTGTAAAAGCTTTGCCTACAAATAAAGCCTCCGGTGATGATAAGATTACGAATAGAATGATTAAAGAAGCTTGTAAAGTAGCTGCTGAACCTATCCTAACAATACTTACTCGGTGTATTGTAGAAGGTCATTTCCCTGGTATTTTGCGAAGTGGCGTTATAAAAATAATACCAAAAGGCGGTGATAAACCACCGGACGATCCGAAGTCCTACCGTCCTATTACTCTGCTACCGTCGTTGGGTAAGCTGCTTGAGCGCTTGGTTGTGCCACGGTTGCTGCCCGGTGGCCCGCAATTTCATAAAAATCAGTACGGCTTCACCATTGGCAAGTCCACTGTTGATGCTGCGCTCGCAGTGCGCAAAGTTGTTGAGCTCTCGGAGAGCAAGTATGTTGTAGCTATTTTCTTAGATATCTCAGGTGCCTTTGATAATGCTTGGTGGCCAATGTTGTTGCTGAAACTTAAGGTGAGAGGTTGCCCTAGCAATATCTACTCTCTCATTCGATCGTACTTTTTGAATGGTACAACTAAATTAAAACTTGGCCATTATGTTGCTTCAAAGGTGCTCACGCAGGGCTGCCCCCAGGGTTCAGTGTTGGGACCGTATCTCTGGAATATCGGTTTTGATGATTTTTTTAGCCTACCCTTACCGGAAGGGTACTCGTTAACTGGTTACGCTGACGATGGTCTCTTATTAATCAATGCTAATTCAAGATCTAGCATAGAGAAACTAGCCAACACTAGCCTAGGCTTAATTTCAGATTGGGGTTATCGTAATCGTCTCGATTTTGCGCCACATAAAACATATCAACTCTTGCTTAAGGGAAATTTACAGGTTTCACCGCGATTTCATTTTAATGGAGTATCAATTGCTAATAGAAGTTCGGTTTGTTACTTGGGTTTGCTTTTGGATAGAAATTTTAATTATATCGAGCACATGAAGCAAGTAGGTGAAAAAGCGAAAAAGAATTTCTATGCCTTAACACGAATTTCTACCTCTACGTGGGGATTAACTTTCAAAACGTTAAAAATTATTTATACCGCCACATACTTAGGATGTGTTACGTACGGTTCACCTGCGTGGGCAGATAGGGCTACTATAGGTGCAGCACGTCGTAAATTGCTTCAAAGCCAGCGCCTTGCTCTGATATTTTTATGTAAGTCGTATAGAACTGTAAGCACCGAAGCACTACCCGTGCTAGCAGGTGTGTTACCAGTAGACTTAGAAGTACAACGCCGCGCTTCAATGTACTATACATCTAAAAATATGGTCCCTGATTTCTTGAAAACTCGTGATCGTGAAAAAATAGTTAGACTGTTTAAACCTATTAATGAAGTATTTGAAACATTGCTGTCTGAATGGCAGGAAAGGTGGGAAACTTCTACCAAAGGACGCCACTTGTATCTGTTCTTTCAATCGGTAAGAGATAGATTAAAGAAAAAGTGGTTAGAAGTTGACCACCCCGTTTCGCAATTTTTAACTGGACATGGCAATTTTAAGGCAAAACTCTTTTCGTTTAAATTAGTGCCGTCGCCCTTATGCGAGTGTTCTACTGCTAATTCTGAATTCGATCAAACAGCACACCATGTTCTCTGGGAGTGTGATCTTTGGCGGCGGGAGCGGGATGACATGTTGAATTCATTGCAAGTTGCATCCGGGGTAGTATACTATTCAGATTTGGTAGCAACAAGGGAGAATTACCAAGCGTTCAGACGATTTTGCAATTCATATTATTGGAATCGATGTGTTAGGTAACAACTCAATGTTTTAGGTCCCCAATAGTGTTAGAAACTTAAAATCCGTGGTGCACGGCAGTTGAGCTTCACTTGACTAGCCATCTCTTTAGGCTTTTAATGCCTTATTTGCCATATTGCTGTCTCTCACATTGCTAAGAGGGGAAGTCAAATTCCAAAAGCTTCCTACTCCTACTAATTTCTTCTGATTAAATTCGTTGTGAGTTCCAAGGCAGCCGTAGTTTTACCCCCGGGACTGCAATGGACTTCATTGTTCATTGCCTTTTTTGGCGGTCGCCGCTGTTAATCCTGGCTACACAGGAGACACAGTGGTGGGAATGTGTGGTGGGCCCCCGTCCCAAATTTAGTATACATCGTCGTGTATACATCGTCGTCGATAAGATTTTCTCTTCACATAAGCGATTGGTAAACGTAAACGAACGAAAATCTCATTTGTCAAGTCACTAGACGAGACGAGACGATCGCGACGCGACGAGCGGACTCATCAACCAGTCGAGAAATAAACTAGTTTATCTGTGAACTGTAAACTAGTTTAATCGTTCACGCACAAAAAACAGTTTAACAAAACGGTTCGTTCATTCAACGCCCATCTCTATTACATGTTAGGTATATATATATATAATTCAAAGTCCTGACTGACTGACTGATATATCAACGCACAGCCCAAACCGCTGGGTCTAGAGATTCCAAATTTGGCATGTAGGTTCCTTCTGATATCTAGGGGTTCACTAAGAAAGGATTTTTCAAAATTCATCCCTTATGGAGGTGAAACGGGCTCCAAAGTTTGTATGGGGAAACAAGGTCAGTTGGACTATTTTATCCGAACCATTTTCAGACTTTTTTTTAGGTATCTACCATATAGGTAGCAGTAGCTAACAAATATAAAATTCAAAGTCCTGACTGACTGACTGATATATCAACGCACAGCCCAAACCGCTGGGTCTAGAGATTCCAAATTTGGCAGGTTCCTTCTGATATCTAGGGGTGTATTAAGAAAGGATTTTTCAAATTTCATCCCCTAAGGAGGTGAAACGGTGGTCCAAAGTTTGTATGGCGAAACGAGATTAGTTGGACTCGTCCCCTATTTGGGTGCGATGGGGTTGAAATGTTTATAATGTGTCGCTTTTACGGGTTTTTCGGAACGCCAATCCATACTAAAATGTTATAAATGCGACAGAGTGTATGTCTGTTACCTCCTCACGCTTAAATCGCTGGACCGATTTAAATGAAATTTGGTTTAGAGATACCTTGAGTACTGGGAAAGGACATAAGATAGTTTTTGTCCCAGAAATTACCTGTTATTGTTATTTATTGTACCTGTAGGGCAGTTCTATGTTCGGCTGTATGTATTTTTTTAATTGTACAGCAATTTTAATAATACATATTTGTTTGAGAGAGTACGCTCTTTAGGTGGTCTCATATTAATCAAATCAGGATCTGATGATGAGCTCCCTGGGAAATCGAGAGAAAGGGTTGAAATTAATATGCATGGACATGGATGCAGTAATTGATGAGTTTTCTGATGTTATTAAGTTACATAATTTGCATTTGGAAACCATCATGTGGCACTGCTGAGCTGATGAGGAACGGTTAAGAGTTAGGCTAATAGTGTTGAGTTTTCTTAATTAAGTTATTCATGTTTTTTCGTCTAGAAGGCACCATGTCACTACTACTTACCCATTAGTATAATAAGTAAATAAAAAAAAATATTCGCTAAAAAGTGTTACAACCTCGAGTTTCCACCCATGAATGGATGGATTATATGAAAATCGAGACTGCAAAGGGGTAGTATTAAAACGTGGGATTTGGTTAAAAATCCTATATGCGCAGGTTAGCTCTTTTTATTCGAAACTCGTAAGCGGGTAATTACAGATAACCTTAAATTTATCACTTTTAGAATTTGACATCTACCCGACACCCTGTACACAAATGGGTACAAACCCCAATTATGAAAGGGGAGGCGTCCAGGGATCGTCAGCGGTCGGGCGTTGTCCAAAAAAAATTTTGAGCCGTAAAAAAAATCGGAATTTGGGTAAAAATTACCCGAAGCCAAAAAAATTTCAACACGTAACCGGATGGTTCCGAATCATGGACTCAAAAACACCTTCATAAAGGATACACATTCATAACGGTAACATATTCAATCTGTTACAGAATTATTCCTGTAATACTTATTGGCGTGTTTTAAACCTGTTTCGCTAGTAACACTTATAAAGTGTAACAGATATAACGTTTCTGTTACCAATCTGTTAGAAAACTGTTTCTACATTTTTCTAGACGTGTGTACCTACGCACCATACTGGTACGCGCCGCGTGAGCTGTTGCAATCGGTATAGTTATGCAAATGTAAGCCTTATTGGCTGTAACAGTTATTAACACTTATAAACCGGTATTTCGGAAAACAGATTCAAAGTGTAACACTTTCTTTCTGTTTCACTTTAAAAACAGAAATGAAAAACACTGTTCATAACACTCCATTCGGTTACCGTTAAAGTCCCTGGTTCCGATGCTAACGTCCGACCACTGTCGAGTACTCAGGAGCGGCTTCCCTCAAAAAAAATTAAGTACCTACACAAATATTTCCGGGGGTCAGTAGTAACCCTTGTTCAAAAAAAAAATACAAAAATCGCTTAGCGATGTTACACCAACTACATAAAATAGTAAGCCAGCTATCGCTTAATACGCTAGTTAGCGTCTGAAAAAATGTGGACTTACAAACACCTTCTCTTCTAATCACTATATATGTATATCCTGAATGGAAGTCGCAGGTGACTTTACCGCATAACAAAAAAAAAATATCAGGTTATGGTTCAAATAAAAATTAAAACTTTTAAAATTCCATAAAATGAGCTCTAAATCTCTGGGGTACATGGGTGTCTGATATAAACGGGTAATTCCGGGGTAAAAGTTATAAAAGTTAAAGAACGGCTTAACCCCTAAACCGAGGGGTTAGGTAATACAAATTTCCCTTAAAAAAAATGTCCGCTCGAAGAGAATCGTGGGAATTTGTTTGAATTCGTGTGGCATCGATAACTGCGAGTACATTCGACCTTATTGGTCACATATAATAAAAAAAACTTCAGGGGGGGGGGGGGGGGTCGCTTCTCAGCGTGCAGTTAAAACTAATTGAAGGGTAAGGGTACTTCCCTGAACACGGGTAATGACCCGATGTATGTCCTCGAAGCCTGCCACTTCAAAACGATGAAAATCGCTCTGTAACTGCTTTATTACTAGTCCATGAATAATACAGTACTGGTCCGTTCATACTCCAGCACTAATCCGGGATGCCGCCTCCAACTCTCAACTGCGGGTTGGTGGAGTGGCGCCCCCGGGTGGGCGCCACTCCACCAATACATAATGAACAAAAACTATTATCTACTATATAAAAATAAGTCGGGTTTTCCTTCCTGACGCTATAACTCCAGAACGCACGAACCGATTTCCACGGTTTTGCATTCGTTGGAAAGGTTCGGGCTCCGTGAGGTTTATAGCAAAGAAAATTCTGAAAAAATTGAAAAGAAAAGCGGGAAAATCTTGTAGCCATCTGGTGGCGAAACGGAGTTCGCCGGGTTTGCTAGTTCAAATATAACTTTTATTTTCTATGTAATAAAGAAAACTTTAAATTTCCCATTTTGTACGTGGCTAAAACGCTATCCGCGAAATTCAAAAAAAAAAAAAACCTTATTCTTTTATCTCTGGCCGATCGCTATTGTTAGATGCGCGCGTATTTGAAAACCTGATTATTATTATTATTAATAAAACGAGTTGCGAAAAATTTTTCACAACTCGTTTTATAGTTTTTTTGTATTATTTTCTTCACAAGTGTGTAGAAAAACGTCGTATGATACACGTGTATAATGATAATTACCGTCCTCGTCTCTCTCAGGACCCTCACCTACGACTCGGGTCTCAATGACGCCTCAGCGGTAATCACCAACATTACACACTTGTACCATAATGTACTATTATATTTCATAATGCGTGACTATATAAGGAAGGAATAAAACAAGAAAAAGATACTGCTATAGGAACATAGCGTTGTCTCTTTTTCACGTCTTAAGGGAATAAACAATTCAGGTGTGTGTGTTATGGTTTCAAATTAAAGTTAACATGATGTGTTAATGCTAATTACTGGTCTGGGGGACGTACCCATACTGTATGACACAGTTTCGTTAATTCATTGCCCCCCTCTCACTCCTTGGTGACGGCCCGGCCCGTAGTATATGCCAAGATCCACCCCCTCCCCCCACTGGTTTTCACTTATTAATCTAAACATAAATAAATAAATATTTCTGAACAATTTACACAGTGCCATCTAGTCCCAAATTAAGCGAAAAGCTCGTGTTATGGGTACTAGACAACTGATAAATGTACTTATTTTTTTTTTTTGTAAATACATACTTATAATACATAGAAAACACCTAGACTAAGACAAACAGACATGTTCATGCACACAAATGTTTGTCTTGTGCGGGAATGGAACCCGCAAACCTCGGAGGCAAAGTGGCCATTGCTAACCATTCGACCACCGAGCTCGTCATACATGAGAGAAGAAACTGACTGACTGACTTATAAATCAACGCACAGCCCAAACCGCTGGGTCTTGAGATTCCAAGTTTGGCAAGTAGGTTCCTTATGACGTCTAGGGGTGCACTAAGAAAGGATTTTTCAATATTCATCCCCTAAAAGGGTGAAACGGAGGTCCAAAGTTTGTATTTGGGGAAACAAGATAAGTTGCCCTATTTTATCCCGTTTCGTTGACAGTCGTTAAGCCAAGTTCTTATTGGTCTTGAAAACTTAGTTGGCCTCCGCCAACCCGTAGTCGAGCACCGTGGTGGAGTAACACATTCGATTGAGAGGAGATCTGTATCCCAGTAGTGGGATGAATAAGGGTTGTCAACGACGACGATAAATGCATGTTAATAGTATATCATCATCATCATCAGGTCCATTTTAGTCTCCACTACAGGAGCACGACCCTCTCTCGTCCGTCCCAGACGGAAGGAGGATTTGGCCTACACTCCCCACGCTGGCCAAACGGGTTGGGGAGGCCTGATCGATTTTTGATAATGTATTTCCCTTAGTCGCCTTATACGACATCCACGGGAAGAGACGGAGTGATTCGATTCTAGTCTGTCGGAAACCACACGGCTTTTGTTAATAGTATACATATGCCTTTATATATTTACAATATATTCAAGATTTGCTCGTTTAATAGAATATGATTTAATTATTATGTTTCTCCGTGAGTGAAGGGCGTCGTAATATTTCAATTTCCAAACTTCATGTTATTTACGGTTCACATGTATGTGCGGTAATCAAGTAATTACTAACGAGACGCCCCGCGCCGATATTAATTATATTTAAACCTACACGAGTTATTAATTACATTTGCCGACGCGTATTGTCCAAAACTTTCTGATATGCATTGTGCGAGAAATGAGAGAAACATGTAACTTAAATATAATGGTACTTTTCCATGTATGTAGGTACTATTTAAATTATTTTTGTTGCAGTTGATTCAATATATTGTGATCATGGCTAGGTACGTTTTCGATTGTCTCTAACCTTCCCTTCTACTTAAAAAGACTAGAACAATAATGTCTTCTTTCGTTTTGGTAGCAAAATGAACTCTTTTTTTTATATGACCTCTCATTCGTTGACAGTCGTTAAGCCAAGTCCTTATTGGCCTCGGGCAAACGCGCATGTGTGTCGCCTGATGGAAAGCAATCACCACCGCCCATGGTGATCAGCAACACCAAGGGATCGCGGATCCGTTACCAACATATACTCCTTCCTTTCTTTCTTTCATTTCATTTCAATTAAGACTAAAGTCTTTTTTCAGTAGAATTTCCTATCTACATTTTTTCAAATGGAGGTGAAGCCAGACCTCCAGGTGGTATCGCTCTGGGACGCATTGTATAGGTATAATAATAATAATAATAATTTATTTATTTCAGACAATTATTACAGTCCATATTTGTTAGTACAAAATACTTATCCTATGTTAGTAAAACAGACCACACACTTAAACATCTAAAACCTGTTGTGACACACTGGTCCGTGCAATTCAAGCCAGTGGGCCACAAAGGGACCGTCCATACGGTCAGCGACGACACGCAGGAGGCTGCTGCCACTGGCCCGCGTCCGCAGCGCCATCGAGGCCGCCCTCTTGCGCAAAATGGCATGGAAACCATCAATACGCGCCTCTGCAAACATCCCAGACGCGCTGCAGAAGCGAGGCAGCCGCAGCAGCGCCCTTAATATAAGTATAAGTATAGCTCAGAATATTTATCTAGACTTACATGCAATGTACCGACGTACAATAACATTGAACCAATCGAATTGTGCTTTTTGTATTGTAAAATATGCCGTAGTGGAGTTTTTTTAGCAACTATAAAAACACGATTATAATCAATCCCTGTACCTATGACGAAAAAACAGAATATGAAACAAAAAAAAAACCATAGTTCCATGTTTTCTAGGGAGGAAAGTAGGAAGCTTAGGGTGAAATTCTCGAACATACGTTTCCCTGAATTCACTACAGGGTCCTTTGAACAAATCGGAATAACGCACAAGCCATGACTTTTTGTCTAGACATTTTTATGACTGCTGTGATTAGGCATATGTTTTTAAGTTATCTTTTTGACCTTCTTGCTTGCAGGGGCGGACTAAGGAACATGCAACCTAGGCAAGTGCCTAGGGCCCGTAATTTTTGGGGCCCGAAAATTAGGTTTTTAATAACGCAAAGTATGTGTTATGACAGAATAAAGCTTTTAAAATAGGTCCGAAATTACAGTGCTGCCTAGGGCCCGCTTTTAGCTTAGTCCGCCTCTGCTTGCTTGGCAGTATTTTTAAACAATTTTGAAGGTGGATTTCACCTTTAAAATGCTTTTGAGAACAGCGCAGTTTATCCGTAAGTTGAAAGTTAGCCGTCGCTTCATAGTCGTTAGGAGACAATAGTTGAAGTCGCTCATTTGAGATACATAGTAAAGCAAACTAAAGTTTGCACAGCGCATCCAACTCGTGACATAGTTAAGACAGTTTATATACTTTTAAGTCACTATTTTGATACGGGTACTTACTTAGTAATAAACCAAGTACGTACTTAGTAACTAACCAAGCATTTAAATTTATAAAACTAAGTAACTGTTATTTTTGGAAAAGGTGCGACGTACGGAACCATACTTAAGGTAATATTAAAATAAAAGTGTTATTGTGCCTATATAGTACTGGTACTCATTGGGCACTTGTATTAACTATTATTACTTATTATTATATATATTATGAGTTTGCAGCAGGTCTCACAAATAGGACACCCTGATGACACTATGTATGTCTAAATCAGAAAGTCCCACTGACAACAAAACAGGAGTAGAACCGTGTCAAAGTGCACACTGTTTCTTCTATTAAACTTGATACTGTTGATTGTTGGCACGTGGTGGAACATTATTATCATAATGTTATAATAAGCACTTGTACTGTTCCACGTAGTTATATGTACATAATATGTATATAAATATAAATAATAATTACGTGGAACAGTACAAGTGCTTTATTATAATATTATGGTTATATATATAAAGAATTGATCTTTATTTTGCTGCTCGGGTTTATCCACACCCATAACAAAATACAAAATAAATAATTTTATTCTAACGTACACTGCTGGTCTGCGAAATTTTAATTATGTTCGGAATGTTTCTGTTAGTACGTAGAATATAGATGTGAAATAAGAATTTGTTTTTGGAAAATCCCGCGGGATATCGGGATACACTCGCACAGAGTCACGGGCTTCTAATTTTATTCGAACTCCCGAGATCAACATACCTCGAGTCCCGGAACTCTGGTAATGTCGAAACCCTAGTAACATCTGGGAGTAGAGATATTATTTATTTGATTACGAAAACAATGATGCTCATTAGGATTGACTATCTCTTAAAAGTATCAATATGCTGTAGGTATGTCTCAGCTTTATGCAAACTGCTGATTTATGTTAAATTTTAAATCATTTGTGATTTAAAATTTAAAAGTATCTTGAATTTTTCCTAATATTTGCTCTACGAAGATTTTTGAAGGTTATTTATAAATATTAACAAGAATTATACAGCCGTACGTCCATCAGTATGAATTTGTAAAAAAATAATATTTTCGTGAGTCTTCGCGTAATGAATATTTAATTAACCTTGTACAATTTGTAGTATACTTATTAGAAAAAATAATCTGGAAAAATCTTTAATGTATAATTTTGTTTAATTAATAACTTTGTTTCAACTTGAATAACACAGTTTAATTAAAAATCTGTTGGGTGTCAAAAACGTACACTCACACGTAAATGTTCAATTTATGTTGATAAAGTAAATGAAGCCGAAGGGATCACATATCACACGAAAGTACACAATATTAAAGCGCCGAGATGATTAGGATAGCGATAGCCATAGACAGGCGACGGGAACCGTATTCTGACGTAACATCATTGTAGGTAGGAGTAAGATTTATATATAAATGAATGTCTACTTCCCTATGTCATCGCATCACGCGCGAACGGCTGGTCATAAGTGCAATCACTTTTTTCTTGCTGTTGATTAATGTATCTTGTTGAATAATTTACTCAAGGAATACTTAATAATTTAACCAAAAAAAAAAACCCCGACTCCAAACATTTCTACATTTATGTATGTAGATACAGGCTGATGATGATGATGATGATGATGATGAAAAAAATATGGGACCTCTCTACTCTTTCAAATAAAAAAAGTTTTTTTCAAATCGGTTTATAAATGACGTACCTAGTAATTATGTAACAAACATTAAAAAAATACAGCCAAATTGAGAAACTTCTCGTTTTTTGGAGTCGGTTAATAAAATATGAACGAGAAAATAAAATATTGAATTAAAATGAAAGATTTTACTGTGTTAGTTAAAAATTTACTGTGTTAGTGAATCTCTAGCATAGTAGAATAAATTATCGAAATTTAAATTTGTCAAGTGCACATTCATTCTTGGTTAAGAATAATTAGTTGATGCGACTGCATTTGTGATCCTGCTCTACCCGCGGCTTCGCCCTGCGTGAACATAGTACCTGGTTAAAGAGAATCCTATGTTTATCCGAAACATATTCCATACGTATGTAATATTTAATCCAAATCCAGACCTTACCGTCTAAGCCGAATCCAATTCAGATCAATACCGCCGACGCTGAAGCCGACTACCATCGGAATTTATTAATTCAAAAATAAAACTACTGCTTAAATGGTTGGTAATTATATTTAGCTCAGCTGGAAGAAACCCTAGAGCTCTACCGAGTAAGCTAAAGATGTTTGTCAATATATTCAACCGAAGACTAATTTTTGGAGTCAAAAAAACCGATGGTAATCGGCTTCAGCTTCGGCGGTAGGGCTCCGGATTGGATTTATGACGAAAATCTAATTTGAACGTAGATTAGTAACTAATCGTGTTTAGCTTAGCCGGTAGGTACATACACTAGAGCTGGAAATTTTATACTACGTCGGGTGACAAACAAGCATACAGCTCGCCTGCTGTGAAGTGGTTACCGTAGCCATATAAACGCTCGCAACATTGTATAACAATTGCACGCTGCCATTCCCACTTAAAATGAAGTAACTACTTCTATCTTGGAGACACTCACTCGTAGGAACGCAAGAATTCTTAAGGGAATTGTTATTTGCCTGCAATATTCTGTACGCTTCGTAGCCCCATACAATTCTAGGACTTTCCTCTCCCATCTACCATCATTGACTCGGCAGATTGAAAGCTGTGGACAACTTTGGTTCTCCGTCGAATTTCTTCGTTCTCTCCATCGCTCGCTGTGCGACTTTCATATTATTAACCAGTCCATGGTGGGGAGGGTGCACTGGTTGAAGACTTTGGTTTTTAAAATTTGCGGTATTTGCGCTGTGAGGATGTGCCGAATTTTTCCGAAAACGCATTTACTTCATCATCATCATCAGGTCATTTTAGTCTCCACTACAAGAGCACGACCCTCTCTCGTCCGTCCCAGACAGAAGGAGGATTTGGTCTACACTCCCCACGCTGCGCTGGCCAGACGGGTTGGGAAGGCCTGATCGATGCTTTATAATGTATTTCTCTTAGTCGCCTTGTACGACATCCACCGGAAGAGACGGAGTGATTCTATTCTAGTCTGCCGGAAACCACGCTGCATTTACTTACTTCATTTCAATTATTATATAGATATTTACACTCCTTTAATTAACCAGTTAAGTTACAATTATTTATACCTAAAAGCCTATAATTATTTAATCTTCTTACACAGCTTGAAATATTTTATTGGGTTCCGCTCCATCTTACGATACTGGCACAATATTAATAAAGTCAATTTTGAATATTTATGTAGCGGTCAGTACAATTTATTTTTACGACCTCTGTAACATTTTTATTCATGTTAATAAAGACCCTTCCTTTATCAGCTATCCAGCTTGAAATTACCTCAATTATGCGATAAATTATGAGTTTGATTTTGAATTTTATCTTACGTCACACTATTATCACACAATACATACAAAATTAATAATAAATAAATATCGCTGGATTTTTTTTGACCAGTAAAATTTTTATTCAAATAAACAATACATACAATTCAAGTATAAAACTAAAGTACCTAAAATTAAATAATATTAAAATAAAACTAACCTAAAACTAAAATAAATGTAAAAAGTTTGGCCCATGTGGCATCGTTCCCAAGATGCTAGCAGCATTACCTCGCTGGATGGCTAAACTTAAGCTGGAAAAATTACTTGTATTTACAAGTAATTACTTGTATTTACAAGTAATTTTTACATACATAGAAAGCACCCAGACCAACACAAACATACTTGTTCATGCACATAATTAAATATAAATATTTCTGGACAAATTACACAGCGCCATCTAGTCCCAAATTAAGCGCAAAGCTTGTGTTATGTACTTAAATACATTTTTTTTTGTAAATACATACTTATAATACATAGAAAACACCCAGACCAAGACAAACAGTCATGTTCATGCACACAAATGTTTGTCTTGTGCGGGAATCGAACCCGCGTCCTCGGAGTCAAAGTGGCCATTGCTAACCATTCGACCACCGAGCTCTACGATGTTTGTCTTGTGCGGGAATCGAACCCCCCGCGACCTCGGAGTCAAAGTGGCCATTGCTAGCCATTCGACCACCGAGTTCGCCAAAAATTACTACATAAACAGTAGGTACCTTGCGCTTTGACCTAAGAATACTTTAAATATTGTAATAAAAAATATCTTTAAACGTTTATTTTGAACTAGCGACCCGCCCCGGCTTCGCACGGGTGCAATGCTGATACTAAATGTACTACAGAAGGTCTTTGCGCTTTGTCCTATCCAGTCCTTCCCCAGTTATAGGCACACGCCGCCGGTACCGCCACAGCCGTTATGTCCCTGCATTTTAAATGTGTAATATCTTCTAAACTATTCATTTAAATTACATGCTGTGAAGGGCCATATTGATCTATATTAAATGCGCAATGTATTTAAGGTACTTAATTGGATAAGGATTAATTCTGTATTGCTTAAAATCGCTTCGTAAATAAGGCATTATTTCTTGTAAAAAGCAAAGGATAAAATAACGGTTATTGTGTGTTACCACTAAGACATAGACATATACCATCGCGAACTTTTTTGTAGACCATTTTAAGGTGAACAATACTGTACTACATTATTTTGATCTATCTCGTTGGGTTCAGCCAGCGTTTGCAATGAAAGAGCAAAAAAATGTGTTTATTTACGACATCACATTAGAAACCTCTAAATTATCACTGTTTTTCTACTATGTTATGCATATATTATACATATAAACTTTCCAGTTGAATCACTCTATCTATTAAAAAAAACCGCATCATAATCCGTTGCGTAGTTTCAAAGATTTAAGCATACAAAGGGACATAGGGACAGAGAAAGCGACTTTGTTTTATACTATGTAGTGATTATTGTCATTATGCGACTGGATAAAATATGTGGAATAAGTAATAACATTCAATTTGCAAAAATTTCAAAAACGTCGAACTTTCGAATCAAACGTCGATCCACGATTTCGACGATAATTTATGTAAAATTGAAATATTTTAAAAATTAAAAAAAAATCATATCTTTACATGTATCTATTAATTTAGATAAAAAAAAGTGTCAATACAAAAGTTGTTCTTTTTAACCGACTCCAAAAAGGAGGAGGTTCTCAATGGGCTATTTAACAATGTTCAAAAATTGTATAAATTATTTACCAATATCGGAAAATACACAAAACTATAAAGATTTGCAAAGTTTCATTCTAATGTCTTCAGTCAGACTTTTTTTAGGGTCGATCAAAGTTTGGCGGGAAAGTCCGTTATAAAAGTATGAAATTATTAAAAAATAATATTTCCATTGGAGAAGCAATAAAAAAATGCTATAACTTTTATTATGATACTAATTACATAAACATAATATAAATATTAAAACATAGCTCGTACAAATTTCTGATTTGATGCATACAAACTACAAACGTGTGACGTCCTAATTCGGTAGTCTTTTCTATGGAGCGTTTTCGGGACGGTCTAAAAATTGAGATTTTCAAATTAACATATCTCGAGAGATTTTTGTGCTATCGAAGTAAGTAATTCTTTCACCTGTGGTTATATTTTGAAGACGTCCCTACATATCAAACACACTGTATTTTTTTAAATGTTTGTTACTGAATTACTCCGTGATTTATAAACCGATTTGAAAAAAACTTTTCTTATTTGAAAAAGTATACTTCCAGATTGTTTTTCGTCCCATATTTTTTCATCATCATCATCATCATCAGCCTGTATCTACATCCATAAATGTAGAATAATATTTGGAGTAGGTTTTTTTTTTTGTTAAAATTATGATACACATCCTTCTTGGTTCTTCCACTATTTGCTTTCCATTCCGTCCGCGTCCAAAGAAAGGACATACTAATCGGCATAGCTAAAGCGTTCTTCTGGGCTCAGTTCTTGCAATGACAGTTTCATCAAAGAAGGAGACGGTCTTTGGTTCTATATCAAATAAGAAACAAAATGTATACTTTTTTCTATAGGACTTGTAGTTTTGCCGGAAATCGAGATAAACCGTTTTTTACCCTTACAAACTCACCCCTAACCACTTCCCGACCTCAGATCTCCCGTAAATTATTTTCCTATCATTTTTGTTGTATTCTCTTCCCTTTCCAATAAGTTTCATCCTACTATTTTTTTTTTTGGTTTCAAGAATTATCGACCTAGGTTCTTTATTACAACTTGTAATTTTTAGTGACAGCATTATGTAACATACATTAGGGAGGCTAGAGTTACATTACAGTAAATCGTCGCTGCCACAATTTATAACACTGATGATGTTCTAAACCGGGCTGTCATAGCAGACGAAGGTACAGCCGACAGATCCATATGGTTACAGTTGAAGGACGTCTTCAAATAATATTTCACTGAAATGTAGTTCGTAACATTACACCAAAGCCTTGATAAATATTTAGATTTAAAGTAATTTAAACATAGCAAGATAATTCGTTCAATTCCAGGACACTTTCAAAGCCCAGATCAAAGCCTTGGATCCAGCCTTCGTTTCAGGGGGAGGAGGGTCATGGGTCATGATTCCATGGATCCGCCATCTATCCATCGCCACCCATCATTACGCTTAGGGACAAAGCCAGCCTCGCCTACACGTGGTGCACCCTGCTAATGAACTAAAGAGGCTCCGACTAAAACAGAAGAAGGACATGTTGCGCCCGATTGGGGAAATACCTTACCGAAGAGTGTATTCAAATAACAATAGCCTTAAGCGAGGAGTGCTGGGTTCTTGTGAGAGAATGAGGTCACCAGACGTAAGGAGATGCTGCGTTAGCAGCGGGGGTGCCAGTATGCGAGCAATATTCGTTTATTGCTAGCGTAAAGATAATGGTAACCATTTTCCATCAAGGGACCGCATGCTTGTTTGACACCCGAATTCGTATAAAAATAAACGAATATAATGTTACGAGTGACTCCATATACATTCAATCAAACCAAGATGAGAAAAAAAGCATGGTACATCTCCTGACGATTGATGGTACTCCCGTCTTGTTTCACATTTAAATCATTGACTACGAAGTTTCGACCCACTGGACACGCCCGGACTCAAAACAAATATTTGGAGGCCGCGGCATAAAGTAGAGCAAACAATGGCGAGCGCAAGATATATATTTTATATGGTAATTGACATACTTCTTTTGGGAAAGTAGTCGGATATTTTTACAAGTAAGTAATAAAGAAGTCGCTTCTTTAACGCTCTTGTAACCGCGAAAATGGAGCGACTTTGAATAAAAACTAATCTTAGCATTTAGGATGACTACCAAATTCCTATGTACAATTTGATACCATGACAACAAAGTGTTACGTCATTATACCAGCACTCAAAATATTTCGAATAGTGCTAAAAAGAGGTGTTTTTACGTAAAAATACTTTTTACTGTATATTATTAGTCACAAACTGAATAAAAGAATTTTTGATGTTCATTTTAAATGACAAGATATGATTTTCTATTTAAAGTGGTACCAATTTTGTGGCTACAACCGCCTTAAAGTTCTTTGTTATGAACTACTAGTTATTGCCTCACGTTGGTTGTTTCCATCCTCTCTACATAATAGGTAGGGGAAAAAGTCTTTTCGCATTATAGTATGTATGAACTTGTAATAAAATCTCTTTGGTTATACCATTTGTGTCTGGCAGGTTTTGATATCTTTAAAAAGTTTATATTTTAAAAAAGATAATTCCAAATTCAAATTAGGTAAATGTGTGATTTTCATTTGTTTTTTTTACTGTCAAGATGAGTGAATCTAATGAAGAAATTCGATTCATTTTAAAATTTTACTACAAAAAAGGTAAAAATGCAGCGCAAGCTGCGAATAAAATTTGTGACGTTTATGGACCTAGTGCAGTGTCTGTGAGAGTAGCACAAATTTGGTTTAAGCGTTTTCAATCAGGAAATTTTGATGTGAAAGATGCACGTCGCTCTGGTCGCCCTGTTACGGATAAAATGGATGCCATTTTTGAAAAAGTGGAGCAAGAGCGGCATATCAGTAGTTACGACGTAGCTGAAGAATTAGGAATTGACCACAAAACAGTTTTGGCGCAATTGAAAAAAGCTGGGTACACTAAAAAGCTCGATATTTGGGTGCCTCACGATCTCACTGAAAGAAACCTAATGAACCGTGTACTCACTTGCGATTCTTTACTACGACGTAATGAAAGCGAACAGTTTTTGAAGAAGCTTATAACTAGTGATGAAAAGTGGATCACGTACGACAAGAACGTGCGAAAAAGGTCGTGGTCAAAGGCCGGTCAGGCTTCACAGACTCTGGCAAAACCCGGGTTAACCCGCAACAAGGTGATGCTGTGTGTATGGTGGGATTGGAAGGGTATTATTCATTATGAGCTGTTACCGCCAGGCAGGACTATCTATTCTGAACTCTACTGTGAACAACTGATGAGATTAAAGCAAAAAGTTGAGAGAAAGCGGCCGGAATTAATTAACAGAAGGGGTGTGATTTTTCATCATGATAACGCTAGACCTCACACATCTTTAGCCACTCAGCAAAAATTAAGAGAGTTTGACTGGGAGGTGTTAATGCATCCGCCGTATAGTCCTGACCTTGCACCTTCTGATTTCCACCTGTTTCGGTCTTTTCAGAATTCTTTAGGCAATGTCAGGTTACCATCACGAGAAGACTGCCAAAACCACTTGTCGTGGTTTTTTGAACAGAAGTCCTAAAATTTCTATAGTAATGGGATCATGTCTCTACCTACAAGATGGCCAAAAGTTATCGAACAAAATGGCACCTACATACTTTAGTTAAATGTAAATAAACTTTATTAAAAAATGTTTTGAATTTTCATATAAAATACGAAAAGACTTTTTCCCCAACCTAATATGTCAAAAAGTCAATGTTTAAATGAATTTTACTATTGTTGCTCTTGGTATACAAGTTTCTATATATCTGGTAATTGCTTTGCATCAGACGGCCCATATGCTCGTTTGCGTCCAACATGATATAAAAATCAAACGCAACTACTTCAATAAATTGTATATTTTGTACAAGTACGATTCGCCCCAGGGAGCCTTCCAAATAGACGTCTCTATCATATCTTAAAGGGTTTTGAACCCGTCCGGACCCTATGTAATACAAGACAGACATATGAAAATTCACTATAAATTGAGAAATATTTACTTCAAACTAAATACGAGTGTATTTAGTTTGAAGTAAATATTTCTCAACGTAATAAACGTATATTAAATAATTTTCAAATCCAACTCAATGTTGAGATCCATTATATCAACTTTTACCGTAGCTAGGCTAGACGACAATGATTATCAATTATAAAAAATATTTATCAGTATCGTAATAGGTATATACAAAACTAGAACGATCTGCGATCTTGAAATTTAAATAAGTTATGTCCAACTTGTTTCATGGTCGATCAAAGCTTGGTGGGAAAGTCCAATTTAAAAGAATGAAATTGTATAAAAAAAATGTATTTTTTTTTATACAATTTCATTCTTTTAAATTGGACTTTCCCTTTGGACTTGACCTTTGGAAAAACAATCAAAAATACTATAACTTTTGTTACGGCACTTGCTACATAAATGCAGTATTTAACATAACTGTCGTACAAATTTCTGTTTTAACGTATAGAAAATACCTAAGTGTGACGTCATAATTCAGTAGCCTTTTGTATGGAGCGTTTTCGGGAAAGTCAAAAATTGTGATTTTCAAGTTATCATATCTTGAGAAGTTTTTATGCTATCGAAGTAATTCTTTCACTTATAGTTATATTATAATGACGTCCTTACATAACACATCGAAAGAAAAAATCGTCGTCTAGCCTAAAGTTTTTTGTTAGCATTCGTTTATGTCAATGTAAACAAACCGACCAAATAGAGAAGAACTCTCATGTCGTGAATTTATAAGACGCGTGTTACATATCAAAATTATGTGGCTTACTTGCTTACATTTTGTGAGTGAGTGCATCTGGTAAATTCACAATATGAATCTTTTTCTCAATTTGGTCGACTTGTAAACGTAACACGTTCGAATGTGAGCAAAAACTTATTTGTGAATTGTAAGTACTTAAAGTAAATTTCTTTAAAACTGCCCCTCAATAAGTAAGCGTTAACGAACCCAGTATTCATGTTTTAAATAAGTACTTAGCTATAGCGCGTAGATATAATTATAAAATATTTTTGTCAATTTCGTCAATGTTCGATTATATTTGAGCTTATTTGAGATATTATTTTTTATTTTTAACCGACGAAAAAACGGAGGAGGTTCTCAATTCGACGCGTATATATTTTTTTTTATGTATGATATGATCATGCACAAATTTTTATAGAGTAGACCGATTTTGGCGCTGACTCAAAATTACTTAGGTGTACTTAAATTAGTTTAAGAACTTAGTTATTAAGGTCAATAAAAACGAAGTTTATTATTTTTTGCTTTTCATTTTTTTCGGCGGTTTAATTTTTTTGATAAAAAGTTTTTATTTTTATTTTTCACGTTATAATTTTTGAAAGGAAAAAAGGCAATACAATTTAGGGTTTTACCTGATGGGAAGCAATCACCACCGCCCATGGAAATCAGCAACACTAAGTGGTCGTCATTTACTAACTCGCTTTGTTGACGATCAGATGCTCTCGATGTTTAAATATAGTGTTTAGTAGCATTTAACATTGCGAAAAAAAATCCTAAAATTACTTTGTAGACAATAACATGAACTATAAATTAATTGTTTATGCTGTTGAATATTGGCACTTGGTGGAATATTATTAACATTTTATTTATAATTAAATTTATTTATACCGACCGGTTTCGCATTAAAACATAATCAAGGTAAACAGATCAATATGTTCTGTTTACCTTCATTGGTCTGTTGAGATATTGAATTCCATTCATATCATCTTGGTAATTGGCAATCTACCACAGTACGCTTTTTAAGTCATTTTCTACCATTTGACGACCTCGGTGGTGATTTGGTTAGCACTGGCCACTTCGACTCCGAGGTCGCGGGAGAGCTCCGCGAGGCGGAGCTCTGTCAACGTAGATGATGAATGATGTGGTGCTAAGTAAGCTTAATTATTAATAATTGACAATATAATACATACAAAAACATTTATTTGGTAATAGACCCTATATCTCCATGATTTTAGGTGATTTATTGTGGAATCGATTTTCTATTGTTTGGTGATTACATTTTGGTGACAAATCTCTTATTTTGCGGGCAAACCCTATTAGTTAAGAAACACAAAACTAATTAAATTGGCGATAGCTTAAATTATACCCAATTATTAATAATTAAGCTTACTTGGCACCACATCATTCATCATATACGTTGACGGAGCTCCGCCTCGCGGAGCTCCTATTCCGATGACAGGACACAAGAAAACCCTAACCTAACCAAAAATCAACTCAAATCTAAACAAAACATGATTTATTACATTCACCAAGTATTGGTAAGACTCGTCAGTGAATATGACGCCAATTTGACTTCGCCCCTATTAGCCATTTTTTCATTAAATTAAGGAGCTGGTCTATTTATTTGGTGACAGATCTATTATTTTGATGATCAAACGAATTAAATGATACTAATAGTTTGTTAAGCTGATGATTTATATTTAGTGACGGTTTTGATTAAAATGATGACTAATATATTTCTTGGGGATAGATAATTATTATTAGGGTACTGCAGATTAGTGACACATCTAAACTTGTGACAGAAAATATTGTTCCCTTTCGTATTTTGTAAAATGCGATAGAGCGCGATTAAAGTATAAACATTACAAAATAAAAAGGGAATACATATCGGGTTTCCCATTCTCCGCGCTCACCTCAGTTAGTCCACCCTTGTCTCGGCGTAGAGGGCCAGGTGGACATTTGATAGTGTGACAACATGATATTTTATTTCAGCCGTCCCCTGCGATACGATCGTTATACAGAGTGGTAAAGTGGAAAATTGAAGGGGACGGTAATGGGAGTAACTCGGTTACGTTGGCCATAAAAACACTGGTGAAAAAGATAAACGAATAAGTGTGAGGAGCTCGATGACGTCGTTGCGCGAGTCGGTCTAACCGAACACGCAAGTTAAGCAACGACGACCGTAGCCTGTCCATGGATGGATTTTATATAAATAAATAAATACATATTTCTGGACAATTTACACAACGCCTTCTAGTCCCAAAATTAAGCGCAAAGCTTGTGTTATGGGTACTAGACAACTGATAAATGTACTTAAATACATTTTTTTTGTAAATACATACTTACCTATAATACATAGAAAACACCCAGACCAAGACAAACAGACATGTTCATGCACACAAATATTTGTCTTGTGCGGGAGTCGAACCCGCGACCTCGGAGTCAAAGTGGCCATTGCTAATTATTCGTCCACCGAGCTCGTCAAAATATATCTAGTTCCTCCGTGATTTGGAGGGCACGATAACCCGTCGGTCCCGATTGTTGTCATGACAGTTGTTAAGCCAAATCAGTGGCTTTTAGGCGGCTTGAAAACACTGGCCTCCGCCAAATCGTAGTGGAGCAGCGTTGTGGAGTATGCTTTAAACCCCTTCAATTGAGGGGAGAAATATCCTGACAAAATAAATACCCTGCAGGAAAGCATTATCTGGATAGTTTTAATGCCAATTTTACTTTTAAGACAACCAATATTGAACCTTACGTGTTTCAGAGGATTCACCACATTCCTTCCATAGTCTCACTTATCTACACTATTATTATAAAGAGGAAAGGTTTGTATTTTTTGTGTGTGTGTATGTTTGTAACGAATTAACTCAAAAACTACTATGCCGATTTCAAAAATTCTATCACCATTGGAAAGCTACATTCACCCTGAGTAACAGGTTATATTTATTGCTAGAAAATTTTTTATGTCCACCCGTGCGAAGCCGGGATGGGCCGCTAGTTAGAGATGAGATAATATAAGAGAATATAATAAGAGATTGTTTTTAATGACAATGAAGTTTAATTACCACGTTATCTAGGGCTTTGATAAGCCAATATACTTTACCATTCAATTAAATTCGCCGTGATTGATGAGTAAAGTTTGTTCGGGCCGCATGCTGTTGGGTGAGTTAGGCCGCCCCTGCCTACGCAATTTAATAATATGGTGAGATTTGAAACACTCATGTTGATGAAATCCGAATGGGAGGCTATTTCAATGATCACACTGTGAGTTATTTACTTCGTGGTCACTAGTTTTATTTAAATTCCATGCCTTTATAAAACCGTCAAGTTCATAAAATTTGGGGTGTAAGTGGTTCATCAAAATCTTTGAACCAAAGCCAACTTCACCTGCACGCGGTGCACCCTGCTGACTGACAAATGAAGCTCTGGCGAAAAGAGAGGTAGCGAGCGTAATTTTAAGCTACCCGATAGGGGAATGTGCCTCCACCTCACAGAATACCGCAGCCAAATAACAATTCCCTTGAGGGTTGTTGTGTTCCTGCGAGTGATTGAGGTCACCAGAAAGGAAGGAGATGCTGTGTTGGCAGCGGGGGTGGCGGCGCGCGAGCGATATTTTATGTCGCGAGCGTTAATATGTCTAAGGTACTTAATCGCTTCACATCAGCGGGCAGTATGCTTGTCTTCCACCCGACGTAGTACAAAAAGAAAAGTAGGTAATATTCATAAAAGTGATTTGATTGGAAATTGAAGTCTAGTGAAAGCATAATCTTATAATAAACTACGTTTTATAAATGCCTGGGGCCATACCGCCAGAGCAAAAACCGATTCCCTTTATAGGTCTTTGTTTTAAGTTAATTACTTGTACAAACATTTTAGCTTTGTCGGTACAGTTTCAGGACTTTCAGGGTTTTTATCAGGTAAGCTAAACACAAGTGCTACTATATTATAAATATTTTGAAATTTGGAGAAATTCACCTGCCCCTTTTTGAGTTTTTTTAAAAGTTTCATTCTAGTGCTCAAATTCGATTTTGATCGGCTTCAGCTAGGGCGGTAGGACCCCTGTCGACTGAAACCGATTACCATTGAATTTTTAAAACTCGATTTTTAAAATACTACTTATATTTTTGTTAATTATGTTTAGCTCAGCTGCTCGAAACCTTACAGCTCTACCGACTAACCTGAAGATGTTTGTCAATAACTTTAAAATTAAGTTAGGACTAATTTTTGGAATCAAAAATCTCGTGGTAATCGGCTTCAGCTTCGCCAGTAAAGCCCCTGCTTAGCGTGCCGAACATGTGATGGAGAATGTCGACGTTTTATATAGCGCTGTCATATAACTGTTTCGCACATTATTATGCCTTCCTTTGAAAGAACTAACACGTGACGCGAACCAAAAACTCATATCAATCTGTCTCATTTCCTTACTAGATGAAGGTATTCCATTTCTTGTGTGAATGCTAATTGTTTGTCTATAGTTTTATTCTCTGTCTACGAGTGAGAGAGTATGTATAAATTTCTGGTAATTATAACTTTCTGTGTTCAGTATACTTCATCTATACTGTACTATATACGTACTGTATACGTATCCTTGCATAATTATCGTTCACCGCCCTAATTTATGGGGTGTAAGTGGTTTATTAACATCTTTGAACCAAAGCCAACTTCACCTGCTCGTCGTGCACCCTGCTGACTGACAAACGAAGCTCTGGCGAAAAGAGAGGTAGGGAGAGTAATTGTAAGCTACCTCCACTTCACAGAATACCGCAGTCAAATAACAATTCCCTTGAGGGTTGTTGTGTTCCTGCGAGTGAGTAAGGTCACCAGAAAAGGAGATGCTGCGTTGGCAGCGAGGGTGGCGGCGCGCAAGTGATATATATCATGTTGCGAGCGTTAATACGGTTACGGTAACCGCTTCACATCAGGCGGGCCGTATGCCTGTCTGCCACCCGACGTAGTATAAAAAAAAAAAACCAGTAGTCTGAACAGATTTAGACTACTGGATTTAATGATTATGGCGCTAAACATCTAGAGATGTTATGTAAAACTGATGGGACAATGGATTGAGTAAATTTTCCACCAACTAGGTTCATAATAAAAAAAGTGGAGAACGCTAAGTAACAGTCACTACTATACTTCAATTAATACTTAATACAGTGTAAACTCTAGTAACGACATTGAAGGGACTGTGATATATTGACGTTATTGAGAGTTGTCGTTAAATGGAGAGCCTCTATTGCGCGTATCAGAAATACTTTTTCGTCAATACACAGCGATTTTCTCTTACTTGCTATGTTTACAGTTTGTGAGCAACTAAGAATTTGATAACGTATAGATAATCCATGACTCCTACTAACAACAGTCTGCACGTGCAAGCCATCCCAATTAGTAAATAAAGGAACGGATTCCTTAGAAAGTTCGGAATGTATGATGCCGACAGTCGAATTTATTACGAGCTAGGATAATAAAGCGGCAAAAGAACGTACACAGCTGCGCAGTTTTTACAAATTTTTGCAACTTAAAAAGTACTTTTTATTATTTGTCGTTATTGAGAGTGGGTGTTTCAAACACTAAAAAAAAAGATAGTGAAGCCATTTGAAGGGAAATAATTCGCGACATGTTTTTGAAAATTAATTTTAATCATTATTTTTTCCGACATTTGAATAGCTATTCTACCGTTCGGGACAGAGATAAATCCATCAAATCAAAGATAATAAAAATCGGTTAATTAACCCGACTTTGATTTATATAATATAGAATAATATAACCATTGAACGATATCTCAATATCTCTGACGAGTCTTCCCGAGGAATTATACGCCAATTTACAGAGTCGACAGAATGATATTTAACAGCGTAATCAAATAGTTGACTAAAACAGTACTACTATATTATAAACAGTTCGTTAACCTATTCTCTATTCATAGTTGGTATGTAATCATGATTAACTATGTCAATCTTACATGCAACTTATGCTAGACTATATATAGTAAATAAAGCCCAAGGGATCACATATTAACTATAATAATTGTTAACGCGTATTTTAGGTTGATTTCATAATTTTGTAAGAAATAAATAAAACCGTTTAAAAAGACGCCATTCCGCCGGTTACGTATTCAGGGAGGGAAAGAGATAGCAAGTATATTAAAGCGCCGCCGAGATAATAAGGATAGCGATCTCCCAGCCGACGGGAATCGTTTTCTGACGCAATTTAGTACTGGTATTCCATATCAAATCTATGGTATTTGTAACATCATTGATACACAGTTAATCCCATTGCAAGACATATTTGGAAACACTAATCATTTAAAAATAGTTATATATGGAAATATATTTAAAAATAGTTATATAATCATTTCAAAATAGTTATATCAATGGACATTTTATAAATTTTTAATAAATATAATAATAGCGTGAATTTTAGCCATTAAAATAAAACAAACAACTTACATCAAACTCCTTAAGGAGTAATATAAATAGAATAAATAAATTACTTAATTTTATGTATGTCAAAAGAAACTAAATAAATATATTACAATTGGATAAACAATGCACTAAGCTACATAAACCCAATATTTAACGTACCTGTAACACAAATTTATGATTAACTAGCTGCCCGCCCCGGTTTCGCACGGGTAAAAAGTGGTGTTTTATTTGCCTCGCTCGCTCTTTTTTTTTTATTTTTTCTCTGCGTAAGAACCATCCTCGTACTTCAAGGAATATTCTAAAAAGAATTAGCGAAATCGGTGAACCGATAAATACCGAGAACAGGTGAAGATTTGCGCTTAGCAACACATTCAGCTATTAATTTTTATATTATAGATGCATAGATGTTTGTATATTAACATGTATTTTATAAGATAGATAGATAGAATCTACATGTATTTTATTATTAAATCTATACTTTGTAACTATTAAAAAAAACTGTTGAAACAACGAATGACTCATTACTTTATGTAGAAGCTGTTCCGATTTAAAAGGAAAATATCAAGTTGATTCGACTAATTTAACTCAATTTGTAACGTCTTAGAACTGGGTCTAATTTAGTTGAATTAATTTAATTATAAAGCTCTTTATATTCTTGAAATTTGTTTCGAAAGTTGCCAAGTTTGGAACCCGAATTCTGTTTACAGTAGTTTCTGTATAAGCCAAATTCGTAATCGTATACTCGCAGACCTTTAAACTAACTTTGTTCGTACTTACACGACTATCCAGCTCCGATATTATACAGAAATAAATCCAAGGGATTGTAGTGGAACTTATAACCTTTTTAGTTTAATGTGCTATGAAAGCGCCCAAGAGGTCGTCGATCCATTGCCATTTTCCTTGCTTTCTTTCTGGTGACCTCAATCACTCGCAGGAACACAGGGTTGTTGTATTCAAGGGAACTTTTATTTGGCTGCGGAATTCTGTGAAGTCTCTACTTCGACTGGGGATGTACCTCTGTACTTCCCCAGTCGAGCACCTTAAAAAATACGCTATGCCCTACCTCATTTTTCGCCAGAGCCTCGTTTATCAGTCAGCAGGGTGCACCACATGCAGGTTAGGTTGTATTGTTCCCGATAGGTTTGTTATAACCTTGAAACCTGATCGTGTTCAAAGTCCATTACGTGGCCTTTCTCATAAGTGCAAACACGACTATGGTACGATATTCCATCATGGAATGCCAGTGCCTATCTTCCGGCTTCATCATCAGATCTTGAAACCTAATCGTGGTCAAAGTACATTATGAGACTTTTGTAAGAAAAACAAAAACAGCGATGTTCCATCATGAAGTTCCAGTTCATATCTTCCGGCTCCATCATCAGATCAGTTCGACAGTACCATATTATTGTATTGTCATCAGAACTCAGAGCGTGTGCAAAATTTCATCCTAATTGGAGACCGGGAAGTGGGTGAAATTAAGATTCCAAGATTTTCTTACATACATAGTTACAAGTGAAGCTAATAAAAACGTGTTAAAAAAGGGTCGATGGTACATTAAAGGTGTTACTAAATAAACTCACTATTATTATCTTTGTGAAACTGTTATTTTACACTACCTCGAAATTAGTGGCAAAATATACAAGAGGCATGATCTCAAAGAAGTTATTTATTGTTAATCCAAAAACATGTTTGCAATACAAATATTGTTAAACCTAATTTAAAGTAAATTATTACTCAATGCTTCCATAGACACAAACAAACAGTTTCGCCGGTTCCTGTATTTGTAATTGAGCGAAGATCCTTGTATATTAATTAGTTTTGGTCCGGAATATTTAACAACAAGCCCCTGGATCTGTAGCGGCTAACGACGGGTAAGCCCAATCGACGAGTAAATTCTCGTTGTGTATATTAATTAATCTATTTGTTCAATAATAAATACCTGTATTTCAAGTGTTTGTTAAAGGGTGGTACTCATCCAATCCAATCCAAAATATATTTGTCCAATTCGTTTGAAACAAAAAAAAATAGGTTGTATGTAAAGTCGGTTTCATCATCATCAGGTCATTATAGTCTCCACTACAGGAGCACGACCCTCTCTCGTCCGTCCCAGACAGGAGGAGAATTTGGCCTACACTCCCCACGCTGGCCAGACGGGTTGGGGAGGCAAAGTCGATTTACGGGCGATAAATTTACGTGATAACGTCATAAGGAAACATCGGCCGATGGAGTGGAAGAGAGATAGATGCGTCACAAGCCGAACGCTTAGACCGATCGTGCCTCTCTATCACTTGTTCCGCGTTCCGGCTCAGGCGGAACTTGGCAATGAGTCATGATTTTTCGTGCGTGCAGCCGGCGTTCATGGATTTATAGGACGTTACCAAGTCAAAAAAAAAATATTTCTGTTACACATAACATATAAGCAGTTTACATGCAGTGAATGATGTTATATATGAATTTTAAAATCGTTATTGGTTTCGTAATCAGGGACCCGATAAACTATAAAAACAATACCCACGATACATGATGATTTTCAGACATTTTGATGACCATTTTACTCTTTTATCATGACCTATATAATTTATACATTTCGCCACTACACGCTTAGCAATATTTCTAAATTTACAACAATCCGGTCTTATTTCAATATCATAACCAGAAACTCAGTGCAAACTTGCAACATGTTACTAACAATATGACGGTAATATACAGAATCCGATTACCGAATTCAGTCTTAATTGAGGATGCACAGAATTAAGACTTTTAGGGGTTGAATTTTGAAAAATCCTGAAACACGTGTTTACTCATTTATCTATAGAAGTAATCGTGTAAACTTTAGGATAAAATAGTCCAACTAATCAGCGGTCCAATAAACCATAAAAACTATACCCATGACGATTTTCAGACTTTTTCAACCCGTTTTACCCCTCTTAGGGGTAGAATTTTGAAAAATCCTGAAACACGTGTTTACTCATGTGTAAAGTTTCGAAACGTCATCTAACTACAACAGCCGGAACCGACGGCTTAACGTGACAGTAGCTCCTCTATTTATATATCGCACCCCCGGTGCGTTACTGTCACTTTTGCAAAAAAATGCGAAAATGAGTTAAATATTTAAAAATTGTCAAGGGTTGGACGCCCTCCTTCTAGATGGTCCGATGACCTTAGGAAAGCGGCTGCAAGCGGCTGGATGCGGAAGGCGGAAGATCGTATTTGGTGGAAAGCATTGGGGAAGGTTATATCCAGCAGTGGATAGATACAGGCTGATGATGATGACAAAAGTAACGTTATCGCACCAAAAAAAGTAGGTGCTCTATGACAATTTTTAAATGGGAGTGCGACATGTTATTATTTATAAACGGCGCTAACGATTTAAATGTCAAGTCAGCGGCAGTTAGGCGGCTTGAAACTGGCTCCGATAACCCGCAGTCGCGCAGCATGATCTAACCCCTTTCGTTTGAGGGGAGACCTGTATCCCAGTAATGGGATGAATGAGGGCATACAGTATGAACACTCTGTCTCCGTCTAACCCTGAGCACTTCCGAGTCGAATCTGAATCTTTTTGGGGGCGTCGCACGCACACACATTTATTTACGCTCTACGTATTATTGTACACACCCCCACCACTTGAGAAAAATGTCGCGTTAATAATATATATAAACAAATGTTTAAAGGGGTGTATGTGGTTCATCAACATCTTTGAACCAAAGCCAACTTCACCTGCACGCGGTGCACCCTGCTGACTGACAAACGAAGCTCTGGCGAAAAGAGAGCGTAATTATAAGCTACCCGACTGGGGAATGTACCTCCACCTCACAGAATACCGCAGCCAAATAACAATTCCCTTGAGGGTTGTTGTGTTCCTGCGAATGAGTGAGGTCACCAGAAAGGAAGGAGATGCTGCGTTGGCAAGGGGGTGGCGTTGCGCGAGCGATATTTTTAATATGGCTACGGTAACCGCTTCACATCGTGCCGTATGCTTGTCTGCCACCCGACGCAGTATAAAAAATAATAATAATAATAGTTAACGACGCGATATTTGTATAAAGTGGCAGAGGTATGTTTATAGTAGTTTATGAAACTGTTGCATAATAAGGGTTATTAAAATACGAGTGTGAGTTTATAACACGAGCCGAAGGCGAGTGTTATAATAATACCACACGAGTATTTTAATACCTAATTATGTGCAGTTTCATACACTACTTTATCTAATCTCATGAAATATATGATAATAATATTTTAAATACAACCATGAAGTTAATCTATCAGCTATAATTCTTACATAAAAATCCATTTGCAGATCGAGCATGCGTAGTGCGCATGCGCGACGCGCCGCGCGGCGCCGCGTTCACAGATTATGTAGAAAAAATTTGCATAGTTACAATGTATTTGCATTGCAACCTGTTTAAAATACCTGTATCCAGGGCTGAAGCTGTATCGAAATGGTAAAAAAGTTATTTTACGATACAGTTGTCCATAGAAGAGCTGTATCGAAAAATAACTTTTTAAATTTATTTTGACAGCTTGTGCGTAAAGACTGTCATTATGATACTGTGTTTAGTTTTTTAATGTGTAAATTTCAGTATGAGATTAGATAAAAAACATTTACAATGCAGTAGCGATAAATACACAACTGATTTTTATGAAGTAGATAATGCTACTGCCGCATGGTAGCAGTTTTGTTTGGCGGCAAGCCAGCGTCTCGGGCTGCAACTTGGCTTAAAAATCCTGATTACAATCTTTGTTGGCAAAGTTTCATAAAGAAGGCGGACATGTAAGTAGCGCAAACTAAAAGTCCTTTGTTGACATTAATTGTCTTTATGGCAAATTATATAATAACAATGTTGTTTATACAAACTAAATAACATTTGAGGAGCTCGGTGGTCGAATGGTTAACAATGGCCATTTTGACTCCGATGTTGAGGGTTCGATCCCCGCACAAGACAAATATTTGTGTGCATAAACATGTCTGTTTGTCTTGGTCTGGGTGTTTTCTATATGTATTATATGCATGTATTTACAAAAAAATGTAAGTAATATATATAAGTATGGTATCAGTTAACTAGTACACATAATACAAGCTTTGCTTAGTTTGGGACTAGATTGCTGTGTGTCCAGGAATATTTATTTATTTATTTATTAACAACTGGTCGTGAATAAACCCTACAGGAATATATAAGTCTTTATGGAGTGTTAAAGAGAACGGTAGAAGCCATTGGAATTTGGACCCAGGTTTTTTAGATTAGTTTCAGTTTTATATTCATTTTAATTTACTTCGTAGTTATGTGTATATTGATTTGATTGTTTATTTATAATCAAAAGTTAGCTATTTTGTTTCACTTTTTATTTTATAACTTAACAGCTTTCATAAAATCTAGAATTAAAAAAAAACATGAGATTTATAAAAAAAAGTAGGTGCAATAGCACCAAAGTTGTTTTTTTTTTTTATTTCGAATACAGCGGAATTATAATCGATAAAATTATCTGTATAAATCATATAAGCATATTTTTATCGCTAAATAATGAATTATGTAATGAGACATTTTTCTTTTATTTTTCAAAATAATATTGGCGGCCCATAATTATGTAAAATTGATTAAGCAATAACTTAACATGCTGTTGATAATACTGCAATGACAGCCTAACAAAATAAGTAGTTATTCTATCCAAAACATAAATATGGTGGCCCAAGCAACAACGCTACTACCCGCGTCCAATTAGGTGCCGTGATTTATTGCTGCTGTGAAAGTGATGTAGTTACACTTTGATTACATTAATTATTAATTCGGTGGTGTTAGCTGCCCATTGTATTGTAATTACAGGACTCCTATTTACTGATTACAGAGAGCGTGAGAAAAAAGGACGCGTGGAGAGAAGGTGATAATTCCACAGGGATAATTCGCTGCATATGGCAGGGTAGCAGACCAAACATACTTCGAACGTGAAGCAATTTTTTGCTCTTAGCTTATTTTGAATTGCTGAGATGAATGTAATAGGCATGTGACCAATGTTCTAAAATTATAAAAAAATTCTATCAGTAAAGTAAAATACATAAAACTAGAACGATCAGTGATCTTAAAATTATAATAACTTATGTCCGACATGTTTTATGGTCGATCAAAGTTTGGTGGGTCCATTTTAAAAATATGAAAACATTACCATTGTAGAAAGAACAAAAAATATTATAACTTTTGTTACGGCTAAGTTTTTATGCTATCGAATTAATTCTTTCACTATACGTATTGATTGTGACGTCTATAACCTACTTATATAACAAATCGAATAAAAAAATGTTACACAAGCCTATATAACTATGTGCGTGTTTTTTATACTAGATCAGGGCTCGCGGCACTAGGCACGGCCCGCGGGCCGTGCCTTTGACAGACCTGGCCCTCAGCTTATATTTGTGCGGCTCGTGACGTGTTTCTCATTTACCGGTTTTTATACAGTTTTTTACCGCTACATGTTTTGTGCAACGAATATGACTGAAAATTATATATTTTTAGAAAAGTTAAAGTTTTATATCTAACTGGTTATAATAAGCTTAAATTTTCAAAGTAGGTACCTAGTAAAAGTGTCAAGTAGATATTTGTGCCTGCGGCCCGCTAATCTATTTAGTCATTTGTAATGGCCCAGTATTGTATATGGTTTGGGCAGTCCTGTACTACTTAGATACTTTTTCACATACATATTATATTTTACCATGTTTGTGCTAAATATCGAAAATTATAACTTATTATTTATTTGGGGGCACGGGAGTGCCCCCGCCAAGATGAGCCAAGCGGAGCGCAAGGGCACTACCTACCTTTTGTCGAAACGTTTCGTCGTTCCTTTGAACTCTCATAACTTTGGTTTGGATGATGCTAAATAGTTAAAAATTTCAAGATATAATGACACCAGTACAATCATTAAACATACAAAGTTTGAATGTCGTAACTATTATACTTTAGATTTTATTAATGTCTAAAAACCCCAGATTTCGTCACTGATTCACTCACTGACTCACTCACTGATCATCAAAATTCTTAAGGTACTTCCTGAAGTCCTAGAACGCTGAAATTTGGTATGTAAGCTAATATTACTACAAAGACAACAAAAAAATTAAAAAAACCATTTGAACGGTGAGGTGAATGCTAGGTAAGCATATCGATTTCAATATGAATTGCAAAACCGTCGGAACGCTTGATGATTCACCCTTGTTTCTACCAAATCAGATTAGTATACTACCCTGGATGCGACATACAATCATTAATTTCGATTTATAAGCATTGGATTTAAATGACTTATGAGGTCTTTACGTCTATCAAAAACCTGCTAATGGTCCCTGAATAAGAAAAGGTTAACACCACTGAGGTAGAGGAGAAAGGGAAATAGCTTTTGAAGGCAACAGAGATCTTGGTAGGGCTTCATAATATGTATCAGCCTAATCGAACGTGCAAGTTAGGCAATTTCGACCGTAGGCTTCCTATGGAGGCATGGAGGCCATGGGGCCCGACTTTAATCTGCGGTTTTTTTTTTTTTTAATCTACGGTAAATGTCAATCTTTAAGCCACGTTAATCGATTTTGGACAGCTTTAATAATATTAGCCTGCATCATCCCCCGGTTGAGCAGCATGTCGCAATGCGCTCTAAAGCCATTCGATTGAGGGCAAATCCGTAGCCCAGCAGTGGAATGATTTTAGGTTGATGATGATAGGTCGAATACATGTCATTATGATGTTACATGTTTTCAGTAAAAAAGAAAATCTGTACATTCTGACAATTTTTTTTATTTCATCCTTCTTTTCGACCTCACGTATCACCGGTAGTACGCTCCATGTTATGGCTTAATAATGTACATCTGAAGTCATTACATTTAGTTCCAACTAGTAAGTACATACGCTGTCCTGTAACAAAGTTTGCCATCCCTCGTAAGTTATGTCCCAAGGGCTACGAATGCCTGCAGCGTCAGATATGAGTAGTGTAATTACATCCAACGAAGTTACAACAGTTTGCATTCGTGTGGTTAGAACAAACCACAAAACAAATACTCCGCGTAACAGACAGCTATAGTGGACGGTGGAACGTTAGGTATGTGTATCCGAACAGTTGATTGAATTTCGCGGGAAATCGAACGGAACGCTGCAGCTGGTCCAATTAATTCATATGCATAAACCCGAATAAAATTTACAACAAGAGTCGTTTACTTTAATTATTCAAATAGTCAAATTCTCTTTTTATGGGCGCTCGATGGCTTCGGTGAGCGTATCAATGGAATCGATCCAACACGTTAAGCAATGTCGACCATAGCCTGTCTATGGATGGAATTATTTATCTCGAGCACGTCCGTGCTTCGAAGAACACGTAAAGCCATCGATCCCGGCTGTTGTCATTAGACGGCAGCCGTTACGTCTTGAAAACACTGTCCTCCGCCAACCCGCAGAATGCCCCCAAATATCTGCATATTTAGCCAACTAAAGTGAAAAGTATGAAGAAAGTGGTGTAAAAATATACACCTTAAACAATTAATAAGACTAATAATAATAATAAATAATAATTTAAGTTAAGTTAATTAAAAAAATCAAAAACCCGACTGCACCTACAACAGATTTATTAATCACGCGCAACAATAATATAATTCCACACAAGCAAAGCCGCAGGCAAAAACTAATATATCAAATATATATTTGAAATCAGGTCATCGAGACCTTTATTTTGATACCCATATCGATATATTTAGAAGAAAAAAAAATTACTGCAACTAAAATTTTGCGGCTCACAGCCGCCATATTGATTTTTTTATATTTGATGTAGCCTATGTCACTCTCACAACAAATACGAATCTAACGACACCTCTCAAGCTAAAATCCATCCACCCGTTCAGGCCGCAGAGTGTGCCAAACAATTATACATACATACATACTCTCGAAAAACATAACCCTCCTTCTGTCGCAGTCGGGTAAGAACATACCTTTTCTAGGCTACAGACTAATAAGTAGTTAATTAACTTAGAATAATTAATTAATATCTCATCGATCTTTATGTAATCTGTGATCTCGTCGTATCAATTGCTAACTAACTAATAAGATATTAATCGAATATCTTATAACAAAGGGCTGGAATAATTGCTTTACAATATTCGGAGTTAGCAGAATTAATTTCTTAAGTACTTTTTAATTAAAATATACAAGCTTTTCTTACGTAAATATATAATCAATTAGCGACTGGCGAGAACCGTCTAAACTGTTCTTAGCATATTTCATTAATAATCGCACCTTAAACATTGAAGTTTCGTATTGTAATACGAGAATAAGTACCAAATATTTTGCAAATGTGACTGTTATGAGATCGGGACTGGGTCTGAATTTAATTTTGATTAAATACACTTTAATTACGAATTGCCCCTCTGGTTATCATCTCTATTTTATAAGGCTAGATCAACTGCTGGGCTGGTGGTCAACTTCGCGAATTCGTCAAACAAGATACAGTTGGGGACTACGTTCGTTGTGTGTGTTGTATTATTCTTGTATTGTTCATATTTTTTACTAAAAACACATGTCTTAAAAACGTGATTATATCAAGTCGTCTAGCGCAAATATAGAATGTATATAATTAAGCAATTATTTAAGTGTTTTATCCACTATCGCTTTATCGATATATCAAACTCAAGACGAACGCACCGTGTAAGCCGCATTCACTATGTCCACAACGAACGTAGATCCCATCTGTACAACCACAGTATAAGTAAGTAGTACCACGTAAAGTATTGCCATTCCCTGCCGCTCTCTTATCGACCTCACCTCCCCTCTGAGACGAATCTGGAACAGTTTGTATGGTGCCGCACGCTCACACGCTCATTTTCGCTATGTACAGTCATCATTGTTTATGTAAAAGTTAACGACGCGACATTAGTATGGAATGACCGGGGTGTGGTACAACATAAGATGAACAAAGTCAAAACGTGCAATACGGCAAATCTTGAAGCCGTTTCACATCGAATATTTTCAATGCAATAATCAAATTCCAGATTAGATTAATGGTAATTGTGTATGTTAACTGCTAGTAACGCTGGAGCTCTACCGACTTAGCCGAATATGTTTGTCATTAACTTATCCCTAAGACCTATTTTTTTTTAATGAAAATAGTCGATCTGAATGGGATTCAACTTAGGCGATAAGGCCCCAGATGTGAAATCTGCGCAACAAAGTTGAAATGGAAATGGGTGAGCCATACAGCCAGACTGAAAGATGAGCTTTAAGGACGACGGCGACGTGGCCGGGCAGCCATTTGTCAGCGCTCGGATAGGGGCAGACCCTTTACGAGATGGAGGGATGATATCGAACGGGTCGCCGGCAAGCTGTGAGAAGGTATCACTACAGATAGAGACCGTTGCGTAATTTACATTATTTTACTGTAAGATAAATAATAGCATATCACCAAACCAGTGGACTTGAAGTACAACGCCGCGGTTCAATGTACTGTACATCTAAAAACGTGGTCCCTGATTTTTTACACGACTGCGACAGAAAGAGGATTATGTTTTTCGAGAGTATGTATGTATGTATGTATAATTGTTTGGCACGCACTGCAGCCTGAACGGCTGGATGCATTTTAGCTTGTGTGGCTTAGCATTAGATATGTATTAATTGTGAGAGTGACATTGCATATATCAAAATAAATAAAACTAAAAGACAAAATAAAAACGGTAATTAAAAAAAACTAAAAAACCTGACTGCTTTTCTGTGTAATTTGGAAATGAAAAACCCCTAAAACAAGAAAACATATAGCAGTCGTGACCCATTCTAGAAATGGAGGCTTAGTGAATTTAGAGCACATGTAGGGTCCCGATTGCTACATGTTTTCTTGTTTTAGGGGTTTTTAATTTCCAAATTACACAGAAAAGCAGTCGGGTTTTTTTAGTTTTTTACATTACCGTTTTTATTAAAACTGTGATAAGATACGTAAATTGTTCAACCCTATTAATGAGATCTGTTCTTTCAATCGGTAAGATAAAGATTAAATAAAAAGTGATTAAAGTCGATCACCCCGTTGCGCAATTTTAACTGAGCTTGGCAATTTTAAGACTAAACCAATTTTAAGGCTATTTTTAGACTCTTTTCGTTTAAACTAGCGCCTTTGCTCTTTTGCGAATATTCTACTGCAAATCATGAATTCGTTCAAACATCACGCTATGTTCTCTGGGAGTGTGATCTTTGGTGGTGGTATTCATGTCAAAATATCACATGATTCAAATAACTATAAACTAAAAACACGCTCCCAGCTTTGAAAATTCGCTAGAAACAGTAAAAACTTCAACACAACCCTAATGAGCTTTTTTATAGTCCTATATACGACGTCCCTTTATAGGACGACTAATTACTGTTGACGTGTTGGCGGTATATGGTACATACGTAAGGGGCGAGCCACAGACTTCGTAAATACAAAATCTTTAGGTATTTGTATAAGTCTATCAGTTTTATAACTACTTATGTAGTTACATTGTAAATGGGTGCCCATGACTGCCATGACTTCATGAGATTACACGAGTCGAGTATTTCCAAAAAATCCTTCCATTTCACATCGACGTACTAACGCAATATCTATATATATACCTATAACCCAAAGTCGTGTTAGTTAACTGATTATAAACTTTATTTTTTTCCGTGGGAATAAATATCCTTAACTATCTCCAAAAAAAATTAAATTCGTTTGTTACTCTCGACGTGAAAGAAGGACAAACAAATAAACAAACAAACACACTTTCACATTTATAATATTACTTAGCATGGATATGGATATTATATTGTGAAGTAGGTAGTAATAAGTATTATTATTGGGAGTAATATCAAAAGCGTGTTAGTCGCTGCGGGGGGTTGTAGTCGGGCCCTCCTCCCGGGCCCAGGAGGCCGCGGCCTCACTCCTGACGGAGACAAATTCGGCACATCTGTAACGACATCCGCCAGAAATCCACAGCCTCGATCACTCATCTCGTTAATCATTGTTATTTCTGTCCAGGGGCATGCCACTGAAGACGTGCCCGGGTATTGTACTAATGATGGCTTCATTTTTCCAGTAAACAACACATAAAACAGACGTTTTGAGGTGTAAGTGGTTCATCTACATCTTTGAACCAAAGCCAACATTACCTGCACGAGGTGCACCCTGCTCACTGACAAAAGAGGCTTTGGCGAAAAGAGAGAGCATTGCGTATTTTGTAAGCTGCCCGACTGGGGAAGTACCTCCACCTCACAGAATACCGCAGCCAAATAACAATTCCTTTGAGGGTTGTTGTATTCCTGCGAGTGAGTGAGGTCATCAGGAAGGAAGGAGTTGCTGCGTTGGCGGCGGGAGTGGCGGCGCTCGAGTGATATTTCATGTTGCGAGCTCTTATATGGCTACGGGCCGTATGCATGTCAGCCAGCCAACGTAGTATAAAAATAAAGAAACGTAAACTGCGATATTTAGTTTTATGTTGTGTATAGTTAGAATATCATAATTATTCTAAGCACAGTATCTCTATGGATCTCAGTGTTGTTTATGGTCCAGAATGGTGTTAACTATAGTTGTTACTTGTCTCGGTGATCCTATGCTCAAATCAAAGCAAAGACATTGAGTATTTGTTAGTAGCGAGCAACGACGATAAAGAATATTCTCTATGGTAGCGAGCGATATAAAAAAACCGGCCAAGTGCGAGTCGGACTCGCGCACGAAGGGTTCCGTACCATTATCTATAAAAACGACAAAAAAAAACACGTTTGTTGTATCGGAGCCCCCCTTAAATATTTATTTAATTTTATTTCATTATTTATTTTTAAAGTAAATATACAACTTTCTGTGAGTATTTCAAACGTCTACCTATTGCCATTATCAATTGCGAGCAAAAACGAGCAAAAAAGATCACGTTTGTTGTATGGGAGCCCCCCTAAAATGTTTTTATTTTATTTTATTTTTTAGTATTTGTTGTTATAGCGGCAACAGAAATACATCATCTGTGAAAATTTCAACTGTCTAACTATCACGGTTCACGAGATACAGCCTGGTGACAGACGAACGGACGGACGGACGGACAGCGGAGCCTTAGTAATAGGGTCCCGTTTTACCCTTTCGGTACGGAACCCTAAAAATGGGGTGCGGCTGTGTCATAGATACGGCCGTGTGTTGTACGTGAATACGTTATATGCACTAAAATTATACTTGCTCTTTTGTTTAATTTAGTTTATTTATACTTGCTGAGGAGCTCGATGACGGCGTTGCGCGTGTCAGTCTAATCGAATACACAAGTTAGCAACGTCGACCGTCTATGGATGTGATTATTAATCCTCCGTGCTTCGGAGGGCACGTCAAGCCGTTAGTCCCGGCTGTTTCATTAGGTGACACTCGTTAACCCAAGTAAGTGGCCTTAAGGCGGCTTGAAAACACTGGTCTCCGCCAACCGGCAGATGAGCAGTGTGGTGGAGTTTGCTCTAAACCGCTTCGATTGAGAAGAGACCCATATCCCAACAGTGCGATGATTATGGGTAGATACCCATATCTTTCTTATATCATTTGTATGGAAATTATATGCGAAGCATTCTGTGGGTTTCTAACTGGAAAAATAAAATCTTTTCGTCTTATCTTCGTAATATACCAATGTGGAAGCTTCTAAATTATGAAATATATCGCTTATGGGGTACAAAGTAAAGACGTAGGTACAGGGGATAATATTTCACCGCATTTTTTTTCTGATGATGTTAGCAAATACGTTTCACCGATCTTTTCGACGTTGGATCCTTTTTAATTATACAAAACAGACAATATCATTCTAAATATTCATAAGGAACATAAATTTTCCTCCTCTTTGGACTTTTTGCATTTTTTGAGGACAAAAAATCGTATCGTGTACAGCATATCAGAAAACGACCCGCTTGTTAGGGAGCCATGTCTGGAGCCTGTATAGCTTCTGAGTTTCTGCCATCACAGAAACTGCTTCCTTCCTGGTGACCTCATTCACTCACATGAACGTAATAACTTTCAAGAGAATTGTTATTAGGCTGCAGTATTCTGTGAGAAAATTCTGGAGAAGTAGAAGTAGTACTTAATCTTTCCCAATCGGGCAGTAACAGGTACGTCGTTCGCTTTCTTTCTTTTTCGCTTCCATTCTGGAAACCTCACTCACTCACAGGAACTCAATAACCCTCTAGGTCATTAGGGAATTGTTTGATTGGTTGTTTTTATGGAAAAAATAGAATTAAAATGTAGATGTACAAAGGCGGCCTTGTGTCTATAAAAGATCTCTATCAGCCAACCTTTGAGTGTTGGATATAAACCGTGGAGTGGCGAGGGCCCTCAGATATACAGAATAGAACACGAGAAATGATAAAGAAGGGAAGAAGTACAAATAAATACAGCGAGTAAATATAGATATATCAAACAACACTTAATAATAAGTACCGAATTAATTAAATAAATAAATTAAACTGATCACTCACGTCTTTTTGTCGGGAAAGCCGACTAGTTTCGATCTCAAAAGCAGACCTTCAAACATCGAAACTAGTCGGCTATCCCGACAAAAAGACGTGCGTGACCCGTTTAATTTATTTAATTAATTTAGTATAATGTCTCAAGTGAGTTTTAATAATATAATAAGTACCGAGTCTAAAAATACCTTTAAATATATTAAAATCTACACACATCTAAATTTATCTATGAAAAGAAGAAAAACATATAGAAAAAGAATTGTTATTTGTGTGCGATCTTCTACGAGGTAAAGATCTCTCCATCTTCTATAATATAAAAATGAATCGCTGAATGTGTTGCTAAGCGCATATCTCGAGAACAGCTAAACCGATTTCGGTAATTCTTTTTTTAGAATATTCCTTGAAGTACGAGAATGGTTCTTACGCAGAGAAAATTTTAAAAAATATCCTGAATATCATAATAATGGAAGTATATAAAAATGTTATTTTTAGACAAAAACAACACTTTTCTATACTCCTATACAAATGATTCGTAATAATACTTAAAGTAAATTTAAACTTTAATACCATATTATAAAGCTCAAGTGTTAGTGGAGAGGTTTCGGAAAGGCAAAACAATTGAGGTCAGCTTTGGCTGGCAAAGGATCGGTGACCCTTTGGTGTTGCTGATTTCTATGGGCGGTGGTGATTGCTTTCCATCAGGTGACCCACATGCTCGCTTGCCCCCCTCTCATATAAAGAAAAAAAAAGAAAGCTAGTTAAGAATAAAATAAAAAGTATTTTAAGCACATAACATGCTAGTCTTTAGGCTTTGTAGGTCGACAGTCGTTAGAGACGACAATGTAAATTGTAGTTCATAATTGCTTCTAAACTCGTCATCATCCAACTCGGCTTTTTTATTCCTGACCCATTTACTGGAATGCGTTGTCAACTTAATTTAAATTTATCTGTCATACATTAAATGCATTTTGGGGTGTAAGTGGATGGTAACGATCTTTAAAGCAAAAGCCAACCTGTCCTGCACGTGGCGCACCATGCCGACTAGCGATAGAGACACTGGCAAAAGAACCGTGAAGCGTATTTGTAAGCTGCCCGATTGGAGAAGTCACTTCACAGAATACCGCAGCCAAATAACAATTGGAATACAGCACTAAGTAAATACTAGCTGAGTCGCGCAGCTTCGTCTGCGTGAGACAGAGCGTTGAAAGTGAAGCGTAAGCTTACCATTTCAAAGGTTTATAGTGAGCCAATTTTAAAAGATAGTCGCGTGCTATTACAGACTTTTTTTAGAACTTTTTAAGAGATGAATAATTCCGTCGTATATAATTGTAGCGCACGCAACGGAAGCTCTGAAAAGGATTTTTTTTTTTCCATTTTTGCAACATTTTTTTATTCTCTGTGGTGCTCCGCTCCTATTAGTGGTAGCGTGATGTTATATAGCCTTTAGACCCTTTCTCGAAAAATAGGCTATCGAACGCTAAAAGAATTTTTCAATTCGAATAAGTAATTCCTAAGATTATAGCGCGTTCTACCAAACAAACGAAACTCTTCAGCTTTATAATATTAGTATAGACATATACTCGAATTATGATCATATCACGACAGGTGCCACTGCATTTATAACACTCGATTTTCTTTTTCTATGGTCAAAGCCTCTTGATGTATATCATCATCATCATTATTCTATTAAAGGAAGTCCGCTGCTGAATTCCCTCTTAGACTTCCACAATGATCGATTTTGTACTGTTTGCATCCACCGGCTCCTTGCAGTCTTGTATCAGATTATCGGTCCATCTGGTATGGGGACAACCTACGCTGCGTTTTTCGATCCGCAGTTGCCGTACCACCCCCCTTAGCCAAGTGCAATTCGTAACGTAACGAACGTTAGATAGATCACGTGACATTTGTCAAAACCGAACATTTTAGTATGAGAATTGACAATAGTCACGTGATCTATCTAACGTTCGTTACGCTACGAATTACACTTGGCTAGCGGGGCTGGGGGCCTACCGCCGAAGCTGAAGCCGATTACCATCGGTAGTTTTGATTCCAAAAATTGGTCTTAAGTTAAAGTCGGTAAAGCTCTAGAGTTTGTACCAGCTGATCAAAAGATAATTATTAACAACTAAGCAGTAGTTCCATTTTCGCATTTAAAAATTTCGACGGTAATCGGCTTCAGCTTCGGCGGTCGGGCTCCTGATTTATTTCGCCCCATATGAGTGCTTAGTGTTTTCAAAACGAATCACAGACAACTTTGGTTTTTGACGCATAATGGCGTATCTACGAGTATATAAATGTATCAAATGTAACACCTACTGAGCGAAACATACTCAGACTTACATACTGACAATAAGAAAAAGAATTGACATTGGCGCAAACATCAACATCGCCATTAACAAGAAAATTGAATAGTATCAAATGTATCACTGCGTTCAACCGTTTTCGTATGAAACGAAATGTCAATATATCCATCCATACAATCCATAAAACATCAATACCATCCATACATCTTCTTCCGTCCTCACAAACTTTCGTATCAAATACATAATTTAAAAAAATTGCGTTCTTTATAGTTGCTGAACCAAAAATAACTTATTTTTGCCGATTCTAAAAATAAACGTCAGCGTAGAATCATTAATCAGAATATAGAAGAAATTCTGGATCTATATTAAAACGTTTTCTTATTAACTGAAAGGTATCTAAAAAAATCAAAAGAAAATGTGTGTAGATATAAAACATCGTCGCTGACCGCGTCTGGCCATTACTCGTATTTGTTTTGAAGTAAATGATGCGGTTTTCACTATCATGTACATTAGGGTTGTCCAAACATGCCCCGCGGCTTACATTGTTGCGACCCTCGACTTGTTGATTGCCATAAATACGAAATATTTTTTTCTTTTCCAATATTTATTACAAAGGACATCTCTTTTTTTATCACGGGTCAAGCCCGTTCATTTGATAGGCGTGCGTGGGGATCTGGATCCAACGCGTAGAGGCCCCTTTGAAAAGTTTGTAATGTTATACGCCCGCCGTGACCCGCTCCAGGATATATCAATGGAACGATGAACCATATTTGCCCATGAACAGGTTTCGGCAGGTGTTGAGATTATTACAAAGTGTGATGGAAAATTAATGCTATAGAGAAGAGATCTGGGTAAACTAAATACCGGGCTATTACAGAAGAGGGACGGACGCCTGCCATAACTGCTTCTATTGCTAGATATTTGTGGCAGGCGGTGGATTAGTGGACTGAAAGGACATTATCATTATGACATCCCGAATAAAGGAATGCAATATTTTAACTTCTTCGCGGTAATTCGTTGAATAAAGTATTCCGGGTATTTCTTTTAATCAAATTTAAAAATTTAACTGTTTATGGAGGATATTATTTTTATTCTAAATTAATTAACTAACTGTCCTTGTTCTTCTTGACTTCACCAGTGCTTTCAATGCAGTGGATTTTGACATTTTAACAGCAATTCTTCAGTCTAATAATTTGTCGCCAACAGCAGTTTCCTGGTTCAGATCATATGTGACGGGTCGTCATCAGCTGGTTAAGGTGGATGATTCTCGTTCCGATTGGTGTGAACTACATGCTGGCGTACCACAAGGGGGAGTTCTGTCTCCCATTCTATTTTCTCTATTTATTAATAATATTGTATCCTCCATTTCTTCCTGTCATCACTTATATGCAGACGACTTGCAAATTTATACAGCTGCTCCATTTTCGAATATCTCTCAGGCTATCAGTGTCATTAATAAAGACCTGGCGACTATCGCAGAATGGTCGTATAATTTCGGATTGAAGGTAAATGTGGCTAAGTCTCAATCAATCATTGTGGGAAGCTCACATTTCATTTCGAGACTCCAAGGCTGTGTACACCCCAATATCGTATTCGATAGTAATATAATTCCCTTTTCGTCTACTGTCATAAACCTGGGTGTTATCATCGATCAGACTTTATCCTGGGCCCCACATGTTAACGAAATTAGTCGCAAGGTATATGCATCCCTTCATTCCCTCAAACGTCTGCAATATTTCCTCCCTCTGGCAACAAAGGCAATGCTAGCTCGCTCTTTGCTTCTACCGTTATTAGATTACGGGGATGTCGCCTTTCTTGATCTCTCCGAGGAATTGCTCGCAAGGTTGGAGCGACTTCACAACCAATGTATTAGGTTTGTATACGGACTGAAGAAGTTTGATCATGTCTCTGAATATCGTCAACGACTTGAATGGCTCCCGATTAGGAAACGCAGAAATGTCAATTTATTATCATTCCTTTACAATATTCTTTACAACAGATACGCTCCAACATATCTTAGGGTTGTTGATGGTCGACTGCGTTCATGTAGTGACCCGATACTGGACATGCAGGCGCATAGTACATCTACCTACACGAATTCATTCACTGTAAAAGCAGTAAGGCTCTGGAATTCACTCCCATTGAATGTGAGACTAGCACCCTCGTTGGAGTCTTTCAAATCTCGAGTCACCAAACATTTAATGCTGGATGTGTGAAATGGTTGTTATATTATTATATGTATATATAAAATTCTTTTCAATGTTTATGACGCTTGTCCCAACCCAATAATAAATGGCAAAAATATACACATAAGTGTATATTTTTGCCATTTATTATTGGGTTTTATTTATTTATTTATAGTAGAGGCTTTTCAAGTATAATATTAATATTAAAATGTAAGTGCCTATGTGATATGCTACCTGTACTGCGGTAAATATTTTGTAACCTGCGAATTTTCTGAAATTGTACTTTCTCGCTATTTATTATTATTATTTATTCTTTTTCCGCAAAACATTTATGTTCGTACACGTTGTCCCGCTCACGTTATTTGTATGTGTTCCTACCAAACACTTAAAGGTTGGCTGGAAAAGATCTCTAAAAGAGATAAGCCCGCCTTTGTACATAACATTTCCTAATAATATTGTAATAACTGTTTTCTTTGTGTACAATAAAGAGTATACAACAACAACAACAACAATTAACTATATTACTAAACTGAATATTTACAAAAAAAAAATTTACAAAGAGGTACAAAAAAAAACGAAGAAAAAAAAACAAAAATTATAAGTATAAAATTTCCCCTAAATCGTTGCCCGACGGTAGCGTATCAAGAATGCTGGCAGCATTACCTCGCTGAATAGCAATGCTAATCCTCTGAGCAAGGTAATAGCCAGCCCTCTGGTCACCTGAAGCCTCGACCAACCTCCCGCATATCTCTTTAAAAAGATTGCGCGCTGATGGACCCCACGGCCCTAACGTCTCTACCCCAAACGGCAAATATGTAAGTGTTAGTGAGTCCAGCATATTTGCGCCGTTTGAGTGACTTTGCTGAAGCCGCAGCCGTGCCGGCCTTAGACTCAGTGACCGGGAGGTGGGAGGGAGCCAGAGTGTCAACGCAAGTGGTATCCCACACTAAGGCGCGTCCCAACCTCCAAGTCACTAAAGTCATTCCGTCTGGTCTCTTGCCATCATCCCGAGCTAAGCCGTTCGGTTCCAGAATGGCAAAGCTCTCTTTTTTATTACTGTTTATTGTAATCTTATAAAATTAATATAAAATTTCTGATATTAATAAAGCACTTGTACTGTTCCACGTAATTAAATTTATTTTATTGTTTTTTTTTTTTTGGTTTTGAGTTAGGTTTAGAGGAGTGTAAGTGACTTATAAACGCCAACCTCGCATGCCGGTTAGCTAACGAGGCTCTCACCAACCAGCCTGCCCAGCGTACTGACTTATAGGCATTTTCTCCTTTCTGCAGAGACACCTACAAATGAGGCCCATAATACTCGGCAGCCCTGCTATCCTGCTATGCCAAGGTTTCGCGGTTTCGGTTACGGAAGGGCGGGAGGTGCTAAGAATCCCTGCAAATATATACATAAGAAATGAAGTATTTGTATGTTTTTGTACATTAATTGAATTCATGATGCAAATATGTAACTTTTTTTCCATAATGAGTTCATGAATTACTTTCATGCAATAAAATGTTGCGTATGGTCCGGACTATCATTCTAGCAAAATTTCTGAAGCGCTGCTGCAAATTTTTATCTTGCTCCAAAATTGCCCATTGCCCTTAGTAGTAGTGCAAAAAAATCTTTCATATCATTACCTAAACTAACGTCTATATTTATATTCCTTTACATATTTTCTGTAATTCAAAGTTCTCTGCATACAAAATAGGTTTGAACAACTAATTGTCCGTGAATTTTAATTCTGCATTGTAATGCCCGAATCAATTAAATAGCAAGTCAAGATAATTAATTTCGTGTAACGAAACATGTTAATTACACTAAAATTTAATTAATGTTTACTTTTAAATGCTGCATTATTAATACTCACTCGTGTACGAGTATATTACTCATAGAGCCATAAATTAAGACTCCCTCAATTGCTAGTACATTCCCTAGGGTATGAATGTACTTTAAAATAATTACATATAGTCATAGAGCGCTAGGGGGATTTGGGTATAAAGCAGGCGTTCCCAACCGGTGGTCCGCGGACCACCAGTGGTCTTTGAGAGGTAAATTATGGTCCGTAATACAAACTTATAATGAAAGAGATTGAGCACAAAATATTTTAGTATACAAAATACTAAAGATTACTCGACACTCAGGGACACCCTACCTACCCTACCCCCATCAAAAACCTCGTAGCGGTCGGCGAATTTAAAAAGGTTGGGAACCATTGGCCATTGGGCAAAATATAATGGCCAGTAGTTTACTAGATGGAAAGAGCACTTCAAAATACATCATTTAAACTCGGTATAATGATCTAGATCGGTCAATGAAATTTTTTACAGCAGTCATAAAATCGCTGAAATATGGGGTCTGTGCCTAAACATATAAGATGCAAGGTGAAAACATTTTGGAAAATAGCCCTCTTAGGAGAAAACCAGACATATGTTTCCTCAAATCGGTCACCGTACAAAATCAGCCCCCTTACCACCATCTCTTATTGCGATTCAATAACCTGGATAGAATGCTTATTCATACCAATGAATAAGCGACTCTATTTCAAATGGCATAGAGTCGCTTATTCATTGGTATGAATAAGCATTCTATTCAATTATTGAATCGCAATAAGAGATGGTGGTAAGGGGGCAGACCGTGGTTGAAAATCGGAAAGAAACGATCTTATAGCAATACTTATAAGACGGTTGAAACCGACGTGGACATATGGAACACATTACACCTGTTACGAATAACTCGGGGTTATAAAGCGGAGCGGTCACCATCACAAAAAACCCGATGGGAATCGGGTTTAGCAGATATGTATGTCATTAATTAAAACGTGGTGACAACCTGGAGAGGCTTCTTGTCACCGGTTAGGTAGACGGCAAAAGACCACGGGGCCGAAGTCCGATACGTTGGTCCGACCAAATCCGCACTGCTCTCGACACCAGCTTACATGATGCAGTTCACGCCGCGGAAGACAGGAACAAGTGGCGGAGCATCATCCGTGCAAAAGTGAGGCCATGGGGTCACGACCCTCAGCAATGAGGAAAATGACGCAAGGAGGAGGATGTCATGTATAGGCAGCGACTGATCAAGAGTTCTGACCGCCCTAGGCCAATTATGATGACGAGACCACCGACTGATTCGAGTTTTAGTTCACATCGCATTTAGTTTTAGGCTTTGTCTCGGATAGTTGCAATGATGCTAGATTAAAAGTCCATGGGAAGACACGATTTCAGCGCCCCCCCCCCCCCCCCCCCCCGATCCTCGCGCCCTAGGCTGCAGCCTAATTAGCCTAAGGGTTAATCAGGCCCTGTGTATAGGTTCAGCCAAACATAATGTATTCTTCACACAACAAATATTTATTTACATCTCTCATATTCGGTAAGTAGGTCCTTATTACCCCCAAATGGGGCTTGTAGGTGACCAATTAGCGCTCTAGGGTAATAATGTAGCTATAAAAGGCTCTAGGGCGGTAAGTAATTAAAATAAAAACACTTCACTCTTTCAAAAAGTTCGCGTACATCTAACCATCATACTGGCAATAGACATCATGCATTCAGCCCAATGACAAAAGAGGTCGCTTCGCTATTCAGCCTTGTCTTCGTATGAGTATAATAGTCATCAATTTAAATATCGAACGGCGAAGCTCAATTTCCTTCTAGAAAAAAAAAGAGATGAAAAAAGGCGGGAATAGAAACTTTTACTTTTAACATTGTTTGTTTTCGGGATTTTTTTATAATTACGTGCTAATTATGAAAAAAACATGAGTTCTGCAAGTGATGAAGATATAAGCTGCACTCTCGATTCAATGAAAATGGAAGCTGAAGCAGCAATTAACAATATTATGCCTGAAAGTTCTAAAGAGAGATATTTGAAAACTTACGACGAGTTCATGAAGTGGCGAAAAGAAAAACAAGTAAAGTCTTTTATTCTTGTAATCCCGGGTTTTTTCTACTTACCTCACAATCGAGATGTAAAGCAGAGTAGTTAGCTCGGGTGTAAGCATCAATTGCACCCTCGAACTATAGGCGCCCTCGCTGCGCTCGTGCGCCTAAATATCTCGGGCTGCAATTGATGCCTTACAGCCCTCGGCTACTAATCTACTATTAATAAAGTTTTTTTTATATGAAGGGACAAACGAGCATGTGGGTCTAATGTAAAGCAATCACCACGGGGTCGCAGATCCGTTGCCAGCCTATACTGGTATACTGGTGACTTCACTCACTCGCAGGAACACTACAACCCTCAAGGGAATTGTTATTTGCTGCGGTATTCTATGAAGTGGAGGTACACCCCCGTCGGGCAGCTTAAAAAATATGCTGTGCCCTATCTCTTTGCGCCAGAGCCTGGTTTGTCTGTCAGCAGGGTTCACCACGTGCAGGTGAGGTTGGCTTTGGTTCAAAGATTGTGATGAACTACTTACACCCCAAAGTACATGAAATGAGCATACCTTCTTTGCCACATAAATAAATTTTGCATAAAATCGTTCGTTTTAAACTTGCGAACTAACCGGATTAAAATAAGTAGATTTCGCTGTTCCACGGGCGAAAAAACGACGAAGTTGTACATACGACGGCGTAGGTAATAAACGTTGTCTACGGAGCGAAGCACGGCGGCAGACGCTTTGCATGCTAAGCTCTTTTACTCACAAAAATTCGTTACCAAACATCGGTCGTGAATATTCCGTTATAAATGTCATAAATGTTGTTGGGAATTTTTATCTCGACGTACGTAGACAAAGAAGACTATAGACATAGTATTTTTATTATGCTATAGACTAACGAATTTGCACAACAAAATAGATAACTTACGCCATCGTCATGAAAGGAACTGAGAAAAATTGATACAATCTTTTGTTTTGCTTCATGCCTTGGTTATTTTTTTCAAATAAAGGTACAGTATTATACGAAACAGTTATATGCCATGCTTTAAAAGTAATCTCTACATTCTCTCTGCTTGCCACTACAACCAGGCGTCCATAAAACGTAGTGTACTATAAGTATAGACTTATAGTACACTACGTTTTATGGACGCCTGGTATATAGACATAGGTCTATTATACATTTTTTGATACTGAAAATCGAATATCGGTTTAGTAACGGACGATTCACGCACTTTGGTTTCATCAATATCAGCTTGTATCTACCCACTGCTGGATATATGCATTCCCCAATGCCTTCCACCATATGCGATCCTCCGCTTTCCGCATCCAGCAACAAGTTTAGAACATCTTGCTTATCTCACAAAACGTTGTTCATGATTCTTAGAAACAGTTTTAGAGAATTAACTATTAAAGTGTTATAGACCGTAGCGAGAGTTAAGGCGAACTCTGTACTCTAGGAGATACGTTTCAATGTGCGCAACGAAGACCTAACGCTCATTCTTTCTCACTTGTGCACATTGAAATGAGAATGTGAGCGTGAGTACTATGTTTTTAACAGCTTCTTCAATTTTATTTTTATGTAGGGACGTGAAATAATAATTATTTAAATATTATTATATATATATATATATATATATATATATATATATATATATATATATAATTATTATTTCACGTCCCATGTATATATATATATATATATATATATATATATATATATATATTATATAGGTTTTTTTTTGTATTTTATAATAAAGGTTTTTTTCTGAACCAAATTCTCACAAATATAGGAATTTTTGTTTATCTGGAGCAAGTCAAGCAGGTCGCGCGAAGCACATATTTCATTTCCTCGAAATATTGTGCTATATCTGCTTGGGGATCTCATCTGTAAGTGCAAACAGTTTGCATCAAATATTAACGTGAATATTTTCAGATCGCCTGCTTTCAGACACAAAATTTCATACATTGCTGTGAATTTGAGTTTTGAAATTCCCTATGTGATTTTTCCGAGATAGAAAAACGTTTGGCAAAAATTTTATTTGAGGAATTGTCTAGATCGCTTTACATGTAAACATATTAGATGTTATCAATTAATAATCATTTCTAAATTGTACATTATTTTTAATACCACGCTGACTTCCCAAATCGAGCTGGACATGCCCTACCCTTTGCCAAAGCTTCGTTAGCTAGTCAGCACTATGTGCAGGCGAAGTCAAGTTTGATTCTAAAGGTAGCAACTGACATGAGCATTTGCTGAATGTGTATATTTGCATATATATAAATTTTTAATGAATATACTCAAATATGGATGTAATTGTAATTGTGTTTAGCTTATCAGATTGATCTCCTAGAGTTCTTTGGAGTAAACGTGTTTGTACTTTTTGAATATATATTATTCATGTCATGTCTGCTTTATAGATACATTGGTGGGCCTTTTACATCCTACACTTGAATAAATGTTCTCACATTAATAACGTTTGGTTTATATCCCAGTTTAATGAAGGCGTAATATTCTCTCATTAGCTAATTAATGTTGGAGTGCTGATTTTTGGGATAGGCATGTCGATAGACAATCTAAAGGCAGTCTCGTCTTATGACATTTCCATACGAACGTAGAAACAGAATTACTTCGTTATCACAGTTAAAAAACATAAAAAAATATAAGCCTCAAAAAATAAATTTTAGAAATCATTTTTTACGTAACTTTGGACTTAAATAAATACTATTACGAGTATAAATAAACCTTCAAATTTAAATAAACAACAAGCTTAGTTTATTTACTCCAAAGTTTGAATAACTTTATTTTACGTAAAACAACTTGAATTACATAGAAACTCAATGTGAGTTTCTGTGTAATTCAAGTTCTCCCTAACAACTATTGAATTTGCTCCCCTTTCGTTTTTTCAACACGGGACTCGTGTAATATATGTGTGTCATCATCATCAGCCTGTATCTACCCACTGCTGGATATAAGCCTTCCCCAATGCTTTCCACCAGATACGATCTTCCGCCTTCCGCATCCAGCCGCTCCCTCATGTCATCGGTGTCATCGGACCATCTATAGTAGGAAGGCGCCTTACACTTCGTCGTCCTACGCGCTGCCTCCAATCTAATACCTGTAAGTACACGAATAAGATACTCACCAGATGTGACCGGCTCATTGCCACTTCAGCTTACAAACTCTGAAGGCTATGTCGACGACTTTAGTTCTTCGTCGAATTTCTTCGTTCGGGATATATGTGTGTACTAGCTAATAAATTGTCTAGCATAGACACTATCTTTTTCTCATAGGGTGCTTAGTAATGTAACAATCATATTAGAAATACATACCCACGAGTGGGTCCAAACGTATTGCGTAAACTTAATTGGGAACATACAAATACGAAAATCTACTACACAAAGTCAAACATAATACTATTTTCAAAGGTATTGTCAAAGGTTAAATATAATACTATTGTCTAATATATAAGACAATAGTATTACGTTTAACCTTTTGACCGCCCCAGTCTGATTTATCCGTCAAATATTTTCGGGGCCGAATTCTTTGTCGTATTTATCCGAACCTGTGTTCGTTTGATTATGTTTTTTCGTTTATACAGCTGCCAACTACTTAAAACAGTAGATATAATAGAGACTAAACATACAACAAACGTTTGCAATATTTTAAAACGACTTAATATAGTAAGCAACATATTTCTCAGAGGTATTTGTATGTTGATTTATAAATCGGGCGCTAGGAACACGTCAACTGATATGAAGCCAGGCTTCGGGACAGGCCCACCACACATTCACACCACTGTGTCTCCTGTATAGCCAGGATTAACAGCGGCGACTGCCAAAAAAGGCAATGAACAGTGAAGTCCATTGCAGTCCCGGGGGTACAACTACGGCTGCCTTGGAACTCACAACGAATTTAATCAGAAGAAATTAGCAGGAGTAGGAAGCTTTTGGAAATTGACTTCCCCTCTTAGCAATGTGAGAGACAGCAATATGGCAAATAGTCAAGTGAAGCTCATGATGAAGCCGGGCTGTCAAAAGGTTAAAAGAATACCAGTTGGTACCGGTTTCTGCGAGTTTAGAAAAAGATGCCAAGATAGAGACGTAGCATAAACGTGTCAAGTTTGATTAGGACACAGTATAAGTAATAGTACTACGTACAGTATGGTCACTCCCTGGCACTCTCTCGTGTCGACCTCACCTCCCCTCTGAGACAAATCTGGAACCGTTTGTATGTCGGCGCACGCGCACATGCTCATTCACGCTCTGCACAAACGTCATTGTTTATGTAGTAGTAAATGACGCGATATTTGTATGGAGTGACCGGGGTGTGATTAGGACCAAGCATAAGAATATGTCGAAGTCAACCTGTAACGCATTCTAACAATGAAATGATTATGGATTGATGCCGATATTTTCATAGCTTAAATTTATTTTTCCCGACCAGTTTCGTTTTTACAGCATTTCCAAGATATTTAGACGGTTTTCTCGTTTCTACAAAACATTCAGTTACCGTGCAATCAATGAGAAGTGCTTATAATATCTTACCTACCAATTATCTACCACCAGCCTACGAGCTGTCTTTCGGTATTATGAGTTGACGTAGAGGTGCTACGATCCATCGTAGCTCGCCTACGTAAGTGCGTAGACATAATGTAGACATGGTGATTTTATTTGAATAAAAAATAGGTAGTTACAATATTACTAGCTGTTTCGTGTATAATTATATATATATATTTGTATACTATAGTGTCGCGTAGACTACATAAGCGTGGTGGAGTATGCTAAACCCCTTCGATTGAGAGGAGACCCGTATCCCAGCAGTGGGATGATTATGTGTTCCCAACCCTCCCGGATTACCGGGGAGACTCCGGTAATAATGGTTAATCTCCCGAACTCCCGAGGAACAATAATTTGATTTGAAGATCCGGAATACCAAGCAATGAAAATTTTATCTAAAAGAACCAATCACATGGACAGGAATTACTAGACTCCAGGGATTGTTATTATAATATTGACTTAGACAGTGACAAACTTTACGACGAGGTTGGACTTTTGCGAGAGAGAATTTACGCTGGGTTGACTTCTTTACTAAAGTTGCCAACCCTTGGTTGATGCCGTAGACTACATACTAACAATTTCAATGAAAATGGTCGACGTATGCTGGAGGCACAGTATATCTTATCTTATCTTATCTTAGAGTGGGTCCAGTGCTGCAGCACCGGTGACACGTCGACCGTCATTGATCTTTTGTGTTCTCCCTAATCCTTTAGTTTAGTTATTTGGGGTGTAAGCGGTTCATCAAGATCTTTGAACCAAGGCCAATTTCACCTGCACGTGGTGCACCCTGCTGACTGACAAACGAAGCTCTGGCGAAAAGAGAGGTAGGGAGCGTAATTGTAAGCTACCCGACTGGGGAATGTACCTCCACCTCACAGAATACCGCAGCCAAATAACAATTCCCTTGAGGGTTGTTGTGTTCCTGCGAGTGAGTGAGGTTACCAAAAAGAAAGGAAGGAGATGCCTGGTTGGCAGCGGGGCTGGCGGCGCGCGAGCAATATTTTATGTTGCGAGCGTTAATATGGCTACGGTAACCGCTTCACATCAGGCGGGCCGTATGCTTATCTGCCATCCGACATAGTATAAAAAAAAGTCACTCTCCCCCGCCTGTCTGGAGACATGTTCCATGTACTTCAGTATGCCGCTTATAGGGAAGAGCCTGTAAGCGGCATGAGCATATATGAGGCACAGTATAAGTAATAGTACTACTGGAGGTATTACCACAGATTTCTTAATAGTTATACTTATTGCTGTCTTAAAGTAAATTAAGGTAATACTGATACTGGTGATTGTTGGCACTTGGTGGAACATTTTCAACATTTTGATATAGTGATTATGTCAATATTAAATTAATTTTTTAAATGTCATTAAATAAAAAATTTAATTATGTCAATTTTTTTATACATGTATGGGGGGTGGCATGGTGAGGGTAGATATATAGTATAAAATAGGTGCCTGTGTACGATTCAAAGTCCATATATATCCTGATGTTTTATTTCCACATACATTTATTTGTAGAAGGAGAGAGTATATAACTAAGATTAGTTACTTAGATAAGTACCGTAACAATTTACACTCCACGAGCTATTAGCCGCTATAAATAGTTGCAGGACGTATATAGATAGGTTCACCGTCGAATTGAATGTCTAGTGCAGGGCTATGTATTTTTTGAATATTTGTTATTTATACATACACATGAGAGGGGGGCAAACGTGAATGTGGTCACCTGATGAAAAACAATCACCACCGCCCATGGAGATCAGCAACGCGAGGGTCCGTTGCTAGCCTGTACTCCTTCCTTTCTTTCTGGTGACTTCACTTACTCGCAAGTACATAACAACCCTCAAGGGAAATGTTATTTGGCTACGATATTCTGTTAGGTGGAGACACTTCTCCAGTCGGGCAGCTTAAAAAAAATACTATGCCCTACCTCTCTTTCCGCCAGAACGTCGTTTGTCAGTCAGCAGGATGCACTACAGGCAGGTGAGGTTGGCTTTGGTTCAAAGACTTTTATGAATTACTTACACCCTTAATTAGTTGTCCAGAATCAGACCGATAGTACTATTACTTATACTGTGCCGATAGTCAGTATCCAAGTCTCTGCACCATAGGTAATTGCAGGGAGGATGCACTGGTTGAAGACTTTAGTCTTCAGGCATTGGGGTATCTGTGTGGTGAAGATGGGCCGAAGCTTTCCAAAAGCTGCCCAGTCCAATCGAAGGCGATATTTAATGAAATACCAATAGATTTTCAAGGTTTAATATATTTATATACTATTCTATTCCGTTCCGTTTCGTGTCATTCTATTCTTTTAATATTCTAGACATTGGAGTTTAACTAAGGCTAAGTGTAGTAAAAAAATACACATGCAAAAAACATGTCATCGAAAGCTGAACCGTATTTGGAAGGGAAATAGGCACAGAAATGACAAGAAGAAAAATTCCCAAGGGCGTAGATAAAGAAGCTCACTTGCAAAAATGCATGTGAAATTCTAACAATATATGTACATACTTAAAATGTCAATAAAAATTTAGTAGAAAATGGAAATACAAACGTGTAAGCACTATACAATATACGCAGGCTTTAAAGTTTCAATATTTCCATGCTCATCGCCATTCATAGTTGTGACCGCTGCCTGACAATGCATTTGAATTGGTAATGCGCCATCTACTCCGTTCAGTCGATCGTGTGGCCGGACGAACGGCGCGGGACTTTGCAGCCGATCAAAACTTTACCAATGAAAACTTTCCATACAGCTACGTAGTAAACCATGGTGAATTAATTCAACATGCGCTCGCTTCATTTGCATTTTAACGGTTGTTTTTTATTTAAATTGTTTTTATTGCATACATTAATTTAATTTTTATCTGCTGTCTGTAGTTTTACAAGGCAACCGTTACTGACAACTCTATCAACGCACAGTTCAAACCACTGGATGGATCGGGTTGGAATTTCGCATATAGGTAGACTAGCAAAGTACCCGTGCTTCGCTACGGGATCACTCTTGATTTGCGTCTATTTTTGTTAAGATTCCAGATATTTAATTTTTTCCCCTTATAGGACTGTTTCGTATTGACCATTATTACAAACATGCACCATTTAGGTTAAGACGTCCCGGTAAACAATATTTTTGGCATTCGCACCAGGAGCCAAAATTGCAAGGCTTCCAGGAGAACTTACTCCTGAGCAAGCTACATACAACTGATCATGAGAGAAACAGTCCTGTCTCAAGTCAAACCCAGCGACCTTTAGAGACTGCCCCCTGAGCTTTGTTAATGGTCATAGCAAATCACCTTAATGGGAAATTTAAGTCTCTTAAATTGAACGGGGTGGTCTGATAGAATAATGGGAAGGCGGGGTATAAAGAGAGATTCCTCAACAGCGCATCCCTTGCTGTCCTCAATCAACAACCTTCCAGTTGTTTAATACGTGAACAATGGTGGCACGAATCTCCTGATGATACACCTCCGTTCCATGCAAGTGGTAGGAGATGGAGCGGAACAGGCCAGCTCCATCACCTTCCACAGCTATAATGGTATGGGGCATCATCACACCTTCCACAAGTATAAATTTAGCCAATCTTGACGTCATTGTTTAAAAATACCGAAATTCTTATATTAAGTAGGTATACCCCATAAAGTTGGTACTTAGAATAGGTTTTTCAATTAGTTTTCTGTACCAAATGTAGCTTCATTTGAAGGACGCAATTTTTTTTACGCCCTACGTGCGCGATGGACATCCTCCGACGATAACTATTGGGATGAGGTGAGCGATAAACCGTCATGGATAACCCCATGGTTTGAAATAATCTCTCGTATATACCCTTTCCTTAATAACGAAAGCATAGCGCGCTGTACAAATGCTAGGTATAGCGCCATCTAGTGATGAGTTAAATAAAATATAAATATAACATTTTTAGACATTTCTTGGCTTACCGCTGGCCAAAAGTTAATCAGTAACCCATAAACCCTTTTTTTATTAACAACTATTCCACCAAGTTTCAAAATCGTAGGTGAATCGATTTCCAAAAAGAGGGTTTTTTCCTTTTAAACCTCTTAGGGGTGAAATTTCGGAAAATTCCATCTTAGTGCGCGCTTACATTGTATAGGGAACACATATCCAAAGTCCAGATATTTAATTTTATTAATATATTTATAGATATTTATATATTAATAAAATTAAATTTTATTAATATATAAATATATAGATATTTAATTTTATTAATATATGTAATATCTGGACTTTGGATATGTGTTCCCTATACAATGTAAGCGCGCACTAAGATGGAATTTTATCTATAGAAGTACTCGTGTAAAGTTTAGGATACAATAGTCTTACTAATCTCATTTCCCTACACAAACTGTGGACCTCTGTTTCACCCTCTTAGGTGTAAAATTTGAAACATCCTTTTAAGTAATTTTGTGTCCACTATGTTATATTTTCAAATCGATTCCATTTTCGTAATTGACGTCGCAGAAAACCATATAATCAATACCCATATTGATATTATGACATTTCAACCCCATCGCACCCCCCACAGGGGTGATTTTATGTCACGTCGGCTATGTTGGATTATAAAATAGTTGTTGTTTTCGTAATCAGCGACCCGATAAACCATAAAAACAATACCCATGACGATTTTCTGACTTTTTCACTCCATTTTACCCCTTTAGGGGTTGAATTTTGAAAAATCCTAAAACACGTGATTACTCATTTATCTATAGAAATACTCGTGTAAAGTTTCGAATAAAATAGTCCAACTAATCGTGTTTCCCCATACAAACTTTGGACCCCCGTTTCACCCCCTTAGGGGATGAATTTTGAAAAATCCTTTCTTAGTGCACCCCTAGACGTCATAAGGAACCTACTTGCCAAATTTGGAATCTCTAGACCCAGCGGTTTGGGCTGTGCGTTGATTAGTGAGTCAGTCAGTCAGTCAGTCAGTCAGTCAGTGAGGACAAAGCCTTTTATTATTATAGATATGTAGGGTGTAAGTGGTTCATTAAAATCTTTGAACCAACCCCGCCCGTGGTGCAACCTGTTGACTGACAAATGAGGCTCTGGCGAAAAGAGAGGTAGGGCATAGAGTATTTACTAAGCTGCCCGACCGAGGAAATACCTCCACCTCAAAGAATACCGCAGCCAAATAACAATTCCCTTGAGGGTTGTTGTATTACTGCGGGTGAGTGAGGTCACCAGAAAGATAGAAAGGAAGGAGTAGAGGCTGGTAGCGAATCGGCGTTGCTGATCGCCATGGGCGGTGGTGATTTACTTCCACTATGTGACTATATGCTCGTTTAGCCCCCCTCATATAAATAAAAAAAAGATTATATTTGGAAAAATGGAAAAATCCACCTCCTAGGTGGGATTTCACCCACGACCTCTCGATGACCGGTCGATTCTCCTCTCTCTTCTCTATTTTCAAGAGGTGATTTTTTTTCATTTTTCAAAATATTTATAATGTTCTGGCAAGTTGACCGAAATCAACTATTTAAATAATAATAAAAAAAGATATTATGAGGTCTATGCCTACGTTTGCTAAGAAAGGATTATTGAAAATTTCTACCGCATTCCGAAGTTACGCTCACACTAAGTCACGTGCTAAAGCTAGTAATAACAAGTAGTATAAATTATAAATCAGCCAAGTAGAGTTGAAGAGAAAAAAAATATTTTGTAATGTTTGTATCTCTATAATTTTTGAATCGATTGTGGTAATTTTCATATTTGGTGTACCTGGATTATATATATAGATAAATATGTACCGAGGAATATTTTCATTTTAAATATCTACCGATAAGTACCTACGTTAATAATAATAAATATGTAGATACGGTAATAAAAAAACTAATGTATGATGAAATCGACCCAGTGGCATTATTTATTTTGACGTGATAACGTATTATAAATCGATGAACGCCGTCTGCACGCACGAACATTGTCACGTTCCGCCTGAGCCGAGCGTGCAAACGAGAAAGCAGAACAAGCGATAGAATGACACAGCACCATCTAGTCCCAAACTGAGCAGATATATATATTTACATTTACGTACATTTTTTTATAAATACATAGCAAACACCCGACCAAGATAATCAGACATGTTCATGCACACAAATGTTTGTCTTGTGCGGGAATCGAACCCACGACCTCGAAGTCAAAGTAGCCATTGGCTAGCAAGCCATTCGACCATCGGACTCGTCTATTCTTATATAAAAATCTACATACTTTCACAAAAATCCTTTTACCAAAATGTTATAAATGACTTGTCACTTTATTTTTGGCAATTTGAAACTCAATTCCCGGTATATTGTTAGATACGTTTGATTAATGACCGTTCTATTGACCTTTTTCTGGTAACTGTAGGTGTAATGTACTTACTTAAAATATCGGTCAAACCCTCCACCTTCCCATGGCTCCACCGACCTCGCGGTCATATGAGCCGCGTGGGAGATGCGCGCGGCGTTGCTTTTTGTTTGTTTGTTTGTTTGTAATATCTTTATTGTACATAAAATAAAATTTACAATATAGTAAATTAAAGGAAAAGTACAAAGGCGGATTTATCCCTCACAGGGATCTCTTCCAGCCAGCCTTAGAGTATCTGATAGGATTTCATGAATAGGCAAGTGGATCGTACCAAACATTTGTGGGATATAACTACTACGTTAATTATAAATACATATGTACATACATATAATAAATAATACAATATTATAGGATAAGAATATTATAATAAACATTGCGCAAATTAATAATTTTTTTTGTGCAGCGGGCAATTCTTGACTCCCTACAAGTTGTTTCCTTCCTGTCCTTTGTCCCTATATCGCATTCTCTCCTAAATCTCCCTTAAAATATCGGTCACGTACCCTATACCTAACTGCTAGTGCGCCCCTGTGTGGCAACCTTCCGGTTATATCACAGGATTGCGAGTCTCTCGTCCAGTAGTCCAGTCCAATAGTAGTCTCGTCCAACCAGACGAGAGGACCCTTACCCGCACCGCTCTTGCGCTCAGTAAACCAACAGAGCACGCAAGCGGATTGGTAGCAGGACTACTTGTGCATCGGGAAGTGAGCGTGCCTACAGCTCCGGTACCCATCAGGGAGATTGGGGAGTGGTAGTAGGGCCCCAATGCTTGGTTCGCCGAGCGTCGGTTCGCCACGAGCTACTCGACTTAAGAGTACCTAAGTAGCTTGCATGCAGGTGAAAGGGGAATAAGATACGTGTTGAAATATCGGTCAGTTCAGTTAAGTCCAGTTATAAGTCTAGTATATTGTAGTATGTTGTACTAATAAATATAGGGGTGTAAGTGGTTCATCAACATCGTTGAACCAAAGGCAACTTCACCTGCTCGTCAGCAGTCCAACTGACAAACGAAGCTCTGGCGATAGGAGAGGTAGGGAGCGTAATTGTAAGCTACCCGACTGGAGAATGCACCTCCACCTCACAGAATACCGCAGCCAAATAACAATTCCCTTGAGGGTTGTTGTGTTCCTGCGAGTGAGTGAGGTAACCAGAAAAGGGGGTGGAGGCGCGCGAGCGATATTTTATGTTGCGAGCGTTAATATGACTACGGTAACAGCTTCACAACGGCGGGCCGTATGCTTGTCTGCCCGACGTAGTATAAAAAATATATATCTGAGGCCACGACAGTGACCCCGGTAAGTCGAGCGAGTCAAACCAAAGCGAGCACTCTCACCATAACTGATAATATACCATTTCTGAAAACATTTCGGACGATATATTATTTTGAAAAATGGAAAAATTCATCTGCCATAGATGGGATTTGAAAAATATTTATCTGGCAAGTTGGCCAAGACAACTATTTAAATAATAATAATTTCGGACGATTTTCTAGCCTTTATTGGAGCGAGGTGAAAAGTCATTTTTGGAAATGAATAGGCTCCAAAACCGATTTTGATGAAACTTGTAACAATTACAGACCTCGACATGCTTGAGGTTTGTGTAGAAAAAAATTGATACCAATCTTGTCCTTGAGGAATGATCATCATTTTCCATTAGAAAATGTATTTGATGATTATTTCAATGGAAAACATACATTCAGTCAACCTACTCGCTCCACTCAACCTCGATTTCGGCCCCGTGGGCTAGAATCCGGCGTAGTTTAGTTGTTCCCGGTGCCAAGATATGACACTAGGAACAACTAAAACGATGAAAATATCGATATAATAAGGTAAGTGTACCAATATAGCTAGCCTTACTTATCGACATTAACCCATGATTGGATAATCAATGTTGGGATACAGGTCTGCTTTCAATCGAAGGGCATTTAGAGCGTACTCCACCACGTTGCTCAACTGCGGGTTGGCGGAGGCCAGTGTTTTCAAGCCGTCTAAGGCCACTGACTGGCTTAACGACTGTCATCTAATGACAACAGCCGGGACCCACGCCTTAACGTGCTCTCCGATGCACGGAGGAGCTCGAGTTGAATACACCCATCCATAGACAGGCTGCGGTCGACGTTGCTTAACTAGCGTGTTAGATTAGACCAGTGATTTTCAAACTGTGAGTCGCGACCCCCCAGGGTGGCCGCCAAGTTATATTCGGAGCGTCTCATCGGTGGGAAAAAACGCAAATTTTATTTGTAGGATGACCTACATGAACATGAGTTAATATAAAAAATCGTAAGTTACAATAAAAAAACGTAGAAAGCTACAATAAAAGAAACGTAAGCACATCTGATTATCAATACATATAATAAAACAGTAGGAACCGCGTGTCTGTACATTTGATAAAATTAACAAAAAATGGGTGTGGGCGATAAAAAAAGAGTAACAGAACACAAAAAAGATTTTTTTGATTTTTTTGTCTGTCTGTCTGTCTGTCTGTCTGTCTGTCTGTCTGTATGTATTCGCTAATCTTTAAAAGTAACGAACAGATTTTTACGCGGTTTTCACTAAAAGATTAAGCTCATCCCTGAGCAACATATAGGCTTTGTTTCATCGAAATCTAATGTCAGATTAAAAAGTTATCGTCATTTAAAGTTTAAAGAAAATTTTTCTTTATAGAAAATCACTCATCACGAAATCTCAGAAACTACAAGTGCTAGGAGTCTCAAATTTTGTATGGGGGTTCCTTTCAGAACGTAGATGCTCACTAAGACGGGAATTTGGAAAATTCAACCCCTAAGGGGGTGAAACGGGGGTCCAAAGTTTGTATGGGGAACCAAGATTAGTTGGACTATTCTATTCGAAACTTTACACGAGAACTTCTGTAGATAAATGAGTAAACACGTGTTTCAGGATTTTTCAAAATTCAACCCCTAAAGGGGTGAAATGAGGTGCAAACGTCTGAAAATCGACATGGGTATTGTTTTTATGGTTTATCGGGTCGCTGATTCCGAAAACAACAGCTATTTTATAATCTAACATAATCGACGACGTGATACAAGAGCACTCCTGTGGGGGTGGGATGGGGTTGAATTGTCATAATATCAATATGGGTGTTGATTCTATGGTTTTCTGAAATGTCAATTACGAAAATGGCATCGATTTGAAAACGTGGACACGAAATTTCCATCTCGGTATAAAAATCCAAGATTTGGAACACCTGATGCAGAACCATAATGGTTCAGCTAAACTATAAGGAATATAATAATGACGCCTTAGCAAAAGTTGTTCAGCCTGATGAGCATAAATAGTTTAACAAAATGTTGATTGTATTGTAAAAAAATAACTGCGCAGTGCTACTTTTATTCTTACCTGCTACAAATTAGACGCAATAGTTTTATTTATTTACGTTATATATACATAAATTTATTATATATATATATACATAACGTATATATATATATATATAGCGGCCGCCCGCGACTTCGTACGCGTGGAGTTATTTAATTGCAAAGAATTTTTAATTACATTCGAAAAAGCTAAATAGGTAATGAAAGGAAAAAAATAAAAAAAGTTAAAAACAATCAATATCTAGACGAAATTTTAGAATCAATGAAGTCGACGGATATTGTTTTTTAAAACCTCTTTGTAAAACCTAAAGTATTTTTTATTGTTATAATAAAACATTCCTTCTTATAATAGTAAGTATGTAGTTGTTTTCAATATTTTTTATACTTAAATATCATTTAAAATCCTTCTGCCATAATTAACTTCAATAACATTGGATTTCCATACAAATTTCCAACCCCCGTTTTAACTCCAAAAAGGGGTTGATTTCTAAAGATACATTCTTAGTACACCTCCAAACCATCTATACAGCATACATTTTAAATTTCAAGTCTCTTACTACAAAAACATAGGACTTTCATACAAACTTCCAACCCCCGTTTTAACCCCAAAAAGGGGTTGATTTCTAAAGATACATTATTAGTACATACATTTTAAATTTCAAGTTTCTTACTTTAAAAACTTAGAACTTTCATACAAACTACCAACCCCCATTATAACCCCAAAAAGGGGTTGATATCTAAAGATACATTATTAGTACACCTCCATACCATCTATAGAGCATGCATTTTAAATTTCAAGTCTCTTACTTCAAAAACATAGAACTTTCATACAAACTTCCAACCCCCGTTTTAACCACAAAAGGGGGTTGATTTTCAAAGATACATTATTAGTACACCTCCACTCCATCTATAGAGCATACATTTTAAATTTCAAGTCTCTTGCGTCAAAAACATAGAACTTTCATACAAACTTCCAACCCCCGTTTTAATCCCAAAAAGGGGTTGATTTCTAAAGATACATTATTAGTACACCTCCACACCATCTATAGAGCATGCATTTTAAATTTCAAGTCTCTTACTTTAAAAACATAGAACTTTCATACAAACTTCCAACTCCCGTTTTATCCCCAAAAAGGGGTTGATTTCCAAAGATACATTATTAGTACACCTCGACACCATCTATAGAGCATACATTTTAAATTTCAAGTCTCTTACTTCAAAAACGTAGAATTTTCATACAAACTTCCAACCCCCGTTTTAACCCCAAAACGGGGTTGATTTCCAAAGATACATTATTAGTACACCTCCACACCATCTATAGAGCATGCATTTTAAATTTCAAGTCATTTACTTCAAAAACATAGAACTTTCATACAAACTTCCAACCCCCGTTTTAACCCCAAAAAGGAATTGATTTCCAAAGATACTTTATTAGTACACCTCTACACCGTCTGTAGAGCATACATTTTAAATTTCAAGTCTCTTGCTTCAAAAACATAGGACTTTCATACAAACTTCCAACCCCCATTCTACCCCCTTAGGGGTGGAGTATCGTAAAATCCGTTATTAGCGGATGTCTATACCCTATAAGGAACCTACCTGCCAAATTTCCAGTTTGAAGGTGTTATAGTTTCTGAGATTTCGTGATGAGTGAGTGAGTCAGTGATTTTCTCTTTTATATATATAGAAGATATATATATATATATATATATATATATATATATATATATATATATATATATATATATATATATATATATATATAAAGGTAACGTGGTCTGTTTAGTCAGTTTTATATAAACGTGTACGCTAAAATTTAAATGGAACGATTGGTATATATTTGCACAAACCAGAAGAATGCGTGCATTTGCGGGACGCTATGTAGCAAGATTTTGTGACTCAAAGTCTTTTAAACAACGAGGGGAAACTGTTTTTCTTAGATGTTTCACGAGGGACTGGAAAAACATATCTGACGAGAGCAATCCTCGCTGAAATCAGGCGCCAAAATAATATCACAAAGCAGCATCGCCAGGTATTGCAGCCATAATATTACCTTTAGACGGAAGGACGCAAATACAATGTTCAATATTCTACTCGATTTATACAGAACGGAAACACCGATATGCTTTGTGACACGAAACTGTGACAAAGCGAAAATGTTTCAGGATTGCTGTCTAATCGTTTCAGATGAATGCGAAATGGCCAAGAATGTGGCTGGCTTTATCGAGGATTAGTAACGCTTCAGGTCTTTTCATATTAGCTCCCGAAGGAAAGACTCCCTTCATTTATTTTATGTTTTTTTTTAAACTATGGTTACATAACTTAAATAAAAATAATAAATTGTTGACTTTTAACTTATTGTAATAGTGCCCCAAATATTTTCTTATGTATCTACTTTAGTTCGTATTTATGTTAATACGCCGGAATCATAAAGTCCACGCGAACGAAGTCGCGGGCATCAGCTAGTTGTTCAATAATTCATCAACTCAAAGCTGACGCAACTTAAGCAAATCTTTTTCCAATTGAGGCCATTTCTCTTCTTAATTTTTATGTCAACAAAATCGAAAGCAAATGACACTAACAAATTTAAAGCTTTCATAGCCAGGTGTATTGTTGAAGTTTGAAGGAGGATGTCCTCATCCTTCTTTCGGAGGAGGACGAGGGAGGGAGAAGGTGTTGGCCAGAAATTTGACTTTAAATTAATTTAATTAAGTTTAATCTTTAACCTTTTGTCTCCAACTTTGATTTCTGAATAAAACAAGTAAACATGATATTCCATTTTATTGACATAATATATTGTTATTTTAATGTTCGATATATCGATACCGATACAGTATAGATATATCGAACATCAGTCTATCTACGTAAACAAAATTACACAAACAATAGAAACATTCTGTGTTTACAGAGTATTAACAAAAGCCTTAACAATAATAAACAAAGCCGAAACGAAGGCCTGTATATTTTCTTAGAGGGAAAGGGAGACAAGCGCCTGTACAGGGAATTTCATTCCTGCCTGTTTCCATCTCTCAAAATATTTAACTTGTCCCTTTATTTTTCTTCGGTAAATTAATCAAAAAGTATTCTGCATCAAACCCATGTAGGTACATCCCACTGCTGGGATATGGAACTCCCCTAAATCCGCCATGCTGCTCAACTGCGTATTGGCGGAGGCTAGAGTTTTCAAGCCTCTCAAAGGCCACTGACTTGGCTTAACGACTGTTATCTAATGACAACAGCCGGTACCGAGCTTAACGTGCCCTCCAATGCTTTGGCTTTGGAGGAGCTCGAGATAAGAGGCCGTCCATTAATCACGTGAGGCTCAAAAGAGGGGGGAGGGGTTCGGTAAAAATCACGAAATATCACAAGGGGGGGGGGTAGTAAAATATCACGTGTATTTATTTTTTTGTCAAACGCGCGATTTCTTAACCGGAGAAAAGCGGAGTGTTGAAGACCTTGACTCGCCGATGCTAGGCAATGAGCGAATGGTAGATATCCAAAACCTCACCAAGTATCACCAAAGGGGGGGTGTGTTAAAATTGCAAAAAAAAAAAAAAAAAAAAAAAAAAAAACCTCACGTGATTAATGGACGGCCACTAAGTAAACACATCTATAAACAGGCCACCTTTGACGCTGCTTAACTTACGTGGTTAGACTGACACGCGACGGGAGATACAGTTTTACGCATTGCACTTAGTCTCACAAAAGACAAATCTCCCATGACACTACCGGAAGTGCCACGCGGTAGTGCCTAGGCAAAAAAGGCGCAAACGGCGCCATCGAGCTCCTCGTCAAAAAGTATATGCTTGTGTTAGATACACATGCGTATTCTTTTTGATAAGGAGCTCGATTAGATTTTTATGATGCGAATTAGATTTTCATTGACCAATTAATGATAATCTGTGAAAATTTCAACTGTCTAACTATCACGGTTCATGAGATACAGTCTGGTGACAGACGGACGGACGGACGGACGGACGGACAGCGGAGCCTTAGTAATAGGGTTCCTTTTTACCCTTTAGGTACGGAACCCTAAAACACGACTACGGAAAAGTAAAAAACAAGCTATGGATTCATTCTGGTTTCTGTCACCACTGCGGTGGTCAGTTGTAAAACATCAAAATCACATTCTCTGATATGGCTCACATCTGAACACCGCCTGCACTTGTTTTTTGTTAGCTTGTTTTTTACTTTTCCGCAGTCGGGTTTTTATTTATTTTTTAACTTTTATTTTCATTATAGCGCCTCTTTTTCTCATCCAGTGCTGGAACAGAACTCCTGGATTACCTCCATCATTAAAAATCTGCTCGCAAAATTTCATTACGACGTTTACGGCCCCACCTTTCTCAGGTAAAATTTGTTTGTCGACTCTAAGTGTACCCAACCCTTTATTTATTAACACCGTTACTTTGTTAGGTACACAATTTTCTTTTATTCAATTTCTGCAGCCTTTTAGATTGTATCCATCTCATTATACTCACTTTCTGAAAATCTGGTAGGTACTAAGTTGTAATATGTTCAATTTTTTTTTTATACTACGTCGGGTGGCAGACAAGCATACGGCCCGCCTGATGTGAAGCGGTTACCGTAGCCGCATTAACGCCTGCAACATAAAATATTGCTCGCGCGCCGCCACCCCCGCTGCCAATGCAGCATCTCCTTCCTTCTTCCTTCTGGTGACCTCACTCACTCGCAGGAACACAACAACCCTCAAGGGAATTGTTATTTGGCTGCGGTATTCTGTGAGGTGGAGGTACATTCCCCAGTCGGGTAGCTTACAATTACGCTCCCTACTCTCTCTTCTCTTTTCGCCAGAGCTTCGTTTGTCAGTCAGCAGGGTGCACCACGTGCAGGTGAAGTTGACTTTGGTTCAAAGATCTTGATGAACCACTTACACCCCAAAAAATGTTCAATTATCTTCATGACCAATGTAATATGGTCATTAATTTATTAAAACTATTTAAGACTTGTCTTAACTCAAAGATAGACAGATAAGAGAAAGAAAAATCTAGTGTTAAATTGTGGGGTGTGTGGTGTAGTGGTATGTCAAAATATAGGGATTTATGAGGCGATCACAAAACTAGACGAGCATATGATCTATTACTGTCGTGCTCGGTGGTGGCTAGCAATGGTCACTTTGACTCCTAGGTCGCGGGTTCGATTCCCGCACAAGACAAACATTTGTCTGCATGAACATGTCTGTTTGTGTTGGTCTGGGTGTTTTCTATGTGTTATGTTATATGTATGTATTTACAAAAAATGTACCTATAGAATTATATATAATATGTATATAGAAGTTATCTAGTTACCATAGTACAAGCTTTGCTTAGTGTGGGACTAGATGGCACTGTGTAATATATCCAGGGATATTCATTTATCAATTATAATTATTTATTATTACTTATATACAAGAGTTCCATTGACATTTTGTTTATCAGTCATAAGTTCGTGACGCGTTATATTTCAATATATACTTAATAATATTTCCTCTCAGGTCAGAAGGAACGTGTAATACATATTCGTTATAGGTAGTTTACGACCGTTCCCCCTGTTTTATTGCTTTAATATACTCATGTTGAAATAAAGGAAAGGTAAGTACCACGCGACCTTCATAAACCCATCTGGAAGGCGACAAAATAACGTAATGGACTCCCGGGGAGGGGGGAGTTCACCGCGGCCGTGGCCAGAGCCTAACGTAAAATTTAATGTTACCCAATAACGCTTTAACGGCATGTTTATGAAGCGATGATGAACGCTACGTGGAGACGATTGCATCATTATGGATTCCCTATTAGATTTATTATAAGATTTCATTTTCTGGCTGCTCATTTAATATATAATTATTTAGGAAAATAATAACGTGAGCCACATAAAATACTAAATGTGCCACAGAAATACTAGGTTAGGTTAGGTTTGGTATCTATACTTACTAATATTATAAAGCTGAAGAGTTTGTTTGTTTGTTTGTTTGTTTGAACGCGCTAATCTCAGGAACTACTGGTTCGAATTAAAAAATTCTTTTTGTGTTAGGTAGCCTATATTTCAAGGAAGGCTATAGGCTATATAGCATCACGCTACGACTCATAGGAGCGGAGCACCAAAAATAGGAAAAAAATATTCCTTTTGAGGGCTTACGTCGCGTGCGCTGCGTAAACGGTTGAAGTTACGCAAAAATCATGTATGACGGAATTGTTCCTCTTTAAAAGTTCTAAAAAAAAGTCCGCGACAGCATATGTCTATCTTTTAAGATTAACTCACTATAACCTTTTTTTACCTACTTTCTCCTATTGATTACCATGAAAAAACGTTATAGTGTGTTATATTATATATATTATTCCTTTGTTGTATTTTTTATACTTCGTGAGATATAAATAGTAATAACAAACGTTCCTTAAATAGTATTATCAATATTATATAAATAGTAATATCTCACGAAGTAAAAAAAAATACAACAAAAGAAAAATAGGTACAAAGTTTAATGATGATCCGCTACATAGAGCGTTAAGAAATAACAAACAAACGAATTTACTTACTTTTACACTTATAGTATTAGTATGGACCAAGACAAAAAAATTGTTCACCACGTAAATGATTGCCCTCTGCGGGTATCGAATTATTTTTTCCGTGGGAATAAAATGATTTTTCCTGGATAAAAAGTAGCCTATGTTACTATCCAGATCGGAAACTATCCCCTGTTAAAAAAATCATGTCGGTACTTACGTTCCTTTCGACATGATAGAATGCCAAATGATTACAAAGTTTATTTTTTCCCATGGGATTAAGATGTTTTTGCGGGATAAAAGGTAGCCTATGTCACTTTCCAAACAGTAAACTATCCCCATTTTAAAAAGTCACGTCCGTACTCTACTACGTAACTATCCCGTTAAAAAAAATCATGTCGGTACTTAGGTTCCTTTCGACTTAAAAGAAGGGCAAATGATTACAAAGTATGTATTTACCCGTAGAAATAAGATGTTTTTCCTGGATAAAAAGTAGCCTATGCCACTCTCCATACCGTTAACGTACGTTATTAAAAAATAAAGTTCATTTGTCCTTCTTTCACGTCAAAAGAAACCTAAGTACAGACATGAATTTTTAATAGGGTAATCTAGAGAGTGACATAAGCTACTTTTTATCCCGGAAAAACAATTTAATCCCATGAGAAAAAATAAAATTTGTAATCATTTGTCCTTCTATCACGTCGAAAGGAACGTAAGTACTGATGTGATGTTTTAACAGGGGATATTTTCCGGTCTGGAGAGTGACATAGGTCACTTTTTATCCAGGAAAAATATTTTATTCGAAGGGCAAACATTTATGTGGTGAACAATTATTTTCTCTTGAGTGTGGGCGTTCCATCCATACAAATATTATAAGTGTTAAAGTAAATTTGTTTGTTTGTTATTTCTTCATGCCTTAACTATGCAGCCAATCATCATTAAAATTTGTACTACTTTTTATCCCACGAAGTAAAAAAAAATACAACAAAAAAAATATATACACAAATCAACGGCAGCAGACTTCCCTGAACCACGCGGGCGAAGCCGCGGGTAACAGCTAGTGTTTTATGACAACTTTAGTCGCCAAGTCAGTATAATAGTCGCCCAGTTTCACAATTTTAGATGCTCGGTTTATTACTACCCATATATTTAAATTTTGTAATGAAATCGACAAGAATTCTCACAGCTCTCCTATGAATCAAGCTCCTGCCAGCAGCCCTGTCCATAGACAACATTTATACAACTTCTTTTTATACTACGTCCGTTGGCAAAACATGGCACAGCCCGTCTGATGTGAAGCTACCGCAGCCATATAAACGCTCACAATATGAAATGTCACTCGCGCGCCGCCACCCGGCGGCTGAACCGATTTTCATGGTTTTTGATTTGTTGGATTTGTCTCCGTCCCGAATGGCAGAATAAGTTAATACTTATTCTGCCATTCGTCAATTTTCCGATAGTTTTAATAAACTATCGGAAAATTGACGAAAAAAATTAAATAAAAGAAAAAGCATTTCCCATACAAATAGTGTCAGTTGAAAAAGGATTGATTGAGATATTTATTAACTGTCAAATACTTAATTTAAAAAATGTATTGGTCTCACTTTTACATCGCGATAGTTGTCTGTGATTTGTTTTGTTTTGAAAATTGTTTTGTGGATTGAGATATTTATTAGTAGTCAATTTGTACTTTTATATTTATTTTTGACGTGATAACGTCTTATAAATCGATTAACGTCGGCTGCACGCGCGAAAAAGCATGACTCATTGTCACGTTCCGCCTGAGCCGAGCATGCAAACGAGAGCGCGGTACACCGCTCTCTCGCTTGCACGCTCGGCTATCTCAGCTGGGGTAGTGCTCGGATGGCTCTTCCATGCCATCGGCCGATTATTTCTTATGACGTTATCACGTAATATTTTCGTCCATAAACTGACTAAGAGAAGCGAGAATTTCGAATAATCAGAATTTCATTTTTTCGATAGCTGTTCTAAATCATCAACTGCTTCATAACAAAACAAAACTAAAACAATCTAGGTAGTTTGGGGTGTAAGTGGGTGGAACCAAAGGCCAACTTCACCTGCACGCGGTGCACCCTGCTGACTGACAAACGAAGCTCTGGCGAAAACAGAGATAGGGAGCGTAATTGTAAGCTACCCGACTGGGGAATGTACCTCTACTTTACAGAATACCGCAACGAAATAACAATTCCATTGAGGGTTGTTGTGTTCCTGCCAGTGAGTGAGGTCACCAGAAAGGAAGGAGATGCTGCGTTAGCAGCGCGGGTTGCGCCAACGATATTTTATATTGCGAGCGTTAATATGGCATAACTGCTTCACATCAGGCGGGCCGTATGCTACCTATCTAAAACCTCACACCCAAGTAGATATGCTCTTAAACGTTGTACTTTTACAAAGCTTTTAAATTTATATCCTCTCCTCTGACGTGGTAATCACATTATTATGAATGCCTTTCAAGAGCCTGAAATAAATTTAAAATTCTGTTTGACATCGACATACAGAAATTCAGTACGACATCAATTACTATTAAGGTTTTTTTTTAATACCACTAGTGTGGCAAACAAGCATACGGCCCGCCTGATGGAAAGCAGTTACCGTAGCCTATGAACGCCTGTAACACAAGAGGCATCACACGCGCGTTGCCGACCCTGTAAAAACTTCTTCACGCCCTTTTTGAAGAACCCCATGCTGTAATACCAAAATGCGTAATTATACCTCTTACATATCAAAATTACGAAGGGGATATGGTAAATCATTTTTCTATTTTTGATACTACGTCAGATGGCAAACAAACATAAGGCCGCCTGATGTGAAGCGGTTATCGCAGCCATATAAATTTATATAAATAGATATTTCTGGACAAACTACACACTAGTGCCAAATTAAGCAAAGCTTGTACTATGGGTACTAGATGACTGATTTAATACTTAAATACATTCTTTTTTGTCAAAAAACTACATTTTTTTTTTGTAAATACATACATATAATACACAGAAAACACGTTTCATGCACACAAATGTTTGTCTTGTGCGGGTATCGAACCCGCGACCTCGGAGTCAAAGTGGCCATTGCTAACCATTCGTCGACCGAGCACGTCTCTTATTATAAACGATAGTATCCTGAAATATCGCTCGCGGGTCGCCACACCCGCTGCCAATGCAGCAACTCTTTTTGCCTGGTGACGCTCCAATTTAAGAGTGTGAAATCTTCTAACTCATCGTACAATAAAACAAAATATGATTTTTTCCCGAGAGATAGGTCACCAGCCCCCTTACCACCAACTCTTATTGCGATTCAATAACTGAATAGAATGCTTATTTATACCAATGAATAAGCGACTCTATGCAATTTGAAATAGAGTCGCTTATTCATTAGTATGAATAAGCATTCTATTCAGTTATTGAATCGCAATAAGAGTTGTAAGGGGGCTGATATAGGTACTCGTACGTGGAACACTCAGATAGATTTGAGAAGCTGAAAAACTAACTCGTCTAAGATAAAATTTTATGAAATCTTTCAAAAGAACTTTTTATCAGACTCTGTACAAAGTTTCATGCGTCTGAAACAATTTTCGAAGGACTTTCTTCAGTTCGCCGCAGACTTTTCTTCTACGTCCTTTTCGAAAACTTTTAGTGCATATTCCCGCGATGAAAACTGTCCCATTCAGATGGATTTTTAGGGTTCCGTACCCAAAGGGTAAAACGGACACTATTACTGAGACTTCGCTGTCCGTCCGTATCTCATGAACCGTGATGTTCAGTTGAAATGATGTGACAGCTGAAATTTTCACAGATGATGTATTTCTGTTGCCGCTATAACAACAAATACTAAAAAACAGAATAAAATAAATATTTAAGGGGGCTCCAATACAACAAACGTTTTACCCAACAATTTCTTTAACGTTTTTATAGATAATGGTCCTTGGCCGTTTTTTTTTTATTTCACGGAAAAAAATGAAGTCACAAGATGCCAGAATGTAAGGAGGGTGGCCCAAGACTTTGACCGATGTGGCAAGGGTGGCAACCAGGGAGCCCTTCGTTTTGAGCGCTGAGTGCGCGGGCCCGCATGTCATGGCAAAACCCGGTGTTCGGTTGCTTTATTACAGTAAAAAAACTTCTGACATGTATTACATAGTATATCATCATTCATCAATCATCAATCTGAAGTTAATTCGATTGTTCGCTTGAATAAAATTATTCTCTGCTAGCACGTTTTCTTCGGTAACAAACGTCGAATGTCGACCATTTTTTTCTTCATCCCTTAAAGTAAGATGACCCGTACATAATTCATAAATACAGTTTGAGGTTGATGATCCGACTCATCCGGTTTTAGGCCACATCAGTAGTCATATCACACAAAAATGGGTTACTATCAGAAGATCAAGATATCAGAACGACCAAGTAGACATATAGTTCACATCTCAGAAAGACTATGTATCCAGAACGGCAACTCCATATTTCAATGAGACACTCTAATTCAATTTAACTCTAAAATAAGTGAACAGAATTTCAAACTTCGAACGATAGTTTTTTTTACTGTCAAATTTTATCTATAATCGGTCAGGACCTCATACATAATAATTTTTTTCGCTAAATTTCTGAGTGCCCTGCTATATTAGACTACGTTACCAGCTGTATTTTTTTATGGAAAATGCGGAAAATGACAGATTTTGGCAACCAAACTCGTGACGCAATTTTGGCTTTAAGTAGGAAGACAATAGGTAGGTACCTACTTTGTTTTATTGTACAATGCACTACATGAGCGTCGGGGAAGGGAGGGCCGGGGTGGCAGGACAAACAAACAGGATGGATCGAGCGACGTTGGCGGCCGTCCCAAGGGGCTCGTAAAGTGCGCAGCCGTGGTCCGCAGACTAACACGCATTATTTTGTTTGCACAGTCTATTATAGCGGGAAGGACAATCCACGCAGATGAAGGTAATAATTTAATATTACATTATGTCCGTCGTGTTTTTCATTCCATCATTCGGGCGGCAGCTGAATAGATTATGTATTATCTGGATAATATAATGCGAGCCACACTTTATCAGATACTTTAGGTGGCTAAGAAACTTCTTCTTTAATTAGTGAGTGGCAACATTCACGATCCCATTTGTTTCGAGCGACTGAGGTTGTCAAGCTTGCCAGGTGACATGTTCTTCTTTTTTAGACCCTGTACAATATTTGCAGTGTCCGGCTTATCTGACTTTACATCTGTGTAAACGTGGCACGAGCGAGCAGGTAATCACCATGCGAGGCGAAGGCCTTGGAATAAATAAATTAAGATCAATACATATAATAAAACAGTAGGAACCGCGTGTCTGTACATTTGATAAAATTAACAAAAAATGGGTGTGGGCGATAAAAAAAGAGTAACAGAACACAAAAAAGATTTTTTTGATTTTTTTGTCTGTCTGTCTGTCTGTCTGTCTGTCTGTCTGTCTGTATGTATTCGCTAATCTTTAAAAGTAACGAACAGATTTTTACGCGGTTTTCACTAAAAGATTAAGCTCATCCCTGAGCAACATATAGGCTTTGTTTCATCGAAATCTAATGTCAGATTAAAAAGTTATCGTCATTTAAAGTTTAAAGAAAATTTTTCTTTATAGAAAATCACTCATCACGAAATCTCAGAAACTACAAGTGCTAGGAGTCTCAAATTTTGTATGGGGGTTCCTTTCAGAACGTAGATGCTCACTAAGACGGGAATTTGGAAAATTCAACCCCTAAGGGGGTGAAACGGGGGTCCAAAGTTTGTATGGGGAACCAAGATTAGTTGGACTATTCTATTCGAAACTTTACACGAGAACTTCTGTAGATAAATGAGTAAACACGTGTTTCAGGATTTTTCAAAATTCAACCCCTAAAGGGGTGAAATGAGGTGCAAACGTCTGAAAATCGACATGGGTATTGTTTTTATGGTTTATCGGGTCGCTGATTCCGAAAACAACAGCTATTTTATAATCTAACATAATCGACGACGTGATACAAGAGCACTCCTGTGGGGGTGGGATGGGGTTGAATTGTCATAATATCAATATGGGTGTTGATTCTATGGTTTTCTGAAATGTCAATTACGAAAATGGCATCGATTTGAAAACGTGGACACGAAATTTCCATCTCGGTATAAAAATCCAAGATTTGGAACACCTGATGCAGAACCATAATGGTTCAGCTAAACTATAAGGAATATAATAATGACGCCTTAGCAAAAGTTGTTCAGCCTGATGAGCATAAATAGTTTAACAAAATGTTGATTGTATTGTAAAAAAATAACTGCGCAGTGCTACTTTTATTCTTACCTGCTACAAATTAGACGCAATAGTTTTATTTATTTACGTTATATATACATAAATTTATTATATATATATATACATAACGTATATATATATATATATAGCGGCCGCCCGCGACTTCGTACGCGTGGAGTTATTTAATTGCAAAGAATTTTTAATTACATTCGAAAAAGCTAAATAGGTAATGAAAGGAAAAAAATAAAAAAAGTTAAAAACAATCAATATCTAGACGAAATTTTAGAATCAATGAAGTCGACGGATATTGTTTTTTAAAACCTCTTTGTAAAACCTAAAGTATTTTTTATTGTTATAATAAAACATTCCTTCTTATAATAGTAAGTATGTAGTTGTTTTCAATATTTTTTATACTTAAATATCATTTAAAATCCTTCTGCCATAATTAACTTCAATAACATTGGATTTCCATACAAATTTCCAACCCCCGTTTTAACTCCAAAAAGGGGTTGATTTCTAAAGATACATTCTTAGTACACCTCCAAACCATCTATACAGCATACATTTTAAATTTCAAGTCTCTTACTACAAAAACATAGGACTTTCATACAAACTTCCAACCCCCGTTTTAACCCCAAAAAGGGGTTGATTTCTAAAGATACATTATTAGTACATACATTTTAAATTTCAAGTTTCTTACTTTAAAAACTTAGAACTTTCATACAAACTACCAACCCCCATTATAACCCCAAAAAGGGGTTGATATCTAAAGATACATTATTAGTACACCTCCATACCATCTATAGAGCATGCATTTTAAATTTCAAGTCTCTTACTTCAAAAACATAGAACTTTCATACAAACTTCCAACCCCCGTTTTAACCACAAAAGGGGGTTGATTTTCAAAGATACATTATTAGTACACCTCCACTCCATCTATAGAGCATACATTTTAAATTTCAAGTCTCTTGCGTCAAAAACATAGAACTTTCATACAAACTTCCAACCCCCGTTTTAATCCCAAAAAGGGGTTGATTTCTAAAGATACATTATTAGTACACCTCCACACCATCTATAGAGCATGCATTTTAAATTTCAAGTCTCTTACTTTAAAAACATAGAACTTTCATACAAACTTCCAACTCCCGTTTTATCCCCAAAAAGGGGTTGATTTCCAAAGATACATTATTAGTACACCTCGACACCATCTATAGAGCATACATTTTAAATTTCAAGTCTCTTACTTCAAAAACGTAGAATTTTCATACAAACTTCCAACCCCCGTTTTAACCCCAAAACGGGGTTGATTTCCAAAGATACATTATTAGTACACCTCCACACCATCTATAGAGCATGCATTTTAAATTTCAAGTCATTTACTTCAAAAACATAGAACTTTCATACAAACTTCCAACCCCCGTTTTAACCCCAAAAAGGAATTGATTTCCAAAGATACTTTATTAGTACACCTCTACACCGTCTATAGAGCATACATTTTAAATTTCAAGTCTCTTGCTTCAAAAACATAGGACTTTCATACAAACTTCCAACCCCCATTCTACCCCCTTAGGGGTGGAGTATCGTAAAATCCGTTATTAGCGGATGTCTATACCCTATAAGGAACCTACCTGCCAAATTTCCAGTTTGAAGGTGTTATAGTTTCTGAGATTTCGTGATGAGTGAGTGAGTCAGTGATTTTCTCTTTTATATATATAGAAGATATATATATATATATATATATATATATATATATATATATATATATATATATATATATATATATATATATATATATATATATATATATATATATATATATATATATATATATAAAGGTAACGTGGTCTGTTTAGTCAGTTTTATATAAACGTGTACGCTAAAATTTAAATGGAACGATTGGTATATATTTGCACAAACCAGAAGAATGCGTGCATTTGCGGGACGCTATGTAGCAAGATTTTGTGACTCAAAGTCTTTTAAACAACGAGGGGAAACTGTTTTTCTTAGATGTTTCACGAGGGACTGGAAAAACATATCTGACGAGAGCAATCCTCGCTGAAATCAGGCGCCAAAATAATATCACAAAGCAGCATCGCCAGGTATTGCAGCCATAATATTACCTTTAGACGGAAGGACGCAAATACAATGTTCAATATTCTACTCGATTTATACAGAACGGAAACACCGATATGCTTTGTGACACGAAACTGTGACAAAGCGAAAATGTTTCAGGATTGCTGTCTAATCGTTTCAGATGAATGCGAAATGGCCAAGAATGTGGCTGGCTTTATCGAGGATTAGTAACGCTTCAGGTCTTTTCATATTAGCTCCCGAAGGAAAGACTCCCTTCATTTATTTTATGTTTTTTTTTAAACTATGGTTACATAACTTAAATAAAAATAATAAATTGTTGACTTTTAACTTATTGTAATAGTGCCCCAAATATTTTCTTATGTATCTACTTTAGTTCGTATTTATGTTAATACGCCGGAATCATAAAGTCCACGCGAACGAAGTCGCGGGCATCAGCTAGTACGCAATATATCTTTTTTTAATGTAGTTGGTTTTAACCAATGACTTTTAACTTTAAAACAATATGAATAACTTTTAGAATCAAAGGTCCAGCAAAATATTGCGCCGACAAGTCCGGCTTTTGAATTTTAGAACTTGATAACACTTTGAGCTGAGCACTGAACACTTTGATTGAGCTGTCATGAATTTATTCCAGTAAACATTACGGTATATTTAGATTTGGACATTGGTCTAGACTCCAGAGTCAGTCATAGTATGTGCATGTTTATTTTTTGTATATATTTGAGCACTTGGTCGAGACCACTGATGATCAATTGAACGGTTATCTTCCTCGCACAACGTTTCAGGAACGCGGTATAGCGAGGAAAGCGCCAGCATCTTCGACACAATACCAGACGAGCGATTTTCTATTATTTTATACTAGCTGATGCCCGCGACTTCGTTCGCGTGGACTTTATGATTCCGGCGTATTAACATAAATACGAACTAAAGTAGATACATAAGAAAATATTTGGGGCACTATTACAATAAGTTAAAAGTCAACAATTTATTATTTTTATTTAAGTTATGTAACCATAGTTTAAAAAAAAACATAAAATAAATGAAGGGAGTCTTTCCTTCGGGAGCTAATATGAAAAGACCTGAAGCGTTACTAATCCTCGATAAAGCCAGCCACATTCTTGGCCATTTCGCATTCATCTGAAACGATTAGACAGCAATCCTGAAACATTTTCGCTTTGTCACAGTTTCGTGTCACAAAGCATATCGGTGTTTCCGTTCTGTATAAATCGAGTAGAATATTGAACATTGTATTTGCGTCCTTCCGTCTAAAGGTAATATTATGGCTGCAATACCTGGCGATGCTGCTTTGTGATATTATTTTGGCGCCTGATTTCAGCGAGGATTGCTCTCGTCAGATATGTTTTTCCAGTCCCTCGTGAAACATCTAAGAAAAACAGTTTCCCCTCGTTGTTTAAAAGACTTTGAGTCACAAAATCTTGCTACATAGCGTCCCGCAAATGCACGCATTCTTCTGGTTTGTGCAAATATATACCAATCGTTCCATTTAAATTTTAGCGTACACGTTTATATAAAACTGACTAAACAGACCACGTTACCTTTATATATATATATATATATATATATATATATATATATATCTTCTATATATATAAAAGAGAAAATCACTGACTCACTCACTCATCACGAAATCTCAGAAACTATAACACCTTCAAACTGGAAATTTGGCAGGTAGGTTCCTTATAGGGTATAGACATCCGCTAATAACGGATTTTACGATACTCCACCCCTAAGGGGGTAGAATGGGGGTTGGAAGTTTGTATGAAAGTCCTATGTTTTTGAAGCAAGAGACTTGAAATTTAAAATGTATGCTCTATAGACGGTGTAGAGGTGTACTAATAAAGTATCTTTGGAAATCAATTCCTTTTTGGGGTTAAAACGGGGGTTGGAAGTTTGTATGAAAGTTCTATGTTTTTGAAGTAAATGACTTGAAATTTAAAATGCATGCTCTATAGATGGTGTGGAGGTGTACTAATAATGTATCTTTGGAAATCAACCCCGTTTTGGGGTTAAAACGGGGGTTGGAAGTTTGTATGAAAATTCTACGTTTTTGAAGTAAGAGACTTGAAATTTAAAATGTATGCTCTATAGATGGTGTCGAGGTGTACTAATAATGTATCTTTGGAAATCAACCCCTTTTTGGGGATAAAACGGGAGTTGGAAGTTTGTATGAAAGTTCTATGTTTTTAAAGTAAGAGACTTGAAATTTAAAATGCATGCTCTATAGATGGTGTGGAGGTGTACTAATAATGTATCTTTAGAAATCAACCCCTTTTTGGGATTAAAACGGGGGTTGGAAGTTTGTATGAAAGTTCTATGTTTTTGACGCAAGAGACTTGAAATTTAAAATGTATGCTCTATAGATGGAGTGGAGGTGTACTAATAATGTATCTTTGAAAATCAACCCCCTTTTGTGGTTAAAACGGGGGTTGGAAGTTTGTATGAAAGTTCTATGTTTTTGAAGTAAGAGACTTGAAATTTAAAATGCATGCTCTATAGATGGTATGGAGGTGTACTAATAATGTATCTTTAGATATCAACCCCTTTTTGGGGTTATAATGGGGGTTGGTAGTTTGTATGAAAGTTCTAAGTTTTTAAAGTAAGAAACTTGAAATTTAAAATGTATGTACTAATAATGTATCTTTAGAAATCAACCCCTTTTTGGGGTTAAAACGGGGGTTGGAAGTTTGTATGAAAGTCCTATGTTTTTGTAGTAAGAGACTTGAAATTTAAAATGTATGCTGTATAGATGGTTTGGAGGTGTACTAAGAATGTATCTTTAGAAATCAACCCCTTTTTGGAGTTAAAACGGGGGTTGGAAATTTGTATGGAAATCCAATGTTATTGAAGTTAATTATGGCAGAAGGATTTTAAATGATATTTAAGTATAAAAAATATTGAAAACAACTACATACTTACTATTATAAGAAGGAATGTTTTATTATAACAATAAAAAATACTTTAGGTTTTACAAAGAGGTTTTAAAAAACAATATCCGTCGACTTCATTGATTCTAAAATTTCGTCTAGATATTGATTGTTTTTAACTTTTTTTATTTTTTTCCTTTCATTACCTATTTAGCTTTTTCGAATGTAATTAAAAATTCTTTGCAATTAAATAACTCCACGCGTACGAAGTCGCGGGCGGCCGCTATATATATATATATACGTTATGTATATATATATATAATAAATTTATGTATATATAACGTAAATAAATAAAACTATTGCGTCTAATTTGTAGCAGGTAAGAATAAAAGTAGCACTGCGCAGTTATTTTTTTACAATACAATCAACATTTTGTTAAACTATTTATGCTCATCAGGCTGAACAACTTTTGCTAAGGCGTCATTATTATATTCCTTATAGTTTAGCTGAACCATTATGGTTCTGCATCAGGTGTTCCAAATCTTGGATTTTTATACCGAGATGGAAATTTCGTGTCCACGTTTTCAAATCGATGCCATTTTCGTAATTGACATTTCAGAAAACCATAGAATCAACACCCATATTGATATTATGACAATTCAACCCCATCCCACCCCCACAGGAGTGCTCTTGTATCACGTCGTCGATTATGTTAGATTATAAAATAGCTGTTGTTTTCGGAATCAGCGACCCGATAAACCATAAAAACAATACCCATGTCGATTTTCAGACGTTTGCACCTCATTTCACCCCTTTAGGGGTTGAATTTTGAAAAATCCTGAAACACGTGTTTACTCATTTATCTACAGAAGTTCTCGTGTAAAGTTTCGAATAGAATAGTCCAACTAATCTTGGTTCCCCATACAAACTTTGGACCCCCGTTTCACCCCCTTAGGGGTTGAATTTTCCAAATTCCCGTCTTAGTGAGCATCTACGTTCTGAAAGGAACCCCCATACAAAATTTGAGACTCCTAGCACTTGTAGTTTCTGAGATTTCGTGATGAGTGATTTTCTATAAAGAAAAATTTTCTTTAAACTTTAAATGACGATAACTTTTTAATCTGACATTAGATTTCGATGAAACAAAGCCTATATGTTGCTCAGGGATGAGCTTAATCTTTTAGTGAAAACCGCGTAAAAATCTGTTCGTTACTTTTAAAGATTAGCGAATACATACAGACAGACAGACAGACAGACAGACAGACAGACAGACAAAAAAATCAAAAAAATCTTTTTTGTGTTCTGTTACTCTTTTTTTATCGCCCACACCCATTTTTTGTTAATTTTATCAAATGTACAGACACGCGGTTCCTACTGTTTTATTATATGTATTGATGATTAAATTAATATCATGAAAATAAACAATTATAAAAAAAAATGTATACGTTTACTGCCACTCATTTTATGCCTTACAATAGTTTAATAAATAGCGCCCCATTAGAAAAGACATGTATTTTCATAGCGCATGACGCAGTAATAAATTTTCTATGCAACATTCTTGCGCACTATGAAACTATATGTCGTTTTGTTCCCAGAGTGCTGAGTGCGAGTTTTTTATTCACGTTCGATAATGTCAACGTAAACAAACCGACCAAATAGAGAAGTACTCTCATGTTGTGAATTTACCAGACGCGTGTTACAAATCCAATTTAGCCGGGATGCTCACTTCGAAATGTGAGCGGGTAAGCTATATAATTTTGATATGTAACACGCGTCATATAAATTCACAACATGAGAGTACTTAATCTATTTGGTCGGTTTGTTTACGTTGACATTATCGAACGTGAATAAAAATTCGCACTCAGCACTCTCTACGTTGTACAGAAATGAACAATGGTAAAAAAAATGCGCAGTTTGAAGATAAAAATACTTATGTCACTTGAGTTTTTCAATGTTGACAAAGGAATGAAAATTAATTAGAGGCTGGACATGACCTTCAGAGAAAAAATAAGAGGAATTTTCAAGACGAAAAATTTTAACAGGGTCTTTTGTAATAATATTAGAGGACATGGGTCTGTTTATTCGTGGTTGCTGTGAATTAAAGCATAATCGGGCAAGCAATTTTATTAGTACTAACGATGCCATTACAGCTCCGTGGGTAATCTAAATCTCAAATCTCTCAAATCTCTGTTTTCTTTTTTCATAAACTAAAATACCATTGACAACAATAAAGTGGTGTACAGACGTGTCGTATCAACAGAGAACGATGTATAAAAACACAAATCAAATCATAGTTTATCAGACAGCATAGGAGATGAGTAAACGGGCTGTGGATTAAGTTTTTCCTTTTTTATGCTACGTCGGATAGCAGATAGTACACGGAACGCCCGATATAAAGCGGTTACCATATCCTGTAGACGCTTCATTACAAGTTTCGTGTACGCCTCGCTACCACCGCTACCATCGCAGCATCTAGCTGGAACGCAATAAACTTCTAGGCCTCTAGGCACTGGTATTTCGCTGCAGTCTTCTGTTAGCTGGTTAGGTTAGTTTACGACAATCAGGGGCCCTACCGCCGAAGCTGAAGCCGATTACATCGGATTTTTTAATTGCAAATATCAAACTTCAGCCGAGATTGGTGGTAATTGTGTTTAGCTTTGCTAGTAGAAACCCTGGAGCTCTACCGACATAGCAGAAGATGTTAAGTCAATAACTACAATGTAATACCAATTTATCGAATCAAAATATTCACAGTAGTACAAAAAAAAACAATTATTAGCAACACGAGTAATAGTTACAAAGTATAAAACAAAAAGTATTTACGTAAAGAATCATTTAAGTCGAACATTCCCCGAATTCAAGGAGCCGTTTACTTAACGAAAACCGCAATTTAGCGTCCCTTTCTACTACATTTAATAATACCCTCATAATATTGTCATTAGAATCGGGATCCGCATAAACTGACGTTTTTATTTGTTCATAAAAATCGGGTAAATCGGCGTTAAGAGATATCGGCTACTTGGTATAATCTTGGCTTGATAATTAATCAGTTAACGTTGGGGAGTAAATTAACAGAGTGCTTCATCATCATCATCATCAGGTCCATTTTAGTCTCCACTACAGGAGCACGACCCTCTCTCGTCCGTCCTAGACGGAAGAAGGATTTGGCCTACACTCCCCGCGCTGGCCAAACGGGTTGGAGAGGCCTGATCGATATTTCGTTTCAAAGCCGACCAAATTGAGACAAAGTTTCATATAGTGAATTTACCAGTCGCGTGTTACATATTTTAACGAATTTTCTCTATCACATCCTCCCGCCATCACAGCAACAGCAACACCTTTCTTTCTTTATTAGTATCTATATATAGGTAGCTTTAACTTGAAAGTAACAAAATGTCGGTTGGATCCATTCTGCATAACAGGGTCTATATAGTGATTTATAGTGTAAACTTTAAGAGGCTATTGCAGTACACTAGTCAATTATTATATACTAGCTGATGCCCGCGACTTCGTTCGCGTGGACTTTATGATTCCGGCGTATTAACATAAATACGAACTAAAGTAGATACATAAGAAAATATTTGGGGCACTATTACAATAAGTTAAAAGTCAACAATTTATTATTTTTATTTAAGTTATGTAACCATAGTTTAAAAAAAAACATAAAATAAATGAAGGGAGTCTTTCCTTCGGGAGCTAATATGAAAAGACCTGAAGCGTTACTAATCCTCGATAAAGCCAGCCACATTCTTGGCCATTTCGCATTCATCTGAAACGATTAGACAGCAATCCTGAAACATTTTCGCTTTGTCACAGTTTCGTGTCACAAAGCATATCGGTGTTTCCGTTCTGTATAAATCGAGTAGAATATTGAACATTGTATTTGCGTCCTTCCGTCTAAAGGTAATATTATGGCTGCAATACCTGGCGATGCTGCTTTGTGATATTATTTTGGCGCCTGATTTCAGCGAGGATTGCTCTCGTCAGATATGTTTTTCCAGTCCCTCGTGAAACATCTAAGAAAAACAGTTTCCCCTCGTTGTTTAAAAGACTTTGAGTCACAAAATCTTGCTACATAGCGTCCCGCAAATGCACGCATTCTTCTGGTTTGTGCAAATATATACCAATCGTTCCATTTAAATTTTAGCGTACACGTTTATATAAAACTGACTAAACAGACCACGTTACCTTATATATATATATATATATATATATATATATATATATATATATATATATATATATATATATATATATATATATATATATATATATATATATATATATATATATATATATATATATATCTTCTATATATATAAAAGAGAAAATCACTGACTCACTCACTCATCACGAAATCTCAGAAACTATAACACCTTCAAACTGGAAATTTGGCAGGTAGGTTCCTTATAGGGTATAGACATCCGCTAATAACGGATTTTACGATACTCCACCCCTAAGGGGGTAGAATGGGGGTTGGAAGTTTGTATGAAAGTCCTATGTTTTTGAAGCAAGAGACTTGAAATTTAAAATGTATGCTCTATAGACGGTGTAGAGGTGTACTAATAAAGTATCTTTGGAAATCAATTCCTTTTTGGGGTTAAAACGGGGGTTGGAAGTTTGTATGAAAGTTCTATGTTTTTGAAGTAAATGACTTGAAATTTAAAATGCATGCTCTATAGATGGTGTGGAGGTGTACTAATAATGTATCTTTGGAAATCAACCCCGTTTTGGGGTTAAAACGGGGGTTGGAAGTTTGTATGAAAATTCTACGTTTTTGAAGTAAGAGACTTGAAATTTAAAATGTATGCTCTATAGATGGTGTCGAGGTGTACTAATAATGTATCTTTGGAAATCAACCCCTTTTTGGGGATAAAACGGGAGTTGGAAGTTTGTATGAAAGTTCTATGTTTTTAAAGTAAGAGACTTGAAATTTAAAATGCATGCTCTATAGATGGTGTGGAGGTGTACTAATAATGTATCTTTAAAAATCAACCCCTTTTTGGGATTAAAACGGGGGTTGGAAGTTTGTATGAAAGTTCTATGTTTTTGACGCAAGAGACTTGAAATTTAAAATGTATGCTCTATAGATGGAGTGGAGGTGTACTAATAATGTATCTTTGAAAATCAACCCCCTTTTGTGGTTAAAACGGGGGTTGGAAGTTTGTATGAAAGTTCTATGTTTTTGAAGTAAGAGACTTGAAATTTAAAATGCATGCTCTATAGATGGTATGGAGGTGTACTAATAATGTATCTTTAGATATCAACCCCTTTTTGGGGTTATAATGGGGGTTGGTAGTTTGTATGAAAGTTCTAAGTTTTTAAAGTAAGAAACTTGAAATTTAAAATGTATGTACTAATAATGTATCTTTAGAAATCAACCCCTTTTTGGGGTTAAAACGGGGGTTGGAAGTTTGTATGAAAGTCCTATGTTTTTGTAGTAAGAGACTTGAAATTTAAAATGTATGCTGTATAGATGGTTTGGAGGTGTACTAAGAATGTATCTTTAGAAATCAACCCCTTTTTGGAGTTAAAACGGGGGTTGGAAATTTGTATGGAAATCCAATGTTATTGAAGTTAATTATGGCAGAAGGATTTTAAATGATATTTAAGTATAAAAAATATTGAAAACAACTACATACTTACTATTATAAGAAGGAATGTTTTATTATAACAATAAAAAATACTTTAGGTTTTACAAAGAGGTTTTAAAAAACAATATCCGTCGACTTCATTGATTCTAAAATTTCGTCTAGATATTGATTGTTTTTAACTTTTTTTATTTTTTTCCTTTCATTACCTATTTAGCTTTTTCGAATGTAATTAAAAATTCTTTGCAATTAAATAACTCCACGCGTACGAAGTCGCGGGCGGCCGCTATATATATATATATATACGTTATGTATATATATATATAATAAATTTATGTATATATAACGTAAATAAATAAAACTATTGCGTCTAATTTGTAGCAGGTAAGAATAAAAGTAGCACTGCGCAGTTATTTTTTTACAATACAATCAACATTTTGTTAAACTATTTATGCTCATCAGGCTGAACAACTTTTGCTAAGGCGTCATTATTATATTCCTTATAGTTTAGCTGAACCATTATGGTTCTGCATCAGGTGTTCCAAATCTTGGATTTTTATACCGAGATGGAAATTTCGTGTCCACGTTTTCAAATCGATGCCATTTTCGTAATTGACATTTCAGAAAACCATAGAATCAACACCCATATTGATATTATGACAATTCAACCCCATCCCACCCCCACAGGAGTGCTCTTGTATCACGTCGTCGATTATGTTAGATTATAAAATAGCTGTTGTTTTCGGAATCAGCGACCCGATAAACCATAAAAACAATACCCATGTCGATTTTCAGACGTTTGCACCTCATTTCACCCCTTTAGGGGTTGAATTTTGAAAAATCCTGAAACACGTGTTTACTCATTTATCTACAGAAGTTCTCGTGTAAAGTTTCGAATAGAATAGTCCAACTAATCTTGGTTCCCCATACAAACTTTGGACCCCCGTTTCACCCCCTTAGGGGTTGAATTTTCCAAATTCCCGTCTTAGTGAGCATCTACGTTCTGAAAGGAACCCCCATACAAAATTTGAGACTCCTAGCACTTGTAGTTTCTGAGATTTCGTGATGAGTGATTTTCTATAAAGAAAAATTTTCTTTAAACTTTAAATGACGATAACTTTTTAATCTGACATTAGATTTCGATGAAACAAAGCCTATATGTTGCTCAGGGATGAGCTTAATCTTTTAGTGAAAACCGCGTAAAAATCTGTTCGTTACTTTTAAAGATTAGCGAATACATACAGACAGACAGACAGACAGACAGACAGACAGACAGACAAAAAAATCAAAAAAATCTTTTTTGTGTTCTGTTACTCTTTTTTTATCGCCCACACCCATTTTTTGTTAATTTTATCAAATGTACAGACACGCGGTTCCTACTGTTTTATTATATGTATTGATTATACTAGCGGCCACCTGCGACTTCGTACGCGTGGTGTCAGTTATTTGCAAATAATTTTTAATTACATTCGAAAAAGCTAAATACCTAATGAAAGGGAAAAAATAAAAAAGTTAAAAACAATCAATATCTAGACGAATTTTTAGAATCAATGAAGTCGACGGATATTATTTTTTAAAACCTAAAGTACTTTTTATTGTTATAATAAAACATCCCTCCTTATAATAGTAAGTATGTAGTTGTTTTCAATATTTTTTATACTTAAACTAGATGACCCGGTGAACTTCGTTTCACCTACTTATAATTATATAAGATCTAAGATCTGTGTTTCTTCTTAAGCCTACCGCCTGTTTTCTCGAACCTGGAGGATATGGCATTGCAAGACATTTGTTTCCTAACTTGCCGGTTTCCATAAAATTTGACCATTACAGCTTAGATGACTCTCCTGCAGTTTGCCTGCCATGTCACGGACATGAAGCTATATCCGATCCGGGAATTCCTGACGCGGTCCATCCACGAAACCTTGCGCATACTGTGCACCATATTCAACACCATGAAACGCAACTCCTGCACGTGTCGTCGCTCAAGTAATGACGATGCTTTACTAATGTATAAAATGGTCTAATCATCGATTTATAGCTTTGTCCTTTTAACTTTGGCGGAATTTTGGAGTCACAGATGACACTGGTTACCTCAAGCCACTTAGTCCAAGCTACTGAAATCTCGCAGTCGATTCTACCCGATGATCGAAGAACTGATCCCAAGTACTTAAACCGCCCGTGCATTCGACCATATTCTTATTGTACTCGATCTTGACCGCATTCAGATTCAGGCCATAGTTCTCAAGTGGTTTCTTCCATTAATTCACCCGTCGCACCAACTGCCCCCTATCCGCATCCGCCAGTGCAATATCATCAGCATACATGAACACCCATGAACCCACCGCAGAGGTGGTCCATTTGTTTCCATGATACTACTTGACAATTCGTCTAATATCACGAATGTCTAATATATAAGAATATGTCTAATATGAACAAAATCAGACTAACGACTGATCCTTGGTGGACTCCGACGTTAATGAGAATTTTGTCTCTCCGACAGAGGTCTAAACTATGGAATTGGAATTTCGGTACATGTCTCTGATGATGTCGATAAAAGCCCCTGGTAGCCCTTTAGACCACAGTAAAAAAAGTTCTCGCCCAATAAATTTGTGACTAAACGACAAATGTGAATTACAGATTTAAGTAAGTCTTGGGGTGTAAGTGGTTCATCAATATCTTTGAACCAAAGCCAACTTCACCTGCACGCGGTGCACCCTGCTGACTGACAAACGTAGCTCTGGCGAAAAGAGAGGTAGGGAGCGTAATTGTAAGCTACCCGACTGGGGAATGTACCTCCACCTCACAGAATACCGCAGCCAAATAACGGTTCCCTTGAGGGCTGTTGTGTTTCTGCGAGTGAGTGAGGTCACCAGAAAGGAAGGAGATGCTGCGATGGCAGCGGGGGTGGCGGCGCGCGAGCGATATTTTCTGTTGCGAGCGTTAATATGGCTACGGTAACCGCTTTACATCGGGCGGGCCGTATGCTTGTCTGCCACCCGACGTAGTATATAAAAAAAAAAAAAAAAAAAAAGTAATTTAGAATAAATAATGAGGAATCTGTTTTATTTTGTAATATAATATTGGTCTTTGGAATATGATTTTGGTCTTACCATATGCGAAGCTATACAACTCTATGTGAATCCAAACCCCGTTCTGCGTTCAACCCACATTGTCTGGTACTATTCGCACTGCGGACTCTGATTACAATTGCAATCATTTTTGTAATTTCCAATGCGAGTGTTTATGAAATTTGCAGATTTCCATTACATATTTATTCTAAAGTACTGTACAAAGTATGATTTACCATAAACAGTCACTACATATTTCAACTCCTTTCTTGATGTCTATTATTATTGTGTCATTTCTATGTCACTTCTGAGAAAGTCATATTTGACAACCAACAAATATGACGTCGATTCTTTGTGACAATGACACTATTGATAGGTAGGTTCGCCATCTTTGCTGTTATGACATTCGACTATAGTAGGAACACTTTGTATGGGAAATTAAAATTGTTGTTTGCACTATCTTTCTTGAATTTTTTCCAAAATTTCTCACCGTTTAAACCTTCCCTGGGCTAAGACAAACATTTCAAAACCAAAATCAGCTAAATCGGCCTGGCCGTTCTCGAGTTTTAGCGAGACTAACAAAAAATAATTCATGTATAAAAAAAAAAAAATAAAAAAAAGAAAAGTAATTTAGAATAAATAATGAGGAATCTGTTTTATTTTGTAATATAATATTGGTCTTTGGAATATGATTTTGGTCTTACCATATGCGAAGCTATACAACTCTATGTGAATCCAAACCCCGTTCTGCGTTCAACCCACATTGTCTGGTACTATTCGCACTGCGGACAATTGCAATCATTTTTGTAATTTCCAATGCGAGTGTTTATGAAATTTGCAGATTTCCATTACATATTTATTCTAAAGTACTGTACAAAGTATGATTTACCATAAACAGTCACTACATATTTCAACTCCTTTCTTGATGTCTATTATTATTGTGTCATTTCTATGTCACTTCTGAGAAAGTCATATTTGACAACCAACAAATATGACGTCGATTCTTTGTGACAATGACACTATTGATAGGTAGGTTCGCCATCTTTGCTGTTATGACATTCGACTATAGTAGGAACACTTTGTATGGGAAATTAAAATTGTTGTTTGCACTATCTTTCTTGAATTTTTTCCAAAATTTCTCACCGTTTAAACCTTCCCTGGGCTAAGACAAACATTTCAAAACCAAAATCAGCTAAATCGGCCTGGCCGTTCTCGAGTTTTAGCGAGACTAACAAAAAATAATTCATGTATAAAAAAAAAAATAAAAAAAAGAAAAGTAATTTAGAATAAATAATGAGGAATCTGTTTTATTTTGTAATATAATATTGGTCTTTGGAATATGATTTTGGTCTTACCATATGCGAAGCTATACAACTCTATGTGAATCCAAACCCCGTTCTGCGTTCAACCCACATTGTCTGGTACTATTCGCACTGCGGACTCTGATTACAATTGCAATCATTTTTGTAATTTCCAATGCGAGTGTTTATGAAATTTGCAGATTTCCATTACATATTTATTCTAAAGTACTGTACAAAGTATGATTTACCATAAACAGTCACTACATATTTCAACTCCTTTCTTGATGTCTATTATTATTGTGTCATTTCTATGTCACTTCTGAGAAAGTCATATTTGACAACCAACAAATATGACGTCGATTCTTTGTGACAATGACACTATTGATAGGTAGGTTCGCCATCTTTGCTGTTATGACATTCGACTATAGTAGGAACACTTTGTATGGGAAATTAAAATTTTTGTTTGCACTATCTTTCTTGAATTTTTTCCAAAATTTCTCACCGTTTAAACCTTCCCTGGGCTAAGACAAACATTTCAAAACCAAAATCAGCTAAATCGGCCTGGCCGTTCTCGAGTTTTAGCGAGACTAACAAAAAGCAATTCATTTTTATATATAAGATATCATTAAAAATCCTTCTGCCCTAATTACTTTAACTTCAATAACATTGGATTTTCATACAAATTTCCAACCCCCGTTTTAACCCCAAAAAGGGGTTGATTTCTAAAGATAAATTATTAGTACACCTCCACACCATCTATAGAGCATACATTTTAAATTTCAAGTTTCTTACTTTAAAAACATAGAATTTTCGTACATACTTCCAACCCCCGTTTTAACCCCAAAAAGGGGTTGATTTCTAAAGATACATTATTAGTACACCTCCACACCATCTATAGAGCATACATTTTAAAATTCAAGTCCTATTACTTCAAAAACATAGAACTTTGATACAATTTCCAAGCCCCGTTTTAACCCCAAAAAGGGGTTGATTTCTAAATATACATCATTAGTACACCTCCACACCATCTATAGAGCATACATTTTAAATTTCAAGTTTCTTACTTTAAAAACATAGAACTTTCATACAAACTTCCAACCTCGGTTTTAACCCCAAGAAGGGGTTGATTACTAAAGATAAATTATTAGTATACCTCCACACCATCTATAGAGCATACATTTTAAATTTCAAGTTTCTTACTTTAAAAACATAGAACTTTCATACAAACTTCCAACCCCCGTTTTAACCCCAAAAAGGGGTTGATTTCTAAAGATGAATTATTAGTACACCTCCACACCATCTATAGAGCATACATTTTAAATTTCAAGTTTCTTACTTTAAAAACATAGAACTTTCATACAAACTTCCAACCCCCGTTTTAACCCCAAGAAGGGGTTGATTACTAAAGATACATTATTAGTATACCTCCACACTATCTATAGAGCATACATTTTAAATTTCAAGTTTCTTACTTTAAAAACATAGAACTTTCATACAAACTTCCAACCCCCGTTTTAACCCCAAAAAGGGGTTGATTTCTAAAGATACATTATTAGTACACCTCCACACCATCTATAGAACATACATTTTAAAATTCAAGTCCTATTACTTCAAAAACATAGAACTTTGATACAAATTCCCAACCCCCGTTTTAACCCCAAAAAGGGGTTGATTAGTAAAGATACATTATTAGTACACCTCCACACCATCTATAGAGCATACATTTTAAATTTCAAGTTTCTTACTTTAAAAACATAGAACTTTCATACAAACTTCCAACCCCCGTTTTAACCCCAAGAAGGGGTTGATTACTAAAGATACATTATTAGTATACCTCCACACTATCTATAGAGCATACATTTTAAATTTCAAGTTTCTTACTTTAAAAATATAGAACCTTCATACAAACTTCCAACCCCCGTTTTAACCCCAAAAAGGGGTTGATTTCTAAAGATACATTATTAGTACACCTCCACACCATCTATAAAGCATATATTTTAAATTTCAAGTTTCTTACTTTAAAAACATAGAACTTTCATACAAACTTCCAACCCCCGTTTTAACCCCAAAAAAGGGTTGATTTCTAAAGATACATTATTAGTACACCTCCACACCATCTATAGAGCATACATTTTAAAATTCAAGTCCTATTACTTCAAAAACATATAACTTTCATACAAACTTCCAACCCCCGTTTTAACCCCAAAAAGGGGTTGATTTCTAAAGATGCATTATTAGTACACCTCCACACCATCTATAGAGCATACATTTTAAATTTCAAGTTTCTTACTTTAAAAACATAGAACTTTCATACAAACTTCCAACCCCCGTTTTAACCCCAAGAAGGGGTTTATTACTAAAGATACATTATTAGTATACCTCCACACTATCTATAGAGCATACATTTTAAATTTCAAGTTTCTTACTTTAAAAACATAGAACTTTCATACAAACTTCCAACCCCCGTTTTAACCCCAAAAAGGGGTTGATTTCTAAAGATACATTATTAGTACACCTCCACACCATCTATAGAGCATACATTTTAAAATTCAAGTCCTATTACTTCAAAAACATAGAACTTTGATACAAATTCCCAACCCCCGTTTTAACCCCAAAAAGGGGTTGATTAGTAAAGATACATTATTAGTACACCTCCACACCATCTATAGAGCATACATTTTAAATTTCAAGTTTCTTACTTTAAAAACATAGAACTTTCATACAAACTTCCAACCCCCGTTTTAACCACAAGAAGGGGTTGATTACTAAAGATACATTATTAATATACCTCCACACTATCTATAGAGCATACATTTTAAATTTCAAGTTTCTTACTTTAAAAATATAGAACCTTCATACAAACTTCCAACCCCCGTTTTAACCCCAAAAAGGGGTTGATTTCTAAAGATACATTATTAGTACACCTCCACACCATCTATAGAGCATATATTTTAAATGTCAAGTTTCTTACTTTAAAAACATAGAACTTTCATACAAACTTCCAACCCCCGTTTTAACCCCAAAAAGGGGTTGATTTCTAAAGATACATTATTAGTACACCTCCACACCATCTATAGAGCATACATTTTAAAATTCAAGTCCTATTACTTCAAAAACATAGAACTTTGATACTAATTCCCAACCCCCGTTTTAACCCCAAAAAGGGGTTGATTAGTAAAGATACATTATTAGTACACCTCCACACCATCTATAGAGCATACATTTTAAATTTCAAGTTTCTTACTTTAAAAACATAGAACTTTCATACAAACTTCCAACCCCCGTTTTAACCCCAAAAAGGGGTTGATTTCTAAAGATACATTATTAGTACACCTCCACACCATCTATAGAGAATGCATTTTAAATTTCAAGTCTCTTACTTCAAAAACATAGAACTTTGACACAAACTTCCAACCCCCGTTTCAACCCCAAAAAGGGGTTGATTTCCAAAGATACATTATTAATACACCTCCACACCATCTATAGAGCATACATTTTAAATTTCAAGTCTCTTGCTTCAAAAACATAGGACTTTCATACAAACTTCCAACCCCCATTCTACCCCCTTAGGGGTGGAGTATCGTAAAATCCGTTCTTAGTGGATGTCTACACCCTACAAGGAACCTACCTGCCAAATTTCAAGTTTGTAGGTGTTATAGTTTCTGAGATTTCGTGATGAGTGAGTGAGTGATTTACTCTTTTATATATATAGATAAATTTTATGGCCACTTTGACTCCGAGGTCGCGGGTTCGATTCCCGCACAAGACAACCATTTGTGTGCATGAACATGTCTGTTTGTCTTGGTCTGGGTGTTTTCTATGTATTTACAAAAAAAAAATAAGTACATTTATTAGTTGTCTAGTACCCATAACACAAGCTTTGCGCTTAATTTGGGACTAGATGGCGTTGTGTAAATTGTCCAGAAATATTTATTTATTTAAATAACTAGCTTTCGCCCGCGACTTCGCTCGCGTGAAATTTGGGGCAATTACTCATTTATCTATAGAAGTACTCGTGTAAAGTTTAGGATAAAATAGTCCAACTAATCTCGTTGCCCCATACAAACTTTGGACCCCCGTTTCACCCCCTTAGGGGATGAATTTTGAAAAATCCTAAAAAAAATAGGAAAAAATATCACGCAGTATAAGTTTTGGGAAGCATATGTCATCAAACTGCTAGAATCCGTAACGAATATACTTACAAAGTGTATTTTTTTACAGATTTTAGTAGGTTCGATTCCGAATTCTATTTCGATTCGATTCAGATTTCGAGTTCGATTCAGAATTTTCGAAAATCTTTGAATGTAGTTTTCTTTCTTTTCGAAAATAAAGGAATGTTTTCTTTGAGTAAAATTTTCTATCTACAGTATTATGGGTACTTTCCCTCCAGGTGGCCCTGTATAAAACTCAGGGTTAACTCTAACAGGGTTGATATATTGTACATTATTTATACTGTACGTCATATGAAATATTACCACAACTGTACCTACATAAAAACAAAATTGATGAAAGAATATTTAAATACATATTCCCATAGATATACAGATGAGGTTGATAAATAAATCAAATGCGGGGCGGCGGCGGCGCGGCCTCACCGCCTGTTAGGTACTTCGCGCCCGAGATAGCAGGAACTTTTAGCAACTTGTTTGGGGAAACAACACGAAACAGGTTGCTAATATCAGACTTCGTTGAAAACAAGCGCCGACGATGGAGCCGATGGAAATTACCTGCTTATTACATTTTATTTATAGCTCTGTTTTATATTTTTTGTTTGCAACACTCAACACTCTGTATAGGGATTTTTTTTTTGAGCGGTTGCCGTAGCCATATTAACGCTCGCAACATGAAATAACGCTCGCGCGCTGCCACCCCCGCTGCCAACGCAGCAACTCCTTTCTTTCTGGTAACCTCACTCACTCGCAAGAACACAACAACCCTCAAGGGAATTGTTATTTGGCTGCGTTATTCTGTGAGGTGAAGGTACTTCCCCAGTCGGGCAGCTTAAAAAATGCGCTACGCCCTACCTCTCTTTTCGCCAGAGCCTCTTCTGTCAGTCAGCAGGGTGCACCACGTGCAGGTGAGGTTGACTTTTCTTCAAAGATGTCGATAAACCACTTACACCCCAAAATCCACTCTATATAGGGATTTAGGTTACAACCTATATTCCAAAACGGAATGATAATTTGTTAAGAAGCAAGCTTCGATCACTAATTTGCAAATCTTAAACCGAACCGTAAGGGCGAATTTACAATGCATGTTAAAAAGTTATACTTATAAGATATTGGTCATAAATAAGTAAGATTTATGTCATCTTCTGTTTACCGCGGACATTAACTTGATTAGTTTTTGTATGTACCTCATTTTGCATCTAGTTCTATATTGATGATCGAAGGACGCAAGGCCAAGGTGCAAGGGTACGGGCGACTACCTTTTCTTTAAATTCTAATATCCAGCAGTGGGTAGATACAGGCTGATGATGATGATGATGATCACAGTGGCAGTATCTGTGGCGTATACCTTAGGGCAAGCCGGGGCATTGCCCCGGGGCCCCCAAGCTCAGTGGGCCCCTCGGACTCTGACTTACAAACTATAAAATATTTGTCTTCCGTGGGAATCGAACCATAGACCCCGAGATCAGCAGCCTAACATGTAAACCATTGATCTACAGAGCCTGTCAAAATAATGACTAGAGGAGATGCTTCATAGAGATAAGTTTACCTTTGTACAAGACATTGCTAAAACTCTCATTCCTAAACTTTCCGATTAGAACCAGGTTGTGCCCTGCTATGAACAATAAAGAACTGATGATAAGAACTGAAGCAGCTTTGCAACTTTAAAGTATTTAAATGTAACTATATATTTATGTTTTGACTTGTTTTGATATAGATTTGTTCCGTATTCGTCGTGTTCCGAAATCTACGTAGGTACTCCAGATTTGTCGTAACGCAGATTCCTCGTACTCCAGATTCGTAGTAAAACGTATAGTTGGTCAAGAAAGTGGTGTTATTGTAATGTTATAATAAAGCACTTGTACTATTCCCCGTTATTATATTTAATATTACCGTGTGTATGTGGTGTTATTGTTTAAAAAATGTGTATTTGTTTAAAAATCGCTACGTAATTTGGATTCGGTACCCAAAAGGTGCTCAAGGGGAGGGTTATTAACGCGCCTCCGCTGTCTGTGTGTCTGTCACAGGACTGTATTTTTTGAACGGTAACAGGTAGATATTTTTATTTTCATAAAATAGTTTTAATTTGTTCATTAAAATAAGTTACAATTTCTATTTGGTTTATAATTTTATTATGGAGTCGACTGTATTACGATGAATCTGGACTGCGACAAATCTGGAGTACTACGAATTCGGAACACGACGAATACGGAACAAACTATTCTAAACGCGGCAGTCGTGGCCGAGCGGTTAAGGCGTCTGACTAGAAATCAGATTCCCTCTGGGAGCGTAGGTTCGAATCCTACCGACTGCGAATTCTTTTGTGTTGATTTTATATTTGCAGAGTCACTCAAACGGCGCAAATATGCTGGACTGACTAACACTTACATATTTGAGCCGTTTGGGGTAGAGACATTAGGGCCGTGGGGTCCATCAGCCCGCAATCTTTTTAAAGAGATATGCGGGGGATTGGTCGAGGCTTCATGTGACCAGAGGGCTGGCCATTACCTTGCTCAGAGGATTAGCATTGCTATTCAGCGAGGTAATGCTGCCAGCATTCTTGGTACGTTACCAACGGGCAACGATTTGGGGGAAATTTTTTATTTATAATTTTTGTTTTATTTCTTTTCTTCCTTTTTTTTCTACCTCTTTGTAAATATTTTATTTGAAAATATTCTTATTGTAAATATGTTCTGGAATAACATATAGCGTTTTATTACTGCGATACAAGCTGAAACTATGGCACATTGCATAAGCCTTCAAATAGTTCTGTTTAACATCATTCTAAATAGTTTAATTGGCCCCAGTTTATTTTTTCCCCAGGGCCTTTGGTTACTTAGCTACGCCACTGGTACTAGCTGGCCCGACAGAAGTTGTCTTGTATTCATAAAAATGATTTTATTCGAATTGGTTTCGCTCAATCTGTTAAATGACTTACAGTTCTGTCAAACGACATAAAATTAATTAATTAATTGAGGTCGTATAAAAATGAATCCGTATTTCTTCATTTTTATATATACCTACATAAAGATATCTTTTTTTATACTACTTCGCGTGGTACGTAAGTATACGGCCCTCCTGATGTGTAGCGGTCACCGTAGCCATATTAACAGTCGCAACATGAAATATCGCTCGCGCACTACCACTACGATGCAACTTCAAACTTCTTCCTTTCTGGTGACATCACTCACACAAAACTCAAAGGAATTGTCATATTAATTGAATATGAGTACTAAAAGAAAAATAACGAGTGAAAATTTGGACAAGTCTTACGAATGTCAGTGGGTACGTGTTTCCATCCATAATAAATTAGAACTAAGAGTGCGACATGCTGGACTTGTCGGGTGAATAAATAACAACGCCTGTTACACGCCGTTTTATTATTCAATGTAATAGGTAAAAGAAGTTTTCTGTTACAGCTGTACAATGCAATTCGGCCCATAGGCTACGGGAGCGCTTCAACACGTCGATTGCTTATACGCTACAACTATACTGGAACCGGCTTTTAACTTAACTTTATTCCTGTCGAATGTTTCTTTTAAGTTGCTGCTGTGGTACGCTTTAAGTACCATAGATTTCTAGATGGGTTTATTTATCTCAGGTTCCTCTGTGCTTCGGAGGGTTCGTTAAGCCGTCGGTCACTGCTGTTGTCATTAGATGACAGTCATTAAGTCACCAAGTCAGTGGCCTGAAAACACTGGCCTCCGCCAACCCGCAGTTGAGCAGCGAGGTGGAGTATGCTCTAAACCTCTTCGATTGAGGGGAGGCCCGTAACCCAGCAGTGGGATGAATAAGGGTTGAGGACGACTACAACATCGTTGGAAGTACCTGATAGTTACAAGAAAACTATATATTTTTGGCGAGCTCGGTGGTCGAATGGCTAGCAATGGCCACTTTAACTCCGAGTTCGCGGGTTCGATCCCGGCACAAGACAAATATTTGTGTGCATGAACATGTCTATTTGTCTTGGTCTGGGTGTTTTCTATGCATTATGTGTATGTATTTATAAATGTATTTCTTTCATTTACGAAACCACTAAGGATATGATTTTTTAGGTAATAGGAATCTGTGGTACTTAAAAGCTACCCACTAAGTCCTAATAAACCATTATGTACCTATCACCTACCTACGGTAAGCTTAAGGGATGGTGTCCCGTGACGTCATTGACCGTGACCCAGTATACCCTGCCGCCACCGTGCTCGAACCCTTACTATGAAACTTTCCCAATAACAGGGAATTTTTATATTTTTTATAATAATTAGTATTAATTACATTTTTATAATAAGTATACATACTATCCACAGTCGTCACAATTTCAATATCCTGACTTTTCTTGACAAGATCCTATCTCCGCTCCCGTTTTCATCTCCTTCCCCTTACCTTGCGCGCTTGCCCGTGCCACACCAAAACACAACGCCCCCTTACCACCAACTCTTATTGCGATTCAATAACTGAATAGAATACTTATTCATACCAATGAATAAGCGACTCTATTGCAATAAGAGTTGGTGGTAAGGGGGCAGGGGCCTTACCGCCGAAGCTGAAGGCGAGGATCTTTTTAACTATCAACTATTTCTATTTTAAATGTGACCACTGATAATAAGTGTGCTCAGTGGTTACACCGGTGTAACAAATCAGTGTAACCATGGGTCGGAAGGGGATTCACATCCGATTTTTTTATTGCGAAAATCAAACTTCTGTTTAGATTTATAGTACAAGTGTTTAGCTTAGCTCGTAGGTACCCTGGCGCTCTACCGACTTAGCTGAAGATGTTAGTCAATGATTTAAACGTAGGACTTATTTTTCGAATCAAAATATTCTATGGTAACTGCGGTAGCCCCCCCCCCCCCCCCCCACTCCCTACATTTTTTTTACAATTCATTCACCTACTGCGCTGCTCAGTAATGGAATAAATTGCCCTTACAAATTCGCAATAGCCCTGTGTATAAAATGTATATAAGTATTTATTAATGTGTGTATATATAGATGTACAATTTATAATGTGATGTGTACTACTTATATATGAATATGTAGGTATACATGCTTAGAGTGTATATTATGTTATATGACATTATTTATGATTTCAGGTACTTATAGCTTCCATTTACATAAAATCTTGTAACGTTATATTTTATTTTATTGCAGATAGATATAGGAGGAAAAAAACATGTGTGTATAAATTTAAAGGTATTTTGAACCCATGCCGTAGTACTGTTACTTAATTATTTATACTGTGCATATGTCATGTTTTCACATCCGCCACAGCCGTCTGTCTGAATAAAAGTATCTCAAATGTAATTTTAATACTTTGCAAATGTATAAAAAATATCACTACAAACACAGAACGCCTTATGTTTGCCGATCACTGGCGAACACAAACAAACACAGGTAAACAAACACCCATCCACACGTTGGTGCTTGTTGTTTGCTGTTTGCCGTTGTTTGCCAAGCGTATAGAGCCGGTTTTATAGTTTTCACGACAGGGGATTCCCAGTGGCCATCCTTGTGCTGACGACAAACCGACTTAAATATAATGTTAGATAATATCGGTCAGTACATATGTACTCGTGCAGTACCTACCGTAGCGTCGCAAATGAGTCAGAATCAGAATAGACGTTTCAATCTACTCGCTTCACCGAAACCACTACTGTAACATTTATTGATAGTAGGTGTGCAGTACTCCTTTGCAAGCAGATTCTTCTATTATCTATGCGAAAATATTAAATTGATCCACAAAAAAACCTGATTTTCACATCAAATTAATTTGATCGCACATTAAATCCTGTATTTGATGTGCAATAAGTAAGAATTTTTAATGTGAAAAATAGGTTAGGTAGGTTTGCAATGTATTTATTTGATGTTACGTTAAATAGTATCCTTATCTAGGTATATAAATAAAAATGAATGTTACTAAGCGCAAAACTCGAGAACGGCTCAACCAATTCGACATTTTTTTTTTCTTATTTTCCCTAAAACACACGGAAAGTTTGTAGAGAAAAAATATAAAAATTGCGTAGACAATAGGAAAAACAATAATTTTCTTTTCACATAAAAATTGACAGAACGAAGTCTGTTCGGGCAGATATAATTATTTATACATTTTACTTTTTCTGACTGTACGTCACTGTTTATGTAAGTATGTCACTTATTTAAAAAAATGTAATATACTAGGAGGGATCAAAAAGTAGTGAGAATGAGATAGAATATAATGACTATTGATAACTTAATAATTTATTTTTCTACATAGTCTCAGAGTCTCATTACACACCGAGTCCAGCGCTTTTCCAAGACTTCAATCCCTTTAAAAAAAAAAGTTTTGTCTTGGTCTCGCAAAAAGCTCTCCACGGCATCCATCACCTCGTTATCGTCTTCGTAACTGTTTCGTCTCAAGTATTCTTTCAATTTGGGGAACAGATAAAAATCGCTAGGCGCCAGACCTGATGAATAAGGGGTGTGGTCAACCAATTCGAAGCCAGCTTGCTGAATGGCAGCCATCGCAACTGCCGAGCTGTGCGCGGGTGCGTTGTCGTGATGAAACAGCACGCCCTTTCGAAGTTTCCCTCTCCTCTTCTCTTTGATGGCATTCCTCAACTTAGGAATTAAAGCTGCATAATAATGGCCTGTAATAGTGGTTCCACGCTCCAGGTAATCAATCAACAATATCCCTTTTGAGTCCCAAAATATTGAGGCCATAACCCTGCCAGCCGATACCACGGCACGAAACTTCTTCGGGGTCGGTGATGATGGCCGTTTCAATTGCGTAGATTGCTGTTTTGTCTCGGAATCAAAATGATGGACCCATGTTTCGTCCATTCTTACCAAACGAGACAAAAAGTTTTCAGAATCTTCTTGAAACTTGTCCAACAATGTCTTCGAAATATCAAGTCGAATTTGTTTCTGACTGTCGGTTAACATTCTCGGCACCCATCTTGCGAAGTCTTTTCTCATATTCAAAGATTATTTCAATGTGGATTAAATACTTCCATATAAAATGCCAGTTTCTTGAACTAAGTAACGGATGGTAACTCTTCGATCGCTCAATACAAATTTCTCGATATACACAACATTTTCTTCGGTGACTGACGTCGATGGACGACTGCAACGATGTTCGTCTTCCGTGCTCGTTCTACCTACTCGAAATTGAGAAGCCCACCTTGCTACAGTGGAATACAGCGGAGCAGTCTCTCCTAATGTTGCCTCTAAATCTCAGTGAATCTCTTGCGTCGTTAACTTTTTTAATAACGGTATTTAATAACGGCTTGCACTTCGTTTTTCTGCATTTTCGAGAACACGTTCCCACACGAAGCAAACAAATGACTACATTCAGAAAAAAACAAAAGAGAATCGAACATTTTTTTTCTTTATTAATATTACAAATATCTGAGCTATGCCTGACAGTATTTTTCTTTTTCTTTACCAAGGAATATATATGTCGTTCTCACTACTTTTTGATCCCTCCTCGTAGGTATGCACCTACTTAATTTAATTTAATGTAGTAAGTAGGTGCTGTTAATAATAGTCGCTCGCTTTTTGAAATCTAGTGGTAATTAGTTTCTCGACAGTAAATTGTTCGAAAACCGATGGTTTAGGGCCGCCTGAGATGGTTGCAGAAAGAGCGCGGGAAAATCACAATGCTCGATATAGGTCAAGGGTATGTAATTCAAAACGGTCGAAATTATCGTATGAAATTTACGCCACAATAGGCTATTTAACCAACGTTTCTTTCGGTTATAAATGTCAGTACGTCACAATAATAAAACCACACGTGAAATAATTACATAGTTACTTTGATAGCATAAAAATCTCTCGAGATGTTAATTTGTAAGTTACAATTTTAGACTTTCCCGAAAACGCTCCATACAACAGGCTACTAGGTTATGACGTCACAGGTTTGTATTAGGTATGTATGGATTCAATCAGAAATTTGTACAGCTGTTAAATATTACGTTTATGTAATTAGTATCAAAATATATAGTATTTTTTATTGTTTCTCCAATGCAAATATTATTTTTTAATAATTTAATAATTTTAAAATGGACTTTTCCGCCAAACTGTGATCGACCCTAAAATAAGTCGGAGGGAAGATATTAGAATGAAAGTTTGCAGATCTTTATAGCTTTGTGTATTTTACGATATTGTTAAATAATCTAAACAATTTTTGAACATTGTCAAATAGCCTAAGTATTATGTGACCACGTATCGACCTACTGCATCGTAGATATGAGCGCCGATGGATAATGGTCGGTTTTTTGATTAAATGGGGAAAACGTCGCCGAAAATAACTTGTCCTCTCAAGACTTCAGCTCCTATCCTACGTCATTCTACTAAGTTTTTCCCAACAAATGGGCATCACTCATCGTCAACCCTTATTCGTCCCTCTGCCGGGATACGAGACCCGTATCCCTTCAATCGAAAAGGTTTTCAAATCAAATCAAATCAAAATATCTTTATTCCTTGGACTTTATAAAGCACTTATGGGTCATCCATAAATTACGTCACACGTTAAGGGGTAGGGAAGGGGTCGACAAAGTGTGACATTGTGTGACAAGGGGGTGGTAGGGGTCCTAAATTTTGTGACGCAACATTTCAAAATCTATTGTTAAAACATGAACTTTGAACTATTAACAAAAACCTCAACATTTGCAACTCTAGATGTAAAATTGCAAAATATGTGACGTCACACTAGGGAGGGGGGAGTCTCACAAATGTGACCAGCTGCGATAAGGACGGGGGAGGGGTCAAAAAATCATGAAAATCGTGTGACGTAATTTATGGGTGGCCCCTTAGAAACGTCATACGAATTAAATATAAGAACATGTATCTAAATCATTACTACTCTAAATCCGCTGAGCTTAGATTCACTTTCATCAATCACACTATCTTGAATGTGAAAGTGAATTTAAGTGCTAGTTCCGGCGACGGGGCTTCTTGAGAAGAACTGGCAAGAAACTCGAGGCGTCTGCCTCGAAAGAAGAGTCTTCTTTTAATTGCCAATATTGTCACATTAAATACAAATACAATCATTAACATAACAAGAGCAATTCATTTCCAAATACTTTTATCATTTATGTAATCTGAGATACAATAGTAAGCCTTTTGACATAGTCTAGTTTTGATATATTTCTTAAATTTACCCATGGATAAGGTTTAGAGTTTCTTAAATTTACCCATATTCCACCAAGCTGCTCAACTGCTGGTTGACGTAGTGCAGTATTCAAGCCGCTTAACGGCCACTGACTTAAAGATCAAATGACAACAGCCGGCACCGATGTGCCCTCCGACGCACGGAGCAGCTCGTGAGAAATAAAACCATCCGTGGACGATCAACGTTCCTTAACTTGTGTGTTCTATTAGACTGACACTCGCAATGACGCCATTGAGCTGCTCACTTGATGCCGATTCCTACTGCCGTGTGAAACTATGTCATATAATCTTTCTTCTTCTTCTTCGTCACTCCTTATTCATCTCATTGCTGGGATGCGGGTCTCCCCTCAATCGAAGGGGTTTAGAGCATTCTCCACCACGCTGCTCAACCGCGGGTTTGCGGAGGTCGGTGTTTTCAAACCGCCTAAAGGCCACTGACTTGGCTCAACGACTGTCATCTAATGACAACAACCGGGACCGACGGCTTAACGTGCCCTCCGAAGCACGGAGGAGCTCGAGATAAATAAACCCATTCATGGACAGGTTACGGTCGATGTTGCTTAACTTGTGTGTTCGATTAGACTGACACGTGCAACAACATCCCCCCTCTTTCGAGCCTCACGTGATTAATAGACGGGTACCTGTGAAAGAGAAATTACACATCCTTAGATCCAGGGGGTTCGGTAAAAATCACGAAATATCACAAGGGGGAGGGGGGTGTAGTAAGATATCACGTGTTTTTTTTTTTTTTTGTCAAACGCGCGATTTCTAAACCGAAAAGCGGCATGTTGAAGACCTTGACTCGCCGATGCTAGGCAACGAACGAAGTTGAAGACGATGACGGCCTACAACTCCCTGCGCATATTGTTTAATAATGGTTTCCTACCCTCTACCTACTGTCGCACCGCTCGCCATCGACAGGGAATTCTTCCTCACTCATTAGAACCGAAGTGGTTACGTACTGTGCGGTTCCAGAGAAGTTCCATACTATCAAGCTGTGGAATGAACTGCCTGTCGAGGTTTTCTCAGCAGACTACATGGGGTTCTTCAAAAAGGGCGTGAAGATATTTTTACGTTCGTACGTCGGCAACGCACATGTGATGTTTCTGGGGTTACAGGCGTCCTTGGGTACGGTAAGTGCTTTCTATCAGGCGGACAGTATGCTTGTTTGTCAACTTAGTGGTATATTCCGTCCTTAGTTAAAAATGCAAAAAAAAAAAAACCTCACGTGATTAATGGACGGAACGGCGGAATGGATTTTGCTGAATTTTGGCCTACTGAATAAAAATATTCTATGTGAACTTCGATCATTAATACACGTGAACTAGGTATGTTCACGTGGGACGAAACCGAATGAAGCAAGTAAAAAATTTAAAATGGTCAAATGGGGTGTAAAGATTGTGGTGCGCTACTCACCACAATCTTTAGAGCCAAAGCCTGCCTCACCTCACCACCACGTGATGCATCCTGCCGACTAGCGAAAGAGACTCTGAAAGAGGTAGGGTACAGCGTATTTGAAAGCGCCCCAACTGGGGAAGCACCTCCGCCTCACAGAATACCGCAGCCAAATAACAATTCCCTTGAGGGTTGTTGTGTTCTGCTAGTGCCGTCACCAGAAAGTAAGGGGTTGCTGCGTTGGCAGCGGGTGTGGCGGTGCGCGAACGATATGATTTGTTGCGTGCATTAATATGGCTACGGTAACCGCATCACATCAGGCGACTCATATGCTTTTCCACCCGAAACCACACCTCACAAAAAAAAATTAACTACAATGCCTGCTCTTAATTAATTTTGCCTCAAGTGGTGCTCGTATGTGTAATACGAGTACCACTTGAGGCAAAATTAGACATAATTTATATATTTTTAAACAAATTTATTATTAAAATATAAAAAAAATATATTGTATACAAGTAAATAATTACATTAAAACTACATATACATTGTTCATTTTCGTTAACATTGGTAAAAATTACTTAAATACTAAACACAGCTCATAATTAAATTATCCTCCAACAATAATCCTATATACTTAATCCTATACTATTACAAAATTTATGTATATGTACAATATTACAAATCTGAAAGTTTGTCCCGCTGTATGAATAGCTGTTGCTTACTTTTTCTCGCATACACCATTGAACTGGGGCCCTACCGCCGAAGCTGAAACCGATTACCACCAAATATTTTGATTCAATAAAGAAGTCTTGCGGTTTAGGTATTGACATCTATGTTCAGCTTAATCGGTAGAGCTCCAGGGTTTCTACCAGCTAAACTAAAGACAGGTACCAAAAATCTAAGCTAAAGTTTCATATTCACAATCAAAAAATTGGTTGCCTGTAAAGTCGGTATACGGGCGAAAGTTTTACGTGACAACGACTTTGAGTGGTAAAATGTTTTCGAGTGGAAGGGACGCATGCCTTTCACTTTTTATGTCTGTCTCTCTCGCTCTTAGAAGGGACACGTTATGCGCTTACAATGAGAGCGAGTGAAAGGCACGCGCCTTTCACTCGCTCTCATTGTAAGCGCATAACGTGAGCCAGTTTCTTGAAGTGTCACCCGGCTAACCAATTTATAAGACGTTGTCACGTCAAAAATCCGATAGGAATCTGTTTCAGCTTAGCCGGTTGGGCCCCAGATTTGGATGGAATATCACACACATATGTTCTGGACTGAAAATAAGATACTTTTTTTTATATGTGGAACCAGGAGCAGGAGCATGAGCTAGTTGTATACATTGTCAATTATTTATATAGAAACACATGACAGAGATAGCTATAGACAAATAATTTCCATCGCATTCACACTAAAAAAGAGCTACTTCCTGAGAGCATCATGATGGCTGGATGTAGGAAATGAAACCAATTCACTTAATTTTTTGTTTTGCATCATGTGTTGGTTGTTTCTATGTAAAGCTAAAAAAATCCAGAAACAGTTATAATAAGACAATGCTATATATCAATCTCTATGTCATTATATAACATAATTGTTATGTTTGCCACGCTTGCTAGGTGTCTATAAAAATGATGAAATGTACCTTCAGAATACTTTTCAGCATTTTCATAACCGAAACATTTTATTTTGCAGGCTTGCCAAGATGACCATTGTAGTATGTGGAGCACAATGGCCAATTTCTATGTTTTATCATAACTTCATGGTTTACTGTGACATAGACGCATATTGCTTGTTCAGCGACAACCCAGTAGTATATATAGTAGTATAATAGCTTTAAGAATTTCAAATAAAGGCTCTGTTCGTTTATGACTAGTCTACATGATTTGATGATGATGATGATTTCTTTCACGTTATTATACCATGATCAAAACTATGTATCAACGCCTGTTTTAATTGGATCAAACTTAATACCTCTTTATATACAATTGCTTTAATAATGTTGAATCTATTTTAGGTAATTGATTCTTTTGGAATTTTGTACATATTTTATCAACTATTTTGGTTACTTTTGTGAATAAATCATATATGTGGTCCTTATCTGCACATTCTTGAAGCACAAAACATAAAATTCGTATGAATATAGAACCAAAGTCATCCAATCTGTATGCTTCGTAACCCGGAGCAGTGGCTGAATAGCGCAGGATGTCTCTTTTCTTTATGTAGTAGCTCGGGGCATCAGCAATCAAATCAGGGAAGTTATTGTCATTTTCGACTTGGCATGCCTGCAAAATTAATATTTTTGGTATGCCCTGAAGATGTCTCACGTCATCACAATCTAATAAGCTTTCAATTAGCTCTATTTTTACCTTAACAGAGTCTGCAGCATAAATATATCCCCTTGTCCCATGGGACAATATACACAACATAAATATACTGTGAGAGTTATATACTCTGTACTTCAATATATCCTTTATTCCCTTAATCATTGTAACATGATCTTGATTGTCACGAGTGATCACCTCGAAATTGAGTGCAGTCATTGTTTTTTCCAAGGCATCTTTGTCTTTTGTAGAGCCCATTCGTTTTTCTAAAGGTTTGGTGTCTTCTGTATTCGTATTTTCTAAACTCTTTTTTGAGGGATAGAAATCCTCCTGATTTATTATATAACAGACGCCAACATTAGAAGGATTTTTTATTTTATAAACATCGTTATTCTGGAATTTTTTATCTGATTTTAAATTTTCTAATGTTAAAGTTTTAAATAATTGTTCTATATTATCATGAACCTCTTTAAAATCTTCCGGAGTAAATTTGTCCTTATTATCTTTATCCACTGTTTCAGTTTGTGCGCTTGGCTCAGAAAACATACCAGCTCTAAAAATATAAGGTGTCTGCGCCAATTGGCTGGTACTAGCCACAGGTTCATTTTGCTGAATTTCTGGAGTTGTCTGCAAGGCCCTTATATCATTTGCAATGTTCTCAAATCCAGTAATGTTATCAATAATTTTTAATAATTTTTCAACATCATACTTGCATGATATTTCTGTACTCCCATTAAAATAATTATGCTGTGGGATGGTGATAAACTTTCTACACATCAAATCTAATAATATTAGTTCACAGTGTTCATAGTCCATACAATTGATATTGTATGTTAATAAAGTTTTTTTTAATATTGATAAATGTTCAGATGTACAGTGTTCACAAAGATTATATAGTTTCTTTTTCATGAGATTAATATAATGGTTAACATAACCAATACTATTAATATAGTACTTTTTAACATCCAATACATTGTAGCCCAACTTTCTGACAATGTGATACAGCTGGCAAGTAGCAAGTGCCTCCAAAAATTCAAATTTCCAGGTAGCTCGGCTCTGTGCATACAGAGCCCACTCACGCAGTAGGTTTGAGTTGGTTCCCCCAATATCTTTATAGACTCGCTGATATATAATAAGGCGTTGCAATGCAGTATCAGGGACGTCGTACAAAAGAAATACTAATGAAATCATGTCATATGGCTCAATGTCTTTTTGCAATTCTGTAATAACATCAATATTGATAGATTCAACATTACCAATGTTTTTGAAGACTGGCTGCAGTGGCTGGGAGCGTAGCCCTTGTATGTGTGCGTCTGAATGCAACATTGAAAAAGACCAGATATTCAAAATGTCAGAAAACAGAAAGTCTAGGAGACAAAGAGACTCACGGTAATCCTTTTATTTGTGTTATTGAGTTTCCAAAAACTTGCAGTTGACTCTCCTATAGTATACCTATGAGCACTTGTTCGCAATTGTCCAATCCAGAAGAAGAGAATTCAACAAAGTACACACGTCTTCTTGTAACTTCGATTATTTTTATAATCTTCTCTAGAAAGGACCAAAATAGCTGCACTGGCTGGGAGTTATGAGCACTTGCATTGCACTGGAATACACGAAGACGAGAACGACAACTATGACGAAATAAATTGGGATTTCCCGTTTCAAAGTCAGTACAAGAGTTGTAGAAGATTTTCGCCACGGATTTATAACCAGCTAACTTGCGCCCTGGGTGGTTTATTTTTCCTGTTTTACCGATTTTACAAGGCTAACTTACTTGAAAAACATATCTTTGAAAACTGAAAAACTATTGAGGTACCTTTATGTAGAAAAACGTAAACGTAGTCTTGTCTATTATCTGAAAGGGTGCTCTCGCTCTGTCTGTGCGCTGTCAAATACCGAGTAAAGGTACGCGCACATTATGACGGACCGCAGTGGGGCGGAGCGGGCCGCAGCGCAAATCAAAATGCTCACCTAGCACATTAGTGACGAGCCGGGTCACAGCGCATTGACGGATTTTTAATACAGTGTACTTCTAGAAGTTGCGTGCAACTGTACGTTATGGATAGCTATAGCTCTGACGAAGAACTTTCTTTTATTTGCCTGTTGAAGAAGAAAAAGTAAATGACAAGCATAAACAAGAATACGAAAATACCAAAAAACGCAAATATCGTAAAGTTATCACGTGAGCGCGTGCACACCAATCCGTGCATTGACGGGGCGCAGCGGGGCGGGACTGGCCGCATAGCGGGCGCTAAAATCTGCCGCTCAAAATCCAACACGCTGCGCCCCGGCTTAGTGTGCGCGTACCTTAACGAAACGTTATTCACCTTAAAGTTTAGTTAAGTAGATAAAGTTATATATACTTTGTTATTCACCAATGCATTCCGTTACTCGCATGTTTCGTATTGTGGGTACAACTGTTTCAGTTGGCGTAAGTATAGTTATTAGCCTTAAATTATCAATTGGTCTCCGCTCCGGTCGGAGCGGAGCGGCGACCAATTGTTAATCTTTAACTATGTTATTAGCACATATTTTTAAAAGGGTATCATATAAGCTATCGCCAATATAATTAGTTTTGTGTTTCTTATCTAATAGGGTTTGCCCGCAAAATAATAGATTTGTCACCAAAATGTAGTCACCAAACAATATAAAATCGATTCCACAATAAATCGCATAAAATCATGGAGATATAGGGTCTAGTACCAAATAAATGTTTTTGTATGTACTATATTGTCAATTATTAATAATTAAGCTTACTTGGCACCACATCATTTAGGTTGACGAAGTTCCGCTTCGTGGAGCTCTTTCCGATGACAGGACACAAGAAAACCCTAACCTAACCAAAAATCAACTCAAATCTAACCAAAACATGATTTATTACATTGACCAAGTATTGGTAAGACTCGTCAGTGAATATGACGCCAATTTGACATCGCCCTTATTAGCTATTTTTTCATTAAATTAAGGAGCTGATTTATTTATTTGGTGACAGATCTATTATTTTGATGATCAAACGAATTAAATGATAATAATAGTTTTTTAACCTGATGATTTATATTTATAGACAGTTTTGATTATAATGATGATATATTTCTTGAGGATAGGTATTAGGGTACCTACTGCAGATTAGTGACACATCTAAACGTAAACTTAGGTGACAGAAAATATTGTTCCCTTTTTATAACGGAGGCACTATTTTTTTCTTTTTTTTATACTAGGTACGTCGGGCGGACTCGGGTGGCAGACAAGCATTCGGCCCGCCTAATGTGAATCAGTTGCCGTAGCCATATTAACGCTCGCAACATAAAATATCGCTCGCGCGCCGCCATCTTCGCTGCCAACGCAGCATCTCCTTCCTTTCCGGTGACCTCACTCACTCGCAGGAACTCAACAACCCTCAAGGGAATTGTTATTTGGCTGCGGTATTCTGTAAGGTGGGGGTACATTCCCCAGTCGGGTAGCTTACAATTACGCTCCTTAACTCTCTTTTCACCAGAGCTTCGTTTGTCAGTCAGCAGGGTGCACCGCGTGCAGGTGAAGTTGGCTTTGGTTGAATGATGTTGATGAACCACTTACACCCCAAAATTATTACTAATAATAATTGCACTAGTTAGGTAGTATTCATGCAGTATTTATTGGCCTATAGATCTACAAACGTGATTTTCGGCTTGACTGCCTTATCTGACACGCACGACGAATGCATAAATGTATGTGCTGCGGTCCATTTGGATACATCGTCATTAGTCAGTGGGATACCTATAGAACTCGCAACCAGGGCGGTAAAACCATTAAAAACGTCATTAATAATCTAAAACAAAAAAAACTTATTTGCGCAGAGTACAAGTGCTACAAGGATCTAAATGAACGTGAGTGACGTTTGTAGGAGGGCGTTACTGTGACTTTCGGGTTGCCAATTAGGGAAAATCTCCTTACTTCAAGGGAATTTTTACATATCCTAATTAAGACATTTAAAATGCTCAATCTTAGCTGGGCAGAAGCTAATTACTTTAAATTAATTCTGTAATGAACACCCTAATACAGTATTTTAGTTAAGTTTATTAAATAACGATACGGCCTAGATAAAAAGTTAATTAAAATGATTATAGTCATTTCGTACCTATCTTGGGGTGTAAGGGGTTCATCAACATCTTTGAACCAAGGCAAATCTCACCTGTACGTGGTGCACCCTGCTGACTGACAGACGAGGCTGTGGCGAAAAGAGAGGTAGAGCAAAGCGTATATTTTAAGCTGACCGACAAGGGAAGTACCTCCTCAAATAAAAAATAAAAAATCTAACAACGATCTGTGAAATGAAGGAATGAGGAATATGTGAAATAAAAAAACAACATATACAATTTAGCTTTTATTTATATATTACATAGGATACATACATATTTATTAAAATATGGTCATCAATCATTTATCTATTTATTGTTCATTATGAACAATTATTTTGCACGAATGGAACTTTTTAGAATCCACAAGGATTTATGAAGAGACACGTCTTATAAAACTCGTGAATCTTTCTTCATAAAACTCCAAGATCAAAATCATCCATTAGGAGTTTATCTTTTCTTGTTTTCCTTTTCTTACCAGGTGTAACAATTTTACTGCATGATGCCTTAGCCAATGTGCCTTCTTTGACAATGTTTGATACAGTGTGTAAAATAACACCTGAAAATAATTTAAATTCATAAATATTTATGTATAACATAATAAACCAAATAAAACTTTTTACTGTGGAACAAAGTGGGAATTTAAGGTAAACACACATGTCTGGCAACATTTACCTGTAGCAGCAGCGACTCGCTCGTTAACCTTTTCAAATGGAATTAATGGGCCGTTGTTTTGTTTTTCTTTTACAAAAATCTCTTTCACCTTAAACACAACCTCCCTGGCACCACTTCATAAAACTTTCGGCATGATAATCGTACTATAATAACAAAATATACTTTAAAATCGCACCACAACATTGAACGGTGAAGAACTGTCAAAAATGACGTCTTACAAGATGGCGGCTTTAGTTTCGTTTTCTGCCACGTTCATTTAGATCCTTGTAGCACTGTACTTTTTATTTGTTTTTGTGGTCGTCAAAATCCTCTCAAATTTCATTCATTTCGGTTATTTTTAACTCTATGTTTTCACCAAATACTATAAAACCGATATGTAATGTTTGTTCAGTTCAGTTTGTTCTCGCATAGATAAAGTTGTTTCCTAATCAAAATCAAATTATTTTATTTCATTACAAGCCTGCAAGTAGTTGTAATGTAAGTAAAGTGTTTATATTTGTGAGCAAAACATAGCAATACAGTGTCTTAATATATTATACTGAAAATACATAAAATAAATAGTAACATAACCATACCTAACTCAGAAGTACCCACTCTCGACTTCATCTTCGAACTTATACATCAGTTATTAAATTAAACTTCCAGCAATACAGCTGTAAATCCCATCCAATTTCGTTAGTTTTTACATGATACGCGTACAATTCTAAAAATACTTGTATATGAGTCTTCTAGTGCTTCTTCTTAAAACCCTAAATATATTTTGTCTCAAATATATCCTTTATACAGCCCATATATACGGATTGAGGCATTCCAAGCACAGATGAAGGTGCTAAGTAGTCCTACTTGATCTATGTAGTGAGCTGAGTAATGTGATGCAAAGTTCTTTGCATTATATCATGGTAACGGTTATATAAGTATCTTATCTATTATGATATTTAATTATAATTATTATATTGAAGTTGACTCTAAAATGTGAGTGCACTTGACAACCCGCATCATGCTACAGTGCATGAACTGCAAGTTATTTTGCTATATTGCATACAACATCAGTACTAAGTCAAATCAATATCCTCTCTATCTCATCTTTGTGCCAACATTATGTTACAGTGAGCAATGAGATAATGTAGAAGATTATGAATACACTATCCCTACTAATGTTATAAATGGGAATCTGAGTTAATTTGTTACACTTTCTGTATTTTTAGGGTTCCGAACCTCAAAAGGAAAAACGGAACCCTTATAAGATCACTTTGTTGTCCGTCTGTCTGTCTGTCTGTCTGTCTGTCTGTCTGTCAAGAATTTCTATGTCGAGAATGCGTGGAGGTATCAAGCTGAAATTTGAACTGTATACTCAGGTCTACGGTCCCATGAAGTAAAAAAAAAATCAAACTGCTAAGTTTACGTAGAAAAAAGTTACGGCCGTTTATTCAGCAAAAAACGCATATTTCGACACACTCAAGGGAATCAAAACCTATAGGGTACTTCCCGTTGACCTAGAACTATGAAATTTGGCAAGTAACATCGTTATAGACTACAAGTACAGGAATAAATCTCAAAACTATACATTTGTAAATAGATCTTAAAAAATAGGGGGTCTATATTTTTTATAGGGTGTCGAAATTTCAAATTGAAACTACTAGTTCAAATGGGGTATCATATGAAAGGGCTTGATGTACACATTGCAAAATATATTTTATTTATTTTTTTCGACGCATTATTTCTTATTTATAATGAAAAATATCAAATTTAATAATGATACTACGTACCTACGGAACCCTCGGTGGGCGAGTCCGACTCGCACTTGTCCGGTTTTTTATATTGATATGCCAAATAGAAAAGGAGTAAATCTTCCGATTGGTTAGGTAATGAAAGTTGTGTATGTTTTGAAGTCCATGTGGACAAAGTCGCAGGCAGCTGCTAGTTTAATATAATACTGGCATTTACAATAATTGGAATTTATTATACAAATGCCCAGAAACTGGGCATTTAGGGGCACTCACTGGAAATTTATCCAAAATTCATTTTCCACTTTGCACTTTTTTCTGTACATTATTATTTATATACAATATTTTTTTTTATATGAGAGGGGGGCAAACAAGCCCCCATGGAGATCAGTAATACTAAGAGGCCCCGCTCCGTTGCCAGACAATACTCCTTCTTGTCTTTCTTTCTATATAAATTTCCGTCAATGTTTCAGTTATTGGCAATCATATAACTGATGATATCTAAATAATATGCCTACCAGAACAGAGGTGCTCAAGCTCTACAAAAAATTGATATTATACTCTAAAACACTTTCTCTGACTGATCCTGTTTACTTCAGAAGAAAAATTACTGCTGAATTTCAGAAAAATAAGACTTTGACTAATACTGAAGATATTAATTTTGCATATCAGGTTTGTTACAATGACAATATAATTGGTATCGTATAACATTGCAAATTTACTATATTTTTTGACAAATTTCATTGTGTTTTTGAAGTGAAATCTTCTTTAGTGGCTTCTGCACTTTTTGGGATGTGTAAAAAAATGTTAAACTCGGGTTAGGATCACGTGTCCTGATTGAAAATTAGTCAGACAAAGCTGCGAAACTATAAAATTCAACTTCAAGCAAGTCTTTGCTTGAAGTCATCATATTGTCTAATATGATTGAGGATTCTTTGAATATTTTAATGATTTGAAATAGTTTCGAAATGGCAGTTCATAAGACAAAGCTGCGAGACTACAAAATCCAACTTTAAGCAAAGACAATATGTTTGAGATTGCTTTGAATAGTTAATGTTTGTGTACAATAGCGCAATAAATGAATATTGTATTTTACCACTTAAATGATAGTACTGTTATACTGATAAATAAAGCAACTCTTGCAAAATTATTTCCTAACCATTCCAAAATATTCAAACATGCACAATGTTAATGTTCAAATTTTCACTTCTGAACGGAGTGCAACCCGTTGCTTTTTTTTTTAACTTAAGACGCATTAAAAATAATTTTATTTTTATTTATTTGTTATACTTTTGGCTAACGCTTTTACTAATCCCTTTTCTTTAGGGACATAAAAAATTTTGGCAAAATAGACCCATTTTTGGCAACTCGACTGATGCACTTTATTTGCGAAATTATTCAACTAAGATCATAATTTAGGTAAAGATAACTTCTTTTGATGAATATCCTTGTTACTAAAATCAAAACAAGCCGAAATATAAAATAAATAGGGGCAATACCAACAGTAGGAAATGTTGCCATAGTGTTCTTGAACATGGTTGTCAAGAAAATTAAAATAGTTATTTTGTCTTATAAAATTATGCTTAGAGATAAGTATTAAGTAATTTCTGTTGCAAGCATTCATAGGCTGCGATGAAGGCTCACCATCAGACAGGTCGTATGTTTATCTGTCACATAGTATAAAAAAATGTATAAGTTATCCAAAAATATTTATTTTAATGCTAAATATCCATCTGCTACGTCTCGTGGTTACACAGGGCCATCTTGTATTGTACTTGTTACAGTTTACAAGCGGTTGACTGTACTCATTATATTATTAATTTTCAGAAAGGTGAAGCATTGCTCAAGCGCAGGTCAGTTGTCTAAGATGTTCTCCAATGCCATCAAACTGCGGGCCACTGTTCTCCCACAAATGTCAGTGGCTTTCAAACATACAATAGATTATTCAAGGGTTCCAAAAATATTTGAACATGAGCTGTCAGAGCAGTTCGTTCGAGGAAGCGGTCCGGGTGGCTCTGCCGTCAATAAAAATGCCAATTGTGTCGTACTGACACATGAGCCTACAGGTATAACTATTATTTTTTACTTATTTTTCTCCCTACCTACACTTGAGTTCCAAGGCAGCCGTAGTTTTACCCCCGGGACTGCAATGGACTTCACTTCATTGCTTTTTTTGGCGGTCGCCGCTGTTAATCCTTGCTACACAGAAGACACAGTGGTGGGAATGTGAGGTGGGCCCCCGTCCCTACCTACACGCCCAGACACGGGTTTCCTACTTGAGTGCGAAAGTCGTATCATCGAATTTTGTTACTGCCAAAACTGTGTAAGGATTTAATGAATTTAGTATCGTAAGACTTCTCCCACATCAAACGTGCGGGTGGGCGCGCGAATATTTGCTAGCTTGTCGCTCGTGCACTGTGAATATGGTGCGATTCCAATTGCCATATGCGGACAATGAGTTACTATGTTAAGAACATAGTAACTCATTGTCCGCGTAACCAAACTACAGTCATTTACAATAAATTACCCAGTGAAATGAAACTAATAAGAAAACTTTCAATATTTAAAAGAAAATTAAGAACATTATTGTTGGAGAAGTGTTGTTACTCAATTGAAGACTTTTAAATTCGGTTATACTGTCCTGTCAGGGAAACATAAATGTAGATTGTTGAAAAATGGGATGCCTTTCATCCTGAAAATGTGCCGTTCTGTCTGAGGAATAGTCTGGGCAATGCAGGGTATTGCAAATAGTAGCTATAGTGACTTATTTTGACTTATTTTGTAGGTACTTGTTTGTTGTATAATTTGTGACATGTTTAATTATTGAATGTTTTAGATTATAAGCTAAAATTCAAATACAATTGTAATATTGTTCTGTGAATAAATGAAATGAAATGAAATATCTCTGTAAGTCCTTAGTTCTTACGCTTTACAAAAAATCCTTATGTCTACACCTCCATTAAAGATTCCAAGTTTCTGGATTCTCAGAACAACAGGGACAGAGCGGTTTGACCTTACTACGAGTTTATATTTAAGTTCACCGCCGTGACTCACTTCCTAGTTTGGTTCTCGTGGTCGTCGATCGAATTTAGGTACTCGTACATTGTCACGAGAACTTAACTAGAAAGTGAGTCAAATTTAATATCCAAGATTTTATAAATATAAATATAATATAAATAAATATTGTCAGACAAATTACACAGCGCCATCTAGCCCCAAAGCACAGCATAGTAATACAACCATTACTTTCAGGAAGTTTTGGTGCGCCGCGTACCAAAACTTCCTGAGCGATCGTGTAAAAGACGCTTGGCTGTGTGCGTGCGCCGATTTGGGCGCTAGTATGAAGTTAAAGTAATGGTTGTATTACTATGCTGTGCCCAAAGTAAGCGAAGCACATTTTACATACGTAACTACATTTTTTTTTAATACTTATGATACATAGAAAACACCTATAAAAATGGTGGTATTTAGGTACTCTTCGTCTCTTACATACCTATTAGTAGACTACAAGCCCATGGCAAAAAATTACCTGTGAAATGAACCAACGTGAATAACTCTTAGAAGGCTGTTACTATATCAGAAAATAACTCTGAGCACTATGCCATCATTTCTGAGCGGTACAGGTGAGTAAGTAAGTAAATGGAATTTCCCAGATACAAGTGAGAAATTACGACTAATTACTAATGTACGGCTTTTTTATAGTTTAGAGATGATTAAAAATAAATGGCAAAAAACCTAGTGCCGTATTAAAGCAGGGGTGGCATGACTAATGCATTGCCACCCCTGCAAAAACCTCTTTAAAGAAACCTCGTTAATTGGGGACCGCATAATCGAGTAGAATAAAAAAGAAAAAGCTGATGCGCCCCAGGACTTACGTGCTTCATTTGATCGCTTACAACGAAGAGCTGTTCGTACCATCGGTTACCCAATGACCTCTGATTCTGATCGTTTAGAGTCGGTCTCTACACAAAGAGATGTTGCATGTCTTTGTGTTGACTTGTATATAAATTATACCACGGGAAGTGCTCGGATGTGCTATTTCATTTGATACCTGCTGCTGAGTTCCTTACCGTACAACTGGCCATAAATTAAAATTCCATCCATATCATCTTGATAATAGGCGATCTACTACAGAAAAAACATGACTCACTGTCACGTTCCGCCTGAGCCAAACATGCAAGCGAGAGCGCGGAACAAGCGATATAGAGGCACGATCGGCCTAAGCGTTCGGCTTGTGACGCATCTATCTCTCTTCCACTCCATCGGCCGATGTTTTCTTATGACGTTATCACGTAAAATTATCGTCCGTAAACGGACTTTACAGACAACCAAATTTTGTTATAATACAGAAATAACCTATGTACCCATTTATTTAATTTCAGGTACAGTCATAAAGTGCCATATCAGTAGATGTCAAGATGAAAATAGAAAATTAGCACGGGCGATGCTAGCTGAAAAACTAGACGAAATTGTTAATGGAGATCTCAGTGTTGTGGCGCAACGAAAGAGACTTCAGGAGAAGAAACTGAAAAGAAATGAGTATAAGAAGAAAAAGATTGCTCAGCTGAAGAGTGAATGGAAGAAACGAGAAGGATTGACTTAGGTTAAGTAAATTATGCAAGTTATTAACACCCGTATTTATAGAGAAGTAATTACTTGTTGCTAAGTAATTTCTTAATGAAGTCATTACTTAAGGTTAGAATTCTTATTTAAAAAATCTTATTCTATAGTTGAGTAATGTACGTTACTTACTTGAGCAATTGCCCAAGTAACAGTCGCCGCTCAGCGGGTGTTCCCGTGTGGCAACACTTTGTCACTGCGTTTCGTTTCTTAAAAAGCAAATGTAATGTCTAGATTAATTTTATGAAATCTTGCATTAATATCTTTGATATTACTTTATTTTGTATTTATAATAACAATAACGTTATTTAAAGTAGTTTAAATTGTAAAAAGTACATTATTTTTACTGATGTTTTTCGTCATACAAGAATGTATCCTTGGAGAAACAAAACGTTTGACATGATATAACCCTACTAAATTTAAACGTTTACTTTTACATATGGATTAAATGCCGACTCGTGATTTTTTACTTAGAAAGTTTATACATTAATTTCTGTCAAATAATCCCGGTACCGTAGTACGTAAACGAAACTTTTGAAATCAAAACAGTTTGGGTCGGCGTGCGTGTTGTTATTTTTCTTTGAATATCCTTCCGTGAATTTGAAACATGACTCAAGAAGTAGACAGGAAGAAACCGTTCTCGAGTTTGGAAAAGGATTTATTCTTAAATATAATATAATATAATAATATAATATATTATAATAATTATAACTTAAATATAATATAATAATCTTTTTAAAACAATCTTCCGAATAGTCATGAAATAGATCTACATCACGAAAGTAAACCTTGGGATTTCTAGGTTCAGCAACTTCAATCTCTACTAATATATTATCATATAAATTGTCTACAACAGCAAAAACCGCTTCAATCCTATCTAAAGTTTCCATTTTTAAGTAAAATAACCTCAAAGCAAAGAACTGCAGTATACTGGGTACCTCAAAGTAATGCTTGAGTAAAGGAAATGGTGACTATTACTTGGTTGAGAATTCTAACTTTTGACAGTTCTAACTTCGAGCAGTTTCTTAACTATAGAATACAAATCGTTACTTAAGTAATTACTTTTACTCAAGCAATTACTATTACTTGTTTATAAATACGGGTGTAAGAGTTTTCTGTTGGCTCATTAGTATTTTAATAGAATTGTTTATAATGATAGAGATTTTTGTTTTATAAAATATTCAACCGCCATATTTATTTATTTATTTGAATTTTATGCTAAGAGCATTTTTTACCCGTTAACCTTTGGGAAAAGCAGATAAAATTCGAATGTGGTTCACAAAATAACAGTAATAAACATATACACAATAATACCTATGAAAACATTTATATACGATACATAGACAGTATCCAACTTCCAACCGCTTATATCGCTTCCAACCGGTCTTATTGGAGATCTAGAGGGGAGGCCTATGTCCAGCAGTGGACTTTCAATGGCTGAGATGATGATGATGATGATGATAGACATTATGCTAATTATACACATATACATAATTAGATCACAGCATTTTTTTTATACTATGTCGGGTGGCAGACAAGCATACAACCCACCTGATGTGAAGCTGCTACCGTAGCCATATTAACGCTCGTAACATGATATGTCGCTCGCGCATCGCCACCCCCGCTGCCAACGCAGCAACTTCTTGCTTTCTTTCTGGTGACCACACTCACTCGCAGGAACCCAAAAACCCTCAAGGGAAATGTCCTAACGTACATCCTGTTATGGTCAATGTAATAAATTAATGAAATATTAACATTAATCTTGTTTGGTACCAAATCATTTACCGACGAGGTCAATAGAGTGTTGCTGCGGCTACACTACCTTACCGTCTACCGGGCTGTTACCGCAATAATTGTGGCATTAAATTACTGTTTAAATTACTGCGTGAAGTGGTGTGGTTACACTAGAGTTTACCTAGATATGCCAATAAATTAGGCGGTAAAAATGTCATTTTTCAAGATGGCGGTTGAAGCTGCAGCTGTTATATTTATTTAGATGGTTTCGGTCTTTTTTCTCTTTCAAATCATCATTGTACACCGCGATTTTTATCGGGGTATACCCGACCGAAAGCCCATAAAAAGATACGGTTCGCATTGGAATAATTCCAAAACTCAAGCTTCTTTCATTTGACCACTCCATGTCGGTCGATACGTGCGTCGCCGTTGAGCTCATGTTGCACACTGGACAAACGGTAGTGTGACCACAAACGCATTAATTACTGCGGTAATTCTCTTTGATGTGCGAAAAAAGACCGCCGCCGGAGCTATTGTCTACCGCCATTTGCCATATTGATTGGCATTGTAAAATTATGGCCATAAATCGTGGTTACACCTAGGCGTTGTTGAAATTATGGCAATAATTATTGGCATATCACGGTACTGTAGCCGCAGCATTAGTGCTGAAAGAAACATAAGAAACCCTTACGTAACCGAAAATCAACCAAAATACGATTTATTACATAGACTAAGAGTTAGTCTCTTTTTTTACTGCGTATGGTAACAGACAAGCATACGGCCCGCCTGATGTAATGGGCTGGAACACAATAACCCTCTAGAGCAGGGGTTCCCAACCGGTGGTCCGTGAGAGGTAGATTATGGTCCGTGGTACAAGTTTATAATGAAATAGATTGAGCACTATTATACAAAATACTAAAATCTCGAGTTATAGAATAATGGATTTATATGACACTCGGGGACTCTACACCCAACAAAAACCTCTTAGTGGTCCGCGAATAAAAAAAGGTTGGGAACCATTGCTCTAGAGAATTGTTATTTGGCTGCGTTATTCTGTGAGGCGGAGGTACTTCTCCAGTCGGGCAACTTACCAATATGCTGTGCCCTACATCTCTTTTGCAAGAGCCTCTTTCGGTAGTCGGCAGGGTGCACCACGAGTAGGCGAGGTTGGCTTTGGCTCTAAAGATAGTGGTGAGCCACTTGCACGTCAATTATTTAACTATTAATTAATTACTTCAACCGTGACTTAACATGGATACGATTATTCCATTAATATAAGAGATATCAAAAATCTTTCTTTTTATATCTATTGGCAGATACCTCTAATTGGCTTTCTAGAATGTAAATCTCAGCTATTTATTTAATTGTAACAGCTGTTGGTATTCCAAATAATATAAAATAAAAATAAAATACTTATGAGAGGGGGCAAACGAGCATGTGAGTCACCTGGTGAAAAGCAATCAACCCTACCCATGGAGATCAGCATCACCAACGGGTCGCCGATCCGTTGCCAGCCTTGAAACTGTTATTGAAATAAGTCACTTGATGAGTTAAATTTTAAAAATAAATCTAAACAATTTAAATTATTCCATTTAAGGTGAAAATAAGCTAATATATGTATATTTAATAAACTCTTTTATGTAAAAAACAGCGTGTGTGCTTGACCACGAGACAGTAGTGAAAACTTTATCTCTCGCTCCATCTCGCTCACTCCCACCGAATACCCGACCGACCATTGCAGAGCAGAACTTGACGGGTTTACTACCCGAGCGTGACGGCTAAGTGTCATTCTTTTTGATTGACATCAAACCATAATAATGCCACTGGTGGTATTTCGGTTTCTCCTCAATCGAAGGGGTTTAGAGTATACTCCACCATGCTGCTCATCTGCGAGATATCGGATGCCAGTGTTTTCAAGCCAACCAAAGGTCACTGACTTGGCTTATGTCTGGTTTGTGTTATTAAATTAAATATGGCATATTTCTCAACAAAACACTTTTCCACTCGCTATGTGTTTATTTTCAACTGCCTTTATTTCTGAAAATCTGTCACCAAAGAACAGGCGTTCTCTGTCTACTTATCTAGGGTTAGGGCCGCCGGTGAAGGAATAAGACTGCATAGTTTTAAATTCTCACGCGATACGTGCGTTAAATAAATATTCAATCCACAACTAACTCACCTGATGTCAATTGCCGGACGACGTATCCGAGGTTTCTCGTCAAATAACGGTACATCTTCAAGAAAGTTTGTTTGTATTATCTTTATCGTACGTAATGACCATAAATATATACCTACATACACATAAAAACACTTAAAACATAGATGTACAAAAGTGGGTTTATCTCTACAAAAGCTCTCCAGATCTCTACCAGTCAACCTTCGAGTGCTGGATGTAAACTGTGGAGTGGCAAGGGCCCTCATATATGAAGAATAAAACACGAGAAATGATACAGAAGGTTCCTATTCAGTCCAACTTTTATAAGACAGGAAGGCTGCAATGATGGGTAAAATGTGATCTACATACCGATTGAGGTAAGGCAGGGGGATCCGTAACAGAACAAAAAAATGACACAGAACAAGCGTCATGTATTATCATAATTCATAGAATATTATTTCTCTACAGGATTTGTCTCTAAAATTTACCGATTGTACTATAATGAAACTAAATCCTGATATCACGGTCGAGCAGACTGCAACCCAATTAGCACACGTCTTCCTAAGTCGCGGTCTATCAAGGTCAGTATGTTGATTGCTCGTTTTATAACCGGCGGAGTCACAGGCGCCAGGGACGTCACGATATTGTCTACTAGCCTCTGTCTTGCAGCATCGTTTTCTAAAAGAATGTTGTAAAATTCCGAAAGTGGCTCCAAATCCACGGCATTACTCTGTAGAACCATGAGCTTCTCCTTCGGCCGACTCGTGTCTACGTAGGGCAAGGGACCACTAAACGAATTGGGAATATAATTTGGCACATCCTTCATGTTATAATTAACTGGTGCATTTCCATCTCTATTATATGTTTTCGCATGCTTAGGACTATTCACTTCAATGTGGTGGTGATTAATTCCTAAACGGTAATTCTGTGTATCTCTATATAAAAGTCTTCTGCCCTTGAACAATAGTTCCACTCCATCGATTCCGGGAACTGTGTTACCAGGATTGTACGCACTCAATTCTACGCTTCGGAAATGGTTATCTGGAATTCTATTTAAAACCATACGTCCAATCGGAACGGTGGTGAAAGTGCCATTTTTCCATAATCTTGTTACATCAAAGGGATCATAATCAACATTTTTTAGATCCTGTAAAGTCATAACGTCCATTTGTAACCGCCAAGAAGGATAATTTTTCAATGCTATGTTATTGTACAGATCTCTTATTAAATAATTCAGATCATTTATGGCTTCGGCTTCGTTTGATGTTAGATTTTGTAAACCTTGTTCAGATATCAAGGTAAATCTTGCGTAATACCTCGTTCCTTCTTTATTGTACAATTCAAACGCGTGTATTGGGAAACCATGCATTCTTCTGTAACTATTTGGAAGTCCGAAATCTGATTGAATATAGAAAAATGCGTGCAACGTCTCAGGCCTCAGGGTTAGAAAATCCCAAGTGCTTGTTGAGTCACGTACATTTGTAGTTGGATTGTTCTTGAAACCGTGCATAATAGTTGTGAAAAATTGAGGCTGTTTGTAAAAGTACACGGGAATATTTAAACAGAGCAAGTCTAGGTTTCCTTCTTTTGTGTATAATTTTAAAGAAAGACCTTTTTGTTCTCTAGCGAGGTCATTTCCGCCCCTGCTCTCTATAGATCCCGAAAGTCGTGCAGCTAATGGGGTCCTTTTTCCCATACCGTTGAATACATCAGCTTTGGTATATTTGGAGACATCGTTGGTAACCTCGAAGTATCCGAACGCCCCCGTGCCTTTAGCGTGCACTAAACGTTCCGGCACACGTTCGGAATGCAAATGCATAGCGTGATCGAGGAAATATTCGTTATTGATGAAATCAGTATTCAAAGTGTTTGTCTCTCTTATGTCCACGGGTTTTCCTGCGCTGGTCGTTAATATTCCTATTGGATTCTGAAAGTTACAATTAAATTTGGTTTAATTGTTTTTGTTGATTATTCAACTTCATATTCATTTGTTCGCAATAATTGATAACATTAATTAATTAATTAGATGCTAATCAAATTGTTTATGAAAATATTATATGAATTGCTACAGCCCCCCAGTGAGCTGTTATTATAGTAGTTCAATGCAACCCCCTTACCACCAACTCTTATTGCGATTCAATAACTGAATAGAATGCTTATTCATACCAATTAATAAGCGACTCTATTAAATATGAATCAAATAACGTTCAATCTGACAGGAGCCCCCAATAAAAACGCACGAAGTGAACTATCAACAATACAGCCCCCTTACCACCATCTCTTATTGCGATTCAAAAACTGAATAGATCGCTTATTCATACCAATGAATAAGCGACTCTATTTCAAATAGAATAGAGTCGTTTATTCATCGGTATAAATAAGCAATCTATTCAGTTATTGAATCCCAATAAGAGATGGTGGTAAGGGGGCTGATCAGACTTTATACCACGGAAGAGTCGAATACAATATACAATAACTAGCATCCACACGCGGCTTCTTTACTTTTTGACGTGATAACGTCTTATATATCGGTGTACGCCGGCTGCACACACAAAAAAACATGATTTTATTGTCACGTTCCGCCTGAGCCGAGCGTGCAAGCGAGGGCGCGGAACAAGTGATAGAGAGGCACGATCGGCCTAAGCGTTAGGCTTGTGACGCATCTATTATCGTATCGTATAAATTATCGTCGATAAACCGACTTTACAGACAATCAATATTTTTTTAATCAAAAGTATCCTATCACCTTCCTAACACTATTAAGAATGTGTACAAAGTTTCATGATGATCGGTTGAGTAGTATCGGCGTAAAAGCGTGACACACAAACTCACATTCATTGATTACAAGATGTATTTATAATCAAGTACACGCAATTTTTATGTAATCAGTTCAGCCGCGTAAGGTCAATTTTTTTTATACTTCGTCGGGTGGCAGACAAGCATACGGCCAGCCTGATGTGAAGCGGTCACCGTAGCCATATTAACGCTCGCAACCTAAAATTTCGCTCGCGCGCGCGGTATTCTGTGAGGTGGAGGTACATTCCCCAGTCGGGAAGCATACAATTACGCTCCCTACCTCTCTTTTCGCCAGAGCTACGTTTGTCAGTCAACAGGGTGCAGAGCGTGCAGGTGAAGTTGGCTTTGGTTCAAAGATATTGATGAACCACCTCCACCCCATCAATTTCTTTTTAATTTAAATTGAATTAAAAGGACATTATCAAACGATTAAAAATTGTCGCATCGCATTAATAATATTAAAGTAAATAATAAGTAGTTATTCACCGGATTCCGAAGTTTGAAATCGTCGAGTTGGCTTTGGTTCAAAGATGTTGATGAACCACCTACACCACATCAATTTCTTTTTAATTTATATCTAATTAAAAGGACATATTATCAAACGATTAAAAACTGTCGCATCGCATTAATAATATTAAAGTAAATAATAAGTAGTTATTCACCGGATTCCGAAGTTTGAAGTCGTCGAGTTGTCGTTCAATGGGCTCGCGCATCGCACGTGTCGTATTGACGTCATAGTATATGCCAATTACATTTTTAGTTATATAAGAGAATAAAATTATATATAAATATACAGGAAAATTCATGCTGTAATGCAGGCAACATATGCCTGTAATCTGTTTTCTATTAGTATTAAATATGAAACTAGAAGGGCGTTGTTGAAACTAAGGTGAGTCGGGGCATCGTCGGAAATATATTATGATCATGACGCTAAAACATAGCACCCATGAACAATTTATCTCGACTACTTAGCGTTAACGCAATTTTTGTAAAAAAAAAAGCACTAGTTCAGGCTCAGACGTGTGCTGTGTGTGTGTTAAGGTCATGGAAGTAATAAGTACTACGTAGTACTTATTACTTCCATGGTTAAGGTCTATTCGGGAATAGTTATTTTTTTATAACGTACAATTAATGACACAATGAGATTGTCATTTTTATTCCGTACGGTATAAGAACGGTACAAAAGGTTGAGGTGATCTTTAACGTACGTTTATATAAGCGGTTAGGAATGATGATTAATATTGATGAATACTTAAACAAAAGCGATTCGAAACAAAACTTAGTTTATTATCATTGACAATAATGAACTAAATTGTTTTTTATATATATTTGTATAAGAACGCGTTTCAATCTTGTTTGAATAATGTTAACAATTTCACAAAATCTGTAAATATAATCGTCGTAAAAGTAAAATTCCCTATATTGGGGCGAATATATAATACAACAAGTTGTTAAAATTTATTTATTGTGACGTATCTATAGGACGTAGCGTTCAAAATAAAAAGAACTGCCAGCGCATGAGTGATATTTATTGCGAGCACCATAGGCTCCGATAACTGCTTGACATCAGGCGGGCCGCATACTTGTTTTAACATTCGGCGTTGTTTATATAAAAACGGTTATCAAAAAGTTTAATAATCTAAATCTATTTGCAATCTTGCCCCGTTGTACCCTAATAAGTTCCGTATCATGAGCAGTTTTGCATATTCCAACGCTTCCTATGGCGGAACAACGTATTTAGTAGGTACCTAATGATTGGTGTAAAGGAAGACGTTGCAATTGTGCAACGTCTTCCTTTACATCAACATTTAATTATTTAACGTCTTCGTCAATACGAGTACCGGCATAGAACAGGGAATGTAACAATTTTTATTTTTTTCAATTTTTTATATTGGAAATAAACCTTTATCTATGGTAAATACGATTTGGATTGGAAGCCTTCAAGAACAGAGCCAAAGTTTTCCTTAAAAGGATGGGAACGGATCGGCAACCCCTACGGTGTTGCTGATGTCTCTGGGAGTTGGTGATTACTTTTTCCATCAGGTGGCCCACATGCACGCTTTCCCCTTCTCATATAAAAAAGCAAGTTGTGATGATAGATTTTGATAATTATGCTCTTTCCAAATTTCTATTTTTGTATATTGGAAATTTGGCGCACAAATTTTCCCTTCAGAATTCAGAATTCAAATAAAAATCTACCTTCAGAATGATTTTGCGTAAAAACTAGTATAATATGCTCAGTATTTCTCATTCCAATTTAAACATATAAATCTTTTTTTGGTACTCCACTCGATAGGGTTTAAAAAAAAGTTTTTTCAATAAGTACCTATATAATTTTGCGATAAAAATCCGGCACTTTTTTTGACAAATCCAACGACACCTCAAAAGCTAAAAATTCCTCCGTTTAAACCAGGGATGTAACGGAGCTTCGGTTTCGATTCCGATACGTCGGAACTTCCGATTGCTTTTGCATCCTCGGTTCCGACTTCGGTTCCGATAAATTTTAAACCGAAGTCAGAAGTCATATCGGAGGTCGGCGGCCGGCGCGGCGGGCGAGGGTGGGTAGACGGGCCGGGCAGCGCGAAGCCGCGGCGGAGTCGCGATCTATCGATTTTAGCAATTGTTTCATTGTTACACTGTTAAAGTATTGATAATAAGATAACACTAAGTTAGTGTCACTAACGAATAATGATGTGTAATTATTTCATTGAAAATGATATCTACACATATCTCTGACTGACTTCATATTTTATTCCGATTCCGGTTCCGATTCCGGTTTCGACTCCGATAAACCAAATTCAAAAATTCCGATTCCGATTCCGGTTCCGATATAACCACATCCGTTACATCCCTGGTTTAAACTACAGAGCGTAGCAAAGAAATCCGCAAACACTCGAAAAACGGAACCCTCGTTAAAGTATTAGATTTTTTTATTTTTAGTTATTATTTTAAACTTTAAAATAGATTTCGAATGTTATTAGGGTTCCATACCCAAAGAGTAAAACGGGACCCTATTACTGAGGCTCCGCTGTCCGTCCGTCCGTCTGTCACCAGGTTGTATCTCATGACCCGTGACAGTTAGGCAGTTGACATTTTCACAGATGATGTATTTCTGTTGCCGCTATAACAACAAATACTAAAAAACAGAATAAAATAAATATTTACGGGGGCTCCCATACAACAAACGTGATTTTTTTTGCTTATTTTTGCTCGATATTGATAACGGCAACAGCTATACGCTTGAAATATTCACAAAATATTTAGTTAGATGTTCCTCTGGCTCCCATACAACAAACGTGTTTTTTTGCCGTTTTTATAGATAATGGTACGGAACCCAATGTGCGCGAGTCCGACTCGCACTTGGCCGGTTTTTTTAGTACCTAACATTTTGTTTGCGTTGTTGCAAAGGTCTTTCATACATAGAACTATGATCTGCTTTCATTGCAAGCAAATTAGGTTTTGTTTTGTTAGGCAAATTTTGTTTTGCTTGTCGAATACTTATAATGCGATCAATCTCAATTTTCTAACATTTCTAGGACCTACTAAATCTTCCAAGCTATGAACCAATCATACATGATACAGATATATATACCAATGATACAGATATAATCATAATGTGACAAACAAAAGTGGAACGAGCCTATGGAGATGTGCGAAAAGGGATGAATGCAGTGTTACGGTTACTTTAAATGCAGAGAAAACGAAAATTATTTTTTCTGATAATAAAATAAGACAATTAATTTTTTACATTTCATTTTTTTTCACAACTGTCCCCGACTATTTGAATGATAGACGTTTTAAAAATTTGGACGTTTTACTAGTAGGTCGTTTTGCCGTAAAAGACATTATCACCTTATAGACGTTTTAAAATGTCGACGTTTTACCAATAAAGTCATTTTTCTAGGTAGACCTTCTGATTCGGAGGGTCGAGACCGATCCATGCATCCTCGTTAATCGGGATATATTAGGGCGATTGAGCTTGATAGGTCTTGATAGCATTTGATAGTGGTTAAATTAATCGTTAAATGCCGAGAGGGTTGGTCGGTGGTAGTTTGGATTGCGAAAAAAAAAGAAAACAATTCGTATTTCTCCTAAATATTATATTTTCAGATTTTTCTTTACTGATTACTTTTCGTCAGAATTAAACAAGCCTCGATGTGTGAGTCCGGCAGGCACTTGCATGCAGTGCCGTAACTAGCCTTTTATGCGCCCGGTGCGAGCTTTCAAAACTGCGCCCTTGAAAAATGCTCTAACCAGGCTCTGACAATAAAGTGGACAAATGTGCATAAAAATAAATCTATCTATTTTTTGTTTACGAAGGTATAGGTACTTAGTAGATTTCTTTAAGATAAAAATTGTTTATTCAAAAATATTTGCTCAAATACAGAAATGACACAAAGTACTCGATAGTAAAGACCCAAGGCTAAGGTAAACCGTAATCACAAGAAAAGGACAGCTACCTACTCAAAGATTTACTTTCCGCGCTTTTCTCATTGCGAAGTCCTTGATTACATTGTCATACGACAGGAGCCGTGCTATGTCGCGTTCAATCGACAAAATCGCTAGGCCAGACAATCTTTCTTGGCCCATCGTCGAGCGCAGGTACGTCTTTATTAATTTGAGCTTACTGAATGATCTCTCGCAGGAAGCTACAGTCACTGGCATCGTTAAAAATATCTTTATAGCGACTACTACATTGGGAAAAATTTCCTTTAAATCAGTTCCACTATAGCTTTGAGAAGACCCATACTTGACTGACATTCACATTTATCAAATAATGTAGTCGCTTCAACTTGACTCTTCAAAGTTTCTATTTCGGCCCAAAATTCTGTGGCATTTATATCTGCAGAATATTTGATACTCAAATCAGCTGCATGTTTTTTTAGTTCTTCAACCGAATATGTAGTTATGTGTTTTACGGTCAAAAAACCGAAAGAGTGGTGTATGTCGCGTAGTTTTTCGAATCGCCATTTTAATTCAGAAATTATTGTATCTATTGCTTCATTTATCTGAATTTTGAAACTTTGTTGCTGAGTAATGTAGTAGCCGGCGTCTGAACTTTCACTTAAATCGTGTCTTTTTACTCGCTTTCGTCGCTTTTCAGGAAAATTGTCTTCAATGTCACATTGTTCACAAATTCTTTTTGCCTTTTCGAAAACAATGTCCACAGTGTCTCGAATATTCTGAATCTGGCTTGTTAATCCCTTGATTAATTCAGAGGCTTTGTCGATAGTAATTGTTTTAGACTGTAGAGCTACATTCACTCTGTCAACAGATTCCAAAATTTGATCCCAAATTTGCAGAGTACATATGAATTTATAATTAATTAGGTCCATTATACTTTTAGCTGTAGCGATTGTTTCCGCATTATAATCATTGGTAGTTAGAATCTTTAGCACACACCTGATTTGGGGTATTTGCGTGTTCAAAGCTTTGACGGCCCTAGCTTTAGAGGCCCATCTAGTGTCGGCGTGTTTTTTCAATGAAATATTTAAGTGTTTCATTAAAGTTTCCCATCTGACCGTTGAACTTGAAAAAAACACAAATATTTTCTGGATTAATCCAAAAAATGTGATCATGTCAGGTGTCACACTAGCAGCGTGTACGCCAGATAAATTCAAAGAATGCGCTGCGCACGGCACGTAATCAGCATTTTCATTAATTTGTTTTATTTTGGCTTGGACTCCGTTATATTTACCGGCCATATTACTACCATTGTCGTAGCCTTGGCCACGAAGATCTTGAATATTCAATCCATCAACTTCTAATTTCTCTAAAATCTCTTTCGACAATCCCTCGCCCGATTTTTCATGAGACTGGATGAAATCTATGAATCGTTCTTCGATTGTAACTTTCTGCTCGGATACTTTTACGAATCTCAATATTTGTGACATCTGTTCTTGATGCGATACGTCTGGCGTACAATCAAAAAGTATGGAAAAGTATTTTGCCGCACGAACGTCGTCTAAAATTTGTTTTTTGACCTCAGAGGCAAGAATATCTACAAGCTCGTTTTGAATATAAGGCGTAAAATATGAAATATTTCCTTTATTAAGCGATTCGATGTGCGCTCTAAGTTCAGGATCGAATTTTGAAATCATATCCACGGCACTTAAGAAAACTCCAGATCCTGATTCTCCAATATGCTCATGAGAGCCTCTGAGGGGTAAATTATTTTCCGCGCAAAACAAAATTATGCTAGTACACACTTTTAAAATATGTCTCCACTTATTTGTTTCTTGATCAATAGCCTTTTGTAAGGATGCATCTATTGTGGTCTTACTTTTTATTTGCTGTTCAAGCATTTTCCACTTAATACAATTTTCTCTATGAAATGTAGAGTTTTCGTGCTCAGGAATACGTGGACTTAAATGACGCCAATCATTAAATCCTTTTTGTGCATCAGCCAGTGCCGGCATTATTTGCTTAGTCGAGGAAGAACCGAAAAGTATACATGGGAAACAAAATATTGCATCTCTTTTTTTACTGTAAATCAACCAAGGCCTTGGTACCATCTCGCCATTGCTCATCTTTTTTGTAAACCAATGCATATGAAATTTTCGTCCTGCGTCTTCAGTTGAAGAAATATTTTGACTACCTTTTCCTTGATCAGGACCTTTCTCAACAAGGAAACAACGAATGTGGTCAGTTAATGGTAACCATGAAACAGGATCGTTTATGTCTAACTGGATCTTATCAGTTGCAGTTGCTTCTTTAATTTCAATTTCAGAACTTGGACTAGTGGTGATGGGCAAGGTCAAGTCTTGCTGGAATGGGCTGACTGGGCTGTCTTCTTTATATTCTATCTTTAAATTGTTTCCAGATCTAGTTCCAGACATACCAGGGTGGGCCAAAACGTCATTATTGGACACATCTTCCTGACTGTTTTCTGGTTGTGTGACTGTCCACTTTCGTAACGTATTTCCCATTTTTTTTGCTTCCATCTCTCTCACGCGTTTTCTCTTACGAAATTCAGAACCAGATGGACGTTTTTGAGACATGTTGTTTGTTATAGCATGCGTGCTTAGCTTACGGTAGCCGGCAGGTAATATTTCTGAAAGAAGAATCGCTAATCAGGCCTAGTCTAGTATATACGAGTAGTTCGGAACTCAACACAAGTACCTGTCTATATGTATACTTGTGTGTCGAACCGAACTCGAGCATAAAAATGGTCAACATAAAAATGCCACCCAAAAATACCTACTTAGGAAAGTAATAACACTTAATAATAATATAAAGTAATAACATTTACAAGTCATAAATATTTATTGATATTATCAGCGTATTAAATGTCCTACTGCTGGGCACAGGCCGCTCCTACTTACTCCCACCGACCTTAAAATATTTTCAGTTAATTTCACTATTAACGTAAAAATTTTAACCGAAAAAATATACTTATATACAACTTTCTTTGTAAAACTTTTAAATACAATTTTCTAACTTACCCAAACGAGTTTATCAACGAACAACAAATCAACAATAAACTTATTCACTCTCACACACAATTTTACTTTAAACTAATGAAATTTTATACAAAATGACCATGGTTGAGAAGCAAGACAATCAATCCGAGTGCCCCCGGCCGCCTATCTGAATGCGTGATTCTCGATGTATCGGGGAATCCCCGAACATTGGGTGGGACGGCGCGGCAGAATGGAACGTTTGTGAATCGTTTAGTTTTGTAAGTCATCCTTTTCACTCTTGTCGAACGATGAATTTTCTATCTATCTCTCGCACGCTAGTGCGTCAGTAACGCCGCACGTAGTTAATGAATAAAATCAAAGATAAAGGGAGGACCAATGAATGTGGCTGACAGCAATGACAGCGTAACGTGAACTATATGTACATCTCCTCAGCTAGATTGACAGATTTGCTTAGAACTTCTAAGTTAGAAGTGGCGCCCTCCAAATGAATATAGACAGAAATTGTCTCATAGTTACGGTATAGGTACTTTTGTTTGTGTATGTAATATTGCGAGCAAGACAAGGTGGATTTATATTTGTCTGATGTGTCGTGACGTGACGCGTCAGAACTGTATCGGTTCCATACATAAGCCATCACAACACAACACGTTACGCACTAGTGTGAACGTTACCATCCTACTAATATTATAAACGCGAAAGTTTGTATGGATGGATGGATGTTTGTTACTCTTTCACGCAAAAACTACTGAATGGATTTTAATGAAACTTTACAATAATATAGCTTATACATCAGAATAACACATAGGCTACAATTTATAAACATATTGTTCGAAATACTAATCCTGCGCAGACGAAGTCGCGGGCACCAGCTAGTACCAAATGTATGAAACCGATACCGTTCTGACGCGTCACGTCACGACACATCAGACAAATATAAAACCACCTTTACAAGTGTTGTTGTTTCAAGATCGCTTGAAAAATGCCATATAGATATAGATAGTACAGAGGGCGCGTCTACACCATATTCGCAATAAAACAAAATGTACCTACTAACTACCATGCATGAAACAAAACTAGATACTGGTCTGGTCATTTCTGCGCCCCTCCAGGGTCTGCGCCCTGTGCCTGGGCACCGCTGGCACCGCCCTAGTTACGGCACTACTTGCATGGTATCTTATTTTCAAACATATTTTACGAAATGTTTCCGATAGCGAGTGTTTGGCGGATGAGGCCGCCTCCACAAGAGCAGTAGATTAGTTTTGTAGGCATTGATTATGCTACTTGCTTTCTGAGCGGACGTGAGCGGAGATGGGATCATAAAAAAAAAATGTTGTAATAGATGAAGTATATAATATTGACAACTTAATAAAAGGTCACTTCCTGTCAAAAGTGCCCAAATAGAAATACACTTCTGGACACATCTATTGGCCCACCTTAGAGTTTAGGTTTCGATGGCCCCTACCGAAATATGATTGCTAGATTGAACAAAACTATTGATGCAGTTTTAAACCTGATACATTTTACCATCTTTTTCGATCATATTGTTTTAAATTTGAATTCAGAATACCACACGACATGGAGCTACGCCTAACAAGTCGGGTATGCGCCTTGATTAAGGCAGTTGATTTTTGAATAAAAAACATTTTTTATCAAATAAAAGTTTAATTTAATAACGCGTGTTGCCTCCATGGACATCTACCACAGCTCTCATACGATTAGGCATAGAGTTTATCAACCGCTCTATGAAATTTTGAGGGATCCTCCCCCAGTTCTATGGCAGTTTTCAACTCCTGCATCGTCTGGGCAACTGGCTGACGAGCCCTAACACGTCTTATTAGCTCGTCCCACATGTGCTCAATGGGGTTCATGTCTGGGCTTCTTGCTGGCCAGTCCATAACTGTGATGTTCACATCCCGAAGATATTCCCTGACGATGCCGGCCGTATGGGCTCTTGCATTATCATGCATAAAAAGGAAATTTGGGCCCACATAGTCCGCGTATGGCATCACGTGAGGTTCTAAGCACTCACGAATGTACCTTTTAGCATTTAATGTTGGCAGCCGTGGTCCCGTAACAACCTCAAGTTGAGTTTTGCCGCTCGCGGATATACCGCCATGCCAGACAGTCCATGAGCCACCGCCATAAGCAACCCTCTCTTCAAAGCAGCATTGTGCGAAACGCTCTCCCTTACGTCGGTAGACCTTCTTCCTTCCATCATTGCCATGTAACACAATTTTAGACTCATCAGAAAAGAGTACACGGCTCTAATGCTGCTGAGTCCAAGTTAAATGAGTGCGCGCGAAATGAAGGCGCGCTGTTCGGTGGGCTCGCGTTAGTTTGGGGCCATTAGCTGGCTTGTGTGGTACCATATCGCGTTCTTTTAACCTTCTCTGAACAGTTCGAGTGCTCACAGATACTCCGTGGAAGTCACGAAGTTGATTTTGTATCTCAATGGAGGTAAGGTGACGATTTCTCAAGCTGGTCGTCACGATGAATCGATCCTGCCTTTCAGTTGTGACCCGAAATCGTGGCCTTCCTTGGCGACGAACAAAGCCGCCAGTCTCTAGGTACATCCGATAAACATTTCGGACCGCAGTTCGACTTAAATTAAGTTGAGCACTCACATTTTGTTACAAACTCTTTCATATTAAAAAATCTATTGTATGACTAGCCTATGGTTTGACGTGTGTCAATAAAAATATATTATTAACTTCAGCTATGCCTTTATTTTATGATTTTACGTTATATTAATTGGCGACGAAGGAAACGTGAAAAAAAATGAATGAAGAACAATTTCAAGAATTTCTACGTGCTCAACAGGCACAACAGGAACAATTAACACAGTTGTTTCAAGTCCTTGTGACGACGATACAATCACAACGTACGGAACCCGTACGGAATGGAACACCAACATCTACGTCTAGTACCACAACATCACATGATAGTAGTACCACACAGAGGTTAGCCATTTTTAAAAGTTTTGATTTAGAAAAATTTCATCCAGACAGTAGGGTGGAAGAATACATAGAATGCTTTGAAGCAAAATGTCAAATGTTTGCCATCTCGAATGAAATACGAAAAGACCTCTTACTCAATTGCTTAACGCCCGACATTTTTCATGAAGTCAAGATAGCATTGACGCCGAATTACAATAACAGTACATATACGGACATCAAAGATAAATTATTGGATTTATACAGAATCAAAACAACAAGATACAGAGCTTTAACAGAATTCTGGAACTGCATCAGAATGAGTGAGGAAAGCATGGAGCATTACGCTAATAGACTGAAACAGCTAAGTAAAGACTGTGGTTATGACAATAATTTATTAGAACGCCAATTACGAGACCGTTTCGCAACCGGCTTGAATCATGTGGAACTGGAGACAGATCTAAAACAAAAATGGCCAGAACTACTAGAAACCTGTAACGGTGAAACAAAAGAGGTAACATTTGCACAAATTTTTGCCATAGCCCAGTCGCGAGAAAGAGCAGAACAGGATACACCTGAAAGAAATATTAAAAGAATTAAGAGACCTTCCTTTTCAAAACGAAAAACAGCCAATCGGCAACAGACAGAACGACAAAACGACTCTCCTCGCAAGATAAGTACTACCCAGTGCCTACGTTGCGGTAAACACGAGAGACATCCTATCGATAGCTGCCCAGCAAAAAGCCATATTTGTGGTCACTGTAATATTGAGGGACATTTCGAAAGCTGTTGTATTAAAACTGGTAAAGCTTACATTACCTCGGGAACAAAGAAGACTACAAACGAGTCTAATGTTAAACACAGGTCACATAGAGTAACACACAGGGGGAAGTCCTCACAATCGTCACAGTCAGAATCACATTCCAGCGAAAGCGAAGACGAGGACGACGTTGTCTGCAGTTTGAGTGACAAGCGCATCAAAGATTGCAAACGAATAGATACAGTTATCAATGGCATCAAGTGTACAATGGATTGGGACCCGGGCTCAACATTTTCTATTATTAACACAACAATGTGGAAAAAAATAGGTTCGCCGATGCTGACCACCGCACCAACATTAAAAGCTTATGGTAACTACAAATTGAAACTTAAAGGCCTGACAGATGTGACCGTGGAAGTTGGAAACAAGCAGAAAATACTACCAGTTATTGTAATGAAGAATGCTAATCCAATGCTCTTCGGGTTGCATTGGAGCGAAATGTTTGGTATGAACTTTCCAAAGCCAGTGTACTCGATTAAGAATAACGGAGCAACAACATTAAAACAAGTGTTAGACAGATATTCTACACTATTTGACGGAAAATTGGGCAGAGTTAACAGTTATCAGGTTAATATACATATCAAAGCGGGAGCTGAACCAGTACACTTGCCTGCAAGACCAATTAAGTTCAGCATGAAAAAGAACATAGAAGTTGAATTGGAACGTTTGGTTTCTGAAGGTATTATTCATCAAGTCGACCCTAACATAACGCCCGTAGAATGGGCCACACCTACAGTCAATGTTATAAAACCAAACGGCACAATTCGAATTTGTGGTGATTATCGCAGTACTATCAATCCTGTTTTAATCAAGCACTTACATCCGGTTCCAATATTCGACCAGTTGCGACAAAACTTAGCGAACGGTAAAATATTTTCTAAGATAGACCTTAAAGATGCGTATCTTCAATTTGAAATAGCTCCAGATTCAAAAAAATATTTAACACTGTCAACTCATAAAGGATACTTCCAATACAATAGAATGCCTTTTGGGATTGCAACAGCGCCATCTATATTTCAACATTATCTAGACAAGCTACTTGGAGATCTTCCCAATGTCTCCGTATATTTTGACGACATTGCCATAGCGGGAGAAAACTTAAGAAAACATTTACAGACATTATCTTCTGTTTTTAGCAGACTACAACAGGCAGGTCTTAAAGTAAACTTGAAAAAGTGTTGCTTTCTTCAAGATGAGATAGAATATCTTGGTCATATAATCGACCATAAGGGAATACGTCCAACTAAGGCTAAAATTGAAGCTATAACTAAAGCCATACCTCCTACAAATACGAAAGAACTGCGTTCTTTCTTAGGATTAGTAAATTTTTATGAACGCTTCATACCAAATTTACACAGTCTGTGTTCGGATCTTCACACCTTGACTGGTAATAGACAACCTTGGCGATGGACTGAATATGAAAATGAAGTTTTCGAACGAACCAAAGCATGTATCGCAGCTTCAAAAGCTTTAGTGACTTTTAATGAAAAACGACCTCTTTACCTAGCTTGTGATGCCTCGGAAAAGGGAGTGGGAGCTGTACTTTTCCACAAAGACGGACAAATTGAACAACCAATTGCTTTCGCTTCCAGGAAACTTAGAATCGCTGAAAGCAGGTATTCCGTCATTGACCGTGAAGCCTTGGCTATTTTATTCGGAATAAAAAAGTTTGATCAATATCTGCGTGGAACAAAATTTTATTTAGTAACAGATCATAAACCTTTAATACATCTTTTAGGAACCCAACGTAATTTACCCAAATTGGTAAATAATCGTCTTGTTCGATGGGCTTTATTGATTGGGAGTTACAATTATGAAATCATGTACAGAAAGGGCGAGAATAATATACTAGCAGACTGTCTTTCAAGGCTACCAAATAAAGATGAAAAACCATCTACCATCGAACGAGCAGTTCACAGAATTAGTTCACGCCTTCAAAGAAATAGTATGACAGATCTTGATCTAACAGAACATTCTATTAAGGAGAAGACACTCAAAGACCCAGTTTTGGTCCAGGTTATGCAATGTTTGAAAACTGGTTGGCGAGAACTGGAATACAATAACGATCTCAAACCTTACTTTAGAAAAAGGAACGAACTGTCCATTGAAAATAAGATTCTGATGTGGCAAGGCAGAATTGTAATACCCAAATGTTTGTGCTCTCTCACCCTAAACTATCTTCATCGAGGTCACCCAGGAATATCCGCCATGAGAGCTCTTGCACGTTTTTACGTCTGGTGGCCATCCCTTGAAGAAGACATAGACACGTTTGTTAAGGGATGTCGTCGATGTCAAGAAAACAGACCCAACAATCCTGAGCTTCCTGTGTTCTCTTGGTCAATTCCTGAAAAAGTCTGGGAAAGAATTCACATTGATTTTGCAGGACCTTTTGAAGGAACGCATTGGTTGGTTCTGTGCGATGCCCTTTCAAAGTGGATCGAAATTAAACCTATGAAACACACTACATCACGAAATTTATGTTCCGTTCTTGATGAAATTTTTTGCACATTTGGCCTTCCAGAGTTGATTGTATCGGATAATGGACCACAGTTCACATCGTGTGAGTTTAAGAACTACTGTAAAAGTCAAGGAATCCACCACGTGACGTCGGCTCCGTATCATCCACGTACAAACGGACTTGCAGAACGTCTTGTAAGAACATTCAAGTCCAGAATGGCGTCCACTGAAGGGAGTATTAAGCAGCAGCTCTACGAATTTCTATTCTCATATAGAAATACTCCTCACGCCACGACTGGTAAATCTCCGGCCCAACTTATGTTTGGCCGACAATTAAACTGTTTATTGTCTAATATTCGACCTAACCGCAGACGGATTCTACAGTATCAACAAGTTCAGGAAAATATAGCCGCATCTTCTCCAGACTTCCAGGTTGGGGACAGCGTGTTTATAAAGACTCATTTGGAAAAAACATGGCAACCTGCTACAGTCGCAGCACGTACTCACAAGTACTCTTATATTGTTACTACTCCCAGTGGGGAAGAGAAACGACGCCACGCTGATCACATTCGGTCTCGATTACCAGAGCTGCCAGCTGCTTGTTTACCGACACCAGCTTTGAATTCACCTGTAAATAGTCAGCCCGATCAGCCGTCATCAGCAACTTCATGCTCACCGCTAGGAAGAGATTCCACTGAAATTGAAAACTTGTTGCCTGCAATGCTGCCATGTTCAGGGACAAATCGAGACTCAGACAATCACTCTTTAGAGCCTCTAAACCCGATAACGAGTACCCCACCATCGTCCTTAAACGGAACGGGCTTCGTGACACCACATTCAGGTGATAGCTCAGGTCCAGTGTTGCACCGTGCACAACGCACGACCAGACCTCCTCGCCGCCTTATAGAGGAGATGTGACTTAAGGTGAGAGGGGAGGAATGTTACAAACTCTTTCATATTAAAAAATCTATTGTATGACTAGCCTATGGTTTGACGTGTGTCAATAAAAATATATTATTAACTTCAGCTATGCCTTTATTTTATGATTTTACGTTATATTACATTTCTTTGGCTGTGTCCGGCCTGGATAAGTGCCACAGCTTGGGCGGCGACTTCAGGCGAAGTATCCATAGATTATTGATAGAACCTCACTTTAATGTTAAGAATAAGTAATGTTTGTTGCAAAACCAAAGAGAAAAATCACACTTTCAAGAATTAAATCCAAGTAAACCAATAAAATCAAGTTTTCTTAGTATTCGATTGTTGGATATCAACGAACAGGCTCCAAATTGTCTTTTATTTCTTTAAATTCTGTGTTCGAAATTTAAAAAAAAGACTATTGAATGAAATTATGAATGTGCCAGGTTCAAAACTGCATAAAAACTTTTTGCTCGACCTAATATAAAATTTTAGCTAGGACCAAACGAAACTGAAAATGCAAGGTGGGCCAATAGATGTGTCCAGAAGTGTATAATACATACAACATTAGGTAATTAAGGATGATACATCTTAGAACCATTTACAATCTTGTATTATTTTAATGGTTGGTAAAGAAAAGGGTGTGTTATTCTATGTACTTTTTGAAGATATGCATGTAAAGGGATTAATTAAATGGAATCGTATTAAATTCTAAGAAAACCCTCTACTAGAAGTAGAATCAAGATCGGCTTGTGTGACATTTAGTAAATGTCCTTGGCCATTTAGATGTCAAGGATGCATTCCGTTTTACTCCAATCAGTCCAATCGTCCCAATAGCACACCCTTTACCGAACTTTAATAATCACAGACTATCTACAACGGTCTTACTTTATGCAATGAAAATGTGCATGTTGCAAGTGAAATGATTTGTTATTCAAACATGCATAGGACATTGAGGAAATCCCCCATAATTGATATTTTGATTCGCAGTGCGTGCCCGCGTAGTCTCGAAACCAGCTAATACACGTTTCCCCAAGTCCGGGTCAATCAGCGCCAAAAGCCTAATGGCACGTTTGATCACTGGTGGAGTTACTCCAGTCAATGTTATAACAAGATTGTCTACTAATGCCTGCCTCTCTCCGTCGTTGGCCAAAATAACGTTGTAAAAATCTGAAAGAGGCTGTAAATCAACCGCATTGCTGTGAAGCACTTCAAGCTTTTCCTTCGGCTGACTTTTGTCTACGTACGGAATAGGACCATTAAAGGAATTTGGAAAATAGTTTGGTGCATCTTTCATGTTATGTTTCACTGGAGCCACTCCGTCCCGATTGTATGTTTTCGCATAACTTGGATTATTCACTTCAATGTTATTGTGATTGAGGCCCAAACGATAATTTTGAGTATCTCTATAAAAGAGTCTTCTACTTTTAAATAACGTTCCAACGCCCTCTATACCAGGAACTAAATTGGCAGAATTGAAAGCACTCAACTGTACATTCCTAAAAAAGTTATCCGGGTTTCTATTCATAACTATGCGGCCGATCGGTACGGTGTGGAAAGTACCGTTTTTCCATAATCTGGTGACGTCGAAGGGATCGAAATCTACTTTGTTTAGATCTTGACGGCTCATCACGTCCATTTGTAATCTCCAGGAAGGATAATTTCTCATAGCTATGTTGTTGTACAAATCCCTTGTAAAGTAGTCCAAGTCAGTTATAGTGGCCGCCTGGGCGGTCGTAAGGTTTTGGTATCCTAATTCCGTTAAAATAGAAAACTTTGCATAATACCTTTCTCCGTGTTTGTTATGCAGTTCGTAAGTCTGTATTGGAAAAGCGTTCATCCTTCTATAGCCATTCGGACTTCCAATATTCGATTGGATGTAGAAAAATGTGTGCAATGCTGAGGGCTTCAAAGTTAAGAAATCCCATACTGCCGTAAAGTCATCTAAGTTAGAAACCGGATGCCTTTTGAAAGCGTGCACTAATGCATTGAAAACCAAGGGGTCTGTATAAAAATAAACTGGTGCACTTAAACTTAAAATGTCCAAGATTCCTTCATTTGTATAGAATTTTAAAGCCATTCCTTTTAATTCCTTCACACGTTCATTTCCTCCCATACTTTGTGTTGAAGACGAGAAGCGGGCGGCCAATGGAGTATTCTTGCCTACGCCGTTGAACACGTCTGCTTTCGTGTACATGGACACATCATTGGTAACCTCGAAATAGCCTAATGCGCCACATCCTTTGGCGTGGACTATCCGTTCTGGCACTCTTTCCGCCATTAAGTGCATTAATAAATCCATGAAAAATTCATTGTTCATAAAATCGGTGTTTAAACTGTTGGTTTCTCTGATTTCCACAGGTTTTCCTGCACTTGTTGTTAATGCTCCTATTGGATTCTGAAATTAAATGAATATATGTTAACATAGCATACTGAATAACAGAGGAGCTCGTTGGCGCGCATGTCAGTATAATCGAAACATAAGTAACGTTGACTGTTCTATAGAAGGGTTTGTTTATTTCGAGCTCCTCTGTGCTTCGGAGGACACATAAGCCATCGATCTCGGATGTTGTAATCAGATGACAGCCGTTAAGCTAACTCAGTGACCTTTAGACGGCTTGAAAACACTGGCCTCCGCCAACGCTCAGTTGAGCAGCGTGGTAGAGTATGCTCCAAACCTCTTACATGGGAAGATTCGTATCCCAGCAATGGGATGAATATCGGTTGATAACTTAGTCCGTAAAAAGACTTCATCCAAGTCATCTATATGGGCAGTCACCCATATAATGACTTGGGCGGAGTCTTTTTGGTGTTCAAAATTTGATCTAGTTCTATCTTTTTAGTACTATGTAGTTTTAAAATGGAGAAAGTACCTTTACCACAGCCTTTACGTCACAAAACACCTCAGCCAAATTAGAATGCCCTTAAGCATTGTTGTATTCCTGTGAGTGAGTGAGGTCTCCAGCAGTGAGAAGATGCTACGTTAGCAGCGGGGATGCTAGTAAGCGAGCTACACTGCTTGTATTGCGATCGTTTATAAAAAAGACATAATAGGATAGTATTATCGACAATATATACTGGATTGCAAGTTTTGAAATCATATAATTGTCACGCTGATGGTGGAAACGCAAGCGTCACGTTATCGTCGTTTATGCTGCATACACTTTAGTTATACCGAGGAACAAGAAAGCACACGGCGCAAAAAATTTCATGGTCACAGGTAAGAAAGAAACGTTTACACAGGCCGAGAACCTGTCCTGTATAAATTGTTTATGATCGTTGGTTGTAAATTAATTATTGTATTAACTTCAAGTATTAATAAATGAATATATTTATTACTAGCGGCCCGCCCCGGCTTCGGCACCGCAATGGTAAAAGACAAAACACAAAATACGCTTTCCTCGCAATTTTCACGTTTTTTTTCTCCATAAAAACCTTCCTTATATATACCTATACATGTATACCTACGCTGCACCCCAGAAAAAAGTTAAATAAATTGGACAGTGGAGTTAACTTTTGTTTGGTCTAGGACTCTGGGGTAATGGAAGTGCCATCAGTGCATTTTTGCATATTTTGGAATGGTTAGAGATTAATTTCGCACGAATTGCTTTATTTACGTATCAGTATAAAAGTACTATCATTTATGTGGTAAAATACAATATTCATTTATTGCGCTATCGTTCACAAACATGACAATTTACATTACATTAAAAATAAACAGCAGGAGCAGACATACATTTTCGCCGCGCGGTAGAAAGAGAGGGGGATATTAATTCGTCTCCTACGTCGCACCGGCGATCTACTCTCCCTCCGTCTTACTAATTTTCGATCAGGGTCACGTGTCTTAACGAGACTCGCGTCACATTTTTTAACCATCCCAACCAAAAGTGCACAACGCTAAACTAGTAAACGCTAATGAAGTTTTCACTTCAATAATCCTCAGCAATTTCTTAGGACCATTAATATTAATTAACTGGACTGTTCAATTTATTCAACTAAATTCTGCCCATTGTTCTAATTAAGTAAAATAGGAACGCATTTTGTAGGAAATCAATTATTTAGTGATTATTCGGTAGGTAATAATGTATCTATTATTGGGCGTTTATCTACTTACCGGTACTGCACGACCGGTCCGGCTGCCGGATAGCAAAAATGTACGAATGCCATGTTTTTCCACTTACCGGCGTCACGGCAGCGTTGACCCCCACCGGGGTCTTCGCCCGAAACAACAACTCGCCATAAATTAAAATTCCGTTCATATCATCTTGACAATTGGCGATCTACTAAATTGACAAACCCGGTGGTCAACCGGCTAGCAATGGCCACTTTGACTCCGAAGTCGCGGGTTCGATTCCCGGACAAGACAAATATTTATGTTCATGAACATGTTTGTTTGTCTTGGTCTGTGTGTTTTCTGTGTATTATACGTATGCATTTACAAAAAAAAAAGTATTGTATATTTCAGTTTTGTATATTTCACCTATTGAGGTGTGCTTAGTTTGGACTAGATTAGACTACTAGACTAGATTAGATTGGATGATAGACAGTGTGTAAATTAGTCTAGGAATATTTAGTCTATGAATACTAAAGTACGCTTTTTAAGATATCTTCTACCACGAATTTTTAATTTGTGGAATCAACTTCCCTCAGCCGTATTCGGAGTAGTCCCAAATAAATACGACATGGGAGCCTTTAATAAGGCCTATAGAGATCACAGTATTTTAGGTAACTGATGGGCGACCTCTTGATGTTGCTAATGTCTATGGGAGGTGGTGATTTGATTACTTTCCACCAGGTGACGCACATGCTCGCTTGCACCCCGCCCAGTAAAACTGCATTTGAATTGTGCTCGTATGATAAATAAATAAATATTTCTGGACAATTAACACAACGCCATCTAGTCCCAAATTAAGCACAAAGCTTGTATTATGGGTACTTGACAACTGGGGCCTTACCTTACCACAAGCTCAAAACGCAGGAAAGGAACTATGATGGTTGCGTATTTATCAATGAATTTCATTCACAAATTCGCAACCATGGTCGTTTCATACCTGCGTTTAGAGCTTGTGGTAAGGCTCCTGATAAATGTACTTAAATACAAAGTGGCCATTGCTAACCATTCCACCACCGAGCTCGTCTAATGATGTTTTATCTACTTGCGTCTGTTGTGGCAAGAAGAAAGCAAAGTAATTGCACGGCATTCACTCAATCTTGTGCCATTTACCTTCGCGGCAACACGTTAGCGCTAATCAAAAACCATTATTGAAACTTGTAGATAAAATACCTACTTAACTATGTGTTCACATTTTCCTTTCTTTGCGTATTGCATGCGTACGTATTTATATATAGTTTGAGTAATCGCTTTCTAGCCAAATTTTACTTCCGTAATGTTCGCTTGGAACGTCTATATTAATAAAATGTCTTAGTTTCTGCGTATGATGACTTGAAGAGACTATTTTTACCTGTTGTAGTATGCCCATTGTATAATATTGTAGAATTGCCCAAAAAGGTAGAAAATCGCCGGCACCGAGAACAACGAAGCCCGGCACATGTGCCATGCCGGCGAGTGGAAAAAGCGCCCGTTACATCAATTACATGAGTTTAAGCTGAAGGCTTTTTAAATAGATTTCTACATTAATCATCAGTTAGCTGTGTATTTCGTAGGTAAAATTGTCTCGTGGGCAAGTTTTGAAAATTATAACGTTGCATTACAACTGCAACAGGCAGAACTTTTACGAATAGGAAGTTAATTGGAGTAGGTACTCGTATTATCCACAAATCAAAGTGTGATCAAAGTGAGTGACTCGTGTGACTCTCGTTGGATGAATTGAACGAGAGTCTCACGAGTATCACTTTGATCACACTTATTATTTGTTCCATCCATCTGGATAAGTTGAAAGCACCAGTTGTAGTTGACTATGGCAGTTTCACAAGAGAATGTTCCACACATTGTAATGCGGCGAGTCAAGAAGGCTGTTGGTTGGTTGGCAACTCTGCGATTCAGCAATTTTGTATTCGACACAGTCTCGATGTCTCACATTTACCAGCTTCGATCATAGAAATTTCATCAGAAGAAATAAATGAAGAAAAAGAAAAAAAATATATAAAATTGTAAAATTTTGGAATCTGTAATTAAGCAAAATGACATGTTACAAATACTTTATTTAAATCATAAATGCAACATTATCTATAATCAAGAGATGAAGTGGGTTCATTCTTGCTTCAAGTGTAGAGTTGTTATATCTTGGCACACCCTGTCCACTCCATACAAAAAACTAATACATAAAGATACCGCGTCTGTATACCTACGTGCAAATTTTGTGGGCAAATGCTTCAATCAGTGCGTCCTTCTAGTTTTACTTTTGGTGCAGAGACTTCTAATCTAACCATCGGGCTGGTCCACAGGCTATGGTCGCACAGCGAACGATGGAGAGCGCTATGCTCGGAATTCAAAAGAGAAACCTTCACAGATTTGAAACCAGAACGAAGAAATTCCACTGAGAACCAAATTGTCGACATTCGACAGTCGAGCTAGTTAGACATGACATAGAGTTTGCTAGCTGGAGTGGTAATGGGCCGGTCACATCTGCCGAGTCAGTGATGGCTTATGGGGAAGGAAAGTAGAGTGGAGGCTGCACATGGTACGACGAAGAGTTGGACACCCTCCTTTCAACTCCGATGGTCCGATGACCTCAAGAAAACGGCTGGATGCGGAAGGCGGAGGACCGTATTTGGTAGAAAGCATTGGGGAAAATCTATATCCAGCAGTGGATAGATACAGGCTGATTAGAGTTATTGCTGAAACCGCTGAAACTAATGGCGGCAATGTCTACTCTCTCTTTCGATCATACATTTTAGATGGTACAACAAAATTAAAATTTGTCCATTATGCTACCTCCAAAACACGCAAGGTAGCGCTTTGGGTTCATTGTTGGTGCAATGTTCGTTGTTATAATTTTCTTAGCCTGGCACACACTGGCGACTCCATACAAAAATGGCAACAGAAACATATCGCGTCTGTATACGTGCAAATGTGCGTGTTAATGCCATAGGGTTGACTACTTATCGAAGTAGGTGGTACCTTGCGCTGTGACGTAAGACGTTATATGTCATACTTTAGGTAATGTTGTAATAATAAATATCTTAATACGTTTGTTTTGAATGATTGTGATTATGAGACCGCATAAAATCCAATTACGTTACCGTGCTACACTAAATATTTCACGCGGGTTGTATTTGGTTATTATACAATCTAATATACAGCAATATGACAATATTGCTGTGTCTCACATTGCCAAGAGAGGAAGTCAAATTACAAATATCTTCATATACATATAACTGCTAATTTTCTCTGAATAAATTCGTTGTGAGTTCCAAGGCAACCGTAGTTTTGCCTCCGGTTTTGCAGTTTATTTCATTATGCGTTGCCTCTTTGGTGTTAATCCGCTGTAAATCCTGGCTACACAGAGATACAGTGATGGGAATGTGTTATATAGAGGATTTGATTCTGCTATTTACTTTCAGAGTTCCACGTGAGCGCAGCCGCAATGGGAAGCTGGGTTATATAAAAATATTTTTGGGAAATAATAGGTAGGGGAAAAAGTCTTTTCGCATTATAGTATGTATGAACTTGTAATAAAATCTCTTTGGTTATACCATTTGTATCTAGCAGGTTTTGATATCTATAAAAAGTTTAAATTTTAAAAAAGATAATTCCAAATTCAAATTAGGTAAATGTGTGATTTTCATTTGTTTTTTTTACTGTCAATATGAGTGAATCTAATGAAGAAATTCGATACATTTTAAAATTTTACTACAAAAAAGGTAAAAATTCAACGCAAGCTGCGAAAAAAATTTGTGATTATTATGGACCTAGTGCAGTGTCTGTGAGAGTAGCACAAATTTGGTTTAAGCGTTTTCAATCCGGAAATTTTGATGTCAAAGATGCACGTCGCTCTGGTCGCCCTGTTACGGATAAAATGGATGCCATTTCTGAAAAAGTGGAGCAAGATCGGCATATCAGTAGTTACGACGTAGCTGAAGAACTAGGAATTGACCACATAACAGTTTTGGCGCATAAAAAGGTCGTGGTCAAAGACCGGCCAGGCTTCAGAGACTCTGGCGAAACCCGGGTTAACCCGCAACAAGGTGATGCTGTGTGTATGGTGGGATTGGAAGGGAAGATATTCATTATAAGCTGTTACCGCCAGGCAGGACTATCGATTCTGAACTCTACTGTGAACAACTGATGAGATTAAAGCAAAAAGTTGAGAGAAAGCGGCCGGAATTAATTAATAGAAGGGGTGTGATTTTTCATCATGATAACGCTAAACCTCACACATCTTTAGCCACTCAGCAAAAATTAAGAGAGTTTGACTGGGAGGTGTTAATGCATCCGCCGTATAGTCCTGACCTTGCACCTTCTGATTTCCACCTGTTTCGGTCTCTTAAGAATTCTTTAGGCAATGTCAGGTTAACATCACGAGAAGACTGCCAAAACCACTTGTCGCGGTTTTTTGAACAGAAGTCCCAAAATTTCTATAGTAATGGGATCATGTCTCTACCTACAAGATGACAAAAAGTTATCGAACATAATGGCACCTACATACTTTAGTTAAATGTAAATAAACTTTATTAAAAAATGTTTTGAATTTTCATATAAAATACGAAAAGACTTTTTCCCCAACCTAATATTTGTAAATTTTATAAAAGAACCGCTGGTGTCCAAAGGCAGAAATAAAACTATTATACATACGATATTAGGTAATTATATAATATAATATATAAGTTGGAAAAGAGTGTGTTATTTTATGTACTTTGGGGAGACCTAGGTAAACATGGATTCATAAAATTAATTAAACTCACGATCGACTTCCGTTATATTGAAGTTTCGCTACTAAATGATCTTGGCTATTTAGCGGATGACGCGGAGCCTTCCATTTTACCCCAGCCACCACAATAGCTCACCATTTTTCCGAATTTTAATTATCACAGACTATCTACAACGGTATTTATGCTGTGAAATAATTTTCTATTCATACGTGCATAGGACATTGAGGAAATCCCCCAAAATTTATATTTTGATTTGCAGTGCGTGCTCGCGTAGCTTCGAAACCAGCTAACACACGTCTCCCCAAGTCTGGGTCAATCAGCGCCAAAAGCCTAATGGAACGTTTAAGCACTGGTGGAGTTACTCCAGTCAATGTTATAACAAGATTGTCTGCTAATGCCTGCCTCTCTCCGTCGTTGGCCAAAATAACGTTGTAAAATTCTGAAATTGGCTGTAAATCAACAGCATTGCTGTGGAGTACCAGAAGCTTTTCCTTCGGCTGACTCTTGTCCACGTATGGAATAGGACCATTAAAGGAATTCGGGAAATAGTTTGGTACATCTTTCATGTTATCTTTCACTGGAGCTACTCCGTCCCGATTGTATGTTTTCGCATAACTTGGATTATTTACTTCAATGTTATGGTGATTGATGCCCAAACGATAATTTTGAGTATCTCTATAAAAGAGTCTTCTACTTTTAAACAATATCTCAACGCCCTCTATACCAGGCACTAAATTGGAAGGATTGTAAGCACTCAATTGTACATTCCTAAAAAAGTTATCTGGGTTTCTATTCATAACTATGCGGCCGATCGGTACGGTGCGGAAAGTACCGTTTTTCCATAATCTCGTGGCGTCGAAAGGATCGAAATCTACTTTGTTTAGATCTTGACGACTCATCACGTCCATTTGCAATCTCCAGGCAGGATAATTTCTCATAGCTATGTTGTTGTACAAATCCCTCGTAAAGTAGTCCAAGTCAGTTATAGTTGCCGCCTGGGCGGTCGTAAGGTTTTGGAATCCAAGTTCAGCTAACATTGAAAATCTCGCATAATACCTTTCTCCGTGTTTGTTATGCAGTTCGTAAGTATGTATTGGAAAAGCGTTCATCCTTCTATAGCCATTCGGATTTCCAAGATTCGATTGAATGTAGAAAAATGTATGCAATGCTGACGGCTTCAAAGTTAAGAAATCCCAACTTGAGGTAGTGTCTTGTAAGTTAGAAGACGGATTCCTTTTGAAAGAATGCACTAAGGTATGAAAATTTAAGGGATCTGTATAAAAATAAACTGGAGTATTTAAACCTAAAAAGTCTAAGATCCCTTCCTTTGTATAGAATTTTACAGCCATTCCTTTTAATTCTCTCGCAAGTTCGTTTCCTCCCATACTTTGTGTTGAAGACGAGAAGCGGGCGGCCAATGGAGTATTCTTGCCTATGCCGTTGAACACGTCTGCTTTTGTATACATGGACACATCGTGGGTAACTTCAAAAAAGCCGAATGCGCCGCTTCCTTTGGCGTGGACTATCCGTTCTGGAACTCTTTCTGCCATTAAGTGCATTAATGAATCCATGAAATATTCATTGTTCATGAAATCGGTGTTTAAACTGTTGGTCTCTCTGATTTCCACAGGTTTGCCTGCACTTGTTGTTAATACTCCTATTGGATTCTGGAAATTAAACAATACATGTTAACTACTACAGTACTATTATTTATTCTGTGCTATTAGTTAGCATTGACCGTGTGGCTTCCGGTAGACTAGAATAGAATCACGCCGTCTCTTCCCGTGGATGTCGTACAAGGCGACTAAGGGAAGTACATTACCAAACATCGATCAAACCTCTGTCGTCTGGCCAGCGTGGGGAGTGTAGGCCAAATCCTCCTTCTGTCTGGGACGGACGAGAGAGGGTAGTGCTCCTGTAGTGAAGACTAAAATGACCTGATGATGATTAGTTAGCATATTCAACAGCGTACCAGCAACAGGATCTTGATGGCGTTGTTGCGTATGCCAGTCTAATCGTACACGCGAGTTAAGCAACGAGGACCGTAGCCTGTCTATGGGTTTATTTATTTGTACCTCTGTACTTTGGAAGGCACATAAGCCCCGGCTTTTGTCATCGGATGACAGTTGTAAGTTAAGTTCACTGTGATAGGCGACTTGAAAACGTGAGCAGCGTGGCGGAATACGCTTTAAACTTCTTTCATTGAGGAGATGCCCGTATCCCAGCAGTAGGATTATATGGCTTGATGACATAGCATATGAAAAAAGACTACATCAAAGTCATCTGGTTGTTTTAAGAAGGACAAATCTTCATGCTCCATCCTCTTACCCTGAACACCATTTATTTATAACCTGTTCACAGAAACCATCACTATAAGCACAAAAACGATACTGCTGCTGTAACTTGTCGAGAAGTTGCCTGATGCCCTGCAGATATCAAGATAATAATATCAATTTGTTTCTCTTCACAGAGGTGTCTTAAGAGCCCTATTACATTTGCACGCTGAAGAGCTCTCGCGCAGTACTAAACCCGCGAAGGCCGCCGCGGCCGGCGCATCGTTTTTTGTAGTAATTTTGAAGTTATATTTATCGTTTTTATTGAAATAAGATAATAAATTGATACTACAAAGTTTATTCATCATGAAGTAACAATTATTCTCGTATAAATTTTGCTCAATAATATTATCGTTTATTCGACAAATTAACAGTTTACTTAAAGCGATTTTCGAAGTTTTTTTGGTTAAAAGAATGTTTTTTTTTTCTATATTAAATCAATGATATTTCAAAATTCCGAGGCCGCTATGATCTATACGACTATATAACAAATAACATTCAATTTTTTTTATTTCATTTGTTTGGAACAGTAGTACAATCCAGGAGCTCAAAATAGTGAATGCGCGCATTTTATGAAGATCTTTCTCTGCAATTTTAAGAGAGGTAGGACGCAATGAGGGGTCGTACTGTGCCTCGCTTTTATTATCATTATATCTGATGGAGGAGGAGCACAGTGTGATCTCTCGTTCAAAGCTTGGCCAGCATCCGACTGGGGAAGTACCTCCACCTTGCAGAAGACCGCAGCCATAATGGCTTTGCCGTGTTCCTGCGAGTGAGCAAGGTCACCAGGGCTTTTTTTTTTCTGAGAAGTCGTCATGCTGACAACGGGAAGACCAGTGGTTGTCGAACCGCTGCTAGCGGTGTAGGCGCGGCGTGTTGGCGCGGCGGTCAGGGAGACCCGGTGAAACGGCTGTCCGCTGGCCGCCCGCAGGTCAGTAGGGTTCCCGAACCCGGGGATCACTTAATCTCCGCCCCGGGAGGCTGAACCGCCAGCCTGTGTAAAGTCCCTGTTGTAGTAGTCGTGCCGGAGGAGGAGACCGGAGTGGACTCGGCTGCTGCAGCAGGGGGGGACCGGGGGCCCTTCCGCCCGCCGCACTAGCAAACCGCATAACCTGCACTGTACTGCGGGGGTAGACACTGCGCTTTTCTCTCTCTTGTTGTCATTGAGACGACTTCTCATAAACCTCAGACATCTTTTTATGGCCGTGAAAAAAATTAAAAAGCGTTTTACTCCAGCGGCGTCTTCTTCCACACTCAGTGTGGATTTCTGTAACATAAGGGGTCTTCACGCTAACATTAATGCAGTTCACCAACACCTAGAAGCTGCACAGCCGACCCTGCTTTTTTTGACTGAGACACAAATATCCTGCCCGGCCGACACATCCTACTTATTATACCCTGGGTACAAACTCGAATATTCTTTTGTACGTCGAGCTGGGGTATGTATGTACGTCCGGGAGGATATTTGCTGTCGACGCCTTCACGGCCTAGAAGACAGGGACCTGTCAATATTGTGGGTGCGCGTGGATCAGGGTGGCCACAACTGCATCTACGCGTGCCTTTACAGGTCTCATAGTGGTGATTCAGACACAACTCGGATGATCGAGCACCTACAACTGGCGACTGACAGAGTCATGGAACAGTATCCCTCCGCGGAGTTAGTGATTTTGGGAGACTTCAATGCCCACCACGCCGAGTGGCTTGGCTCTCGGTCCACTGACTTCGCGGGGAGGTCTGTTCACGACTTTGCTCTGGCTTATGGTTTCTCGCAGCTGGTACACTCTCCAACGAGGATACCGGATATCGAGGACCATACAAGCTCTCTTCTGGACCTTCTGCTGACCACACGTCCGGATGGGTATAGGATCACGGTGGACGCTCCGCTTGGGTCGTCGGACCACTGCCTCATCCGGACCCAGGTGCCATATGCTACCTCTGACGCGCCCCGGCCTACCGGATGGCGTCGTGTGTGGCACTACAAGTCGGCAGATTGGGATGGATTGCGTGAATTTTATGCATCGTACCCGTGGAGGCAGCTCTGTTTCGGGTCGGAAGACATTGATTTCTGTGCATCCGCTGTGGCTGGGGCGATATTGGATGGGATGGAATTATTCATCCCAAGTCAACGGGTGGCCACTGCGGGTGTTAAAAAACGGCCGTGGTTTAATCGGTCTTGTAGAGAAGCTATACTTCGCAAGCAGGCTGCGTACAAGGCTTGGACCACGGCTCGTATTAATGGGGATCTGAATGTTTCTGACCTGAAACGTGAGTTTAATGCTGCCTCGAGGTTCAGTAAGAGAGTGATTGCTAGAGCAAAGTATGATTTCGTCGGCAGAATTGGTGAGCGCCTGGCTAGGCACCCATCTGGGAGTCGTGCTTTTTGGTCGCTCGCTAAGGCTGCCGAGGGAAACTTCTGTCGGTCGTCTTTTCCACCACTGCAAAAACCGGATGGTAGTCTGGCCTATAGTGCTAAGGAGAAGGCCGACTTACTGGGTAATCTCTTTGCTTCTAACTCGACATTAAACGAGGGAGACGCCGTACCACCTACTATCCCATGGTGCGGTAACTCCATGCCGGAGATTTCGATTACACAGCGAGATGTCCGGCGGGCGTTGCTCTCCCTCGATATTCACAAGTCGAGTGGGCCAGATGGCATACCGGCAGTGGTGTTAAAGGTGTGTGCTCTAGAGTTGTGTTCTGTACTTACGCGCTTGTTCGCGCTCTCATACTCCACTAGGCAAGTTCCGTCTATGTGGAAGACTGCGAACGTGCACCCTGTGCCTAAAAAGGGCGACAGTTCAGACCCATCGAATTACAGGCCTATTGCTATTACCTCCCTTCTCTCCAAGGTGATGGAGCGTGTAATTAATACTCGGCTCCTCAGATACCTAGAGGATCACGACTTGATCGGCGACAATCAATATGGTTTTCGCCATGGCCGCTCAACTGGTGATCTTCTAGTGTATCTTACGCACCGATGGGCTTTGGCAGTGGAGAGTCAAGGTGAGGCATTGGCGGTTAGCCTGGATATGGCGAAGGCGTTCGATCGGATCTGGCACCGCAGTCTTCTTTCGAAGTTACCGGCATACGGTCTGCCTGAGGGACTTTGCGAATGGGTCGCTAGCTTCTTGTCCAGCAGAAGCATTAGAGCTGTTGTAGATGGCAGTTGCTCTGATAGCATGGACATTAATGCTGGCGTCCCGCAGGGTTCTGTATTGTCTCCGACGCTGTTTCTGCTGCATATTAATGATATGCTGTCTATTGACGGCATTCATTGTTATGCGGACGATAGCACCGGAGACACCTATTACACGGGCCGCGCAAATATCCCTCGTTCTTTGGTGGAGGAGAGTCGCGAACAACTTGTGTCGGACATCGAGAGCACACTAAGTAGAGTGTCCGACTGGGGGCGACAGAACTTAGTCCGATTTAATCCCTCTAAGACACAAGTGTGCGCGTTCACCGCTAAGAAAACTCCATTTGCTGTGGCTCCACACTTCGAAAACACACCCCTCACCATCGCAAAAAGTATTGGGATCCTAGGAGTTGAAATCTCCAGCGACGTCCAGTTTCGTTGTCACCTGGAGGGGAAGGTCAAGCTGGCCTCGAAGAAACTAGGTGTGCTCAACAGGGCCAAGCAGTACTTCAATCCGCGGCAAGGCTTCTGCTCTATAAGGCTCAAGTACGGCCGCATATGGAGTACTGTTGCCATCTGAGGGCGGGAGCGCCTAGATACCAGCTTGCACCTTGTGACTCGATTCAGAGGCGTGCTGTGAGGATTGTTGACGATCCCAAACTGACAGACGGTTTAGAACCTTTAAGTCTGAGGAGGGATTTTGCGTCCCTTTGTGTGTTCTACCGTTTGTACAATGGGGTGTGTTCAGAGGAGTTGTTTGACATGATGCCCACGGCCCCCTTTTACAGTCGCACCGCTCGCCATCGACAGGGAATTCATCCTCACACATTAGAACCGAAGTGGACACGTACTGTGCGGTTCCAGAGAAATTTTCTTCCACGTACTATTAAGCTGTGGAATGAACTGCCTGTTGAGGTTTTCCCAGGAGACTACAGCATGGGGTTCTTCAAAAAGGGCGTAAAGAGGTTTTTACAGGGTCGGCAACGCGCATGTGATGCTTCTGGTGTTACAGGCGTCCATAGGCTACGGTAACTGCTTTCCATCAGGCGGGCCGTATGCTTGTTTGTCACCTTCGTGGTATAAAAAAATTAAAAAAATAAAAATTGGGTTTATTTAAAAAGTTAAGCAAAATTTACAAAAATCGAGGCCGCTATGTATGTACTATGCCAATAGCTATTCTGTACTATTCAAAAAGTCAACATTGTTAATGTATTTTTGTTTCCGAGATCAAGAACGCCAAAATTGGCCATTTTACGCAAAAATCACCGTCAAAATGTAATATGGCTCTTAAATCTATGTACATTTTAGTGCAAAAATATTTTTTCAAACCAACAGCTCGACAATGTCCAAATACTTACGTAACATGGAACGTCAAAGTAAAACAGGATTATCTGTATCCCTCCCGCACGGGGAAATAATGTCGTATGAAACTCCTTCAGTTTGAATTTGAAACAACATTATTTCCCTGTGTTTAAATTTGGAACGTTAAAATTCGTATGAGAACTTGTAATAAGTAATAGATATGATGTCAATATGATTTTTCAAACATTTTGTTTCAAAATGTTTGAAAAATCATATTGACGGACGACCATAGCCACGACAAAAGATAAACGCGCGAAACAAACAAAAGAGTTTCCACTTTTAATTTAATTTACTAATTGTGTGTATTCTAGACTCTATCTTAGACACTTCAGGAATTATTGATATTGATAACTAGCTGATGCCCGCGACTTCGTTCGCGTGGACTTTATGATTCCGGCGTATTAATACAAATACGAACTAATGTAGATACATAAGAAAATACTTGTTATACGTTAAAAGTCAATAAGTTATTATTTTTTTATTTATTTAACATTGTAACCATAGTTTTAAACTAAATATAAAATAAATTAAGGGAGTCTTTGTTTGTTTGTATTATCTTTATTGTTCAGATTACAACGAATGAGTACATGTAAAATAAAGGGATACAAAGGCGGACATATCCCACATGGGGATCTCTTCCAGTCAACCTTAAGTCTTTCCCTCGGGAGCTAATATGAAATGACCTGAAGCATTACTAACTCTCGAGAAAGCCACGTAAAGTTGGCCATGCGAAAAACAACCAGTCCTAAGCTTGACCAGCGAATTTTAGTGATTTCTTTATTATCATAGCCAAGCAACTGGTCACAGAGAACTGTGTACGTTTAAAATTAAAATGTATTTTTTTTTTGGAGAAGAGTGGTTATACGCGGAATAAATACAGTTTCACCGGCACCACTCCCAGTGAGAATCTCAGCTTATATTATATTTCGCTGCCAGACATTGACTTTACTTCAGGAAGGAGATTTTCCACAAATTTTAATATTCTTGAAAACTGTTGGGCACGTAAAGTTCTATATACATCTTCTAGTGCCTTACTGTTGGCCATTTCGCATTCATCTCAAACGATTAGACAGCAATCCTGAAACACCTTCGCTTTGTCACAGTTTCGTGTCACAGAGCATGTCTGTGTTTCAGTTCTGTTTAAATCGAGTAGGATATTGAACATTGTATTTGCGTCCTTCCACCTAGAAGTAATGTGAGCATCTAAGAAAAACAGTTTCCACTCGTTGCTTAAAACACTTTCTACATAGCGTCTTTATAAGCTTTCTGGTTTGTGCGAATATATACCAATTGTTCCATTTCAATTTTAGCGTACACGTCTATAATAAACTAAATACTAAATATACCACGTTACCTTTGTAAATAAAATAAAACGATTGCGTCTAATTTGTAGCAGATAAGAATAAAAGTGGCACCTCGCGGTTTATTTTTACAATACATTCAATATTTTGTTAATGTATTTATTGTTATTTTAAGTAACTTTTTTAGTTCTATTTGCTATTAAAGCGTGTTATTTTTACTTTTTTTAAACTATAATTTATTGTAAACACATGTTGTTTATGCAAATAATTTTAACTTTATCTGCATCATGTGTTCCAAATCTTGGATTTTTATACCTCAACAGAAAATGCTCAAGAGGTTGAATAACTTATGATAAGGCGTTATTTTTATATTTCTTATAATTTACCTGAACCATCATGGTTCTGCATCAGGTGTTCTAAATCTTGGATTTTTATACCTCAACAAAAAATGCTCATCAGATTGAACAACTTTTGCTAAGGCGTCATTTTTATATTTCTTATAGTTTACCTGAACCATTATGGTTCTGCATCAGGTGTTCCACTTTCCAAAATCAATTATACCCTATATGTTGCCCAGGCTTAACAGCTATATAACAAAAAAAGTTTCATTCGAATCCGTCCAGTACTTCCAGAGATTAGCGTGTACAAACAGACATACAGACAAACAGACAGACATTTTTTTTTAATTCTTACTCTATTACTATATCTCCATCGCCTCCAATTGTTTTTTTTTTGTAAAAATATTCAATGTACAGACACATTATTTTTACTGTTTTATTATATGTATATAGATCACTAACCAGAAAAACGAAAAAGCCTATGTTGATTTTAATATAATGTAGAGAACGACAAAAGGAATTAAGGCATTGTCAGAGTTAGTCCTTTTAGTTTATTTCCAACACTTACTTGACACTCGGAAGCCAAGCTTAAGGTGCATTTATTCAATGCTTAGATCTACCTACAATATATAAATATATGCATTAAATAAAATATAAAGATAAATACATACAGCAGATTGTTGGCTTTTTGAAAGAAGAAATCAGAAGCTCATCGAGCAAAAAAGTCAAAGTATTTTGACTTTTATAAAATTACTAATTTCATGTAAATATTCTAGCCTCTGGTATAGATTTGTGCTAATAATTAATAAATCTATTATTTCTCTAACCTTGAATGAAGTGTATTATTGTCTCGCTAGGTATGAAAAGTAGAGTATTCACCTCTGGGATAAAGCCTGTCTTCGTCTTGGGCGGTTTGAGCACCTCACTTCACTCAGGACTCTATTACATAACTCCTTCGCTCAGAAGTTAACTTTAAACTCCCTCGCTACGTTCGGGAGTTAACTATAGAGTCCTTCGTTACGGTCAGAGTTCAATATGCCGCCCGTGACGTAAGACATTGCTTTATCCCCTTGGTGCATAATCTATTACCCATCCCAAAAAGTGCACAACACCGCCAAAGAAGTTTTCACAAAAAAAAAAAAAAAAAAAATTACCCTTCCATCAACAATATTGATCGAAGCATTTACCGGACTCTCGGCCACGATTTTGGTCGGGCCGGATAGAATATTGGCATACTGCTTCGTATTGTCCCGTTCACATTCGTCGGGTCGGAGCGGGGAAGCCCACCCGGCATTCATTTTAATTTGACTTTTGCAATTAGATCATCAAAAGGGGCCATCCATAAATTACGTCACACGATTTTCATGATTTTTTGACCCCTTTCTCGTCCTTGTCACAGCTGGTCACATTTTTGAGACTCCCCCCCTCGCTAGTGTGGCGTCACATATTTTGCAAATTTACATCTAGAGTTGCAAATGTTTCTGAGTTTTCGTTAATAGTTCAAACTTCGTGTTAACACTTAGATTATAATAGATTTTGAAATGTGACGTCACGAAATTTAGGACCCCTCCCACCCCCTTGTCACACTGTCACACTTCATCGACCCCCTCCCTTCCCTTAACGTGTGACGTAATTTATGGATGGCCCCAAAGAACAAATACACATTCTAAAATAGAACTTTAGCTCATCACTTCTTAATTTGCATTTATACGTTTGAAATGTTCCAACTTCATTTCGTTCGGAAATAATTGGATGCACCCAATATTTTCTTTTTCTTATGGCCCGTCTACTATTTAGATACCACATCACAACCAGAACCTACGTCATCGTCCATTGCATACGAAAGTCAACTCACTCACAACATTACTTTAGGTTTTCTTTGCTCGCAACTGTTTTGTGATGAGCCGGACAACGGTAAAATCGACGGTAACGACACAGTGGCGTTCACATTAGGTCGGATTGGCAGCATATACTGTGAACAGTAGACCCGACAGCCGACCAGTTGTAAAACTGTCGGTCCGACCTAATGTGAACTAGCTCTTAGGTTAGAAAAAGGCCAGAGTTTGTGCAACGAGTCAAATAAGTTGGTAGACAACTTGACTCGTTTGGACTTTTAAAATTTAGAAGATCTAATATGGTCTAAATTATTCTAGCTCTCAAAGATAATAGAAAATCGAATAGGTACCTAAGCAACATCGAAGTTTTGTCCAGATCACCTTGGGCGATCGTACAAAGTTGATTGGTGGGAATTGCGAGACGGACTCGGATCACTCGGAGTCTATTTCATCACTAATTACAATTAGAGCTGCCAATGCCAACCCTCCGGAGTATATGGGTTTGAATAATGCATATCCGGGCTACGGGTTTTACATCGATATGTCCGGGCGGCGAGCGAAAGTCAACCGTATATCAAATGAAAGCAAAGATATTGCAACAAACTGTTACCAGTAAAAAATATTTTTATTAAATCAAATCAAGGTGGCCCTAGCCATAGCAGAGTTTGAGTTGATTTATTTGTTCTAATACGCCTAATTATTTGATTTCAATAAAATATACCTAAGTACTTACCTAAAAATATGTTTTATTTTATCTATATCTATACTTATAATAAAACAGTAAAAATAATGTGTCTGTACATTGAATATATTTACAAAAAAACAAATGGAGGCGAGGGAGATATAGTAATAGAGTAAGAATTTTAAAAAAAATGTCTGTCTGTTTGTCTGTTTGTCTGTATGTCTGTATGTCTGTATGTCTGTATGTCTGTTTGTCTGTTTGTACACGCTAATCTCTGGAAGTACTGGACGGATTCGAATGAAACTTTTTTTGTTATATAGCTGTTAAGCCTGGGCAAAATATAGGGTATAATTGATTTTGGAAAGTGGAACACCTGATGCAGCACCTTAATGGTTCAGGTAAACTATAAGAGATATAAAAATGACGCCTTAGCAAAAGTTGTTCAGCCTGATGAGCATTTTCTGTTGAGGTATAAAAATCCAAGATTTGGAACACCTGATGCAGAACCTTAATGGTTCAGGTAAACTATAAGAAATATAAAAATGACGCCTTAGCAAAAGTTGTTCAACCTGATGAGCATTTTTTGTTGAGATATAAAAATCCAAGATTTGGAACACCTGATGCAGAACCATAATGGTTCAGGTAAACTATAAGAAATATAAAAATGACACCTTAGTAAAAGTTGTTCAGCCTGATGAGCATTTTCTGTTGAGGTATAAAAATCCAAGATTTGGAACACCTGATGCAGAACCATAATGGTTCAGGTAAACTATAAGAAATATAAAAATGACGCCTTAGCAAAAGTTGTTCAGCCTGAAGAGCATTTTCTTTTGAGGTATAAAAATCCAAGATTTGGAACACCTGATGCAGAACCTTAATGGTTCAGGTAAACTATAAGAAATATAAAAATGACGCCTTAGGAAAAGTTGTTCAACCTGACGTGCATTTTTTGTTGAGGTATAAAAATCCAAGATTTCGAACACCTGATGCAGAACAATAATGGTTCAGGTAAACTATAAGAAATATAAAAATGACGCTTTAGCAAAAGTTGTTCAATCTGATGACCATTTTTTATTGAGGTATAAAAATCCAAGATTTGGAACACCTGATGCAGAACCATAATGGTTCAGGTAAACTATAAGAAATTTAATCTATATCTATATCTATACTTATAATAAAACAGTAAAAATAATGTGTCTGTACATTGAATATATTTACAAAAAAACAAATGGAGGCGAGGGAGATATAGTAATAGAGTAAGAATTTTAAAAAAAATGTCTGTCTGTTTGTCTGTTTGTCTGTATGTCTGTATGTCTGTATGTCTGTATGTCTGTTTGTCTGTTTGTACACGCTAATCTCTGGAAGTACTGGACGGATTCGAATGAAACTTTTTTTGTTATATAGCTGTTAAGCCTGGGCAAAATATAGGGTATAATTGATTTTGGAAAGTGGAACACCTGATGCAGCACCTTAATGGTTCAGGTAAACTATAAGAGATATAAAAATGACGCCTTAGCAAAAGTTGTTCAGCCTGATGAGCATTTTCTGTTGAGGTATAAAAATCCAAGATTTGGAACACCTGATGCAGAACCTTAATGGTTCAGGTAAACTATAAGAAATATAAAAATGACGCCTTAGCAAAAGTTGTTCAACCTGATGAGCATTTTTTGTTGAGATATAAAAATCCAAGATTTGGAACACCTGATGCAGAACCATAATGGTTCAGGTAAACTATAAGAAATATAAAAATGACACCTTAGTAAAAGTTGTTCAGCCTGATGAGCATTTTCTGTTGAGGTATAAAAATCCAAGATTTGGAACACCTGATGCAGAACCATAATGGTTCAGGTAAACTATAAGAAATATAAAAATGACGCCTTAGCAAAAGTTGTTCAGCCTGAAGAGCATTTTCTTTTGAGGTATAAAAATCCAAGATTTGGAACACCTGATGCAGAACCTTAATGGTTCAGGTAAACTATAAGAAATATAAAAATGACGCCTTAGGAAAAGTTGTTCAACCTGACGTGCATTTTTTGTTGAGGTATAAAAATCCAAGATTTCGAACACCTGATGCAGAACAATAATGGTTCAGGTAAACTATAAGAAATATAAAAATGACGCTTTAGCAAAAGTTGTTCAATCTGATGACCATTTTTTATTGAGGTATAAAAATCCAAGATTTGGAACACCTGATGCAGAACCATAATGGTTCAGGTAAACTATAAGAAATTTAAAAATGACTCCTTAGCAAAAGTTGTTCAGCCTGATGAGGATTTTTTGTTGAGGTATAAACATCAAAGATTTGGAACACCTGATGCAGAACAAAGTTAAATTTATTTGCATAAACAACACGTGTTTACAATAAATTATAGTTTTAAAAAAATGTAAAAAAAAACACGCTATAAAAGCAAATAGAACTAAAAAAGTTACTTAAAATAACAATAAATAGATTAACAAAATATTGAATGTATCGTAAAAAAAACCGCGGGGTGCTACTTTTGTTCTTACCTGCTACAAGTTAGACGCAATCGTTTTATTTTATTTGCAAAGGTAACGTGGTCTATTTAGTCAGTTTATTATAGACGTGTGTGTACGCTAAAATTGAAATGGAACGATTGGTATATATTCGCACAAACCAGAAGACTACCTACGTGCATTTGCGAGACGCTATGTAGCAAGATCAGAGTTTATTTGATTTGGTGGTGGAAAGTGTTTTAAGTAACGAGGGGAAACTGTTTTTCTTAGATGCTCCAGGAGGGACTGGAAAACATACCTGAAGAGAGCAATCCACGCTGAGTATCAATCGCCAAAATAAGCATCGCCAGGTATTGCAGCCACATTACTACTAGGCGGAAGGACGCAAATACAATGTTCAATATCCTACTCGATTTAAACATAATTGAAAAACCGACATGCTCTGTGACACGAAACTGTGACAAAGCGAAGGTGTTTCAGGATTGCTGTCTAATCGTTTGAGATGAATGCGAAATGGCCAACATTAAGGCACTAGAAGCTGTAGATAGAATTTTATGTGCCCAAGAGTTTTCAAGAATATTAATAAATTTGGGGAAGATCTCCTTCCTGAAGTAAAGTCAATGCTTGGCAGCGAAATATAATTGAAGCTGAGATTTTCACTGGGAGTGATGCCGGTGAAACTGTATTAATTCCGCGTATACCACTCTTCTAAAAAAAAAAACCTCGGCTTTCTCGAGAGTTGTAACGCTTCAGGTCTTTTTATATTAGCTCCCGAAGGAAAGACTCCCTTAATTTTTATTTTTTTTAAACTATGGTAACAATGTTAAATAATAAAAAAAATATTTTAACGTATAACAAATAAAAAAAATATTTTAACGTATAACAAGTATTTTCTTATGTATCTACATTAGTTCGTATTTTTATTAATACGCCGGAATCATTAAGACCACGCGAACGAAGTCGCAGGCATCAGCTAGTTATTAATAATAGCGATGTTTCAAAAAATCTCCGGGTCTTCTCTCATTGAGAAGTGGCAGCTCTAATTGCAATAGGAACGATTCAATGCTCTCGTCGCATGCATGCTACTAGTAGCCAAGTAATAGGCGGTAGCCTAGTACTTGGCTACTAGTAGATACTACTAAGTAGTAGTAGCATGCAAGGAATCGAACCATGTCCACAATACGAGAACATAAAGTTAACGCATTCACCAACTGAACCAAAAATTGTTTATGTAAAAGAATTGATATGATGATTTGGGGTGTTAGTGGTTCACCGTCCTCTTTAGAGCCAAAACCATCATTGTCAGTGCACCTTGCCGATTAGTAAATGAGAATCTGGCGGAAAAGAGTAGGGAACATACTTAGGGCACGTCGAATCAAACTGGGAAATTACCCTTTTCCCCCATAAATAGGGGGCAATCCTATCTCTGAAGGTTACCAACCAGCCCCCTTACCACCAACTGTTATTGCGATTCAATAACTGAATAGAATGCTTATTCATATCAATGAATAAGTGACTCTATTCAATTTGTAATAGAGTCGCTTATTCATTGGTATGAATAAGCATTCCATTCAGTTATTGAATCGCATTAAGATATGGTGGTAAGGGGGCAGCACAAGATGCGTGAAAACTCCGGATTTTGAATGTTAAAACCCGGACATGTCATCAGTGTTTTTTAGTTACTAGCACTATTTTTTATTATGAGACAAGACGTTTATTCGCAGCATGGAGCGGGCGGTAGTGATTTAAAACTTTTAACAACAGACAGCCTCCAAACTAGGACAAATCCGGGGAAACCCGGACGGATGGCCACCCTACCCCTAGACAGTGCTGTGTGACACTACCAGTTGCACTATGGAAGACTTTCCTTTCTCTTGAATCTGCTACAATGATTGGTTAAATATACTTGTATATCAAAATTTCCCGTGGATTAACTCATTACTTACATGACACTACCGTTACATGTAGGTACCTCACATATGACCGCAGCCAAATAAGAATACCCTTGAGTATTGTTGTTTTCTGGAGAGTGCGTGAGATCACCAGGTCAGGTCAGGTCACTGGTCATGTGCCCTTACGGGTACGAGTAGGCCTCGAGCCGAGGCTCCTTGCCTAAGCAGTCTCCCGAGAGAACCCTCTCGGGGTGAGATTGACCCGCTATTCGCGGGTGTGGGGTGAAATTAGTTGGCTAGCTTGTGAGTGCCTGACCTGAGCGAAAGGGGATTGGGATGCGCTCCAATTGCGCGGTTTTGGAGAATAGAGAAAGATAAGAGAGTGTTATACAGAGAAGGATAATTGTTTTTGGATATGGACGACTTAGTCGTCCTGTAGCAGAGCTCTGGGGGTTGCACGCTTCGTCTCTTCTGGTGGACGTGCATGTAGCGGGGCGATGTTGCGCAGATGCGGCCACGGTGAGTTGTCCGCCCTGTCGAAGAGTTTCTTCGTTGTCTTCAGGACGAACTTGTGTAGGGATTCTATTCGGAGCCCGTCACTTATAGTTTCGTTCGAAACATAGCGGCCGGCACCTGTGAGTGAGCGCAAGGAGATGCTTTGCTGCACTTCCAGCTTCTTCTTCTGTGTTGTAGAGCAAAGCGCGTACCACGCAGGGGCCGCGTAAGTCAGCCTGCTGCGAACGTAGGTCTTGTAGATTCCCAACTTGGTTCGCAGCGGTAAGCGAGATTGAAGGACCGGTCGCAGTGCTCCCCGGGCCTTCTTTGCTTGCGTTATGGAGTAATTGACGTGAGGAGTCATCTTGAGCGACCGGTCGATATCGACCCCTAGGTAGCGCACTTTGCTCTCCCATCTGACGTCCTGGCCCCGCAGTGTCAGGTTTCTCCTCGGGTAATTGCGTTTGCAGCCGACCTGTAGCGCAACGGTCTTCCCCACGTTGACCGCCATGCGCCACAGGTCAAACCACTCGGGGAGGAGGTCCAACAGCCTCTGCAGACGGTAAGCCGCGATGTCTTGTCTCTTCGAGGATGCGAAGTACACGCTGTCGTCAGCGAATAGAGCCAGTGTGACACCTCGCTCGCCCGCTCTCCTCTTCTCTTCCGGAAGTAGCGGGATGTCATTTGTGTAGGTCGCGTACAGCGCAGGTGATATGCAGCTGCCCTGCGGAACACCTGCCTCTATAGGGCGTGGCGAAGATTCGGCGTCCTCTACAGCTACGGTGAACGTCCGCTTGCTCAGGAACGACGCCACTAGACGTACTAGCTGTGGTGGCGTGCTTGTTTGCTCAATGATCTTGAATAAGAGGCCCTCGTGCCACACTCTGTCGAAGGCCTTCTCGATGTCTAGGAACACTCCTACAGTGGTGCGGCCGAGGTTCCACTCCTCGGCGAGGTGATGAAGCACGCGCACCAGTTGCAGTGTAGTCGAGTGGCGTTCACGGAAGCCAAACTGCTCCTCTCGTGGTATTAGATGAGGTTTGAGGCGCCGCAATACAAGCCGCTCTACCAGCTTAGAGCTGTGTGCTAGTAGAGTGATCGGCCTGTAATTGCTGGCGTGTCTTCGGTCTTTTCCCGGCTTCGGAAGGACGATTATTCTTCCTGGTCTCCAGTATTCAGGGTAGTGAGCGGTTCGCAGGATTCCGTTGGTTATACGGGTCATCGCTACCACTCCTTTTCTAGGAAGCTTCTTTAGCATCTCATTTGTGATCCCATCCGGCCCAGGTGCTTTGCGTCTTGCTAGACGAGCTATGGTGCGTCGCATTTCTGCCGGGGACACAAACGAGTCGCCGGGTAGAGGAGGTGCAGGGGACTCTAGGAACTCCCTGACTCGGTTTTTGACCTGCTCATGGAAGCGATGGACTCCGTCTGCAGCGTCTTGTGGTGTTGGGTTCGGCTTAAACACTTCCTGGAAGTGGTCGGCCAAGATCTCCGCTCTATCTGCAGGGCTGTACTTTCTTTCACCTGCGTTGTTGTATAGCGGGCATACCGGCGGGGTCTTTCTCATCAACTGACGGTTCAGCGTGTAGAGGTTGGCGCGATCTTCCGCCACTTCGTCTATTAGGCGCTCCCACGATGCGCCTCTCCAGCTGTTGATGGCCTCCGACACCTGAGTCGTCAGTTTATTGAGTTCTGTTTTAGTGCGCGGGCACCTCGTGCGTGCCCAAAACTTGCGTAGGGCTCTTTTCTTGCGCAGTAGTGCCTGGATGTCCTTGGGTAAGTCAGATCGGCGGGTAGATTCTTGCTTCCTCTGTGAAGTGGCCTTCTCTTTGGCCGCCAGCATAGCCGTTGAGATGTGGGCTACCGCTTTCTCTACCTCTTCCGGTGTTTGAATAGGACCTTCGAATTTATAGTCAGCTAGAGCTCTTTGGTATTTGTCCCAGTCGGTCTTCATACGTGTAGGACGTTGTATTGTTTGAGGTGCTCCTAACTCTACAGTGACCAGAATTGGGAGATGTTGAGTGTCCATCGAGTAGAGCACCTCAATGTTGACCCTCTTGCGAATTCCTTGGGCCAACACAATATCCAGCACGTCGGGATTACACCTCGGGTTTGTGGGAATGTGTGTGGGCGCTGTCGGTCCTAGGACGTCGTACCCATACTGTTGTGAGTCTAGTCGTAGTGTCTTGCCTGCGGGGTTTGTTACGAGTGACCCCCATAAGGGATCTTTGGCGTTCAGGTCCCCTATTGCCAGAGTAGAGCCCCGATCGTTGAAGATTTCCCTTATGTCTGACGGGTAGAGTAATGGGCCGGGTGGCCTGTAGCACGCAAAAATGCTCAGTTCTTCTTCCCCAGCCCTGAGCCTTATTCCGGTACTCGCTAGTGTGCGAAAAGGCGGGTTTTCGAGCTCTTCATGGATACAATTCCGTTGGACGAACACAGCTGTGCCTCTATAAGGGTGTCCTTTTGGGCTGATTTGGTCTCTACGGTAGGTGTGGTAATTTGGGATGTTGAACTGGGTGCTGGCTCTGAGCTTTGTCTCTCCCACTAGTATTATGTGCGGCCCATATTCTTGGGCAAGCGTTCTCAGTTGCGGGGCTCTATCTTTGAGGCCACCGGGGTTCCAGTATACAATACGTAGCTCTCTATCCATATTGTGTCAGCAGCTGAGTGAGGGCATGCGTAGCCGCCGACCAAATGTCGACCCCGGCGGCTATGTCGCGTAACATATCAACTAAGATAGTGACAATTATGGCGATTGGATCTCTAGTTGATAGGGAGTTAGGGCGGGAGGGAGCCCTTTGTTCGGCCTGTCTATATTGGCGCGGAGCGGGAGCAGGGGCCGTCATGCGGCCAGTGTATGGGACTTGAGTAGTTTGTGTACTGCCCCTGCCTAAGTTAGTTGAATTGGGCAGAGGGGCGACGGAAGAACTTTGAACTACGACGCCGGAATGAGGCATATTGCGACGGCGAGCAGGTAGGGGGGCCGCTGTTTGCTGTCCTGTGTTTGGCGGCTGTGGAGTTGTGGTTGGGCGACTTGTATCTATTGTTACCACCTTTTTAGTTTTAGTTGCATTAACCTTTTTATTTTTCTTTGCAGGTTGGAGAGTGGTGACGGCGTCAGCGTCGGGCTGCGGCGATGGCGGGCGAGAGGAGTGACGCGACGCTGGGCAAGACGACGGGCACGACTCCGTCATCCTATCCCTGCTGACCTGCGGCGTGGAAGCTGATCTCGCTGCGGCTCTACGCTGTCGACCTCTTCTTTGACGCTGTCTCTGCCTTCCGGGATTTGCAGGCGGCGCCAGTGTGGTTGGGGGCTGGCCTTCCTGTCCCATTAGCGCTGGCGGCAGCTCTTCCCTGAAGTATGTTGGGGCCTGCGGTGTCACTCTAGGCCGGCCTCTGCGATCACGCTGAGTCTGCCAGCCTTCTGCTATCTCTTCATCGGTGAGTACCGCTTGTGTATATTGTGGTTGTGTTACAGTGTGTGCCCTCTGTCGGGGCGGTTGCGGGCGCGGGGGCGGGGGTGGGCCTCCTGTAAGTTGAATGCCTTTGCGCCTAGCCTCTCGACGCAACACGGCGCACCTCTTGTCATTGGCCGTGTGTTGCTTGCTGCAATTAGCGCAGGTGGGAGGGGTTGCTTTGTCGACTGGACAGTCCGCCGCCAGGTGCTCCCCCGCGCATCTGACACAGCGAAATGGTCTGTAGCAATTGTTCGAGGAGTGCCCAAAGCCTTGACAGCGATGGCATTGGGCAAGCCTCTTGGTGTTGCGCCACGCCTCAATTGTTACTCCCGGCATGTAGAGCAACTCTTCTATTGAGTAGAGCAATTCCAATTCATTGGTCGACAAATGTTCTAACTGCACGTGGTATATACACCCCGCCCGTCTTCTAGTGGACGTAATTGGGCGCACTAACTTCACTACATACCCTAGTGATGTTAGCGCTGCTTCAATGTCCTCTTCTTTGGTGCCGATTGGTAGTCCTCTAACCGCTATCTTTGTTGGTAGTTCTTCCTGGACGGAGAAGCAGTACCAAGAAAGTGCGGGTTCTTTTTGTGAGAGTTGGCGCAGGTAACTCTGTACCGTGCGGAATTCTTCGGGAGATTTCGCCACAAATCGCACTCCTTGCCTGTAAGGGCGCGCGTTTGGCGGGTGGCCTAGCAGGGTGTGCAGTACTCCAAAGTGGTGTGGCCAATTCGGTAGAGACTCTACCACTATAGGCGGATAACTCTTGCCTATATTTTTGGGAGTCTCTACGGGTGCTACTGCAGGTGGTAGTGTGTCCATTGGTGATTGCCGGCCGTTAGAAGTCCCTGCCTGCGAAGCTACTGCTGCGTATGAGGCCTTCTGTGGCTGGGGTTGTGTTGATTGTCGGTGGTGCATCGCCGGTTGTAATGTCGGCGACTCTAATATGGGCAACGGCGGATTCTGCGGCACCTCTACGTCGTGGGCTTCGTTACCGCTAGTAATGTGGCGATACGACGTGTTATCTAGTGTATTGTCTCCATCAGGCGGGTTGTTGCTTACCTGAGAGACAACTTGTTTAGAGTCGTTATCGGCGATAATAATATCGCGATATGGGTCGTGTGAAGCTTCTTCCGCTTCTTCATGGGGATTATAGTGTACCTCCACTTGGTGGTGCACTATTTCTTCTTCTTCTTCTTCTTCTTCTTCTTCCTCACCCGTTTCGCTATCCGACGATGGGTTCGGAGAGCGTATCGGGGAGTAGAAAGTCTGGTGCGTGGAATCCTTTTGCGGCAGCGGTGTCGACTGTTCGCGGTGTTCGCTGCTTTGTTGGAAAGGCGACGATAGCTGCTCAAGCGCTAGTGATGACGCCGAGCTGCTGCCGTCCTGTTTTTGGCGTTTTTCCTCTTGTTCAATGATTTCAGTATCATAGGGCGAGGGTGGATCCGCTCGCTTGCTAGGGTTGGGTTGTTTGCTGGTGCTTGCAGCGGCGGCCGGCGGCGAGGCTCCTCCCTCGCGTGTCGACTGCTGCTGTTGCGGGGCTGTTTGGCGTGTTGTTGCGGCTGGGGCTTTCGGCGCGATGAATCGCGGTGGAGCAGTTGATGTTTTGGGTGCAGTGTGTGCTGTGGGCCCTCTGAAGCCGAGTTCTGCCGGGTCCACAGTGACAATATTCCCTTTGTGATCACGCACAGCTATTTGGCGGCCTCCAAAGGGTGGAATAGTGAGGTTAGTACTTCTTCCTCGAGCGGGTGGCGGGTTTGTCTTACTGGGTCTGCCAGGGACAGGGTGGCGGGGCGGGGGGGGTCGTCCCCCCGCTGGATTGGACATAGTTACAGTTTATTAGCTGAGCTCACATACGAGCAGACAGCGAATCGACAGGCCTATTACAATAATAACTACCGATTCAGTCCTTTCCTAGGCGAGCCTTACCAATAACATAGATTTTATTGCGATATAATAATCGAAATGAAACCTAGGTCTCAACTTAATCGGGTATCCACCCTCTTCCCTATAACGGGGGTGGGGGTATATACCCGCACAAATAGGGGCGACGAAGCAACCCTATGACGGACAATGGACTTATACAAAACAAGAAAAACTACACAACACGGGTTGTACTACCCTAACGGGGACAGACGAGTAACAAAAGCCTAAATATTCGGACTTAATTGCCGTTTTTATTACTAAAAACGCCAATTAGTTCCTTCCTACTTTCGCAGAGTACACGACGAGCAGCAGGAATCGCCTATAGTTGACCTAGGCGAACGATGCGGGAGCGAGACGTGAGCTGTAAGAGCGAGACAGCAACACGGCAATGACGTCGCGGCGCCAGAGCGAGACGGCGCGCGAGAACGGAGGCGTCGCTTTCCTCTACCTCGGAGCAAGCGGCTCGACGAGGGAGTACACACGCGCGGTAAGCACGAACGGATACGGACGCGAACCCGGGGCGCAAGCGTAGTCAATCAGGTACAGGGAGCTGAGACTTGCTGCGCACGACCGAAGCTGACGACGAACCGAGGCGAACTGGCGTGAGATCACCATCCGTGCGGCGATCCTATGATAACAGCGGCAGTACCAGCACGCGAGCAATACCTACTGCCTGTGCTACGACCGTCGGGTTATGATAACCGTTTTACATCATATGTGTCGTGAGCTTGTTTGACACCAGGCGTCGTAGGTATTTAAAAAAAGACCTAAGATAGTATTATTGTCAATATTTACCGGATTGCATGTTTTGAAATCATATAATTGGCGCGCCGCTGGTGGATACGTAAGTGTCACGTTGACATCGTCTGTGCTGCACACACTTTTAGATATACCCAGGAACAAGAAAACACACAGCACAGAAAATTTCATGGTGAGAGGTAAGGAACGTTTGGACAGGCCGAGAGCCTGTTCAGTATAAATTGTGTTTGGTCGTTTGAAACAAATTAATCGTATTAACCTGAAGTGCGTGATTAAAATCATTAGAAATTATGAGAATTATCATGATTGCATGCAATCATTTACTCACAATTAATAACCGTTCACAAATATTATATCCTATCCTGTATGAGTCCGTGCTCAAAGTGTGCCAACAATGGCCAACATATCACAAAAAGATTCTTTTAATAATTCATTTATTATTTTTTAACAATTCACACGAACTCGTCGTGCTATTGACAGCGAGTCCATAAATAAAAAAATATTTCTGGACAATTTACACAGCGCCATCTAGTCCCAAATTAAGCGCAAAGCTTGTATGGGTATTAGACAACTAATAAATACGTACATACTTAAATACATTTTTTTTCTAAATACATACTTATAATACATAAAAAACACCCAGACCAAGACAAATAGACATGTTCATGCACACAAATGTTTGTCTTGTGCGGGGATCGAACCCACGACCTCGGAGTCAAAGTAGCCATTGCTAGCCATTCGACCACCGAGCTCGTCAAAACATATAATCATTTATACATAAGATAATTTCAGAGGAAGTATAATACTTTCTCTAAATCCTGGATCTATTACATCATGACATTTTCAGTCAGTCTATCATTCATTAGTCTGTTTTTCACTAGATTGTATTTTTTTAATCCCCGACCCAAAAAGACGAGTTGAGCGGTGTTATTAGTTTGGCGTGTCGACCGATTTTGGTGTTGCTTTTGTTTTATGCTTGAATCATAGCTAAGGTAGAGATGGCTCTTAGCCTATGATTCAAGAAAATCGGTCCACTCGGTTGAAAATCATCATGTTTCTTTCTATTTTAAGAAGGGATATGAGCAACTTCCACGAGTCAGATCAATTCCTAAGTGACAAAATTAACATGGGAACTTGATCAAATGTCGCAAGATCAGCAGCAGCAACATCTGCATGACATCCAACTCCTCGTCTTATTACAGCAGAGGGTCTTGTTTGGGCTCATTGTAATGATCTCAGTGATCCGATAAATGGTTTTGATTGTAAACAGTCACTGCAGCTGCAGCGATATATCGAATAACCGATATATCGCTGCAGCTGCAGTGACTGTTTACATCGATATATCGACGCCTAAAAATATCGATATTTATCGATAACGAAGATCCCCGCCCATAGATCGATCGCAAAGGTCTCAAAATATCGAACATAAATTATCGAAAGAGCCGGTCCAAAATCGTACCTACATAGATGTAGTTTATAGTCAAATGCTGCCAAAACTGAACTGTCAAAATTATCATTTTTAAATTCAATGGCCAGTATAAAATCTGGGAAAATGTTTCAATTTTTTTTAATGTTTATTAATATAAATTGAGTAACATTAAAGGTGTACAAAGAGAGCTAATCCGGTTCTTCCAATCAACCCCTGGTCTCCACTGGTTATAAATACAGTAAATTCAGGTCGGTTGATAAGTGAGCAATGTATGAAGCCACAGATAAGAGTGACAGACATACACATAGCGGTCAAACTTATTAACATTCCTCTCTTTTTGGCGTCGGGGTCGGGGGATAATAAAAAAAAACTTTGTTGGCGTCTCGACTGTACCTACAGTTTTAGCTTCATAGGTAGGCATTCCTAACTCAAATAGTATAATAGACGAAGCAAAGGTTATAGTGCTTCAGTTATACGGAACCCTAAAAGCCCACTTTTGCATTCATTGTTGTTCTGAACACACAGAAATTTATTTCTCGATTTCGAATTTGTTCTAGTTTCATAATAATAGTTGCTCATAATTACGATCGGCTTCCGTCTTGATATACGGAAATAAAATCCCACCAGCAATTTTAAGGAACAAAAGTGCGTAACGTAAAGTCAACAGCATAGAAACAAAAGTGAACTGCATTCGCAAATTGATTCAAGTAAGCCAAGGTGATTCCGTCCATTGCGCGAATTATGTAAAAAACTAATCAATCTAGGCCAATTATTCGGTAATAATGTAGCCATTAGGTACATCAATTACTTTTATATTTACGCTGAAGGTCTTTGGAAATCATTTTTACATCGATATCCAAATTAATCATCATTTAGATGTCTATTGGTAAAAAATCTCTTGGCCACGTTCAAAATTACCAATAAAAATATAATATTGCAGTTGCAGCAGTCTGTAAGCACCTTGCGAGTACTCGTAAGATACATGTCGAGTGTAGACCAGCGAACAAATAGATTCCGTGGAACCCTATGGTTCTGTGCAAATGTTACCAGGATTCCGCGAAATAAAAATAACACAAGTGTAAGTGGCTCACCTCCAATGATCAACTGGCTTTGGTGATCAGCTGCACGCTGCAGACTGACAAACGACGACGTTCTATTGAAAGAGAGTAAAGAGGGTGGCTCAGCGTATTTTATAAGCAGCCCGACTAAGGAGGTAGATACGTCCACCTCACAAAATACCGCCGCCAAATAACAATGAGGGCTGTTCACAACAACCCTCAAGGGAAAAACGCAAAACTGCCCTCAGGGTCCAGTGTTAGGACCGTATCTCTGGAATATCGGTTTTGATTATTTTTTTAGCCTACCCTTACCGGAAGGGTGCTCGTTAACTGGTTACGCTGCATGACGATGGTAACTTATTAATCAATGCTAATTCAAGATCTAGCATAGAGAAACTAGCCAACACTAGCCTAGGCTTAATTTCAGATTGGGGTTATCGTAATCGTCTCGATTTTGCGCCACATAAAACATGAAAAGAAAGGTGGGAAAGTTGTATTTGTTCTTTCAATCGTTAAGAGATAAATTAAAGAAAAAGTGATTAGAAGTCGACCACCCCGTTGTGTAATTTTTAACTGGACATGGCAATTTTAAGGCTAAACTCTTTTCGTTTAAATTAGTACCGTCGCCCTTATGCGTATGTTCTATTGCTAATTATGAATTCGATCAAACAGCACACCATGTTCTCTGGGAGTGTGATCTTTGGCGGCGGGAGCGGGATGACATGTTGAATTCATTGCAATTTGCATCCGGGGTAGTATACTATTCAGATTTGGTAGCAACAAGGGAGAATTACCAAGCGTTCAGACGATTTTTCAATTCATATTATTGGAATCGATGTGTTAGGTAACAACTCAATGTTTTAGGTCCCCAATAGTGTTAGAAATTTAAAATCCGTGGTGCACGGCAGTTGAGCTTCACTTGACTAGCCATCTCTTTAGGCATTAATTGCCTTATTTGCCATATTGCTGTCTCTCACATTGCTAAGAGGGGAAGTCAAATTCCAAAAGCTTCCTACTCCTACAAATTTCTTCTGATTAAATTCGTTGTGAGTTCCAAGGCAGCCGTAGTTTTAGCCCCGGGACTGCAATGGACTTCATTCATTGCCTTTTTTGGCGGTCGCCGCTTTAATCCTGGCTACACAGTGGTGGGAATGTGTGGGCCCCCGTCCCATAACAACCCTCAAGGGAATTGTTATTTGGATTCCTTCATGGTGAGGAAGGAATGAGTTGCTGCGTTGGCAGCTCCGCTGGGCGTGTCAGCGATATTTCATGTTGCGAGTACTATATACAACTCTCCCGCGAGGCTACGGCAACCGCTTCACCATCCCGACATTGTATAAAACTATTTTATATCCGAATTTACGCGTGCCTGTACAAGGTGTCACAGCAGAAATGCGGGCACAACTCTCCTGTTCCAGCAACTGACAGTTGATAAAATCATCAAGCAGTATCGCTACACGGAGTTAGTGCTTTTGGGCGAATTTAATGCCCAGGGTCTGATTAACCCTTAGGCTAATTAGGTTGAAGCCTAGGGCGCGAGGATTGGAGGGGGCGCGCTGAAATCGTTTCTTCGCATGCACTATTATTCTAGCATCATTGCAACTACCCTACATATTTCAACTAGAAGACTATAACTAAAGAAAACACTAAAACTAAATGCGCTGTGAACAGTTGTGAACTGAAAAAGCTTGGGAGAAATTTTAAAAAGTGCGCGTCTGTGTCTCTTCCTCATAATTAGCCTAGGGCGGTCAGAACTCTTAATCAGTCGCTGTTAATGCCCACCACGGTGAATTTGGCCTGGCCTATTATGGTCTCTCACAGTTGGTCGATTCTCTAACGAGAATACCAGATAATTATAGAGGACTATACTTACTCTCTATTGGACCTTCTGCTAACCATACGTCCGGATATCGATATGCTTTTTGAAATCCCTACCTACTCATTTTTGAGCAATTCAGAGGGCCTGGCGTACAGGACATGGTGAAGCATTTTTGCCGTTACGGTCAAAAGATTAATATAAAATTTAATTTAAACTAAAACTATGTAATTTATACATTAAATACTGCTAAAATACCAAAATTCATGATACAAAAGTTTTTAAATCGTTATCGTTTTTAGAAATAAAAAATATATATATATTAGTCCTAGCCTTAACATCTCAAATAAGGGACACCTTTACCTTACTAGAGTATGGCTGCACTAGGATTACATATCACTCGAGAGGAATATGTGGAGAATCCCTATCCTCCATTATGCAACGCTTACCTTGGAGTCAAAGAAACTGTTAGAGGAAACAACAAAATAACTATGCAGTCTAAGACCGAAAGATTTCCATTGAGTTCCACCTCGCTATGGACGGAGATGTATTATTAGACCTAAGAAAATTAATAATATATCTCCTCAGCGATCAGCGAGGTGGAGCTCAAGTGAAACCAAACTACTTATAAGTACTTGCTTAATGGGAGCATTATGAAACCCATAGTTTATATTTTATGGCCCCTCTTCACAATGGCCCATGATGGACGATTACAGACAAGCACGATTGTGTAGAGGGCGTGATCGTGAGTGTTTGTCTGTGATCGGGCGTCATCGCCGATAATCGGTAAGTTGTCGGTACATCAAAGGAATGTTGGCCCATGATTGTGTGCGCGTCCACACATCGCCGATTAGTCAGTACGTAGTTGTCTCGGGTACAGTGTAGACGTGTAGACGTCTCGGTAAAAAATAAAGAGGGACATATTCTTAGTGTTCTGTACTTATGTATCTAGTTCTTTCTGTCGATTTACAAACACAATATGGTGACGTGAACGAATGAAAAACCTTTTCGGTTCATATAACTATATCAAAAATTTGGGTTGTAAGTGGTTCATCAAGATCTTTGAACCAAACCCAAGTTCACCTGCACGCGGTGCACCCTGCTGACTGACAAACGAAGCTCTGGCCAAAAGAGAGGTAGGAAGCGTAATTGTAAGCTACCAGACTGGGGAATACATTCCCCGAAGTACAACCTCCACCTCACAGAATACCGCAGTCAAATAACAATTCCCTTGAGGGATGTTGTGTTCCTGCGAGTGAGTGAGGTCACCAGAAAGGAAGAAAAAGCTGCGATGGCAGCGGGGGTGGCGGCGCGCGAGCGATATTATATGTTGCGAGCGTTAATATGGGCCGTATGCTTCTCTGCCACCCGACGTAGTATAAAAAAAAAAAAAAAGAATTAATTGAGAAAATGAGAATTGGATTTTACAAAATGAGAATTGGATTTTACAATTCACAATTCTGTTTTTGCGCACATTAAGTAAATGATTATAAGAGCTAAGTAGAAATATTGCCGCAGCCGTGATCACTTTGATATCCATCATCGATAGACGTCTTATCATAACAGTAGACAGTCAGTAAATGAATAGACACGATTGTGTGGAGAGCTGCCCGATCATGGCGGCGATTATGGACGATCATTTGATGGGCCAACACGTCCCATTGTGAAGGGAGCCATTAGGTTTCGTAGGTACTTACTTATGCACCTAAAGTACTACGAAGTGCAACACTCAAGAGTAACCTTATGCAATTTTAGGAGCTAAGTACTTAAACCGAATATGTAACAAGAATGTTGTAAGAGAAAATTACACTTTGTAAAGTCCTTTAAATTGATAATGAAATATTTTTAGGTCACTGTCAAATAAACCACTCACAAGTGTAGCGATGTAAGTGCTACAAATTTTACCATTCATAATTTTATCAACAATTATACTACATATTACTATTTACAATCACAGAAAAAAGATTGAATGAGTAGTAAAATCAAGTAGGGTAATGTTACCAATTTTCCAGTTATATTTAGTTCGCAGCCATTTAATAAATTTAAAGATATATAAAATAAACGTAAAATAAAAAAGGTAATTTACATATCAAAATTATCCTGACGAATTACGTGATTTCTTTTTTTTTTTTTTTTTTTTTTTTTATACTACGTCGGGTGGCAGACAAGCATACGGCCTGCCTGATATGAAGCGGTTACCGTAATCGTATTAACGCTCGCAACATAATATATCACTTGCGCGCCGCCACCCCCACTGCCAACGCAGCATCTCCTTCTTTTCTCTTTTTCTGGTGACCTCACTCACTCGCAGGAACACAACAACCCTCAAGGGAATTGTTATTTGGCTGCGGTATTCTGTGAGGTGGAGGTACATTCCCCAGTCGGGTAGCTTACAATTATGCTCCCTACCTCTCTTTTCGCCAGAGCTTCGTTTGTCAGTCAGCAGGGTGCACCACGTGCAGGTGAAGTTGGCTTTGGTTCAAAGATGTTGATAAACCACTTACACCCCCAAATACTATAATTATTATACAAATTCAACCACAATATTTGAATAGTTGCTGTGATCTCGGAAACCACTTAAAATTATAGCTGTAAAGATACATTATTTCCTTATTCTCACGAAACATAGAACAAATTTAAAAAATAACTATGTATAGGAGCCATAATTTTTATGAAGTGGTCACAAACTGTTACCTCTACACTAGATAAAACAAAATAAATTGATATTTAAAATTGTACCGATTATTACAGACTTGATGTGAATTTTTACAGAAGATACTGCAAATTATAACAAGAAGAAAGGTCTAGAAAATCAGCAAATATGAATGAAACTACAAAACTGTTCATGCTATATTTTCTATATTTATTTTTACATCTGTTTTTGTAAAATCCATCACAGCAGCTTCTAAAAGCTTCCGTTCCTCATCTGTTTTTAGTTTAGACCACATAGAGTCCAAATAAGCTCTCTGGTGTTTTTGTATGAATTTGAAACTGTGTTTTAATGTAGCACCAACATGGAGTGTGTTCAGTCTTACATTTAATTTATCTAATTTTGTTATAAACGGCAAGCTAGTTGTAACAAATCTATGTGGTCCATGTCTTGCTCTAATAATAGCTATTCTTGTTCTTTCATTGCAATATTTTGTTAGAAAGCCTGTCCTCACTGCAGCACTTCCAAAATCACCATGCAACTGTTGAATTTTACTCAACAGTGTGTCATGAAATATTTTGGACTTCAAGCTAAGTGGCCTTGGCTCTGGTATTTCAGGAGCTGTTATACTCACGGTGATATACCTGAAAAGTTACTTAAATTAATTACAATACTCGCAACATCAATCGGATCCAATAGTCTCTTTGACGATTATCAATTTACCTGTGCTTAAATCGCACCATTGCTGACAATGATGTTAATCGAAATATTTATAATAAGCTTATAATAATACTGCCGCAATAAAATTTGATTGAACAAAAATAAAACAATTTTGCATTACAAAGATAAAAATCAAATGCCTAAAACGAAATATTATCAATGAAATTGAATGAAATGAAAACATAATCGTGTTGCCAGATGCTCGCAGCCCGAAATCCCAAGGAATTCAAAAAGGAAATCAAAGTAGACCAAATTACCCAATCCTGGATCGTGGTTTCCGTCGTAGAAATCTATTCTACACAGGTATTCAGGCTAAAGTTATTCGGATGACCTTTTTTTTGAGATTGTTGGCCAAGTCACCCAACATCAGTTAGAAGTAACCCAATCGGCGACAAGTCGCCAAGCGTTTGTTATCGTCGCTGATGTCGCCTCGGAACGTGCCCTTAATCGACACGACAGACGATAGGCGACAAATCGCCCATGTCAGAATGGGCGATTTGTCGCCTTTATGGGCAACCCTGAACATGATTTGAAATCAGGTTACCAGATTTCAGAAATTTGTAATTTGAAGTAACCCAAATTGCCCAATCTAGCTTAAAACTCTAAGTGCTGAGTCGTAGACATGGCCGCGGAGCGGGCGTGATAATTGAATGCGCATTTCTGAAACTTAAAACTCAATCGGCGACAACTCACCAATTAATTTTCCTTGTTATCGTCACCATGGGGCTTCAATTGGTCTTGTGTACCTACTCAGGCATACGAGTTTCTCGTTTAATATAATTCGTAAATCCTTACTCCTTACTCCTTACTATATTACTATATTACTATAATATTATAAATGCGAAAGTAACTCTGTCTGTCTGTCTGTCTGTCTGTCCTGCTTTCACGGCAAAACTACTGAACCGATTTAAATGAAATTTGGTACACAGATAGTTTAGAGCCTGAGGAAGCACTGGAGAGCAAAAAAAAGGGTTGTAAGGGGTTAAAAGGGGGGTGAAAGGTTGTATGGAAGTATCGTTATTTTTAGAGCTAGAAGCTTGAAACTTATTTTTTAGGCTGTTGATTCGATATAAATAAATATGACATTCAAAGTTTGTAAAAGTTTTACCCACACGGGGGTAAAATAACAATAGGGAATAGGGGATGAAAGTTTGTATGGAAATATGTAAGGTATAAGTGAATGTTTTATAAGTTTGCGACAAGAGACAAAATATTAGTGCTATCCTGATGTAGATAACATTTACGCAGTCATTACAAAATGAGAAACTGAAATTAACGCGAGTAAAAAACTTGCCAAGCATCGCGCCGTACTAGCGATGGGCAAAATGCCGGGCATTTACAATAAATGTCCAAAAAATAGTTATAAATTCCCTATTTATGCCCAAAACTAGGCATTTATTGGGCATTTACAGGTACTTACTGGGCACTTATTGTAAATGCCAGGCATTTTGCCTATCTCAACGCCGTACACCACCCGTACACATTGAAAGCTACCGCGCGGGGGTCAGGGAGCGGGCCGGGGGTCATTACGCGGCGTGGTACCACATGAGTAAAAAACGGTGGAACGGCACAGAAAAAATATGCCCAAGTGGGCTTGCCCAAACGTGCAGACACGTGACAATTATTATTTTTTCCGCTACAAATGCATTATTATTCACTGCACATTGTTTACAATTCTATTTGCTTACTTTAGTAGATAAGTTATTAAATATTTTTTTCTTTAGTTGGGTCATTGTTTTATTTATTTCATTCGTCAAAAGTAGATTACTTTCGAGTTTAATTAGATGTTATTACGTCATTTTTTTTTTGTTGCACATTTGTATGCTAGGCAGGTACCTAAGAACGGTAAGTTAATTGCCCTAGACACTATTCCACGCGGACGAAGTCGCGGGCACAGCTAGTAAAATATAATCTAGTTTTAATTAAAGTGCTATAATAGCACTATTATTCATGAATTAATTAAATACTGTGCCCTATGTCCTACTATATAGTATTTTTCGGGTCTCGAAAAAAAGCTCCACAAGAATATTTCCGCCCTAAATTTGGGCTAAAAGCCCTAAGTTGGTAACTTTGGGCCTATCATACCATCTGCTTCAACGCGCTTCAAATTGTTTTTGACATTGTCAATGTGACGTCGATTATTTATTAGCGCTGAATACTAGCTTTTTTAACGAGACTTGATATTCTTTTTAAACATATAAAACATTTTTTCGAATTTAAAAAAGATTTATACTGGATTTTTTAAAGTTATACTGGAGGTACCTTCTTCTTTTGGGAAAGCAGCGCAATTCTGTAATGTATGTACACCAGCGGTCTTAGCGTACATAAAAAAACCGGCTCTTTTCGGCGTTAATATCTCCTCACTGTATCTCTCTGTAAGTAAAGTAGAACTACGCAATATTTAGTACTACCAGAGTATGAACATACGGAACACACATAGCGTCCGTCAGCCCTTCTCTGTTTGAAAAAGTACTATCCAGGGCCAAAAAAAATGGTAATAAAAAATGCTCTCGCATAAAAGAAAAAAAAATTGGCGGTAAACTTTAAAAAGTCTCTTACGTCAAAACGTTATAATTTGCTAATTTACATTTACAACAAATACGACGATAAGTTTTTATTTATCCATCTCTCAAACAAATTAAATTCATCTGAAATTATTGTTACCGTTTAACTTACAGTTAAAACAAAATAGGTGACTTACATTCTGTTTCTATGGCCTTGTTTCTATTTCTAGTTTTCTACAGGTCAGAATTATGAAAGTTAAGTTCAAAAGGCGAGGTTATCTCTGAGATAGTAAGCATATAAAGCTGTAAGTATTCTATATCTTTGCATCAAGGCCAATAAATTTATTGCTCTGTTATTGTCTTTATTACTTGATTCAGTTAGCGCAACTGCTAGCATGTAAGTTAGAAACTACTTCCTAAGATAATTATAATAGAGTAGAAAATAAGTTCGTATTTACTTCATTTATTTTATATGTTTTAAGGTTTTAATTTACTTTGGTTTAAGAGAAACTACTAGATCATTGTGGCCTCATTATACTGTATTGTCTGCTACATTGGTGTTTATGTGTATTTTTCAGTTAAATCGCTAGTAACTGCTAGTAATGAGTACTGAGGCGTATTTTGTCGGAGTGGATGTAGGCTCAGGCAGTGCTCGCGCCGCCCTTGTGGATAACAAAGGTCATGTTTTAAAAACTTCGGTCAAAGAACTTCGGACATGGAAACCGAAGGTTGATTATTATGAACAATCTTCAAATGATGTTTGGAATTGCTGTGTTTTTGTTATCAAGGTATGTATCAGAAAATCTTACTTCTTAGCTAACTGTATATTAGTGTACATATGTACCTACACTTTATTATACAGGCTGGGTACCAGAAAAATGTACCTCATACATGATGTAAAAACTTTGCCGCCATATACATATTATTAACTTACAAACGCTTGCAATACAAGAAGTATTATCCGCTCTCGGGTGTCAGAGACTGCTGACCCAGATTTTCTCATCATGCCTCACTCACTTGCATCAACATTGCAGTCCTCAAGGGTATGAAAAGGATTGTATATACATGTTTTTTTTTAATTAGTAAAAGTTATAACTGATTTGTTTCAGAATGTTGTGACAAATATTGACCCAGAAAACATCAAAGGCATCGGTTTTGATGCAACTTGCTCTTTAGTAGCGTTAGATAAAAATGGCAATCCAAGCGCAGTTAGCAATTCCAACAACAACGAGCAGAACATCATTATGTGGATGGACCACAGAGCACAAGCCGAAGCAGATATTATTAATAAAACCAATCATGAAATACTCAAATACGTTGGAGGAAAAGTTAGTTTGGAAATGGAAATGCCAAAATTACTATGGTTAAAAAAGCATATGCCTTCGAAATGGTCTCAGTTTGGTTATTTTTTTGATCTACCAGACTTTTTGACATGGAAAGCGACTGGTTCGTTGAGTCGTTCTCTATGTTCCCTCGTTTGCAAGTGGAATTATGAATGCTCAATTGATGGTAGACAAGGTTGGAATATGAGTTACCTCTGTGATATTGGCCTTGAAGATCTGGCTGAAAATAACTTTGAAAAAATTGGCAGTAGTGTTTTAATGCCAGGAGAAAGATGTGGAGGCTTGTCTGTGGAAGTAGCGAGTATCCTTGGTCTTAAACCAAATACACCTGTAGCAACTTCGATCATTGATGCTCATGCTGGTGGGCTCGGTATGATTGGCACGTCTGGTGAAGGCATAAGCAAAGAAATGTCTAGCCGTTTAGGACTTATATGTGGGACGTCTACATGCCATATGGCTGTTAATAAGTCGCCTGTGCTGGTACAGGGTGTGTGGGGGCCATATTTCAGTGCAATGGTACCGAATATGTGGCTAAATGAAGCGGGCCAAAGTGCGTCTGGGATGTTATTGGATCACATTATTTCTAGTCATCCAGCAGGCATAGAGCTATTGAAGAAACGGAGCACTGGAGAGTAAGAATAAAATTTATCATTTATAATATTATTTAGTTTGCATAATATTAACATTGTAATTTAAATAATATTTATCATTTATATTATATTTTAGTATGTATAATTATTTATTTATGAGGATCTTCATGGCGTCGTTGTGCGTGTCAATCACACGCAAGTTAAGCGACATCGGCCGTAGCCTGTTCATGGATGGGCATCAGCTTCCTCCGTGCTTCGGAGGGCACGTTATGCCGTCGGCCTGGCTGTTTTTTTTTATGTGAGAGGGGGCAAACGAGCATGTGGGTCACCTGGTGGAAAGCAATCACCACCGCCCATGGAGATCAGCGACACCAAAGGGTCGCTGATCCGTTGCCGGTATATGACAGTCAAGCTAAGTCAGTGTTGGTTTGAAAACACAGGCCTCCGCCAACCCGCAGTTGAGCAGCGTGGTGGAGTTAGCTCTAAACCCCCTTCGATTGAGGGGAAACCCGTATCTCCAGCAGTGGGATAAATAAGGGTTGACGAAGAAGTATAATTATTTGAAGTAATATTTTTAATTTCTTTTCAGAGTTCGCAATCATCTTAGGTCATTATTAACGAAAATGGCCAATAATCAAGGCCTTTCTGATGTTAGTTTGTTAACGAAAGATTTTCATGTCTGGCCTGATTTCCATGGAAATAGATCTCCATTGGCCGATCCTAATATGAGGGGTACGATTGTTGGCCTATCTGTAGACACCACTGAGGAAAATTTGGCCTTGGCATACCTTGCAACATTGCAAGGCCTATCAGTAAGTTAATTTTTTTTTTTTTTTTATAATCGGAGGGGGGCAAACGAGCATGTGGGTCACCTGGTGGAAAGCAATCAGCACCGCCCATGGATATCAGCAACACCAAGGGGTCGCCGATCAGTTGCCAGCCTATACTAGTTCCTTCCTTTCTGGAGACCTCATTCACTCGCAGGAACACAATAACCCTTAAGGGAAATGTTATTTGACTGCGGTATTCTGTGAGATGGAGGTACTTCCCCAGTCGGACAGCTAAAAAAACGTTATGCCCTACCTCTCTTTTCACGAGTGAGGTAGGAATAGGGTTGCCAGATCGAAAAATGTTAATATCTGGACAACATTTCAAAATGTTGGGATTTTGGGGTTTTTGTCTGGAGAAATTAATATTTATGAGTCAAAATTTTAAATTATAGCAAGACCAATTTTTGAAAACTTGAGCAATTTTCAAATTTCAATCAAAATTCAGTCGTATCAGAAACTCAACTTTTGTCAAATCGAAGCCCATACGATTCCTTTCTATAAAATATAAACTAAACACTGTATATAATTGTCGGGAGATTTTGTTATTTGTCGGGTACATCACATGAAATGTCCGGAGAATCCAGACGGATCATTTGGCAACCTTAAGTAGGAATCATGTAAAAAAAGATTCGCGAAAACTATTTTTTTTGTTGCTGACCAATGATTTTATAATCTATCAGTGGAACACAAAAGAGTAGAAAGGGAAAAAAATATTAATAATAGCATCACTGTCTTTTTTCACACAAAAGTACTCAGAGGTTGCCATGTGAGTGTTCTTACGAAGAAAGTGGCGCCCCTATTTTTGTCTACTTTTTTGTGTCGCACTGTACCTAACATCATTATCGCAGACTGTATTTTTATGCAAATTAGTATTAATACCACAGTATAAGTAATAGTACTACGTAAAAATATCGTAATACCCATCAGTTACAAAGAGCGTGAAATTGAATCGGGTACTTGGCTTTTGTTACGCCTTTGTGATTTTAATTGCTACCATACTTAATTACTAAATAAAAAAAATGGGTTTGGCTTTGTCATGGACCGACCGTGTATTGTACGTGAATACGTTACATGCACTAAAAATATCTCAAAATGGCAGCGCTTCCCCCTCCCGCGTACGTCCTTACTACTTAGTAGACATGGGCGTTATCGGCAATTTTTAGTAACCGATATCTAACCGATATTCGGTTTTAATACCGATATTGATAACCGTTGCCGAATACCGGTATCAACGCTAAGGCTATATACCTAACTGGCAACTGCTATCACTCCAATACCAAATCACTGAAATCACTCACGTATCGTTTGCTAGCTAACTGTAGTTCAGCTACAATAAAAACCAAAATATCTTGAACATCTATCATAAAAGTTCCAAACTAAACAGGAACTTATTTCCATACGCGGAGAGTTTATCTAAAAGCCATTCATAGGTCAATCTAAGATGAACCATTCGTTCATTTTAATTTGATGTATTAACGATTCAACTTATTCTTTATAGTAATGGACATAAGGTTGTGTTTAGTTTGATAAGAAGGTTTACTTCATTGGACTCAACAACGAACGGTCGGCGATGAGTGCGTGCGTGAGCTACACCGATTAGGAATATTCGCTTCATCTCTTTCTTTGGCTTTGGGAATAGCTAAGTGGGAGTGAGAAGGCATAATTATTTTAGCTATCGCAGTTGCGCTAGCGCGCGCGACCCGCTGCCGCGTTTGGCTCTTGTGGTGCGCTCTCGTTAGATATTTGATACCGGACCACCGTTACTAACTATTACAATATCGATAGTTATGGTTAGAGATATGGTAACCGTTTTTAGTTACGTTTTGGTATAGCGGACACATGTCTACTACTTAGCGCAATAAATTCTTTGATCCTTCAGTGGTGTGATTGAATTTTGGATGAAGATGATAGATTTGTAGCTGCAACACTAAACTGTATCCCTCCATTTTGTTATCATTCGTTTTTTTTAAATACCTCCTGGAATCATTTTTAAAAAGGTATTCTTAGATCACGTCAAAATAGTAATAATGTAGGTACTCTTTCCATGGGAAATATTTTTCAACAAAAATTTCTTGTTGAAACTTACCACCATACCTACCTAACAACTACCCTTCCACATCGCAATATAATGTATTATAATATGCCTTATTTGTATCATAATTGTTTCAGTATGGTACAAGACACATTATAGAAGCATTAGTGCTCGCTGGTTATAAACCATTCCAGTCTTTGCTGATGTGTGGCGGAATCACAAAAGAACCTCTATTCGTTCAGATCCAGGCAGACGCTGTTGGATTACCGGTCCTAATACCTCATGAAAAAGACTCAGTTTTAGTTGGCTCTGCTATATTAGGCGCCAGCGCGTCTCAGTTCTTCAATAATATAGACGATGCAATCCGGAATATGGGTGGAACTGCAGAGGTCATCTCGGCAAATGCAAATGTTAAGGCATTCCATGATAAAAAATATCGAGTTTTTCTGAGAATGTTTCAGGATCAGTTGAAATACAGGGCTCTTATGAATTAATCTTTTGTATACATAAATTATTATATATACTTATAGATATTACTAGGATTTGCTACGGAGTTTTGCCATAATACCTGGGCACACTCCGGCCACTCCATACAAATGTCGCGTCGTTCACTATTACATAAACAATGACGTCTCTGCAGAGCGTCAATGAGTGTGTGTACTAACGGCGCCATACAAAGGTGAGGTGGATACGAGAGAGCGGCAGGGAGTGGCCATACTATACGTAGTACTATTATTTATACTGTGACTGGATGAAAAGGATACTTATTTCATCTTAATTGGGACAGGCTCACCACCCGCACGTTCCCACCATGGTTTTCACCACCGTGTCTCCAGTTTAGCCAAGATTACCACAGAGGTGATCACAAAAAAGGCAATGAACAGTGAAATCCACTGCAGTCCCAGGGAAAAAAGCAAATGCTGCCTTGGTACTCATAACGAATATAATCAGAAGAAATGAGTAAACTGGAGTAGGAAGCAACTGGAATTTGATTTCTCTTTTTGACAAGTTATTTCATGTTCTATACTAATACATGCCACATTTCGTCCAAATTTGTACAGTCATTTTCGTGTGAAAGAGATTAAATACACATTTAACTAAATAAACACATTCATAATATGTATTTGAAGACAGACTATACCTATTATAAAAATCAGGAGACCAAACCGCTCACTAGCCGTGATTCGTGCTTTGAGTAGGTACTCGGTAGCTATTAGCTAAATAAATCAATTTCCTCATTTTTAAAATGTTTTTTTATTTAATATCTTTTTAAAGTAAACCACCTGCATCTGAATGACCAAGCTGTGGTGTGGTCTATTTTTTTTATTAAGAGCCGCCGCACATTAAGCCACCAGAGGCGACCACAGCTAAGCCACCAGTGGCCGCCACAAGAGGAAGACATTTTTCATACATTTTATATGATATCGGCCGGGTCGAAGCCACAAGCTGCGAGAGTGGTCAGTGCTCGCTACTTGTGGCCGCGTTTTGTCGCCTGCCGCCTACGCACTCTCGAGCCACTCGACCACAGTCACCGGCGAATTGATCGTCGTAATTGGTTTTGGATTCGTCGACTTTTTCTCAGTCTTAATATGAACATCGATAAAACTGCGAAGTGTATTTTCATTTTACACGTCTATCTCCAGTCGAATTCTGAGGAAAAATGTTGATACTTTCTATCGACTAGTGGCTCCGACTGGGGATCGCATACAGCCACTATTAGCTGCGATTAGTGGTCGCGTCTAGTGGTTTGACATAGCCACTTGTAGCTGCGTTTAGTGGCGGCTACTTGTGGCCTAATGTGCGGCAGCTCTTAGGAGGAACCGATTTTCTCAGAATCATTAAATAAATTGAACATGTAATACCATCTATTGTCGAGTAGCTAACATATTGCTGATAGATCTTCTCATCAGTTTGATATTTTTTGTTTTTCTGTTAATAGATGTCAAATTTTTTGACAGTGAAACTTATGACGACAAGACAACACAAGACGTCAACAAGACATTTGACAAGATGCTATGAATTGACAAATGATTGGACCTTGGTATATACAGTGCTGCCAAAAGAAAGACCCTCATGCAAGCTGAATACTACATGACATTGTTGTAGGGTGAAATTGACAACCCTATTAACTACTTAATCGTTCGCAGCAAAGAGAATGTAACCACTACGTTTTATGAGACGGATGTGCCATACAAATAGCGTAATTCTAATATGTATGAAATGGAAGCGAAAACAATCAAAATTTGTACCAAATTCGCTTCCGATTCATAGAGTCGTTTTTTTACCTTGAGTTGCGCCAGGCTGGTTCGCAGCGATCTGGGACCTCGCGATTGCTTTTTCAAATCAATTTTAATTTACTATCTCAAAAACTATGATTATTTCTTATTACCTACATTGACATACAAAAAACCCTTTTTTGTATATTATTATATTATTCAGTGTTTATGTAAACATTCACATCCCGTGCAAAAGTCCATAAATAGCTTCAACACTAAAATCACGTGCATTTAATAAATAATGAAGTTTCATTAAAAATCAGATGAGCGTTAGCGACCAAGTACATTTACAAATAGTAGACATGAGATGTAGGCGTGTCGCGTATATGATACGCGACACGCCTACATCTCATGTAAGAGTCCGGACTCGTATCCATGTGTTGATTTGTGACTGTGTCAGTCGCTTACTACTAATCTATATGTAAGTTGTCTCGCGAGTACATGCTAATTGGCTTGATTGTGGCGTATCGTACTTGAATGCAGAATAAATAATTAAAGTACTTCATAGATGTGTTTTGTGCGCATTGGGTTTATATTGCAATTTCCTAAAATAAATCTTTAAATTTATTAGTATTAATACTTGTTACCTACAGCAGGTAACATTATTTTAACAGAAACGTAGCAGCTGTATAACGACTATGCATTTTTGTCTTCTTTCTTTTGCTAAAGCAGCATTCGCTCACTCGCAAGAATACAACAAATGTTTATTGTTATCTGGCTGCGGTCTCCTGTATGTTAAGTGACATAGCAGTCCAAATGCAGGTCGTCGGTTTTAGGATGCCATGGGAAACGTGTTGTAGCTCGACATAAATACATCCATAAACAGCAGTATACAGGCTTCATTCAACAGTTTAACCACTTAACTTCCCAGATCGATAATAGTTAAATAAAGAATAAGTTAGAACAATAGGAAAACTATATAATATTCGTATACCTACACCTATTCCATTTTTATAATATAACTAGCTTTCGCCCGCGGCTTCGCTCGCGTGACATTCGGGGCAAACACGTGTTTACTCATTAATCAATAGAAGTACCGTGTAAAATTTAGGATAAAATAGTCGAACTAATCTCGTTTTCCCATACAAACCAACTAATCTCGTTTTCCCATACAAGCTTTGGATCTCCGTTTCACCCTCTCAGAGGTAAAATTTTAAAAAATATTTTTAAGTAATTCGTGTCCACTTTATAATATTAGTATGGATTGGCGTTCCGAAAACCCGTAAAAACGACGCATATATTGATATAATAGACATTTCAACCTCATCGCACCTCAATAGAGGATGATGGTCACGTTAGCCGCATTAGGGGTTGAATTTTGAAAAATCCTGAAACATGTGTTTACTCATTTATCTATATAAGTACTCGTGTAAAGTTTCGGATAAAATAGCCCAACCTGCCCAACTAATCTTGTTTCCCCATACAAATTTTGGACCCCCGTTTCACCCCTTTAGGGGATGAATTTTCAAAAATCCTTTCTTAGTGCACCCCTAGACGTCATAAGGAACCTACATGCCAAATTTGGAATTTCTAGACCCATCGGTTTGGACTGTGCGTTGATATTTATGTCAGTCAGTCAGTCAGTTTCTTCTTTTATATATTTAGAGAAGATGTTGAGAAAACTTGATATTCATGGCCAGGTTCGAAATACGTACGGGATTTTGTTAGAATGATTGCACAATGAAACAAAGCCGTATTAAAAATCGTAATTCTAATCGGAGCCAGAATCGACATCGGAATCGAAATAGAAAACAGGATAAAAAATAAAACTCAAATTCACAAGTTTGCAAGAGACCTAAAGTCTCTTGCAAACTGCCCTCGCGGTAACGATGTATTATATTATATACTAGCTGTTGCCCGCGGCTTCGCCCGCGTAGTCCAGGGGAGCTGCCATTGATTTGTGTATATTTTTTCTTGATTTATAAATATTATATAAGGTTCGTTTCGACGTAAAAGAAGGACAAATCATTACCTACAAAGTTTATTTTTTCCCCATGGGATTACGATGTATCTCTGGCATAAAAAATAGCCTATTTCACTCTCCAGACCGTAAACTATCCCCAGAAAAAAAACATGTCCGTACTTAGGTTCCTTTTGACGTGAAAGAAGGACAAATGATTATAAACTTTAGTTTTTTCCGTGGGAATAAAATGTTTTTCCGGGATAAAGAGTATCCTATGTCACTCTCCATTCCTTAAACTATCTCCTAAAAAAAATCATGTCCGTACTTAGGTTCCTTCTGACGTGAAAGAAGGACAAATAATTATAAACTTTATTTTTTCTCGTGGGAATAAGATGTTTTTCCGGGATAAAGAGTAGCCTATGTCACTCTCCAGGCCTTAAACTATCTCCTAAAAAAACATGTCAATCCGTTTGTTAATTTCGACGTGAAAAAAGGACAAACAAACAAACAAACACACTTTCACATAATAGGCTAGACGACAATTTTTTCTTTCGGTTTGTTATGTAAGGACGTCACAATAATATAACTATAAGTGAAAGAATTACTTCGATAGCATAAAAACTTCTCGAGATATGATAACTTGAAAATCACAATTTTGGACTTTCCCGAAAACGCTCCATACAAAAGGCTACATAATTATGACGTCACACTTATGTATTTTGTATACGTTAAAACAGAAATTTGTACGACAGCTATGTGAAATACTGCGTTTATGTAGCTAGTGCCATAACAAAAGTTATAGTATTTTTTATTGTTTTCCAAAATTAATATTTTTTTTTTATAATTTCATTCTTTTAAATTGGACTTTCCTACTACACTTTGATCGATCATAGAACAAGTCGGACATAAGTTATCAAAATTTCAAGATCACAGATTGTTCTAGTTTTGTAAATTTTATGACACTGTTAAGTACTTTTTATAATTTTTTATCATTGTCGTCTAGCCTATTATAATATTAGTATGGATTTATAGGAAAATGTTTTTTTCTTTTATTTAATTTTTTCGTCAATTTTTTAATGTTTTTAAAACTTATTATTCTATTCCCGACCAAGACATATCTAAAAACACAAAAATCATAAAAAACGGCCCAGCCGTTCTTAAGTTATAAATGGTCTAACTACCACGGCTTTCTTTTAAATATAGATTTAAGGAGCTGGATATAAATTTCTGAAAGCACGCATAAATATTTACAACCAATAAATATTTCTACTATCCACAAAACTGTTTAAATCAATCACAGCTAACTTTCTAGGCGTAAAAATGAGACCAATTGTTTTTATTTGTCAAATGACATTTTTGAACGCACGCGTATATGAATTTGATGTACGCACGTCAACGTCATGTTGGACAGGTACGACACCCATGATCATTTTGTATCGGAAAATGTTTTATCTTTTATTTTATTTTTTTCAACAATTTTCCAATGTTTTAAGAGTTATTCTGCTATTCGGGACGTAGACAAATCCAACAAATCAAAAATCATGAAGATTGGTCCAGCCGTTCTCGAGTTCGGTGTTCGAACAAACCCGACTTTGTTTTTTAAATATGTCGCAGCCAAATGGTTAAAATAACCGTTCAATCAAACAGCAAGCCCTTTGCCCCCCGCCATATAAGATAAATATTGCCAACCCCGACTTCACGTAGACTTGCCGGATCGATACTAGAGTGTTTTTTGTAAGCCTGGAGGCGCTGAGGGAGTGCAGTGCCCGCCTGCCGTGAGTGCCTGCCCTTCGTTACGCAAAGGCGAAGGGGCTGCACTTCCCTCAGTGCCGGAGACGTCCCAGTACTTCGCTTGCTTATTATTAGGTAGGTATTATTATTCTTTCAAATTACATACTATACATATATTTATATTATATTATTATTATTTATATATATGTTCGTACGATTTAGTAATTAAACAATATTATTATTGGACAAATGAGTTAATTGCTTATTTTTTAATTATATACAATCAATTGGATAAAAAAGAAAATGTTTTTTAGGGGCAATCTATATCAATTTAAGCAATAAATGACATGTCGCTCGTAGGGACCGCCGAATATATTATATATATATATATATATATTATATATATATATATATATATATATATATATATATATATATATATATATATATATATATATATATATATATATATATATATATATATATATACACATATCGTTTACGAAAATTACGGTAAAATTTGTTACGTAACTGCCAGGTTTAAAATTTTGATTTGTTGAAATGCCACGTGCATATTGTTGCGAAATAGAATGTAAGCGCCTTATGATTGCAAAAAATTTTCCCCAAGAGTCTTCTAAAATACCGTACTACCACAGTATTACTATTTCTTTATAGTTTACGCATCGACTTTGAAGTGGGAAGATGCCGCCGCCCGCGTAGGTATCCACTAACTTAGAAACCGTTTGACTGACGACAAAATAAACAAACTAATAATGATTCGAGCTAATTTAAAATACACTCAAACAGAACCTGTTGAAATGGATATGTTTAACTTTGACACTGATGACGAACAATCAGACACAGAAGACGAATCAGTGGATCCTTTAATGTAACATTGTAACTCAGTCTTTTTTTTAAGTCTACCACTATGGTGGTAAACAAACAGACGGCCCGCCTGGAGGCAAGGTTACCGCTGCCTACAGACTCATACATAATTATGATTCCTTGTGATTATATTGCTTATTACATACTACTAATCAATAAATAGAAAATAATTATTTCTTTGTAATGATTATATCACCAATATTCTGCTGTAAGATCATTAAACTTACGTAAGTACTACAAATTCAAGTTTTATTTTCGATATCATCTGCAAATGGTAAATTATGGACACAGTTTCGTTTATTTATGTCACTCAGATAAACGAAAGTGTGTGATTGAGTGTAATATTCATTTTTTACCGAAAGTACCGTATTTTACGTAAAATATCGGAAAATGACGTAAAATATGGCATTTTACCGGATTTTACCACGGTAATTTTACCGCTTTACATCCCTACTTCCGGCACCACCAGGCTCTTTTTACACTCACCAAAATCTGTGAAACACTCGCAGTCAAATCATTTTCAGAAACGCTCAAACATGTTTGTGTTCACAAAAATCTGTCACGTCAACCATTATTCATCCCACTGCTGGTTTACGGTCGATGTTGCTTTACTTGTGTGTGGGGCTAGGTTAGACTGACAAGCGCAACAACGACATCAAGCTACTCTTGTGACTCATGAAAAATATACTTAACTAAGTACAGAAACGTAAAGATTGTTAATTTGCCATAAGGGCCAGGCGCTTTATGTTTAATGCCGCGTCAACTACACCCAACAAATATTGCTCCACAAGCTTGGTGTTTGCTGTAAACACAGTACCACAGTGTTTGAAAAACAGATACACAAATAACAAATACTTGACACGCTGGTGTTAGCTCTTGTTTGACTTGATGAGGCTAAGTCGGACGGAACACTTGGAAGAGAATGTACAGCCGCCATTATATTTTTATACATGGCGATAATATTTGCCGACGAGAATTTGTGCTCAAAAATGGTAACATTCATTTGCGGTTGGTACTTTGCGGGTGGAGTAGGTGGTTAACGATAATTTGCGTAAGAAATAGTTTTAATATTAGTTTTATTCACCCTATCAAAATGATATACAATGCAGACAAACCATATCTTGATTCGTTGATTCCTGAATTCATAAATTATTGTTGAAATCATCAGATTGTCAATATTGACAAGCAGGTATGTATAATCCTACCAATACACGAACACCATACAGTCGACGACAGATGTCTATTGCTTGATTACTTTATAATTTTTCCGCATTATTCAAATCAATAGCTTGTAAAACTTTTCATAATGAAAGTAATGGTGTTTTGCTTTGTTGTTAAGTTTTAGATGTAAATTTTTAGGTCAGGATGTCGAAACGTTCAGCGGAGGAAAGCGGCAATGGCAGCAGCCAGCCGCCTATCAAGAAAGTTCACTTCGAGCCTCATCTTATTGGCCCCGTGTCTACTCTTGAGGAAATGGATATCAAAGTCCTACAATTTCAGAATAAAAAACTAGCTCAGGTGATATTTCATGCGTGAAATAAGTTTTAGAATATAGGGTCAAAAGTATAAACACGTATTTCATGTACAACACAATCAGCTGTTTGCCACATACTTATGTCTATTGATAGGTTTAGTACCATAAAATGACATTTATCAAGTAATAAAGTAATTTTATAGAAGACTTGTATCAATCTAGGTCATTGCCAGTGCCTTGAAGTAGCTGCTAGAAGTTTATTACAGGGAAAACATTCAATAATTGTATCTAGGTACATTGATTTAACCTTCATGAAAATTTAAAGCTGGCCTTTAAAGTATAATTACTACCTTGTGAGTTACAGTTTTGGTTAGAGTAATTTCAGTCTATTTCAGTATCAGCTCTAAAATGAAAAACTTAGGACGGATGAATATCTTGCTTGAATATTTACTGACTTCTATTCTATACATAAGGCAGCAGGTAGTAATAATATAAGGAGAGGAAATAGTTGTTTCTGTTGAATACATTCAATAGAGGCAACTGTTTCTGCATAATCCCTAAATTTAATGCTTCTAGACAGCATCGTAGCTAGGGTTGGGCGATTGGGCCTTGCAACTGAAGTAGAAACCTCAAGGACTGCAATTAGCTTAGTAATTGTTATGTTTAGATCAAGGCTGGTTAACATTTTCAGCAGGAGTGCCAAGTTTTGCAAGTAGAGTTTCACAACAAACCTTATGACCAAGTTGTCCACAAAAATTAGCAATTATTTCCACAAGCAAATACGTATTAACAACAATATAATGTATTGTTGTTAATACGTATTTGCTTGTGGAAATAATTGTTACTCAATTATGAGCTCACACTAAACCTGTCTTGTCAGACACTTCAATCTTCTTCTGGCGCCATCTCCCAAAGAAGGTTGGCGATCATTAAGGCTATTTTGACTTTTGACATTGTCCCAAATAGGAATCTGGTACTTAGCCCAAACCAATCTCTAAGATTTTGAGTGTGTATTTTCAGCCACAGCGTTCATCTTTCCCCTGGGTTGGAAGATGAAGGAAATTGTATGTATGTAATCTGTTTTTGTACAACAAAACAATACAAAGAAAAATAGACAAAAAAATTAAACAGTATAAAGGCAGGCTTATCTCTGAAAGTTGTAATTGATATTTCGCATTAGGTGTCCTATGTATTCGAGTTTCATGATTTTGATCATCTTCCTCTGTTTTCGGGCTTTATTTTAAGCAATATTTTAAGCACACTTTTATATACCCATATTTCCATAGCTTCTAACCTTTTTCTCATGGTTTGAGTAAGTCTCGAAGCATCTGCTCCATCCAGAAGAATAGAGAATACATAACATCACACTAATCGGCATCTTGTGGAGACTTTTAAGATTCTGATTACAGAGATCTTTCAATTTTCCAAATGCTACTTCAATAGACAACTCAAAATCCTTCCTATTTAATTTTCTTAGTCAAGTGATAATTGTATGTATATAATGAGTTTAAACTCAGTTCACAATGTATCAGTATCATTAATTAATTGAGAAACGCTAACATTGCTAACAATAACACTGCTTTGGAGTTAGCTACAACACCTCTTTATACTATTGAATGGAGATGTTTATAAGCAATGCCGTGTTCATGATGGTGAAACTTGTTACGTGTGTCTCATCCTCCTTTCTAGTAAAATTATACATGCAAATGTTTATGAAGTGACTTACACATCAAGTATTTTTACTCTATATTTAAGTTACACATAGAGTAAAAAATATACATACATGCATCCAAGTTGAATGGATTTGGATGCGATTTGGCATACCATATACGAGTATAATATGCATTAAAACAGGATATTTATCCTCTATATTTATACCATTTTCATTTAATTAATTTTCAGAGAATAGAACAGCGACATCGATGTGAAGCGGAATTAAGAGCTAGAATAGAACAACTGGAGAAGCGGCAGACGCAAGATGATGCAGTGCTGTGTGTTGTAAACCGGTACTGGAATTTACTCAACGAAGACATCAGGGTGCTGTTACAACGTTTTGACGCAGAGACTGCTGACGAATCTGAAAATAAAAGTAATTGAATCTTATTTTTATTTAACTATTTTAACGTTAATAAAAACATACCAAGAAGTTTTTTAGGACTATATATTTTTGAACATTGATGTAGGTAGCTGGACTTTACTATTGTAAAATGTACTTCTAACTTCAGCATACATATTATATAAAGATCCAACCAACATTTTGTTACTCTTTGTAATGTGTGTTAATCTATTTAAAGTTTATTAGGAATAAAAATATCACGCAGCATAAATTTTGTGAAGCATATGTTATCAAACTGCTAAAAGCTGTTGCGAATATATAAAACTCGTTGAAGTTTCTCGCTATGTATATCTCTCAATTTGGCATTGTTTGTTGGTTGGATCTATTCTGCATAACAGTGTCCGAATTAAGTTTTAGCCTTAAAACTTATGTTGTTATTATTGATACCATTTACAATTTTTCTCTTACAGATGAGAATGAAGCGACTACATCATTTTTAATGCAGTTATCAACATGGGATAAGGAGGAATTAGATGCACAGCTGGCAAACAGAGTGCAAGTCAGCAAACGAGCGGTAGCCAAGGTTCTTCAAGCATTTGACAGACTACAACAAAGAAATGATAAGATATGGAAAGCTATTAAAGGGGAAGGAGAAGGTGAGAAAATTGATTTTTTAATTTCTCTTTGCAGAGAAATTGTATATGTTAGTCAGCCAGCCCAGATCGTGGCCTGGTTAGTCCATTATTAAGTCAATAGTAACTTGTAGTATAATGGTCATCTGTGTGTTCTGAGACTGTCCTTTTTTTTATGAAATTTAGGTTTAAAGAATTTATTCTCATAAAAGATTACAATAATCCACTTACATGAGAACAGAATTAAAAAAAAAGTACTTAAATTATAAAGCAGCCACCTCAATCACAGTAGCACTATAATACAGGTAGAATCCGTATAACTAATCTAAATCAGCCATACAGGACTGGACACGCACTAGCCGGCAATAAGCACAAAAATAATAATAATAATAATCATATGTTCATACATACACACGTTTGTCCCACTTTATTACTCGAAGGTTGAGTAGTTTTGAATTATATGATCGCGTAACTGGGTTTTAAAATGGTGTAAGGTGTTTGTCTCTTTGATACGAGAAGGTAATTTGTTATAAAAGAGTGCTCCCTCAAAGGTGATACTTTTTGAGCCAAGTTTGGTTCGTGTTTTTGGTAATACTAGCAAGCCTGGTCGACGCAAACTGCGTTTAGAGACTTGTGATCTTATAGTGAAAGATAGATTAGTGTGGATAGTTTTACTGGTGATCTTTTTAATTAAAATGCAAGTACTGTATATGGAAAGTTGTCGAATACTCAATAATTTTGTCTCCTCAAAAATTTTGTGAGTTGGTGTTAAGAATGGGTAGCAGAAAAGTGCTTTTATTACTTTATTTTGAGCTCTTTGTAATTCATGTAATCTTGTCTTGGCGGCACTGCCCCATATTTCTATTAGGTATAACAAATGTGATTTTACTAGAGAATTGTAGATATTGTAACGTAGTTTTCTAGGTATACAATGATTTATACTGTAGACTGAACTTATAAGTGATGTTAATTTGTTTTTTATGTATTCTGTTTGTTTAGTCCATGTTAAATAATTGTCCATTCTCAAACCAAGGTATTTTTCACAAGTTTTCTGCTCAAGTGGGGTATTATTAATCTTTAGGGGGTAATGGGGAGGAATTACTTTGTTTTTTGTCTTGAAGATGATGTAGCTTGTTTTGGAAATATTAATAGTCAACAAGTTATATTGAAACCATTCGTACAACGTGTTAAGATCTTTTTGAGCCTGTGAGGTTATTTCATTTATGCTGTTACCGAAATAAAATAGACATGTATCATCTGCGTACAGGGTTACATGACCATAGAGGTCTAACTTAGCTATGTCATTAATGTAGATAAGAAATAACAACGGTCCTAATATGGAACCTTGTGGGACGCCATGGGTGATGGGTTGGGTGTTGCTTTGGGTGTTTCCAATTTTAACTATCTGTGTTCTGTTTGTCAAGTAAGATTTAAACATTTTGAGGGCAGTGCCTTTGATACCAGTGCATTGCAACTTATGTTGCATTTTATTATTGATAAGGAATCGCTACTATATATCCTGTCTTCAATTGAATTAAGGCATAAAGGAGATTAAAACCGTGGAAGTATGTGAATTTAGCTTTTTATTTGCCTTAATATTAGAGCAGTCTCAGTTTATAAAACATAATGTCTTTTCGTGTTGTCGTTCTTGTCGCGCGACATTCAAAAACAAAAAATAAATTTATGGCGCATTCTTAAATAATACGCAAAATTGGTATACATAAGGAAGGGTACACTTTAAACTAATATAAAACCCCCAGCTAAACTAATAATTACCCAAATAAAATTTTATTTTAATTTAATTTTTTAGGGTTCCCTACCCAAAGGGTAAAAAGGAACCCTATTACTAAGGCTCCGCTGTCTGTCCGTCTGTCCGTCTGTCACCAGGCTGTATCTCATGAACCGTGATAGTTAGACCGTTGAAATTTTCACAGATGATGCTTTTCTGTTGGCCGCTATTACAACAAATACTAAAAAATAGAATAAACTAAATATTTAAGGGGGCTCCCATACAAAAAACGTGATTTTTTGCTCGTTTTTGCTCACAATTGATGACAGCAATAGGTAGACATTTGAAATACTCACATAATATTTAGTTATATGTATTTACTTTAAAAATAAATAATTAAATAAAAATAAAACAAATATTTAAGGGGGTCTCCCATACCATAAACGTGATTTTTTGCCATTTTTATAGATAATGGTACGGAACCCTTCGTGCACGAGTCAGACTCGCACTTGGCCGGATTTTTCTATTAAAAGAAATATTCGCATTAAACCATAAATAAAACAATTTTAATATAATTAATACGAATAATTGGTATACAGAAGGTGGTATGGCACCAGTGCTAGAGGAAGTAGTCCGTGCGGCCAATGGGGAGGTGACGGCTGAGAACCGCCGGCTGCAGGCGCTGTGCACCAAGCTGCACGACGCGCACCACGCCATGACGCTGCGGGTGGCGCGCCTGCAGGACGCCGTCAACTCCAGGGACACGGAGAATGCTGAGCTTAAAAATCAAATTGACGACTTACAATATGAACTCCTTAAGGTTAGCCTCCTTTTGTTGATTATAATGACTGTTTTTTTTTTAACAGAAATAGGTATATAAATAAATATTTCTGGACAATTTACACTGCACCCTCTAGTCCCAATTTATGCGTAAAGCTTGTACCATGGGGACAACTGACAAATGTACTTAAATACATGCTTTTTTGTAAATACATACTTATAACGCATAGAAAACACCCAGACCAAGACAAACAGACATGTTCAAGCACACATATGTTTGTCTTGTGCGGGGATCGAACCCGCGACCTCGGAGTCAAAAGTAGCCATTGCTAGTCATTCGACCACCGGGCTCGTCAAAATATATATGCTTCTAATATGATTCTAATCACTACATAGTATAAAACAAAGTCGCTTTCTCTGTCCCTATGTCCCTTTGTATGCTTAAATCTTTGAAACTACGCAACGGATTATGATGCGGTTTTTTTAAATAGATAGAGTGATTCAACTGGAAAGTTTATATGTATAATATATGCATAACATAGTAGAAAAACACTGATAATTTAGAGGTTTCTAATGTGATGTCGTAAATAAACACATTTTTTTGCTATTTCATTGCAAACGCTGGCTGAACCCAACGAGATAGATCAAAATAATGTAGTACAGTACGTGCGAAGCCGGGGCGGGTCGCTAGTTACTAATATACTGTTCTATTCTAAATACAAAAATAAATAGATGTGAATAAAATCAATCAGTCAAACAGTTCAATCATGAACTGTCAATCGGAAGACAACATAGTCAAAACCCCTTAGTCTAGTAATAGGAGGAACAAAAGTTGTTGATGAAAAACGTTACTATTGCGGCTTACGTAGATATTACCAGAATGCTGAAATGATACTGAGACCAATATTTCTAAAACACTTGTGTTGGAAGAGAAAATTTTGTCCAGAATCTCAAAATATTCTATTATGGTGGTGTTTGTGTAGTGAAAATTTCTATTTACCCAGCCGCCTGAACAGGAGCATGGTGCCGGAAACAAAGGAATCATGCATGCTTATCTTTATCTATCTTAGAGTGGGTCCAGTGCGCCAGCACCGGTGACAATTCGACCCTCATGGATCTTTTGTGCTCTCCCTAATCCTTTAGTGCCCTAAGTGTGCATACTTGCTCAAATATCTTGATGGTCCCTGCGTATAAAGCGACATGTCAAAAATTGCAAATTTTTTTTATTGCGTAAATTGCTATAGATTATCCGTAAAAAAACATTTTCTTTTTAAAATTGATTGTATTTAATTAAAAAGTATGAAATTAACTCATTTGTCTAACATTAGTATTCTTTAATTACTATATCGTAGTATAAGCTAACATGTCTGAAATGAAAAAAAAAATCAATTTTTGTCTTGTCGCTTTAGATGATAGGTACTGTCGATCTGTGTAAAACGATTTCCGATAAAACAGGTTCGGTCCCGCAACGACAAGTTGGAGAATCATTTGGCGGAAGCTATAGAGAAGCTGAAGAGCTACCACCAGTCGGGCGCCAGCAGCGTGCCTGCCGCTGGGGCGGGCGGGGCGGGGGCGGGCGGTGGCGGCGCGCCGCTGTCGGCCGCGGCGGCCGCCAAGCTGGAGGACGTGGCGGCCGAGCTGGAGGAGCAGCGCGAGCTGGCCAACAACCGGCTGGCCGAGCTCGACCGCCTGCACCGCCAGCACCGCGACACGCTCAAGGAGGTCGAGAAACTCAAGATGGACGTGAGTACTGCTACGCATACCATCTGCTAAAGTTTTCAAATAAAAAGAAAATTATGCTCAGATCACTTAAGTGTGATTAACTAGTACTCAAAGTTTGTTTTTTTTTGGCACTAAATGATAGTCTATAATGTACATGTATGAATGGGAAGATTCTTCTCCCCATCAATCTTCCCATTCCGATTTCATTTCAGTGAATTTCTCATACAAACCTTGTCCACAATAAGGAACAAAATACAAAATCAAAATTATCCAATTTAATGCAGCCGGTCGAAAGATATGCTACATTTCTGAGTTTAATTTTTATATAGATTGATCCATGTAATTACATTTATTTTTATTTTTACCGACCGGTTTCGCCGCTAAGGCATCAAGGTAAGCAGATGGTGTTTGTGTTTCTACTAAACGTACTTATTACTATTTAGTAGAAACACAAACAGCATCTGCTTACCGCCTCAGCGGCGACACCGGTCGGTAAAATAAAAATAAATGTCATTACGTGGAACAGTACAAGTGCTTTACTGCTTTATTATAACATATACAATAATTATAACATAGATAATAATGTTCCACCAAGTGCCAACAATCAACAGTATCAACTTTAGTATTACAGATTTTTTATCAAGAATTTATTAAGTTATCAAAAAGTAACGACTGTTTGCAGATCCGTCAATTGCCTGAGTCTATAATTGTGGAAACGACGGAGTACAAGTGTCTGCAGAGTCAGTTCTCTGTGCTGTACAATGAGTCCATGCAGATGAAAACGGCGCTCGACGAGACCCGGCTACAGCTGCAGAACGCCAAGAACTTGCACCTGCGACAGATCGAGATGATGGAGGTAAATGGTATTCTCCTTCATTTATATATCGGGACGGGTGGGATCCACACCTCTCATTTCCACCACTGTTTCTCCTGTGTAGCAAGGATTAACCGTGGCGATCATCAAAAAAGGCAATGAACAGTGAAGTCGATTGCAGTCCCGGGGGTATAACTATGGCTGCCTTGAAACTCGCAATGAATTTAATCAGAATAAATTAGTAGGGGTAAGAAGCTTTTGGATTTGGAAAATAAGGCATTAAAAGCCTAAAGATTTAAAATATATATGTCTACATGAGACATAATTTCTAGATTTGTATTGACTCATCGGTAAAGTCCAATGAGATCATAAAACAAAACTGTGTGAAACGAGCTATCCAAGATAAGAAAGACGAATTCTATTGACATACATTTTTAGAACTTTCTTATTTCATTTGTCATCCTAAATTTACAATTGAATATTGTCCATTGTGACATTAGTTCCCCAATAATGTCCATTGTGATATTAGTTCCCTTGAATGATCTATCAACAATACACATCAGACTTTATCTGACTTTAGGCTTGTAGCGTCTGTCGCTGCCCATTTCGGAGCTGTGCCTTTAAAATTAATTTAACTCGTACAAATGTATATTGTAGAAAAAATCTTAAAAAAAAAATACTAAAATGAGTAGCTTTCTCGATATTCAGAATTACGCTTCGATTTAATTTCACTCTGAAATTGACAACGAAACTGTTCATACTCTAATATTAATGGCTTATTCTGAATAGATTCCCAATCTCAGCTACAACCTACTAGTCTTACCAAAATAAACAAATATTACATGCAATGGATCATGAACACTCACAAAACTCTAAATTGAGCATTTTTGAGAATAATTCTTCACTGCATAGTACTAGTCAATAATTAAACAGAAAAAGCTAGAGACAAATTAGTTTTGATGGCAATCACACTAGGAAAAGAAGAGCTTACGCCGTCATCTTGTAGGGAAATGTGACATATTGACACGATTTTTTGTTTCGGGTTGTCACATGCTTGTTTCTATGAAAAGCAAATAATTTGCTAAAGAGATATATACATATTATACTGAAATATACACTATCTCATGTTTGCTACGCCTGACAGGCTTCTGTAAAAGTAGTATATTATACATCTATGAGTCAATTAGATTAGGGTGTAATTAGTTCACCACAATCTTTAGAGACAGCCAACCTCACCTGCGCGTGGTGTACTCTGCCGACTAGAGAAAGAGGTTCTGGCAACAGACAGGTAGGGTACAGCGTATTTGTAAGCTGCCCGACTGGAATAGTACCTCCATCACAGAATACCGCAGCCAAGTAGCGAGTGTTAAGAGGCCATCCATAAATTACGTCACACGAATTTCATAATTTTTTGACCTCTCCTCCCGTCCTTGTCACATTTGTGACACTCCACCCATTCCCTAGTGTGACGTCACATATTTTGCAAAGTTTTTCGTTAAGAGTTCAAAGTTTGTGTTTTAACACATATTATAGTAGATTTTGAAATGTCACGTCACGAAAATTAGGACCTCTCCCACCCCCTTGTCACACAATGTCACACTTCATCGACCCCCTCCCTCCCCCTTAACGTGTGACGTAATTTATGGATGGCCCCTAACTTGGCTACGGTAACCGCTATACGTCAGGCCGGGCGTATGCTTCTCTGCCACCTGTAATTTCCAGCCTACAGGTGGCCAGTATGAGTAACTACAAAGCAAAATGTGCTTTTCGGCCTCGAGTTTCTTGCCAGAATTCTCAAGAAGTCCGTCGCCGGAACTGGCACTTAAATTCACTTTCATATTCAAGATAGTGTGATGAAAGTGAATCTAAGCTCTGCGGTTTAGAGTAGTAATGATTTAGATACATGTTCTTATATTTAATTTGAATGACGTTTCTAAGTGCTTTATAAAGTCCAAGGAATAAAGATATGATTTGCTTTATTCAGTACCCTTATTGACGTGAATAAGTCTTTAAAATTGCTTCTATAGGGTGACAATTCAAAAGTCAGTGTTCAAAATCTTTACCTTCCTATTGCAGAGCGAAGAGTTAGCAAGGCAAAAGGCATTAAGAGCCGAGATGATCCAATTAGAAGATGTTTTAGGTCAATTAAGGAAGGAATATGAGATGCTTCGTATAGAGTTTGAGCAGAACTTGGCAGCGAACGAGCAGACCGGCCCCATCAACAGGGAGATGAGACACCTGATCACATCGCTTCAAAACCACAACCAACAGCTGAAGGGAGAGGTGCATCGGTATAAGAGGAAATATAAGGATACTAGTCAGGAGTTAAATAAGGTCAGTCGATAAGAAATGACATTGTCTATGAACTGTTAGATATTTTTTTCTCTTTTAGCACTGACAGAGAGTTAAAAATGTATTTACTATGTAGATACATATATATAGTTCAGAGATTTTGCAAGAATTAGAAACTGGATTTCATTGGCATACCAATGTATTTATTATGTATTTTGATATTGATAGAGTACGTTAAGATAAAATGATTGTCTCTGTCTACTAATATACTCAGTCGTCATTCGTCAACCCTTATTCATCCCACTCCTAGAGATATCATCTCCCCTCAAATGAAGGGCTTTAGAGTATAATTCACCACGCTGCTCAACTGTGGATTGGTGGACGCCAGTGTTTTCAAGCTATCTCAAGGCAACTGACTGGGCTAAAGGCATCAGCCGAGACCGACGGCTTGACGTGCCATCCGAAGCACTTAGAAGCTGGACACAAATAAACCCGTCCATAATCAGGCTAAGGCCTACGTTCCTTAACTGGCGTGCTCGATTAGAGTGACACACGTAACAACGCCACCGAGCTACTTAATATAAAGATATAAATATTAAAATTAAATACAATGGTTTCCTACTTTATACCGTTTACACATCTATGGTTTTAGCTCTTATTACTTGACAGGTCCACATTCTCACTGCTTTTTCTCCTGCTGCAATGTATGTATGTATGTATGTAAAATTTAAGTTATAAGTATTGCTGTCCCGAAAATTAAATTTGTGAATCATTAGAGCGATTTCAAAATTTTGTAACACCATAGGAAATGTTACCACATGTATAGTCAGGTCAGTTTGTTACCTGACGTAACATTTTGTTGTTTACATTATGAAAAAATGAATATAAAATTATTCATATTACTAAGCGACTTAATATTTGTTTATGTAGTTTCCTCTAATACTTTAAGTTCTAATCACTTTAATTTCCTAAAAAAACATATATGAAATAATTATTTAAATCTAATTTCATAACAGTAACATACCTTGACACAATTTTTTAGGCACTTGGCGCCAACGAACATAACCGCTCAAAACACTGTTAATAAGATTTTTTTTTATGGCGGCTGCAAAGTAGTTGCCATTGTGTTGACATTTATAAATTAAGAACAGCCCTAATGTCTTACAGAATTACGGAAAATGAGTAACAAAACTTGACATGTCAGGGTGACTCAAATATCGACTTTAGTTAGAAAACATGTTTTTTGATAGAAATTACAGATTTACAATAACAATGCCAGTGTTTTTTTAATTTCTATAGATTAAATCAAACATTTGCAATTCCATCACACTGGTAACATTCCAAAACATGACTTTAATCATAAATTTTTGTTACCGATATTATGGTGGGACAAGCGAAATTCAATGGACATGAAACATTTTAATAATTTTTTTAACTTGTTATTTCTTTCAAAAGTTTGTTTTTCTTTATTTATTTCTACAAATAGTTTTCACTGGGAGAGTTCTAAGTGTTTGCGTAAAAATTTATGGAAAAGTGGGACATGCTAAAATTGAGGGGTGCAAAAAATTTTGAAATCGCCCATTAAACGTTTTAGTTAGATGAAAACTTACACATGGTGCTTAATTTCAACTGCCTCGCTAATCTTTCGGTTTCCTATGAGTATTCTATGGTTGACAGGAAGAGATCCCTGTTGGGATAAGTCCGCCATTGTACAAAAATGTTATAAACACTGTGTGTATGTTATGTTATTGTACAATAAAGTTTTTACAAACAAACAAACAAACTGAGTATTGCTGTCCTTATAATAAAATATTTGTAAATTTGATTAGATTTTAATTGAGTGAATAGTAAATCACCTTAATATATTTATAATTGCAAATTGTATCTGTACAATATTTGTAGAAATGTAGTTTGTGTTTGGTTTTTATTGTTCAACAAATATCAGTATTATGTTACCTCGGAGACGGGCGCAAACGACTGCAACACAGTTTAACGCTAACACGGTCGTTTACGTACGTTATTGTTTTTTATATAAATGTGTTTACTGTTGTTTAATAAATTCTTTAAATTATATATGTTTTAGGTCCGTAAGGAGTTAGAGGAGGCAACGGCCCGAGGCGCTGACCCTACAGATGAGAAACCACTCGCTGTCAAGAAGGAAGAACCTGACCCAGAGGTAACTCACTCGCTGCTCTCACAATACACTTATTCTCGGAAGTAGCCCATTCTTTCGTTACAAAAATATAAAATTACCGTACCATCATAACGCTAACAACACCAAATATTGCTCGCATGCTGCCACCTCCGCTGCCAACTCTGCAAATCATTCCTTCCTTTTCTTTTTTATTTAGTACTAGCTGTCCCGGCGAACTTCGTACCGCCTAACAGTCAATGAATGTCGTGATGTACATATGTATATGAACAAAATTTATGATTTCTTGAAATTAATACAATGAATAATAGAAAATAATAGAGAAGCACGATGGCGTGAGGCACGTGTCAGTCTAATTGTACACGCAAGTTAAGCAACGTCAACCGTAGCCTGTTCATGGATGAGTTTATGTTATCTCGAGCTCGTCCGTGCTTCGGAAGGCACGTTAAGCCGTCGGTCCTGGTGTTTATCATTAGATGGCAGTCCTTAAGCCAAGTTAGTGGCCCAACCCGTAGTTGAGCAGCGTGTTGGAGTATGCTCTAAACATCTTCGGTTGAGGGAAGACCCGTATCCCAGCAGTGGGTAAATAATAAGTTCAGTACTTTACAAAGTCACAAAAAAAGTACCAATTGACAACAATAAATATTTCAATCCACAAAACAAATCACAGACAACATTCGCGACGTAAAAGTGAGACCAATCGATTTGACATTTACATAACAATCAATAAATATTCCAATCCTTTTTAACTGGCACTATTTGTATGGGAAAACGTTTTTTCTTTTATTTAATTCTTTCGTCAATTTTTCAATGTTTTTAATACTTTCCCGACCAAGACACGACATTATTTTATATATTATATAGATTTATGGAGCTTGATTTAAATTTCTGAACGCACGCATAAATATTTTAGAAGCAATAAATATTTAAATCCACAAAACTGTTTTCAAAACAAATCACAGCCAACTTTCAAGACGTAAAAATGAGACCAATAGAGTTAACATTTGTTTTTAATCTTTGACATTTGTTCTATAATGAGCTTAATATACATTTGCACATTTGGCGTACGCACGTACGACAACGTCACATTTGACAGCTACGACAACCACGAACATTTTGTATGGGAAAATGTTTTTTCTTTTATTTTATTTTTTCGAGAATTTTCCAATGTTTTTAAGAGTTATTCTGCTATTCGGGACGGAAACAAATCCAACAAATCAAAAACCATGGCAATCGGTCCAGCCGTTCTCGAGTTATAAGTGTTGTAACAAACACGACTTTCTTTTATATATATATATATAGATATAGATAGAAGATGACTGGTCATTCGCTCTGATAAAGATAAAATTTAATACATTATTATTCTGTATATTTGTATTTAGATCATATTGATCTTGTATTGTATTTGATATTGGTTTTTGACACATTTTGTGACATTGTATTTTTAATAATTAATTCATTTAAAATTTTGCTCCACTGTCACATTAGGTATTAAATGCTTGTAATAATAGTTTGAATGTTAAATTAATTAATTAGATTAAACGGGTCACTTAAGTATTTTTGTAGGGGAAAATCCATCATCATCATCAGGTCATTTTAGTCTCCACTACAGGAGCATGGCCCTCTCTCGTCCGTCACAGACAGGAGGATTTGGCCTACACTCCCCACGCTGGCCAGACGGGTTGGGGAGGCCTGGTCGATGTTTTATAATGTATTTCTTTTAGTCGTCTTATATGACATCCACGGGAAGAGACGGAGTGCTTCTATTCTAGTCTGCCACACGGCCAAAAACGGGGAAAATCCGACTAGTTTCAATCTATATCAGAGATTTCAAGGGGAATGTCCAGACGCGACCACTCTTAACTGTTTTATCCGGCTCAATAGCGATGATCAAGACGCCGTGGTAACATAGTGTTATCGTCTTGACGCTATTGCGATCAAAGTGGAGAGGCAATATCACAGCGATAACGTACGGTATAGAGCGCGAACTGAAATAGACGACCCTCCCTTCTCGGCCATACGCGTGGCATCACAATCCTCTGTCAACGTAACAAATTCTTTGATCCTTTAGCTATCGGAGAGGTCTTATGAAACTTTGGATGTACCCCTCCTCACAAGATGTTGTTATTTTTTTTTTTATTCCACTATATTATAACACCACAAATTGCCATTAATATTAATATTGTTTTAAATTAACGTCCAGGTTAATTTAAAACGGTATTAATGGCAAATTGCATAGTACACTACGAATGTCACATCATTATTGAAACTAAATTACGTTAGCTTTTTGTAAAATGTCACCTTTGTAACTTATTATTAGTACAACCAGCTTCTACAAGTCGCTTCTAGATCGCTACACTTCCAGTATAAGAAGGCCTCGCGTAGTGTTACGAATACAAAGAATTTCGTGTCCTGTCACTCTGGAATGTCATTTGCTAGAGCAAGAAAGAAAGTGAGTCAGTGCTATTGCGCGCGGTAGTATCGGGGATGCCGGACAATCGCGTTATATCTCTCACTCAGTCAAATGACATTCCTGAACGACAGAAAAAAGAAGAGCATGAAAAAATGCGATTTCATGCTTAATAGACTAATTTATGGGCTACGCCGGCCTATGTTATGATCTGCAAGTGGTTGTCTGTACAATGTTCGTAATTGCTGTTTTGTCAGTTCATAGTAATTTAATAGCGTGATGTCTACTACTCTGTACCCTATTACGTGGTAGGGCGAGGAAGGCGGCAGCGGCGCGGGCGGCGCGGCGGGCGGGGGCGCGGGCGCGGGCGGCGGCGGGGACGTGAAGCCGGCCGCCAGCAAGGAGCACAGCCGCGCCAAGCTGCAGGAGCAGGACCAGCTCATCAAGGACCTCAAACAACAACTCAAGTGAGCATTGAACCTAAGCAGATACGATATATTTAGAGTGAGACTCTCCTATAGGTGAAACGAGAGAGGCTGGAGGAAACATTTCTTCCACATATAGCAGTGGCTTAGTGTGTGATGCTCTCAACATAGCACAACATACACAGAAACAATTCTTGCACTATCAATGCGGATGTTTTAGCATGGTTCAGATGCTCGCTTTTTTAATGAAATATAATGTAAAGAAATTATTAAAAATAAGATGTATTTAGTTCTCACCAGACTGTGGACTGCTTATTGGTTTTTCCATACCATGGAAAGGGTTACTGGTCTAGCAAAGTACGCCTATTCAGCTATTATAATAATATAATACACCCTTTTCACGTTGATTTTTAGCCGTCAAATATCCATTCCATGCATATGACTATCACGGCATTATGGGATAAGAATATTGATATAATGGAGTGGACATATTTATGTTATACGATATTAAAAGCAATATAGAACTTTCTTTGCCATTCATTTGTAAAACTCTGCTTACAATAAGTACATTTATCTTGTTTGTTTGTTTGTTTGTTTGTATTATCTTTATTGTACATAATAAGCATAAGTATATTTACATATAAAACACTTAAAATACAGATGCACAAAGGCGGGCTTATCTCTATAAGAGATCTCTACCAGCCAACCTTTGAGTGTTGGATATAAACTTTAGAGTGGCGAGGGCCTTCAGATATAAAAAAAAAAAAAAAAAAAAAACATACGAGAAAATAATAAAAAAGGGAAGAAGTAGCAATAAATACTGCAAGTAAGTATAGATAAATCAAACAACAATAATGAGTACTCAGTCTAAAAATGCCTTTAAATATAGCAATATACACACATATACACATACACAAATACATATGCACATACCTACAATGCAAATACACTTATATATGGACATAATTACACTAAGCTGTACATATACACATAAACAAACATATATATACATACACATATATATCATAAGCTCAATGTCACACGTCCAAGAACTTGTCAATACGAGCTTTAAAGGAGTCCACAGAAGTTGCCATTCTCACATAGGTGGGAAGTGAATTCCATAGCATTGCCGCCTAAACCGTGAAAGAGTTGGTATAAGTATTAGATTTATGCATCGGTATGTCCAATCGAAGACTACCACAAGACCGTAGTCGCTCATCAACTACCCGAAGTTGAAGTCTCTCATGTAAATATGATGGAGCACCTGTATAAAACAGGATTTTGTAAAGAAATGCCAGAATATGAACATTCCTGCGAATTCTGATAGGGTGCCATCCAAGTTGTTGACGAAATTCTGAAATGTGATCAAATTTGCGAAGGCCAAAAATAAAGCGGATGCACATGTTTTGAAGGCGCTCCAACTTGTCAAATAATTCTTCCGAAAGGTCCAGCCATGCTACATCGCCATAATCCAAAATAGGAAGTAGGAGAGATTTAGCCAATGTAATTTTAGTCGCCTTAGGGAGAAAATTTTGGAGCCGTTTAAGCGAATGAAGAGATCCGAAAATTCTTTTGCTAACTTCATTAACCTGTGGTGCCCAGGAAAGCGTTTCGTCAATGGTAACACCCAAATTAGTAACAGTAGAACTGAAAGGAATAATGTTACCATCGTAGACAACATTGGGGTAGTTGATACCTTGAAGTTTTGAGATGAAATGAGGACTACCCACAATGATAGCTTGAGACTTAGCGGCATTAATTGAAAGTCCGAAGTTAAGAGACCACTTCGCAATAGTGGCAAGATCGTTATTGATACCGCTTACCGCGTTTGAAAAGTTTTCCAGAGAAGCCGCTGTATATATTTGTAAGTCATCGGCGTAAAGATGATATGAAGAGGTAATTGAGGAGACTATGTTATTAATGAATACAGAAAAAAGGATTGGGGATAAAACTCCTCCCTGAGGGACTCCAGTAAGTGTCTCACACCAGCTCGAATGCATATCATCCACCCGCACCAATTGACGCCTACCAACCAAGTAGGAACGGAACCAATTTAAAGTTGGCGATGAAAAGTTAAGCGATTGTAAGATACCGAGTAAAATATCGAAATCGACTGAATTGAAAGCACTGGTGAAATCAAGGAGAACTAAAATTGAAAGTTGTTTGTTATCAATATTGTGCCTGATGTCATCGGTAATCTTAACCAAAGCTGAGACAGTGCCATGACCGCTACGAAACCCGGATTGGTATGGAGATAAAAGATCAAATTCCCTCAGATAATTTGTGACACGCCGATGGACATAGTGCTCCAACACCTTTGAGAGGACAGGAAGAATGGATATTGGACGAAAGTTGGAGAAAGAGGTAGGATTGGAATTTTTGGGGAGAGGGATAACATGAGCGAGTTTCCACAGTAACGGGAAGACACCTGTGGAAAGAGAACAGTTGAGAATATTAGAAATTATAGGGGCTAATATTTTTATCACTGGGGTAATCATATTGAGACAAATGCCATCTTCTCCCACAGCTCTAGATTTAAGCGTACCAATAATTTTAATCACATCTGCCTCCGATATCACTCCTAGATCGAGTTCAGCATGATTTGAAGAGGGTAGATTAGCCAAATGAGATAAGGTAGCCTGTTTGATTAGCGGGTTCATACTATCCGGAGGTTTGCAGAAATGCTTGTTCAACTCGTCTAAGTCCAAGTTACCGCTAGCACTAGGTCGATCCCTCCCCACACCTATACTCCGAAGAAATTTCCACATTTTTTGCGGCGGACAATTCTCCAATGATGAGTGAATGTGCCGTCTCCTCGCATCTCTCACAGCCCTATTGCATCTATTGCGCAAAGCAATATAGGCGGCGCGATTATCCTCGGATTGATCACGTCTTAATTTGAGTTTCGCCCTATCTCTTTTAGACATGAGGTTTTTGATGTCGGGTGATAACCAAGGTGCAGGATAATGTTTAACGCGAACTGGCTTAAGTGGAGCATGAGTCTCATATATAGTGTGAACGATGGAATTGAAGGCAGCCAGCTTGGAGTCGACATCATTTGCAGAAAGAACCGGCCCCCAGTCAGTACTGGAGAAGTCCCTTTCAAGTGAACTAAGGTCCATTTTATCATAATGACGCACCATGATAATTTTGTGCTTGCGTTTTGGAGGTCGCAGCTTAAAAGATGCATATACGAGGTCATGTGCTGAGAAAGCTGAGGCATTAAATTGGCCGTGAGTAGATACTAGTTCCGGTGATGAAGTAATAACGAGATCCAACAGTGAAGGGGGGCCGTTATGTGGAAAATGAGTAGCGTCAAGAGGAAGGCATTGAAGATTTACAGATTGAAGTACGGATAACAATTTTTTGGCACGATGATCGTTCTTTAAAAGGCATGTATTAAAGTCCCCCATAAGTATTATGTGATCGAATTGTGGACATAGGTCGGATAATACTGTTTCAAAAGAGTTAAAGTAGTCAATATGCAAAGAAGGACTATAATAAACCCCAAGTAGTACCTTTGTGTGAAAAAGATTGAGCTCCAAAAAGAGATGTTCAGGTGTCTGGTATTCAGGAGTAGAAAGGGAAAATATCTCGCAAGGTATGTCGCTACGCACGTAAATGGCTACTCCACCATAACCGACCATTCTATTTGAGCCGCCCGGTCCTGTGCATGTGCGATCATTACGAATTAACCTAAATCCTGGGAGAGGATATAAAGTTGAAGGGAGGCTAGGTTTTAAAAAAGTTTCCGATATAAGGACGGCATGAATATTAATGTCAGAAAAGGTTGCAAGGAGATCGGCAAAATGTGCAGGAACACTCTGAGCATTGATGTGTACAATATTAATATTCTTAACATAAGGCGAGAAAGTACCACTGAGCTTGGTTCTCAACGAAGAATCGCACTCGGACGTATCGAGACTATGAAGACTGTCAGATGATGACGTTAAGGAAAAATATTCATTATCTGACTGTTCCTCCAACAGATGCAACATTGAACCAGACTAAGAACAAATATATATAAATATAATATATACAAAATATATATATATATATGTATGATATATATAAAAAATATATAAAATTCTATGCACTAAAATGAACTAAACACCGACTGATATCCAACACTCACCAGCTGATACTGAGCAAATACACACAATGTAATAAATAGTTCATATTAGACAATATACACACCCTTTAAAAGAAACAGCAGAAAATGTATACATAACCACATGATTATAACAACAGCAAAAATATAAACTTCCAGTATGAGAAAAAAAAAATATATATGTATAAATTACCTAGTATCCAGGGCCATCGGACGTCACGAAAATAAATTATAGCTATGCAATGAACGAAACATAATATGACAAGCTGTCACTCTGACAACAGTGTCAACATCAATAGCAAGAAGCTAGAACTGTCAAAGCAAAACATAAACAAACTTTTATATTTATTAAAAATTACTAATGCGAGGTACTTACTCATTTGAAATATTACAAGTGCAAGGTATTATATTTTAGTAACAACAGCATAATAGTGAACAATCTTACTAGTACCTACCCTACAATGTACACTAGCAAATTTGCTTGAATGAAACAAAGAGCCTCCAGGATACTAGCTAGTCGCATCGCAAAAGAAAGCTACTTCAAGATTTTTGCTGTTTTCCGTGCAGCCTACAGCTACGACCTGACTTATTAGGTGGCTTCGTCGATGGCCCCACTGCACCCGGGGACACAGGATTCCCCACTTCCGAATTAGTGGAGCCAGACACCGACACAGTGGGGTTGTCCTTTGCCCGCTCATGTTCTTCAAGGACCTTTTGTAATTCCGATCTTGAAATGATTTTCCGACGATCACCATTAGGGCAAATGACCACTATTTTGCCATCGCCGTTTGTCCAACATCCACCAACTCCAAGCACCTTTCGAGCCTCAGTAAACATAGCATGGCGGCTGCTTGTTAAAAATTCGGAAATAGTATATCCTGTGGCCTTCAGACGTCTTTTAGAGGTCCACACTTGGTTGCGCAGAAGGATATCCCGGAAACGTATCAGAATTGGCCGCGGCTTATCAGCAGAAATGTTTCTACCCAGACGTATGCCGCTGTATACTGAATCAGTTGTCACGGCTGGCAGCAGCAATGATTCATGACATAGGCCTATGAATTTCTCCACAATATTTTCTTCAGCCGTCTCAGGCATCCCATGAATTAAGAGAGTATCCGAGCGTGACTTCATCTCAAGGCAATCGAGAGCAACAAGAACCAACTCCATTTGAGCTTTCAGTCCTGAGACAGCCTTCCATATGAATAATTTAAAAGATTGGAACTCACTGGGCAAAGAAGCGCTGTCCTGCGGCTTGCTGCGGTTAAGATTCTCTTCAAAAGTGGCCATCTTGTCTGTGAACATCTCTGTCATCTCGGCAACTTTATTGTGCAGAAGTGCTAGACTATCCATAGTGGTGTGTAATAATCTCTTGTTGTATCAATAGTTGTATTGCAAAAATAATCAAAAGTGATGTGATAGGAGTGAAGGCAATTAGCCGGTGGCGAAGGTTAATGGATCATTAACTGTAACAACTCACACTTGAGGTAATTAATAATGATTATATAATATTAATAAATAAAATACTTTAAGCTTAGTAATTTGCGTGTTACTTCTTTTAGGCCTACCCGCCAAAAAAACTTGATTACTACGATTTCTCGTACTGTGAATGTTTATAATTTTCCTAAAAAAAATCGAATAATCAGGAAAGCGGTGAACGAGCAGAAGGAGCTGAAGCTACTGCTGGACATGTACAAAGGCGTGAGCAAGGAGCAGCGCGACAAGGTGCAGCTCATGGCTGCCGAGCGCAAGGCGCGCCAGGAGCTCGAGGACCACCGGCAGAAGGCCAAGATGGCGCAGGTAACGGTTACCAGCTCTTCATCATCAGGTCATTTTAGTCTCCACTACAGGAGCACGACCCTCTCTCGTCCGTCCCAGACAGAAGCAGGATTTGGCCTACACTCCCTACGCTGGCCAGACGGGTTGGGGAGGCCCGATCGATGTTTTATAATGTATTTCCCTTAGTCGCCTTGTACGACATCCACGGGAAGAGACGGAGTGATCCTATTCTAGCCGGGAATCATACCAGCCCCCTTACCACCAACTCTTATTGCGATTCAATAACTGAATAGAATGCTTATTCATACCAATGAATAAGCGACTCTATTTCACATTTAATAGAGCCGCTTATTCATTGGTATGAATAAGAGTGGTAAGGGGCTGCTCTTGTGGTTGGACAATAGCGACGCTCAATAAAAAATAATATATATTTAGGGCGAAATCCTACACACTCGTTGGTAATCGGTCACTTTCTTCCCCCCTATTATTATATACTACTGTTTTTACCAGGAAAGTAAGCGGGAGCGTCGGTTAGCTGACGAAGACGCACTACGGAAAATAAAGCAGCTGGAAGAGCAGAAATACGAGCTTCAGAAGCAGCTGTCGTGTGCGCGACCCAGCGCAGACCCGCTGCACGCCTTCTCCAGGCCATTCGCCGGTTCGCAGGTTGGTACTCATACAAGGCCTCTAGTTTCGGCATCTAGTAAGCCGATACAAAGGTGAAGAGATAAAATGCTAAAGTATTTATTTGTCCTTTAAAAGATCAATATTCAGGGCATTATAATGAAAAATAAAAAAAAAACAAACTTCCAGCGACGACATCTGATGGGCTATAAATCCAAGGTCGAAGTCTGGAGTACCAAAGGATGGTATGCCACTCATCCCATATCTTTGTTCAATGTAATTGGACGACTTTATAAACTGTACTCCAAACTGTTGTCAAAAAGAGGTGTAAACACCTCTTTTTGATATAAATCTCGAGTTCCTCCGTGATTCTGAGGGCACGTTAAGTCGTTGGTCCCGGATATTGTCATTAGATAATAGTCATTAGATTATTATCATCAATGATGATATTTTGATATAGGCTCTCGGACTACAACGTGAATTATTAAAATACGTGTAACTTTTTAATTACGCATCGACCAGTTGTGTTTTATTTCAGACAAATTAAGACAACATCTGAGTGAAATCAGATTTTCGCTAGGTGGTGTAGTTTTATGGGGCTGTGCCGAAATAAGGCTTATTTCGTCGCTGCCACAAACACATACTTACCTATAACGTTGTACGTATAAGAGGGGAAGTCAAATTACCTATAACGTTTTAACGGAAGGTCGAGTAATTCTGATACTTGGTATCTGAATTCGACTAATTGACGACTAATTCTGGGGAAATCATATCTTCGCTATGTTATGTAGATTAATAGATCCCGAGTGGGCCGAAATAAGCTTATTTCGGCACTGCCACAAAAGCCTTATAGCTCTTTGACGGGAGAGCGACAAATTTTCTCCTTTGGCGACAAATTAATGACAAATTTTCTGTCTAGTGAAAATCAAGATCTGATACCTGGGCTGTGCCGAAATAAGGCACGCTAGGTAAACGCAGTCTTTGTTTCGATTTTTTATCAAAACGCAAATTTTTTTTTCATATTAAAGGGGGGCAAACGAGCATGTCGGAGCACCTAGTGTAAAGCAATCACCACCGCCCATGGAGATCAGGACCAAGGGGTCGCCGATCCGTTGCCAGTTTTAAGGGAACTAAAGACTCTGTTCTTGAAGGCTCCCATGTCATAATTATTCGGAAATGCCGCTGAAGGAAGTTGATTCCACAGTTTCACCATTCGGTGTATAAAATGTCCTAGGAAACGTACTGTTATCCTCGTACGTAATGATCGATAATTATAAAGAGGATATGGATGGAATTTTAATTATGGAGAGTTGTACGATACTGAAACTCAGCTTCAGGTATCAAATCAAATTAATAATATAATTTTGTATAGAACGAAAAGATACTCTACATGTAGAGAGAGTGAGAGAGAGAGAGAGCCATAAATTTTCCATCCATCAAAAATTCCATTAAAAATTCCATCCATATTATTATGATACAATTATCAAGATAACATCGCCATATGATCTACCACAATACGCTTTTTAAGATATTTTCTACCACGAACTGTGAAATTGAGGAATCGACTTTCTCAGCAGTATTCCTAATTTTTAGGGTTCCGAACCTCAAAAGGAAAAACGGAACCCTTATAAGATCACTTTGTTGTCCGTCTGTCTGTCTGTCAAGAATTTCTATGTCGAGAATGCGTGGAGGTATCAAGCTGAAATTTGAACTGTATACTCAGGTCTACGGTCCCATGCAGTTAAAAAAAATCAAACTGCTAAGTTTACGTAGAAAAAAGTTACGGCCGTTTATTCAGCAAAAAACGCATATTTCGACACACTCAAGGGAATCAAAACCTACAGGGTACTTCCCGTTGACCTAGAACTATGAAATTTGGCAAGTAACATCGTTATAGACTACAAGTACAGGAATAAATCTCAAAACTATACATTTGTAAATAGATCTTAAAAAATAGGGGGTCTATATTTTTTATAGGGTGTCGAAATTTCAAATTGAAACTACTAGTTCAAATGGGGTATCATATGAAAGGGATTGATGTACACATTGCAAAATATATTTTATTTATTTTTTTCGACGCATTATTTCTTATTTATAATGAAAAATATCAAATTTAATATTGATACTACGTACGGAACCCTCGGTGGGCGAGTCCGACTCGCACTTGTCCGGTTTTTATTTTTAATGGGAGCGTTCAAGAACAGAGTGAATTTTTCCCTTAAAAGGCTGGCCACAGATCGGCGAGCCCATGCTGTTGATGATTTCTATGGGCGGCGATGATTACTTTCCATCAGGTGACCCACTTAAGCGCTTGCCCCCCTCTCATAAAAAAAATGTTTCGAAAAAACACTTGCTGACCCAGTGAAATACTCACAGGGATCAATCTATAGACAAAAATATTCGTTGATGTTGCTACTTCAAAAAATATAACAATGGTCTTAGGGTTTACTAGAAATTTTGGAATGTTTTTTTTCATTGGATTCGATGAATGGCATTGCAGCCGGATCACATAATAGTCACTATTTTATATAAGCTTCACCCATACATATATTAGCGATGCTATTGTCACACCTCGGCCACTCTATACAAATATCGCGTCGTGAACTACTACATACACAATGACGTCTGTGCAGAACGTCAATGAGCGTGTGTGCGTGCGGCGCCATACAAACTTCCAGATTCGTCTCAGAGGTCGACACGAGAGAGCGGCAGGGAGTAGCTATACGCCACGTAGTGCTAATTTTTAATGAAAAGTATAAAATTATGCTATATACGAGTATATTCTTATATTACAGGAAGAAGAAGCTTTATTAAACGAGATGGAGGTGACGGGGCAGGCGTTCGAGGACATGCAGGAGCAGAATTCCCGGCTGATCCAGCAGCTCCGGGAGAAAGACGACGCGAATTTCAAGCTTATGTCTGAGAGGATAAAGGCCAATTCGTTGCACAAACTACTGCGAGAAGAGAAACAACTGCTGCAAGAGCAAGTATGTATTATCGTTGCTCGACATAAGTCAACCTGGAGACTCCATACTGTCGTGTTTATAAACTCCTATTGCATAAATGAATTATATGCACAGCGCTGATGTGTGTGTGTTTCATCATCAGGTCATTTTAGTCTCCAACTACAGGAGCACGACCCTCTCTTGTCCGTCCTAGACGGAAGGAGGATTTGGCCTACACTCCCCACGCTGGCCAGACGGGTTGGGGAGGCCTGATCGATGTTTGATAATGTATTTCCCTTAGTCGCCTTGTACGACATCAACGGGAAGAGACGGAGTGATTCTATTCTAGTCTGCCGGAAACCACACGGCCACGATGTGTGTGTTTGTGTACATGCAATAACCAAAAAAAGGCGAGGTCGCCTTGAAAAAGCATTGCATGTTATATGCATTGTTATATTGTAACCATAGCCATATTAACGCTCGCAACATGAAACCCCCAATGCCCGTTGGCAACTCCTTCCTTTCTAGTGATCTCACTCACTCGCAGGAACACAGCAACTCTCAAGGGAATTGTTATTTAGCTGGGGTACTCATAGAATACCCCAGCCAAATAACAATTCCCTTGAGTTTGAGATGCAAGGTACTACCCCAGTTGCGCAGATTACAAATACCCTGAACTCTACCTCTCTTTCACCAGAACCTCTCCCTGGTCGGCAGGGTGCATCACGTGTAGGTAAGGTTGGCTTTGGCTCTAAAGATCTTAGTGAACTACTTACACCCCAAAACATGTGACACCCATGTCTATGAACGACTAATGACTTACGAAATGAACATAAAGGCATCATGCTGTGACAAAAGACTAGGCCGAATTCTAGCCCACGGGGCCAAAATGGAGGTTGAGTGGAGCGAGTAGATTCGCTAAGTGTATATTTTCCATTGATATCAATGGAAAATGTATTTGTTGATAATTTCTCATGGATAGATCGATCTCAATTATTTTTTGAAAAAATCTCAAGCATATCGAAGTCTGCGATTGTGAAAAGTTTCATCAAAATCGGTTCATTAGTTTTGGAGCCTATTCATTTCGAAGAGTGACTTTTCGGCGTATATAAGGGTTCCGCTAGCTCCACTCAACAAGAAGCTCGTATGTGGTTGCCAGGTGTTGACACGGGACCAACAAATCGAGTCGATGGGTGCTGTGGCGCGGCGGCTCGAGGAGAAGGAGCGGTTGCTGCAGAGTACGCTGTCAGCCGTCGAGAAGGAACTGGTGCTGAGGCAGCAGGCCATGGAGATGCACAAGAGGAAAGCCATCGAGTCTGCACAGTCCGCTGCGGATCTGAAGCTACATCTCGGTAACTATATGGAGCAAACTAGATAGCGAATAGATTTTGTAGATGGAGTAGGTTCTGCAGAGTGCGCTGTCGGCCGTCGAGAAGGAACTGATGCTGAAGCAGTAGGTCATAGAGATGCACAAGAGGAGGAACATCGAGTCTGTGAAGTCCACTGCAGATCTGAAGCTACATCTCGGTAACGATATGGACCAAACTAGATAGCAAATAGATTTTATAGACGGAGTAGGTTCTGCAGAGTGCGCTGTCGGCCATTGAGAAGGAACTGGTGCTGAAGCAGCAGGTCATAAGAGATGCACAAGAGGAAGGCCATCGAGTCTGCACAGTCGGCTGCGGATCTGAAGCTACATCTCGGTAACTATATGGAGCAAACTAGATAGCAAATAGATTTTGTAGATGGTGTAGGTTCTGAAGAGTGCGCTATCAGCCATTGAGAAGGAACTGATGCTGAAGCAGCAGGTCATAAGAGATGCACAAGAGGAGGAACATCGAGTCTGTGAAGTCCACTGCAGATTTGAAGCTACATCTCGGTAACTATATGAATCAAACTTGATAGGAAAAATATTAGTAAATGGAGTAAGTTCTGTAGTGTGCGCTGTCAGCCTTTGAAAAGGAACTGATGCTGAAGCAGCAGGCCATAAGAGATTAACAAGAGAAAGGCCATCGAGCAATCCGCTCGCAATCCGCTGCAGATCTTGAAGCTGTATCTGGGAAACTATTAGAAAAAACTAGCAAAAAGATCTAATAGGTGGAGTAGTTGTTGCAGAGCCCGCTGTCTGTCTTCAAAAAGAATCGGTATTATGAAAACAGGCCATGGAGATGTATTATCGCAAGGCATAGAGTTCGCACTGTGCGCAATGAAGCTCAATCTGTTTCTCGCTAGCTATATGGAGTTCCAAAATATTTTTATACCACTAAGGTGACAAACAAGTGTGCGATTTGTCTGATGGTAAGTTGTTATCGAAGGCTATGAACGCTTTGTTATCATAGTGCCGTAGAATTAGCAAAAAATAAGCCTTCCTTCCACTTGACACCACGTAAACGACACCACGGGTGGTGTCGTATGGAACCTCTAGTCCATATGACACCACCGACTATTAGTGATGTTACATACAAAGTTGTTGATATGAAAACTCCAATTAACACGTTCACTGTTCCTATACAAAATGTTTTGATTTCCTCGTACGTCCCGCATATTATTTTATTAATGTATGTAATTACAAGCACGTAACAACAATTGTGGACATGCTGGAAGACTAGTTTTACGGTCCCTTCTTTAATACCTACATAACTACTTACTTCACTTAAATAAAAAAAGAATATGTCTTAAACTCGGTTTTATTAATTACTGTTTAACTATCGATAACTTAAAATAATGAATTGGGAGCTGTTTGTCAAAAACACGCGTTTCTCGACATCACTAGTGTGGTGTCATATAGACTAGAGATTCCATACGACACCACCGGTGGTGTCGTTTTGGTGGTGTCAAGTGGAAGGAACGAAAATAAGGTACAAATTTACTCCAGTCTAAAACCAATTTATTACCTAGAGGCTGATCACATAACACTGTTTCTATCATATGGCAAAAAATCTTTTGACGTAAATAAGTCTTTAAATTGGTACCATACGGGGGCACCCGTTTGGTATCAATTTAAAGACATACTTACGGAGAACACAAAAGATCCATGAGGGTCGATGTGTCACCGGTGCTGCAGCACTGGACCCACTCTAAGATTTATTTATTTTTATTTATTTATTTATTTTTATTTGGGAGTCTAACAGCTTAATAAAAATGATAAATATAATTAAATGTGCAGCCTTATTGCTAATAATAAGACTCCAAGAAGATAAGATATGATAAGATAAAAGAAGGATCAAATATTAATATTATAATTTATAACTTACATGTAGTCGTATGTTGCTTATATTACGCTATTCCTCGAGATATAATCTAAATCCATACCTAATTTCTTTCAAATCGTTTCTGTCGTTAATCGAGAAAAGGTCATGATCATGATATCCTTCTTGCTATCCTCTCCCATATTAAAGTTTCACCATTAGCGCTGGAATGGTTTTCCAGTTACCTTCGTGGTCGCCGGCAGTCTGTCCGGCTTGGTGAGACTTCGTCTAGCTGGTCGGTACTTGCTGCCGGTGTGCCGCAGGGTGGCATTCTTTCTCCTCTTCTCTTCTCCATTTTCATCAACCAGCTTGTTTCTAATCTTCAGTGTTCGTTTCATTTGTATGCTGACGACTTGCAGCTTTATTGTCATGCTGATTTGAGTAGTCTCTCGGTAGCTCTCAGCAACATCAATCGAGATTTATCTCGCATTAGAGACTGGTCTGCGCAGTTCGGGGTTACTGTAAATGTAGCAAAATGTCAAGCAATAGTTATTGGTAGTTCTCGGATGCTTAATAGGCTTGATATATCTTCATTACCACCTATTACTTACGATAACGCGGCTATCCCGTATTCCCGTAGTGTAAAAAACCTAGGACTGCATATCGACTCCACTCTGAGCTGGCAAGTGCAGGTCTCCACCATATGTCAGAAGGTTGTAGGTACTTTGCGCAGTCTCTATCGCTTTAAAAACTTTCTCCCTTTTAAAACAAAAATCTTGCTTGTACAAAGTCTCATCTTACCTATAATCGATTATGGTGATGTGTGCTACACCGATTTGAACGCAGACCTGCTCAACAAGTTGGAACGACTTCTCAACAGCTGCATACGTTTCGCGTTCGGGCTTCGGAAGTACGACCACGTTTCAGCTTATCGACTTCAATTAAAATGGCTGCCTATTCGTCAGCGTAGAAGTGTGCGCATCCTCACTACCCTCTTCTCTATTCTCAATGACAATGCCTCTCCGCTTTATCTGAAAACCAAATTCCAACCCCTCTGTTCTCTTCACTCTAAGAACCTCCGCTCTGAAGACAATCTACTCCTGTTTTGCCCTCCTCATCACTCTGGTTTTGTAGACCAATCTTTTCAGATCCAGTCCATCCGTCTTTGGAATACGCTACCTGTTGAAATCAGGAAGGTTTTAACTCGGAACTCATTTAAATCTATGACACGTATCTATTTCTTTAAAACATCAAAGCATCTGCAGAAATAGTATGTTTCTAAACGGATATATATTTTGTATGTATATATATATATATATATATATATATATATATATATGTGTATGTATGTGTATATTTATGTATATGATTAAGTATTCATATGTATGTTATGTATTTCATCTATTATGTATTCCGGTCTCTATATATTTATGTTGTGAAGTACTATTCATCTATAATGCTTTCCTAACTGTTTTATTTTTGACACGTCATTAATTTATATTTTACTATTCGCCTTGTGCACCTACCATGTCTTATCTCTGCATCACCCGAAGGTTGACTGGTAGAGAATGCTTGTATAGCATTAAGTCCGCCTTTGTACATTCTTTGTATGTGCATGAAGATTAAATAAATAAATAAATAAATAAAAGGTAACAGACAGACAGACATACTTCCGCATTTATAATATTAGTATGGGATAACGAAAAACAATATTCTTAATAAATATACGTTGTACATTATTTGTATTAAAAGCTAAGTTTTAATATTAATACCGCTGCAGTTTGGGATCGCCTATTTCTTTACCATCAGGTGAAGTAGAGCCACTATGCTGAGCTAATAGAAAAAAAATACTGTTTTTGTTTGTTGTAAAAGCATAACATAGATACTATTTATATTTATTTAATGAACACCTTCCATGTATACATGTTAACAAATAATATATCTTTGTTTCTACAGAGAAATATCACGCTCAGATGAAAGAAGCCCAACAAGTGGTGGCTGAGAAGACAAGTGCCCTGGAGGCGGAAGCGTACAAAACGAAGCGGTTACACGTAAGTCATGTTGTTGTTGTAAATATGTTTATTGTACGAAAGCAGTTGCAGAACACAGAATGGTAAAAATGTTGACATACGATTTGTACAAAGGCGGACTTATCCTACAAAGGGATCTCTTCCAGCCAACCTTTAAGCATCTGACCTATTTGTAAACTATGTCACAGTTTACAAATAGGCAGGTGGATTCAAGGGCGGATCCAGGGGGAGGGTCATGGGGGTCATGACGCCCCCCTCCTGGACCGGGTCCAGGACCTAGTTAATGTTTTTTTATATATCTTTGTCCTACTATAGATTAAGTACAGTACATGCATACATTAATAAAATACGCACATTTTTCCTGTATCTATTTTTATGAAAATTTAATTACAACTTGAAGTGACTTGACCACAACTATGTGCCCTTCCCCCCCTCCCCGGCGCCGAAGCTGGATCCGCCCTTGGGTGGATTACATATAAGCTAGCATATATCTATACGCACATGACATTCGTCATGACGTCATGTTATGTGACAGAAAAAAATTGCAACCCTTGACTCCTTATCACTTCAGTTGATGAAGGTCCACTGCTGCACATGGATATTCTCCTATAACAGGGGTTCCCAAAGTGTGCGCCGCGGCGCCCTGGTGTGCCGTAGAAAGTAAAGAGGGGCGCCGTGAGTCGATCCTCCATCATTACCCGAATTCACAAATATTCGCGTTCGCCTTCAATTCTTTTATAATAAAAACAACTCAATTTCATATGATAGATATTTTAATTTTGTTCCTCTCTACCTAACCTAACTGCTATTATTGTAGCTACCTATTTCTTTCGACTGTATCTTTCTCAAATACCCATAAAATTTGTAACATATGTATGTATTATATGTATGTATGTATGTATTATATGTATGTATGTATGTATTATATGTATGTATTATATGTATGTATTGCAAAAAAATTGTATTTAAGTATTTGCCTAGTACCCATAGTACAAGCTTTGCTTAGTTTGTGATTAGATGGTCGTGTGTAATTTGTCCAGGAATATTTATTGTTACATAAACAGGAGGAACTAGCAATGCTTCGGCGGAAGGCAGAAAGGATGAAGAAGATGGAACAGGCTGGCAGCAGCATGGACGAGGTGCTGCTTGAGGAAATTAAGGAGTACAAGGAGACGCTCACCTGCCCCTCGTGCAAGGTACATTTTAAATCAGACGCCAGGTGGCTTACCACTATATTTAAACCCCCATCACTCAAGAAATCTTTTTTTCTAGAAATTAGCTTTAATTTCACATTCATATCTTTTTTATACTACAACTGGTAGTAGGCATACATACGGCCAGAAGGCCAATTCTATTAATTGTTTCATGATCGCGGAATGAAAGTTGAATGAATCATGATTGAATTGTGAAATGACTAAAAATTATTTAAATTATATGACTTGATTTCATTCATTCATTTAATTCCTTTCGATCAATTCTTACTGTTGCTAAAATATTATTCTTAATTTGTTTAATTTTTGTTCATATTTTGATATAATCTCACTTAATTTTTTTTGAAGTTTCTTATCGATACAATGAACACTACGCCAACTCAAAACATACACACCCAGATACACACCGCTAATATGAGTTATACATTTACTTAGCGGTTTGTATTTGTCGATTTTGTTGTGTCTGTGTGTCTTTTATAAATAAAATTCAGGTAGCATAATATTACTGAAGTAATGAATCGATTTAGATAAAAAAGAAAACTATCGAAATTTTAGTTGGCGTAGTGTTCCTTGGAGGTATCTATATTAGGATACGAGAATACAAAATTTGACATTTGTGAGATCGACTAGATGCAAATAGAATTTTGCCTACATTTTATTTACGATAGTTGCCGGTATGATATGCACTCTACTTACTTGCAACACAATTATTATATATATTATACCACGCCGGGTGCCAAATAAGCATACTACCCACATGATGTAAAGCGGTAGCTAACTGTATTGTTCGCGTGCTTATGCCCCTACTATCAACTGTATCTAAACCTTATGAAGGCTACCAAAAATTTTGACATTTGGAACATTTGGAATTGAATATTTTTTTTTTATTTTTAAAAAAATGTGGAACTAATGACATTACCTTTTGTTCACAGGTGAAGCGCAAGGACGCAGTATTGACCAAATGTTTCCACGTATTCTGCTGGGACTGCCTTCGCACCCGGTACGAAACGCGGCAGAGGAAATGCCCCAAGTGCAATGCAGCCTTCGGAGCAAATGACTACCATCGGCTTTATCTCTCAACCTAAGTATGTCGCAAGTTATACTGGTTGTAAAACAGCACTTTGAAGCGTGTTAGGTCGATGAAACAGTCTGAGAGTTGACGGACCACGAGGACACTTGCAACTTTTAAAGGCTGGCAACGGATCGGCGGCCCCTTTGGTGTCGCTGGTCTCCATGGGCGGTGGTGATTGCTTTCCACCAGGTGACCCACATGCTCGTTTGCCCCCCTCTAACATAAAAAAAAAACAAGCATCCGTGGAGACCGTAGGGGTAATAATGCTCTCTTAGGTTATAATTTACATAATGTAGTGCATTTTCTATAATGCCTGATTTATGGATGTAACGATACTGGAGAGTAGTACCACCGATCAATATTGCTCCTCGAGGAAAGATGACAATTTTAATCGTTCAGACCCCATGATTAACGTTTGTAATATCAAAGATTTAAATTGTTTGGTAAGCTCATAATTTTGTGGACTATGTTAGAAATGTGTTCGCTATGAAATAAGTGAGCTCAGTGCATAATTAGACAACTGTGACAGCTGAAAAGTTGAAAACAGCTAGTCTTCCCCAACCCGTTTGACCAGCGTGGGGAGTGTAGGCCAAGTCCTCCTTCCGTCTAGAAAGGACGAGAGAGGGTCGTGCTCCTGTAGTGGAGACTAAAATGGACCTGATGATGATGATGATGATGACAGCTGAAAAGCAACATTGACCAAAGCCTGTCTCTGGATGGGTTTATTTATCTCAAGCGCCTCCGTGCTTCGGAAGGCACGTTAAACCATCGGTCCCGAATGTTGTGATGCCAGGGGTAAGGCCAAGTCCTTTGGGCGGCTTGAAAACACTGGCCTCCGCCAATCCGCAGTTGAGCAGCGTGATGGAGTATGCATTAAACGTTTTCGATTGAAGGGAGATCCGTATCCCAACAGTGGGATGATCAGGGGTTGATGTTGATAGCTGAATGTTAGTTATAATAAATAAATATTTCTGGACAATTTACACAGCGCCATCTAGTCCCAAATTAAGCGCAAAGCTTGTGTTATGGGTACAAGACAACTGATAAATGTACTTAAATACATTTTTTTTTTTGTAAATACATACTTATATTACATAGTAAACACCCAGACCAAGACAAACAGACATGTTCATGCACACAAATGTTTGTCTTGTGCGGGAATCGAACCCGCGACCTCGGAGTCAAAGTGGCCATTGCTAACTATTCGACTACCGAGCTCGTCGTCGTCGTATAATTATGATATTGATTTATAACGAAAAGCCAAATGCCATTTGGTGCTAAAGTGCAATAAAAATTTTAGGAATACACAAAAATTAATGAAATGTTCGAGTGTACAGCATTTGTAAAATAAATAAACATTACACTGATCATCATTATCAAAAAGAGACAGAAAGAATTTCCCATTGCTGTAAGAGAAAGAGATAATAGTGCTGTCTCAATACACGCTAAAAATAATCGTTATTCAAAGTTTAATACAGCATCAATTCTAAAAAGTATGTATTCTCTACGGGGAGAATACTCTGTAATATCTGTGTACACAGAAAATGCGCTCATAGTTCTAGGAGTAGGCAAAATGCCGGGCAATTACGATAAATGCTCATGAAGTAGTTATAAATTCCCTAGTTATGCCCAAAACTAGGCATTTATTGGGCATTTACAAGTACTTTTGGGCACTTATTGTTAATGACGGGCATTCTGCCCATCTCTATCTAGGACAGATTAAAAAAAATGAAACGCCACCAGATTATGTCAGCGCATATCAAACGATTTAAATCTTTGTTTAATATATGTTATTAACATAAGTATACTGTATTAGTGTAGATTAATTATATTTTGGGGTAATCATGATCATACTGATTGTCTTGGATAGAATCAGTGTTTTAGTATTACAAACTACGTCGATAAATCATCACTGTAATATAAAAAAAATCGGTTGTCTGTAAAGTCTGTTTACGGACGATAATTTTACGTGATAACGTCGTAAGAAAACATCGGCCTATGGTGTGGAAGAGAGATAGATGCGTCACAAATCGAACGCTTAGCCTCTATTTACATCGCCGCGGAATGGTATGGAAGTGTCAATTTCGCGTCATGACGCGGGAAAGCGCGGAATGCGCGCGAATTCGCAGGAATGCGAGCGTATTCCATTCCTGTGACCAACCCGACCGACTCCCCCTTCGTACACTTCCCTCGGATTCCACAGGCAGCGCCTACAGTAGCTAGGGGAATTCTCAAGAATGCGCGAGGATTCCGCGGAAGTAGCTTCCATTCCATTCCGCGGCGGTGTAAATTGAGACTTAGGCCGATCGTGCCTCTCTATCGCTTGTTCCGCGCTCTCGCTCGCACGCTCGGCTCAGGCGGGACGTGACAATCGAGTCATGCTTTTTCGTGCGTGCAGCCGGCGTTCTACTATTTTTATGACGTTATGACGTCAAAATATATTCCTAATATGTCCATGCCAAGCTGAAACGATAATTGGGAATATAGACAGTATTGAACAAGCGGGTGTCGATGAGGTTGTGAATTTGGATAGTATAGTAAGATATTGGGAAATCAAACAAATTGACTCGCAAGTATAATTGACTCATGCTCTGCATGTATATTCCTCTATATTACATTGAAACTTCGAATATGTTTGTCAATGAAAATTATCTTCAGACAGTATCGAATATTTAAATATTTAGTCAACTTTGTTATTTATGGTGAAGTAATAGAAAGTATCCCCTGCCTATGTGAGACTGGAAATCCACAACTCTTCGATGAGAGATTGAGTGCTCTAACAAATTGAAAATCTGTGTGATCAATTTTGGGTAGTTTTTTTTTTACTTGTCAGTTTATTTAGTCATTGGATATGAATCGTTAACATAAAAAATGTATGTACAGAATTAATTGTAGTTATAGATTGCTGTAACTTACAATTATTTCAGAAAAAAATGATAAAAATGTATCTAAAAAGAATTGTAACTTACAGCAATCTGTAATTAACAATTATTTCTATACATAGATTATTATGTTAACGATTACCCATATACACATTGACGATAATGGGAAATTTAGAACTATTAATTAGTTCAAGGTTTGGAAATTGGTTATACCTTATCAAACCGATTTGGCAACTATATTCTGAATCATAATGCAACATTTTATTTAATTATAATTTTATTTAATTATTTAATTATAATTATATATAAATTGTTATTTTTGTCGTGTTAATGCTGTGGCTCATGCTAGTAAGCTTTTTGTTGTATCTTTAACAGTTTTTTCGGCTATAGCCTATATACGCACAGTTAACACATTTGATGATCTTCTCCAAAACATTAGAGGCAGACAAGGCAAAGTTGCGTTCATCAAACAAAAGATAAATATTGTCTTGTAGAGTTTTAAAGTTGTTGGTTGTGGATGATGACAGAGGACACTATTGTTGATCTCAATTGACAAGAGCTTAGCTCTCATGTACTGGTAAATAAAAAAAAACTCCCAAAATAATCACATAGGTTTGTAGTTATATTGATAGTTAACTGAAATTTGTATATCTTGCCATAGGCATTCTATATTACAGGCAATATTGTTATTATAGGTGTACTAATATGTTTGAGTTATATATTTTTTTTGCAAAAGGTAATGCGACCGATGTAGGAAATCTTCTGGCCGCCCATTTGAGGTACGGTCAGTATCAAAAAGATCCTGAGCATTCAAACTACCAAAGTATATCTGTACATTTCTCAATAATTAGCTTTATCTTACGACTTTAAGGTCAAGTGTTCTCAGTATTGAAATAAAAGTCAACCCAGGTGTTCTGTAACAAAACTGATTTGTATCAATTGATGTTCATATATTTTATTATTTAACGAGCCCGGTTGTCGAATGGATAGCAATGTCTACTTTGACTCCGGGGTCGCGGGTTCGATCCCCGCACAATACAAATATTTATGTGCATGAACATGTCAGTTTGTCTTGGTCTGGGTGTTTTCTTTGTTTTATATGTATGCATTTACAAAAAAAAAGTATTTAAGTATGATATCAGTTATCTAGTACCCATGGTACAAGCTTTGCTTTGTTTGGGTCTAGATGACCGTGTGTAATTTGTCCAGGAATATTTATTTATTTTGGTAGATTTGAATCGAACGCTCGGATTGTTTTGACTCTCGATCGTTCATAACGTCGCATCGCCGACACCTATTCACGTATGTAGGAAACAATGGCGGCGTGTATCATTGTAATAGGTATGTAGCTATTTACGAATATTGTAAATGTTGTAAATTTTTCAAGACTGCTAGAAAAAATATACAATTTCTCATAGTCTGCTGGACAACGTCATTGGAGGAGGCGCTTCATTCCTTTATTGTTATAAACTTGTACATGTATTTATATAAAAATGAATTACGACAATTCAAGCAAACATTGCTAGAATTCAAATGCATTTCGCAACATTGTATATGGGTGTTTATTAATATTGTATATTAAGATTATCATGAAATCGAACAAGTGCATATAGTTGGTAATGTCTATATTTAAGAATTATCTCGTGTAAGTATCTAATTGGACAGTCTCGTATGGTTTAGTCGACAAATGTCAGATTCGGGAAATGTCAGACGAGTTTAAAACGCCAGATTCTACAAACGCCAGATTCTATACACGTCAGATTTTTGTTAAAATTGCAATAAAATAATTTTCTTAAGAGTGTGTACAAAAAATCACTTAAGATCAATGCAGATTTTTTTCTGATCGATGTGTAGTTTATTTTTTACATATTCGATGACTTGGATTATTATAATAAACCAATTATGTTTCTATTTTCTATATATTTTTTAATCTGACCTTAAAACATTACCCTAGAAATAATCTGCATTGGTCTTAAGTGAATTTTTTAACACTTAAGAAAATTATTATTTTACTATTTTAACAAATATCTGACATTATTAGAATCTGGCGTTTATAGAATCTGACATTTGTATAATCTGGCATTCATAGAATCTGGCGTTTTAAACTCGTGTGACATTTCCAGAATCTGACATTTGTCGACTAAATCTCTCGTATGTATGGATTTATCGCAGTATGAGCTGTCGTTCTCCTACTTGGGTAGAAAATAGAGCAATTCGCAGCCCACTGACTGATATATTTATGTTTTAGGTTAAACATTTCATTGGGCTTAGCTCTTTTCAACGTGTATGAAAATAAACTTTTATAGTTGAACTACATCGTACAAGTTGGATAATATTACGAATTTTTTGTCTTACTCACCGTCGAAAATACAAAATAACTAAACTTATTTATATGTTTTATACCTTTGGCACCAAGATAATGCACAGCGTTTAGGTTCTGTACAGAGAGTATTTGCTGATCTTTCTTTAATACTGACAAACCACCTATAGCTTTTTTTCTGCCACGTATTGAATGGAACCTGTGAATTCAATGTTTATCTGAACCAGAAGTTTTGATTTAAAGTAAAGTAACATTGCGCTTCTTCATTTTTCTTATTTCTATTCTTATCTTATAATAAGCCATAAACGGTAATGTTATTAAAAAGGTATTTAAATCGGCAGTATTTTGTAAGGTCTAACAAAATAGTGCATTTTTTGGAGATGATCCATTTACATACATTTATTAACATTAACAATACATTTATTAACATCGCCTTCTGATAAAAAAATAATATTCACAACATATTTTACTATATCTGTATTCATTGCTTTGAATTTATCTCGATTTCAAAGTATTAACTGTAAAATTGTTCATAGCCATGAATAATGTGTTCGTCTATAACTATTACATTCTTAAAATTTGTACGTTACTTTTGCTAAATCAAATTCGAAACAAACCGACTATAGTTTATTTTTCTTTGACTAACAATTACTTGAATCATCGAAAATAATATAAATATGACAAAATTTCAATAGATGTTTAGTATAATTTAGATAGATTTGATGGAGGTTCCTGTTGGCAGAATTTATGGAATGTCAATATTAGCAGACTTTAACTTTAAGAAAGTATTAAATGTTCTGTGCAAGGAAACTGTAACTATTAAAATTGTAATATTATTTTAATGGAGTATGTCGAATAAATGTCTCAAAAGAAGTATCTGTTGTCTGGTTTTAATTAAACACATCTTGATTCTCAATATATTTATTTACATACAGACTATTTACATCACATGTTTGCCAATTTGATTCAAACTTACCACACTATGATGATGATTTCACTGTAGTTTAACACCTAATCGTATCGTAGCGTCTTTAGCACCGGCAGCAAGAGACGTTATGGCTGGACGAAGCGTTAAAACTGTTCATTTTGTACTTCTAATATGACAAAGTAAGTTGTAAGTCTTGGAATTACTTAAAATAAAGTCTACTGGCAATGTCTGTGCAATTTTAAACAATCGCGTAACTCGCTCAAATCCAAACTTCAACCATCAACAACTTCTCAATGTAAATACAATATCAGTCTCATTTTGTTACAATTTTGTCTAAACTTGCAATATTATTATTTATAGTCGTGTACTTAACAATTACAATGTACAATTTATTATGGAAGTTGAGGCTTAACGCACAGCTTTTTAATTGATCAATCAAATAAGTTAAAAAGGCAATGTAACGTAAATTATACAAAAAAAAAGTTTAAAATTACTAATATTGCTGTATTAAAGCGGATGATATAACATTTCAAATTGGACCATGCGAATAATCAAACAATATGACTAGATCTCCACAATTATTTTGACAAGAAATACCATCCATTTTATTTACATTTTGTGTAATCAGTGTTGTGATACGGAATACTTAGAAGTAGTAAACAGTTCACGTCGGAACGCAGCGCTGTGATTACCTACGAACGATGTATCTAAGCACAAATGGCACTAACAATACTTAGATTCCATAAATGGATGGATTTGAAATCCATAACATTCAGAATAAAATTCCCAATTCACGTGTAGACTGGACGACCGAGTCAATTTTAAATGCATTTAGGAATGACAACTCTTATTTCTAATTTACAAAAAGTATAAAATCAAAGCAAGTATTACATTCGGCGAGGAATAAAATTATAATAATTATGTAACATTTCATCTGAATCGCCGTAGAACAAAACGTTGGGGAAGTACATACATAATATCAATACTTTGTACATTCCACGCAGGTTTGAGATCAATCTACCTTCGGGTGATTCATAACTTCGCGAAACATTTTACCTAGCAACTAATATTTATAGCATTTTTACCACATTATGTAAAGAATATTTTGTTATGTTTCAAAATAAATTCTTTGAAGTATGCACTAAAATAACACTTATTTTCAATACAATTAATGTGAATTAAATAATGTGATATTGAATATTTTCATAGTTATGTAGACATTTTAAATTAATGATTGTTTACTTAAATTAAATTGATAAAAAAATGATTTTTGTTGTGACCAAGCACTCACTATAAACAGACATTATTGCAAGATACATTAACAGACGTATCAGTAACGAATACATTCTATTTTTTAAAATTTACAACAGCATTATTTGTTCATACAATAATGGCACGATTCTAATAAATTTCGGTGATCGAGTTTGAGTCATCAAAATATTATTTATTGCGCCCTACGAGTGCACAAGGGAGTTCCCGTGGCCACTAAGCTTACAGAGGAGCAGTACCTCTACAAATGGTAATCGCTTCATATCAGTTGAGCTGTATGCCATCATTACCACGTGATGGCATACAGCTCAACAATGTTTCGATGACCCAATTGTCAAGAGAGCGCCATACCTTCTAACACTCCTCTGTGGTTTTAGTGACGGTGCATAGCGTTTGTAGACCAAATATTCGACCACTTTAATCTTGTTCGAAGTGCGAGCGGGCGTGTACATGACTTAGTTTCTTATGAGTCTTATGCCCGATAGAATCCGCGAACATCGACACTCAGAACATGGGCCGAGTCTACCACTATCGCTATTGTTTATGAACTCATCGAATCATTGTGTATTTCTCTTCGCTAATGTGATTGAAAGCATTATAGGAATTTGACACTTATAATTGTTGAAGTCAGAAATTATAGCAATAGTGTCGAGTGGTAGGCTCCCAGAAGGAGCTCGGAAACGGTTTAGCAGTTTGACAGCAAGAACGTAGATTCATTTACTTGATTTACTGCTTCAAGGAGCTTGATGCGTACATCAAGCCGTTTGAGCAAGTATGAGATAATTTTGCAGTCATGTCGACTGTACATGTGGACGAACTTGAGCGTCGATTTTGAGTTCGAACTAAAAATCGACGATCAAAGTTCGACCAGCGATTTTGAGTTCGAATTCAAAAAAAATTTGTTGTCTTAGAAATTCCACAAAAAACTCGATTGGAGTGAGCTTATTATCAAGCTCGTGTGAAGTAAAAATTCAAAGATAATCCTACTCCTTTCTTTTCATGATATTAGCGAGTTGAAAGCAGTTGGTGTTATCCTTGGGACCATAATGAACTTCACTGTTAATTGGCTTTTGGTGATTACTAACTTTTGGACAAGAGGAAAGAGTGACGAGCCTGAAACTAAGCTTGATCAAGCCGGGGGCGAACTCTGTCAAAACGTCAAGTCTAGCATATAAATACTTGACTCAAGCAAATATCTACGTTCTTAATTCAACCGCTTGTCCAATCCCGAACTTTTTAAATCAAACATTGTTTCTATCTACCAATAAGGGCAAGGTTACGTATCAAGCGTGACAGGACGGACATCTAAAATTAGCGTCAACATTAACTTTAATATCAATTTGTAATTTAAGCTCTAATTTCGTTTGGCAACTGGTATAAACAATAATTCGCTGAAAAAGAACAGTACAATCCATTACATTTGCTTACGTAAACGATCGTATTTTTTCTTAAAAATAAAATTTACACAAAAAGGTAAGTTTAAATCGCATTTTCTGATATCATTTAAAAAAACAGATCAAAAAACGAATTGTTTGTAACAATACAATAAGCCGTATAAGATTATTTATATATTTTAAATTCATGCCAGTAATTTGCTTAACAGACACCATAATCTGTTAAATATGTCCGTATATGCTCAGTATACGAATTTGACTTTGATCACTGATGGTTTTCTTATATCTAACAATGAAGGCGAAGTGTTCAAAACAATATTTTTCATATAATTACATAATTTATGACAGTAATTCGGCCAACGACAATCTTAATTAAATATAATTTGATTTCGATCACTTTGATGGTTCACTTACATCTAACAGTGAAACCGATTGGCTTCAATAGGAAGTAGTAATTTTAAATTATTATTAAGTAAATTCATTAGAGGAGCTTACCAACAGGTCATCAAGAGAGCTGGCGTACATTACAATACATTGGAACAAGGTTTACATCGAACCCATTTGAACAAATGAGTTTTTTTTACTACTACGTCCAGGTGCGCATTGTCCAATCCTAATACGCGACTTAAGAGTGCCCAAGTAGCCTGCTTGCAGGCGAAAGAGGAGTAAGACCAATCTGCTTCAGTGCCTGCGTGGTTTACTGGACGCGAAAGCGGTGCGGGTAAAGGTCTTGCCTGGTTGGTTTACTGGGCGACAGACTCGCAATCTTATTATAATACCGGAAGGTTGGTGCACAGGTGCGCATTAGCTGTAAGTATAGGGTGTGTTAATAATCCTCATAATATCGGTTGACTGAGTTTGGATGAGTCTATGCTGGCCGACCTTTCAAGGTTACAACCTTTCAAGGTTGGTACTTCACCTAAGTTACATAATGTAACTTGTATGTCTGAATGTATGATTTCGGAACTCATGCGTCCAATGTGTGTGAGATTCTTGGAGTGTGAGTTATGTAAGATATGAAGGACAAAACGCACCTAAACGTAAATTTCGGTAACAAAAATACAGGTGTTAACAAAAGTACGAGCCAAATACAGAATCTAGTAAAAAAAATATTAAAAAAAAAAAATGCTAATTTTGTATATTTAAACTGTGTTCTGTTGCTGTAACACGAACGTCTAACAATACAATATTAATCATCTTATTATATTTTTTAAAATTATTATTTCAAACATTCGTCTTATGCAAAGTACCATTTTAGCGACTTTCTATTTAGATAGGATATTTTTTAAATCTTCTAGTGTTTTAGCGAGTCTATTCTAGCTGACGTTCTAAAATTTGTCTCATACCTTTGTTAAGACCCTGTAAAGGAGTCATTCATCGAGTTTGATAGATAGCTAGTTAGGAGTAGAGGTGTGCTACGCGGTGGTGTGCAGCGCCGTGGGGGTGGTGGGGGTGTTGGCGAGGGCGGGGGCGGCGGGGGCAGCGGGGGCGGCGGCGAGCAGCGCGAAGGCGAGGCGCTCGAGGCGGCGGTGCAGGGCGGCGAGGCGCGGCCAGCCGCCCACGGCGCCGCCGCGCGACGCCAGCGCGCTCAGCGCCGCGTCCAGCGCCTCGTAGCGCTGCCGCCGCTCGCTCTCGCCTATACACTTCAGCTCCTGGAAATTAAAATGAAATTCATTTATTAGCTGTGGCACATGGTAAGTACATTGCGTTTTCGTTGGTGTCACAATAAATTTGAAAACACAACAAATTGTACGCCTGCAGGCAGAACACAGCGGGCTTTACATTATATATAAAAGCTTGTAACCTGTGATTCACAAAATAAATAATTTGAATTTGGCAATATTGACGAGCTCGGTGGTCAAATTAAAATACGTGTAACTTTTTAATTACGCATCGACCAGTTGTGTTTTATTTCCGACAAATTCAAGGCAATGTCTGGGTGAAATCAAATTTTCGCTAGGTGGAGTAGTTTTTTTGGGTTATAAGTATTTTTTCTTCCAACTATGCTTTAATTTCATCACAATCACACTAAAAACTCAGTACAAAACGAGTCTTTAATGCTCTAGAGCAATAAAAATGTATGAAATTTCATTATTGCACAGTTTTTTTTAATCGCACCAAAAGGTGCCAATCTCAATGGATTAGCTCTATTCAGTCAGCCGATATCAATACTTTTTTTTTCGTACGTATTATTCGTTTCTATCCTACTTGTTCCAAATTTAAAAAATGATTGCTGCTAACTCTGAGTTAAAAATGAAAGAAATTAAAAAAAGTGATTTGGCGGGAACTTTGTTAATTTTGCTTGACAATATTTTTGGAAACGATAAAAGTGTGATACTATCTGATTTTGAGTGCTTCGGCTTCGAATTAAAATGGAATCATCTAGCGACACATTAACTCCGGAAAACATTCTAAATGAAGCCGACAGTGTTATAGAAACTTCTATTTTAACTGTTTGATATGAGTTTCTTTTATCTACTATTCCTATAGGTATTAGTTGAAAGAAAAGCAGATTATGCACCTCGCCTTAAGTAATTTATATTGCCCTCGTGCCTGTTTGATTAGAGCCCTCGCTAACGCTCGGGCTCTAAATCAGGCACTCGGTGCAATAATAAATTACTTTGTGCTCGATGCAATAATCTACTATTGTGGCACAAAAAAATACTTATAACTTTTTAACGGGAGGTCGACTAATTCTGATACTTGGTGTCTGAATTCGACAAATTGACGACTAATTCTGGGGAAAATCATATCTTCGCTATGTTATGTAGTTTAATAGATCCCGAGTGGGCTGTGCCGAAATAAGCTTATTTCGTCACTGCCATAAAAAAAACCTTATAGCTCTTTAACGTGAGAGCGACAATTTTTATCCTTTGGGCGACAAATTTCGACAAATTAACGACAAATTTTTTGTCTAGTTAAAATCAAGATCTGAGACCTGCGCAGTGCCGAAATAAGGCACACATGCATAAGCTTGGTAGTATAAAAATAAGGTAGGTAGGAATTTTACAAAATTGTCCATTAATGCTAATTATATCATAAAATTTAAACATTGTAGATAATACTATCATTTAATAATTAATTATCTACAACGACTGTATTCAACGAAACGGATACGGAATACGGCAACGAAACATTTGTAACCAATGACGTTACAAATACTACAGATATAGCATACCCATACTAAATTGCGTCAGAAAACGCTTCCCCGTCAGCACTTTAATATACTTGCTATCTCTTTCCGTTGCTGAGTGCATAAATATGTATTTACAAAAAAAAATGCATTTAAGTATAATCTGTAGTCCCTATACTACAAGCTTTGTTTAGTTTGGGACTAGATAGCAACGTGCAATTTGCCCAGGAATATTTATTTATTTATTATTGTATATTGTAACCACAAACTTACAAATTATTACAGGTTCCAATTTATTTCAAGTACTCAGCAACCTTGCAGTGAATTCCAGTTATAATTAACGTTTAGTAACGTAACTTTCTACTTCAGAAAACCGTCTATGAAACTTTCACACGATAATGTCAAAGTCTAACATAATTGTTGTGGAATGCAAGTACACTATACTAGCCATGCACATATTAAATGTTATACTATTAATTTTTATTTTATTTATTCACAATACTAAACAATTGTACAATCACTTTCACATTATGAGTTCTCCACAAATTATTAAATTTTCTTTAAATAAAATAAACCCACATATTGCTAGCAAATAGGCGTATAAAAATACTGTAAACATTACAGCACTAATTTAATGTGAAAAGTCTTTAAACACTGACGATCACAAAGCGAATATATCTATTGCATTGAAATAATTATTATAAGAAGACATGTTACGACGTACGGGAGCACGATCTCCTGCATTCGTTTGGCAAAATTTGGCTGCAAAAAGATACCGGATAATGCTCTCTCGCCAATGTACATTACATTACATTATGTACATTAGTAGGTATGCGTAGATAAATTACATTGATCAAGTGGTAATTTGAATACATAGATTGAGATGGTGACGGGGGTTCATCACACATTCCTACCACTGTGTCTCCTGTGTATATACAGCATTAACAGCGGCGACTGCCGCAACATAGGCAAGAAATGATTGAGATGGTGAGTAAGGTTGATGGTGAGTAAAGGTACATAGTTTGCCAGTTTATAAAAACGATCGAACTTACCTCTTCAAGAAATTCTAAATCGTCTTCTTCACTGGCTTGCGCCAACTGCTTTTTGAGTGTCTGAAATATTTAAAATGCTTTAGTATACTAAATACACACGCTAATATTAACGCTTTCACATCACAAATCTTAAGTAGATCAGACATAGATAATCAATCATTTTATATAGGTGGTGGTTGTAATAAGGCTCACTTTCCTTCGATAGGTTTTTGAATGAAACAACACTGTGATTTTCTCAATAGTAAGGTGACGACTAGTTTATTGTAAAAATATCTATGTATTTTATATGCAACGGTGCGGCGGCTACTACTATAAGTACCTACATACATATTCCGATATAGCTACATGCATGTGTGAACATAACAATAGGTATTAAAAGAACAGTCAGTTTATCACATTTTTTTCTTTTCTGAGAGTGTTTCTTTTCGTAGGAAGTGAAGGAAAATGAACAATATGTTGGATAGCGTAACTAGGTGCACTTACTTCTACGGACTGCCTGTACTGCTCCATCATGTTCTTGCTGGCGTCCAGCTCAGCTAGCTTTCTCACTACCACGTCCGCTACGTTCTTTTCCGTTACGTCTATTTTGTCTCTGCAAGTTAGCGGAAATACAGGGACGTTAGCGAGGAATGTTACAATATAATGCACACAATATTTTTTACATAAATTAATGACGAGTTACAATTGCTTAACCGGGTTAAAACTACTGATTGGCAGGATATTCTAAAATATAATGAAGGTATTTGAAATGATTATGTTTTCGGGAACACAGACTGTTCCTGGAGACAGACAAGACCTGCGCTCTGTGGCGATAGCATAGAAACTGAGGAAAGTTATATATAGGTGTAGAAACAGTCACTTCTAAATTCCAGCCGCAGCGTCGGCATAGCTCCGAGAGCCAGGTGTGATTGGGGGCCCTACCGACGATGGTAAAGCCGATTACAATCGAATATTTTAATTCGAAAAATGGGTTAAGGTTAAGTTAATGACAACCAACTACAGCTCAGTCGGAAGAGCTACCAGCAGAGCTAAACATAAACCAACTAAGCAGCAGTTTGTTTTTTATTAAAAAAATCCGATGATAAGCGGCTTCAGCGTCGGCGATAAGGAGCCAGGTGTGACGTTACCTGAGCGCGGGCTCGAGCGCGCCGTCGGCCAGCCGCAGCGCGCGCAGCAGCTCCGAGAGCCGCGAGTCGAGCGCCAGCACGCGCTCCAGCAGCGAGCCGCGCTCCGCGTCCTCGGCCTCCGACCGCTGCCGCGCCGCGATCGCCGCCGACAGCAGACGCAGCGAGTCGCGCTCCGACGCTGACGCCGACTCCGCTTCTAAACAACAACTAACATGTTACCACATTTTATTATTTATTAGCCTCCACCTGGGGCTTCGCTCGCGTTTACTTTTTTTTTTGACGTGACAACGTCTTATAAATTGGTTAGCCGGGTGACACTTCAAGAAACGCGCTCACGTTATGCGCTCACAATGAGAGCGAGTGAGAGGCACGCGTCCCTTCTAAGAGCGAGAGAGACAGACATAAAAAGTGAAAGGCATGCGTCCCTTCCACTCGAAAACATTTTACCACTCAAAGTCGTTGTCACGTAAAACTTTCGCCCGTATACCGACTTTACAGGCAACCAATTTTTGACGTGACAACGTCTTATAAATTGGTTAGCCGGGTGACACTTCAAGAAACTGGGTCACGTTATGCGCTTACAATGAGAGCGAGTGAAAGGCGCGTGCCTTTCACTCGCTCTCATTGTAGGCGTGTCGTGGACGCGTGTCCCTTCTAAGAGCGAGAGAGACAGACATAAAAAGTGAAAGGCATGCGTCCCTTCCACTCGAAAACATTTTACCACTCAAAGTCGTTGTCACGTAAAACTTTCGCCCGTATACCGACTTTACAGGCAACCAATTTTTTTTAATAAAAAGTATCTTTTCTCCTTCCTAACATCTTTGACAATATGTGTACAAAGTTTCATGATTGGTTGAGTAGTTTCGGCGTGAAAGAGTAACGAAACGAACTCAGTAAAAGTATTGTATCTAAGTTTATTTTAAATTAAAAAATACTTTTATCTAATCTCATACTGAAATTTACACATTAAAAAACTGAACACAGTATCATAATGACAGTCTTTACGCACAAGCTATCAAAATAAATTTAAAAAGTTATTTTTCGATACAGCTCTTCTATGGACAACTGTATCGTAAAATAACTTTTTTACCATTTCGATACAGCTTCAGCCCTGGATACAGGTATTTTAAACAGGTTTCAATGCAAATACATTGCAACTATGCAAAATTTTTCTACATAATCTATGAACGCGGCGCCGCGCGGCGCGTCGCGCATGCGCACTACGCAAACTCGATCTGCAAATGGATTTATAGGTAAGAATTATAGCTGTTAAATTAACTTCATGGTTGTATTTAAAATATTATTATCATATATTTCATGAGATTAGATAAAGTAGTGTATGAAACTGCACATAATTAGGTATTAAAATACTCGTGTGGTCTATTAAAACACTCGCCTTCGGCTCATGTTTTACACTCACACTCGTATTTTAATAACCCTTATTATGCAACAGTTTCATAAACTACTATTTACTGTTATTAACATTAACATAAAAAATCAATACAGTATTCGACTTCAAGGATATGTTATAATGAAAGTATTAGTGACCTTTGTCGCCGTCGCCGCACGACTCCCGCTCGGGCGACAGCTCCTCGCCGCTCCACGCGCCCGCGCCCTCCGCGCCCGACCACCACTCCTCGGCACACTCTGGATAATAATATAAATAATGAGAAAGTTTTCAATGGCGTGCGATGCGACTGTAGAGATAGATCGCGTACATAATATAAAACGGGTCCTATATGAAAATAAGTTCTTGGCGTGAATATGTCTTTAAAATTGCTTACATAGGGAGGCAATTCAAAAAAACGAATGATAACAAAATCGGGGGATACAGTTTGGTGTTGCAGCAACATTATCTATCATCTCCATCCAAAATTCAATCACACCACTGGATAGATGAAAGATCAAAGACTTTATTACAATAAGTAAGGACTACGGAACATCGGTTACGGGGGAGGGCTGCCATTTTGAAATAAATTTAGTGCATATAACGTATTCGCGTACAACACACGGCCGAGTCCATGACAGTCCCGCCCCATTTTTTTACACCAGGTCGGGTGGCAGACAAGCATACTTGATGTGAAGCGTCAAATATCGCTTGCGCGCCGCCACCCTCGCTACCAGCAGCAATTTTTCTGATGACCTCACTCACTCGCAGGAACACAATGCACCTCAAAGAAATAGTTATGTATTAACCTGATTTTTATAGTTTGCAGATCTTTATAGTTTTGTATATTTTACGATACTGTTAAATAATTTATACAATTTTTGAACATTGTCAAATAGCCTATTGTAGCAGCTGTCGGTGTTCCAAATAAAATAAGTTACCAGGGTCAGTGACGAGGCAGGGCTCCGTCTCCGAGTCGAGCAGGTCCGCGGAGTTGTCGTTGTCGTCCGATATCCGCGAGACATCCTCGTCGTGTGCGGCCGCGCGCGCTGCCCGCGCCAGCGCCGGCGCGCGCTCATCTTCCGGGGACAAAGCCTCGCCGCTGTCGCTGCGACTGGACACAACAACAACCTTTATTAGCTATGTGCGAAGAACAAGGTGCAAAGTGGTGGCGATCGTTGCGCACCAATTTCCAACAATTCGCCAGTCAGTCAACAAAATTTCCTTGAGATTTCTTAAAATTGTAACAACAAATAATTCAAGAACAGTATAAGAAAATAATATAAAAGATGTTGTACGGGCAAAAAATCTCAGAAGTCTCTTCAGAATCTAGTCCTTGTAGGTGTATCATTTAGCATTTTTGAGTTCTTATTAACTTAACTATTAAAAAATGTAATTCCAGTTAAATACAGCCTTCGGATTTTCCTTAAAATTAAATTGCAAACGGTCTCGATCAGTTAAAATCCAAATAGTTGTGCATATTTGGTGGTGATACCACAAGCGTTACTGTCGTGCACATATCCACTATGACTGGTTAACAACATATTCGCAGACAGAAAGCATAAGGCAGCCAGCGCATAAAGACGCCATGCGTGTACAAACCTATTACCACCGAGCGCGCGCAGGCGGCGGACGAGCGCGTCGAGCGTCGGCGCGGCACCGCCGGCCGAGCGCGCGCATGTTTACCTGAAGACGTCGCCGTGTCCCGCGGGGTCCCGCGGCAGGCGCGCGGCGGCCCGCACGGCGGCGGTGAGCGCGCGCAGGCGGCGGGCGAGCGCGTCGAGCGCGGGCGCGGCGCCGCCGGCCGAGCGCGCGCGCGCCGCCGCCGCCAGCGCCTCCTGCCGCCGCTGCTCGCACATGCGCACCAGCTGCCGGCACTCGCCGCGTCTGCACACACATATCCTTCTTTGTCAGGCCGGGTACTAACATCAAATAGCCGGAAGAAAAACGAGTGTGCTTTAGACCAGTGTTCTGCAAAGTGTATGCTGCGGCACACCGGTGTACCGTGGGCATTAGTTCTTCAAAATATTATGCACAAATAAAAACTGATTTAACATTTATGGTGTATCTCCAAAAATTTTCGTTTTCCTAGATGTACCTTAGATACAAAAAGTTTTCGTACAGACCACGCAACTGAATGAATGAATTTATTTATAATATGTACAACATAGCAGTATTTAATTGTTTCACACATTTAGTCAGCATTACTGACATGAAGTAAAACTTCTTTAACTCCATCTTTATGTATATTCTCTCTCTTTTTATCTTCTCTAACTTATATCTCTCTCTCAACTTCCGTTCGCCTGGCCCGATCACATTTTTCTTAATGCTCTGGTCACGCATTCACCAGCTTATTCCCAAGTCAAGCGTGCGTAAAAAGTTTTATTTCAAAAAAATTACTGATACCGGGTGAGCAACGCATATAAAATTCCGTTCGGTTTAACTTGAATCAGTTGCAGTAGAGACAACGAGTAATATATGTACGGATGAGAGGTAGAGCACGCAAACGACACGAACGTCGAACATCGACTAATACATTCATTAACGTTGAAGAGCTATTGGTGATCGTGTTTCTATCAAGAGAAACTAAAAAGAAAAGCAGCGCTACTGGATACGGCATCAACCCATAACCATCCCACTGTTGGGGGGATACGGGTTACCCCTCTATCGCAGGACCGAGGTCATTAACAATTCTCTGTCTATAACTCACATCGAGCGTTTGTCCATTCAACGTATGTCGAATACAGCGTAATGACGAACCGTCACTTGTATATGCCCGGTGTCCGTGTTCGTCACCCGGATTTTTGACTAGACCACCGGATGTACCACTGCATCGGACCTTGTGTCCAAATTCGATCCGGGCCCAGTGAGTGGTGGCAGCAATAAAAAACATAGGTGCGTGCGTTTGTCCACGGCGTCCGCCACTAACGTGTTGTTGCAAGTGGCTGGATCCACACTCTGTTGTATGTAGTAACGCATTTGATGAGGTTCGTTTAGAACCGAACGCAATGGATAAATGATTTGAATCTCCGTCATCACGTCGTGCAGTGTGGAAGAATATGCTTTAAACCCCGTCGATTGAGGGAGGCCCATATCCCAGCAGTGGGATGAATAAGTGGGAATAATAAGGTTGGCGACGACGACACTTCGGATACAAGCTCCGACATAGCGGTCTATCTGAACTAGCAAAATTTCTGGAGACCGTCAATAACTCGGATTACGGCACTCAGACGCTGAGCAGATATTCTATACAAAAATCATCATCATCAGGTCATTTTAGTCTCCACTACAGGAACACGACCCTCTCTCGTCCGTCCCAGACAGAAGGAGGATTTGGCTTAGACTCCCCACGCTGGCCAGACGGATTGGGGAGGCCTGATCGATGTTTTATAATGCATTTCCCTTAGTCGCCTTGTACGACATCCACGGGAAGAGACGGATTCTATTCTAGTCTGCTGGAAACCACACTGACATATAGGCCACTTATACAAAAATATAGGCCATTTATTCAGTCGAATTCGGCATAACGAATATAATGGAGAATCGCTCGTGGTTTTCCTCATTGGTGAGGGTCGTGACCTCTTTTGATTCGATCCTCACACGGACAAAATTACGCCATTTGTCTCGGTCTGCTGATATATATTTTTTTAACACAATTATTTGCACTACGACCTCGATTTATCTCTTTTACAGACCGCACTGTCAAAACAGAATATCTCCATTTATCACTAAATTTTCAGAAAAAAATCAATACATATTTTAGGCACTTTTACGTCACTTTAAGTTATTTAGAAGATGCCTTTTTAGTTCTTTGTGTATTCAATAAATAAATAAATATTTATGGACAATTTTACACAGCGCCATCTAGTGCCAAATTAAGCGCAAAGCTTGTACTATGGGTACTAGACAACTGATATATGTACTTAAAAACATTATTTTTTTTGTAAATACATACTTATAATACATAGAAAACACCCAGACCGAGACCAACAGACATGTTCATGCACACAAATGTTTGTCTTGTGCGGGGATCGAACCCGCGACCTCGGAGTCAAAGTAGCCATTGCTATTCATGTAAGTGTTATGTTACCTGTTTGTTATATAAGAACTATTTTAGTTATTCTGATACTCTTTGATTTATATATTTTTCTATGAGGTGATCTGTCTTCTTTGATTTCTTAGAATTACTTGTCACAAATACATATATAAAATCCTTGTAATTCTTTAATTATTTATATTACATAATATAACAATAAGTAGCTATTATATTCGACCACGGGCTCGTCTCGTCAAGCGCTCATCAATAGTTATGCGAGTGATGTACCTCCTCTCGAGATCTGCGGAGACTCGAGCGAGTTCAGCCTCGGCGTCTCTCAGCGAGTCGCTGAGCGCGCCGGTTTCGGCCGCGAGGAAGTCCTGCATCTCGGCCGCCTCGCGCTCGGCCTCGGCGAGGCGCGCCTCCAGCGTCCGCGCGGACTCGCGGGCTGAACTAGCTTCCTGCAAAACATGTGGGATTATATTTCTTATCATCAACCGAAACTATCTATACTTTTATAATATCTTTGACAACCCATATTCATCCCACTGCTGGGATTTGGGTCTCCCCTCTATCGAAGAGGTTTAGAGCTTACTCCACCACGCTGCTTAACTGCGGGTTGGCGGACACCAGTTTTTCAAGCCGCCTAAAGGCCACTTCGCTTAACGACTGTCATCTAATGACATCAGCCGCGACAAACGGCTTAACGTGCCCTCCGAAGCACGAAGGAACTCGAGATAAATAAACCCATCTGTACGGGCCACGGCCCGTCCATTTGCTAGCGTCAGCAATTTACGCGATGCTATGCAAAAACGGGCCAGTTCACGTTAGACGCCGGCGCGAGCTCAGTGTATCATTATATCATATTTATATCTATCAACTAGCAAATAAAATCCGTTTCAATTCTATCAAATAGTATCAATCTATCAACCCCTACATAGCTTTTTGGTCCTTCGAGGACTCACTCGTGGACACGGGACTTAGTGCATATCAGTGACATTATTACTGTGATTCGCGAGTGAGTGAACTAGCAAGCAGCAACAGCAGCACGATACACACATCAACGGCGCAGCAGCTATCAAGTAAGATCAGTCCATATTTTTATCATGTCAACTTTGGAGGAATTATTAGCAACTCAGCAGCAATTACAAAATGCCATAGAGCAAGATTACAGCAATTTTAAAAAAGATGGGGCCGACCGAAAGACGTCTGACTATATCAGACGGAGGTTGGACACCCTAGAAAAATACTGGAACGGATATCAGTTAAATCATGCAAATTTATGTAAGATTGAGTATGCCAAGACACATTCATATTTTACAAGCAATCAATTCGAATTATTCAAAGATCGGTACGAATACATTCGTGCGGCAATATCAAACTATCAATCGAAGGACGACAGGCCTTCGACCCCTATACCTGCCATTTTGGGGGCACCGGGAACAACAAATCAAGCTGCGCAACAAGGGCAGCTTACTCAGTCTCAGGGGAATAACAGCAAAACAGATGAAATGTTACGCAAACAGTCTAGCAATTTTAAAGCTTTAGAGCATACATTATCAAACATTAATTTAGAATTAATAACAGAAAAATGGGAATTCGATCATTTACTTCGTACAATACAATCGCGTTGGTCGGTAATTGATAGTTTGCATTGGGAATTAGACAGCGAACTCGGGGGGCGAAACGCGGAATATGAAGCAACGTTTTTTAAATATGAGTCACGATATAATGATATAATTAAATCAATTAATAGAAAATTATGGTCTGTATCGCATCGGGAGCAGTCTACACCTCATCTCGACATTCCAGTCTTCGGGGTGACTACCATCATTGGTGTTCGTTCAAAGACCTTTTTGTTGAAACCATCCATGACAACCCCACCTTATCAAGCGCCCAAAAAATGCAATTTCTCAAAACCAAAGTTAGGGGAGAAGCTGAAAGGTTAATACAACATCTACCAATTACTTCCGATAACTACGCTATATGTTGGGATATACTGAACAATAGGTATAACAACAAGCGATTAATCTTTAATTCGCATTTAGAGATCTTATTAAACATTCCAACAGCAAATCAACCATCAGTAAACCATATTAAACGCATCCACGACACGACCTTGGAGACGCTTAACGCAGTGAAAAACCTGGGGGCGGAGGTAGAGTCGTGGGATCCTTTAATTGTCTATTTATTATCACAAAAACTTGATACCGAGACTCACAACGACTACATAGGAGTAGTTAAACACCCGAGGGAGCTACCCAACTTGCAAGAATTTCTATCATTCCTTGAGAGCAAATTTACTATGCTGGAATCTTCTAGAAAGAAGACCGAAATACCTATCAAATCATTTACCCAAAATAGAAATCATAATCAGTCGCAAAAATATCATTATTTTAATAAATCTGCATTTTCGGCGCATGGACGGGAAGTTTCGCAACCGTCAACAAGCAAAGTCAGCTATTCCACAAAGTATTACAAGTGTGCCGTGTGCAAGTCCAACGAACATGCATTATTTTATTGTCAAGAGTTTTTAAATATGACACCGTACTCGAAGCGTCGCACATTATCAAAACTGAATATATGCGAAAACTGTCTCTATTCGCATAACAATAAGGCATGCATTTCCGAAAAACGTTGCCGGGAATGCAATGCAAAACACAACACTCTTTTACATGACGCATTTACGCAAGCCCGTCAACCTAGCAAACCAGCACCAGCGAAAACGGAACCCTCGCAACAACCTCGTAGCAACTCGCACGTGTCACTGCAAGGTGAGATGCCCGAAATTCTTTTAGCAACAGCAATGGTAAGGGTAAAAAGGGGAGACGATACTTATGTGACCATGCGAGCTCTAATCGATCAGGGATCACAGACGTCCATTATTACGGAACAAGCAGCGCAGTTACTAGGCCTACCACGACAAAAATGCCGGGGCATCATTTCTGGCGTTGGTGCAAAAGAAAGCAACTGTAAAGGGATAGTATCAATAAATTGTGCCTCCATACACAACGATTTCACTTTCAATACAGATGTTTACATAATGAAAAATTTAATCAAAAACCTACCGAGTCACTCATTTAGGAAACCTTCATGGCCATATTTAAACAATATTACCTTAGCAGATCCGGAATTTAACAGTAGCCGGCCTGTTGACTTACTTCTGGGAGCAGATATATACTCTTTTATATTGTTAGAGGGAATTGGTAGAGATGATGCAAGCATTCCAATCGCCCAGAACACTCGTTTAGGATGGATTTTGACTGGCACTGTCAAAAGCCTGCAATGTAACGTCATTATTAACAATTTACAAGAAATCCAGCAGTTTTGGGAGATAGAAGGTATCAATGAGTACGCAACTACATCATCACAAGATCAGAAATGTATTGACTATTATTTATCAACGACTAGGCGACGCGATGATGGACGTTACGAGGTGCGGTTACCTATGAAACAGAATTTTTCAGAAAAATTGGGAGAGTCAAAACCGAAGGCAATTGCCCAATTTAAGTCATTGGAACGCAAATTTAACAAGAATTCTGTGATGGAAAATCAATATAAAGCATTTATAAGCGAATATCGCTCTATGGGTCACATGATCCCCGCGCCTAGCAACACAAAGCCCGAGTATTATACCACACATCATTCCATTCGAGATGACACATACAATTCTAAATTTAGAGTTGTTTTTAATAATTCAAGCAAAACATCAACAGGAATAAGTTTAAATGATGTCATGGAATGCGGGCCCAATCTTCAACAAGATTTACAGTCTTTAATAATCAAATGGCGTGTTTACAAGATCGCATTTACCGGAGACATCGAAAAAATGTTCCGACAAATTTGGTTGAATCCCGAAGATCAAAATTTACATAAAATTGTATGGCGTGAATCTCCAGCAGATCCCATCAAGGAGTTCTGTCTTACAACCGTAGCCTATGGTTCCAAGGGATCACCGTTCCTGGCCATGATGACCCTGAAACAATTGGCATCAGACGAGAGGTCTAATTATTCTAGCCAAGCAATCAAAGCGCTAGAAAAATCATTTTACATGGATGACCTTATTCATGGCGCACACAGCATATCAGCAGCAAAACAACTTCAAAGTGAACTCATCAATTTATTAAAATCGGGAGGATTTAATTTGCGTAAATGGAAAGCTAACACGCACGAGCTCCTACAGGATACACCAAAAAACCAAGAAGAATTCAATTTTAAAAACACGGAGCAAACCAAAACTTTAGGCTTAAGTTGGAAGCCTCAAGAGGATACATTTACTTTTCAGTCAAGATTAGATCAACAACATAACACAACAAATATTACTAAAAGAATGCTATTATCTGAAATTTCAAAACTATTTGACCCCCTAGGGTGGTTATCGCCTCTAGCAACAAAATTAAAACTTATTTTTCAACAAATATGGGCATGCAATTTACAATGGGATGATCCAATACCTAATAACATTTTCGTGGAATGGACAAAAATAAAAAATGACATACATAATATCAACCTAATAAAATTACCAAGATGGATCCAGACAACAGAAAAGGATACATGCGTGGAATTACATGGATTCTCTGACTCATCAGGAAAGGCCTATGCTTGCGTAATTTACTGTCGGATCAAGAAAGATAACAATTCATCAATATCATTATTGGTTGGGAAATCAAGGCTCGTCCCCACTAGCAAAGTAGTATCGCTTCCAAGGTTAGAGCTAAGCGGTGCTCTTTTACTATCAAAACTTATGCGGAAAGTCAAACAATGTCTTTCTAGCTATAACCTTCAAATATATGGTTGGACTGACTCCATGGTGGTTTTAGGTTGGCTCAACGGAGACCCAGCAAGATGGAAAACTTTTGTGGCCAACAGGGTCACCGAAATCACACAAACTATGCCAGCAGAGTGTTGGCGGTTTGTTAAATCACAAGAGAATCCCGCTGACTGTGCAACTCGTGGTTTAACTGCTTCACAGTTAAAGGAACACCTTCTGTGGTGGCGGGGACCTACCTGGTTGCAGTCATTTGTCAACGAAGGACGTCAAGAAGAATACAAGACTGACCAGGAAGTCAAGAGCATTCAGCAAGTCAACATAGTCACTGAACAGTCGGATGACAATATCATAATGAACTTATTAACAAAATATAGTTCTTTTAACAAAGTTCTCAGAGTGGTAGCATGGATTCTGAGAATTAAAAACAACAAAAGCAAATCATCAAACAATTATTTATCACTACAGGAATTAAAACAAGCAAAATTAGCAATTATCAGAAATATTCAAGCATTGTCATTTCAACAAGAAATATCAGATTTAAGCAATGGAAGAAACATACACAACAAGAGCAAGTTGTGTGAGTTACGCCCTTATCTCGATGAACACGAGATACTGAGAGTCGGTGGGAGATTGCGACATGCAAATCTCGACCCTGACATGCAACATCCTATCATAATATCAAGCAACAGTCGCCTTTCTGAGCTTTTAATAGATCAAGCACATGAGCTTACGTTTCATGGGGGAGCGCGATTAACATCAGCATATTTACGTAAAAGATATTGGATCATTGGAGGCAACAGGGCCACCAAGAAGAGGCTACGCTTTTGCGTCATATGTAGAAGACAAAGCCCAAGCAAACATTATCAAATAATGGGGGATCTTCCAGCAGCAAGATCCAATCCTTCTAGAAGTTTCTATCATACGTCAGTGGATTACACGGGTCACCTTTTTATCAAAGCAAATGTTGGGCGAGGGATCAAAACATTTCAAACATCGCTGTGTTTACCTGTATGGTGACGAAGGCGGTGCATTTAGAAGTAGTATCCGACCTGACAAGTTCATCATTTTTAGCAGCCCTAAGAAGAATGTCAGCGCGCCGAGGAACACCGGGTCACATATATAGTGATAACGGCACAAACTTTTTAGGAGCAAATAACACACTGCAACAGGAATATCAAGAAATACTTAACACCTTTGGAGATGACTTCCGTAGCGAAATTGCAGAAATGGGCATATCATGGCACTTCAATGCACCTTCATGGCCGTCAGCAAATGGGCTCTGTGAGGCTGCAGTGAAGAGCCTCAAATATCATTTGAAACTGGTCCTTGGAGATCAAAAACTCACCTATGAAGAACTGAGTACACTCTGTGCCCAGATTGAAGCAGCACTCAATTCGCGCCCGTTATGCTCATTAACAGAGGATCCTGATGACCTCAACTATCTCACACCGGCTCACTTCCTGGCGTGTGGTCCCACATTATCAATTTATGACACCGAAAGAGATTTGCGAACTAGATGGTATCACCAAGAGAAAATATTCCGAGATCTCTGGAAAAGGTGGCAACAAGAATATTTAACAACACTATCAAATCGTAGCAAATGGCGACAGCCCCAGCAAAATATCAGTATCAATGATGTAGTGATTATTCATGATGCTAATTCACTACCAGGCAAGTGGTTACTTGGGCGAGTAGTCGACTTGCATCCAGGCAGCGATGGTTACGTAAGGGTAGTAACTCTGAAAACAAAAAATGGATATCTTAAACGGCCCGTCGTAAAGCTATCAATCTTACCAACCAACCCCGAGCAAGAAAATCAAGAATCATCTTCACCGAATGAGCCATCTGAAACTAAGACCAAACGTACGACTACCAGAAACAGAAAGTTTAACTTTATTTCCACTGCCACAACAATATTACTATTTTTTATGACACTCATTACGAATGTAAACTGTTCGTATACTTTTACACCGTTTCAAAGTAATCAAAGTTTATTCTTCGACAAGATATCCAACATGGAACTTACTCGAGACAATTGGAAGCTGGTGGTCTACTACGATCTTTCTCCCTATTGGGAAGGAACGGCGGCAGCCGTCAAATACATTACTTATCTAGAAAACATATGTTCAAGTATAAACAAACAATCACCATGCGATAATGTTGTATCTCAATTAAGTCACGACTACTCTGAAATTCAACACTACAATATCATGTTACAAACACAACATTTCTCCGCTCGCACGCGCCGACGACGCGGGCTTATCAACGCGGTCGGGAATATAGCAAATACATTGTTCGGAGTATTAGACAGCAATTTCGCAGAAAAGTATGAACAGGACATCAAGTTAATAAAAGAAAACCAAAATCATTTAGGAATGCTGTGGAAAAACCAAACATCCATTGTGGAAGCAGAATTTAATATTATTAAGAGAACAGAGGCACCTCACCGGTTTTCCAATCGGTGTTTACGGTCGCCGAGAGCAGACTTTAGGCTATTCGTATTCATAGTTTTAAATCAAATATTGAAATCACCTTGTTATTAGCATTAAGGCAATATTGTGTATCATCTTGTTATTAGAGTTTTAATTCATCTCATCTCGCTTCTCGCATCTTTCGGCCCGGGAGCATGTACGGGCCACGGCCCGTCCATTTGCTAGCGTCAGCAATTTACGCGATGCTATGCAAAAACGGGCCAGTTCACGTTAGACGCCGGCGCGAGCTCAGTGTATCATTATATCATATTTATATCTATCAACTAGCAAATAAAATCCGTTTCAATTCTATCAAATAGTATCAATCTATCAACCCCTACACCATCCATGGACAGGCTACGTTGGAATTTGCTTAACTTGCGTGTTCGAATAATCTGTCACGCGCAACGACGCCATTGAGCTTTGATGAGCTTGTATGATATCGTTGACCCCAAACGAATTGATCGATTTCAAAGAAGATTTTTTAAATAATTAAGTGATTTGTAACTTTTAAATTTACATTTCTAAAAGTAGAGAAGCAAGTCCAAAAAATCTTTAGAATAAACTTACTATAGTACCAAATAGTCGCTATAGTACTAAAGATCGTCGTAGAACTCTCAAAGGAAGATTTTGTTCCGCGGTGGAAATTATTGAACTGAAATGTTTAATAATATAACAGCGTGTGGTGTGTTATACACCTTTATATTTTATATTAGTATATAAGTATAAACTCTAATTTATTACAGAAGAGTAGTAATAAGTCCGTTGCAATGAAAACATCTTATTATTGACAAATTCTATACCTCATATGGCGACCCTGCCAGGATTCGAACCTGGAATCTGATTCTGGAGAGTAGTTTCTGAGATAAGACTGGATTAAAATATACTAACAGCGTGCAGTTTATCGCAGTGCGTCCTGAGCGCGTCGATCTCCCCGCGCTGCCTGGTCGCCAGCTCGCCGGCCGCGCGGAGCTGCTCCTCCAGCGCCCGGAGACACCCGTCGGCTCCGGCGCCAGCACCTGCACATTCACACCAAAATACATAACCAGAATCTTAACAAACTTGGAGCTTTTGGGCTGTAAGTGACTTACCACGATCTTTAAGCCAAAGCCAACCTCACCTGTGTACTGTTTGTTGTTTTCTGTGCGTGTGTGTATGTGGGTGTGTTGGTATGTGGGTGTGTTTGTGTGGTGTGAACTGACTAAGGAGGCTGTGGCGAAAGAGTGGTAGGGAACAGAGCGAAGTTAATGCTGCCCAAACGGAAGGAGGAAATTTTATGTACCTTAAACAATAATTAAATAGGTCAAATAATTTATTTATATACCTTAATACAACGGCTTAGTATCACAACGGGGTGTAAGTAGTTCAACATGATCTTTAGAGCCAAAGCCAGCCTCACCTTACGTGGGCACCCTGCCGATTAGCGAAAGAGAGGAAGGGTACAGTGTATTTTTTTTATGAGAGGGGGCAAGCGAGCATGTGGGTCACCTGATGGAAAGCAATCACCAGGGGTGTAAATGGTTCATCAAGATCTTTGAACCAAAGCCAACTTCACCTGCACGTGGTGCACCCTGCTGACTGACAAACGAAGCTCTGGCGAAAAGAGAGGTAGGGAGCGTAATTGTAAGCTACCCGACTGGGGAATGTACCTCCACCTCACAGAATACCGCAGCCAAATAACAATTCCCTTGAGGGTTGTTGTGTTCCTGCGAGTGAGTGAGGTCACCAGAAAGAAAGGAAGATGATGCTGCGTTGGCAGCGGGGGTGGCGGCGCGCGAGCAATATTTTATGTTGCAAGCGTTAATATGGCTGCGGTAACCGCTTCACATCAGGCGGGCCGTATGCTTGTCTGCTACCCGACGTAGTATAAAAAAAAAAAAAAAAAAAAAAAAAAAAAAAAAAAAAAAAAAAAAAAAAAAAAACCAGCGCCCATAGAAATCAGCAACACCAAGGGGTCGCCGATCCGTTGCTAGCCTTTTAAGGGAAATATTGACTTTGTTCTTGAAGGCCCCCATGTCGTACTCATTTGGGAATACCGCTGAGGGAAGTTGAGTCCACAACTAGTATTTGTAAGCTGCCCGATTGGGGAAGTACCTTATCAATCAAGATTTTTTTACGAAAGTGCATTATGTTTACCGGCTCCGGCGAGGTCTAGCAGCCTCTGCGTGTTAGCGTCGAGTTCAGCGATGGCGGCCTGCCGCGCGGCGCGCTCGGCAGCCAGCTGCGTCTCGGCGTGCAGCCTGCGCTCGCGCTGCTCGGCCGCGGCCGCCCCCGCCGCCGCCAGCGCGGCCGCCAGCCGGCCCGTCTCCACGTCCCGCGCGCTCGCCTGCACGCCGCGGTGACATCGGGTCACTTCCGAGATACGACTGCGACACACAACACACACGTTCACACAACTAATGAGAGCACAGACTTTAAACCTTTAGATACGTCTACAATTGTACTGTATGCAAATGCATGCATACAATATTAAAGAACCTGCCACACTAAATAAATATAAATATTCCTGGACAAATTACACACGGCCATCTAGTCCCAAACTAAGCAAAGCTCGTAGGTAACTGATAATGTACTTCTTTTTTAAATACATACATATAGTACGTAGAAAACACTCAGACCAATACAAACAAACATGTTCATGCACGCAAATATTTGTCTTATGCGGGAATCGAACCCGCGACCTCATAGTCATAGTGGTCATTGTTAACCATTCAACCACCGATCTCGTCAATAAAAGGATACAAAATGAGACAGCAGGCGACAACTTTCACAGTATACTAGGTAAAAACCTAACGAATATCCCTTCAGTCAAAGTAGCTCAAATTATACGCACTTTGGTTCAGTAGTTTTAAATTTAGCGTGTACAAATAGACACCATGGGGACTTTATACTACGTAGCGATTTAGAATTTAACATAATTAAGTATCGAAACAGGCTCTACTTACTTTTCAATATTTGGCATAACTCCAGCGAGAGCCGACTCTACGTCTGTACCGAGCAACACCGTTTGACAGGTCTTCTCGGCGTATATTCGCACCCGCGTTTTGGTGGCCGATCGAGACGACGAGGACCGCACGACTGTAGGCCGTCTCGACGACGGTGGAGTGCTTTCGTGTTTCGGTGAACCCTCGGTTTCTGCTTCTCGCCTTCTCCTTGGCAAGGTTCCGTATTTGTCGGCGGCCACCCGGGTTGCACTCGCGTCCGATGGCGCCGGAAACCGTGGACCGTTCGCCGGCCATCTCTTCTCTTCGCTCGGTGAATTAGGTGTACGACACCGGGCCGTTGAAGTCTTAGTAGGTTTCGCTCGCAGCGCGGGGCTCTCCCGGACAAGATTAGGTAAGTCGGCCGTTGGACGGATTCGTGGTTTAGGCGTTAGCGGCCGTGGTTTCTCAGGTGGGGTTGGTTTTTCTCGACTTCTAGCACGTTCTCGGGTTGCTAAATTGGGGCCCCGAGGGGCGGTGACGGGCCGCGGGGTAGACGTGCCTATGGGTGAACTCCTCTTCGGTTCTGTTACCGTCACATTGACCCTTCGACGAGGGCGTGGCGGGGCACCAGCTAAGGAGGAACTCTCGGATCCACAGCCCGAGCCACAAGAAACTACACTTGAGGCGCAAGACCGTGAGCCGCCGCCGCTGCTCAGGGCACGCCCACAGCCTTCCACGCCGCTGTCGCTGCCCGCAGCGCCCAGGACGAGCTCGTCTCCCGCCGGCAAGCTGTCTAAGTCACCTAGTGATCGAGCATCGTCGTTAGTTTCACACGCCTCGTCCGATTCTTTTAATTCTACCACCGTGGTTTTAGACTCTTCGATACCGTCGAGGACTACACCGCTCTCATTTTTATTGTCACTGTCATCCTTGTTAAATCCGGTAGATTCATCTGTAGTAGGTGTGTCAACTTCTGACTTGGTTTCTACGTTAGGAACATCATCAATGGTTTGAGGTATTGCCGGTGGCTGTTCCTGAGCCTCATTGACGCTCGTGTTGTCTTCTTCCATCGCGTTGCATATGTCACATGTTCTGGAAAGAGGAAAATTTTAATCGTGAGTAACTTGTTACAGTTGTGGTTAGTGGCAAGTAATCAGGTCGATGCAGCGGTATTGTTGGAACAATGTTCATTGTGCGAGTGAATCAAGAGCCTCAGGGCACGGTAATCTCTAGGGAGCACGCTGCTATTGTCCCAGCTACCGTCCATTTTCAAACTAGACATCGTTTAATTATAAAATCCTATGATAACATGAATACAAATATCACAGAGTTCTTAGTTTGAATGTTATTAAAATAATATAACATAAAAATGACTTGCAACTCGAACATTGGCGAACGTAAAAAGCAAGATTTTGGTACTTTTTTTACTCCAGCGCCAAAACTATATAGAAAAGTTGTTTATCTTCGAAGTACCATAGCTTGGCTCCTATGGGGTTAATAGACCTGCAGTTAAGCTCAAATTGTAGGTAATTTAATACAGTTTATAAGTGTAGAAAACATTGTTCGCTAAAAGCGCATAGTTTTGCCCCTGGACCCTGGAGTGTAAATAGTGAATAAAGTCCCAAAATTTCGAAGTATTTCTCGATTTTCTCAGTTTTCACAAGTTTTTCGAAGTTGCAAATTTGAATTTACACTACCCTAGCAGACCCTATACAACATACCAAAAATGCAGGACTAACATCGCACTTTGCGAATTTAATGTCTTTATCCGACGGCCTATATTCACAATACTTTTGAATGAAAGAAACTCGCTGTTCTAGGGCAAAAAGTAAGCCTTAAGAATGTCAAGTAGTGAAACTAGTAACAATGATCAAAACCTATCGAGTTGTTGCAAACGGCTCGTTTCTCGATGGCTCTGTGAGGAGAGCGCAGCGGCACAAAGCGCTGTTCCCATGGCGGCGCGGCCTCGCTATCGGCCCCGTGCACCGTGTAGGCTATTCAGGCCGCAATCAAACGTTTTACCTCTCCGCATACAATCTAACTTCCCATACCACACAATGTTGTTCATATTTTGACGAGGAAAAAATATAATGAGTATTATTGCCAATTCCATATCTAAAACAATAGCCAACGTATTTAAAACAATTTATTTTATACATCGCACCCTGTATCACGCCATTATGAAGATAACAGTTGGTGATTAGGTAGCTTAAATACGTATTATACTAAAATAAATGATAACATTCGATAAAGTTCTGTATATACTAATAAACTAGCATAAATAACATTATAATTCATAATAATCATTAATAATTCATAACGAAACAGAGAAACTAATTTATAACCTTCGATATAACGGTACAGTTGCATTGGGCTTTTAAAAGGTCGTCACATCAATTTTCAAAATTTTCAAAACTGTTTTAAAATATTAAACAAATGTTAATATTTTAAAACCTTTCGTTATATATTTCGGAACTCTTCCTTTTGGAAAGTTTGAACTGAATAATAATAATGAATAAGTTTATGGCAGGCGTCCGTCCCTCTACTGTAATAGCCCGGTATTTAGATCACCCAGATCTCATCTCCATAACCCATTTATTTTCCATCACACTTCGCAATAGTCTCAACGCCTGCCGAGACCTGTTCATGAGTATGTCGTTCCATTGACATATCCCGGAGCGGGTTACGGCGGGCGTACAACATTACATCAAACTTCTCAAAGGGGCCTCTACGCGTTGGATCTATATCCCCGCGCACGCCTATCAAATGACCGGGCTAGACCCGTGTTTTAAGAGAGATGAATAAGTTTAAATTAGTATTTTTATTGTAAAAAGGTACCAAAATGTTATGCATAGCTTGCTTGGCTCCCAGTCATGTAAAATTTCTTTATGCACAGTAGGGTTGGCTGAAAGAAATCTCTTGAAGAGATAAGCTCAGCATCTTGACAGTAGATATTTTACATATATGTCTCTGATTATAGCAGATTCTAGATGTTAGTGCAGAACAAATAGAAAAAAAATAGAATATACAATATACATAATAGATGTCATCAGACCTGAGGAGATGCTCATTAATAATCATAATGATCCCGAACTTCGACCGAAACTCAGAATTTCCTCGGAGTACTCCCCCAGAGCACAGTACTTTTACAATAGAATCCATAGCTATTGATTGATAGAACAGCAGGGTTCGGGGTCATCGCTCCACAATTAGTTGGGGGGCATAACAACCGACCCATGCGAGTGTAGGCCTCGACCTATGGACTGCTAGTGAGAAGGTTCGCTATTAAATTTGTCGCGGTGTCTGCGCCGCGCCGTCTGCGCACCCACAGAGTATTAATCACTCGTTTATTTTTACCGGCAGCGTACAACGGGCCGGCCATTAATTAAACAAGTTAGAAAGGCCATGGCGAAGGTCTCAAATCGATGCCTTTTGTCACGCGGTGCGTAGAAATTGACGAAAGTTAACGTCGTTGCAGTAAGAGTATAAAAAGATAGTGATTTTCTCAAATTAAAAATTTCTTTACCCAGCAAAATTTCTTTGTATCTCGATGATCTGGTTCAATGGCCTACTTTAGAAGTACATTATAAATATTTTTAATAAGTGGAAAAATTCACCTCCCCCGCCTAGGTGGGACTTGAACCCACGACCTCTCGATACCGGTCGAGTACTCTTCTAACTGAGCTACCGGGAAGGTTTGTGATGGTGGCGAATTTTTGCATTTTTTATTTTTACCGCTGTGAAGGTGTAGTGTGGCGCCATCTACCTATTAAGTATTACATTACTAAACTTTATAATATTCCAGCAAGTTAACCGAAATAAACAATTTAAATAATAATTTACGAAGTACAGTTAACACTAGTGACCAGCCCTCTCTTCGGAGGGGTAGCAGTTAAAATCATAAATGTTTGTGAGTCAATTTAAAAGATAGACTTAATGAATGACAAAGAAGAAAGGGTTATATACATTCTGTGTACTAAGTATCGGGAATTTGTCAATAAAACAAAAAATACAAATTATTCATCTAAATTTATTTTATCGCCTTCAAAGTAGGCCCCATCGCTTGCAATACAACATCTCCACCGCTTCACCCAGTCTTCCATACATTTTTCATAGGCTATTTGCGGTATGGCCTTTAGCTCACTCAGCGAATTTTCTTTTATGGCTTCTATCGACTCAAAACGTGTTCCTCGAAGTGGTAATTTTAACTTGGGAAATAAAAAAAAGTCAGACGGAGCCATATCAGGTGAATACGGTGCTTGGTCGAGAACTTTTGTTGAATTTTTCGCTAAAAACTCTTTCACTATAATGGCTGTGTGTGATGGTGCATTATCATGGTGCAGCATCCATGAGTTGTGTCGCCACAAATCTGGACTTTTCGGCGGATACTCTCACGCAAACGCTTCATGACGCCTAAATAATATTCTTTATTCACTGTTTCTCTCTCTGGAAGGTATTCGGAGTGAACCACACCACGGTAGTCAAAAAAAACTGTCAGCATCACCTTGATTTTGGAGCGACTTTGCCGCGGTTTTTTGGGTTTCGGCTCGTTTTCGAGACGCTATTCTGAAGACTGTTGGCTTGTTTGCATGTCATACTCATAAACCCATGTCTCGTCGCCAGTTATTATACGTTTCATAAAGGTCGGATCCGTAGAAGCTCGGGAAACCATGTCTTCAGCGACATGCTTTCGCTGCGCTTTTTGAACAAAATTGAGCTCTTTTGGAACTAGTCGAGCGGCGGCGACGCGTTTCATGCTTAAAATGTCAATGAGAATATTGTGGACGGACTTAAAAGATATGTTCACCTCACTAGCCAACTCTCTCAGACTCATACGTCGATTTTCGAGCACTAGCTTCTTGATTCTATCGATGTTTTCTTTGGTCGTAGCGGTTGAAGGTCTACCAGAACGAGGCAAGTCTACTACTACTTCTCGGCCTTCTTTAAAAGCCTTATACCCTTATAAGCCCTTGTTTTCGATATACACGATTCGCCGTAGGTATTTCGCAACATTTTTAGTGATTCACCACATGAAATATCATTCGAAACACAAAATTTAAGGCACACTCTTTGTTCAACAATATTTTCCATTGTAAAAATCGCCGAGGACTCAAAACTATGACCAACAAAAAGTGTAGTTTAAAACAAATTAAATGACAGATCCCGCTCAAATTTTGCGCGCTAAATCAGTACAGTGCTACCAACATGCAGTAAAAAAATTAGAACGACCTCTTTTACGCGGGTCTTTTTATTGACATATTCCCGATACTTTTTACACAGAGTAGTATTTCGAGTGTATGTATGTATATTTATTTGGCATTCTCTGCATTCTACACCGCTTTTTATCGGGACGAGGGCCCACCACCCATCGGGGGGAAATTTTGGCAAAATGTTCATAAATAAAGGCTATAAATTTTTGAATTATCTAAATCCTTCAATAATCCCTCTTTATTGATGCAAACTTAAATGTTCTGTGATGCAAATCATGTGAAAACCAATACAATAGATTCTGAGATAAGCTTAAACAAATCAGCACAGCGGGGGACTTAAATAATAATGTTACGAGTGATGATGATCACTAGTTAATAAAGTAGGTCGTCTCATGTGTACAAATAGTACTTAAAACCATTTGTAGATTGGTAACGATCTCTACAGCTTGTTTTACATACATATGTTCGTTTTATTTACAAAGGTGCGTTACTGCACTTATTAAGTTTTTGTAATTCAGAGCATACGGACAATATAAAGGTGATAAACGCAAACGTAACTTTACGTTACATTGCTGTTTCCATATACGTAGGCTTTTATGTGTATGATTAGTAACTTTGAACCTTATGGGGTCTGACTTCTGAGATAAAAACGCAAAGATTTAATATATGGTATAAACTTTTAGGATTTAATAAAAAAAATGATTAGGTATGTACGATATGGGATTATTGTGACGTAGACAAAGAAGGGTAAATTATCAATTGGTTACCATTGAATAGGTACCTAGGTACCTATTTAATGGTATTTAGTTTATCGGGTTTAAATTATTTTTTAACTTGTTATTAATGAGTAATAAAAGCTTGTTTTTAACTTGTTTGCTACCTCGCTTCGCAAGGCTCCTATTTCTAATTAACCACAAGCAAACCTAACCTAATCGATCGATAACTTAAAGATATCCCTCCTCTATATTATTATAAAAGCGGAAAAAAAAAGGTAAAATACGGGCATTTACGAAAATTCCCTATAAATACATAAAAATTCCCTATTCAGGCCCAAAAACTGGGCGTTTATATCTATTTTCCACATATCACAGTATACCGTGTTTATTGTTTAGAAATTTTATTTCATAAGTAGTTCATGAAAGTTTATAATCTTGAAATCAACAAGATTGGGTGTTAAAACTTTAGACTCCATGCACGAGAGTTAAGAAACTTAATTAAAAATGCACTCGTGACATAATGCAGTCTAGAACAGAGACCGAGGCAGCCAAAATACGTCGTTCTGAGACTATACAATGTACGAGTATTGTAACTTGAATACTTCTAGTTGCAATGAAGAATTTGGCGAGGCTCCATACGTGATATGTCGACTTCACTGATATTGCATTTGCATCCTGCAACTGGGTGAATGCACGCAGTATATACAAATGAATTGGATACTTCGAACTTAAATTGTTTTTCTGTGGTAGTTCCGACCATAGAATACCAAGTGCATGCCAGGCTAAGTAACTGTTAAATATCCGGGGCGAGGGGCTTACAATTCGAAAAAGTCTATTTTCTATAACCTTCTGCATTCCATTCTTTGGTTTTATTTGCAGAGCAAGTTTTACCTAAGTTATGTCGTTTTGTGTTTAACATACTTTCATCTTTAAGGGCCTAGTAGGTTACACCGTTTTCAGACACTTTAACATGGTGTCGTCTCGCTAGTATTAGTGATGTGTAAGTGAGACGAAACAGTTTTAATATCTCGTCGTCTAATAGGCCCTTTAGCTACAACTATAAAAGCCATGAACCTATAAAAACCTACACGTACCTTTTGTCTCTATATGTCGTGTAGAAGAAAAAATTGGCAATAATAAATTATTGCCTACATTTTTTTTCACAATCGTTGCAATGATTTAAAAATTTGCGACTCTATACAATTCTCCACTGTCAACCCGTAGTTGAACGCTGCGCGCCCTTTAGTCACAGTATTACTATTATATGCTTTTAAAACTGTGCTTTGGTTAAGGGGAAATCCGTATCCCAACAATGAGTTGAATATGGCGATGTCGATGCAATATGCATGACAATTTTTATATTAATATATTTTAAAGCCTTGGTTTGTGTGTTTGGAGGAACTACTGGTCCGAATTACAAAGATCTTTTATGGTAGGATAGCCCATTTATATTAATTTATATTTCTTTTATAGAGGGAGGTTATAGGGCTATATAAACATGACTTTACGAACAATATAAGTAGGAGTGGAGCATCAATGAAAGATGTTGCAAAAACGGTGAAAATGCCACACGGGCGAAGCCGGGCCGGATCTCTAGTTAATGCTGATCTCTAGTTAATAGTTAATTTTAAAAAAAAAGTATTTATCAATTCTTTGTAAGTAACAAATAACCGGTAAACCCTGTGTATGGGCTGCTTATTCGTACAACTTTAGATGATATGATTAAAATCCTGCTTTGATTTATATATAATATATTCCTATGTATTACGGTAAATTATCTCAGATGCTATGATGAGTTACGCGTCTGTGCGATAGAAAACATGAACTGCTTTACAAAATTATAAATGAATCACGTAAATGGTTGACGCGGCAATTCGCTGATGTAGCAAACATGTACGGCTGTACCGTACATCGTGTATGATATGAATAAATAGCATATGGTATTTAAAGTATATAAAAAAAAATATAATTATTTTTAAAAAATATGTATATACTTTAAATATCCTATGGTATACCATACGGTATTTAAAGTATATACATACTTTTTAAAAAGAAACTACTACTACTACTAAGCCGGATCTAGCCCAAGGGGCCGAAATCGAGATTGAGTGCAGCGAGTAGATTCGCTGAGAATATGTTTTCCATTGATTTCAATGGAAAATGTATATGATGATCATTCTTCAAGGACATGATCGATCTCAATTTTTTTTCAACACAATCCTCAAGCATTTCGAGGTCTTTAATTGTGTGACAAGTTTCATCAAAATCGGTTCTGTGGTTTTGGAGCCTATTCATTTCCAAGAATGACTTTTCGGCGTATATAAGCGTTGAGCCCTCTTACCACCAACTCTTATTGCGATTCAATAACTGAATAAAATGCTTATTCATATTAATTAATAAGCGACTCTATTTTAACTAAAATAGAGTCGCTTATTCATTGGTATGAATAAGCATTCTATTCAGTTATTGAGCGGCAATAAGAGTTGGTGGTAAGGGGGCTGATCGGTCCGGTCAATAATAAATAAGTATTTAATAATTAGAATATAAGGAAGAGCAAAACCACGAACCACGTCAATCATCGAGCATTCATATAGCGTTTATATTAAGAAATGCAATTTATTGCGCGAATTTGTGTAATACATGTTCCGCATTGTATGCTAATATATCGTTGCAGTGATGAACAACACTATCACTGTTTAATCACTATATGTTACACGTAACATGCACAAAAATGCTGTTACGTGGCCTCCAGCAAGCCTCTGTTCACCTTTAGTTTCCTGCACGACGCTAAAAATAAACACGAATTCTGTACCCTTCTTACTTTTTAATAATATTTACTGCTAGTTGAATAAATATTTAGATATTCTCTTTTTAGAATCTACTGCGTTGAACGCATACGAGTAGCAAATTAAATTGAAGATTGATAGTATTGAGAGTCGACTTTCTAAAATATGTAAATGAATTCCGATGAACTTTATAGTAACGTTTACAACTAAACAAACAGCGGAAGTCGGTGACAAACTGGCAGGCAGATCTTAGCGTTTCCTCGTAGATTGGTAAACATTCTGAAATCGTACTCTAATCACTTTAACTTCGACAGACATGCCCTCAATGTTCCCTACATAATGTAGAATAAAAAAAATTTTTGGACACAACAATAAACAAGAAGAAAAAAAGATTTTATCAATTCTTTGCACAGATCTACGATTTTATGGTTCTTTTATTAGTTATTAAAAAAAAAAAACTAAAAAGTTTACGTACGGGTTTGACGCAGAAGTGAATGTAGAAATTATAAATCGCCATTTTGTGGCAGCTGCCATATTGGATTAAAAAAGATGTCAATTGTCACGAGAACCTAACGAATGTGGCAAATTTTATTTAGGTCAATCGGAAAATGGGCAGAATGTCAAATTTGACTTGAAAGATTTAATCACAGACACCGAGGTGGAACTAAATAACTATTTGTAAAAAAATGGACAATCCTTTACTATATTATTATAAACAAAGGTTTTTTTTCGTATATACGGTCACATAGCAGGACTATACAGGAACGGAAATCTAGGAAATGACACGGGCGCTTATGAAGCCTATAGAGAGGCCAAGATGTCGACCGCGGTCTTCCGGTCGACCACGAAGGCCATTCAGTTAATCCGCGAGAGTTATAATAATAAAAAGGAGGCATCGCAGTTAGTATTTACACTGTGCAATATGATAAACTTATGGATTCAAGTAACACTAGCTTGCTCTCGGGACTTCGTACGCGCGTATCCCGGCATCTACTCATTCATCGGCATTGAGACCTACGTGCCAAATTTGGCATCTCTAGACTCAGTGGTTAGGGCTGGAATCTACGTGCCAAATTTGGAATCTCTAGACTCAGCGGTTAGGGCTGGAATCTACGTGCCAAATTTGGAATCTCTAGACTCAGCGGTTAGGGCTGGAATCTACGTGTCAAATTTGGAATCTCTAGACTCAGCGGTTAGGGCTGGAATCTACGTGCCAAATTTGGAATATCTAACGGTTTGGGCTGTGTGTTGATATGTCAGTCAGTAACTCAGTCAGTTACGTCGAATAACGCAATGATATAAGAAAAAATAACTGATATGGGATCTTTAGCACATTGATTAATAAATATATTACGTATACCTACGTAGTTCTCATATTTCTTAAGTTTGGTCAACCCTGTACATGGTAAACTCATTAAAAATGCCGTGTTAACTTAAGTAGCTAAGTCAAGAGTGCGTGTGTAATTCTCTATTGTGTGTGGCACGGATCCATAACCCCATAAACGTAACTTACCTACCGATAATTAAGTAAATACACGTAAACAAAACCGGTTAAGTTTTTTGTGTGGTCTGTAACTATTAATCTGTGGTATGGTGAAGAAAAATATTTCTACACAACATCAAATTAGTTCGCTCCACTTTATAGTACATATTCCGCAATCATTTCTGCCGAAACGAAAGAAAAAAATAGAGGTAACAAAAAGTGCGGCAAGCACTGCGGCAGAGATTTATCAGCGTCAGACCGTACCTATATGTTCTTTGGGCAGACGTCATAGCTCTATTTAGATCTGAGGATAGCTCAAAATGAGTGCGGTATAATATACTGTGAAGCAAAAAGTTAAAATACTTTAAGTTTTTGTTAAAAATGACGTAACCTTGTACAAGTAAAGATGTTTATGGACTTAAACTTATATACGGAACTGCGTAGCGCACTAAAACAGAATATAACTAGTTACAGCATATACATGAAAAGAGAGAAATACGAGATTTACATACTATTTATATTCGCTAAATATGTAAATGTTTTTGTTGATTGAAATTTTTTGCAAAACCAGATAAATGTCGAATACTCAACATCGCTAGATAGAATATGCGCAGCAGCGATGTGTTTTTTTTTTAGTGTATATTAAGAAAAAATCACATCGAATTCTATGTAAGTACTTCAAATCATTTAATAATTAAATGTAAAGTAATTACTTATAATTATTTATATGTCTTAATGTAATTAAATTATGTTTATGAAGACTACTGCTACACTAGCGCCACCACTGAAATAAAATGTAATTCATAAAAGATAATAAAAACGAAAATATATGAATGACAAATAGCTACATCATAAAAGTCATCACATAGAGAATAAAGTATTTACGTCACTTAACATTTAACAGAGAAACATATTTACGCAAAAAGCCAAAACGGCCATTTATGGCACACAGGGAAAAAAATACACAAAAATGATATGAACGGCCGTTTGTAACAATTCCTCCCCATTTTAAATGTTGGAAAATAGTTAATTGTCATTGTGATAAGAGTGTTGTTTTTCAATTTTTGCAAACGATTAGGTATAATAATGCCTAATCGTTTAAATCGTTTGCGTTTGCGAATTATTTTTACCCCACTGACTAGGAAGAGAGCATCATGTTTTTGAGTGTATGTATGTGTACAGTGTAAAGGTTGATAGATTTTCTGCCGTAGTATAAAAAATAATAATAAAGAACCACTGGAAATTGGCTTTAATTAGTATAATTTCTCACAACAAAAAAAAACCTTGAAACAGCGTTTAACGATTGCTTCCGATAATTTAAAAATAAAGCTTATCATTACACCTACGTAATAAAAAGATTGTGATAACACCCTGACATTAAATAATCCTTGCTCACGTGTTCATGAAAGGGGGAGGACAACCGGGGTTTTAACCTTTAACGAGTCCTAAAGGTTACATTTTAACGTGTTTAACGCAATTAACGTAAACAGAACAAGGTCGTTGCACTTCTGATCGAATGTGTTCGACGGTGTGCCGGACACGTTATTTGCCAACACGCTGTTTACGAGTCTAATCCCGTATCTAACTGATGCTAATCAGCAAATAGATTTACGATGGGTGATCGTTCGAATAAAAAAAGTTCTGTAAAACACGGTCATATTTTTAAAAATAAATGCGCAAAACGCGTTGCAAAGCTGAATTTTATTTAGTTATTTTTATGGAATTTTTATTTTTTTTGTATTTTTCATAGTCGTGTTTGACATTTGCATTGGCCGTGTGGTTTCCGGCAGACTAGAATAGAATCACTCCGTCTCTTCCCGTGGATGTCGTACAAGGCGACTAAGTGAAATAAATTATAAAACATCGATTAGGCCTCGCCAACCCGTCTGGCCAGCGTGGGGAGTGTAGGCCAAATCCTCCTGTCTGTGACGGACAAGAGAGGGTCGTGCTCCTTTAGTGGAGACTAAAATTACCTGATGATGATGATGATGTGTTTGACATTAGCATACCCCGGCCACTCCAAACAAATGTCGCGTCGTGTACTACTACTACCATACTACATAAACAAATACGTCAGTGCAGAGTGTAAATGAGCGTGTGGGCGTGCGGTGCTATAATATGTAAAATGTTCCAGATTCGTGTCAGAGGGGAGCATTCATTCACGTGCTGCACAGATGTCATTGATTATGTAGTAGTAAACGATACGACATTTGTATGGAGTGGCCGGGGTATGACTGATGATTGATTTTCACAATCAAACAATCCGATGGGAATCGGCTACGACCTCTGGCTCGATATGCTCTACCATTTCGCCAGAATCTCGTTTAAGATACCTGACATGGCGCATCATTTGCAGGTAAGGATAGCTATGGCTCTGAATATGTCCCAGGACCTGCGTACACTTCAAAATATTCGCTTACGTGTTGAACTCGTTGACTTCGTAGAGGTGGGGATTTGAACACACGACCTCTCGATGACCGATCGAGTGCTCTTCCAACTGAGCTATATTCGACCACCGAGCTTGTCAAAAGCAAGTACGTAACGAGCCGGTTCAGGAGTGGACGTTCTTTGGCATAACTCAAGGTGATGGACGGGCATGCGTGCATACGAAGACGCGGTCTATAGTTAGTGTTATATAAATAGGTCATCAACCTATGTATAGTGCGCCGTGACTGACGGATATAACAGGACTCCGGGCTCGATCGTGTCCCGTCGGGGCTGGCACAAATTAGAAACACAGCCCGTGTCCTGTCGCCATGTCGACACGAACACGCCTAATATAAACTTTCAGATCTGCCACTAATTTATACTTGTTTGATTTGAACGAGAGTTTATGTGGCGGCAAAATGCGTTGAAAATTCCGTAACGGACAAAAAATGTTGTAATAATATACGAGGTTAGGAGGTAACGTATGCTGCCTTTCGGTAATAGTTGTCAAGCCTTATTCATCCCACTGCTGGGATATGGATCTCCCCTCAATCGAAGGGGTTTAGAGCATATTCCACCATGCTACTCAACTGCGGCTTAGCGGAGGTCAGTGTTTTCAAGCCGCCTAAAGACACTGACTTGTCTTAACGACTGTCATCTAACGACCGGGAACAGCCGGGACCGACGGCTTAACGTGTCCTCCGAAGCACGGAGGAGCTCTAGATGAATAAACCCATCCATGGACAGGCTGCGGTCCAGCTTGCTTGACTTGCGTGATCGATTAGACTGTAACGCGCAACGACGTCATCGAGAAAAAAAAGATATTTAAGAGTATAAATTTTACACATATCTATATACCGTGAACGTGTGAGTTATTTACTTTTTCAGTAAATCTAAATAAATTCATGGTATAGAACAATGGTATCCAATTAGTTTTTCCTCTTCACCGCTTCAACTAAGAGCTCATACTTGCGTACCCCTGTGCATTGTTGTCTGCACGTTAGCCTGCATTTTTGTTATAAAATAAAATCACACGTATAATAAATATCTTAATAAAGTAACAGATTGCCGTGGGGGCTTCCTAAGTTAACAGCAAAACAATAATTACATTTTTTCTGCTTAATGGCGGATTTTGGGACTAGAACCAGTGCTGTATGTGTCAAGAGCATGGTCAAGAGTTATTAGTTTCTACCCCTATGATTACAAAAAACGGCTCCCATGTCGTAATTATTTGGAAATACCGATGAGGGAAGTTGATTACACAGTTTCACAGTTCGTGGTATAAAAATCTTACTTTATTTTTTACTTTGTACTTAGGAAACGTACGTTTACTTAGTACAGACTTAGGAACTTACTTACTTAGTACTTAGGAAACGTACTTACTTAGTACTTACGTGCTTACTTAGTACTTAAACATACTTAAGAAACGTTACTTTATAATTAGGAAACGCAGTGTAGTAGATTGAAATGTTAAAAAGTTATTATTCTTACGGCGACACTTCAATATCTGTTCTATTTGTCATAGCTGTTTTTTAGTATACCTAAGTACGTACGAGTATAAGTATAATATACAGAATGAATACTAAATTCTTCGGAAAAGACAAGGATGCATTGCCCTTTCCCTTAATGATTACCCGTAATCGATTAAAAAGATTGCCTTTTTAATTCGTTCGATTAAAAAGGCCATGACAACGGCTCACAAATTAAGAAGTCGAATACATACCTGTTATAACAATAAGTGACGAATCAAATATACCGATCCCGTTATTATTAGCAACAATAGAGCTTTTGTAGTAACCCTTTGCCATTAACGGAACAGACAGGGCGGGACCGGATATGAAGGGCTCGGCGGCGATGAAATATACCAGCGGTACATTCAGAATGGAATGACCAATAAAAAACGGCAGATAGGCAATTTAACGGGCATCAAGACACTGTTGAACTATCGAGTCACACTTTTCACAGATATGCATAGTACTTTGTAGATAAAGTGTGAGAAACTTCGGAGAAAATGTGAGTTTACGAGAGTTGAATTTATCAGTTTGAATAACATTAACTTTGATTCTACATTAGTTAGTATAAATATTTTTGAAAAATGGAAAAATTCACGTCTCCCGCCTAGGTGGGATATGAACCCACGACCTCTCGATGACCGGTCGAGTGCTCTTCCAACTGAGCTACCAGGAAGGTTTGTGTTGGTGACGAATTATTGCATCTTATATTTTACTGTGAGTGTGGCGCATCAACAAACAGAATTTTTCCATTTTTCAAAAATATTTATAATATTCTGGCAAGTTGGCCAAGACAACTATTTAAATAATAATAATTACATTAAAATTTCGGGACGGGGGCCCACCACACGTTCCCGCCACTGTGTCTCCTGTGTAGCCAAGATTAACAGCGGCGACCGCCAAAAAGGCAATGAACAGTAAAGTCCATTGCAGCCCCGGGGTATAACTACGGCTGCCTAGGAACTCACAACGAATTTAGTAGGAGTAAGAAGCTTTTGGAACTTGACTTCCCCTCTTAGCATGATAAGATTGTGAGAGACAGCAATATGACTTATTATTTAGTATTTATTAGTGTTAATAGAAGACGAATATTTAATAATATTAATTCTGATTCTACATTAGTTAGTTTTTAATATATAAATAATTATATAATAATAGATTTTATACTAGTGTCATGCTCAATTTAAACAGTAATTCGTAACGCGTGCTTCCGACATTATAATATCCGTTGCTGTAAACAAATTTGGTACTACTTCCTGATCCCAGAATAACCTCGGTATAGTTATTATGTTATCAGTGATCCGAGATGTGAGTGATTCGGAACTAGTTGATGGAATCGGTTACCAATAACTAATATTTATTCACTTTACTATATTAAAGTTATTCAGTACCTAGGCAAAACGCAGAGCAATAGGTAGACATAGATATAATATTATTAATATAACATCTGCACTCATCCCACTGCTGAGACACGAGTTTTATTTTTATACCACGCCGGGCAGCAAAGAAGCACACGGCCCGCCCGATATGAAGCAGTTACCGTAGCCATATCAACGTGCGAGCGTTCGCATCGCAGCAACTCCTTTCTTCCTGGTGACCTCACTCACTCGCAGGAACACGACAATCCTCAAGGGAATTGTTATGTGGCTGCGGTATTGTGTCGGGTGCCCGAGTCGGACAGCTTACAAAATACGATATGCACTACCTCTCTTTTCGTCAGAGCCTAGTTTTTCAGACAGCATGGTGCACCACGTGCCGGTGAGGTTAATGTTAATGAAACACTTACCCCTCGCTACTCTCAATCGAATGTATTTAGAGCATACTCTACCACACTGCTCAACCACGCTCAACTACGAGTGAGAAATTGAGGAAAAACATCATATTGTGAATTTACCAGACGCGTATTACATATCCAAATTAGCCGGGTTGCTCACTTCAAAATGTAAGCCACATAATATTGATATGTAACACGCGTCTTATAAATTCACAACATGAGAGTTGTTCTCTATTTGGTATCGAACGTGAACAAAAAACTCGCACTCAGTACTCAGGTGGGCCGTTGCTTGCTACCCGATGCAGTGTAAAAAAAACAGCACGGACCAAATATGCATTCATTCGCATACTTTTTGCAAAATTTTACACTTATGGCGGTTGACACGCTTCGCTCCACCCTCGCACCGCGCCCCTGTCCCCGAATACAGGCCATTGTTACGACCCCAATGCCATTATTACTGGAATCAACAGAATTATGATACTAGCACAATATAGCATTACAATTTCCGCGACACAGAAACCTTTCCTTCAACCTTTCGATGGGAACTAGAAAGTAAGAAACATCCCATATTAATATGTAGTTAGTTTCGAGATACATTACAGAAAAGGTCGAGAAGGTAAATAAGTAAATAAATAAGTGTGCCTTATTTCGGCACTGCCCAGGTCTCAGATCTTGATTTTAACTAGACAAAAAATTAGTCGTTAATTTGTCGAAATTTGTCGCCCAAAGCAAAAAATTTGTCGGTCTCCCGTTAAAGAGTTATAAGGTGTTTTTTGTGGCAGTGCCGAAATAAGCTTATTTCGGCACTGCTCACTCGGGATCTATTAAACTACAAAACATAGCGAAGATATGATTTTACCCAGAATTAGTCGTCAATTTGTCGAATTCAGACACCAAGTATCAGAATTAGTCGACCTCCCGTTAAAAAGTTATAAGTATTTTTTTGTGGCAGTGCCGAAATAAGCCTTATTTCGGCACTGCCCAAAAAAACTACACCACCTAGCGAAAATCTGATTTCACCCAGATGTTGCCTTGAATTTGTCGAAATTTGTCGGATATAAAACACAACTGGTCGATGCGTAATTAAAAATTTACACGCATTTTAATAATTCACGTTGTAGTCAGAGAGCCTAACGTAGGCAGAGTAGAATAACACCACCCCATTCACATATGGCTATCGTAAAAAGCAACTAATGTAGTGCTAAAGAACACAGAAAGCATTCGTAGATCAGAAAACAGTTGCATGCATTGACAAACTTTGCCAGAATCTGAAAAAGGAAGGAAATAAAACGGTTACTGTTGCATTTTGTGCATGATATAATTTTGATGCAAGATCTCGGACTATACTTAGTATGAGACTTATTAAAATGCGTGTAACTTTTTAATTATGCACCGAACAATTGTGTTTTATATCCGACAAATTTCGACAAATTCAAGGCAACAACTGGGTGAAATCAGATTTTCGCTAGGTGGTGTAGTTTTTTTGGGCAGTGCCGAAATAAGGCTTATTTCGGCACTGCCACAAAAAAATACTTATAACTTTTTAATGGGAGGTCGACTAATTCTGATACTTGGTGTCTGAATTCGACAAATTGACGACTAATTCTGGGTAAAATCATATCTTCGCTATGTTTTGTAGTTTAATAGATCCCGAGTGGGCAGAATAAGCTTATTTCGGCACTGCCACAAAAAAAACCTTATAACTCTTTAACGGGAGACCGACAAATTTTTTGCTTTGGGCGACAAATTTCGACAAATTAACGACTAATTTTTTGTATAGTTAAAATCAAGATCCGAGACCTGGGCAGTGCCGAAATAAGGCACACAATAAATAAATATACGAGAAGGGGGAAATCTCGTAATTAAAATTTTGTCAAAATTCAATTCCGATCTAGTCTCGATCTCACAAATGTCAAATTTGGTATTCTCGTATCAGAATATGAAACTTCAAAGTCTAATTTAAATGGAATTATATTGAATTATGACCGAAAATTACACAAACTAAGATTGTTTGTCTGCTAACCATAAATGAAATCAAGTATTTTTAGTCAATTCACAATTCAATCTCGATTCGGTCAAATTTTGATCCGCGATCGAAAAAATTAATTACGAGAATTGGTCATCTGGACAAATTACACACTACGAATCTAGTCATACTAAGCAAAGCTTGTACTATTGGCACTAGATAACTGATAATTGATATTATACTTAAATATATGTTTTTTGCAAGTGCCAGTAAGTATAGTACATAACAACCATACCAAGACAAACAGACATGTCCATGCACACAAATATTTGTCTTGTGCGGGGTTCGAGCTCAAGACTCGGGAGTCAATGTAGCCATTATCAGCTATTCGACCGCGGGGCTCGTCAAAAAAAAAAAATACCTGGATAACCCGATCTTCGCTCAGTGCATTTTTAGGGAAAACAAATTTTCCCAGAAGTGTGACAAGACCGATTTCACGCCCCCCGTAAATCTCTACATTGTAAACATCACATATATTTCATTGAACGTTTCTGACTTAGGTCGCACCTAAGGCAGAAACGTTCAATGAAATATTATTAGTAGTAATTTAAAGATCAGTAGTAACAAGTGGGTTAATACTTATTTAATTGTTATTTTTCGACAACAATTCATTTACATAAGAACTAAATTCATTTTGCATCTAAGTCAATAATGTTTCTTTAATGAAAGATCCTTCCTTAAGTATAGGAATTTTGTAATTGGGGACAAAAGTAAACGCGAGCGGAGTTGCGGGCGATCGCTATTATATATATATAAAGTTAATTCAATAGTTTAAAATTAGTAAATGAGTTTAGTGTACAAGTAGCGATATTAAATAATAGTTTGTCCAACCCTGTTAGCTGTTACCTACCCAATATAAACAAGAATAGCACAGTCAGCCTGTGACAACGGCCGGTGCAACCTGGTCGACACGTCAGGCAATAATAAAGGTATGTAAATACCCTTATGCACGATCACATTAATTCCCGTTGTTATTTTTCATAAAACAATACCTCGATTAACAGTATAAGATAGATGCTCTACATAGCCAGGAAAAAACAACGACTGTCGAATACTTTCGTCCTTTGTTGTAATTTCAACGAATTCATCCGGTGACAATAAGCAGTTGATTGCAGTCCCAGGGGTAAAACTACGGCTGCTTTGGAACTTACAAAGAATGTAATTACAGGAGTTGGAAGCTTTGGAATTCAGTCTAGTCTTTGTAATATGACAGACCATCTTATGAGCAATAAGGTTGATGTCAATACTAGGATGGAAAGAAATTCCCGGCCAGCGTTTATCTGTGTGTATGAGCGTCTTAATTTGACAACATTTGATACGACTTGTCCTGTTATGCAGAATAGATCCAACCGACATTTTGTTATTTTTAAGTTAAAGCAATTTAAAGTTTAATAGGAATAAAAATATCACGCAGTATAAGTTTTCGGAAGCATAAGCATCAAACTGCTAAATCATATAATACATATATATAATAATAATAATTGAAGTTTCTCCATATGGATCTATTTTGTATAACAGGGTTCAATGTACAAATTAACGGGTTACGCCAAGAAGGATCAATAGTGAATAGTAGAAAGACCTTATATACTATATTTAAGATAGGAGATATTCGCTTCAGACCCACCGTACCCCTGGCCGTACCTCTGGTGGTACGGTGGGTCTTTAAATATTAAACCATACCACTAGCTAATAGTGTTGTAAACATCACTAATTTAAGCCATTTCAAATAATAAAATTTAATATAATAGTATCAGTAGGGGGATGCATTTATACATCACTAGACATAAACTTTTTATGTTATCTATATAAAAAATACGACACCACATGATTAAGTATCGAGCATATTGCGTCACGTACTTTATATACTTATTGCATATCAGATAACTGAGGCTAATCAGCTTAACCACAAACGCATAGATAAATCACTAGACGATGCAGTATTATTTGTATAGAATACTAGCTGACCCGGCAAACGTTGTTTTGCCATCATGGGGGTATGAACAATAGATGTTGGCCGATTCTCAGACCTACCCGATATGCAGACAAAATTTCACAAAAATCGGTCCATCCGTTTCGGAGAAGTTTGGCAACAAACACAGCGACACGTGAATTTTATATATTAGACTAGCTTCATGAATGCCAATTTTTAAAAGTAGTAAAATGGATATAGTATATTAACCTTAAGAGATACATACATATGCCACCGCGGACTTTTCTGTAGACCTATATAAGATACACAATTCCATCATACATTATTTTGTTATATCTCAAAGGGTTTAGGCAGCGTTTTCGTTGAAAGCTCCCAGACGGATTATTTTTTCCCGTTATCTTCAACAAATATCGTTAATGTACACAGAAATAAATACAAAAACTTAACAAATTATATACTAAAATCTTCCTCGTGAATCACGCTATCGAGTGGTGAAACCCGCTTGAAAATCGGTGTAGTAGTTTTTGAGTTTATCGCGAACAGACAGACAGACAGACGCGGTGGGGGACTTTGTTTTATAATATGTATAGATTGTGTTGTTCGAGTTAACAGACGAAAGTTATTATTCCGATAAACTTTCTCCCCCGCATTTGGCACCCTCGATTTTTTTTCTCTAAAATAACTTTGCCCCAGACATTTAGTAGGGTTGCTGATTATTCTAACATTACCTGTGCCCGCAACTTCGTTCGCGTGGGAAATTTGTCAAGTTAATTTTAGTTTGTTACAATTTGGGTTTTAGTTTTTTAGGTTTGTTTTACGTTATTTAATTTATAGCATTAGCTTATTTCTACTAATTTAACTATGTTTTCAAATAAACAAAAAAATTCTTTTGATAAATTCAAATAAACATCAATTTTAATAAAATGAACTGTATAATTATGCTACTCTGACAAAAAGTTTACTTTTAGTACTTAGATTTTGGATTCGATGAGTGGTTTTTGCATGATCCATGCAAAAACATTTCAAAAGTACGATTTTATTACATGTGTTTTATCTAAGAGATAATATAGGATTGCGACAATGGAATGGATGTTGAAATTTTGCCAATACACTGTTGATGAGTTGGTCTACTGATAACTGCCTACAGATAAAATGATAACTGAAAAGACTGAAAAAAAAACTTATACTTGATATGTCAATAAAAAATATAAATGTTATATGGTGTCACTGATCTGCATGGGCGGTGGTGATTGCTTTCCATCAGGTGACGCTCGTCATGCTCGTTTGCCTCACATATAAAAAAAGCAAATAAGTACAAATATCGTTTGAATTTTAATAAACCGTACAAGTGTTAAAGCGACTGCACAATATGAAACGTCTGCGTCTTATAAGAAGCTCGTTGTAAATAAAATTGAATTGTATCGTAGTTATAACTGTAAATTTACTTAGTAACTTTAAAACCGATTGAAGCGTACACATTTAAAATTTCCTATTATTTTCGAAACCACAAAATACATCACTATTGTATATATGGGACTTACTTTGATCGATATTTGTATTTTCCCGATTTATCGTCAAACGTCGCCGAAATAACGGGAAAATATAAAAACCGATCGAGGTAAATCCCGTATATACAACAGTGATGTGAACACCTGTAAAAGTATAAAATTATACACAAAAGAATATTTAAATCGACGACGCATTTTTGCATAGAACAAGGGGTCCTAAACTCCAAAATGGAAATCGAAGTTTCGGCTAAAAGTTCGGATTTGCATAATATATTTTTTTGTATGTACAGGAAATCAATTGTCATTGATTCTTGTGTTGTTTAAACAATAAATGAATCCATCGAATCAACCGACTTAATCGATCGAAATCCGTATGTTAATAATCCAAAACTTTCGCCCGAAACTTAGGATTTTACTTCGGAGTAGGCCCCCTATTCCCTCTGTCAACAGACTATGCTTATTGTTTCAATAAACTGTCTCCCACACACTGACATTTGGCACCCTCGATTATTCCGTTAGTTAACATTGGCATGGCACAGACTTTGCGATTGGTCATTGGCTTGTTATTGTACACTTATATATATGACGAGCTCGGTGGCGTAGCGGTCAATGACGCGGCTTCGACACCAACGCTCGTGGGTTCGATTCCCACATAGGACAAACATTTGTGTGCATGAACATGTCTGTTTGTCTTAGTCTGGGTGTTTTCTATGTATCATAAGTATGTATTTACAACAAAAAATGTATTTACGTATGTTTATCAGTTGTCTAGTACCCATAACACAAGCTTCGCTTACTTTGGGGCTAGATGGCGCTGTGTAAATTGTCCAAAATATTTATATTTATTTATATATATCTGTGTATATGAACAGCCCGGTGGTCGAATGGCTAGCAATGGCTACTTTGTCTCCGAGGTCTCGCGTTCGATCCCCGCACAAGACAAACATTTGTGTGCATGAACATGTCTCTTTGTTTTGGTCTGGGTGTTGCTGTGTATTATATATAAGTATGTATATATCTATTTACAAAAAAAATGTATTTAAGTACATTTATCAGTTGTCCAGTACCCATAGTACAAGCTTTGCGCTTAATTTGCGACTAGATGGCGCTGTGTAAATTGTCCAGAAATATTAGTTTATTTATTTATTCATTTTATCAATTTATCGAATCCAATCCATTCTATGTACAAGTTCATTGCCATAAAAGGAAAGGTTGCCTTGAAAGGACTGCTTTCAGCATTAATGCAATTTTGTTGCATACGTACAAAGTTATAGATAAATGTAGACATAGCCTATGTATTTCTTCATTTAATAAATAAATAAATAAATATTGTCAGACAAATTACACAGCGCCATCGCGAAGCTTGTGTTATGGGTACTAGATAACTGATAAACATACGTAAATACATTTTTTTTTTGTAAATTCATACTTATGATACATAGAAAACACCCAGACTAAGACAAAAAGACATGTTCATGCACACAAATGTTTGTCCTATGTGAGAATCGAACCCACGAGCGTTGGTGTTGAAGCCGCGTCATTGACCGCTACGCCAACGAGCTTGTCATTGGGTACAATTATAAAATTATACCATTATAAAATACATTCATAACATAATAATGTTTCTCCTCAATCATAAGTATTGTATATTTTTACCATATCATTTATTTTTATGAGTGAACAAATTGTTCATATATAAATGTTCACCGTTTGATGAACGTCGATAAAAGTAATTATATTCCATATCACTCAGATAAGGGATAATAATGTATTGATGTCGTACATACACCTTTTGTATTATAATATACTTAGTAACAGATATTAATAAAATGTATCTACAAAAAATATTAACTTAAATTTTGTCATTTTAGTAAACGTTTCTAGAGATCTAGAAGATTTTTTCAAAGAACAATAACAACTTTGATTCTTAGTACCTACATAAAAATATTTATTCAGAAATCTACACAAAAAATATTATACTCTAAAAGTCATATTCTAAGTTATAATTATTGTATATAACCAGTAATCAAATCATAATAAGTACTTAGTAAGTTTTTAGACATAAAAATGTGTACATAATACATAGGAGATTATAATATGGATATGCCTCTAGAAAATTCCGAAATCACAATTTAAAATTTAAAATGAATTTTAGATATGCGCTTCGGTAAAACCATTTATTCAATTGAGACTTCAAGCAATTGCACCTGCTAAGAATAGTAATTATTGTAAATAAAGGCCAACTATTGCGGCAGGAAGCCAGGATCCAGGTGATGTAGGCTACGACTCCACGCAGGACCGAAACATTTATGAAAATATTTTCAATTATCAACTTAAAATTTTCGTAATTATAAGTAAGGCATATCATATCCACATCAAGATTTCTTAGTGAATTTAAATTAAAACCTATACCTTTTCTCACTTCTGTCTGGAGCCCCACCGCCAAAGCTGAAGTCGATTCCGATCGAATATTTTGATTTCAAAAATAGGTCTTGGCTTAAAGTTAGTGACAAACATCTTCATTGTTGTTGTTGTAAGTAACTTTATTGTACAAAAATTGCAGAACACAGTAGATATAAACATGATTACATGAATTTGTACAAAGGCGGACTTATCCCATAGATCATTCATTAATTTTAGTCGGTAGGGCTCTAGAAGTTCTACCAGCTAAGCTAAACACTATTCCCACCAATCTAAGCCGAAGTTTGAATCTGACAATCAATAAATCCAATTGTAATCGGCGACGGTAGGGCCCTTGGTTATAACTTAAATGTATACGTAAAAACAAAAAATAACTAAGTAGTGATTCATAAAAAAACACACGAACGTAGAGCATTAAAGTTTCATTAAGCTCAATAAAAATTTGCAATGCAAAAGTTAAAGCAAGTAACTAAAGCTAGGACAAATGTAAGCTTTACCTGATCTTGTTCGAACAATAGGTGATTATTATAAAACAAACAATTTCCTTAAATCACTTTTCACTTAACTTTTTAAAACAAAAACAGTTGTTGAAAACAATTTCCAAAGTTTTGAAACGTCGACACGTCAATTTGGTGCACGAGCGCGAACGAAACTACTGAACGAAACGAACCAAATAAAAAGAGCCGAGCCTGCTGACATTACGAGGGGAGAGGAGGCGGCTACCGACAGACGCACCATGTGTGTGGATAAAACCAACAGTTTACATATACATTTTCCTATTAACGATTTAATGCAAGTGCACCACCAATTTAACATGGCAAGGTTATACCTGCACACTATCAACATAGCAGCTGTAGATGATATCGTACAAAAACATGTATTCGAACAAGATAGCATACTTGAAGCTTGCGAAGTGGACTTGGAATTAGTTGAACATGTAGTACAATAAATAGTAAAAAAACATTGTGAAAAATATGGCACAAAGCACGCTTTTTCCACAAGAATACTAATCTTTTTCGTTTCTGTATATTTTCTGCCGATATTAAAAAATATTTTTCATTTTGTACTTCTATTAAAGCGTCTTTTTTAGTATTTTTAAACTAAATTTATTTTCCACTTTTTAGTTCGATGTAATATGTGAGGAAATTAATTAATCATGGCGATCCTTACCAGGATAATTAAATAATCTTATCAAATTATTGTATTGTCATCGGTCCTTGATAAGTTTACCAAGATTAAATTAAATCGGACGGTTAAAAGTATGTCAAAATCAAGTTCAAAGAAGTCGGTTACAGACCGACATACAGTTGAAGCTAATAAAAGCGTGAAAAAAAAAATTATGTTTGTCAGCGATGGTTATGTTCTGTAAAATTGTATTTCATGTCCCAACCGTACGTACGTTACGTACTCCCGTACGTATATGTAGTGTTCAGACTTTTAGCTCGAACATGGCTTTGTTAAGCAAATAAGGATGTGACGTGTTCTCTGTTGACGTATAATCCTAATGAGGTGTTTGTTGAAGTCAGAAATAGATTTGTTATTAATTTTATTTTTAGGTAATATTCGTCGTACAATACAATACAATACAATACAATTCATTTATTGCTTAAAACATGGTATAAAGGTGGTACATCGTGAAATGTGCGCATGTTTAGCTAATACAATTTAGCATGCAAAATTATGTTGATTATGACATTTGACATTGACAATAATTTAAGTATGTAGTCACTAAAACATATATCTCCAATTAATTATATATACACCATTCGTCAATTATATTGAAATTTAAAACATACAAATGTTCATATACATTCTGATTTAATTTTTATATTTTCGGTCAAATCTTTAATATTATAGAAATTGTATTTCTTTAGCCAATCACATAGTTTGCGTTTAAATAAATTGTAATTAAGCGTTTTTATGTCATTAGGTATCTTATTATAAATGCTGACACACATTGCGATGCAATTTTTTGCATATTTCGCAGACTTAGGTGTATCATACAACACAAGTCTCTGTGGATTCCTTTTTAATCTAGAATTAATTTGACATGATCTTTTGAACAGTTCCGTATTCTTGTATACAAAATTACACACTTCATATATATAGAGCGCTGGTAACGTCAATAAACCCAAATTCCGAAAAGAATGTTTACAGGACTCACCAGGTGGAATTCCGCTCAAAGCTCTGATGCACTTCTTTTGTGCAATGAATGCCCTCTGTTTGTCTATTCCGTTGCCCCACACTATGATTCCGTATCGTAGAATACTCTCTATATACGCATAATACAACATAGTAGCGGTTTTTATATTGGTTACATTTTTAATTTTCTTAAGTGCATAAACAAACCTATTTATTCTTTTGCATACATTATCAACATGTAATTTCCAATTTAGGTCTTGGTCTATGATAACACCTAAAAATTTGGTGTGCGTCACTTCTTTGATTTTTCTTACATTTAGTTTAAAATTAAATTGATTATGTTTTGATTGATTAAATTGTATAAAATTTGATTTGTCAAGATTAATTTGTAAATTGTTTTCATCTAGCCATGCTATTATATTATCGATTGTATTATTTATATCAGTTTCATGATTGTCGATATCCGAATTAAGGGTTTTATTAGAAGTCACAATGATTGATATGTCATCCGCAAACAAGATACATTTATGATTTGTAACTTCAATTATATCGTTTATATATAATATAAACAACAGGGGTCCCAAAACGCTTCCTTGTGGGACGCCGTGTTTGTTTATTTTATACTCAGATAAGTAGGATTGCATTTCATTATCTACTATTTTATGAATGGAGACGCATTGTTGTCGGTTTTTTAGGTAAGATGAAATCCATTGCGATGCCATCCCTCTAATACCATATTTTTCCAATTTCATCAAAAGCCGATCATGTGAGACAAAGTCAAATGCTTTAGACAGATCAAAAAAGAGACCCGTCGTAAGGTTATTCTTATTGATGTTTGCAAGTACTATGCTTATTAAATTATAAATTGCCAACGTTGTAGACTTATGCTTTTGGAACCCAAATTGTTCTTTTTTAATTAAGTTAAATTTACCACAGAAATCTACAAGTCTTTTATACATACACTTTTCAAAAATTTTAGATAGAATTGGGACGAGTGTTATCGGGCGATAATTATTTACATCATCCTTGTCGCCTTTCTTATATAAGGGTCTTACAATAGATAGTTTTAGCAATTCAGGAAAGATTCCACTCGTGAATGATAGATTTATTAGGTATGTCAATACTTTTACTAGTTCGAGAACACAGGTCTTGATTATTTTTGTACTAATACCATCATACCCTTCCGAGTTAGTACTATTCAGAGACATAATTTCTTTTTTTACCTCATCTTCCGTCATTGGTATTAAAAATATTGAGTTAGGCAACACATTGGTGGTTTTTATATTCTTATTAGATTTAGACTGTGATTTATTAGTTAATGTAATGAAATAATCATTAAATGCAGTAGCAATGGAAATTGGATCTGTGACATTTTTATTATCTATCTTGAGTGACGTAATATCGTTGTCTGTATTAGAATTAGAAATTTCATTCTTTATAACTGACCAAGTTGCTTTGCATTTGTTTTTACTATTCTTAATTCTCTTTACATTGGACTGCATTTTTGACTTAAATATGCATTTTTTTAAGATATTAGAGTATCTTAAATATTTATTTCTATTTATTACCGTTTTATTTTTATAGTATGTAAAACGTAAAGATCTTTTAGTTTTACAACTATTTTTTATACCTTTCGTTATCCACGTTCGTTTTCTTTTATTAGTGTTAATTTTTATTCGAATTTTAGGAAAACATAAATTGTAAAACAACAACAATTGTTCGTGAAATCTGCAGAAGGCTACATTTAGGTCACTCTCTAGAAATATTTCCGACCACGAAAGACTTTTGAGACATTCTTTAAATTTCAATATGTTTTCTAAACTGTAATCTTTTTTGTATGTGAAATATGATTTCGGGATACTATATTTATTTTGTGTAGGAATACTTAATAATTGCGCTGTGTCATGATCCGAGAGATGGAGAGGTAATACGGTAGCTGTTGCAAATTTTATATTACTCATGACATGATCAATGCAGGAGTCCTTTCTAGTTGGAACGTTAATATGCATTTGCAGATTATAATTAAGACAAACTTCTTCTAGTCTTTTGGTGATGATTCCTGGATTTGTGAGTATGTGAGAATCATCGTTTTTTGCGCTTTCCGTGGGTGTTGTTTGTACTTCTGAATTTGGTGTCGAGTATACACTTGTTTTTGGTGAACTATTCTTTTTTCTCCCCGTCATACTAGGTGTTTCAGATTTGGGTGTGTACTGGATCTGTGATTTTTGATTGCACGATTTACATTTCCACTTTTCTCTTGCATCAGAATCTTTCAAACGATGCAATTTTTCGGAATAACCAACACAATCAAATTCATAATTATTATTACATTGCGTGCATAAAATTGTCTTTTTTTTGGGAACTATTTGTTTACATTTATGGCACATCACTTGTGATGCTTTGCGACCACCCCTTTTACTAGGCAATACTTCTGCCATCTTTTCACTTGTCTCAATTTCCCTTTTTTTTTTACTCTTAATTATTTATTTTTTATTTATATACAAAAGGTCCAAAGCGATAAAACACAAATAAAAATAAAAAAAATAAAAAATTAAAAGGGAAAAAAGAAAACCCAAACAAAAAAAAACAAAAAAAATATTAATTAGTTCAGGTATCGAACTCGAATTGAAAGGTTTCAAGTTCGTGTTCTACGAAATGCACCACCGCAACTGTTACTACTGTGGTCAAAATAAAGTATCTATTGTGTTTAATGCAGCAAAAGTTCGTTATGAATGATTCAACAGTTTATATTTTTTCTCACAAATAAGTGGGTCGGCTAAAAAAATATTTCACTGTTTGTTAAAAGATAACTAACTATATATTGTCACTTTACACTTATAATTGTATTGTTAATTGGTTTGTATCATAAAGATTTTATACACATTATCACCGTTTGTCAGTTTTGTACATTAAATGTTTGTATTAAATTTTAATATTAATATCCCCAGCCACTATTGCACTTATTATTATATATTTTTTGTAATTGTTTTTTATTTATTAATTAGGTATCATTTAAATTACTTAATTATCACTTATTTATTGAGATTGTAAAGGTTTTTATTGTTTTTATAATAGTTGCGAATTTTTGGTGTTCACAGAATGCACAATAATATACGTAATTTCGTCTTTTTTCTTTTAAAATTACACTAAATTATGTTTTTTACACTGATTTTAATTGTTTTTACATAAAAAATGTAAAGAAAATATCACTTTTACATTTTATACAATAACAAAATACAGAGCGCAATGTTTACACGACGGGCACAGTGTTGCCACGTATCAATGTAAGAATGTATATTGAATTATATTAAACACTGCCTATACGTTTCCGTAGAAAATAGTTCGCTGTGATCATCGATCGACTTGTTTTTAGCCCTTCGGACTCCTGTCTCCCCTGACAGTCCTCCTCAGGGAGACATCAGGACTACAGTACTGGCGTCTCCCCAAGGCTGGGGAGACATCCGAACTTACTTTTAAAATTATATTTTTCGTACTCATAAATCCCAGCTTTGGGGAGACACTAGAACTGTAGAAGTCCTGATGTCTCCCCGTAGGGAGTCAGGGGTGACAGGAGTCCGAAGGGGTTTTTGGTCCGATGGGAGCAAAAACGAGTTAAGACTGAAGAATTTATATTCCTTGTATCTGGCACAAGGAATATGAATTCTTCAGAGATACCTTTTTAGAATTTTCTTATGCATAGCATCTAGTTATTAATTGAGCCGCACAACTTCGTCTGTGTGTGTGAGAGAGAGAGAGGGATAAGAGTGAAGCGTAGGATTACCACTAAAAAGGTTATAGTGAGCCAATCTTGAAGGATAGACATACTCGTATGCAATGGCGGACTTTTTTTAGAACTGTTTAAGAGGAACAATTCCATTGTAAGATTTAAATCATTGGCAAAATCATTGCAAATTGATCAGCGAGCAACAAATAGACAAAACAGTAAACATAATCCAATTTGACCTATAATCATGTACAAATTGGCAATCCGTCTCGGTCTGCGAGGCCCGCATTGCGTGCAATAAGCGGATAGATCAGATGCACGGGTGCAAGGTGCACGGGCGCAGCATCTGTCTGCATTTTCGATCAAAGTGGTTGCAATAACAGTTTTGCCGCTAGAAGTCTTATTTGCATATTGCATACCGGTCGTTACAGCATTCTTCGGTTCGTTAGGTTCAGCTTGGGCTTGGCTTGATAGATGCGTAAGAGTATAAATATACATAAAACGTGCGGAAACTGCTACCACGAAAGCAATTCGGGACTACAATTTGCAAATGGCGATCTGGAGTCGGGATACAAGCGTCGTGAAAGAATTGGCAAAGCAATAGGAAAGAAAAAAAAAATAGGAACGCGACTACTCAGTTCCGTACGGAACTGATGACACAGAAACGAGATGGTCGCCCATGCAATATCAGTGACAACGACACACGGAATATGCTGGGTCAAAGAATGTAAGTATCTGGTGGGTGAGAAGGAATAAATACAGGTTTTACTGTGCAGCCCTGACAGCCTAGGTAGTCATGCCCACTAAAGTGTTCAAACTGGTGGTGGTGTCGTGTGGCGGGTCGCCGCATTCCCAATAAAATGGTTGAATGCGGTGATGGCTGCCCCATGCATCAACTCGTGAACGGGTGCTGCCAGAGGGGACTGGTCTGCCCTGGCTGTCATGGTTGCAAGGTAAACAATAGGGGGATTTAGGTTAAGTAGTAATAGACAATAATATAACTATTAGCATAATAGCGACGTGCAATTTATTAATTGTAAGAATATTTTAAGATAAAAATAGAACATTGTTAATAAAAGGTAGGGACCCCGGGTCTGTAGACTGTAATAAATATCAAAATATACATTTTTTTAATATGTACTTTTAAACTATGATTTTTATACAGCGGCAGCCCTAAATAGCTTCATGGATGCTTCCTCTTTAAGATAATACTTAACTATGAGTTTTTAAATTAAATACAGATATTGATTTATTTTAAAAAGCATGATAAAGAGTATAAATTATTTATTTTTTATTTACATTAATTATGAGGAGTTCGATGGTGTCGTTGCGCGTGGCAGTCTAACCGATCACGATAGTTAAGCAACGTCGCCTGTATCCTGTCCATGGATGGGTTTATTTATCTCGAGCTCCTCCGTGCTTCGTAGGGCACGGTAAGCCGTCGGTCCCGACTGTTGTCGTTAGATGACAGTCGTTAAGCCAAGTCTTTAGGCGGCATGAAAACACTGGTCTCTGCCACTGATCCCGCAGTTGAGCAGCATGGTGGAGTATGCTCTAAACCTCTCCGATTGAGGGGGTAGGGGGAGTTTAGGACTAGATGGCAGTGTGTAATTTGTCCTGGAATATTTATTTATATGAACATAGTATGTGTATAGAATAGTGCAAAATATCGTCGACAAAGCGTTCAAGACACCGCAACGAACTTTCTTTACACATATTTGGCATATTTTTGATTTATCGTTCAAAATATCTTAAGTTTCCGAAATATAACTGTATAAAATCCTTAACAATCTTGCCCTAGGGTACGTTTGATAAATGATTGCGATTTATTAGCAGCTATTCACTCTACGTGATAGGACGCACAAGTCTACATGGCTATCGATTCGCCAGACGTCAATATCCTGTCCAATCAGACATGTAATAAGCAAATCTACGACGCCAATTTTATTTTCTACGCCTATTTACGGATCACCGGACCCTCGCACTAATGATTGGATTTTAATCCGGCGACGATCTGAACTATTGATCTAACTAATGGTGGTAAAACGGGCCGCCTGCCTGGTGTGAAAAAGGCAGCTGTTTCATCAAATCAATCCCTTCTAATATTTCCAGTGGCTACGTCTCTCGCTTCAGTGCAATCTTAAACTATCTTGCAATAATTGCGGTGACCTTTTTAAGTACTGTTTCACAATTTCTTAATATCTATGTGCATAGAAAACGGCCAGATGGTGTTTTCAAAACTCGAGACGTTGAAACAGGCCGTTTTAGACAGCGTCTTCAATTTAGGTCAGAGCATTTAAGCAAAATTTACTGAGAGAGAATTCTCTATTGGACATCTTAACCGTTGACCCAGAATGGTCGGCGTGGCCTTGACCAGTTCTGCAGCAGCCATATGGCTTTGAATCTCGACTGGGTAAGATTGCATCCGTATATGGCGTACTCGTGACTCGTAACACACTGTAAAAGTACCTACGGGAGGTGTGAAATGGAAATGAAAATAGGACGAAGCACATTCATTATTGTTCAAATATTTATCTTAGCATGAACGCTTTTGAAATTATGAAGTTCTACATAACTCATACTTGTCCTTATTTAATTTTAAGTAGGGTTGCCATCCGTCTGGGTTTCCCCGGATTTGTCCTAGTTTGGAGGGCGTCCGGGGAGCGTCCGGGCGGGGTTGCATTTGTATATTTTTTTATATAATTTTTTTTTATATTGTAGTCCAGGCTTAAAAGTTTTAAATCACTACCGCACGCTCCATGCTGTGAATGTCTTGTCACAGAATAAAAAATAGTTCTACCACTAAAAACACTGATAACATGTCCGGGTTTTAAGATTCAAAATCCGAAGTTTAAACGCATCTTGTCCTGGTTGCTAGCGTTTAGAGATGACAACCCTAATTTTAAGCACACATACGCTCTCCAGCTTGAAAAATTGTTGTAAATATTCGACCTTACATAATGCTGAACATCTGTGTCAATGAAATGTATTGTGGTGTATGAATGTGTAGAAGACGTCTGTTTATTATAATAAAAGCGGATAGCTACTGTTCAAAATGTGGCGTTAATAAAGCTATGAGGCTATGAAGCCAATAGCCGCTTATTAAATAGTACTTAAAGAATTTGATATAAATAACGCAGAACATACAGCTATTCAATAGTATTTGTATGGTGACAATGTGTCTCCAGTAAAAGCCGATATGTCGATATCTAGTACATATAGTTTTTTTTTTATATTTTTGAATACGAGGCCCTTTTATAAGTTAAAAATTTCTGGCGACCATATCTCATCTACTACATTAGTAATTGTAATCAAAGCTTAGTTGACAACTGTTTAGTCAATATTAGACTTATTGGTGAATGACGAAAACAATAAGAAAAACATCGGACGCGCAGCATGCGCCACCATAGCGAAATTTTTTTTATTTATTCATTTTGGCCACTTTCCCGAATTGATATCGGAAAACCAAGGTCACTTTACATGACTACTTTTTGATGCTCTACCTACACGAATCCGAAGTCAGAATTTCTAAATTTTGAGTTTGATGGCAATGGACAGACAGACAGAACGACCGGACGATTTTATAAAATCAATAAATTTCACTGATAAAAGAATAAGGCGACAAAGATGTGCCAAAAAAATTTTGACTTACTGATATTATGATTTGGTTTTGTGAAAGATCATAACAAAAGATAGGTATAAAAGATAGGTAATGCATCCTGAATCTTGCTAACGAGCAATAGAAACTATGCAGTAGTATTCTAGAAATGTCTGCAAGGAGTACAATCAGTGCCGGTAGATAGCTAGTTATTAACAAAACCAACTATGAATCACTGCGCATGGAACCGTGACTGTATACGCTTTTAATACTCGTTCTATTAACAAGTCTTTAACATAAGTACTCGAGTTATCGAGCACCCCAAAACCAATGTAAACATGCCGTACATTGTATTAAGCGATTTTGATATTTCGGCTATAGTTATTACTTATACTGTGGCTATAGGGTGGTAAAACTCGCTTGAAGTTCTTTTGTATTACAAAAAATTGGAAATAATTTGTTCAGCATGGAAAGAAAATTCATTCAGTATTCTTGAAAAGCTGGACTGGAAAAAACGGGGCATGTCGGGGCGATTGTCGACAACGTGGTCAGAATGGCTGAATCGCTGGAGCAATTAGTCAACATACGACCTCTCGGTGTCAATGCTGCATCTCGATCCGTGTGGCTGGGGATGAATTTCGACATGACGAAAGACATGTACAACGATTTTGTCATCCCTAGCCAGGTTCTCATAGAGAATACAGCAATTGAAGTGGTTGAAGACTATATCTACCTCGAATATTAAATTTTGAGTTTCATGGCAACGGACAGACAGAACGATTGGACGATTTAATAAGCTTAATGAATTTCGCTGAAAATATATGAATGAAGAAATTTCAAATAAAATTAAAACGTTCTAATTAGAACGGCATGTTTAGATATTAATATTATTTGAAAGTTGACCAGAAATGTTCTCATTCCTTTTATAGACGCTAAACCAACGCAGCAGTGTTACATAGGCGGAAAATCTAGCACTAGGATGATTGCGTCCGTGTCATTGCATCAGTGCGATCTGGCGCGCCATTGACACTGCAATCAGATCCTCTGTGCTCAGCAGCGGAACAATCAGGGTTGCTCCACGGGTATCAGTTTCGATACGGGCTCATAAAACTGTACTGAGTACTTTAGTCATTGATGAACGTGAGAATGTACCATTCCGTGATTAACAGACAATAGAATTAGTAATCTTAAGATTTAACCTTGTAGCAACGAACGCTGTAAAGTAACACATTTGCTGTTTTCAAATATATTGTTGAGTGAGGTGGTCGAATGGCTAGTAATGGCTACTTTAACTCCGAGCTCGCGGGTTCGTTCCCCGCACAAGACAAACATTTGTGTGCGTGAACATGTCTGTTTGTCTTGGTATGGGTGTTTTCTATGTATGTATTTACAAAAAAAATGTATTTAAGTACATTTATCAGTTGTCTAGTACCCATAGTACAAGCTTTGCCCTTAATTTGTGACTAGTTGGCGCTGTGTAAATTGTCCACATTTTTTTATATTTATTTATTATATACGTGAATGTTTCATAGTGGGTTTTATTTGGAATCGTCATCGTCATTTAAAATTATTTCTGGCCAGTGGTGAACCAATCGATTTCCAGCATGACTGACCTAATGTCACCTTCCCTAAGATCTTCCGCAGATCATCAGTAAATTTCGTAAGCGACCGCCACACGCTGCGCTTGCCTGTACGTGGCCTCCATTCTAGGATCGTTTTGCTCCATCGGCCTTTTGATCTTCGCGGTATTTACCGGAATATTCAAGCATAATTCAAACTATTTGAGGTTATACACCAGATCATTGAAAATATAACTGGTCGTGATGTAATATTGTCAAATATAATCAAAACATAAGTTATTATTTAAATAGTTGTACGGCGAACTTGCCAGGAAAAAATCCTCCCGGCTAAGTGGGATTTGAACCAGTCGATATCTGTCGATCGAGTCCTGCGACTTCAAAGCAGTAAAATATAAAATGCAAAAATTCACCACTATCACAAACCTTCTTGGTAGCTCAGTTGAAAGGGCATTCGACCGGTAATCGAGAGGTCGTAGATTCAAATCTCACCTAGGGGGAGAGGTGAATTTTTCCATTTATAAAATATAAGTTGTTTTCTTGAAATATTGGCAATTGTTAACCCATTCAATGCCGAGACCGCCCATCGGTGTCCCAAAAAACATTAATCACATGCCAATGCCGCCTATCGGCGTCTAAGTTTTGTATACTATGTCTAGGCTAAATAGTATGTATGGCGGCATGAAGGTAAAGTTCTTAATACATAAGCCGGCAATGAATGGGTTAAAAGTGTAAATAATCCAGTTACATAATAACTCTTTTGCCAAGCCCTCGCAAACTCAAGTTTTCTCTGACGCCAAAGGCGACTTACGTATAGAAACCTACAGTATGCAATAAAGAAACCTACGGAGTACTATTCTTAAAACAATGGATACATGTTTTTATCAATGAGGTTAACAATACATTCAATGTTTCTCTCAACAACGTAATTTCTAATGTGTGTAATGGGATTAATAATCATGTAGCATTGCTCAATATCGTGGAAATACGGAAAACTTCTTACGTAAAAAGAGGTATCTGCTATGGGTATCAATGCACCTACTTAGATATGATCAGGGACATTCACTTTGTGAATTCCATATACCCAGACTTTATGCTATGTTAATTTAGCAGAAAACAACTTAAAAGCAACAGACTAATTCATTAGACAGATGTAACTTGCTGGAACCTGTTCTTACGGGCGGGTCTGCATTCAAGTTCAGCTATTCAGACATGACTTCTAGATTTATAACGTTGTTCAGGATAAATTCTCAGAAATAACTAAAAGGGTGGGATTTACCAGAGGTAGTGGATCTAATTATATCTGTCCTCTCATCTCTCGACGCGTGCCTAGAGTGGTTTAGATGCAAATATAATACAAGATGTATGTTAATGCATTCGCACTTGGATGTCTCTTAAATTCCCTCTATATTAAAGTCATGTATTACAACGAGATCAAAAAGAAGAGCAAGCAAATATATATATTTTTTCATTTTGCTATCGCACTTTCATGAAATGAGTTTCTAAGAAGATTCGACAGAGTTACATCAGCCCCCTTACCACCAACTCTTATTGCGATCCAATAACTGAATAGATTGCTTATTCATACCAATGAATAAGCGACTCTATTCAATTTGCAATAGAGTCGCTTATTCATTGGTATGAATAAGCATTCTGTTCCAGTTATTCAATTGCAATAAGAGTTGGTGGTAAGGGGGCAGTTCTAAATAATTTCTCATGAATTCTCTACTAATGTTATAAAACCGAGGCCCTACCGCCTAAGATAACGTAACCTGAAGCCGATTGCGATCGGATTTTTTAATTGCGAAATGCTAACTTCACCTTAAATTAGTGCTCATATTAATAAGTTTAGCAGGTAAGGACGGAGGCACTCTACGGATTAAACAGATGTTTTTCACAAATTTAAACAAAAGTCCAATTTTCACGTTTATCTGAAACTATCACTGCCAACATTGACAGTTGTGTGACCAAATGCCTAATATGAAAGAATTTCAAATACTAAACAATAGTTTGATAACAAATCTACATAATAATGCAATGCGTTTTTATTTTGGTCGTAATATGTAATTTGAGACCTAAGTGCTGGGACAAAGCACTAGATTTTTTAATAGGCGAGGCGACTGTGAAGTTTTCTTAGTAATATTCAAAGACTAACAATAAGTATTTAATACGATACGAAAATAATTTCAGAGCACCGACATTACTTTTACTGCGAAATCCCTACGTGATATATTACCAGTAATTTGCCTAAACAGAAAATTAGGACCTAGACGTATACAAATGGCTGGATTATTCGTGGACTTGCCTTTGCGCAAAGCTTTTAGTAGAACAAACAAGCTCGGGAACTAATAAAATATGAATATTATGTGTCAGCTGTCGGATACGTGTTCGACTCTCTCGATATTTCATTTCGGCGTGTTTGAATTTGGACTAGACTTCGATGTCGTTGCTCAAAAATCGAAAGATGCATTTCCGCGTCGTTTTCCGGCTGGAATGTCAAATTAAATTTAGCTCTGAACTCGATGAAGCAATGAAATGGGTATCAGGTAATATGGGAACATTTTCGTATGTGATTTTATTTTTATTAATAGAGGTATTGAAGAAAAATATTGATACCTTATGTGATCTTAGAGGCATGTAACTTTCTTCTATGGAAACGCTTCTAGACAAAAAGTTTAAATGTAGCGATGGATAACGCGTCAATCTATTTAGCATCATATGTGGACATTGTGAGTTCATATAGTACAATGATTCCGAGCCTGAAGTAATTACACCTGAAAGGGTAAAACAAGGATTCTGTAGAGGTAATAAAGCTGGTAAAAGAAAACAAATTCGTTCTCACCTTTAAAGAGGGGGATGTTTAAAATCAGTTTCCTACATAAATCTCCAGGTAACTAGTTATGAATATATGTTATTCTATATATATTGTCATAAGTGTAACAGCATTGCAAAGGTTAGGAAACGCTGAATGTACTCTAGCCGATCATCTTCTATTATTTTTCGACTTTTGTTTTTCTATTTTGGCCATTAGCCAGTCCGTAGCGATGGGCATAAACCCTTTACAGTACTATGGTATTTACAAAAGCAGCAAATTATTCTAGCATAGAGCGTCCGGGATCAATAAGTCTTCAAAACGAACACATTGCTATATTTAGATCAAATAGCCGTGAAGATGGCTCCTAATAGGATAATGAACGTTACCACGCTGTTGACGGTCGGGTGAAGGCCAGTTTCTCGCGTACATAATAGTACTCGTACATGATAGTCGGGCATACATGTGTATAGTTCGCTAAATAGCTGACTTCCGCAGCGAACACCGGCGGCTGCTCCGTTGTTATTAGCGAACCGCACGTAAATGTCGAGGTAAAAGACCCATCTGTTAGATGAACGACAGCCGTTTTGTACAGTCACTAGTTTCTGACTGCGGTTTCATTCATATTAATTACAGAAATGTAGCGTTTATTATTTTTTTATCTTTCATTTCTCTCATCTGCTATTTCCATGCACTTTCTGATCTCTCCTCAAATAACATTCAGTACTTCAAATGCCATTGCATCTATTGATCTATTGCGTGATATTGTTTCATAATAGACATGACTTTATTACCTTAAAATTATCAATATCTTTGAGAAGAAAATTTGTTTTGAATTTTTAACAAATTTAAGTAATTTGATTTAAATTACTTAAATTTTGTTAAAAATTCAAAACAGATTTTCTTCTTAAAATAGTAGGTACTAAAAATAAGTTATAAATATATAATATGTTAGTAGTATAGTAGATAATGATGATGTTACAGATAAGTTTACAGTTTTACCACACCGCGGCCAGACCATACAAATGTCGCGTCGTCGTGTACTACTACATAAACAACGACGTCTGCCCAGAGAGTGAATGAGCGTGTGTGCGTGCGGCGCCATACTAACTGTTCCAGATATGTCTCAGAGGGGAGGTGAGGTCGACACGAGAGAGCGGCAGGGAATGGCCATACTGTACGTAGTTCTATTACTTATACTGTGGTTTTTCCCGAACTCAAGTATTGAAGTGTCTGTTTTCTTATTACATGTTTAAAAATTCAAGTAACATGAAATATCAGATAGTAAAAAATTTGTCATGTTTTGTAAATTGCAGATAATATTCGGATTACTGGCTTCAAAATTCTCAATACGTTATATTAAATAAGTAATTAGGTATTTTGTGGTACAGCCAATTATCTATCACTATGTACATACTTACTAATTGGGAAAACTATGAGTTATTTCCAAGATGCATTCAAATTTCATTCAAATATATTACGACGCTGTTTAACCGTAAATGAATAAGAAATATACATTCTCATATCCATACAAACTTTCGCTTATGTATATTTTATTACGATATTAAATATTCGTCTACATTAGTTATTTATGTATTATTTCGTATTTTAGTCCAATAACATTTTTGGTGGTGACAGGTATTTTAATTACCTATTAACCTTTAGGAGGAGAAAGGAGCCCGATGGCGTCGTTGAGTGCGTTAGTCTAATCGAACACGCAAGTAAAGCAACGTCGACCGTAGCCTGTCCAAGGATGGGTTTATGTGTCTCGAACTCCTCCGTGCTTCGAAGGGCACGTTAAGCCGTCTGTTCCGGCTGTTGTTATTAGATAACAGTCGTTAAGTGAGTGGCTTTAAAACACTAGCCTCCGCCAACCCGCAGCTGAGCAGCCTGGTGGAGTCAGCTCTAAACCCCTTCGATTGAGGAGAGACCCGTATCTCAGCAGTGGGATGACTAAGGATTGACGACGATTAACCTTTACCACAAAAAATCTTATCTTATATGTATATTGCATGGTAGACAGTTACATGAAATTGTTTCTAAAATGCATTTAAATCGCAGTTTGCAAAATAACAATAGAGCCGTAACAATTTCACCATAGACAATTTGTTGCACACATAAATATTTAGATGCAAATGTTGAAACAAGGAAATATCATGACCCTCACGCACACACACACACTACATACATATCGATGGATTATTTCACTCTTGTACTTATTAATAACCCATTCCGATTTTATTTATCCGTACCATTTTCGAAATTCAAAAATGAATAAACTGTAAGTGAGTACTGCTCTAACTTCGCCATTCAAAAGCAACTTTTTTTCTAGGAAAATGCTCGGCTTGTAGAGATTATTGCTCGTAGCGTCGTCCACCCATCATTATTTCTATGGTCGTTGTTTATATAATAAATAAATAAAAAAAATAAGTGTTGGTTTATTAAATTGCCTCATTCAAATACTATAAAGCCATATCTTTTTATCGATTATTCAGTTTCAGTTGTATAAAGTGAGTTCACTTTATGCAATTGAGACTGAACTGAACTCAACGTTTCACACAGTCTATAATTATATTTTTTTATACCACCAAGGTGACAAACAAGCATACGGCCCGCCTGATGGCAAGCAGTTACCGTACTGTACCGCATGTAACACCAGAAGCATCACATACGCGTTGCCGACCCTGTAAAAACCTTTTTATGTCCTTTTTGAAGAACCCCATGCTGTGGTCTCCTGGGAAAACCTCAACAGGCAGTTCATTCCACAGCCTGATAGTACGTGGAAGGAAATTTCTCTGGAACCGCACAGTACGTGACCACTTCGGTTCTAATGTGTGAGGATGAACTATGTCGATGGCGAGCGGTGCGACTGTAGAAGGAGGCTGTGGGCATCATGTCAAATAACTCCTCATAATTTTACATATATTTCTTCTTCAATTATGTTTATTGTAAACCAAATAAACTTATAATATTTGAATCTAAATAAAAAAATGATGATAATTATAATAACTACATGGAAGTTTATTGTGTGCTCTTATGTGTAAATGAGGTCACAAACAAGAGCTGCTGCGTTAACATCAGGAGTAGCAACGCATGTGCGATACAATTCCAAGCGTCTATATGCTACGTACGGTGACAGGTACTCATGAGACGGGTCGTAATGTATTTCATTTGTGACGTGATAAAGTCTTATAAATCGATGATGATCGCCGGCTGCACGCACGAAAAAGGATGACTCATTGTCACGTTCCGCCTGAGCCGAGCATGCAAACGAGAGCGCGGAACAAGCGATTGAGAGGCACGATCGGTCTATGTTTCTTATGACGTTAAACCGACTTTACAGACAACCGTTTGGTTTGGTCAGTTCCGAAATGCTAGTAGGTAGATTAAAAAAAAGATATAATTTCGATAAAAAAGTGTAAGACATAATATTCAGTCTATAAATAGTGAGTCTAAGTGCTCACAAGGGCGAAATACCAGAACAAAGTATTTCATTTCATTGCTTGTCGACGTAGTTTAAAAAACAGTGGTAGAAACTAGGACACATGCAATAGAAAGCCAGTCAAAAAGTTTCGGAAACACACTCCTAAATGTAATAAACGAGTAAATTTACTTATTCATGTGCTAGTTATCTATTGAGCGAATAATCGATTATAATGATCGATAAAAATTAGGGCACTTTTGTAGTGTTAAAATCGCAATTACTAATGATAATGTTTGTGCGTTAATTAGAGGAATAAATCAAAATGTTACAGCACTCAAATTATATCAACAGGAAATGACGGCTGAAGTAATTCACTTGGTAATAAAAGTGACGTAAAGGTGTAATCATATTTGACAGGAGAGTATACTGAAACAGTAAACAATATTTTTTTAACTGTTTTGAGGAGATGCTTGATTTCTGAATGAACTGAGGATGTTGGTAGAACCTCTCGTTGAAGCAGCATGGTGGAGTAAACTCTAGTAACGCTCCGGTGTACGAGGGCATACAATATAGACATGAAATTTGTAGACATTTTGGGATTGAAAAATGTCTTCATCTCAAAATAATCAAAGGGTGTTATTATGCAAATGTCGAAGTTCAATCGGTGTTTCAAACCAACATAAAACAATCCGTTACTATGTTGTTATTGGCAAAAGAGTACGTTACAGCAACAGATTTCAAAGATTGTATACTGTGATTGGAAAATGTTATTTTAAAACAATAATTTGGGGTGTAAGTGGCTTGCCATAATTTTTAGAGTCAAAGCCAACTTCATGTGCACCGTCGACTAGCTAACGACACTCTGGCGAAAGAAAGATAGGGCGTATCGAGACCGACTGGAGAAGTAATGACTTTTCAGCGTATATAAGAGTTCTGTTCGCTCCACACAAATATCATCATCAAGTCATTTTAGTCTCCACTACAGGAGAACGACCCTCTCTAGTCCGTCACAGACAGAAGGAGAATTTGGCCTACACTCCCCACGCTCTGGCCAGACGGGTTGGGGAGGCCTGATCGATGTTTTATATATGAATTTCCCTTAGTCGCCTTGTACGACAGCCACGGGAAGAGACGGAGTGATTCTATTCTAGTCTTCCGGAAACCACATTGCCATATATACTCAAATATATACTTATAATAATGTTTTATGACGTATGTGCTTAGACCTTAAAGTTGTTTCCGTCCATGTAGGCGTTAAGCGGGTTATTAAATTTATTTATAATGTGTTATATCATATTTTATAATTAAACTAATTTGTTTTGCAGCTTCTGAAAATTATGTTGCAGTATTTAATTTAATTGTCGGTATTAATTAGCCACTTACACTGCGTACTTTCAGACTATTTAGGATGGCATTTTAGAGTTCTTAAATATGACAGAACTAAAGGACTGCAGTGACAGAGAAAGCGAATGCCTATGCTCAAAAATGGGCGAAGTGATTAATATATATTTACACCTTTAAACTCCTTTAGAGGCATCATCATCACCAGCCTGTATCTACCCACTGCTGGATATAAGCCTTCCCCAATGATTTCATTTCAGCAACCTTTAGACGCGCTACGCACAAATTTTGTAGCTGGTGAATTAGATTGCTGTTGAATGAGAATTTCACGAAGCTGTAAAAAAAACAACGTTCAAAAAGATATTTATCTAAAAAAAAAATGTTAATATCGGAACGTAATGTTCATATCGATGTCTATTTTAGATACTTCATTATATTTGTTTTTTATTGTATTTAATTAACGATTATTAACTATAAAAATAAATAAAAATGAGCGGATTTGATATTTGTGATATAATAAAATATGTACTGGTACAGGTTAGGAACCTTGGAGGGTAAGCGGATGCAAAACTTTTTTACATAGTTACTATAAGGGGGTCGCGCCATTATAAAGTTTGAAAAACACTGGTGTATAGCATACTGACTCAATGTATTATTGTTAATGCTAATCAACCACATCTCATTAAGTGAAAGGTCGTCGATTTCATTTCAGCAACGAACCGGAATGTCAATGTATTGGAATCACTTTCTCAGTTCTTTCACTTATTGGGCAACGGTTTTTGTAACTGTTTGTACTATACGTGAACACGTGTGCCGAAAAAAAATGCAAACGAAACGCAGCTGTGTCAAGAGCACGTGTTGTACGAGGAACGAATGGAAACACGTGTCTAACTAGACGTTAACTGCAAGACCAAACTGACGACTGTCACGAACGTGGACTGTCCCTTTTAGCTCTACCACTAATCCATATATATAAAAGCGAAATACCACTTACTGATTAAACACGAAATCTCAGAAACTATAACACCTACAAACTTGAAATTTGGCTGGTGGGTTCCTTGTAGGATGTAGACATCCGCTAAGAACGGATTTTACGAAACTCCACCCCTAAGGGGGTGAAGTGGGCGTTGGAAGTTTGTATGAAAGTCCAATGGTTTTGAAATAAGAGACTTGAAATTTAAAATGTATACTATATAGACGGTGTGGAGCTCAGATTACGATTAGATCTGAGGTGTGGAGATGTAATAATAATGTATATCTAACTATACTTCTAAAAATCATTTTTCTAAAAATCAACCCCTTTTTGGAGTTAAAACGGGGAACAGGGGATGACAGTTTGTATGAAAGTCCAATGTTATTGAAGTTAAAGTACCTAATTATGGCAGAAGGATTTTAAATGGTATTTAAGTATAAGAATTATTGAAAACAACTACTTATTATAAGGAGGAATTTAGCTTTTTCGAATATATTTAAAAATTATGTGCAAATAACTAACTCCACGCGTACGAAGTCGCGGGCGGCCGCTAGTAATGAATAAATACCTGGGAAACTGTGCTTTGTCATTAGAAGGTAAGGAAATGAAGAGCAATTCATGTATGTATTTTTGAGCCATCTGAAGGCCAATTCTCGTAATTTTTCTACGAACGCAGATTGAAAGTTGACCGAATCGAGATTGAATTGTGAATTGACTAAAATTATATACTTGATTTCATTCTTAAATTATTATCAATTATTGTTGTTGGCAAAGTAACATTCTTAGTTTGTTTAATTTTCACTCATATTTCGATATAATCCCGCTTAAATTAAATGTTGAAGTTACATATTGTGTTACGAGAATACCAAATGTGACATTTGTGAGATCGAGACTGGACCGAAACTGAATTTTGACTATATTTTAATTACGAGAATTGCCCCTCTGACTGCAAAGATCAAGTTTTGTTTTGTCACCAATTCGAACTGGACAACTGTTGAAAAAGGCTGCTCAGTCCATGACCATACAAACGTAGAAACACTTATTACACCACCATTTAAAGTTGGACTATGTTATGCAGAAAAGATCCAACGACAAACTATGCCAAATTGAGAGATATACATAGCGAGAAACTTCAAATCGAGTTTCATATATTCGCAACAGATTCTAGCAGTTTGAAGACATTGCTTCCCAAAACTTATACTGCGTGATATTTTTATTACTGTTAAACTTCAAATAGCTTTAACTTAAAAATAACAAAATGTCGGTTGGATCTATTCTGCATAACAAAATTAAACATGATATCGATTTGTCGCGTTATAAACTAAGTTTATTGCAATATTCACAGTTAAAACACTATTGGTTTCGAAATTAAAAGCCTTGAAAAATCCATATTTTAACACCAATTTTAAAGCAACTTAGGACATAAATAAATACTATAATTAATATGAAAATTTTAATGTAATTGAGCAATAAGAATAGAAAATAGTATTAGTAGTATTCATAAGTATTTTTTTTAAGGTTTAATAACTTTATTTTGCGTAAATCGTTTAGTAGTTTTTCCATAATTCTGTTCTACAAAACTAATATTCACTTGGCTCCCCTTTCCCTTTTTTAGGGTTCCGAACCTCAAAAGGAAAAACGGAACCCTTATAAGATCACTTTGTTGTCCGTCTGTCTGTCTGTCTGTCTGTCTGTCTGTCTGTCTGTCTGTCTGTCTGTCTGTCTGTCTGTCTGTCTGTCTGTCTGTCAAGAATTTCTATGTCGAGAATGCGTGGAGGTATCAAGCTGAAATTTGAACTGTATACTCAGGTCTACGGTCCCATTAAATTAAAAAAAATTCAAACTGCTAAGTTTACGTAGAAAAAAGTTACGGCCGTTTATTGAGCAAAAAACGCATATTTCGACACACTCAAGGGAATCAAAACCTATAGGGTACTTCCCGTTGACCTAGAACTATGAAATTTGACAAGTAACATCGTTATATACTACAAGTACAGGAATAAATCTGAAAACTATACATTTGTAAATAGATCTTAAAAAATAGGGGGTCTATATTTTTTATAGGGTGTCGAAATTTCAAATTGAAACTACTAGTTCAAATGGGGTATCATATGAAAGGGCTTGATGTACACATTGCAAAATATATTTTATTTATTTTTTTCGACGCATTATTTCTTATTTATAATGAAAAATATCAAATTTAATAATGATACTACGTACCCACGGAACCCTCGGTGGGCGAGTCCGACTCGCACTTGTCCGGTTTTTTATCAAATTATCTAATAATAAAACTCTCGTCTCGTGTACTAAGTGCGTGAACTAGCTCGTAAATCGTTCATCATTGGTATATCTGTCTCTCACAGGGCGCTTAGTGAAATAAGAACCATTTTAGAAATACCTATATCGTGTCTCCAAATTTTATATAAGTACAATACATAATAAAACAATAATTATATAATTTACACTTTATAACACAACGTTAGTGTAAAGTGTAAAGGTATCTTATGTTAGAATCCAGAAGGTGCGATGGCAATATGAAAGTTGACCGAATCGAGATGGAATTATGAATCGACTAAAAATTATATAGGTACTTGATGTCATTAATTAATTACATATTTTAGTTTCAATGTTCTAGTATATATATATTTTTTATTTAGTTTTAGGTAATTAAGTTTCATTTGTATTTTATGTATTGTAACAGATGTCTACAACATGCCATCTCACAATTACATATTATCAATTACTATTGCTGGCAAAATGATATTCTTAGTTTATTTTTTGGACTTATTTCGTATATCCCACTTAAATTAAACTATCAATCAAACCAAATTAAATTATCATTAAATAAAGAAGTGGAGCCAATATGCTGAGCTAATATATAAAAAAAAAAACTTTGAATCATATTGTGATAATATGAGAATACCAAATTTGACATTTGTGAGATCGAGACTGGATGGGAACTGAATTTTGACTACATTTTAATTACCAGAATTGCCCCACTGATCAATGTTGTTATATTATAGTAGGTATAGTATTGTTATATTAAAGTATTTTTAAATTATATGTATGTATTCCAAATATCATCCCAATCCGTTCAGCAGTTTACCCAAAGACTTGAATTCTATGTGTAGTATACACATTAAAGTTTTTAAGTTTATCCGTAATATGTAGAAACTTCCACATTCATAATGTTACTAGAATTTCTGATAGGTTTACCTACAAATTGATTTGTAATATCCGGTATTATTTTAGAGGCAAATATAAACTTATTACTTCATACGAATACATACTATAATACTTCTATTACGCTCGTACTACGAGATCATCCGATAGCCTAAAATAGAAAATCTATAAGGTGATTCACTTTCCGACCGCCCAAATATGGCCCTGCAGAATCAATTAAGGCAAGGACTCTTCCTCTAAGTTCGTTGCACTGTTTTGCATACACGTTGTCTGCATAGTGAGTGAATTAATGTTAATTGCTGCTATTATTCTTGCTAAAACGTATGTAGATACGATAAATCAGATGTAGATGCACTACATAATGCATTGATTATGCTTATTATGCAGTGGTGGGGTTAAGGTTCAAATATTATGCACCGATAGTTTCAAGTTTAGACCATTGGTTCCCAATGTGGTTTGTATCGCCCTTAGTGGTCGAATCCGACATACAAAATGAAACACGGTCTACAAAATGGATATAAATTCATATTATGAAATATATGGGGTGTAAGTGGTTCATGAATACCTTTAAATCAAAGCCAACCTTGCACGTCTTCGAAGCAAATAAGTTTGGGGTCCCCAACTGTTGTAGTCTCTGAAGTATATCCAGGGGGGCTAGCCAAATGGCAGTTTGCGAAGTAGAAAAGCGTAGCGATCGCTAATTTGAACTGTGGAGCTCATACTAAAATGTTCGAATTGACAAATGTCACGTGACCTATCTAACGTTTCTACGCTACGAATTACACTTGCCTAGGTTATGTTGGTTCAGATGTGTTTCTTCATTTTTGCCGTAATGTTGCCGTATTGTCGTTCCTCTGTCAATGGCGTTCATTTTGTCAATGGTATTTTTTGTTATGTTACCTATCTATATGTATAAAATTACTTAGGTATGTCTATATGTATATTCAATGACTCATAGCTCGGACATAGTTGCAACGCGACTTCAACATTCAAGTTAGTTATGAAGAATCATTATTACGTAACATAGCCAAACTTTTAAGGATGCATAATACTTATGAGGCCAAAAAGAAACGAAATTGCTGCAAATGAGTAAATTACCACTATTACTGAGAACGTCTAAAACTGCTGGCCATTAGGGGCCTGTCACTGGCTCACCTTTACATACGAATAAAATTAGAATCGTGTCTGTCCGTGATTTGTAAATTCACACGTCTTTTTCTCTATGAACTCTAACAAATATTTATATTTTATAAGAGTGGCACTTTTTGATGACAAAACATCGGACGCGCAGCATGCGCCGCCATAGCGAATTTATTTATTTATTTTGGCCACTTTCCCGAATTGATATCGGAAATCCAAGGTCACTTTACATTACTACTTTTTGATGCTCTACGTTTGAAACTAGATGGCCGTTGTAATTTGTCCAGGAATATTTATTATTTTATTATATAACAACTTACTGAGAAATTAGCAAGTATTATTATTCAATCGTCTAACAACGCATAGAACTTTTTTATTTTCAAGATATTTTTCAAAATCTTGATCGGTTTTATTGCCAATAAGAAAAAAACAAAATGAGTCACGTTCGAAGTGTAATTTATACACAGTGATGTTAATAATTTTAGCCTCAAGGTAGGCTGACAAGTGTTCAGATGAAGCCGCAGCTGCTGGCCAGTTTTAAAATACACCTTTGAAGGTGAAGTTGGCTTTGATTCAAAGATGTTGATGGACCTTACACCCCGGTCCATCAACATCTTTGAATCAAAGCCAACTTCACCAGGACGCGGTGCACCCTGCTAACTGACAAACGAAGCTCTGGCGAAAAGTGCGATATTGTAGGCTACCCGACTGGGGAATGTACCTCCACCTCACAGAATACCGCAGCCAAATAACAATTCCGTTGAGGGTTGTTGTGTTCCGGCCGGTCTCACTCACTCAGTGAGGTTACCAGAAAGGTAGAAAATGCTGCGTTGGCAGCGGGGATGGCGGCGCGCGAGCGTCAATATGGCTACAGTAACCGCTTCATATCCGGCGGTCCGTATGCTTGTCTGCCACCCGACGTAGTATAAAAAAAACACCTTGGATTAATTTAGCGTAGATTGCACCCGTCACCTCAGCTCGTTAGGGTTACGTCATCCCCGTGATCAGCGGCCGATTGGCATCGAGTACAGTTCACAATGGACGCGGAGGCGAGGGCCGACGACATCCGGGAAAGTGGCCGGTGAATCTGTGCCTTATCGTGCACTTATAACGCGAGATAAACAATAGAAACGAATTGTTAAGTAATTGGTTAAGTGAAGCGATAAAGTGCTCTTTGTATTTTTTTTTATACTACGTCGGGTGGCAGACTAGCATACGGCCCGCCTGATGTGGAGCGGTTACACTCGCAACATAAAATATGGCTCGCGCGCCGCCACCCCCGCTTCCAACGCAGCATCTCCTTCCCTTCTGGTGACCTCACTCACTCGTAGGAACACAACAACCCTCAAGGGAATTGTTATTTGGCTGCGGTATTCTGTGAGGTGGAGGTACATTCCCCAGTCGGGTAGCTTACAATTACGCTACCTACTTCTCTTAAATAATAAATACTACCAGACCCGACAGACGTTGCCCTGTCTTCTTAACAATTGACGAGCTCCGTGGTCGAATGGTTAGCAATGGCCACTTTGACTCCGAGGTCGCAGATTCGATTCACGCACAAGACAAACATTTGTGTGCATGAACATGTCTGTTTGTCTTGGTCTGGGCGTTTGCTATGTATTATAAGTATGTATTTACAAAAAAAAAATGTATTTAATTACATTTATCAATTGTCTAGTACCCATGACACCAGCTTTGCGCTTAATTTGGGACTAGATGGTGATGTGTAAATTGTCCAGAAATATTTATTTATTATTTATTTAACAATGAATATTGAATTCTAATTTGCTTCGCGCAATCTGTCAAATGACTCACAGTTCTGTCAAAACACATAAGGTTACATTACAAAAAGTAATATCGTTCAGTTTTCTTAAATTTTCTAATTTTCCGCGCAACTTTCTTATTTTTTTTTTCATAAGAACCTTCTCCTGACAATAACAAATACAACCTAAAAAGAATAGCGATATCGGTCTAGTCGTTCATGCGTGATACCGTGACCAATGTTCCTTTTTATATTTATTTATGTCGCAGCCAATTCGTAGAACCCGCCGCATTATATAACGGCTAACTTAAGGCGGATTGTCTTTAAATAATCTTTTGGTTAGGTTTGTCTTGTGATTAGAAATGCGAGGTTCCACAAACATGGTGGATACCCAAGTGAATTGTCACCAGATAGCTGGCCGCATATCTGGTGACAATTCACTAATATGATAAAAGGGCGGTTTGAAATAATGGCTTGGCCATTTTATAAAACAGTTAGCCGTTATGTAATGCGGCGGGTTCTACGAATTGGCTGCGACATATATATAACTGACAGTGTTTTGTTATGACTATAATCTACCACAGGCAGACAGCGTGAAATAATTTTCTTTTTAGATCCAGCGCCATTGACATGGCTAGCGGATGGGAAGGTGTGTGAGCGCGGGGAATGTTATGGCAAAGTACGGAAAGCGTCTCTGGTTATGGTAACTACTAAAATATATTCTGAATTTGAGTCCGGTGGTCGAATAGCATAGGCCACTTTAACTCTGAGGTCGCGGGTTCGATCCCCGCACAATGAACATGAACATAAACAATAATTAGAACAACTAATTCCATGGATTAAATTGATATTTTGCCTCAGGCGGGTTGATACAGATTTTTGCACAGACAAAAAAAAAACCCGGAGAGTGACATTGACAATCAACAATCTACCTCATCTCTATCTCATATATCATGCGAACTTTCACCAGAACCCGAATCAATTGTTATACGGGGGGATGCACCACTAGTAAAGTTAAATAACCTTTGACGCTCTAACGACGATGATAAGCAAGCTCACATCTCAAAATTTCTTCTTCAGAAAGTAAACCAACAATCTATTTTAGTAACAAAAATTAATTATAGCCGTCAGATTGTAGCTGGCGGGACGATTTATGAAATGATCGTGGACGGACGGACAACTAATAGGCCAATAAATCTTTTTTCTAGCAGCGGGTCTTCGTGCCTTTGTTAACATTGAAGGCCCACGAAATAAATTCTCCCAGGAGTTCGGCGTGAAAGGTCGAGTAACAATAACTGGGTGGTGGGGCAAGTTTTCGCAACGATACTATAGCACGCCTGCGTCGATCCGGCGCCGCAGTCTCTCCTACATATATCATATTATCAATAATCCTATGCTAAACCACAGTACACGTATACTAACAGTAGGTTAACATATATTAATCGAACTTGCGGAATAAATTTTACCTATGCGGTGACAGGAAAAACCTAACTTGATCTGAAATGTTAATTTATGGGTAGTAAGAAACCGAGAAAATTGTGAAACTGGGCGACTATTATACTGACTTTGCGACTAAAGTTGGTGGCTCATTTAGTTTTTTTTGTGGCTCATGCTTTGCAAAATTAAATAGAACTTCTTATGCACTTTTCTGTATACTACCAAACCCCGGCCACTCCATACAAAAATGGCACTTTTGCATGTAGTAACTAGAGTTGAGCGCTTAAACGAAAAGCGCTTAAAAAAGTCTGCTTATTAGCGTAAGCAGATAAGCACGCTTATAAAAATAAGCCTTTTTCGTTTAAAATTTTTACAATGTTGTCTGATAATTTGACAAATTTAATATAGCGCCATCTATAATTGATACACATAATTACTGCCACGTCGCGTCGTGCTGTATTAGCTAGCCACATAAGCAATAATAAACCTTACCATCAACAAGTTTAGGTTTACTATCGATTAACGTTCGTTTCATTTTCGTTTAAACAAATGCGTTTCGTTGAAAAAAGCGTCAGTAATCCTCATTCAATATTGAACCTTATTCGCAGGTGCCTTAGGATTAATGTTGTTTAATTTTCTTTCACTTTAATTTCAAAAATGATTTTCGTTTAAGTGAACAACGCTTACGCTTTTTTAAGCAGTAGGCTTTTTGTTGTCAACTAGTAAGTACGCGTGTGAAGTATGTTCATGCGTATACGAAACTTTAAATAATTGTAAATACTTATAGAAAAGAAATCGGATGCAAATAGATACTGTCTGTGATCATTAACCATTGCATTGTATTAAAGCTGCGACTAAATGTTTAAACGTTTTCCATAAGCGTAGACGCCTCAAGAAGCATCAACGACAAAAAAAGCGTTTAAGTAAAAAGCGCGCTTTTGATAAAAAGTACAACGTTTAAACGTTTATTAATTTTAAGCCGTTTTTTCCAACTCTAGTAGTAACCATATGACGTCTGTACACGTGCCTATGTTTGAGTGACGTTCTCTAGGGCTGACATTATTCAATTATTAGTCGGACATGTAAGGGGGTGTAAGTGGTTCATCAACATCTTTGAACCAAAGTCAATCTTACCTGCACGGGGTACACCCTGCTGACTGACAGACGAGGCTCTGACGAAAAGAGAGGTAGGACATAGAGTATTTTTTAAACAACCCGACTGACGAAGTACCACCATCTCACAGAATACCGCAGTCAAATAACAATTTCCTTGAGGGTTGTTGTGTTCCTGCGAGTGAGTGAGGTCACCAGAGACGATGGAGTTGCTGCGTTGGCAGCGAGGATGGCAGCGCGCGAGCGATATTTAATGTTGCGACCGTTAATATGGTTACGGTAACCGCTTCACATCAGGTGGGCGTAGTGAAGAAAAAAAAACATAGTAAATACACTACATTGACTTCAGCCAATATTTTTAAAACGCCTTGTATAATTGCCATTGCTAACTTACCCAAAATTATATATTTTCTAATCACCACTAAATCAAACGTTCGCCTTCCGAACACCGGTTCATTGTAATGGTCAAACCATTTCATTCTTACTAATTGTAGCTTTTTACTATTCATATAAATGCATGCGCAATGATTTGATTCATTTTCATATTCACATGGAACAAACGTAATTTAAAACTAATACCACACACACATGAGATCACGCACAATAAACATTGAAATGTACTCGTAAATAAGAAAATTGTAAACAATAAACCACCATAACTCAAGTGACAGCAATGTCACTTTCGCGTCGCGCACTCACTTGCTCTTTGAGACATATAATGCTATCCTTTTCTCATCTCGTATTAATTGTATCTTGTATCCTACTTTGACAGACATGAATTAGTTATGATGAAACTATGGCTGCCGCATGCTTTTTAGGTAATTTATAAAAAAATCTGTACTTTATTTCATCCAAAGGGATCGAATAAATTTATTTTTTTGATTTTCCATGTGTTGACATATCCACTGCACAAGTAACTTCCATCTTTTAAACTGAATGGAGAATAAAATACGAGCGACGTCAATTTGTAGGACGTTGCATCCATTGCGAACGGTTCCAAATCGGTTCCATAGGGGAGGTGAGGTCGACTAGTGAGAGCGGCAGAGAGTGTCCATACTGTACGTTAGTACTATTACTTATACTGTGATACTACTGTCGTGATTTTGTGTTCTGTGGTCACAATACATGTTGACTTACAAACGGAGGCGGATACTGTAGGCAACTACAATATGTAATCCGAATATAATATATGTATACTTTTTCAAACCGATATCATAGTATATCTGGTACATAAAACTAACTTAAATGACGACCTAGATGGTCGAATGGTTAGCAATGTCCAAATTGCCACCGAGGACGCGGGTTCGATCCCCGCACAAGACAAACATTTGTGTGCATGAACATATCTGTTTGTCTTGGTCTGGGTGTTTGCTATTATGTATTTACAAAAAAAAGTATTTAAGTATAATATCAGTTATCTAGTACCCATAGTACAAGCTTTGCTTAATTTGACACTGGATGGCAGTGTGTTATTTGTCCAGGAATATTTATTTATATACAATATGGACACTCTCTGCCGCTCTCTCGAACCAACCTCACCTCCCCTCTTACCACCACCAGTCGAATATTCTTTTCTGGTGACCTCACTCACTCGCAGGAACACAACAACCCTCAAGGGAATTGTTATTTGGCTGCCGTATTCTGTGAGGTACCTTCCTCAGTCTGGTAGCTTACAATTACGCTCCCTACCTCTCTTTGAGACTCTCTGACGGTATCACCATTCGAATCTTAAACTGACTTACGGTCGTAAGAACTCGCGACCTGCTTTTCCGTAAATACACAAAATTATATCTACATTTCCAGTGCATAAACATAAACGAACTCCAACCATAAACCGCCATAGTTTTACGATCGCGCCCCTATCGCTGGTCGACAAACACGTCCGTGCTTGTAAAACAAGACGCCGGACAGAAATATCCATCGGAAAGCAAACAAAAATTCCCCGTATACTAAATGTATGTTCAATGTTCCGTACCAAAATCGGGACTATCCGACTGTCTGTCCGTCTGTTTAAAATCTTCAGAGTGCTTGCTTAGTGCGGTCACATTCGAATGTATTAAACGTTCACAAGCCGCCCAAATTAAGAAATGTTCGATATACCTAGTGATATTAACAAGTTAAGTTAATCAAAAAAATCAAAAAACCCGACTGCACCTACAACAGATTTATTAATCACGCGCAACTTATAATTTAATTCCATTTAAGCAAAGCCGCAGGCAAAAACTCACCTCGGTTGTCGAATGGTTAACATTGTTAACAATGGCCACTTTGACTCCGAGGTCGCGGGTTCGATCCCCGCACATGACAAACATTTGTGTGCATGAACATGTCTGTTTGTCTTGGTCCTGGTATTTTCTATGTATTATAAGTATGTATTTACAAAAAAAATGTATTTAAGTACATTTATCAGTTGTCTAGTATCCATAGTACAAGTACAAGCTTTACGCTTAATTTGGGACTAGATGGCGCTGTGTAAAATTGTCCAGAAATATTTATTATTATTTAAAAAAAAAACTAATATATCAAATATATATTTGAAATCAGGTCATCGAGAGCTTTATTTTGATACCCATATCGATATTTAGAACAAAAATAATTTACTCCAACGACAATTTTGCGGCTCACAGCCGCCATATTGATTTTTTTTTATATTTGATATAGCCTATGTCACACATACAAACATACGCTCGAAAAACATAACCCTCCTTCGGCAGTCGGGTAAAAAGGTACACGAATTTCGCAGAAGCGTAGATCTTGATGAAACGAATAGGCAAATATCCAGTGCGGTGAATATAATAGGTACCGGATTAATCAAGAAATAGTCTTCTATTTGATAGAGAAGAGCTGCAACGCTGGAATTTATGTGCATCAATTAAAATACATAAATATGAAAACCTGACCTTTAGGCTCAGCCAGTGAAAAAAGAAACACATATATTATTAATATTATTGTTAAAAATATGCATAAAAAGATTTTCATATAGTGATGAGTAAGCAAAAGTTTTAAAAACTGTAAACCGACTTCACTCGACTCCTGCTCGTAGAAATCGGGTTATAATAACTAATCGAAACATTATTCATCAATACCTGATGAATAGTTTATGCAAAATGTATATATGTATGGTTTAATGAGTCTATTCGTCAACAATTCACGCGTTATCAAAACCCAAAATAAACCAGTCTACTTTCAGTCATTTTGTGTGTAAAGTGTAAAAAACAATATATATAATTCATTATTATATTCTTCCCCCAAAACCAAAATGACTAAGTGCAACACAACGGTCAACAGTTTTAAATATAACCCAATGGTCGAAATTCGACCATAAAATCAACAAAAGAGTATATATGCCTGTGTGTGACAAATACATGGTAGTGTGTGTAATGTTTTTTTATTGATTTAATCTATTTTTATGCATAATTAAAAAAATATTAACATTATGCACACCTTCTCTATATAAACTATAAGTGTGCGAAATTTCACACTCCACCGTCCGCGAAATTTTCGTAAAGAGCGGTACAAAGTTTTTGCTGCACGTATTAATAAATAATAATATATCACCTCTCGCTCGCCTCAGTTCCACATGTACCAACATCTGTGCAACGGCAAAGTGGTCAACACGTGGAGTGATCTTCATTGTAAGTGGAGGTCGTTAAACTGGCATCTTACACTGGATACGTTTTGTGTAATCATCTCAATAAATTATCATAAAAATAACGGCGCAACAAGAGCTGCTATTGAATATGAACTGGGCAATAGGACATAGTAAGTAAGACCAATGAATATGTGTTAAAATTACCTTAGAAGGTTCTTGTGTGATGGAATAGTGTATTGATTTTTAAATATGCAGCATAGAGATGCGACGGGTCGCTATGCTATGATAAACAGTATATTTAAAGGCTAGCAACCACAAGACGCGTGAAAACTCCGGATTTACAATCTTAAAACCCGGACATGTCAGCGGTGTTTTTAGTACTACTTAGTACTGTTTTTTTTAATCTGTGACAAGCAAGGGCGGATCCAGCCGCCGGGTCGCCGGGGGTCACGTCACATAGTTGTTTGACAACAAAAGATTGTGTTTTATTAGTGTATGTACTGTACTGTACTTAATCTATATTGAGACAAAAAAATATATAAAAACATTAAGTTTAACAATTTTAACTAGTGGTCCATATAGGTCGTGGACCCAGCCCAGGGGGGGGTCATGACCCCCATGACCCTCCCCCTGGATCCGCCCTTGGTGACAAGATGGTTATTCGCAACATGGAGCGGACGGTAGTGATTTAAACTTTTAACCCTGGAGTACAAATGAAATCCCGCCCAGACGCTCCCCGACGCCCTCCAAACCGTAGTGGTGCCGAGTAGCTACATAATGGTAGTAGCTGTCTACCGTAAGGTCCGTATTATGTAAACGAGCTAAAAGAGTAAAATTTACGATCACGGCCATCAAAGCTCGATAGGCTATCGAACCCACCGTGAGAGGTGACAATACAATAAACTCGGCTGTAACATGGTTATCGTACCGAACTCATAAAAAGCATCGTAAGCTGAAGTAGTAATATTTCACTACTTAGCCTGAAACAAAACAGCCCCAAATGGCTCCAATAAAAAATTTATTGATTCGAAAACAGAGATTCGATATAATAAATCACTACTTTAAGAGTTAGAACTTCCACAGGAACGAATGATAGACTATATTGAACACAGAATAGTATGGAACGTCTCTGTACGTTTGATATTATAGTTTATGAAGCTGTTGCATAATAAGGGTTCTGAAAATACGAGTGTGAGTTTATCAAATGAACCGTAGGCGAATTTGATAATAGTATCACACGAGTATTTTGTATGTGCAGTTTCATACACTACTTTATCTAATCTCATGAAATAGATGACAATAATATTTTAAATAAAACCATGAAGCATGAATTTAACAGCTATATTTCTTACTTATAAATCCATTTGCATTGCAATCTCCTTAATAAAGCTGAAGCTGTATGGAAATTAAAAAAAATGCTTATAGTAGTGTACCTAAACACCACGGTTGAATGCAGCTTTTTCTCTGTTCCGTTTCCTTACTCATGTGTCCAAGGGAAATAAGTATTAATTTTTATATAGGTAATATATAGATGAAGTTCCGACCCCAATGCTGTACAATAAAACCGAGACATTATGTCAACGACACAAATACTGAATGGCTTGTTGGTAGGTTGGTTAGAGAAGTCTCAAAAACAAACTTACACTCAATGGAGACATTGTTTGTGACAACTCAAACAACAACACTTGAAAGGAAAATAGGCCACAACCGCAGAAACTACGCGGCGGGAAATTGTCCGGAGAATAACTGGAGAAAACTTGGATGATTGTAATAGAGATTTGTTGAGTCAAATACTCTTGAAAACTGCGACGATGGGTGATATATTAACGGTATTTTTTGTTGTCGAATAAGCATTTCTGATATTCGCATTTTTATTATGAAAATTAGCGACTATCCGACACTTCGTCCACGTGTAGAAAATAAATAACCAATTATAACCCGAGTGACACATTTAGTGAAGCACGGTAACGTATCTGGATTTAATGCAGTCTCATAATCACAACCATTCATAATAAACGTTTAAAGTTTAAAGATTTAACACGTATAACTTTTTTATAATTATTACAAATTTCATATCAATCTATTATATAAAAAAATATCTGTATTTCCTTTGGTCACGCGTGACGGGCTGGACCGATTTCGCTTTTTCTTTTTAGGTTGTACATATTTGTTATTATCAGGAGAAGAATCTTCTACAAGAATCAAATAAGAAAGTTGCGCGGAAAATTAGAAAGTTTAAGAAAACAAAACGACCAGATTAACTTTTCTAATGTAACTTTATGTCCTATGACAGAACTATCAGTCATTTGACAGATTGCACGAAACCAATTCGAATTCAATATTTATTGTTAAGGAGACAAGACAATGTCTGTTGGGTCAGTTAGTAAAAAAAAGTCCTTCAGTTCACCTAAGGTGAACACCCAAGGTGTCAAAAAGTTTAATGTAATCGAAATCTCAAAAAAGTGCACACAGTTACAACAAAGACGATATTTTATGCAAATAGATGAGTAATTTCTATTTATAATCAACTATTATTTTACATGACAGCAATCGTAGGCGTTCAATGAAAAAGTCCATCATAGCACAGACATGCCAGTAAAAACTGAGAGATGATACTGGATGGCGTCATCGATTCAGGCCACCTAGGTTTTTGTGGGCCTCTTTTGAGGTAACGATAATAAATTAACTAGTATACTATGGACAGCGCATTTATCATTTATTCTATTTGTTTAAAACATTAATGACCATAATAGTTTGGTACAATAAGCGGATTAAATGCTAATTGCATTCTCTACCAGTCGACCTTTAGGAGTAAAAAATATCACGTTTTCGGTATTAAGATATATTATATCATCATAACTATTTTGAGCTAAAAATTAACATGCAGATTTGTTTGTACCTCTATGGTAAGGACACAGCTATACAAGCTCACGGAATCTCTTATTTTGGCTGCAGTTTAATATAAAAGTTGCGCGGAAAATTAGAACATTTAAGAAAATTTTACGACCATATAAATTTTACTAATGTAACTTTATGTAGATTGACAGAATTGTCCGTCATTAGACACATTGCGCGAAACCAATTCAAATTCAATATTCATTTTTAAGAAGACAGGACAAAATCTGTCAGGTCAGCTAGTTTCTAATTTCTAATATCTAAGTTATATGGTGAAAATCAGAAAAACATCTACCTCGAATCTACTGGAGATGGAGATTTTTTTCTGAGATTGAGAGTAGCATATTAGTTTTTTTTTTTTTTTTTTAAGCTTTAAGCGCGGCCACCGAGTCAAGAAATACCGTTACGCAAAAAATACCTAACACCCCCCAATATATACTCGTATTTCGCCAGTGAGTATTATCGAGTCAATGGCGCAGTTGTAAATGTGTGACCAATTTGAACTATCATTTCTACGTTCGCGCCTCGATGTGGTCATTACTCTTTTTGTAACTTTATTCGATGTTGGTGAAATCTAAAGACTTTTTTTAATTTATGATTCACAAACGCACAGTACTTGAAATATTGTGCACATATAGATAAGCTAAATCTCAAGATTGCAAATCGCAAGGTCGTCGTTCTAAAAACGAGCTAACGGGTTCGATGCCCGACGGCTACGTCTACTGTCAAACTTCGAGGTTCTCTACTTTGCAAATAATTGGATTAATGGAAAATTTGATTTGCCAAATTAACTTTAGTAATTCGCTGTCAAAACTATATTATGAATGAAAACAAAATTAGGAAAAAAGTATTTTCGAACGAAGTATTTACAGAGATTTCAATTCTTTTTTATTTTTTTAATATTTCACCCATTGTTAGATGTAGTATTACCGTGTGCCTTATTTCGGCACTGCCCAGGTCTCAGATCTTGATTTTAACTAGACAAAAAATTAGTCGTTAATTTGTCGAAATTTGTCGCCCAAAGCAAAAAATTTGTCGGGGTCCCGTTAAAGAGTTATAAGGTTTTTTTTTGTGGCAGTGCCGAAATAAGCTTATTTCGGCACTGCCCACTCGGGATCTATTAAACTACAAAACATAGCGAACATATGATTTTCCCCAGAATTAGTCGTCAATTTGTCGAATTCAGACACCAAGTATCAGAATTAGTCGACCTCCCGTTAAAAAGTTATAAGTATTTCTTTGTGGCAGTGCCGAAATAAGCCTTATTTCGGCACTGCCCAAAAAAACTACACCACCTAGCGAAAACTGTTGCATTTTGTGCATGATATAATTTTGATGTAAGATCTCGGACTATATTTACTATGAGAATTATTAAAATGCGTGTAACTTTTTAATTACGCGTCGACCAGTTGTGTTTTATATCCGACAAATTTCGACAAATTCAAGGCAACATCTGGGTGAAATCAGATTTTCGCTAGGTGGTGTAGTTTTTTTGGGCAGTGCCGAAATAAGGCTTATTTCGGCACTGCCACAAAGAAATACTTATAACTTTTTAACGGGAGGTCGACTAATTCTGATACTTGGTGTCTGAATTCGACAAATTGACGACTAATTCTGGGGAAAATCATATGTTCGCTATGTTTTGTAGTTTAATAGATCCCGAGTGGGCAGTGCCGAAATAAGCTTATTTCGGCACTGCCACAAAAAAAACCTTATAACTCTTTAACGGGACCCCGACAAATTTTTTGCTTTGGGCGACAAATTTCGACAAATTAACGACTAATTTTTTGTCTAGTTAAAATCAAGATCTGAGACCTGGGCAGTGCCGAAATAAGGCACACAGTATTACCTATGCTGTGCTGTTAGGTAAGGAAATTAAATTCATGACAAGTAGGTATTTGTATTCCTTGTATCTGTTATTGAGCCATCTGTTATCATAAAGTGTTAAGACGACGTAAGTTCGTAATTTCGGATTTTTCGGTTTATTCGATAACCATATGTAAAGTGAAAACTGAAAACTGGAAATGAAAACTGAAGCATTAAAAAAATATATGTCATAAGAGCTAATATGAGCACTTTATGTATCTTATTCCTCCATTCGTTACATTACTAGCTTTACTTCACTCGATAGAAAAAAAAAACGCGAATATACATCAGTGATGTGTGTGAGGCGAACTAGTGTAAAGTATGCCAAGTTGGCAACAAGTGTAAAAGTGGCTCACTATGATGTTTACAGATAAAGTCAACTTCGCCTGGACGTGGTGCACCCGGTCAACTAGCGTCTTAGAGGCAAAAGAGAGGTAGGATACAGCGGGTTGTTGTGTTGCTGCGAGTGAGTACACCAGAAAGGAGGGAGTTGCTTCGTTGGCAGTGGGAGTGACAGCACACGAACAATAATCCTTGTTGCCAGCGTTAATATTCTTAGGGTAACCGTTTCACATAGGGAGGGCCGTATGCCTGTCTGCCATGTGGCGTAGTTAAAAAAACTGTATGAGAAAAGTATTAAGATTTGTTATCATACCATATTCATGGTAGGAGTAGTACAAACAAACATACCTTGTACCAAATTTCAATTTGAACAATACATGTGAATGTAAGACGGAGGAAACTGGGAAATCAAAGCGAATTCTCTAGGGCAATAACCACATGTGCGAACTGGAACAGGTACCGGGCTTCTCAGCCTTATAAATATGCAATTTTATCATTTGACCATCCTTGCCGGAGAATAAAGGTGTTGCCATTACTGGCGAAGTTATTCTTAAATTTTGTATGGGAAGGTGTTCCACATGTTCTTATTGTGTTATATTACTAGGCTGGATTCTCTAGCCCACGGGGCCGAAATCGAGGTTGAGTGGAGCGAGTAGATTCTCTGAGTGTATGTTTTCAATGGAAAATGTATTTGATGATTATTCCTCAAGGACATGATCGATCTCAATTTTTTTTCGACACAAACCTCAAGCATGATGTGGTCTTTAATTGTGGCAAGTTTCTTCAAAATCGGTTCAGTGGTTTTGGACCTTATTCGTTTCTAAGAATGACATTTCGGCGTATATAAGTGTCCCGCTCTTACATTTGCTGGCAACGGATCGGTGACCCTTTATTTGTGTGTTTTGGGTATCGCTGATCTCCATGGGTGGTGGTAATTGCTTTCCTTCAGGTGACCCACTAGTTTGTTTAGCCCCCTCTCATACACAAAAAAAGTGGTCAAACCATTTTACTGTGCATACACAAGTTCTCACTCCAAATTCATTTACCCTTCCGTCGGGGTAAAAAAATATACTAGTGGACTAATTAAAAAAAAAAACTTCTCTGCTTCCACGCGTAATAACACACGTAACAAGAATTAATGAAGTATTTGAAACGTCAAGCATAATTTGACAATTATAACTGATATAGTTAAATCAATTACTAACACGCGAGAAATCCGTCCTTAAGAGGATATACGGATTAAATATTTTGTAGAAACGGAGTTTATATCTTGAATATCAACGAAGTTAACGAAATTTTGAAGCACTCTAACTAAATATAGGTTATATTTCCATTCACGACGAGCTCGGTGGTCTAATGGTTAGCACACTGACTGACCACTTTAGACTCCGAGGTCGCGAGTTCTATCTACGCACAAGACAAACATTTGTGAACACATGAACATATCTGTTTGTCTTGGTCTGGGTGTTTTCTATGTATTATATGTATGTACTTACAAAAAAAAAGTATTTAAGTATAATATATCAGTTATCTAGTACATACCCATGGTACAAGATTTGCTTAGTTTGGGCCAAGATGGCCGACTGTAGTAGTGTAGATTGTCCACGAACTTATTTATTTGTAATATTTATTCAAGAGGAGACGGGCCAAAGACTTCCATGAGATGGGTGGAATGAGATGTGAAATGTAAGTATGAAGAAGTACTCGACGCCAAGCAGCTATGCTTCATTGGAAACAAACCCTTAGAAGAAAGAGGCTGTGTTTTTCTTTTTACACTCGCTGTATTCCGCTTGCGATGTGAAATATATCAAAACACAACTCATCTCCGTCCAACTCCGCTTCAGTGAAAATACAAACAAGATAAACAGATATATTCATACATACAAAATATTTCTTCTGTACTGGTTTCAAACACGCGACCCTTGAAGTCAAACAACCATTGCTTCGACTATCACGCTCATCAAATGTAGAAACAAACAAATGGGGTGTAGCCCAGTGCATAAGTACCTACTTATTATGAGAGTTAGGATTAAACTACAATTGCAATATAAAGAATATCTATCTATTGAAATATAATGAAATATCTGTTGAAATATAAAGAGGGGCAATTCTCGTAATAAAATGTAGTCAAAATTCAGTTCCGATCTAGTCTCGATCTCACAAATGTCAAATTTGGTATTCTCGTAATACAATATGAAACTTTAAAGTTTAATTTAAGTGGGATTATATCAGAATATAACCGAAAATTAAACAAACTAAGAATATTACTTTGCCAATAATAAGAATTGATAATGATAATTTAATGAAATCAAGTACATATATAATTTTAGTCACAATTCAATCTCGATTCGGTCAATTTTCAATCCGCGGTCGTAGAAAAAATACGAGAATTTGTCTTCTGGTATTTTCCGTGTTCACTCTTTCGTTTATTTTTCTCACTGACTAATAATTTGGAATGTAAAAATGGAAATAATACTGAGAATTTGAAATATTGGCCAAAAAGGATGTATGTGCTGTAGGTCGCCAACACAATCTTTATATTATATTTTATTCCACACTTATGTAGTTTTAAACTACCGCAGCGCGAATGTAGATAAAAGTAGAGTTGCAAAAAAACCGTAAAATGTATAAATGATATGTATCTTAAGTATGTATCAAGTCCACGCTCTGTCTATTATTTACGATCCGGTTTCGTCAACAAACCTTACTTTCGAACCGGTCCGGTCGAAGCGACCACAACAGCGTAAAGTGCTCTTTACACCTGATTACTGCAAATTACATGCCATTTCATTAAACCAAACAATAACTGCATTAAACTTAAACAGCGCGACTTAATTTTACATATAAAAAATTAATGAACATGTTCTTAGAACATTACACATTGTATTTTTTAGTTTTAGTATGTTTATGTTATGAATAATGGTGTATACTCACATATAAATACGATATGTTGAATTTGTAGAGAAGTCCAATAAATCCGATGTCACTTCTACGAAACTAAACTGAATTTAAATTTTGAGAAGGATATTATTAATTTTAAAGCATATATATACGAAGAAATACAATCGAGCAAGGCAAACCGTCCGTTGCTCGCGCGGCGCAGTCTCTAACTAAAGTCGCTAATGCAAGCGAAAGATGGACTGAAAACGGCAGTGTTGAAACAAATTCACACGGTTTTACATATAAATGCGTTTTTTAAACCGCTCCTACCTAGAATATAGGTAGTAAATGTGCCGTAAGTGCAAATTCGAGTACATCTTTCGAGAGATGTATTAAATATAAATAAATATTTATGGGCAATTTATACAGCGCCATCTAGTCCCAAATTAAGCGCAAAGCCTGTATATGTTATGAGTACCTACTAGCAACAATGGTATCTACTAGACAACTGATAAATGTACTTAAATACATTTTTTTGTAAATACATACATACTTATAATACATAGAAAACATTTATGTATGTAGGTAATCCCTTTATACCACAAAAACAATACTTACCACAAAAATAAGCACTTAGACGTTTATAAAGTACAGTATAAATGCCATAGCATAGGGATATATCTCTCTAGGAGATCTCTTTGACCGTATCTTGCGAGGAGCTCGATTGTGTCGTTGCGCGAGTCAGTCTAATCGAACACACAAGTTAAACAACGGCAATAGCAGCCTGTCCATGGATGGGTTTATTAATGTGAACCGGTCCGTGTTTTGCGGGAATGTTAACGTGTCGATCATGGTTGTTATCATTAGATGACACGCGTTTAGGCGGCTAGAAAATATTGGCCTCCGCCGACCCGAATTTAAGCAACCCGTATTTGCAGCGTGGGGAAGTATGCTCTAAGCCTCTTCGATTAAGGGTAGACCCATATACTAGCAGTGTGATGAAGAGTTCACGATGAACTAACGTATCGTGACACTAAAGTTCTAGCCGTCTATTCTGCGATATCTCGTCAAAAGAGACAATATATTAATAATAGTCAAAGCGAGTTCATATATTCTATTTTTTATAAAAAGAAATAAAAAAATAACAACAATACAACATAATTGTTGTATTGTTGTTATTGTTTAGGGTTCCGTACCCAAAGGGTAAAACGGGACCCTATTACTGAGGCTCCGCTGACTGTCACCAGGCTCTCATGAACCGTGATAGTAACTATCACGGTCACGACAGTTGAAATTTTCACAGAGGATGTATTTCTGTTGCCGCTATAACAACAAATACTAAAAAATTGAATAAAATAAATAAAGGGGACTCCAATACAACAAACGGGATTTTTTTTTGCTCGATTTTGATAACGGCAACAGGTAGACGCTTGAAATATTCACAGAATATTTAGTTATATATTCACATTAAAAAATAATTAAATTAAAATTAAAACAAATATTCAAGGGGGGCTTTGGGTGATAATGGTCTTATCTCTGCATCACCCTAAGGTTAACCGGTAGGTAAACCTAATGCTTGTATAGCGTTAAGCTCGCCGGTGCATATTGTTTTTATGCACGAAGGTTAAATAGCAACGTTTGTTTTTGTTACCTCTTAACCGTTTCTCTTCACCATTTGACGAAATTGGACGAACTTTGGAATGAAGATACCTACATCTTGAAAATTTATAGGCTCCTTTTTATCACAGTAGTGGATAGTTCCCGCAGGTGAAGTCGCTGACGTAAGCTGATGTTTACCGCACCCCGGCCACTCTATACAAATGTCGCGTCGGTAACTACTACTAAACAATGACATCTGCGGATTGTTTGTATTCAATTGGTTGGATAAAGTGCGAATCAATATTTATAACACACTCGAATATACTCTAAAACAAGTATCCCCGTCTAGACGAAACTATTTACACAATATCTCTTAAATCCTGAATGTTACTCGAATTTAGGTCACAGAGTACACACACACGTATTACCTTTCCAGACAAATTTGCCTGGATATTGTCCAAATGTACGAATTAAGACGAAGCGATATACGCTAATTTATTCTGCACTGTTTGTATGTCCGTCCGTAAGCTTCTTAAGTATTGTCTTTGCTGTAATATAGAAATTATTTGTGTACTACAGTATGGCCACTCCATGCTGCTCTCTAGTATTGACCTCACTGCCTCCTGCCCTCTGAGACGGAACTGGTACAGTTTGTACGACGTCGCGCGCACACACGCTCATTCACGCTTTGCACAGACGCCATTGTTTATCTAATAGTTCACGATACGAAATTTCTATGGAGTGGTCGGAGTGTGGGTAGTACTGTAGGATGCGGAGATAGAGTTAGTCAGTCCAGAGACCCTACCGCCTAAGCTGAAGCCGAATACGATCGAATTTTTTGTTGATTGCGAAAATCTAACTTCACCTTAAACTAGTGCTAATTAAGGTTAGACGGAGGCGCTCTACCGATTAAACTAAAGATAACTAATTTATATATTTTTTCCCAACGATTTCTCCCATTTTTTTTAGATATTTACTTACCCAGTATGATCTGGGAGATAAATCTTTGATCATACTGGGTAAGTAAATATTATTACTATAATATGTATTTACTTACCCAGTATGTGTAGTATCTGGGAGAGAAATCTTTGGCAATAAAAAAATATTTATGTCCTGTATTTTTAACATCAAAATAACTATCGAACTCACCGGAGTATGATAGATATCGCATCGCATATTAAAATTTAGTAAATTCATTGCGCGTGCATAGATAAAAAACAATAGAATATAATGGAATAGAAATCGCTTCAATTATATACAGTAGCACTAGCAACTTGTATCATTTGTTATTTGATACACTGTGACAAATGCGTTCAGATGTGAGCGAAATAAAAAACTTATCAACCGCATAATTATGATTAAGCGGTGAGTAAGTTAGCAATATCGACGACCGACATGTGATCAACGGACATGTTATTGTGTTCTGCGCCTACAATATTGTATTGTTTACCATATGTGTGTATATAATTAACTTATTCCACAAATGTCTAGTACTCTAGTTAGTAGTTGCCTTACCACGAAATTCTCTCAGATACTCTAAGGTTGGCTGGATGAGATCCCTCCGAGGGATAATTACAATACATTATCCTTTAATTTTCTGTATTGTATATTTTTTCATGTAGAATAAAATTATTATAAAAAAAAACTATTAAACTAGTTGTTAATTTTTCTTTATTATTGACTGGAAGAGATCCCTAATAAGTCAGCCATTAGACATTTTTTTATTAACATATTGTACCTAAACCGATGTTATTAACACAGTGAGCCTATATTACTCTTTATGTAATAATAATAAAGTTTCTATAAACTAACAAATAATTCAAATATGTCATTACAACTTCACGAAAAGTTCGTAGTAAAACTTCGTAGGTAACCTATAAAATACTCAGTCATTTCAATGGTTTATTTGAGTCGAGTTTTGGGATCTGTAAATTCGTCTGGATTACTATTGAGTGGCATTTCGGGAGGTTCAGTTGGTCGGGGTGACCCAGTTCGGAGGCTGCGGCGGAGTCTGCGTATACACCACAGTTTAAAAATAAAGCAGTACACCAACTTCAAACAAGCTCTCGAAACAGTCGAAACCGACGACGTACCACACCGCCACACCTTCCTATGTGAGGCAGCTATCGCACGCAACATACCAAATAACGATTTAGCGATAGCGAAGAGGAAGTCGCCTACTCACAGTGGTTTTTTTAACCGACTTCAAAAAAGGAGGAGTTGTCAATTCGACTGAACTTTTTTTGTTAGTATGTTCTTCGAGTGCAATTGTGAACCGATTTTCAAAATTCTTTTTTTATTTGAAAGGGTATGATTATAAGGTGGTTCCATATTCACCAAGGCAGGATCTGATGATGAGATCCCAGGGAAATCAAGGGAAACCCTTAAATTTTATAAGCACGTATGGTCAAATTCTATTTTTTTATTTGAAAAGGTATGATTACGAGGTCCCATATTCACCTAGTAACGGTCTGATGGAGACATCCCAGAAAAATCGAGAGGAAACCCTTAAATTTGCCGTGCGGTTGCCGGCAGAATAAAATTGCGCTGCTGGATGTCGTACAAGGCAACTAAGGAATCTTGTGTGACGCAATAACTTTTCTCCCGGAAGATTGGCAGCAGTGTCTCTCGGGGTATTCCACCAATAAGCTGCGCTCGCCAGTCTGATTTTTTTTAATCACCTTTATTGTAACGATAGTTGTAAAAAGAACGCAAACAGTCGCGATGAATTCACTGGTGTTCATATATTTTCGCATCGCTAATATCACAAATAAGTAACAACGAGTATAATAAATAAATAACAGTATGCTGATATGGCCATGAGTACAAATACCGCATCCTTAAAGTGGTGCGCGATAGTGTTTTTAAGAGCGCGCGCTGCAAATACACCAAACTGCCAAAACAAAAAATAAATACAAACTTTCCTTTGCGGCAGCGCCGTTAATGTTTTTTATTTTTATTTTTAGGCTATATTAATATAGACTGAATAACTGCAAAAAGTAGCTGTGGGTACACCTCTATAGATTCTAGATTGGAGAGATTGATGTACTGTTTATAACTCTACTGTGTGCTCTCGGCGGGAGGTCAGCGCGTTTCGCACGCAGCGTGCAACGAGACCGTGACACCGAAAATATAGGCAATATCGATATGTACCGTTAATTATTCAATCATAAAGGCCGCTTTTAATATCACTGGAGCACGCGATTTATCGTGAATATCATTTCTTTAAATATCTCTGGCAGAGAACCGGCTAGGGTTACCAAGTTTAAGAAAAAATAAAGTACATATCTCGCAGATGAGAAATCTTAAAAATATAAAAGGTCAAGACAATGGAATGGACGTTTGTTACTGTTTCATGGCTGCTAAACGAATTTGAATGAACTTTGGCACACTATAAATTACTAGCTTCTACCCGCGGCTCCGCCCAGCATGAAACAGCAACTGGATAAAAAGTTTCCTATATAGTCCGAGATTCTCATTCGATATCGATTTTTATCGATCGTCATACCTATCATACTTCCTTTGAAGACTCTTATAACAATATGCGTACTTGTTTGATGTTCCTAAATATCGGCGTCTGCCACGCGAAACAGGATGCGTCTGGGAGTTGGGGCGTAGGGAGTGATCCAGGTCTCAAAAAAATACCTATCTTACTTTTGAAAAATTTCATTTAATTTCTATAGCTCTGGCAAAAGAGAAAAAGCGGCTGAAAGCGGCTGGAGGCGGCTGGATGCGGAAAGGGAGGATCGCATATGGTGGAAAGCATTGGGAAAGGCCTAGATCCAGTGTAGTATGTAGAGCACAATGGCTAATTTGTATGTTTTACCGTAACTTCATGATTTACTGCGACATAGACGCATATTGCTTGGTCAGCGGCAACCCCGTAGTATAAATAGCATTAAGAAATTATAATAAAGGCTCTATTCTTATTCAACAATAAGTGTGTACATCATTGCTGCTCGGAGCACCACCCACCAGCAACCCTATCACCACCTTATTACACCAGCAATGAGTAGATACAGGCTGATAATGATGATGAAGAAGAATTATGCAAACACTTTTTGTATTAACAACAATTCACGCAATAAGTTACTAACTCGACGTAAGACCTCCGAGATCTTCGGTAACTAAAAGAACATAGATTGTGATTCTAGATTCCCATACATCTTAATTCCGCGACGTTGCGCGAGCTAATAAATGTATGACATAATCGATTTCTACTTCGATAAAAAGGTACAAGTACACGATTTGCATTGTGCGGTGAAAGTGCAATCAGATCGAGGCAGTTCTTCCTCGTACACTTGCCCGTTAATTATTACATGCGTCAAACAATTACAGGAACAATACAATGAGAACGGCAAGTTTAATGTAATAAATTGACATAATTAATCCTGCTGTTGTGAGCAACTGTGGCCGTGACAGTTTGCTTTTCTTAAGGGGACGTATAACATGCTGGCGCCAGTCGAGTAAAACCACATATTACTGGCTCAATACTTATCGAATCGAATTAACTGTGTTATATGATTCTTTATTAAACCTGACAGTTTTTTATAACTTACAAAATTGATGTAACAATGATGTCTATAGTTGCTGAAAATGGTCGTTTTTTTTTTACACATTTTACTTCAACAACTATGATATACTGGGTATAATATTTTCTTAATTTTATAAGTTATTAAAAATCTATGGCGGTTAATAAACAATCCACAGTTTTTTGACTTAAACTGTGGATTTTTACACAGTAAGTAACACAGTTTTTCGATTCGTGGTGTATTTAGCGAATAATTAATTTATCACTCGAGTGGCGCTAGTTTCGTAACAGATACGGAGTAACTGACATATTATTTCCATCACACCTTGTATTACGTAGTAATAAACTATTACTTACCCTGTGCTTGTATATTAATAACGTCAATTACAAAAACAATAAAAATACACTATCATATTTAAATTGCGAACAAAAACACGACCTGAACTTTAGGAGTTTCCACCAAGTCATTCAGAATAGTAGTACATATTATTCGGTATAGTAACACAGGAAAAATAATCCAAAGTCACATAAGGTAACAATTTAGACATATTTGTAGAAAAATATGCAATCTAAAGTACCCAAACAAATGTCCTTTGGATTGTCATTTGTAAATTCGTCACATAAATGCATTTTTAGAGAAAAATACATATTGGCAAGAAAAATACTGTGTAAATTGGCAACTGCTATATAAATGCCCGTTAAATGTAGCTATGTTTGGACAAATTATTGTTAAGCACATCACATAATGTCATATGATTCTGTCCCGTTACTTCGTTTGGGAAAATTACCTTTAATGTGCGGTGAGCTAGCGAATCAATAAGACTGTGCCATATCTGGCACAGTACACATAATTGTACTAACGTAACTATGGTGTGTTTATAGTCACGTTTTGTTTGAATAGTCTCGAGATACAGTTCATACAGTATATAGATGTATATGTCGCAGCCAATTCGTATAATCCGCCGCATTACATAACTCTAGCTGTATTAAAAATGTCGGAGCCGTTATTTCAACCCGCCTTTTTATCATATGATTACAGGAGTGAATTGTTTCCTGATGGTGCATCACCAAGAATACTATAATAATAGAATTAAATAGCTTGCCTAATCATAACACAAACCTATCCAAACCTAACCAAAAGATAATTTAAATACAATCTGCCTAAAGTTAGCCGTTTTGCAATGTGGCAGTTCTACCAATTGGCTGCGACATATATACTACTAGTACGTAATATTATTATTTATACTGTGATACTACTTCAGATGTGATTCTAGTTGAGGAGCTAGGTGGCGTCGTTGCTTGTGTCAGTCTAACCGAACACGCAAGTTAAGTAATGTCGACCGTAGCCTATCCATGGATGGGTTTATATATCTCATGCTCCTGAGTATCCCGGAGGGCACGTTAAGCAGTCCGTAACGGCTTTTGTCTGCAAGTGATTGGCCTTTAGACGGTTTGAAAACACTGGCCTCCGCCAACCCGCAGTTGAGCATCGTGGTAGAGTATGCTATAAACCTCTTCGACCGAGGAGAGACCCACAGCCCAGCAGTTGGATGAATCATTTATTCTTCAAAAATGGTTATAGACATGTTAGTAGAAACAGAGTAAGTACATGCATATTCTGCCGTCACTGGAATAGGAAATATATATATAATATATATATATATATATATATATATATATATATATATACATTTTATACTACGTTGGTTGGCAGATAAGCATACGGCCCGCCTGATGTGAAGCGGCTACCGTAGCCATATTAACGCTCGCAACATTAAATATCGCTCGCGCGCCGCCACCCCCGCTGCCAACGCAGCATCTCCTTCCTTTCTGGTGACCTCACTCACTCGCAGGAACACAACAACCTTCAAGGGAATTGTTATTTGGCTGCGGTATTCTGTGAGGTGGAGGTACATTCCCCAGTCTGGTAGCTTACAATTACGCTCTTTTCGCCAGAGCTTCGTTTGTCAGTCAGTAGGATGCACCGCGTGCAGGTGAAGTTGGCTTTGTTTCAAAGATGTTGATGAACCACTTTCACCCCAAATTAAATATTACATTACTATTCGACAAATATAGATACAGTTGGCATATTTCTATAAATTTTCATCATTATATTCCTATAAATATTCATCATTATATTCCTATAAATATTCATCATTATATTCCTATAAATTTTCATCATTATATTCCTATAAATTTTCATCATTATATTCCTATAAATTTTCGTCATTAAGTCTCTATATATCCTTATCATGATCAGCCTGTATCTACCCACTGCTGGATATAAGCCTTCCCCAATGCTTTCCACCAAATACGATCCTCCGCCTTCCGCATCCAGCCGCTTTCTTAAGGTCATCGGACCATCTAGGAGGGCGGGCGCTCAAGGCTTCGTCGTCCTACGCGCGGCCTCCACTCTATTACCGTCCTCCCCCATCTGCCATCACTTACTCGGCGGAGGTGATCCGCCCATTGCCACTTTAGCTTGCAAACGGTGAACCAAAGTTATCAACATAGCCTTCAAAAATATATATATGTAGCCGTTTGTCTTGTTTATGTTGTTTGTATCTAAATTTGTAAACGTGATGTGTAGTGTGATAACACCCCCTTAGGGTGTAAGTGGTTTATCAGCATCTTTGAACCAAAGCCAACTTCACCTGCACGTGGTGCACCCTGCTGACTGACAAACGAAGTTCTGGCGAAAAGAGAGGTAGGGAGCGTAATTGTAAGCTACCCGACTGGGTAATGTACGTACCTCCACTTCACAGAATACCGCAGCCAAATAACAATTCCCTTGAGGGTTGTTGTGTTCCTGCGAGTGAGTGAGGTCACCAGAAAAGAAGGAGATGCTGCGTTGGCAGCGGGGGTGGCGGCGCGCAAGTGATATATTATGTTGCGAGCGTTAATACGGTTATGGTAACCGCTTCACATCAGGCGGACCGTATGCTTGTCTGCCACAAGACGTGGTATAAATATATATATATATCTGGGGGCACGGGAGTGCCCCCGCCAAGACGAGCCAAGCGGAGCGCAAGGGCACTACCTACCTTTTCTCGAAACGTTTCGTCGTTTTTTTGAACTCTCATAACTTTGGTTTGGATGATGCTAAATAGTTAAAAATTTCAAGACATAATGACACCAGTACAGTCATTAAACATACAAAGTTTGAATGTCGTAGCTATTATACTTTAGATTTTATTAATGTCTAAAAACCCCCGATTTCGTCACTGATTCACTCACTGATCATCAAAATTCTTAAGGTACTTCCTGAAGTCCTAGAACGCTGAAATTTGGTATGTAAGCTAATATTACTACAAAGACAACAAAAAAATTAAAAAACTAAACCTAACCTAACCTATTCCATCGGAATAGGAGGTGGAAGTTTGTATGAGACTTGCACTACATTTGCACTAACTACATAATCATGCAGTAATAACTATTGAAAATCTAGATATATGAAAAAAAAATACTTATAACACATAAAAAAAAATATGAACATCATATTTTTTTGAAAATCATCCCCTAACCCTTAAAAATGGGGCGGTGACATCAGCCGACGTCACTAGATGGCGCTGACTGTATTTTAAAATGCGCTATCGACTTATACATTTGTCAGCCTTATGGCTCCTCTTCACAATGGGACGTGTTGGCCCATCAAATGATCGTCCATAATCGCCGCCATGATCGGGCAGCTCTCCACACAATCGTGTCTATTCATTTACTGACTGTCTACTGTGATGATAAGACGTCTCTCGATGATGGATATCAAAGTGATCACGGCTGCGGCAATATTTCTACTTAGCTCTTATAATCATTTACTTAATGTGCGCAAAAACAGAATTGTGAATTGTAAAATCCAATTCTCATTTTGATATAGTTCTTTTTTTTTTATTTTTTTTTATACTACGTCGGGTGGCAGACAAGCATACGGCCCATTTTAACGCTCGCAACATATAATATGGCTCGCGCGCCGCCACTCCCGCTGCCAACGCAGCTTTTTCTTCCTTTCTGGTGACCTCACTCACTCGCAGGAACACAACATCCCTCAAGGGAATTGTTATTTGACTGCGGTATTCTGTGAGGTGGAGGTTGTACTTCGGTGAATGTATTCCCCAGTCTGGTAGCTTACAATTACGCTTCCTACCTCTCTTTTGGCCAGAGCTTCGTTTGTCAGTCAGCAGGGTGCACCGCGTGCAGGTGAAGTTGGCTTTGGTTCAAAGATCTTGATGAACCACTTACACTCCAAATTTTTGATATAGTTCTATGAACCGAAAAGGTTTTTCATTCGTTCACGTCACCATATTGTGTTTGTAAATCGACAGAAAGAACTAGATACATAAGTACAGAACACTAAGAATATGTCCCTCTTTATTTTTTTACCGAGACGTCTACACGTCTACACTGTACCCGAGACAACTACGTACTGACTAATCGGCGATGTGTGGACGCGCACACAATCATGGGCCAACATTCCTTTGATGTACCGACAACTTACCGATTATCGGCGATGACGCCCGATCACAGACAAACACTCACGATCACGCCCTCTACACAATCGTGCTTGTCTGTAATCGTCCATCATGGGCCATTGTGAAGAGGGGGCCATTATATAATATATAATGAAGTGGTCACCGGTAGTTTTCAGTCGTATACGACATTTTTCTACTGCGAATGATGATCGATTGTTAGGAAATATTTGTATTTCATATTCGTAATTTCGTAGTCGTATCGTATCGTCGTAATAATTCTATAATTCGTTCGAATTATTTGTTATTTTAGTTACCGGTCCAAATAATTTTAAGTATTTCTTTTCTATTCGATTAGATTCAATTTAATTAACAATTTATAAAACAACCGGCCGGTGTGTTCTGGTTGATTCATCAAAATTCCAGACGAAGGGTAAGGCGAAAGTAAAGGCCAGGGGTCACAATAGGTTATTTTTAAACCCAAAAAAGTCCATTAACCAACTTACAAAAATAAATGAAATCCCACCAAAAACATTTTCATGTAAAAATGTTGCCAAGACGAGTCTACATTACCCTGTGAAAAAGTTATCAGATCTCATGTAGAGCCAAGATTCTTGATCTATGCGCACTTACTTTACCAGGCCTAACTTCACATACTCTACATTTTAATCAAAACGTGATGCTTGGCCGTTTTGCTACCGTTACGGAGATTTCATAGGCATTCGTTCATCGTGTGTGAAATAAAACGGCCACGCATCACGTTTTGATTAAAATGTAGAGTATGTGAAGTTAGGCCTGGTAAAGTAAGTGCGCATAGATCAAGAATCTTGGCTCTACATGAGATCTGATAACTTTTTCACAGGGTAATGTAGACTCGTCTTGGCAACATTTTTACATGAAAATGTTTTTGGTGGGATATATATATATATATGTAATATTATTATAGTTTACTATAATAATAATACTGTCTACAACAGTACGTTTCCTAAGACATTTTATACCACGAACGGTGAAACTGTGGAATCAACTTCCCTCGGCGCGGTGTTTACGAACAATTACGACATGGGAGCCTCCTAGCACAGAATCTGTATTTCCCTTAAAAGCCTGGTAACGGATCGGCAACTCCTTGGTGTTGATATCCATGGGCGGTGGTGATTGCTTTCCATTAGGTGACCCACATTCTCGTTTGCCCCTCACATAAATGAAAATTGGTTGTCTGTAAAGTCGGTTTACGGACGATAATTTTACGTGATAACGTCATAAGAAAACATCGGCCGATGGAGTGGAAGAGAGATAGATGCGTCACAAGCCGAACATTTAGGCCGATCGTGCCTCTCCATTGCTTGTTCCGCGCTCTCGCTTGCACGCTCGGCTCAGGCGGAAGTTCATCGATTTATGATTACCAAAAATAAGAGTTTTCGTTTGTCTATTCGACGCATTGAAATTTGTCGTACTCACTTCGGAAAAATCTTTCTATGCGGCTTACCTGCAACAAAATAATTACAATGTTTGATTCAGTCTTTTGTTATAAAAATAAGTAAACTAAAAGATAATTTTCAAGTCATAAGTTTTTACGCTAACACATGTTTTAGACAAAAAAATGGGGTGTGGCTGTCATAGACACGGCCGTGTGTTGTACGTGTATACGTTATATGCACTAAAATTATCTCAAAATGGCAGCGCTTCCCCCTCACCCGCACACGATGTTCCATAGTCCTTACTTGGCGTAATAAATTATTTCATCCTTCATCTATCCAGCGGTGTGATTTAATTTTGGATGGAGATGATAGATAATGTTGCTGCAACACCAAACTGTATCCCCCGATTTTGTTATCATTCGTTTTTTTGAATTGCCTCCCTATGGAAGCAATTTTAAAAACGTATTCATTCATGTCAAAACACAAAATGTGTAGACGGACTAAATAAGCTCAAAGGTGGATTAAGACCGGATGCGTCTTGACAACATTCATATTTTAGACTAGCTGGTGTCCACGACTTCGTCCGCAAGAAATTCCTAGCCTTTTAATAACATTTACTAAGCATTTTTTAGCCGGCAGACTAGAATAGAGTCACTCCGTCTCTTCCTGTGGATGTCGTACAAGACGACTAAGGGAAATACATTATAAAACATCGATCAGGCCTCCCCAACCCGTCTGGCCAGCATGGGGAGTGTAGCCAAATCCTCCTTCTGTCTGGGACGGATGAGAGAGGGTCGTGCTCCTGTAGTGGAGACTAAAATGACCTGATGATGAATCATTTTGACGTGACAACGTCTTATAATTCGATGAAGCCGGCTGCACGCACGAAAAAAGATGACGTATGCGGCGCTACCTCGCTCTGAGGCGTTCCATTAAAATTTTCTTTTGAAAAATGCAAACATTCCATCAGTATTTTCTTATGACGTTGTCACGTTCAACTATCGTCAGTAAACCGACTTTACAGACAACCGATTTTTTTTAAAATAGTTAAATGATTCAGGTGCTATTTTGCTAAAGTCAAATTTACAAGCAATTTGATCTAAAATACTTTGCGTACTTCCTCCACCAATTAATTTATGCAAACTACCGCCAAATTACTACTAAAGACTAACTAATTCTACTACTACGACGAAAGCAGCCACGGCAGTCGCATGCATCTACTAACGGTAGCGGGGCGTTGCAGGCAGGCAGTAGTTTTCAGGAACTAATTGGTAGAGCAAGTACGCAATGCAGTGTAGATCAAATTGCTTGTCATTTTTTAACCAACACCGAAAAAGGAGGAGGTTCTCAATTCGGCTGTATTTTTTTTAAATGTTTCTTACTTAATGACTCCGTGATTTATAAACCGATTTGAAAAATACTTTTTTTATTTGAAAGAGTATACTTCCAGATTGGTCTCATATTTTTTTCATCATCAATATCATCAGTTGTGTCTACTCTACATACATACATACGTGTAGAGTAATGTTTGGAGTCGGTATTTTTTTGGTAAAATTATTTAATGACTATATCATTTTTTACTGAAATCAGAATTGAATGAAACATATATAGGTAAGTATATAATATTTTGTAGAAGATTAACTTGTACAAACACACAGACAAAAAAATAAAAGGAATCTCTTTTGTCTTATTATTTTGTTATAAATATTTCTGGACAATTTTACACAACGCCATCTAGTCCCAAATCTTGCACAAAGCTTGTGTTATGGGTACTAGACAACTGATAAATGTACTTAAATACATTTTTTTTTTGTAAATACATAATTATAATACATAGAAAATACCTCAATCAATTATCAGTATCACCCGCACTCATTTTATTAAAAACTCATTAAATGTCACACGAGGTTTCAAAGCATAGCGAAAAATCCTAGGTATGTGGTTTCTACCGCTTTATTATTATGTAGGTACAGATTAAAGCCGCAGAAATACTATAAAATTCTTCAGCTTTTGCTTGTTAAGGGAATTAGAGGAGGTGAGTTCAATCAATAGAAAGTGGTTAATCGAATTTGCGTGCCTTTTGTACACGCTTCACCGACTCTCCCATGTTCAAATACCCATGGACAGTAATAGCGAAAGTAATCCCCGAAGAGAATTTTATACAGAAAAATATTTGCGTTTTTTTTACCTCTTTACACCATGCCTATCCGATACTATGTTTTTTTACCGATAGTACGTTTTTATTTCCGCATCGATAACGAAGCGTTGGACGCCCTCCATTTAGATGGCGGGATGGGAAAGCGGAAGGCGGAGGATTGTATTTGGTGGAACGCATTGGGGGAGGCTTATACCCAGCAGTGGATAGATACAGGCTGATGATGATGACTTTTTATACCTACCTACTAACTTCGACCATTAATATCACCTACTAAAGTAATAATGCTCTATCTACAAACAATGAATACATAAATAAATATTCTTGGAGGAATTACACACCGCCATCTGGTCCCAAACTAAGCAAAAATTTTACTATGGGTACTAGACAACTGTAAATTATACTTAACTAAATACATTTTTTCTTGTAAATGTATAGGTACATATAACATGTACATAGAAAACACCCAGACCAAGACAAACATATTCAGGCACACAAATATTTATATTGTGCGGGGATCGAACCCGCAACCTCGGAGTCAAAGTTGCCATTGCTAACCTTTCGACCACCGAGCTCGTCAAAATATATTCCATGTTTTGTTCGAACGAACAAAACGCAAATAATTCTGCTACAGCCCGCGTAATAGTACCAAGCTCTACATAATACAGTAAATTTAAAAGTTGAATAGGATTTACAAAATGTTTCGTCCAGCTATTTAGTTCCCTACATGTTTTAACAACTAATTATTAAGAAACGACAAGAGTTGACACAGCCCATTCAACCGCTAGACGGGTTATTTACACATACAAGTTTAACTCATCAATTACCACTGAATGCTGTCATCGTCTACTGAACAAGATTTTTTTCTATTTACATATTTAGTTAGTCTTAAAAAGGCATGTCAGGCCCATTGTACCTCAATATACCTCATATCACCTCTTTAACAATTTAGTTTTCATACACACATTTATATTATACGAATACATACAAATACATATATGTATACACATATGCATGCATAAATACACACACATACATAAAGAATAGATTTATAAAATTATATCATAAAATATGGATCGATTTCGATAATTCTTTTTTATTGTGTTTGTTATTGTCAGAAGGTTCTTTTGAAAGAAAAAAATAAAAAAGTTGCGCGGAAAATTAGAAAATTTAAGAAAACTAAACTTTTCTTATGTCACTTTATGGCGTTTGACATAACTGTCAGTCATTTGATAGCGAGCGCGAAACCAATTCAATATTCATAGTTAAATAGACAGGACAACATCTGTCTGGTCAGCTAGTACCTACAGAATATATAAGTACTTCCATTTAAGTAGCTCTCCAGTAATCGATCCCTCTTGATCACGCATATGATAGTCGAAGTTTCAGGAAATGTCTTGTAGAAACCGTTTGGTCCTACAACGGGCAGGACTGCTAATAATAACTCGGCGGACGACTCCGCGTTCCTCGCATACCTGCACTTTCAGGCGACAGAGCGGCCGCAGCGAACAAATCAACAGTAACATATGGCTATCTTCTATTTATATTCGATAAACGCCCAACACTATAAACACTCGTTATTGACTATCAAGAATAGCATCTCTCCGTCTGGATGGATCGGCAATAGATATTATTTCAACCACTCAAGCTCAAGGGCTGCGTAGAAGAGGGACATTAAAATTGTCTGCGCACTTTTTGGCGCAAATTTTTTTAAATTAAAAACTTCTTTAGCGACGATGTGCACTTTTTGGGATGGGTACAATATGTTAAACTCGTGTCAGGACACGTGGCTTGATCGAAAATTCGCGGCGTAGGAGTGGAAGTAATATTCCCCTCTCTTTCTACCGCGCGGCGAAAATATATGGCTGTTCCTGCTGTTTATTTTTAATGTAATATAAATTGTCATGTACGATAATAAAATGAATATTTTTTCACTTAAAAGTACTTTTTTACTGATAAATAAAGCAATTCGTGCGAAATTATTCCCTAACCATTCCATAACATTCAAAAATGCACAACGTTAATGTTCAAGTTTTCACTTCTGCCGGCACTCCCGGAATGTAACCCGTTTTTTTTTATATATCATTAGGATAGCAAACAAACATACAATGAATAGAATTTTCACTTATTGGTTTGCAAATAGTATCAAAATAAAAAAAAAAGACATATCTTTTATTATATTTCCTAATATAAATAAAATAGGAACGTGATATAGATAAATTATAAAATCATTAAGTGATTTATACCCGTTTCCAAAGTTATAAAATTATTTTTTAAAAATTTGCGAAATATCGTTCCTAAATAAATTATATATATATATATATATACTAGCTGGCCCGGCGAACTTCGTACCGCCTAATTGTCAATGAATGTCGAATTTATGATGTTTTGAAATTAATATAGGTATAATGAATAATAGAAAATAATAGAGAAGCACGATGGCGTCATTGCGCGTGTCAGTCTAATTGTACACGCAAGTTAAGCAACGTCGACCGTAGCCTGTCCATGGATGAGTTTATATTATCTCGAGCTCCTCCGTGCTTCGGAAGGTACGTTAATCCGTCGGTCCCGGTTGTAATCATTAGATTAACTCGAGGTCCTCCGTGCTTCGGAGGGCACGTTAATCCGTCGGTCCCGGTTGTTATCATTAGATTATCTTGAGCTCCTCCGTGCTTCGCAAGGCACGTAAGACGTCGGTCCCGGTTGTTATCATTAGATTATCTCGAGCTCCTCTGTGCTTCGGAAGACACGTAAGCCGTCGGTCCCGGTTGTTATCATTAGATTATCTCGAGCTCCTCCGTGCTTCGGAAGGCACGTTAAGCCGTCGGTCCTGGTTGTTATCATTAGATGGCAGTCGTTAAGCCAAGTGGCCTTTAGGCGGCTTGAAATTACTGGCGTCCGCCAACTCGCAGTTGAGCAGCGTGGTGGAGTATGCTCGAAACATATTCAGTTGAAGGAAGACCCGTATTTAATATTACCCAGCAGTGGGTAAATATTACCCAGCAGTGGGTAAATATTAAGTTCAGTATTTTACTATGTCACAAAATAAAGTACCATGACACTTGACAACCAATTAATATTCATTTTCAAGCATTCATTCATTAACAATTTTCAAAACAACAACGGACAACTTTCGCGACGTAAAAGTTAGACCAATCGATTTGACATTTAATTGAAAATCAATAAATATCCCAATCCGTTATCAAATATAATTTTTCGACAATTTTGTCAATGTTTTAATACTTATTATCCTATACCCACATTTCTGAACGCACGCATACATTTGACGTACGCACGTTAACGTCACGTTTGACAGGTCCGACATCCACGAACATTTTGTATGGAAAAATGATTTTTCTTTTATTTTATTTTTTTCGTAAATTTTCCAATGTTTTTAATAGTTATTCTGTTATTCTGGACGGAGACAAATCCAACAAATCAAAACCCATCGCAATCGGTCCAACCGTTCTCGAGTTATAAGTGTTGTAACAAACACGACTTTCTTTTATATATATAGATATTATAGTTAGTACGTATCTCAGATATTAGTTAATTTGATTCCACAACTTGAGAGTTCGAGGTAGAAAATTCCTCTGGAACCGCACAGTACGTGACCATTTCCGTTCCAATGTGTGAGTATGAATTCCCTGCCTATGGCGAGCGGTGCGACTATAGAAACAGACCGTGGGCTGTGCCATGGGCATCATATCAAACAACTCTTCTCACAATACACACAACACAAGGCATTTTTCAGACGCATAAAACAATTCTAGTAAATACATGACATGATTATTTATACCACTATACAGTAACTGATGATGTGACGTGCCCGGTGGTCGAATGGCTAGCAATGGCCACTTTGATTCCGAGGTTGCAGGTTCGATCCCCACACAAGACAAACATTTGTGTGCATGAACATGTTCGTTCGTCTTCGTTTGGGTGTTTTCTACGAGTATGTATTATACGTATGTATGTAATGTATTTACAAATAAAAGTATTTTTGTAGATCATATCAGTTATCTAGTACCCATACTACAAACTTTGCTTAGTTTGGGACTAGATGGCGCTGTGTAATATGTCCAGGAATATGTATTTATTATTTATTTATTTACACACGAGGTCCCTGCGTTGCGCTGTGTAGATCTATCTTGTAAAAGTGTCCGCGGACAAAAGTTTCACGTCTACAAAGGATTTCAGTCTGCCCATCCATCAAATCGAGAGCCATTATGAATATCCAATTCAATTGATGATGCACGGAAATCGTGATGGAATATAATTGAACCACGTTTCCGATCTTGCTCGCGCACAACATCCGATGTAAAATTCGTACGTTTCGTGACGTTAGCTCGATAAACAGGTTTATTTATGTGGGTAATTTATTTGTTTAGGTGTTGTTAAATTCGGAAAGTTCATGCCTGGTTCAGAAGACGGAAAATTATTTAAAGTTCCTCTTAAACTAAAACTAATGGCAATCCTTTGCCACTTTGAATCGATTTTAACAAAAATATAAACCATTTTTTAAATCGTGTCCACTGAAAATTATTGCGACCAACCTTAAAAATAATGATTTTGATTTGATTTTTTTTTATACTACAGCGGGTTACAGACTAGCATAATATAGTCCGCTTGATGTGGTGAAAGCGGTCACCGTAACCGATAGACGTTCGCAATACAAGGAGTATTATTCTCACGCTGGCACCCCCGCTACTAACGAAGTATGTCCTCACTGGACTGTGAGAACACTGGACGCGCTGAGGATTTGCAATCTTGCATTGCCTCCAGGCCCACCAATGTGTTGCCGCCCTCGGCCCATGCCTAATTGGCATAAAGGAAAATCCGCTTCTGATGGTGACCTCATTCACTTGTATGAACACAAAAATAATTTAGCTACATACGGAAGTTACATTAAGAGTTTATAACAATGCGTACTCGTAACTTAGAAGCTTTGTAATACAATACCTTATATTACGCCAGAGTATCTCAAATCTAAAGCCCAGCGTACCGCGCTATCAAAGTATACAAGGGCGAACGCGTATAAAAATAATGCTTGATGTACAATACAATACAAGGTACTTATTACTTATTTTATTAAAAATAAACCTATTTAGAAAATCTTTGAAAAAATATCGCGCGTATCTGAATTGCACGCACTCCTCCGAAACGGTTCGGATTTTTAACCGACGAAAAAACGGAGGAGGTTCTAATTCGACGTGCAAATTTTTTTTATTATTTTTTTTATATAAAACCGATTTTTAATAAATTTGGTATGAGTTAGGTCGTAAAGTATATAATTATATTACCACTAAAATAATTTAGCTTCTGACCGTGGCTTCGGCACGTTTACGAAAATGTCTTTATCGCATCTATTGTCTCTAAATTTAAATTTTTCGGGTTAATATTTTGCATATGACACACACTACAAACGTGGTTTTATATTGGTAAAAGAATTTTCAAAATCGGTTTTAATGGAACCAGAGATTACCACCTACAACCTAATAAACTTTACCTCTTTATAATATTAGATATATAGATAACAGAACAACGTTTGGCGGGTCACCTAGTATTTTTATAAGATTTGGAATAGATGCGTACGCACTATTAAAAGCGCGTTGAGAAACTCTGTCTAACTTCATAAACAAGAACCAAAACAATAGAAAGCTCTCGTGTTGTTCATAATGAGTGCAAGTAGGGAAATGATAAGTAGGCGTTCGGTAAGAGCGACGACCCTATAAATTTTATGGTTTCCAACAATAAGCCATAACTTCTGGTCGACACGGACGTAAGCGACAGGTCTACAAACAGGAAGATTATGCTGATTAAAGTTTCATATGTATTTTCTTTCCCGGACTCCAACAAAGCGATGTTCGAAATGAATTGACGAGCTCGGTGGCGTAGCGGTCAATGACGCGGCTTCGACACAAACGCTCGTGGGTTCGATTCCCACATAGGACAAACATTTGTGTGCATGAACATGTCTGTTTGTCTTAGTCTGGGTGTTTTCTATGTATCATAAGTATGTATTTACAAAAAATAAAATGTATTTACTTATGTTTATCAGTTGTCTAGTACCCATAACACAAGCTTCGCTTACTTTGGGGCTAGATGGCGCTGTGTAATTTGTCTGACAATATTTATATTAATTATTTATAAAAAAAAAAATAAGTTTTCATACATTGTTCGACTCCGCTTGATACCGGATGTGGTGTTAAATGTATAAATATACATCTCTTCTCCATTTTGGTGGACAAACCATAAGAAAAGGGCAACATCATGTTCATATAATTTTATTGATTTTAATTTAGAAACTTGTGGTGGCAACATTTTAAATTACAAATGGCGCCAAATTGAAATATTGCGTGAATTTTGGGCGAACGTTCCATTTATTATGATTACGTTCAGATGTAAGACAAAACTATTTATTTAAATTGCCCACTGTAATTGTAATTTTACGACTTGCCTACTGTACAACTGAGTACATAAAATTAACCCTATCTTTGGCATAGGCAAAATTGTTGCCAGTTGTTTTCAAATACTGCTTCTAAATTAATCCATAATAACCACAAATAAAGCACACGTTGGTAAATATTTCACCACGTCTGAGAAACTTATTTTCATGCCATGATGCTATAGAAATATAACTTCTATAGATATGCCTGTAAGCGTCAAAAACGTACGCTCGAAAATTGTCTCTCACAACTGATTGCAATAGGGAAAAATGGCATTTTCTGTATTTCAAAAATGCAAAGTTGATGTTTATTAAATAATTAAAGCTCAAGAGATTATATTCAAAGTAAAATAAACTTAAAGTAAACTTAAAATAGATAAAATAAATTCTATAACAATACATAAAATAAACGACGAAATAAATGAAACTGAATTACCTAAAACTAAATAAAAAAAATATATTTATATATATATACTAGAACATTGAAAATAAAACTAAAAACCCTAAAAAATATAATTTAATAACTAAAATATATTATTAAAAGGAGTCCCTTTAGGCAAGGTTCCGAAGATACTGGCAGCGTTCCCCCTTTGAATAGCTACACTAATTCTTTGTCCGAGGTAGCTGCCAGCTCTTCGGTCTCCTGTGATGTCGACTAGTTATATTATCACACGAAACTACACAATAATAATGATATCAACACGTACCTACTTTCATATATTTGCAAAAAAAAATTGCCGCAATTTTCGCTCGGTGAGAAAAAGAGATAGTAACTATATTAAATCGCTGATATGTCAGGATGGAAGCGTTTTCTGACGCAATTTAGTATGGGTATAGCCATATCCAAAGAAATATAACATCATCGGGTTTGGGGTGTAAGTGGTTCACTAACATCTTTGAACCAAAGCAAACCTCACCTGCACATGGTTCACCCTGCTGACTGACAAACTAGGCTCTGGCGAAAAGAGAGGTAGCTGCCCGACTGGGAAGTACCTTAACCTCACTCAATAACGCAGCCAAAAAACAATTCCCTTGAGGGTTGTTGTGTCCCTGCGAGTAAGTGAGGTCACCAGAAAGAAAGAAAGGAAGGAAGGAGTATAGTCTGGCAAGGGATCGGCAGCCCTTGGGTGTTGCTGATCTCCATGGGCGGCGTTGATTGCTTTCCATCAGGTGACCCACATGCTCGTTTGCCCCCCTATCATATAACATAATAATAAAAATCTCGTCCCCCATTTTGCCTATGTTTGGCGTGGATTGTGATATCCGCGAAAGGGTAAAAAAAAACTGATACAACGCACGAAATATCTAAATTTGCGTATAGTAGATAAATGTACTATTCGTACCAGTTTGCGTGACTATTGAAATATTATCTTATGGTTACTAATGCAAAAATAATCACGAAAACATTTGAAGTTTGATTTAGTTTCGTTCATAATGTATATTTTACCTACCTATTTAACAATGTTCTGTTTATTTTTAGCCTTGCCAACCGTCCTGTTTCTTTCTTCAAACTTTTTTCTACCAATCTTTCACTGTCCAGGCTATCAGGCTTTGGAATGAAGGAAAAAACTTCATTTAATGTATCCGTTACCTTAAGGTTGCCTTGAAAATATTGCACTTAGCAATAAGGCTGCCTTGTTGCACATACATATTCTGTAAGTGGATATTTTATGTATGATAAATTGTTACTGTAATTTGTATAGTGCAAATAAAGCATATTCTATCTATCTATCTGTTTTCTCAGGACATGTATTGATTTCTGGAGTGTCCTGGGGTGACCTGGATAGTTTTTCAACGGCGTCCTGGGTTTTTAAAGCGTCCCGATTGATAAAAGTTTATATATTTTACATCTAGGTAAGTACCTCATCTTAAATTATTAACGACAATCAATCAAAACGCTATATGACAGCTAAATATACCTAAAATCGTGTGTTTTTTTAATCTCTAAGACCAAACTGACATTACCTGAGTGGCTAATTTCATAGAAAATTTTATTTTTAAAAAGCAAATAATAATTATTATTTGATTTCTACTGCCACCTGGTTTTTAATTGAAATGATCTGGATTTTTCAACTTCAAATCCTTATTTTTGAAATTGAGTGTTGGCAATCATAAAATACCTGTAAAATTGACTATGATGTAATGCTTCATGGTCGTCCCAACACTGCGGATATTAAAATTATAATGAACGAAAATATATTTTTTGACGTGATAACGTCTTATAAATCGATGAACGCCGGCTGCACGCACGAAAAAGAATGTCTCATTGTCACGTTCCGCCTGAGCCGAGCGTGGAAGCGAGAGCGCGGAACAAGCGATAGAGAGGCATGATTGGATTGTGACGCAGCTATCTCTCTTCCACTCCATCGTCCGATGTTTTGTTATGACGTTATCACACATACTAGAAATGGTGTAAAATTTAATTTGCAAGATTTGATCACCAACACCGCGTTGAATAACGAAATCGTACTTTCGAGCACGCGGATTACCGTGGCGCCTTATGAGTCACATTCTAGTCGCCCACGCGACGCCTTAAAGAAGCAATCAAACCAAATTTAGAGACAATAGATGCGATAAAATCTAATCTCACCAGTGAAACTCACCCTTTACACATATGGCGTTAGAAACATTTACGTGTCACGTGCCAGGCAGGATTTCACAGATTGTACGCTCATTAATTACGTGAAAATTGCCTTTTAAATATTTGTAACAGCCAGTAACAGTATCCAGTGAACGTTTTCGTGGTGCTGTGTGCTATTTATAAACAAGTTATGTTACGCAAGGTTCGCTTATTACCATACTAGCGATCCGGTCTTGATTTTCCGCTGAAACCCCTCTACTTCTAGCCTTTTGGTATACCCCGGCCACTCCATACAAATGTCGCGCCGGAAACTACTACATACCAATCAATGATATCTGTGCAGAGCGTTAATGAATGTGTGTGCCTGCAGCGACACACAAACTGTTCCAGATTTGTCTCAGACAGGAGGTGAGGTCGATACGTGAGAGCGGCAGGGAGTGGCTATACGTAGTACTATGACTTATACTGTACTTTTAGTGCAAGAAATTATCAAAAACCCGTAGCAGGTACATCATGATTAGTTTTTAAAGTTCATTATAGCAGTTATCAAGCTGTATCTACCCAAGGCCTTATTCACCATAATATTGCTCTATTTTAGAAAATTCCCAACCAAAGAGGTTACCAGTTAGCGGATCCCAGCTTCCACGAGGGTTCCGTTATCGCGGGCAGATCTGGGCGATTCCATTATCGCGGATACAACATTTAGAAGCATTTCAAGTTTTTTTATACTACGTAGGGGGCAGACAAGCATAATCCTCAAGGGAATTGTTTTTTAAGTGCGGTACTCTGTCAGGTGGAGATACTTCTCCATCCGGGCCGCTTACAAATACCCCACCTCTTTCGTCAGAGGCTATTTCACTAATCAGCAGGGTACAGCACGCGCAGGTTAGGTTAGCCGCATTTCATATTCTTGAATTATAATTGTTCGGTTAATTGTAGAATGAAACGTCTGTAGTTGCAACAATGTGTCCTTTTTGCTTCGCATTGGTTAATTCTAAAAATAAAGGACTATTTGCAAAGATTTGCGACGCCTACAGGGGGGTCGTAACTAATAGCCGATACTATAAATACGAAAGCATTTGATTTTCGGCCGACGCAATTTTTTTTTTTTTTACCCGACTGCTGCAAACCCCAAAAGGAAGAATCTCTACTAGCCAACTATCAAGTGTTGGATAAGAAAATAAAGTGGCAAGGGCGTCGAAAAGTCGAAAGCATTTGTGAGAGACAAAAGAAGAAAGTAATATAAATCTTTTGAAAAAGAAGATGAATAATCGAAATAAATAGTCGAATGGCTAGAGATGGCCACTTTGCCTCCAATGTCGCGGGTTCGATCCCCGAGACAAATATTTATGTGAAAATATGAACATGTCTGCTTGTCTTGAGCTGGGTGTTTTCTATGTACATATTACATGTATGTATTTACAAAAAAAAAAAAAATTCATTATAATATCAGTCCTTTAATACTCGTAATACAAGCTTTTCTTAGTTTGGGACTACATATTTATTATTTATAGTTACTCATTTATTCAACAAAAATTTGGTATTATATTATTCGATCTTTAAATAATAGTTAGAAGTAGGTCGACCTCTATTATTTAGAATTAACTGTTAGGCAATAACAAATAGATTAAAAACTCATTTAACAAAAGTTGATTGCGCGGTATTACGCCGCCCACTGTTTGATCTACTAATAAAACAATTGCCGCAAATATTGGCCGTAAATCAAATTTAACCGTCGCAGTCGTTTATAGGCAGCGGCGGGGTTACGAAGTACAGGCGGAATAAGGAATAAGGTACGTATTTGTGGCGTCAGAAATAAGTGCGTTGCATCACCCATATTTAGGGTTGCCAAAAATACATTGAAGAATTTTTCAATCTCTATGAATATTTTTACCTGTGTATGGCCACAGTACAAGTAATAGGCGCCGCACGCTAATATGCTCATTCACACTCTGCACAGACACCATTATTTATGTGTACTAAAGGACACGACATTTGTGTGGAGTGGCTGGGATGTGGTAGGGCTCCTGAGCACGAACAAATATAATATGCACTTACAGCCTATACTTCAATTCAATGAAAACCTTATGTTTAAAGTTTAGCGATCGAAGCTATGATTATGATTTTTCTACTGCTGAACATAAACCTCCTATCTACGATTGCCAACACTAAAATCTGGCAACCTGGATAAGAAGCGTGAAAAGTCCACATTTTGAAGCTGAGTTTTACCTGAGTTCTTACTGAGACTGGCGGCCTTCGGTGATGATTTAAAACTTTCAACCCCGTACTACAAATGAAACCCCGCCCGGACGCTCCCCAGACGCCCTCTAAACTAGGATAAATCCGGGAAAACTCGCACGTATGGTAACTTTACTCTTTCTTTAGACAGCCTACATCGCTTAGACCACATTTTTTAGGCAACCAAACCTTTATACTCAAATAATAAAATTATAAAACATAGTTTCATATTACGAGCTCGGCATATATTGCTAAATAAAGAGTCGAGGCAACCCTACTCTACCGGTACTACCACTATTGCCCTTATTCATGCACGCACGCGAAAACTACCGATCGTAAACGGTAGAAACGGAACTAAATATTTAGTAGAAGCAACATTAACTTTTTCCATACAAAACCGCTCCATGAATACCACGTGAAAACTGGAATACTACTCCGAAATTTAAATTCAAAGTTTCGGGCGACATTTCGGAATTTTTCAGATACAAATTTCTTTCCAAGGAGTCGATAGATTTGGACATTTCATCTACCAGGGCCTAATTTATTGTCTTTGAAGATACTGCAAAATGTATTTAAAAAAAATCGAACTCGGCTGAAACATCAGATTCATTATAGTAAAAAATTGGGATCCCTAATTTGCTTTTGTTGGTCATCGAAATTGGTTTAGTAGTTATTGACATAAACAAGATACGCTATTACTTTTGCTGCTGCTGGTCTGATTTTACAGATACGTATTTATTTGGGCATTAGAGAGTGGTACTTTTTTTATACGACGGCGAGTGGCAGACAAGCATACAGCCTGTTGCTGATGATCACTCGCGTGCCGCATCGCTACCGCCCTGCTGCCATAGCAACAACTCCTTCCTTCCCTGTAACCTTACTCACTCGCAGGAGTAGGTCCTTTCAGTAGTTGTTGGTTGAATAATGGATCTTCGGGTCAAAAAATCGTTGTCTAGTTAAATCTAAATTTCCTCTACTCACTAACCTCGTAAGGATAACTAGTACTTTTTTTTAGATTAGATTTCTTGTCAAATGGAGTAATTATAGTGAGTAACGATCATTTGTTCTAAGCTCAACAACACTTCAATTAATAGAAGATCGCTGGCCAATCATGTAATTTAAACCTTGTTAAAATAACTGGGGCTAAATTACATCCAATTATTAATTTAGTACATTCTTTAAAAACGGTGTTTCGAAACGGGGCCTACACACTCGGCGGCCACTATGCACGATGTCGATGGCGACGGTGGCAGTTGGCTATAGGTATATATAAAGCGTATATTATATTATACTAATGTAAGATACGGTGATAATATACGGTATAATACGGTAGCATACCATATCTTACGATAAAATTTGTTTCAAACTGAAATAATTATGATTTGTAGTTTCCAATGATTTTTTTTTACATAGAGTGAAAGTATTACAATCACGATCAAATGTTAATTTAAGCACCACGACGGACAGTTTAAACAACTACCTATACCTAATTTAACGATGTTCAATTTTAGAGGTTTCGTTAGTTAAGTAATTCACATAAGTACATAACTATGTCGATTTTTGGCAGCTAAAAATCGACATTGTGTATTACTAATTACTTATACTGTGGTATTACCTAACTTTCAGAGCATAACAAAGTAAAATTGTAATACATGTAGAGTTTTGCTAAATTACGGCGTGAAGAGGCAGGGACGGCAGCGCGCGTGTTGACGGCCACTGCTGTCCATCTGGCAGGCCGTATGCTTGTTTGGCACCTTAGTGGTATAAAAAATACAATATATTTCAGCCCTATATTGACCTCTAACAATTTCCTTTTACGGGAATGTTACCAGATAGGTATAATACTTGAATCCTACTGTATTTATAATACCGTAGCGTATGGTATTATAATCAGTCCGATATTTATCATAAAAAATTTCTTGTAAGGAATGCTACCGCAGGATTGGGGTAATACCCGAATCCTACGAAATCATAACGTAGTGTATGGTATTATACGGTAGTATTATATCTCTACAGTTCGCAAGTTTGAGCTTGTGATATTAGGGATCATTCACACGAACAGCAGATTGTCAACTGCAGTCATCGACTTGCCGACGTCAGCTGTCGGCATCAGTCTTCAACGCGTAGATGGCAAATACTTGACGCGTACATGTCGGCGGCAGCTGTCGACGACTGCCTCCGATGTCATATCGGCTAGCGACGGCTACAGTTGCCTCTTCTGTCTTTCGTTGGTAAGTATTGGCAAAGTGCAGCTGTGTACGAGCCATTATGTGATTGCAAGCTCGGAATACTCGTGTATAATGTGTACTGCATAACGTTTTCTATGCACATATAAACTGAATGTCTTTTATTGTGTAGATTGATTTATATGAAATAAACTACTCTGACAAAAGCTTTACTATATATGTTTCAGTAATTGGATTTCGTATTCAACAAACAAGTGGTTTTTGTGTGATTCGTACACAAACGTATAAACGAGCCGAAAAACACTTAAAATATTACAAAAAATGATTTTTATTATTCTTTATGTACACCAGTGCTATTTTTTTTTAACTACATGGACAGAAATTTAATTATTTTATTATATATGAATGTATAGTTATAAAATGGTATTGAGGGCCTTTTTTAATTCATGCGTTTTTCGCCCCGCATGCGGCAAGTAAATTTCCCGCAGGCGTGTTTTTTACTATGACAAACCCGCACGCGGAGTAATAAACGCATGAATCTAAAAAGACCCTGAGTCAGAAAAAATTAAGCATTTTGTGAAACCTAGTTACTGTTTGGTTTTTTTTTTCACACATTTGTCAAGTTACTTTTGGTCAGCTATTAAAATTATGTAAGAAAAATGTATTAAAACACACTTAGGATCTACTCAAGTGATAATTAAATGTTTTTATGTTTTATTTATTTCAACATAAAAATATAAACCTTGTGATGAGAGATCAATGTGTGATTCATAGATTTAAAAAAATATATTATGTGTAAATGGTATTTCTTTGAGTGAAGCATAATTCTTTATCCCTTTTATTATTTTTATTAGAAATCTATTAAAAATAATTACGACAAAATAGCCAACTACTGGAAGAGAAAAGTTCTTAAAATAAAGAAAGAAAATCTCAGTATATAAAGAAGTCTTGAGATTGAGGCTGGATATTTATAGACGGCTGCAGTTTTAGAGTGTTATAACAGGCTGAAGGGGAAGATGAACAGGAACGGGAGAAAACTATCTTCAAGGAAGAGGGCTGAAAGGAAAAGGATATATGACTAACATTTTCAATCATTTTCAATCAAGGTTTCCCCAGTAGTCTACACAGGGTTCTTCAAAAAAAGTATGCAGAGGTTTTAACAGGGTCAGTAACGGGCGTGTGATGCCCCTATTGTTCCAGGCGTCTATAGGCTGCGGTAACTGCTTTCCTTCAGGCAGGCCGTAGGCTTGTTGCCACCATAGTGGTATAAAAAATCTCACTGCCGGATTTAAGGGATGGCAACCAGCGCCACACAACATAAGTATAATAAATTCATTAGAAAAAAGTTTGTTAAACTAGAATATGCCTCCACTCCTGTGTTGCCACAAGGCCTCCATATAATCCAAGGAAATATGTCTAAGTTCAACCCCAACTAGCATACAAGACGAGATAGTATTGAAAGGATTTTTAACTTATTGCTATTATTAAAGTTGCAGCAGCAATTACAGTACCAAAATTTACAGAACACAGTAAATTTCAGTTTCATTGCTATCTAGTTGGTCTATGTTAAATTGTAACCCTTTTAATGACTTGCTATGTATTTTCTAACAGGTGAATTTCAATTACTTTAAATGAATGAAACTTTTTAGATTGAAATTAGATTTCACTGAAACAAAGTGTTGTTCGAAGCTGAGATTAATCTATTTGTGAAAACATTGGTTTTAGATCTTTGTGAAGATCCTTAACTCCTCAAGCATCAGTCTCTCACTTGGATCTTTGTATAGTTGAATCCTATATTTCTTGTTGAAGACAAATTTCTTTGGTATCTTATCACTAACTGCTGCCAGCATAGGCAGCTATTGAATAGTTTTGTCAAGAATTTCAGTGTGTGGAGTATAGCTATTCTTTCAAAAATCATTCAGCTTTAGGTGTATGATACTTCTACTTCCTGCTGAATATAAAGATTTAGTGGAGGAAGGTCCAGCATGGATTCAAGAGTAGTTATGGGAGTTGTGCTCATGCAACCTATACCCACCATACACGCTGATCGTTGGCAACTTTGCAATATATTAGCGATAGTTGATAGTTTGGTCTGTACCCACTAAACCAACAAAGTATAGGTTAGCATTGAAGTAATCACTGCCATATATAGCCAGAGAGTGATTTTAAAAGATGAGACCCCACTTCCTCCTGAACATTTCACGGCATTGTCAGAGGGCTATACCAGGCTTTGTTCAATTCAATTGGGACTCTTATAAAATGCCTAATTGAATTAAACATTTATAAAAGGCCAGACAGAAGGAAGGGGAAGGTACAGTTCTTTTAAAGAAGAAACATATATCTAGGAGGTTTAAAAATACAAATATCTCAGTAGACACGTTTACAAATAAGTGTCTAGGCACTTATTAGTAAACATGTCTACTGAGATATTAGTATTTTTTAACCTTTTAATATTCGTTCTAAGCATGCTTCTGGTATCGTTATATGAACTTTGACATACTGCTTTGTGAAGAGAGCCTAGCAGCCACCAGTATCAAACATATATATGTATAAGTTTAAGAATTGTACATCAATCCTACATAATGCGCACATTCGATAAAATAACAATCTATTTTAGTGCGTAGACTATAGTAAAAAATAATCATATGTCTTATGGGGTAGGTACTGAGGAACTAACTTGTCAAGCATGCCTGATTGCCGCTACAGTGCACAATTTCCTAAGACACAAGTAAAAATATTATACATAAATGCTATATGCATTTATATTGTATTATTTCACATAATTAACTGCAATTTTGTAAATAAATTGTTGGACGGAGATACGTAAACAAAAAATACAAACCTAGTCCTCAATTCTTCAATGAATCTTCACCGCTTAATTGCAAACAATAACTCAATAATGGCACTGTGAATGAATTAATTCCGAATATAGTTTTATCTAACTCTGGTAACGATTCCACTGATAAAATATTTAATGGTTTATTTCATATAAAATATATTTTTACAAATAATCAATCGCTCACAAAAAAGCACGCACACTGCACGCACTGCATTCATCTGACACTTGACAGCGCTGTCACCACTGCCAGTGTGACCATCTCAAAATCTCCAATGCTGCTTTTAGGTTCACCTGAAACTGCGAAACTTAGCAAAAACTAACTTAAACATATTTGTTATTAAAAATTACTTGTATGTAAAGTCGGTTTACGAACGATAATTTTACGTGATAACGTCACAAGAAACATAACGTCGTTTAAGTTCTATCACCACCACGTAAGCAATTTTTTTGCGGTTTTGACATTTTGATGCCACTCGGTAAAGAATCGAAAGACGCGTCGTTTCGCCCAATCAGAATCAAGATATGACCATTATGAACATTTCTATATCAAATTAATCTGTTTTATGTCACTCCTAAAAAGTTACTAAAAATGACTTACGTGGCCGATCGTGCCACTCTATCGCTTGTTCCGCGCAAACGCTTGCACGTTCGGTTCAGGCGGAACGTGACATAGAGTCATGCTTTTTGTACGTCCTCCCGGCGTTTATCCATTTTTATGACGTTATCACGTCAAAAAAACAAACAAGATAGAGAAGACTAGACAAAATTTACAAAAATATTACTGGAGATTTTTCGAAATTTCCCCATCATCATTCATCACTACGGATATTACATTATTTATACTGTGATGCGAGTCCTCATTTTCAGTTGTAATGTAATCAGTTTGACGATTGATGCGTTGAAAAAAGTGAAAAATATTGACTATTAATAATAGTGTTAAAGAAAGTGAACGACAAAACGCAGGGATCAGGACTAAATAATATGATCAAAAATACGGATTAAAGAGCTTATTACACCATCCTGAATAACGCATCCGTTAAGTAGGTCCTGAATTCAGAGAAATTAAATCGCACTTATGAAGGTAGCATCCGATTTAGAATCCTTAAGACAAGAATGGTTTCCGACGTTATAAATAATCGGAAGTGTGTAATTGTTGGAGAATTAGTTTTATTGTTTATGGTTTTATTGATGGCTGAAAAACATAGTGACAGATTGTAGGAATTTGAATTCAAATAAGAGAATGTATTTTGTTTAGGGTTTGAGAAAATTTAGTTGAAAAGAAGTTGTCAAGAAGTATCAGGAAAAAGATGTGGTAGATTGTGGTTTTATCGTTTTGAGTTTTATTTTGATGAAATATATTATAGTATGAGAAGATGAAGTTTTTATAACATTTTAGATAGTGTGTTCCCAAAAGGTCGATAACAGGTGATAGTGAATCAACCCTGAAGGAAACCCCTCTCAACACGTTGTGGTTCCGCAACAGGTCATGGGCCTTGCAAAAAATATTTTTTTGATTAAGAGTTTATATTAATAAATTAACATGGATTCCGAAAATATGGGTGAGAAATTTAAAACTGATTTTTATCCTAAACTAAACAGTGACTGTGGTTATACCATATGGAAGAAAAAGATGCTTATTCTTTTACACGCTAAAGATTTGCATGATGTTTTGACTGCCGAATCAAAAGAAAAGGTATGTACAAAGAAAGACAATAAAGCAAAATACCTAATTATCAATAGTTTGCACGACAAATATATTAATCATATTATAGAATGTAATACCGCTAAGGATATGATTACAAAATTAGATAATTTATTTTTGGGAAATAAAGAAACACAAATTTGCACTTTATTGGAAGAATTTTATAATTTCAAAATTACAGAAAACATCATGAATGACATTAGTAAACTGCAAAATAAAGTAACAAAAATTAGGAGCCTTGATTTTCAAATGGAAGACCAGCAAGTCATATCAAAAATATTAAGCTGTTTACCTACAAAATTTGACTACTTTCGAACGGCGTGGCAATCAACTGGAAAACAAGATAGGAATTTAGATAATTTGATTTCAAGAATATTAGTGGAGGTAAATCATCAAGACAGAAAGGAGAATGATGAAAGTGAAACAACTGCCAACACATTTTATATTAAAGACTGTTACAACTGTGGCAAGAAAGGACATGTTGCTAAATTTTGCAGAAACAGAAATACACATAACAGGATGGAATACAAGGGAAATGCACTACAATGTTTTAAATGTTTAAGAATTGGACATAAACATACAGCTTGCAAAGAAGAAAATAACTGTAGTATTTGTAAGAATGACTCACATTACACAAAATACTGCTTAGATAGAGGATCAAGTACTGTAAGTAATGTCAAATCTTTAACATTCAGTTCACATGAAATAGTTGAATTTATAATGGATTCTGGAGCAAGTAACCATATAATTAATAATGATAAATATTTACAAAATTTAAGCAATAAACAATATAGAATAGCAACAGCTGATGGTAACATACATACTGTTAATAAAGTAGGAAAACTGTACAGTAGAAATAACAATTGGACCTTCAGTGATGTTCTATATGTTCCAAAAATGATAAAAAATATTATTTCAATACCGAAGCTGACAGATTATAATTATGAAATTAAATTTTTCAGAAACCAATGTAAGGTCTACGATGATGGGGTCTGCTTTCTTACTGCGACCAGGGGCAGTGACGACCTGTACTACGTAAGAATTCCTATTGAGTATGTTAACCACATAGGAAATTCAAGGTCAGTCAACTTTTCTAGAATATCAAAAGAGGAATTTTGGCATAGAGCATTAGGACATTCCTCGATTAATAATACTAAAGGCTTAGTACGTGGTATTAATCTTGATAAAAGATAGTTTGGACATCTGCGAAGTCTGCACGCAATCCAAGTTATGTAGAAAACCTTTCAAAACAGAACGTCATAGGGCTACAAAGCCATTAGAAATTGTTCATAGCGACATCTGTGGGCCAATAGGGGTTCCAACTTTTGACGGATATAAATATTTTATCACATTTTTAGATGATTACACACACTTTATGAAAGTTTTTCTCATTAAAAGAAAAGATGAAGCATATTCTAAAATAATTAATTATATTAATGTGGCAGAAAATCATTTTAATACTAAAATTAAAACTTTTAGATGCGATAATGGGGGAGAATACTCTAGTAATAGATTAAAGAATTTTTTTGAAGAAAGGGGAATTTAAATAGATTATAATATACCATATACACCCCAACTTAATGGGAAATCTGAGCGATTAAATAGAACAATTATGGAAAAGACTAGAGCGTTACTATTTGATATGAGTTTACCAAAACAATTATGGGGTGAAGCGGTACTAACTGCAGCATATTTAACTAATAGGTGCTCGAATAGAATTAATAGTAGAACGCCGGCTGAAATGTGGTTCAACAGAATTCCAAATTTAGAACATTTAAATATTTTCGGTTCTTTGGCTTATTTTAAAAATAATAAACCTAATGTTAGTAAATTAGATTCAAGGTGCAATAAGGGTTTATTAATTGGTTATACGAATAACGGTTATAAGATTTGGGATCCAATTAATTTAAAAATACATTATTCTAGAGATGTGAAATTTGATAATAATAAAACAAAAGTTACTGAATTTTTAAAAGAATCTAATTCGAGTTATAACATGATGGATTTATATAGAATTTTTTGTGATGAAAATGTTAATGAGTGTTCGGTGGATAGTGATTCTCACTTTGAGAGGGGAAATTATAGATATAGTCATGCAGGGTCGAATAGTGATGGGAATACACAAGTGATAGATATTGTCGGTGATTATAATTTAGAAAATAGTGATGGAATTAGTGCGGTTAATAATGATGAAGAATTTTTAAATAATAATGAAGAAAGTTTAAAGAATAATGATGAGGTTTTAAATAATAATAATAGTGAAGAAGATAATGGTGTTTGTGTAAATGAAATAGTGGAGCCAGAGATTTTAAATGTAAATGTTCAAGAAAATGAAGATGAAGATGATGAATTATTTGAAGATGCAAATGAAATAATTAATGAACAAATTCCTAGAAGAATTTTGCCTAAAAGAGAGAGAAGATTACCAGAGAGATTGAAAGATTATGATTTAGAAAGTTCGTTTTTAACTTATGGTGAAGCAATTAAAGGTGATGAGAAGTTGTTATGGCAAAAGGCCATTGATGAAGAAAAAGATTCTTTGGAAAAGAATAAGACATGGGTTATTGTAAATAAGTCAGAAGCAGAAAATAGAAAAATAATTTCAAGTAAGTGGATTTTTACAATTAAACCAGGTGGAAAATATAAAGCTAGATTAGTAGCAAGAGGTTTCTTACAGAAATATAATATTGATTATAAAGAAACATATAGTCCAGTGGTTAATACTACAAGTATACGTTTACTGTTGGCAATTGCGGCTCAAAGAGGATACAAGATGAAGCAATTTGATGTGAAGACAGCATTTTTATATGGAGATTTGGAAGAAGAAATTTTTATGGAAATACCAACAGGCTATAATATTGAAAATAGTAAGAATAAAATTTATAAATTAAAGAAGAGTTTGTATGGACTGAAACAAGCACCACTTATGTGGAACAAGAGGATAACCGAATATTTAAAAAAGTTAGGTTTTATACAATTAAAATTAGATCCTTGTTTGTTTTTCTGTAAAGAGAAAGAAATATATTTAGCAATTTATGTTGATGACGGAGTTTTAATCGGAAATAATATTTTAGAATTAAATAATATAATAACAAAATTAGAAAAAGAATTTGAAATGAGAAAGTTTGATAAAGTTGAAAAGTTTCTTGGTATTGATATAGATGTTGGAGATAATTTTGTAAAAATATATCAAAAGACATATGTAGAATCATTAATTAATAAATATAATTATGAGAATTTGAAACCAAGTGTTTATCCGGATATTTTGATCGATACACATCAAGAGGTTTCTATTCTTCTATCTTAATAATTCTCGTTATACTTGCATTTATTTCTAAGTACCTTCTAACTGTGATGATATTATTAACATTTATTTTTCTCTGTCAATCACTTCTAATTTCACTTCGTGTGTCATAACAAAACTAAAATCACAAGTTGTCATCGTACTGTCACTGTTAAATGATTGTCATTCGGTAGTCTGTTTTCTGTTTCTTTGCCCTGGAATCTTGCTTATTTGTTGTGTAAAACGTTATTTTATTGTCATTGTAAAATGTAAGTTTCGTCAACCGGCAGGACACGCAGTTATGCTTAGCTTATTGTATAAATATATATATAAATTTATTTATTTATTTGTATTCATAATATAATTATTTAAAAATATTATAATTTTATATGTCAGATAATGATTCGTTCCATTCTGCTCTAAACTTTAGCGTGTCTTCGACGGCTAGCATTGACTCTTTCGACGAACCCCTGACACTTAGCAATTTACTTGAGCAAGCTATCACTGACGCACCTCATTCCTTCAATATATGCCATCTGAATGCTCAAAGCATACCCTCACACTACACCGACCTTCTTGACACCTTCTCTTCCAATTCTTTTCACTCTGTCTTAATTTCTGAAAGTTGGCTGAAGCCATGCCTCTCATCAATATCTTATGCTCTTCCAGGGTATGTTTTAATTCGAAATGACCGGACTGGCAAGGGTGGTGGGGGTGTAGCAATATACCTGCGAAGTGATATACCCTATAAAATTCTGTCCTCTTCTCCGTCACTGTATTCTGCTTCTGCAGAATATATTTTTCTTGAAGTGTCCATCAAGGGTACTAAGTGTGTTCTTGGAGTCGTTTATTGTCCACCCACTATAGATTATTTCTCTCAACTTGAATCTATCTTAGAGCCCCTTTGCTCGGACTACAGACATCACGTAATCATGGGTGATTTTAATACCGATCTCCTAAATAACTCTACACAGTCTCTCAAACTTCTAAATATTGTCAAGTCAGTCAATCTGTCTATTCTGCCTTCTGAGCCTACTCATCACAATCCTACGTCTCCTGACACATGGCTTGACTTAATTTTAACCTCTGTACCTTACCATGTAATTAAACATGGCCAAGTAGTAGCCCCTGCTTTCTCTAAACATGACCTTATCTTTCTCCAATACAAACTCCGACCACCTAAACCTAAACCGACTTTAATCTGGATGCGTAATTATGCGCGATTAGACCGCAGCAAATTAAAGGAAGACGCTGGTAAAACCGACTTCACTGTAGTTTACACAGCTCCGACGGTTAATGAGAAAGTTTCTCACCTTAATAACACTATTATTAAACTTTTTGATTCTCATGCACCGCTTAAAGCTATTAAAGTAAACCGGCCACCAGCCCCTTGGATTAGCACAGTTGTCCGCATAGCTATGTCTAGGCGTGATCGGGCTTTTCGTAAATATAAACGCGACAGGTCTGATGCGAATTGGAACTTATATAAATTGGCACGTAATAGATGTAATCAAATGGTAAGGTCAGCAAAACGGCAATATTTCCATGAAAACATCCTTAATTCAAGTTCAGCCAACATATGGAAGTTTCTTCATTCACTTGGTGTAGGCAAATGTGCTGCCCAATCTCATGTCCCCTCTTTCACTCCTGATGATTTTAATAATCACTTTTCTGTTACTCCATCTCTTGACCCTTCCACTAAATCCACAAGTATTTCATATATATCTTCCATGGCTTCCCCTGTTTCAACGTCATTTTCTTTTTCTCCAGTATCTATTGATCAGTTACGTAAAATCATTCTCTCCATTAAATCAAAAGCAGTTGGCTCTGATGATGTGAGTAGAGAAATGATTATCTGTATTATTGAACAAATTCTCCCTGTCATTGCTCATATCGTCAACTTCTCCTTTTTGGTAGGTAGTACCCCAATTTTCTGGCAAAAAGCTTTTATTATTCCTGTTCCCAAAATCGCTGTGCCCCTGCAATTGAACAACTACAGGCCTATATCAATTTTGCCATTCCTTTCTAAAGTCTTAGAGGCTGCTGCACACAAACAAGTTTCTGCCTTCATCTTTTCTCACGGCCTGCTTTCCCCATTTCAGTCTGGTTTCCGACCTGGACACAGTACCACTACTGCACTTCTCAAGGTCACAGAAGATATCAGAGCAGGCATGGAGAGTAAGTTGGTCACCATTCTTGTTCTCATTGACTTCTCCAATGCCTTTAATATGGTTGATCATGATATCCTGCTTGCCATTTTAAAACATCTTAACTTCTCACCAATTGTGTTAGATTGGTTTTCGTCATATCTTCATGGTCGGCAGCAAGCAGTACGTATAGGTCACGAGTTGTCTGACTGGAAGGATTTAACTACTGGTGTTCCGCAAGGGGGAATTTTATCTCCTCTACTGTTTTCCATCTTTATTAACTACCTATCCTTTTCGCTCAGTTGTCCTTATCATTTGTATGCGGATGATCTCCAAATATATGTTCAAAGTACCGTGGAAAACATTAACAATGCAATAGCCGACTTGAATAAAGATCTCTGTAGTATTAGTTCATGGTCCGCAAATTTCGGTATACATGTTAACCCCGCTAAATGTCAGGCTATTGTAGTGGGTAGTTCTCGACAGGTTGCCAAAATTGATTTAAATTATGTATCTCCCGTCGTGTTTGAAAACTCAGTTATACCTTTTGGACAATCTGTTAAAAACCTTGGCCTGCATATTGATTCTACGTTGAGTTGGACAACCCAAATTGTAGAGGTAAGCCGTGCAGTCATGTTTACCTTACGATCTCTAAATCGGTTTAGGAATTTTCTCCCTAATACTACTAAGGTCACTCTTGTCAAATCCCTTATTTTTCCTATCATTGATTATGCCGATGTCTGTTATCCAGATCTAAATGAAGATCTCCTTAACAAACTGGACCGACTTATTAATAACGCTATACGTTTCATTTTCTGTCTTCGTAAATTTGATCATGTCTCCTCATATCGGTCTCAGCTTAAATGGCTTCCCATTCGTCAACGCAGACAACAACGGTTGCTCTGTACTCTTCACTCTATCCTTACTAGTCCCCTTTCTCCAGAATACTTGAAAAGTAAATTTCAGTATCTATGTGATTCTCATGACCGTCAACTTCGATCTGATAATTCTCTTTCGCTCATTACTCCACTTTATCGCACAGTTTTTATGTCTGATTCCTTCACATTACAGGCGTCACGACTCTGGAACGCACTACCTATCCCATTGAGAAAAATATCGAATAAATTTAATTTTAAAAAGAAAGTTTATGCTAAGCTTCTAAATAGCTTAATTCAGCACTGAGTCATCTTATTTGGCATATTTATGTGTATATATGTATATATATATATATAATAATAAGAATAATAATAATAATAATAATGCTTTATGCAGTGCAGTGCAGTGCGCGCTCGATGACGAACGCGCCACACTGCATACGAATTTTTAATTCGCGATCCGCGCGGCTATAGCCGCTGCACGACTGCCGCTATGAGTTCCGAACAGCTCATAGCCAACGAAGTACTGGCGTTTATCCAGAACGCCATCGACACCATGGATGAAGTTAGTATTCTGCAGCTCTGCAAGACTAACTTCAAAGTAGAAGAAATTTGCAGTGCCAAGGTGCTGCTGTACGAGACGCTCGGGATGACCGACCGGATGCCGTCCCGCAGAAGGGACGAAAAGGGTGAGAAAAGTCTCCAAGATATTATCTCACTCTTAAAGGGGACTGATCCCGATGACGTGCCCGCTTTTGTGGCGAAGGAACTTCATAAGCTCCCGCCATACAGCTACGACCACGTCGATGTACTAGTGCTGCTTAAGGATGTTAGAAGTCTGACAGCCAGCCTAGCCGCAGTGCAGTCCAGATTGGAGGCTTCCGAGACCACCATAAGTGAGCTGCGTGCCGAGGTAGCGTCGTTGCGCGGCGTTGGCTCGGAAAGTAGGTCACACGAGGTCTCTGGTGTGATTGCACGACACGGGGCGCAACCTGCGGCCGTCAGCAGTTTTGCGTCGGCCATCACTTCGCCGGTGACACCGCGTCCCGCAGCCCGCACCTCGGCCCCGCCGCCGCCGGAAACGTCACGAATAGGCACGACAACTCCCGATCGTGCATACGCCGCCGCCGCTGCTAAGCCACCAAAGCGGCTTACGACACAAAGGGAGAAACGAAATCCTAACAAGCCCTGTGTAAATGCGCTCCAGGGCTCACGAAAGGACCAGTGCGACCCCGAGGGCTTCATCAAAGTGGAGAGAAGAAAGAAGCCCACCAGCCGCAACAAGTGCGGCACCGCACCGACAGGACCCAGACACCTGCTGCGTCCGGCCGTGCCGACGACGTTGCTGTATGTGTCCCGCCTGCATTACTCTACAAAGGACGAGGAGATTGTAGAGTATATCCGAGTGAAGACCAACTTCAATTGTAGAGTCGAAAGGTTGGAATCGCGCCACCGAGTGAACTTCAATTCCTTCGTGGTGAGGGTTCCAACAGAACATCTTTCGACCTTCACGAAGGAGGAATTCTGGCCGAAAGGTGTTTTGTTCCGCCGCTTTCGTGGCCGGTTACAGGACACCGCGCGGAATACGCTGCCGACTAAGCGCGTCTAATTATAGATATTGTCAACAAACAATTATATAAATATATATTTTTAGTTTAAGGTATTTATAATATGGACTTGTTTTGTTTACATAACAATTGTCTGAAATAAACGATTATTATTATTTTATTATTTTATTCATCAACTTAAATATTACACATTAACGATCGCTGGTGTCCCCATTTAAGCTACAGTGCTTGTGGTTGGGAACACCGCTCTTCTATAACAAACATTGTTGACATTTTGAAAAAATAAAATACTTAATAATTATACCTAGATTTTTTTTTTTCTATAAATTTAGAAAAATGATATTAAACATGCAACTGTGTGTGTGTGTGTGTGTGCGTGTCTCTCTCTCTGTGTGTGTGTGTGTGTGTGTGTGTGTGTGTGTGTGTGTGTCTCTGTGTGTCTCTGTGTGTGTGTGTCTGTGTGTGTGTGTGTCTGTGTGTGTGTGTGTGTGCGTGCGTGTGTGTGTGTGTGTGTGCGTGCGTGTGTGTTCAAAAAACCCCGGGATAATTGTATGTGAATACAATTATACACGGCTGTGTGTATATTAAACACAAATGGTGTTTAAAATTGTGATTAGTGAGTGTATACAGTGTGATGTATGAAATAAAGGAAAGGATGTGAGTGTGTCTGGTATAAATATAATGGGCATAGTTATGTCTGTACCGTGTGCAGGGCATGGGTAGGTAGAAATTATGTGATTTCACATAAAAGTAGTGTAGGAATAAATTGATTTCCTGTTGTATATCTACATGCGTATGTAGTAATTATTACCGTTTTGCTTTGTTTTTGTTATTGTTTTTGTTAGCCCTGCGACAATGTCTTGGGATCGGAAGTTGCTAGGATGTAACAGCTTCCACTAACTTGTACTAAATGCCTATATATATATAAATATATGTATGTATGAATGTATATGTATGTGTATGTATGATAGAATATGTATGTACTTATTTATGAATGTAATATGTGTATGCTTAGGTATAGTTTACGTATAGTATATTAGTCACTTTTTATGTTTCTTGTAAATATAGTTTTAAACCGCATTCGTGGATGTCTGCACTTCCCGAAGGTTGACTGGTAGAGAATGCTTTTAGCATTAAGTCCGCCTTTTGTACCATTCATCTTATTGTGGTCAATAAAGTGTTTAAATAAATAAATAAAATAAGAGGGGAAAGGGAGTATTGATGATGTGCATCGTTATAGGACATTTATAGGTTCTTTATTATATTTAGTGAATAAAACTCGTTTAGATCTTGCTTTTCATGTTGGGTATTGTAGTCGATTTCAAGAGAATCCTAACTTAAATGATTTTCTAAATATCAAAAATTTGTTTAGGTATTTAAAAAGCTCTGTTTCGAATGGGATTACTTATTTGAGAGGGAGTGATTTAACTTTGAGAGCGTATTGTGATGCAGACTTTGCCGGTGATCCTGATACTAGGAAAAGTACGACTGGCTTTTTCATCCTGTACAGTGGTGGACCTATTCATTGGTGTTCGCGTAAACAGTCCGTGACTGCTCTGTCCAGTACAGAGGCAGAATACATCTCAGCTGCCGAATGTATTAAAGATCTATTATACGTTCAAAAATTAATTCATGAAATAACTGGTAAAATACCAAAAACGGAACTATTTGTTGATAATCAGTCGGCTATTGTATTAATTAAAAATGGAATCTTGAATAGAAGAAGTAAACATATAGACGTTAGATTTCACTTTATTAAAGAAAAAATTCAAGAAAATAAAATTGAGTTATTCTACTGTCCAACAAATTCAAATTATGCGGACATATTGACAAAAGGATTAGACAGAACAAAGTTTTTAAGACTAAGGAAATATATAGTTAGTGACACTTAATTAAAAATGAACATAGTGAAGTGATTTAATGTAATGTTATAGATATAATGATAGGTTAAGGTTGTTTGGCTGATTAATTGGAAATTTAGTTTTAAGGTTGTTTTGATTGATTAATTTGAAATTTATATATTAAGGTTGTTTAGGTAGAATTATTTTAAATTAATATTTATGGGGTTATATTTATTTAGATAGATTTGTTAAGTGGGGAATATGTGTATGGGATTTAATAAGTTAGTAAATATTAATTTAAGAGGGGATGTTGGAGAATTAGTTTTATTGTTTATGGTTTTATTGATGGCTGAAAAACATAGTGACAGATTGTAGGAATTTGAATTCAAATAAGAGAATGTATTTTGTTTAGGGTTTGAGAAAATTTAGTTGAAAAGAAGTTGTCAAGAAGTATCAGGAAAAAGATGTGGTAGATTGTGGTTTTATCGTTTTGAGTTTTATTTTGATGAAATATATTATAGTATGAGAAGATGAAGTTTTTATAACATTTTAGATAGTGTGTTCCCAAAAGGTCGATAACAGGTGATAGTGAATCAACCCTGAAGGAAACCCCTCTCAACACGTTGTGGTTCCGCAACAGTAATTACATTTAGGACGCTCAGACTTCAGTTGCCTCTCGCCTACGATGTCACCAGGTTTAAAAATATGTATATCAAATTCTTTTGAATCCATTCGAATATAATTTCTGAAGTCATCTGGTTCTAAGACCATCATAATGTTCATGCTTGCAAGCTAATCTTTCACGCATCTCGTTCTTTTTCTCTTTTTAATTTGTATGGAGCCAACCGCTAGGGCTACGACTTTTTGGTTTTTCTATAATAATGGGACCATTTCGTCGTTTTCGTCACATTTCTTTTCACTCGACACGTCCGTCACTTATCGCTCGTCCTTAGCGTATGATTCAGAGCCCCGAATCAGTGAAATTTCGGACACTGAATATTCGATCCGTTATTTAGGATGGTTTAATAAGCGCTTAAATATGACCGTACCTACCTATAAAATTTACTACTAAATAAAATAGCTGAAATTTGTTTCAACTCTATATTTTTGGTAAGTAGTTACAATTAAATATTAAATTCATGTAAATTAATTAAATTTCCTTAAAATAATTTTGAAGGGAATTATTGGGGAATTTTATAAATTGGCATTAGCAACCCTTTATAGAACACGGCTTTTTGTAATAATGATGTGCCATGCCATCTCGGATAAAACATAAATCGATTTAAGCCGAGTTAAAATTCATGTAACTCGGTTTGAACTCGAGTTAACTGGATGAAACTAAGTGATTTTTTTTTAACTTTTTACCAATTTATTCCCTGAGCTTCGCATTTATATTTAAAACAGCAACGTAATAATGTGGTTGAATTTCCATTATATTTGAATGAATCTGAACACTGTTTAAACGTAACACGTCCACTGGCGATTCAAATACATTCCAAACCAAAGATTTCGTTAAAGGACCTGGCATCAATATCGTATATTTTTGAGAATTTTTGTGTACCTATTGTTGTTATTATTCTTTCTATTATACTCTGGCTGAACCTGCGCACTCAACATCAATGCTACGAGGGTTCTTCCATCACTTTTCAACAACACGACATTAAACACAATTGAAAATCTATAACTCTAGCCGCCAATTTAAAGTTACCCTCAAATCTACATGAAGATCACTTGTGTGTTAAGAATGAATATAGTCTGTAATGATTGGTAAACTTCGCTTCATGTCAGTAGACTTGCGCAAAGCAGTTCACTGAACTGAAAAGAGAGATGCAGTTCTTTTGACGCAAATGAACTATATCACTCATCTAGTTCATTTAGTTCATTTAGTTCATTTAGTTCATTTAGTTCATTTAGTTCATTTAGTTCATTTACTTCATTTACTTCTGTAGTTCTTTTGACTCAATCGTTCAGTTTAGTTCAATGTATCTTTGATTCAATCGACTCAGTAGTTCTATTGACTGATTCCTTCTACATTTCTATTGCATCATTTTGATGACATTGTATTTTTGTTTTAAATAAGTGTAACTAATGAAATATTTTATAAATTCCTTTATAAATATTGATTTTCCTTCAAACTTTTCACAGGCTTAGGACTGTCAAGCTTGAGTAAAAAGAAATTATTTAGTGGTTAAAATAATATAAAAATTGAGCCTTGTACTACTACTATAGCATATTTTCGCTAACAGCTTATGGTTCTTATGTCCTTAGCCTTAGAGTTCTAATTCGGTCAGTCAACCACGCACGAAACTATCTGTCTCTTTTTATCTCGAACAATTACAGAATCTTCCGTCCTTTTCGCTCTCTATCAGCAATTTTGGCATTACAACGTATCTCTCTCATTCTAGCTCGTACGCTTTATGTATTTCCGTTCTTTTTACTCTTTGTCACTCGATTGAACTAAATGACGCAGTGAACTACATGGGACAAGAAAGAGTGAGTGACAAGAACCGGCTTGTATGGTGAACTGGTACAATCGAACTACTCACTCAGGAACTACACAAGTCTACATGTCAGTTTCATTCAGTTTTCGAACTCGAGTCGTAGTCGTTTAAGTCGAGTTGGTTCGAGTAATTCGAGTTAAGGTCAACTCGAGCTAACTCGAGTTAGTTACTTACTCGAGCGAGTCGACCATCCATCACTAGTTTATAAAATTATAAATATTGTACCTTCTACCTTGTATATTTTTACATTTGATTAACTAAAGAGATTTTAGATGTTCCAATTAATATGCACTCTGGTGATTTTCTTTTCTCTTAGCTGTTGGAAACAAAGAGTAATTTAATATATGCGTTGGAAATAAAAACAAACAAACATGAAGTCAGTATACCTCATACGTACGTGCGTACCCAGTGCCCACGATATATCTTGAAAATTCTGTTGAACTTTCTGTCGGAATTGGTATTTTAATGGTAGAATAAACATCAGATGGAATACTGTCAGGTCCCTCTTTTCCAGGCGCTCTGGGTAAGTAAAAAAGCTCACCCCTGTGTTTGTCAGGTCTCCAACCAGTGGCGGCCTTGACAATTGCGAGGCCCTAGGTTGCAGTTCTTTTCGAGACCTTTGTGCTTTGGGCAAAGTATGGTAGGTGTTGCTGAGAATTACCATGGGGGAATTTCCCGAAAGCTACCCACTTTAGACAGTCTTATGTTGACTGTAGATTGTGCATCAGAGAGGTAGTAATTGCCCCCATCGCCAAATATTGTTACTCTGTACACAAGTACATTTTTATGCTCTTATTGTTGCACGAGGCGCTTGCTAGAGAGATACCTTGAACCATTGCCCAGCTTGGCACACCCTAGGGCTGCCACTCTTACTGTTGCTCGAGGCCCTTGCAAGAAAGAGACCTTAAGCCGTTGCCCAGCTTGCCACACCCTAGAGTAGGGTTGCCAAGTATACTGTTAAAAACAGTAATATACTGTTTTTCACTACATTATACTTTTTACTGTTGAACAAAAATAAAGTATGCTTAATACCGTTTTCAGCATCAAAATGCGTAACACTTGTGTTATACTTAGAGGCTTATGTTGTTTAATATTCTTCTCAGACCTAAATATAATTTATTTCTCGTAAAAAAAAGTTGGTTTCCCTACCCTAGGGCTGCGATGGTCTCCAACTGATTCATAACTAGGATTCTTGCTAGTGTCAATTTTAAAGTCAATAGATCTCATGAGGAGATCCTCACCTAACCTAACCTAACCTAGTATTTCTGTGGCTCATTTAGTATTTTTTGTGGCTCATATTAATATTTTCCATATTTTATATTATTTCTTCTTACGTTTTCATGTATGTTTTGTCTTTTTTATGTTATGTACCTATATTATATAATTTTATTTGCCGCCAAGTCACAGTTTCCTTTCAAGGACTCAAAGGTTGACTGGAAGAGATCCCTTATAGGGAGAAGTCCGCCCTTGTACACTATGTCTTATCACTACAATCTGTGTTATGTAATATTTAATGCAATAAAGATTTTACAAACAAACAAACATACTTTAGATCTAATTGCTTAAACATAATTAGATTGTAATTGCTTTTTTTCAGCATAGTGTAGCCTTATAGTCATTACCTTTAAATCAATTGACTTGGTATTTCTAAACATGGAAGCTGATTCTACCACGATAGACGGAATAAAATCTCAAAATGAAGATAGTTTACCGTTCTCTGTTTGTCCAGGGTAAGTAGTAATCATAGAGTAACTTGTATTGTCATTAATGTCATTATTGACAATTAAGCACAGCCTGGCCCATAAAAACGATAACACAAACAGATTTACATCTGTATACATGCATTATACAGACTTTGGGACCTAAAGTTTTGGTAATATTTTAATAATAAATATCTTTAACACTAAATGTTCTAAGCACCTACCTGGGTTTTAATTGGTTATTATACAATCTAATGTCGAGGTTGTATAATCAAAATTTGGAATAAATATCAGTATTCAACTTTCAAAAACTCCAATAAAATTGAACTGTAGAATCAACAATTTTAATTTTATAACGAACAAACAAATATTTTGATGGTAATGATTAAATAATTTTACCATTTAAAAGTTAGTTGAGAATAGATTATATACTACGAACGAACTTTAGTAATACGCGACACTGCATGGCAGCCCTTGCGATCAGGTCCACATTCAACTCAGAGGTGAGGCCGCCTTGTGAGAGCGGCAGGGACTGGCCATACTGTATGTAGTACTATTACTTATACTGAAGGTTCATCATTTCACAGATATATGTACATATTAACGGTTTATTTATGATTGATATTTATGTGGATATAAAAGGATGTTGGCAATAAATCACATTCATCTGGGTACAGAGGGTTGTACCTCATTTAACATTTGTTATTTTACATTCAATTCAATTCAATTCAATTCATTTATTCATTTAAGATATGGTTGATACATAGGTGTTATAAATTATACAGGATGCACATATCTTGCCAAACTTGTTGGCGTACAAAAATTGGTCAGTCACACTACTACAATACGAGTGTATATAATATAAGAATATAGATTAAGTGTTATTACAATGTCAGATATTTCTAATGTCAGATATAGTTAATTTTATTATTAAATTTAAGTATTTCATTTATATGTCAAAAACTCTTTAACTGTGTAAAATCTTTCAGATAATAAGAATTTATGTAGTTGTTTACAAAATTTGTTGTATGGGAGATCTCTTATTACTTCTGGTATTCTACTATATAAAAATAAGTCGGGTTTTCCTTCCTGACGCTATAACTCCAGAACGCACGAACCGATTTCCACGGTTTTGCATTCGTTGGAAAGGTCTCGGGCTCCGTGAGGTTTATAGCAAAGAAAATTCTGGAAAAATTTGAAAAGAAAAGCGGCAAAATCTTTTTTCACATACAGCGCCATCTCTAAGGAAATGGATGGAAACGAAAAGATTGAGCCACAGCGAAGCGTGGTCGGGCCGCTAGTTTATTATAAACTTTCATACTCATACCATAAGTGTTACCCAAATACAGCTCTGTTCTGGGAATATGTGGTAACACAATCCTATTACCCTTCCTTGTATTTCGCGCATATAGATCATTAGCAGTTGAGAATAATTGGGAGTTTAGCTTTACAAATTTTGCTATTTCATATATATAAATGCAAGGAAGAGGCAATATTCCCAATTTTAAAGACATAGGTTTACACGACACAAATGGTGCCACTCCACACAATGCTCTGACACATTTCTTTTGTGCAATGAAAGCTCGATTAATACCTATGCCATTACCCCAAATTATTAATCCATATCGAAGGACTGATTCCACGTAGCCATAGTATGCTGAAAGAGCAGCTTTATGTGTCACTATTTTCCGCACTCTGGTAAGAGCATAGACAAATCTGTTTATTTTAGAGCAAGTTTTATTTATGTGGTTCTCCCATTTTAATTTTTTGTCTATTTCTATACCTAAGAAAGTCGCAGTTTCAGACGTCTGTACTACTTGCCCATTATAGCTGATATTTAATGGTTTGTTGGATGGATTATAGAAGTTAATATATTTAGTTTTAGTAATATTTACATTTAAATTATTTAATGACAACCACTTTATCACGGAAGTAACAGTTTTATTGATGTCTAATTCATGCTGTTCAATATTTTTTGCTTCGTCTGTGATTATAATGGAGATGTCGTCTGCAAATAATATACTTTTATGCACAATCATATTTGGCAGTTCATTAATGTATATTAGAAATAGAAGTGGTCCTAATACACTTCCCTGAGGAACTCCAAGTTTATTATATTTATATTTTGATTTAATTGATTCAATTATATTATAATTTTTTATTTTTCTAATCTAAACACATTGTCGTCTGTTTTCTAAATAAGTTTTAATCCATAATAAAGCTTGTCCTCTAATTCCGTAATTATGTAATTTGTCCAGCAGTATGTCATGTCGAACAAAATCAAACGCGCGGGTCATGTCATAAAATAGTACCGTTGTCAAATTTTTTTGGTCAACATTGAGTAAAACCTCATTAACCAAATTAAAGGCAGCAAGTGTCGTAGATTTGTTTTTCTGAAAGCCGTGCTGTTCCTTTTTTATAACATTATGTTTGTCAAAAAACAGAGTCAATCTACGTGTCATACATTTTTCAAATATCTTTGAGAAGTTAGAAATAAGTGCAATGGGGCGATAATTTCCCATACTAGATTTGTCTCCTTTTTTGTGAGCTGGTTTAACAATGATCACTTTAAGTTTTTCGGGGAAAAAACCAGTTTCGAATGATAAATTTACCAGATAAGACAATACCTCATCGATTTCATCTTTGCACTCTTTCAGAATAAGAGTGGAAACTTCGTCATAACCCTCTGATTTAGTATTTTTCAGTGACATAATTATCTTACTTATTTCCACTTTGTCACATGGGTTTAGAAATATTGTATTAGATATAGATTTTTTCATATTACATGTTTTGTATTGATTGTCATTAGATTCACTAGTAGTCTCAATAAAAAAGTCATTGAATTTATTCGCATTGTCAATTGGTTCATGAATGTATTGGTCATTTGAATATATTTTGTCAATTTCCTGCGCTTGGAACGTATTTCCTAATTCATTTTTAATAATTTTCCATGTTGCTTGACATCTGTTCTTGCTTTTCGATAGAAGCTTTGCGTTGTTATGTCGTTGTGCCAATGTAAGACATTGTCGAAGTAATTTAGAATATTGTCTATATTTGACTTTATTTACTTCACTTTTGGTTTTATAGTACCTAAATCTAAGCATTCGTTTTGTTTTGCAACTGTTTTTGAGACCTTTTGAAATCCATTTGGAGTTTGGTTTTGTATTTACTTTTATTTTTAATTTTGGGAAGCACAAACGATAAAATAAACAAAAAAGTTCATAAAATTTATTAAATGCATTGTTGGGATCCCTTTGTTCATAGACCTCAGACCAAGATAAGTTTTGTAGACGTTCTAGAAATTTACTAATATTCTCTTTTGAGTAATCTCTTTTATAGATGTAGTATTGCTGAGGTGCTATGTTTGGTCTTTCTATCGGGATTTTTATCATCTGTGCAGTTTCATGGTCCGATAATCCAAGATGCAAAACAGTGCCAATCGCATTCTCCAAGTCACTCACAATTAGATCTATGCATGAGTCACGTCGTGTCGGTTCTTTTATTTTAATCTTTAAGTTGTGGCTTTGTAAAATATCTAGTAAATGCGATGTTACTTTAGTATCCTTCAACTATAATTATTTGGTGATTTAAGAGTTCGACAGCACAGCTCTCAAAAACACTATTGAGATTCAATGTATCAAAATCTGTGATTTTTCTAAATGCCACGTTTTTATCTAATAATATACATACTCCGCCTTGCTTTTTATCCCTTGAGTAATATGATCCTAGAGTGCACCCATTCACGTTAATATTTCGTTCACTGTTCCTGAGGTTCTGTTCTGTTCATGAGGTAATAAAAATAAATAATTGCTTTAGTGTGTTATAATTTCCAATTTCATTGGAACATCTGAAAATAATACTATAATTTTAATTGGACATACTGTTTCGCTCAGTGCATCCTGATTGAACATTTTGCTCCTTTTTAGGGATAAATAAAAATTTTGAACATATGAAAACTGTGTTGTGAAAATTTAACACTCTTACATTACATTAAAAATAATTTTTAACTGTTGTTTCAGAAACTTCAAACTCTTTAAAGATTTCGCATTTGGAAATGGTGAAAAAAGTTTGGAAATTCAAATAGTAGAAAGGATGCAATCATTTGGATTGCTCCCTAGCAGTATACAGTGTCCTGCGGGTACGCCTGAGTGTAAGGTCATCAGTAAAAATGCCAGAGTTATAGACAAGTTAGTATTCCCAACTTAAATAAGCAAAATTTAAAATAATGTTGGCCGTGTGGTTTCTGGCAGACTAGAATAGAATCACTCTGTCTCTTCCCATGGATGTCGTACAAGGCGACTAAGGGAAATACATTATAAAACATCGATCAGGCCTCCCCAACCCCTCTGGCCAGCGTGGGGAGTGTAGGCCAAATCCTCCTTCTGTCTGGGACAGGCGAGAGAGGGTCGTGCTCCTGTAGTGGAGACTAAAATGACCTGATGATGATGATGATGAAGGGGGTGAAGTTCCATGAAGTTGTGAACTAACAAATTAATTTGCGGTTAATTAATTTGTTAGTTAAATACAACCTTCCACTGCAAAACATGACGAATGGATGTGTTTGATATAATTTTAGTATACTATGTAGAGATCGACATCCAGCCCATCAGATGTGAAGCAGTTATTGTAACTATATAAACACTCGCAACATTCTTTTCTAGTCTGCCGGAAACCATACGGCCAATTTCATCCCCTTGCATGAATATAATTTATATAAAACATAAATTTTCAGTTAAAAAAAGCCCATGCAAGTTATTACTCCAGTATAATATCTAGCCATGCGTCAAATTTCCAACAAGTACGTTTAATCTTTGGCTGTGTATGATCTATTAGATGTAATACCTGGCTTTGCCCGCATGAATGTCAGAATTCGTGCCAAAAGGTAGCCTGCATCCTTCCTCGGGATATAATTTTATCTCCATGACAAATTTCATTCAAATTGGTTCAGTCTTGAAAAGTAAACAAACAGACAGACCACACAGTATGGATATTAGTATACCCTGTAGGTTGATGGTTGAACTTTAATTAAGTTGTTAAGTAAATAATTCCAGAATCCAGTGGCATTGCGAGGGCTGTGGCAAGAGGCAGCCGATCAGGACAGGCACCTTCTTTCTGCGACTGCAGTGCTCGTTGCTGCAGGCGCTGCAAATGATGCTGGCGTGGTGCGAAGATGCTGATTGTAACGTGGTGGCTGAGCATTTCAGTAATATGATTTTACTAATACTTCGTCGTCAATCCTTATTCATCCCACTGCTGGGATACGGGTCTCCCCTCAATCGAAGGGGTTTAGAGCATACTTCACCACGCTGCTCAACTGTGGGTTGGTAGAGGTCAGTGTTTTCAAGCCGCCTAAAGGCCACTGACTTGGCTTAACGACAACAGCCAGAAACCAAGGCTAAACGTGCCCTCCGAAGCACGGAGGAGCTCGAGCCGCGGGTGAGTGTGGACGTTGTATGAGTTTATGTGCCGAGACAGTGATCTAGGGGTGGAACATCAGCATCCACAGTGAGTAAAGTGAACACTTGTTGTTATGTACTTAGTTTCACAACAGTGTGTACCGACATGTTATTTTGTTCAAATGCGGGCAGCCTCAGTAAATAAATAATATTTTTGTACGATTAGAATAAGATTTGTACTCGTATGTTGTTCATGTTGACATTTTAATAGACCAAAGAATCGAAATTTTTAGTAATAGACATTTTTTTTTTATCAAATAACTTGACGGCTCTGGAATCAATGTCCTTTAGAGTCCGTCTTTGTATTAATTCTTTATCTTATTCCCGGCTTCAAGGACATTTCGAAAAATATCGTTAAGAATCTTTTGCCTTTATTTGCACACATATGTTTGTATTGTGCGGAAATTGAACCTTGAAACATTACTTTGAGCGATTGTCAAAGTCGTCGAAAGGAAAACACATTGTTTTTCTTTTCTAAAAGCGGACTTTTTTTGTTACATTCGTATATTCTAACATAATATTAAACATAGTTCTTTATATCTTTCATTGCTTAACTGTTAAACCGATTTTGATAAAATTTGGTATGGCAATAGCTTTAACCTTAGAGAATATAAGGAAGGATACTTTACTGAAGTGCCGTTGAGAAGGGGAGCTAGATTATAAGAACTGGTCTGTAGAACTGAAATGAACATGAAAAACCAAATGTCTTAAAATAAGTGTTTTGTAATATTTTGGACAAAATGTGAACAATAGCATTAACACTTTTGTAATATTTTCATGCCACCATTAAAAGAATGGTAAGTATAATTAATAGAACAATTTATGTGGTTTTATGTCTAATTTATACAAAGTCATCATCATCATCATCAGCCTGTATCTACCCACTGCTGGATATAAGCCTTCCCCAATGCTTTCCACCAAATACGATCCTCCACCTTCCGCATCCAGCCGCTTCCAACCGCTTTCTTAAGGTCATCGGACCATCTAGAAGGAGGGCGTCCAACGCTTCGTCGTCCTACGCGCGGCCTCCACTCTAACCTTCCTCCCCCATCTGCCATCACTTACTCGGCAGATGTGACCCGCCCATTGCCACTTCAGTTTGCAAACTCGAAAGGCTATGTCGACAACTTTAGTTCTCCGTCGAATTTCTTCGTTCCGGATTCGATCCCTCAGAGAAACCCCGAGCATAGCCCTTTCCATCGCTCCATTTATACAAAGTACTGATGATAAATCAGTGAAAGTATTTTGAATCATCATCATCATCAGTTCGTATTTAATCACTACTGGACATAAGCCTGCCCTAATTGCCTTCCATATGCGGTCCTTCGTTTTCCGCATCCTTCAGGCCGTTCTCTTGAGGTTATTTGTTCATTTAAAAGGGAACGCCCGAAGGAGTACTTTGAATAGTGTACCCAAAACGAAGTACTGGATTTTTTCGTTTTTTATTACGAGTATATGTACTACCTCTGGTGTCAAATAAACATGCCACTTAATGTAAAGGAGTATCACTCGCGCGGTAGCAGCATTACTACGGACAATATTTCCTTATTATAAATATTTAAAAAATGGAAAAAATCACCTCTCGCCTAGATGGGGTTTGAACCCACGACCTCTCGATTACCGGTCGAGTGCTCTTCCAAGTGAGCTATCAGGAAGGTTTGTGATGGTGGCGAATTTTTGCATTTTATATTTTACTGCTATGAAGTCGCAGTGTGGCGCCATCTACCTATTAAGTATTACATTACTAAACTGATTATCTCTTTATGTTTGGAAAATATTTATAATTTAAAAAATGTTTCCTTATCTTTGGTGGCGTTACTCAATTGCAGGAATACAATATTCTATAAGGGTATTGTTATTTGGAAGTTCTTTCATCAGAGCTACGTTTGCTAACTGTCAGTGCGCAACGCTATAGTTAACTGTAGAAAATCATGGAGAGCTGCTTACTGAACGCAATAAACGTACTGTTTATTGCTACTTTGATGGGTGCCTTGTAAATCTCAGTCAGAAACTTTGTACTTTGTCCAATCACGTATTTTATTTTTGAAATATGCGACGTATAAGATGTACACAATTATTAACAGACAACCATAGGCCGTGTGGTTTCCGGCAGAATAGAATAGAATCACTCCGTCTATTCCCGTGGATGTCGTACAAGGCGACTAAGGGAAATACATTATAAAACATCGATCAGGCCTCCTCAACCCGTCTGGCCAGCGTGGGGAGTGTAGGCCAAACCCTCCGACTGTCTGAGACGGACGAGAGAGGGTCGTGCTCCTGTAGTCGAGACTAAAATGACCTGATGATGATGATGAACCATAGACAAAAAATGCAATAGTTTATGGACTCTGAATACTTCCATGAAGTATTTTGTTGTATATGGTTGCCTGGTAATGATTATGGAACTTTATGGGCGTGGCTTGTGTCAAAAGTAAAATAAATGGTTGGACAAGGTGTGATAGAAAAATGGAGAAATTTCCATTCAATATCCATCAGAATCCATCATCCATCAGAATGCAAAAACACGAACAATTTTCTTTAAAGATTTACTAATAACCTTTGTGAAATAAGTAGCGAGATAGCATTTAATAATTCCATTATTTCAGACGTAAAACCAAGAGTGGCAAGCATGATCTATGACCGCCTGGATGAGTTGGCGGCCAAGGAGCTGGGTAAATGCCGGCTCGGCGGCGAGAACAGCGTGATCCTGGCAGAGATGTACCCGGACTGTCTGAACCGGCTCTCACCTGACACCACCGACCAACCACACGTCCATAGAATCCTTATGCTTGCTGATACAAACGTAAGTCAGTAAATTGTATAAAGTACTAGCTGGCCCGGCGAACTTTTTATCGACTTAAAATTTTTACGTTATTTTTTCAATGTTTTAATAGTTATTCTGCTATTGGGGGCGGAAACAAACCCAACGTATCAAATTACATTACACCGCCATCTGTTAGGGATGTAAGGGGCTCATCAACATCTTTGAACCAAAGCCAACTTCACCTGCACGCGGTGCACCCTGCTGACTGACAAACGAAGCTCTGGCGAAAATAAGAAGTAAGCGTAATTTTAAGCTACCCGACTGGGGAAGTACCTCCACCTCACTGAATACCGCAGCCAAATAACAATTCCCTTGAGGGTTGTTGTGTTCCTGCGAGTGAGTGAGGTCACCAGAAAGGACGGAGATGCTGGGTTGGCAGCGGGTGTGGCGGCGCGCGAGCGATATTTTATGTTGCGGGCGTTGATATGGCTACGGTAACCCATTCACATCAGGCGGGCCGTATGCTTGTCTGCCACCCGACGTAGTATAAAAAAAAATCAGTTTGGTCCATACTAATATTATAAATGTAAAAGTGTGTTTGTTTGTTTGTCCTTCTTTCACGTCGAAAGTAACAAACGAATTGTAATGATTTTTTTAATGGGGATAGTTTACGGTCTGGAGAGTTACCTAAGCTACTTTTTATTCCGGAAAAACATCTTAATCCCATGGGGAAAAATAAACCTTGTAATCATTTGTCCTTCTATGACGTCGAAAGGAACTTACCTAAGTACCGACATGATTTTTTAACACATTCACAAAATAATATACACAAATCAATGGCAGCTCCCCTGGACCACGCGGGCGAAGTCGCGAATAACAGCTAGTAGTTTATATATTAAGATAATCCAGCTAACATGGCAAGCAAGCATACCGGTCGTTTGATGGCAAGCAGTTACTGCAGCTTATGGACGCGTGTAACAACAGGGGCGTTACTCGCGCGTGACCGACCCTATAAGAACCTCTTTACATTCTAAAGCCTTTTTGAAGGTGTGTTTCTATCTGACATGACCACAGAAGATGTCCTTGAGTTTTTTTGGTGCATATTATCGGAAAAAAACCGGCCAAGTGCGAGTCGGACTCGCGCACGAAGGGTTCCATACCATTATTTATAAAAACGGCAACAAAAAACAAGTTTGTTGTATGGGCTCCCTTAAATATTTGTTTTATTGTGAATATATAACTAAATATTATGTGAGTATTTCAAACGTCTACCTATTGCGGTTATCAATTGCGAGCAAAAACCAGCTAAAAATCACGTTTGTTGTACAGGAGCCCCCTTAAATATTAATTTTATTCTGTTTTTTAGTATTTATTTTTATAGCGACAATAGAAATACATCATCTGTGAAAATTTCAACTGTCTAACTATCACAGTTCATGAGATTTCACATCTCATTAACTGTGATAGTTAGACAGTTTCATACAGCCTGGTGACAGACGGACGGACGGACGGACGGACAAGGGAGCCTTAGTAATAGGGTTTCTTTTTACCCTTTGGGTACGGAACCCTAAAAAGAGTAAAACTAATAGTACCAGGTACCAACTAAGGTAACAAACAAGCATACGCCCTGTCTGAAGCTTTGCAGCTGTAAAACGACACTCACGATATGTCGACCTTATAAAAGCCCTATCAATTCTTTGTTGAAGAACCTCATACTATAGTCTCTTGGGAAAATCTCGTTGTTTCCCGTGCTATGGAAGACCTCCCCAGAGATTAATCAAATTTTTATATTCCCACATTTTTTTTTCAGCACATTCCTACACATTATCAGTTACATGTAATAAAAGACGATTTGAAGAGATCTTCCCTAATCAACGCCATGGAAAGCCAGGTAAGAAATATCCCGAATACTAAGTATATACTTCCCGCCTGTTGTCATTAGATGACAGTCTTTAAGCCCAGTCAGTGGCCTTTAAGCGGCTTGAAAATACTGGCCTCCGCCAAACTGCTGTTGAGCAGCGTGGTGGAGTATGCTCTAAAGCCTTTCGCTTGAGGGGAGACCCGTATCGCAGTAGGATGAGTATAGCACTGTATATACTAGGTTAGGCCTGTAAGGGATGAGCATTCATTTTTTAAATAAAAAAATAATGAGTGAAATGAGGGCTTGGTGGCCAGTACTTTTTTTTTTATACTACGACGGGTGGCAGACAAGCATACGGCCCGCCAAATGTAAAGCGGTTGCCGTAGCAATATTAACAATGGCAACATAAAATATCACTCGCGCGCCTCCACACCCGCTGCCAACACAGCATCTCCTCTCTTTCTGGTGACCTCACTCCCACTATATTCCCCAGTCGGGAAGCTTACTAGGCTATTTTCCAATGTTTAAAAATTGTATAAATTATTTAACAATATCGTAAAATATACAAAACTATAAAGATTTGCAAAACTTTCATTCTAATATCTTCCGTCCGACTTATTTTAGGGTCGATCAAAGTTTGGCGGGAAAGCCCATTTTAAAAGTATTAAATTATTAAAAAATAATATTTCCATTGGAGAAGCAATAAGAAATACTTTAACTTTTATTATGACACTAATTACATAAACGTAATATTTAACATAGCTGTCGTACAAATTTCAGATATGATGCATACAAAATACAAACCTGTGACGTCATAACTCGCTAGCCTATTGTATAGAGCGTTTTCGGGACAGCCCAAAATTGTGATTTTCATTTTTGTGCTATCGAAGTAATTCTTTCACCTATGGTTATATTATTGAGACGTCCCTACGTATCAAACCGTAAAAAATGTTAGTCAAATAGCCTATTACGCTCCCTACCTCTCTTTAAACAAATAATATTTTTTCAGTCATTAAAAAGTGAAATAGAGGAGGTGATATCGAGGCTGACCGAGCCCAACTCTACTCTGGTGACCGGTAACAACGTGCCCGTCGAGGGCGCTTCTACTATGCAGCACCTCGTACACCTCTGTGACGTCGATATGCAACGATTTTGTAAGTAATGTTAATGCTGTTTGAGACAATAGCACTTTGGTGACTCCTAAAATGTGTCAATCGATGGAGCTACTTCTACGGTGCCTCGTACACCTCTGTGACGTCGATGTTCGACGTTTTTGTAAGTAATGATGAGGCTGACCGAGTCAACTTCTCTTTCTCTACAGCGCGGTGGTCGAATGGTTAGGAATGGCTATTTTGACTCTGAGGTCGCAGGTTCGATTCCCGCACAAGACAAACATTTGTGTGCATGAACATGTCTGTTTGTCTTGGTCTGGGTGTTTTCTATGTACATATTATAAGTATGTATTTACAAAAAAAAAAAATGTATTTAAGTACATTTATCAGTTGTCTAGTACCCATAACACAAGGTTTGCGCTTAATTTGAGACTAGATGGCGCTGTGTAAATTGTCCAAAAATATATATTTATTTAGTGACTGGTAACAACGTGCCAGTCGATGGAGCTTCTCTATGCAGCACTTCATACGACTCTGTGACGTCGACATGCAACGTTTTTGTAAGTACATAATCAAACTTGGCCGTGTGGTTTCCGGCAGACTGGAATAGAATCACTCCGTCTCTTCCCGTGGATGTCGTACAAGGCGACTAAGGGAAATACATTATAAAACATCGATCAGGCCTCCCCAACCCGTCTGGCCAGCGTGGGGAGTGTAGGTTAAATCCTCCTTCTGTCTGGGACAGAAGAGAGAGAGTCGTGCTCCTGTAGTGGGGACTAAAATGACCTGATGATGAATCATACCTGACCTATATAGATGGCTGACCGAGTCAACTTCACTTTATGATTCTATGCGGCACCTCGTACTAGATTGCTTTGTGATTTTGATACACAATATTTTTCTAAGTAATGATAAGTATTTACCTGTATTTTGGTGGCCGTGGCCTCTGAACTCTCCGCCATGCATCACGACATCGCTGACATCGACTTGCAATTTTTTTTTTGTAAAGGCCAACTGAGTCAAACTCCCATCTGATGTCTCCTAACAATAAGGCGGTCTTATTTTACTTACCTACCAGGACCAATGATTACCTACTATTACAGTTCACATTATTCACAGTTCAGTGTTTTTAGAGGCGTCCCTTGAAGCGTTTTGCTCGTGATCGCTTTTAATAAAGCACACTTTCGCCTTCTCTCTAGGCCCCGTTCGTTTCGCCTAACCAAGTAGCTGTACATGTATAAACATATTAGCTGTGTACCTCATTTTATTCAGTGTATAATAATACAGGATATGTTCTTTAGTGACAGATGTGGTCATGTGGTTTGCACTTGCGTACGTCATCCGCTGAATTTTGTACGGAAAGTGAAGTCAAAACTCGTGATGTCTTGACAATATGCGGGATGAGAATACCTTGTGTTATTGTACCATGATATTATTGCCGTCCGAGTGGCTATTTATTTAAAAGTATATATATTTCGCTATCTATATAAGTGGCCGTGTGGTTTCCGGCAGACTCGAATAGAATCACTCTGTCTCTTCCCGTGGATGTCGTACAAGACGACTAAGGGAAATACATACATTATAAAACATCGATCAGGCCTTCCCAACCCGTCTGGCCAGCATGGGAAGTGTAGGCCAAATCCTCCTTCTGTCTAGGACGGACGAGAGAGGGTCGTGCTCCTGTAGTGGAGACTAAAATGACCTGATGATGATATAAATAAATAAATATTGTCAGACAAATTACACAGCGCCATCTAGCCCCAAAGTAAGCGAAGCTTGTGTTATGAGTACTAGACAACTGATAAACATACATAAATACATTTTTTTTTTAATACATACTTATGATACATAGAAAACACCCAAACCAAGACAAACAGACATGTTCATGCACACAAATGTTTGTACTGTGTGGGAATCGAACCCACGAGCGTTGGTGTCGAAGCCGCGTCATTGACCGCTACGCCACCGAGCTCGTGTCAATATTTCGCTATGAATAATTACATTTCTTCTTTGTTACTTCCTCAGTGAACACCCGTATATGGCGTCAAGCGGTGACCATCTGCGCTGCATCCCGGGAGCTCTGCTCAGGCGTGGCCACGTCGTACTGCGCCGGCTCCGTGCAACGCTACCTCGACACCTCATTGTATAGGTTGCGACACGGAGACGGATTCTACGAACACATTCTCAAACTCGTTGCTACAGAATATAACGACAATTAAGCTTTAAGCCAGCTTCACGTGCTTGGTAAACAACGGTTGTTTACCGTTGTTCAACAACGAACACCAACGTGTGGATGAGTATTTGTCTTTTTTTATTTGTTGTTTGTGTTTGCCAGTGATCGGCAAATACATAGCGTTTGCGGAAAACAACAAACGTATGGAGCAGGGTTTGTGTTGGGTTTTTGTAGTCGGTGTTTGGTGAGTTTGGTATTTGTGGCAAACACCAAGCGTAGGAAGCTGGTTTAGTTTGTCTTAATTCAGAATGCACAATATAAAACAGCCGGTATATTGTGCATTCTGATTTAAAACTCTTAATTTGGTTTTGGTTATGGCTTTCAAGTCAAAGGTTGTCAGTTGGAATGTTTAAAGTGAGTTTTTAATCTACTTTAATTATAAATATTATAAAAAAAAATGGAAAAATGCACCTCTCAGGCCTAGGTGGGATTTGAACCCAAAACCTCTCGATTACCGGTACAGTGCTCTTCCAACTGAGCTACCAGGAAGGTTTGTGATGGTGGAGAAATTTTGCATTTTATATTTTACTGCTGTGTAGTCGCAGTGTGGCGCCATCTACCTATTAAGTATTACACTACTAAACAAGGCAGCAGTAGATTGTTGCAGTTGAAATTCGGCTATTTTTGATAATATAAACTTATTAAATATATTAATGTATTAAAATATATATTATATATATATATATATATATATATATATATAAATATATTAAATTCACACCTAGGCGAGCGAGGTGTAATTTTTCCATTTATTAAAATATAATATTCTGGCAAATTGGCCGAAATCAAGTATTTAAATAATAACTACTTTATTTAGTTTTTATGTATCGATTTCTTCTACATGTTATAGGCAGATTAGCGTGTTTTTATGCAGTTTTTTATATATCTATATTAGGGTTATAACGGAACTTCGCTTCCGCCTCCGTTACTGCGGAAGTTCCGCAAGAAATCGTATCTTCGCCTCCGCCTCCGCCTCCGTACAATTTTTGCGGAGTTGTAACGGAGGTTTATTTACGTAATCATGGAACAATAACGCGCGCTCAAAACTATTAGAAGACATCAATTCCAAATTTTGTGTTAATTTTGATTGACTAGAAGGTAATGTTTATTTACGAGTATATGTTTACATAAGTGATTTGAAATGAAAACTTTGTACTTAGTATTAATGCACCATAAATTAATTTTTTTCTACATCCACTTTCACCTTCGTCTCCGCCTCCGTTAACCTCCGCATCCGCGGAGGTGATACAGGTCGCCTCCGCATCCGCCTCCGCCTCCGCTAAGTAGGCCTCCGTTACAACCCTAATCTATATATTATTTTCAAACATTAAATTTGGGATGTAATCTGTTCGATTTACCTGGGGTATTTCTTATTTATTTATTAGGTCACTTCTTTCCACTTTATTTATATTCCATTTTCATTTCCATTTTACTTACTACGCGTATTAGGCGACGACTCATATAAATTGGTCGCTGCGACCATAGACGTGGTCGCGCTCGCCTAGTCACAGAGGCCGTTAGGCTCTTATTGATTTTTAATAATGTAATGTGATTTAAGTTTTAATTTGAAGAGTATTATTAATAATAAGATATTACCTACGATAAGCAGATTGTTATTAAAATAGAAACTTAAGTGCCTTATGATGTTATAATTAAGTATAGTCTTCCGTAAGTTGTGCCTTTATCAGAACATTGTGTTATTTTAGTGATGCCATATGTGAATGGCAAACATCGTGTAATAAGTTTTATTTGAATTTTAATTTGGTTTATTTTTTATAAAGACAGATTTTTATATTGCATCAGTAAGTTAGATTAAGTAGGATTAGTATATACCAGTAATTCTCAAACTTTTTTGGTGAAGAAACATTATTTAAGTTACGGACGATAATTTTACGTGATAACGTCACAAGAAACATAGGCCGATCTTACCTCTCTATCGCTTGTTCCGCGCTCTCGCTTGCACGCTCGGCTCAGGTGGAACGTGACAATGAGTCATGTTTTTTCGTGCGTGCTGGTCGTCGATCATCGATTTATAATTATCACGTGAAAAATATTATGTGATGAAACCCTAAATAATAACTCTAGATTTGAGTGTTTCGTATAATAGGCAGACCACCAGTGTTCGGAACCTCTGCTCTAGACTCTAGAGCAGTGGTTCCCAACCTTTTTTTGTTTGGGGACTACTTCCAGGTCCATGTTCAATGTAGAGACCCAACTGTCCTAATAACTGCACTTTATCTCAAGAATACACTTTTTGGTTTAGTATTTATTTCTCAATCTCTTACATTATAATTCTGTATCATGGACCTTGATTTAGCTCTCACTGACCACTACTGTTCCGCGGACAGCGGTTGGGAAACCCTGGTCACTTTGAGTAACGCTGGTATATACTATGTTATATAATAGCGTGATATTTGCTATCTATACACCTGTGTATTATAGATAAATATATTTTTCTTACAAAAAAAAACTCGCACATGTTGTCTTCCTTGACAAAATTAACGAACTGATATTAACTTGATATTTTCACGTGTTGAATGTAATTGATTAAGTATTTTTTTTTGTTAAATGATCCTCATATTTTTGTTATATAATTGAAAAATAAATTGTTTCTAAGATTTGGCAACGTAACTAATATTTGTTTTATTTCTCTGTTTCAATATAATGTTTCATTTCTTCAGTCACACAGGTTTAGTGTGTAAGTTTTGTCCTTGTTTGTCAGTTGTCATCAAGTATGTTGTTGTCGGATGTTCGTACCAATACTAGATTGGCTATTATTATATTATTGATTTTAGCTTAGCTAGTAGAAACGATGGAGCTCTACAGACTAAGCTGAAGGTGTTTGGGAATAACTTAAACAATTGGTAATCGGCTTGAGCTTCGGCGGTAGGGCCCCTGGTTCGAAAATCTGGAATTATGAACCTTCGTCGCCTTAAAATGCTGTAAGACAAAACTCTGCAGTATAAATGAATGAGATTTAGCAAATAAAAGACTTGCCCTTGCCACTGCAACAACTCATAAACTTAAGGTTTTCTATGGGTTCACTTTTATCACTTTTATTGTACTATAAAGTCTTTACAAACCAAACCAAACCTCCTTCAATAGGCTATTTGACAAAGTTATTTTTTTTAAATAAATATAAATAGATAGCTTAGGATTTTACATATTGGACTTAGGACCAAGTAAACAATGAGCTACTTGACTGTTCTGATATTATAAATAACATAATAAATGTTAAGTACGGTAAAATATATAAAACTAGAAAGATCTGCGATATATCATTTTAATAACTTACTTCAGACTCATTTTCTGGCTGATCAGTTTGGTGGGAAAGTCCAAGGATGAAATTATTTAAAAAAATAATATATTTCTCTAATGGTAAAAGATATTACCGTTGGAGAAACAATAAAAAGACTAATTATTGAAATTTTAACATAGTTGTAGAATTTTCTACTTTAATACATACATAACTAGCTGTCCCGGCGAACTTCGTACCGCCTAACAATCAATGAATGTCGTGGTACATATTAGTTGAACTAAATTTATGATTTTATGGAATTAAAACAATGAATAGTAGAAAATAATAGAGAAGCTCGATGGCGTCATTGCGCGTGCCAGTCTAATTGAACACGCAAGTTAAGCAACGTCGACCGTAGCCTGTACACGGATGGGTTTATATTACCTCGAGCTCCTCCGTGATTCGAAAGACACGTTAAGCCATCGGTCCCGGTTGTTATCATTAGCTCATCTTGAGCTCCTCCGTGCTTCGGAAGGCACGTTAAGCCATCGGTCCCGGTTTTTTTCATTAGCTCATCTTGAGCTCCTCCGTGCTTCGGAAGGCACGTTAAGCCGTCGGTCCCGGTTGTTATCATTAGCTCATCTTGAGCTCCTCCGTGCTTCGGAAGGCACGTTAAGCCGTCGGTCCCGGTTGTTATCATTAGCTCATCTTGAGCTTCTCCGTGCTTCGGAAGGCACGTTAAGCCGTCGGTCCCGGTTGTTATCATTAGCTCATCTTGAGCTCCTCCGTGCTTCGGAAGGCACGTTAAGCCATCGGTCCCGGTTGTTATCATTAGCTCATCTTGAGCTCCTCCGTGCTTCGGAAGGCACGTTAAGCCGTCGGTCCCGGTTGTTATCATTAGCTCATCTTGAGCTCCTCCGTGCTTCGGAAGGCACGTTAAGCCGTCGGTCCCGGTTGTTATCATTAGCTCATCTTGAGCTCCTCCGTGCTTCGGAAGGCACGTTAAGCCGTCGGTCCCGGTTGTTATCATTAGCTCATCTTGAGCTCCTCCGTGCTTCGGAAGGCACGTTAAGCTGTCGGTCCCGGTTGTTATCATTAGCTCATCTTGAGCTCCTCCGTGCTTCGGAAGGCACGTTAAGCCATCGGTCCCGGTTGTTATCATTAGCTCATCTTGAGCTCCTCCGTGCTTCGGAAGGCACGTTAAGCCGTCGGTCCCGGTTGTTATCATTAGCTCATCTTGAGCTCCTCCGTGCTTCGGAAGGCACGTTAAGCCGTCGGTCCCGGTTGTTATCATTAGCTCATCTTGAGCTCCTCCGTGCTTCGGAAGGCACGTTAAGCCGTCGGTCCCGGTTGTTATCATTAGCTCATCTTGAGCTCCTCCGTGCTTCGCAAGGCACGTTAAGCCGTCGGTCCCGGTTGTTATCATTAGCTCATCTTGAGCTCCTCCGTGCTTCGGAAGGCACGTTAAGCCGTCGGTCCCGGTTGTTATCATTAGCTCATCTTGAGCTCCTCCGTGCTTCGGAAGGCACGTTAAGCCGTCGGTCCCGGTTGTTATCATTAGCTCATCTTGAGCTCCTCCGTGCTTCGGAAGGCACGTTAAGCTGTCGGTCCCGGTTGTTATCATTTAATGACAGTCGTTAAGTTAAGTCAGTGGCCTTTAGGCGGTTCGAAAACACTGGCCTCCGCCAACCCGCAGTTGAGCAGCGTGTTGGGGTACGCTCTAAACCCCTTCGGTTGAGGGAAGACCCGTATCCATAAAAACTGAAGATTTCATAAAAATAAAGATTTCCTTATTGTAAATTAAAAAAAAAAAAAACGTTTTGTTTTATTTTTTTTAGTTTTGAAATAGGTTTTATCATTTTGGTGATTTGTAATTGTCATTTCTTTTGATGTTTACTCTGATTTGATACTTGCGCTCGAACCCCATGGGAAAAGCGTTTTCACCCCTATCGATTTGACATTTTTAAATTTTCATAACAAATCACAGACAACTTTCGCGACATAAAAGTGACACCAATCGATTTGATGTTTTGATATTTGACAACCAATAAATATCGTAATCCCTTTTTCAACTGACACTCATTTGTATGGGAAAATGTTTTTTCTTTTATTTTATTTTTTCGAGAATTTTCCAATGTTTTTAAGAGTTATTCTGCTATTCGGGACGGAAACAAATCCAACAAATCAAAAACCATGGCAATCGGTCCAGCCGTTCTCGAGTTATAAGTGTTGTAACAAACACGACTTTCTTTTATATATATAGATAAGAGAACGTGTGACGTCATAACCTAGCTCTTTGTATGGAGCGTTTTCGAAAAGTTCATAATTGTGCTTTTCAGATTATCATATCTCGAGAAGTTTTCGTGCTATCGTAGTAATTCTTTTCACTTTTTAGAATACCACAGCCAAATAACAATTTCCTTTGAAGGTTGTTGTTATTGAGAGTGAGTGAGGTCACCAGAAAGGAAGCAGTTGCTACGTTGGCAGCGAGGGTGTCATTGCACAAGCGATATTTCATGGTGCGTTGATATGGCTACAGTAACCGCTTCACTTCAGGCGGTATGCTTGTTTGCCACCCGACGCGTGACGTGTAAAAAAATCTTTGTGCCGTGGCAGCAATGGTGTAGGTTACACTTGACGGGCTCTGCATCAATTGTTGGCCTATGAAGATTTTCTTAATTCCACGTAACAAAGACACTACGGCTAGGTGAACGGCCATTCTGATGTCAGAATCACCGGTCACCCATAAATGTTTTATTTCTTCGACTTTACGATGGAAGCTATTCTTTCTTAATGGGAAGCAAAGAGAAGCAATAAGGCAGCAATGTTTGGGCATACGTTCAATGATATACGTATACGTTTAGTGACCGGCCATTCTGACGAACTCCAAATTTGGTGGCGGCTTTCGTTAAATATGTATATTCTATCTACTGAAACTGAACATAGCGGAGCCCATCTAGCCCGGGCGGAAGCTACGCGCCCTGCGAGGTCGGTCCTATTTTGATTATACGTCGGTAGATTTTACAACTATGATTTCAATTCTGTAATCTGAATTCTCTAAAACTATGTACAAAAAACAGATGTATAAACGATTATATATTAATATATGTGTATGTAATTTTACATACAATTGGTTACCTAGTTTTAAACTGGTATAAAATTGAAATGTCCGATAACCCTTCCCAATTTTCAATGAGCAATAACGCATGACAGTATAATTTAGTCAACTATTTTTATGAATTAGCAGGATTTTTTCTGAATTCTGAGAAGTCAACTGTGTACACAATTATATGACAGTAGCGAACACTTCGACTTAGAATTGCTTAACGTATGTATCCTTGTTCATATCTAGCGATTAGAATTGCTTAACGTATGTATCCTTGTTCATATCTAGCGATTAGAATTGCTTAACGTATGTATCCTTGTTCATATCTAGCGATTTCACTCATTCGTAGCAAGCAGGTACATTAAATTGAAGGTGATAGTTGGCTATTCCCATAAATCCCTACTTGTGGGTATTGGTACTGGTAACTGGCGACGCGCAAGTGATATTTAAGTGAACGCACATTTATCCGAGCTGAACGAACCGAACGAAACGAAGAGTTCTTTACCTATATGAAATCTCGTGACACCTCGCGCACCTATCCGCTCCGAATTGTCCGATTCCGGTGGAGCCTGTAGATGTCTATGAAGCGCATTGAAACTGTAGAAATTTAAAGAGCCACAAAGTCAGTTTGGGTTGTAAGAGGTTCATCAACATCTTTGAACCAAAGCTAACGTCAGCTGCACGTGGTGCACCCTATAGACTGATAAACGAGGCTCTGGCGAAAAGAGAGGTAGGACATAGCGTATTTTTTAAGCTGATACTTCCACCTCATGCAGAGATTTAAATATCTTTTATTGCGACAAACTCTGAATCTAGGTACGAGTACTTGTGTAATTTGATCCAACTTGAGAGATATATTTTATCTAATTCTCTACTTCGTGCGAGTTTTTGGGTCATATTCGAACGTGTTAACGATTACAAGCCTACTAAATTAAGAAATAGGATTATAATCATATTGTGAATTTACCAGACGCGTGTTACATATCCAAATTAGCCGGGTTGCTCACTTGTAAAATATGGGCAAGTAAGCCATATAATTTTGATATGTAACACTCGTCTTATAAATTCACAACATGAGAGTCCTTCTCTTTTTGGTCGGTTTGTTTACGTTGACTTGACACGACCGAACGCGAACAAAAAACTCATAACAAGCACTCAGGTGCTCAAAATAGGTGACGAAGTTTATGAAAGTCTGCGCGGACGTAGTCTGGGGCGGCCGTTAGTATGTTCATATACCAGACTTCCTCATATAATCGCATAGGATTTATTAAAAAAACATTTAACCGCTATTCGTTTCTGGAACGATCTCGTAATCCAGTGGTAAGGGCCGGTAAAATGTGATCGTTTACCGTTCACTGGCTCAAGTAGATACAGTTAGTTGAAAGCAGACATAGGCGCACAGCCAACAGGTTGATCGAGTGGCCGCGATGTGTGCCGACCGCCGATCGCCCCGTCTAGGGTTGCCAGGCGTCCGGATAAAGCCGGACATAGTTAGGCTTTTTGATTGCGTGTCCGGCCAAGATGAACGGTGTCTGGCTTGTCCGGATTTTTAAATTACGTAAACGAGCGAGAGCGCCGAGTGTGACCGAGCACAGAGCGAATCGAGCCTTGATTTTATATACAACATACATATGTACACTTATTAATTTTGACGAGCTCTGTGTTCGAATGGCTAGTAATGGCTACTTTGACTCCGAGGTCGCGGGTTCGATCCCAGCATAAGACAAACATTTGTGTGCATAAACATGTCTGTTTATCTTGATCTGGGTGTTTTCTATGTATTATATATATGTATTTACAAAAAAATGTATTTAACTATAATATCAGTTATCTAGTACCCATAGTACAAGCTTTGCGCTTAATTTGGGACTAGATGGCGCTGTGTTGTCCCCAAAATTGTCCAGAAATATTTATTTTGTAATATTGATACACAAAATCGTCAATAATGTAGTGTCCGGTCCAATCTTGCTGGTCTGTCCAGCTATTAGGTTTGGAGACCTGGCAACCCTAGCCCTGTCACTTCCAGACCGAACCATTTCTCACAACTTAATTAATGTACCTACCCATAGGAAATGTTTTTAAATTCATTTAAATTAGGACCACCGCAATTAATTTGCAATTTGAAACAACTTTCTAGTTCTATGTTTCAAGTTTTTAGATAGATAACTGTATTACTATTAGTTATGGCCCATACCTTCACTTGACTAGCCTTCTCTAGGCTTTAATGCCTTATTTGCCATACCTATTGCTATCTCTCACATTACTAAGAGTGGAAGTCAAATTCCAAAGGCTTCCTACTCCTCCTAATTTCTTCTGATTAAATTCGTTGTGAGTTCCAGGGCAGCCGTACTTTTACCTCTGTGACTGCAATGGACTTCACTGTTCATTGCCTTTTTTGGCGGTCGCCGCTGTTAATCCTGGCTACACAGGAGATACAGTGGTGGCAATGTGTGGTGGGCCCCCGTCCCGATGATGGACCATACCTAATGGCAAACTGAGATTTAGGTGGCTTTACTGAGGCTTTGCGCTGCAGAGAGCTCCCAAGAAAGTTTATTACAACAACATTTTTTAATAAGTTTTTACCAGATTTTTTTTTTATACTACGCCTGGCGGCAGACAAGCATACGGCCCGCGTGATGTGAATCGGCTACCGTAGCCATACCAACGCTCACATAAATTCCCCAGTCGGGGAGCTTACAATCACGCTCCCTACCTCTCTTTTTGCCAGAGCTTCGTTTGTCAGTCAGCAGGGTGCACCGCGTGCAGGTGAAGTTGGCTTTGGTTCAAAGATGTTGATGAACCACTTACACTCCAAAAACACAAAAAAAACTTTTATACAACTAAGGTGGTAAACAAGCATACGAACTGCATGATGGTAAGCAGTCATCGCAGCGCAGAAGCTCGCAACACCAGAAGTATCACTCCTGTGTTGCCGACCCTGTAAATCCCCTTCATGCCTTTCTTGAAGAATCTCAGATAACAGCTCGAAAAAAGAGGAGTATTTGCTGGCAACGGATTGGCGTCGGCGCCCTTGGTGTTGCTGATCTTAATGGGCGATGATCATTGCTTTTCCATCAGCATTGCTCGCACAAATACCCCTCTCATGCAAAAAAAAGAACAATATTCGACGCATAACACACCACCCCCCCTAGCCAAGTGTAATTCGTAGCGTAACGAACGTTAGATAGATCACGTGACATTTGTCAATCCGAACATTTTAGTATGAGCTCCACAGTTCAAAATTAGCGATCGCTACGCTTTTCTACTTCGCAAACTGCCATTTGGCTAGCCCCTCTTCTGGTGTATCAAGTATCTGTATGCTACAGTCTGTTTCCTTTCCATAAACCAGACCTAAATCTGCTGCAAATCCTGGCACAGATGTCCGAATTCCTGGTTACTCGCAGGAACGCAACACATTTTCATGTTGAGACTAATTTGGTTTTATGTTGGTTGGGATATTTGGATAGAGTAGAGATGTTTATAGAATCCAATTATCGGTAGCTGTTCGTTCATTCTACATCTTAATTGATAATAATACAGTAAAAACGACTCAACTCGAGCAACTCGACTCAAAATATTTTTTCACCTCTTGTTTATTTTTCTTCTATTTGTTGTATATATTGAACTAGCGACCCGCCCCGGCTTCGCACGGGTGCAATGCTGATACTAAATGTACTACAGAAGGTCTTTGCGCTTTGTCCTATCCAGTCCTTCCCCAGTTATAGGCACACGCCGCCGGCTCCGCGGCCGGTACCGCCACAGCCGTTATGTCCCTGCATTTTAAATGTGTAATATCTTCTAAACTATTCATTTAAATTACATGCTGTGAAGGGCCATATTGATCTATATTAAATGCGCAATGTATTTAATGTACTTAATTGGATAAGGATTAATTCTGTATTGCTTAAAATCGCTTCGTAAATAAGGCATTATTTCTTGTAAAAAGCAAAGGATAAAATAACGGTTATTGTGTGTTACCACTAAGAGATAGACATATACCATTGCGAACTTTTTTGTAGACCATTTTAAGGTGAACAATACTGTACTACATTATTTTGATCTATCTCGTTGGGTTCAGCCAGCGTTTGCAATGAAAGAGCAAAAAAATGTGTTTATTTACGACATCACATTAGAAACCTCTAAATTATCAGTGTTTTTCTACTATGTTATGCATATATTATACATATAAACTTTCCAGTTGAATCACTCTATCTATTAAAAAAAACCGCATCATAATCCGTTGCGTAGTTTCAAAAATTTAAGCATACAAAGGGACATAGGGACAGAGAAAGCGACTTTGTTTTATACTATGTAGTGATTACCTTGTATCGGCATCGGTCTAGGACCAAGTATCACATGTGATACTTGGTCCTAGGCATCGGTGTTGTCACTTTTGGCCTGCACTGAAAAATAGGGCTGAGATCACTCTGTGATCACAGCAATGATCCCTGAGGGTGGGACAAAATTTCAACATCACTTCTTATATTTATATGTCTCATTGTATTTGTGAAGTAGGTATGTGTGAAGTTGAAATAAATATATTTCTACTAGCTGTACCCGCGGCTTCGCCCGCGTGGTCCAGGCTAACCATGCCATTGAACCATAGCGCGATTTAGAAATGAGACAGCGTCATCTAGTGATCTAGTGAAAGAAGAATAAATGATTTTTTCCCGTGCAAATAAGATGTTTTTCCGGTATAAAGAGTAGCCTATGCCACTCTCCAGGCCTTAAACTATCTCCAAAAAAAAAAACATGTCAATCCGTTTGTTACTTTTGACGTGAAAGAAGGACAAACAAACAAACAAATAAACAAACAAACAAACACACTTTCACATTTATAATATTAGTATGGATTTCTATTTTATATTTCAGCCGTTTCAAAAAACTGAGCAGCTTTTCATTAATGTTTATGGGGGATGATAATTGTAATTCCATCCGTAATAATTATCAAATTTTGTTTAATTATTATTACCATCTATATTTTTTATTTATAAATTACAATATAATAAAGCACATTTTTTTTTCATAACAAAACGAATTAAATACTGGGTTAACTACAGCATTTCATCAGTTTCTTATCTTTTCTTGAACTCTACATGTTCCTTAGAACAATATATACTATAAGTTTCAATTCAAAATATTTTTTATTTGCGTAAATTTGTCCGTACGATACGCTGTTACCGCGGATAAAAATTGTAATAACCTTTTTTGAAGTACGATTTCAGCGTACATAAGATTAATAGGTTTCATTTGAGTAATAAAAATAAGTTGCACACAAAGTACTCTGTGAGTTGCACTGTCCAATTCACTGTCTAATTCCTACTTATTATTAACTATTATTTGATATCATTGGCTTTATAATTAAATCGATAGGTAGTTGCACAATAAAATATCTGATTTTTAAAAGGTGGCACCCCATCCGTCTAGAAAAATATGATAACTTGGTTGGAAAAGTCAAGAGAAAGGTCTTAGTCACAGTGTAAGTAAATAGTACTGTCGTGTCGACCTCACCTATCCCCTCTGAGGCGAATCTGGAACAGTTTGTATAGAGTCGCCGTTCTGAGACGCGCTTTCACGCTCAGCCTCCTTACTCTCTCCCCTTACTCTATTCCATTTGAAATAGAGTCGCTTATTCATTGGTATGAATAAGCATTCTATTCGGTTATTGAATCGCAATAAGAGATGGTGGTAAGGGGGCTGCACAGACGTTATTGTTTAGGTAGTAGGTAGTTACAGACATGTATGGAGTCTATCTATAGAGGATTTATTATACCGAGTTGACGTCTGCGCAGAGCGTGAATGAGTGTGTATGCGTGTTTTTGCTGCGTCGGGTGGCAGACCTGCAAACGAACCGCCTGATGTGAAGCAGTTACCGTAGCCATATTCGCACGAAATATCGTTCGAGCGCCGCTATAAATACCCAGTTTGTATGGAGTGACCAGGGTGCATCTTAGTTAGAGATAGAGGCCTAACCGCCTAAGCTGAACCTCTTCTCTTCGGTAAATCGTGTTGTTGCTGTACAAACATTTACTTTATTTTAATTTTATAACGCTAAATAAAGGCAACAACCACGTGATGCGGTAACATAACAGTTTCCATAATGGCGATTCCGATCGTGATGAGCTGTATACGCAATTGCCACTTCAGCAGTGTATATTATTCTGTGCTTCAGCAAAATTATAAGTACTTACGCGTAAAAACAATACTTTTTTCTTTTTTATACTACGTCGGGTGACAGACAAGCATACGGCCCGCCTGATGTGAAGCGGTTACCGTAGCCATATTAACGCTCGCAACATAAAAAATCGCTCGCGCGCCGCTGCTCCCGCTGCCAACGCAGTATCTCCTTCCTTTCTGGTGACCTCACTCACTCGCAGGAACACAACAACCCTCAAGGGAATTGTTATTTGGCTGCGGTATTCTGTGAGGTGGAGGTAAATTCCCCAGTCGGGTAGCTTACAATTACGCGCCCTATCTCTCTTTTCGCCAGAGTTTCGTTGGTCAGTCAGCAGGATGCACCGCGTGCAGGTGAAGTTAGCTTTGGTTCAAAGATGTTGACGAACCACTTACTTACACCCCTAAATTATGTATCATTTAAAATCCATTTAATAAGTTCCTTTATCGACTTTCCATTGTCATAAGTAGTAGTCATGATCGGCATCGGCATGATGGAAAACTGTTACTGCATCACTCGGTTATTGCCTTTATTTAGTAAATCTTTGAACCGCAAGAATGCCATTTACAGAAGAGGTGATGAGGTGCTTCATTAGCAGTAGTAGGGAAAGCAACGGGCGATAGTTATGTCTCATCTTGCAAGCATAGACCATATAGGTAAACAGTGATTCTTTCACTTCATGACGAGCTCGGTGGTCGAATGGTTAGCAATGGCCACTTTGACTCCGAGGTCGCGGTTTCGATTCCTGCACAACAAATATTTGAGTGCATGAACAGGTCTGTTTATCTTGGTCTGGGTGTTTCTATGTATTATATGTATGTATTTACAAAAATAAATGTATTTAAGTATAAAAGAAATGATGGAGATGCTGCGTTGGCAGCGGGGGTGGCGGCGCACGAGCGTTATTTTATGTTGCGAGCGATAATATGGCTACGGTAACCGCTTCACATAGACGGGCCGTATACTTGTCTGCCACTCAACGTAGTATTAAAATAATAATAATATCATACCCATAGTACAAGCTTTGCGCTTAATTTGGAACTAGATGGCGCTTTGTAAATTGTCTAGAAATATTTGTAATTATATTTATATTCACACTTCGTATTTTTATTTGCTTCTTGTTGTAAACAAGCATATATGTCGAACGAAAGTGGAAATGCAAATTCGTGTACTAAGTTATTCTTTTGGTGCATTTCTTTTTCAGTTATTAGAATAAAGATAACAATAACATCCTGTCTGTCACAAGCGCAAACGACTCTCTTTACAATGCTCGCTTTCTAACAATGGATTGACTTAGAAGTGTAGGCGTTTAAAAGTTGTCAATTTAGATATTCTACTGATGGCGTGATGGCGCTGCGTAATTTGTCCAGAAATATTTATATTATATTTTATGCTTACTATAAAGTACTATATAGTATGAATGTTTTGGAGCTCCGTAACCGAAACCGAAACTATCGGATATCCGAAATAAAAATCTATACGAAACCGTAACCAAAACCGATATAAAAGTTTCGGATAATTTCGGATAGAGACGGAATCTAAATGAGAAAGCACCTGAGCCACAGCATTAGCTTAATTATTTCTAGGCAACAAACGAATTTTATTAGGTTTCGAAATCTAGCTTGATCAATTTTTTTATACTATGGCGGATGGCAGACAAGCATACGGCCCGTCTGATGTGAAGCGGTTACCGCAGCAACGGTAACTGCTTCACATCAGGCGGGCCGTATGCTTGTACGACGTATTATAAAAAAAAGTGTAAGTCGATAAGTAAAGTACATGACGCAAACAAGTGATTAATTGACTCTCTACGGCCATAACTCTAGTTCACGAGGCCAATGGGTCAAATCGATATAATTCCGCTATATTTTATTTAAAAAACTAAAAATAATCCTATTTTAATAATAACCGTAAACATTTCAACTTTCTGTTATTATCGATACGCGTATTTATGTATTGTGAAGTTCAATTTACGTTGGCCCGTTACAAACGTGCAACGTTTTAGTTTTTACAAAGTTATTTACTAAAATTATAGGAAGCCGAGTGGAAACATCGACGATAGTTGTATTTATTGCACAGTCAGTTGTGTTAATTCCAGTTTAGCCGGGACGAGTGGTGCGGTTAGCTGAGCCGCGGTCGCGGTTGCTGTACCGCTATCTCCGCGAATAAATAAAAGATGCAACGGAGAGCGGGTACATAGCGGGCTCACCTAGCACGACCGAGGTTCAGTGCACCTTTAGACACCTTTCGCGATGGTCAACTACAAGCGCGTGGTATGTGAAGTCGCGGTGCTGGCCGCCGTGTTGGCTGTAGCGACAGCCGCGCCGGCTCCCGACTGTGCTGAACACCATTACGATCAACGACAGAACGGCACTGAGAATTACCGACTTAACATAGACGGAGTCGTCATCGCTGTCGCACCGGCGGAGTCTCTCCTCGCTGCTGCTTCAGAGCTCGACCTGAGCGACCTCTTCGGCGACCTGGACGAGTTCAACGAAATACAAAAGCCGCAGAAACCGTCGACACCACCCAAACCAGTGGAAGTTATCAAGCCAGAGGAACTTAAACCTGAGGAAGCCAAACCTGAAGGGCCAAAACCCGAAACTGTCGAAAAACCTGTGGAAACGTCACTGTCTGACGTCAGTCTAGATTCTGATGTCAAACCGTCAAAGAAAGATGCATCGACCCGAAAAAACGAAAAAGCTCAAAAGTAAGCATTTTGTTTTTAAAAATTTTAATAATCTAGGAAAATGTAGAATGCAAATTTAGGTCTGTAGTGTTTAAATCTTCGACTAATTAGTTTCTAATTACGTTTTTAAAATGTTTAATTTCTTTGTCTGCAGGCTTAAGAACAGACTGACCCACATTCTGATGCCATTCCTGAGAAGAAATCGACATCATTAAGTTCAGTTTCGTCAAGTATCAGTGCTTTTCTACTTCCAAACCCCGAGTGACATAGTTGTTTTTGATAGGTGTAGCTCATGTAGCTGTATTAATTAGAAGTGCACGGCTCACAGGCATCAATTCTCATAGGAATGTGTGAGCTATTGTATTTCAATAGAGTAGATAACATAAGGTAATGTGTGTGAACACGAGTGATACGAATGCATTTATATTTTATTTAGGTTAAAGAGTATTATAAGATTGTAATGTGATTGTTTTGTTGAAAATAAATAATATGATTCTTATTGAAAAATCCCTAAAAAGTGGTTTAATTTTTAAGTTACGGAATATTATTAGTTAGACATTTGCTTACCAGTAACCTATACTATATACTTATACCATAAGTTACCATGGAAGCAAATGACTAACTAAGATTATAGTGATTTATTTGAATTATTAGGGTTTTGCGTTCACAAGAGAGTGAGAATAGTTTTGTTACATATTTCAACACCTGACAATGTTTAGTGCATTTAATTGCAATTGTAATATCAGGTAGCTTTACATTTGAGTAAGTAATAATAGGTAATTTTGGTATTTGACTTATTGGATATTTGATACCAAATTCAAATTATTTACTTTTTGTCAGCTGGTAAACCATTAATTTCATTAATTATGAAAAATACTAAGTAGTAAATTATTTCGTCATTCTTTTAGCCTACTCAAGTAAAGTAATTTTTAACACTTTTTTAATTCATAAAAGTGTAAAAAGCTAGATTGGTAACATTTTTATAAATTAATATTTTGTAATATTGGTTTTAAGGGAGCAAATAGTAACCATTGCTCTTAGATAAAACTAATATTATAAATGTGAATGTGCGTTTGTTTGATGATTGATGATTGACTTGTACACATATTCTCAGGTACTTATTCGGTTACTTTTTATTAAAAAAAAAATTAAAAGCAGGCGCAGCCGCGGGTGGAAGCTAGTATACTGATAAATCAGCTCCATTTTGGATCTAAGTTGATTTTACGCCTCATGGGGTTCTAGCTAGGAAGCGACATTACTATACTCCATTCAGATCAGAATGGCATGGCACAAAATGTAAACAAACAAACTTGACCCACCCCACAATACAGCCCCCTTACCACCATCTCTTATTGCGATTCAATAACTGGATAGAATGCTTATTCATACCAATGAATAAGCGACTCTATTTCAAATGGAATAGAGTTGTTTATTCATTGATATGAATAAGCATTCTATTCAGTTATTGAATCGCAATAAGAGATGGTGGTAAGAGGTCAGATTAGTATAGTGTGGGTACCACTCGTTAAATAATAAAGATATGTCTAATAAACAACATACATTTCAAACGTTCACATGTATAACAGGCAAATGTACTGTATGTATTTGTTGTTGTTATTTTGTCAATAAATTGTTTAAACAGTGTTTTTCAATGTTACTAACAATTAAATGCTAGCGAAGTTCATTTCACCTCGACCCCTACCACCACGGGAACAATCTTTGATTGACAACTTAGACGAAAGGGGTGTGGGTAATTTAATAATATCTTAATAACATTAATATTAATAAGTAATCATTGACTTTTTGTTTACACTTTCTCACGCCATTTTGAAGAGATCATAGTATTTAATAGCGCTTAGCGTCTGAATAATTAATACATATTTAGCAGTCTGCCAAATTTACATTATTAACTCAATGATATTATATGTTACTGTATTAACTTACATCTTCATTAACGTAAACAACATCCCGTTAACAATTTCTTATTTAATTTAAATAATATTCAAATGTTATTTATATATTCTTCTTATAAGAGCAAAATAACGAAATGAGCAAATTGGGGAACGCTTCTTTGCAAATAAGTAACGAAAATTAAACTGATCTTGATGCAATATTTAATTAAAATTTTGTACCTTTACATCATTGTAAATGTATTTCATAATATAGTTATTTAATAAAATTTACAAAATTAACAAGATTTAAACTAAAAATTCGACTAAGGTACGCAAAAAAATTAAAGTAAAATGTAAAAAGTGTGTTAAATGGGTCTCACTCCCACTCATCTTTGAAAATAACTTATGGATGCGACTCGTCATTGTCAATATGAAAATATACCCCTCATTTTTAATAATCTGAACAAAATTACTTAGGTTTTATCTTATATCTGACAATAAAGAACATTTTAATGAATGTTTTAAATTTTAAATATGAATTACTTCTACGTAATGATTCTATTTTCATTAAAAAAATAATTTCATCGTTCTAAAGATGAGTGAGTATTCTTACTAGAGATGAAATTTACTACATATAATTTCAATGATGTGTTTGTAATGATGAGGGGGATCCGGGATCGTCAAACGCGTCAATAAAAAAAAAACTTTAGATAATCCCACAGCCAACTTTTAAATACGTGTACTTACATTAGATTTTTGGTGCTAATTAAACCTTTCTTTGGTATTTAAAAAAATACCAAAAAGAAAAAAAAGGAAAAAGGGACGGTATGTAATGTTTTTTGAATTCGTTTGTTTAGCAAATTATAAAATAGGTAGAGTTTAGAACATAATTTTTTATAGCTTCACAATTTAACATAGGTCAGGCGATACGTTTTTTTTTATTGAGAGAGAAATAAATACCTGTCAAAGTTATTCCTGCAGTGACCAAACTTACGCGACACCTCTTCCATCTAAAATTTCTTTCATTGCAATACATTCTTATTTTATTAATGACTTTGGTTACAGTATTCGTATTGTTTCAAACAAGAGCTATGGGAATTTAAGATATTGAAAGCCATAATCAAAGCAATAATGAGCCTATAAAATCGCAAGATACAGCAGTAGAGAAAGCAATAGTGTTAGACGGTAGTGTTTGGATTATACACGTAGAGACCAAAAACCTTATTCTGTAACAGAAATCCATTCTACACAAATAGTGAATGTTGTCATCGATTCGATAAATAATGTTCACTGTACTATGGGTAGTGATACTATACTAATAGTAGTGATCGGAACGCGGGTCGCGTAGTGTCCTACTACGCAGTTGGTCAAAACCACTTTTAAGTGACATATGCAGTCAAAAGTAGTATTGGCCAATGACGTTGGTTAAGTTTGTGATTAAACAAAAGCCGAGCGAGCTAAGCGAGCGATAGTATACTTGCTTTTGAACTGAGAGGTAAGGTACCTGGTGTTTGCCTAGTCAAGCATAGCGCCCAGACTTCGAGAATTGACTATAACACAGTCTGAGCTTTTGACTAAAAACGTTTAGTTACTTAAAATTACTTCTGACAACAAATATCAGTCACATACGGGTGGCAGATACATACGGCCCGTCTGATGTGAAGTGCTTACCAGATTATCTCGCAAAATAAATTATTTCTCGCGTGCCAATGCCAACGCAGCATCTCCTTCTTTCCTTTCTGGTGACCTCACTCACTCGCAGGAACACAACAACCCTCAAGGGAATTGTTATTTGCCTGCGGCATTCTGTGAGGTGGAGGTACATTCCCCAGTCGGGTAACTTACAATTACGCTCCCTACCTCTCTTGTCGCCAGAGCTTCGTTTGTCAGTCAGCAGGGTGCACCATGTGCAGGTGAGGTTGGCTTCAGTTCAAAGATATTGATGAACCACTTACACCCCAGATGCTGCGTTGGCAGCGGGGGTGGGGATATTTTATGTTGTGAGCGTTAATATGACTACGGTAACCGCTTTACATCAGGCGGGCTGTATGCTTGTCTGCCACCCGACGTAATATAAAAAAAAATGTTAATATTTTACTACTATATGTATATAATATACTAATATTAAAAAAATACTCTGCAAGCACCATTGGTGCTAAACTAAAAATAACTACAAAAAAGCAAAACCCACATGATCAAGTTGTTTGCGAAACCGGCCGAAAGAGACGTTAATCGAATTCACATAAAAAATAAAAACATTGCTCCAAATTGTACGTGTTCTTTCCGGCGACTCGGCCAATGTACCGGTACAGAACCTGCACACTCATTAGGATAACAGTCTCAAATAACTGCATCCTGCATAACTTAACTGACCGTATTGCATATTTGCAGGTATCAAACCAAATTCAAAAAGCTTCTTACTCCTACTAATTTCTTCTGATTAAATTCGCTTTCGTTGTGAGCGTTGTTGAGCGTTGAGCCTTGAGCGTTGTTGTGTCCCTGCGAATGCTTTCCATCAGATAACCGACATGCTCGTTTGCCCCCCTCTCATATAATATAAAGAGTTCCAAGCAGTGGTGGACTAAGGCGAAAGCGGGACCTATGCAACATTGTATTTACGGACCTACTAAAGAAGTTTTCACTTCAAAAATAAAAATTAAAAACCTAATTTTCGGGCCCCAAAAACTACGGGCTCTAGGCACGTACCTAGGATGCCTGTTCCTTCCTTAGTCGGCCCCTGGTTTTAAGGCAGCCGTAGTTTTACCAAAGTGACTGCGATTATTTTGGTAGTCGCCGCTGTTAATCCTGGCTACACATGAAACACAGTGGTCGAAATGTGTGGTGGGCCGTCCCGTTATCAAACCAAATTCACATGCGCAATTCCTGGTCTATTTTTAGGTGTTATCGCAAGTGTGAAACGAAACTCGGTTATCGTATCGTTGACCTGTGGATGTGGTCACTGTCACAAAGGCAACGCACTGACCCCTAGTTGCGGTTCCAACTCCATCCACGATACGGGAAATTTTTCGGTACCTATATTTTATGATCTATGCATTAATTAACATCTTATTCTTAAAATGCGAAATTTTGTGCAGTGACGTTTGTGTTTACTGTGTGTTTTTAATGAATTATTATTAGATTAGATCCGGCGTGTGACCGCTGGCTAGGGTTGTCAGTTCAAATTCTTGAAGATACATATAAATTACTAGCGGTCCGTCCACGTTTTGCTGTGGTTCAATCTTTCCGTTCCCATCTAGGAATAAGATGGGATTTCCCATACAAATCTTGTCCTGACACTTATAATCATCATCATAATATGAATATGAATAGTAATGCAGAATTACTATTCATATTCATATTATGATGTTCGGGAATTCGGGATGGTGACAAATCCAACAAATCATAGATCATAAAAATCGGTTCCGCTGTTCTTGAGTTATAAATGGTAAACTAACCCGACTTTGTTTTATATATAAACTATATATCTTTCAAAAATTATTATTACTATTCTTGTAGCGTGCATTTGCATTGGTTGCGATAACTGACAGGCGGGCCGTAATCTACATATAAGTATACAATATAATATATGAATTGGTTATTTTATACTTTTTTTTCTTTGATAAAGAAAATACTTAATATTTGGCATAACGATTATATGGCGCTAAAATACCGAACATTTTAGTTAAAAACCTAACAACTGCCAACCCTGACGCTGACCCGTGTTCGTGTCGTGTAAACCGTTACCGTGTGCCCGTTTCAATCGGCGGACTGGTTCGCGGATGTTCGGTAAAAGCGACGTCTGAGTAGATACAGCGCAGTCAGCGTCCAGGAATTATCTCGTCCGCACGCACCATGCTACAAGTACTAGCACTGTCGTGTTTTCTCGTGGTTGCCGCCGCGGTGCCCGTCACCTACGACCAGCGCCAAAATGGCGACTTTAACGTACGCGCTGATCTCCAAAACGTAGTTGTACTCGTCGCTGTGCCGACGAAGATGCCCATCTCCTCGGACTTTCTCGATATATTTACGAAGAGCTCGAAGCCTGACCAAGAGTTGCAGGAGAGAGCCGATATTCATGCCATGGAAGCGTTCGTAGAACCCAGTACACCGTACAAAGTGGAAATCGGGACTGATAGGTCCGGGGAAGGAGACGGGCGTGCCGTGGAAGTCGTGATCGCCAGTCGGCGGCACGACTCTGTGGAAACCCAAGACGGCGACGAGTGGAAGCTGATAGGTGCTATGGAACAGTGCGGTCCAGATCGAGTGAGAGACTCCGAGACCCTGATTTGCCGAGATAGGAAACAATCTGAAGTAGAGTCACAGCATGATGAAATAGTGGAGGAGCCGGCAGTCCAGCCCGAAGTCGTCGCTGCCTCGACCTAGTTTTTGATCTCCACCTATATTTCTAAGTTATTTATTTCCAAACGCCATCTAATTTATTATGTAAATTATTGTTTTAATAAGTTGTCCATTAAGATGTATAAAACGTTTTTTGTTTTGTTTGTTTTACATAGTTTATTTTTCCTGTTATTAAGTATACTCACAGCTAATCAATAACATAAACTTATATTTATATAGGTATCTACTAGGTGACCAGGCAAATGTTGTTCTGCCATGTAAATTATTTTTCTTAGTGAATGTCTGGATAGTTACTCCCTAATCACCTAGCTGTATGAAATATACCTTACGACCTATTCTCATAAAATCTGTCGAGTCGGTTCAGAGGAGTGCGACCACAAACACCGTGACGTGAGTATACCAGAAAGTCAGCCAAATACCTTGAAGGTTTTAAAGGTTTGTGTTGGAAACATGAACGCAGGAAATATGACAGTTTTATATTACTGAGATGAAAAACAATTATGTACGACTTACGTATAACGAAATGTCGGATACCCTCATTGAGGAAAACATTGTAAAATTTACTTTCTAAATAAAGACCAGCTCAAATTCCGCATTGGGGTGTTCGGTAATCCTTACATCCGCCGGAATACGAGTTCATCAAAATTATCAGCGGACCTTCACATTTAGTGATGTAGGTCACATTTACCAATAGCGCTGGTAGGATGGCTGGTAATGGCTAGACCATAAAGTTTGTATTGGTACCTAACGTATTAACTTTATGGACTTATACTATTTTGGTAATGTAGTGTTTTGCAACTATAATTTAAGGGAACAAAGGACCAATACTACGGGTAGTGGTCTCGGGTTTTGGCCCAGACAAACATTTGCCGAATTCGTTTGCGGAACTACCACAGATAGACAAATAATTCTATCAATATTTATAGTCCAGTCGTTTTCAGTCCAGGAAAAATATATGGGGAATTTTTATTTACTGGGACATGTTCGTGATAGAGAAAAGGTTAAATTTATCAACTCTCCCTTTCTCATGGGGGAGCAGCACTCTCTCGCCCTTGATAGTGTCCCGAAATGCGGTTTTCCTCTGATATAAGGAAAACCGTACACAATACATAAAAAGTGCATAAGAACGAAAAGATCCTTGATAAATTTGCTATCATTTTCTCACACACGAGGAAGTAACTTTTTTTGCGCTATCGCCTATAATAGTCTGGAATCACACGTTGATCAGTACAATTTTTTATAATTTTAATGTGGTAAACTATGGATTGAGGTATATAATTTGAAAGGTAATTTTGTTAGCTTTCAACCTGTGTTAGTATTGGAAAGGAAAAACTTAACATAATATATTTTTTTAAAAACAAACCACCACCATATTGTTTGGTAGTCCTGAAACCCTATAAAAAAGTGGGTAGTTTCTTAAAGCTGCTCAACAGTCCAATGTTCGTCACTGCGAAAATTGAAGCTAAAAGAAAATAGTAACCACACATCATAACCCAGCAAATACAAACACAAAGCAAGGCTTGTCTTACATCATACTATTGCTCGACAGCTTTATCCTTATTATATATGCATTATATATTTTATGTATACAGGACGTTCAGGGAGACTGGAATCTTAGTCCAGAGTCCAGGATCTGGTCAACAACGATGAAGAACGTGAAAGATAACTGATTTATTGTCACCATCGTCGATTTCGGAGAGAAGTCCGAAATCGACACCGACGTCCATCAGCAGCACAGACAAGTTCGAAGGACGGCTGTCAGCGAGTGGACAGTGAGGCGAAGACTCAAACTGTTTTATGCGTTCATAGGCAGTTGAGCAGTGTGGCAGGGTACGCTCTAAACTACTTCAATTAAGGAGAGATCCAGTAACTTCCTTCAGGCGGGCCGTATGCATGTTTGCCACTTAGTATTATAAAAAAAATATGGATAGGTACTATTTAACGTAACATTAAATGATAACCTAACCTAACCTATTTTGCATCAAATCAAAAAATACTGCGCATCAAATGCAGGATTTGATGTGCTATCAGATTAATTTGATGTGCAAATCAGGTTATTTTAGTGGATCAATTTAATATTTTCCAAAAAAATTAATAAAAAGCATTCAAAAAAACGGTTATGGTAAGCAAGATTAACTTGAAATAATGAGCGTATAAAATATATTTAACGACATTGATACTTTGCAGTTTGCATTAAAGGTGGTCTATGCTGCGAAGATATCGCCTCTCGAGTCAAGAAATATTAATTGCTAAATAAACAACGAATCAATAGACTGTGTTGTGCGTCCTATGCTGTGATTTCTAGCCCGATCGGCCTGCGAGTTGTATGTCCTGCCGAGTGTGCTTCAGCTCTAAAGTCGCCTATACACGTTGGCCGAGCCTTGCCGAGTGATGACCAACGCCAACATGTAGACAGCATATTTGCTTTGCCTTGTCATCACTCGGCGCGCTCGCCTAGTTGGCCGAGTGAAGCCAAGTGTGTAGAGGTCATAAGATATATCTATTCCTGAGTTTATCGCGAAGAATACTCCGGGCATATCTCTCTCCATCGCAAGCTACGTGATAAACACACATCGGTCAAAGACTTTCGTCTGTATTTAGGCATTGTGTACTATTGGGGTGATGAACCACATCAACATCTTTGAACCAAAGCCAACTTACGACTGACTAACGAAGCTCTGGCGAAAAGAGAGGTAGGGAGCGTAATTGTAAGCTACCCGACTGGGGAATGTACCTCCACCTCACAGAATACCGCAGTCAAATAATAATTCCCTTGAGGGTTGTAGTATTCCTGCGTGTGAGTGAGGTCACCAGAAAGAGAGATGCTGCGTTAGCAGCGGGGGTGGCGGCGCGCGAGCGATATTTTATGTTGCAAGCGTTAATATGGCTACGGTAACCGCTTCACATCAGGCGGGTCGTATGACGTAGTTAAAAAAAAAAAGAAAAAAACTATACGTATCGTATATCGAGGTCACTAAATCAGCGGAATGCGCGAGTGGTGCGTAGAGCGACCCGTGATAAATGATTGGCTATTTCGAGGACATACTTTCGAAAGTTTCGAAGTGGCATTACGGTAAAACATGTCAACGGACAATTGCTTTGTTATTATTAAATAATCAATATTTAAAAAGTGTTTATTGTTATATACAGATATAACAATAAACACTTTTTAAGTATTGATTAGACTACTACACACAGGTGTAGTAGTCTAATTAAATGTATATTATTAGCGGTGGGATATAATACAATTTTTGGTAAATCGTGAAAGACAGTACCTATCTGCGAAGACATCTCACGGTGAATTTTTTATGATATTAGAAAGACGAAAGTGATTTCTATAAAGAATTTCAGGGGTATAACGACTCACAGGGATTCTATTTATGATTTTAGAGGGACGAAAGTAATTTTTATCAAAAATTTCACGGGTTTAACGACTCATGGGGTTCCTTTTTATGATTTTAGAAGTACCAAAGTAATTTTTATCAAGAATTTAACGGGTCTAACGATTCATGAGGTTCCTTTTTTATGATTTTTAGAAAGACGAACCTAATTTCATCACGAATTTATTTTCTGAAATAGGACATCCTTGATTGCATCTAACTTTATATCGATGACTTCTGATTTCCTAGGATAAGATTAATAGGAAGTTGAAGGCAACATCATGTGCACGGTTTCATATTAGTCTTGAAGTTTCTGCGGGAAGGACAAGTCGGTGCCGCGCAGGTTGTCCTCCATCCAGCGCTCCGCCTGCGCGGTCATCTCCTCGTCGAAGTACTCGCGCCATCCGCCAGCCTTACCTGAAATATGGAATATCGAAAGCCATAATAGGTAAAAACCAATTTGTATTAGAAACTACAAACTAAATGAAAAATTCTAATAATGTATTTTTTCTACTCCTCCTCCTCCTTGTGTCGTTTTCCTCATTGCTGAGGGTCGTGACCCCATGGCCACACTTTTGCACGGATGATGCTCTGCCACTTGTTCCTGTCTTCTGCGGCGTGAATTGCATCATGTAAGCTGGTGTCGAGAGCAGTGCGGATTTGGTCGGACCAACGTATCGGACTTCGGCCCCTTGACTTTTGTCGTCTACCTTACCGGTAACAAGAAGCCTCTCCAGGTTGTCACCACGTTTCCGGGCAATGTGGCCAAAGAACTCCAGGGTCCTTCGGGGACAGATGGTGGAGAGAATAATTTTTATTTTTAGTTGTTTAAGAATCGATACGTTGGTCCGGTGAGCCGTCCAAGATATGCGCAGCATTTTCCTCCAGCACCACATCTCAAAGGCATCTATACGTGATCGATCCGCTTTCTTTAATGTCCAAGTTTCGGCAGCATACAAGAAGAAGAACACAAGAGTCTTGGTCTTGGTTTTGAGGGTGATATTTCTATCGGCCCATATTCTATGCAGCTGAGACATAGCACCCTTCGCCATTCCACTGCGCCTCCGTATGTCACTTTCGCACGAGCCGTTGTTGGAGTTATTAGAGCCCAAACTATAGTAAGTTTTATACAGTCGGATGCCAAATAAGTAAGCCACCCTGAGGTACAGCGAGTGTCATAGCCATATCTCTGCATCAACCTTATAGGTTCATTCCACTGCTGTGCTATGGATCTCTCCTTAGTTGAAATAGTTTAGAGCGCACTCTACCACACTGCTCTACTGCGGGTTGGCCCTCCGCCAGTGTTTTCAAGCCGTCCTTGACTTGACTTAACGACTGACAGCTAATGACATAAGCCAGGATCGACGGCTTACGATGCGTTCCAAAGCACAGTAGAACTCAAGATAAATAAACCGATTCATAGACAGGCTACTGTCGACGTTGCATAGCCTTAAAGACGTTTCAAATACAAGGAGCATCATTCCAGTTGCCTTTCGACTTGAAAAACTAACAAACAAACTTATTATGGCTTCGCCCACGTAATAGTTACTTTAACAAGACTTTTTCCCGTGGGATTAAGATGTTTTTCCGGGATAAAAAGTAGTCTATATCACTTTTAAATTAAGGTCCAACTAAACTATCACCACACCCCGGCAACTCCATACAAATGTCGTGTCGGTAACTACAACACAAACAAAGACGTCTGTGCAGAGCGTCAATGTACGTGTGTGTGATGCGTCATACAAACTGCCCCCTTACCACCATCTATTCAATAATTGATTCATACCAATGAATAAGCGACTCTATTTCAAATGAATAGAGTCGCTTATTCATTGGTATGAATAAGCAATCTATTCAATTATTGAATCGTAATAAGAGATGGTGGTAAGGGGGCTGTTCCAGATTTGTCTCAGAGGGGAGGTGAGGTCGACAGGTCGACACGAGAGACTTTACTGTGTTATCACCTTAAAAAAAACATGTCAGGCCATTGGCTACTTGCGACGTGAAAGAAGGACAAACAAACAATCACACTTTCACATTTATACACTACCTTTCCTGATAAACGTCTCATTGTCGTTAAGGACTCCATTTTCCCTCAGCTGCTCATTATTTACAGACTTGTTCTTTTTGAAGTTGTCGATGTGGAGATGTTCACACAGGCTGTGGACTTGATCCTCGGTGATCGGCTTCTTTAGGAATTCGGCTACGCGACGCACCGCAGCTGGCAAGTCCTGTCACAAGGCGTATTTGAAGTCAATATTGTTTGACGACTACGTCTTTAGAGTTGTTTCCATAGGGAGGCAATTAAAAAAAAACCGGACAAGTGCGAGTCGGACTCGCCCACCGAGGGTTTCGTACGTAGGATCATTGATCATAAATAGTTCTGGAATTTAACCCCCTATTTTTTAAGATTTAATTATATTAAGTATAGTTTTGAGATTTATTCTTGTACTTATAACCTATAACGATGTTACTTGCCAAATTTCATAGTTCTAGGTCAACGGGAAGTACTGTAACCCCCCCCCCCCCTCTTTATACTCTCCTCCTCCTCTCTACTCTATTATATATTATATATTTTTTTTTCGACCTACCTAATTGCGTGTGTATACCTATCTCTCATCTTACATCTTACTATTCATCTTACATCAACATCATCATCATCATTTCCTTACTACTATTTTCTCACTACCTTTCTTCTTCTTTCGCTCACATTAGTACGTCAAATCTATCACACCATATATACCTAATTAAACGACAATAATCTGATATACATCTCCCTATAATTTACACTCTTACACCTTAAATTTAAACCAAACCTTATGTTGTTGTTGTTGGAATCGGATGAATCAACCTGATGGTAAGCTATATTACTACATAATGGCCACGTGATCGCGTCTAGTGTCCTACATTGTACCGTAATTTCCCCAGATACTTTTACACGCAGAATAATGACTGATTAAACTCCTATCACCCTAATACTTATATATACTCATTGAATCAGTTGTATTACCTAATATCCACTATAAGATAAAACTATGTGGTTGAAATTATATTAACTAATGACCTGAATATTAATTAGTATCTCTTATAATGATAATGATTCTTTTAGTTATTATTTCCAGTATCAACTTTGTTATAATAGTAAACCAATATTGAACTTAAATTAATGAGAAACACTTTGCCATAATGGTAAGACTTTAGACATTATGTTTTAGTGGTAAAACAATATGATATAAAACACTTATGTCAACTAATTAACATATTCAAGGTTAAAGCTTTCAAACATTATTTCTTTTGTGGCAATTGACTAGCTCCATCTCCCGCTAGATCACGTAAGAACCAGCCATCTCAAGTTCTTCCCGGCCAACTTAGATTGAGCAGAGTTTACTTTACAGAAGTTTCACCTAACTTCTCTAGAAACAAATAACTAGAGGCCGTCTCTTACCTCACAGTTTTCTATAACTTTTTAACCTTGATATCTTTGGTGATTTTAACCTAGTCTTAAATTAAATAAATATGCTCAATCTTTTATTTACTGAAGCTACATTATTATTACATTATATTCTTTACTTGAGACGTTTATAGAAATTTCTCAAAAGAACCTTAGGAAACTTATAAATTCCTTCGGCAAATAAATTCATTAACTGGCAAAATTAATTTCTGCATTGATTCTAGATATGAAACCAATAACTCTCTTTAGTCTATCTTTCAAACTAAATTAATTCATTCTTATTTAAACTCAAATCATTTGAATTTAGATTATCTACTGTAATCACTGATTCCTTACAAACAACCCTAATCTAGTGTGCGACTGTTTAGTAATCTTGTTACTTCATAAATCACAACACTCATATATTTATACACATATAGCTATAATCAAACTTTGTATGTCTTGATAAAAGTAACACATGCAAATTATTTAGCAATAATCTTTACTGTATTTTACTTTATAGATATAGATTCTTATCTATTGGAATATACTCTAATTTCAACATTCTTTGCTCAGCTGAAATTTCAAGAAATCTATTTCCTGTAATGTATCTCAATTCACTATTTTGAAATATGAGAAGTCATTATAATACAGTCAATAAAAGATGTTTTGATCACTCACCGAGAAAAATCTTCAAATTTACTGGATAGAAGACCTTACCTTTCAACTCTGCTAATTCACACAAATTAATCACTTTCGCGATAATTTACTATGAGATTCTTACAAATCAGTGAAACACCCAATTAGTCTAATAAAAGTTATTTCATTCCTTATTTATAGGAAACGAAAGAGGCAGGTTATGTTGTAGCTTTAACATTTTGAAGATTGGATGTCCGATGTTTTTTATTCACATTGAAATCATCCATAAGTACGTATTGTTACTTTTGATGTCAAGCTTCAACATTCGCCTTGTAATTTCAAGGTGATTTTAAATATGATTGTTCAAATTGGGCACTTCTACTTTTCAATCTAACAATCTCACAAACCTTTTTGTATAATTAAGGCATCTATCAAACGTAAATCAATTTGATTATTTAAATAAATAATATCTCTCAAACCTTTCTCAGCAATATTTAAACAAGTGAAAATCTAATTTTAAAATACTAAAATAAATTTAACACTGTCCCGGTATTATAATACATATTTACGGAAATATGCTAATTATTATCTCCTTACTCGCGAATACTAATAAATCGAATCATCCCGCTTAAAACTCGCGTTTTTCCTTTTATAGTCACAAGCCCCGCCCACTTTTGAATTTAGTGAAGTGACATACCTAATTTTTAACCATAAAATCTAATTCTCCTAGTTTAATCGAGTAATCTATTTGTATCAATTTATCTAACTAATTTTTACCATATAAATTGTTTCATGTTTAATCTTAAGTACATCGAAAACACTTGATTCTTCCTAAAATTATTCGAATCTTTCTATAAAGATAATTAAATCATTTTAATTTCACATTTTTACCTTTATTTCACATAATTTTTATCTTCAAACCTCAAATTAATCTAATTTTATACCTATATTGATCACACTACAACTTCCATTCACTAATTTTAATAGTTATAAAGAAAATATAAGATTTTCAATCTTAAACTTTATTCGTGTTTTCTTACAATTCACTCCTTGAATCAATTCACCCGATTAATTATGAACGCCATTAATATCAACCAACGCTTATTATATCTAAATTCCCTTAAATATTGGATACGATATCATTACATACTAATATATCATCAAATTAATCGATATTAGCACAATCGATTCCCCATTTATTTATCAGAATTTTCCCGCCATTTTGCATAGCAACATAATTTTTCCACGTCCCTTCCCTATCGATAGACGCTATGTCCCCAACCAATCAGAGACCTTATAAATGTCCAAATTGTCCACAGATTTTTCTAAGAATTCCACACACCTGTTAGCACACCTGCACATAAGGTCGCCCTATAGACTTTTATTTGATGAATTAGGTCAATCACAAACTGATCTTAGATATTTTATCTAAATTTCAAAGTTCTCATGCTAACTAACGCTATTAATCGTATGGGTTAGTTACAATTCGCCTCCAGATTAAATTATAGAGTAATCCTGCATTACGGTGAATTTAATCTCACCAATTACCTAACTTATTATATAATTCTGATACCTAATTCATAAGTCGAGACAATAACTCAATTACGTTTCAATTCATCGACTCAAATAATTAGTGACGTCCCTTCACTAGTAAGTTTGCATTAAACATCTTCCTTAGGAATGACAATTCGTCCTTATGACTTCGTAAAACCTTTCTTATATATATCCTTTTAAAAAGACACAAAAAAAAAACATATATTTAACCCCAATCATTCAAGTGATTAGTGTCTATTGTTTTATTCAACAACCCAATTGGTATGCAAATAAGTACTAAAACAAAAGTGATCAAATTATACTCAAGTTCCCTATCTTATAATCATTTTCATCACCTATTCAACTTAAATTTTCAACGTGAATCCGCTTAAATAATGCTTTCATTATAATAATCATCTGTTTATTAAGGTGCAACCTAGCTATGTAATTTCTATACCCTCAAAATCCCTCTACTTAATAACAAACCTCATTATACTGCAAAATTTCGATTTCCTTTTAAAAGTTGGCATTTCTGTACATATTTCAATTATATGTCATTGCAATGACTTTTTGTTCTACTAATACCCTTACAAAATTAAATATAAAGATTGTCTTTTACACAAATAGCCAAGTTATAATTCATTGTCAAATTTCCCCAAAGATCTGATCTTGTAATTAACTATCGTTTAATACAACTAAATTAATGAACTCTATCACTATAGGTAGACGCTCCCTAAAACTACAAAACAACGCTAGCTATATAAAATATATAAAGCGGTTTTTTAGAGAAAAAACACCTAGGCATTTGCGTATACCCTACCCGTAAGCTAAATTAGTAAATAAGTTCACCTAACCTAACCCTAAATCGAGCTGGAAGATCAATCATAAAAATCTGAGTGCATCGTATCCTTCAGAGTATGATAATTTTGCAATCTTGGTAGGCGAATCTACGTTTCTTCGATTACATGACGGTAGCTACCATTTATATGTATAGACTACTTGGTCTTGCAACCAACATTGAAGTTATTATATCCGACAGAATACCATATTCACAGATTCTTAAGTCAATTCCGCCACCTGTTCCAGATTCTTATCCATCTGCGGTTGACTTCAATTTTAATGTGTGCGAAATCATTCGAACCCAGATCTCCGGATACAAACTTGGAACTTCTCATGTGTAACAATTTAAAATTACATCCTCCCCTCTGTTTCCTAGATTATACGAACATCCCTGTTTATTAGCAATGTCCTAGGGTTTAGTCACATTAAACACCACTAATACGAGTAAAACTTTTGACAGATTTACTCAATTAATGTATATCATTTAATTAATGTTCCAAATTTGACCCCAATTGAAGCCGATTTCCGGTTTTTCGGTCCCAATTGCATTGGATCAACCTTGGAACTATTCAACAGGATTCAATCCCTTTAACAACTAAACTAATAAGTGTTAAATTAATATTTTTAAATAGTTAACCTTGCTGATACGCGATCAGCTGAACAAATGGAGCGTCTTCCTCTAAGCAATTTCCCCTTACTGCTTAATTCATGTTAAACTCAAAACTGAATCTTTATTAATGTTTTCTTATCCTTTCTACTTCATATCTATGAATCAGATCAACATTACATCATAAGAATCTTTTCAATACTGTAAATATCTCTTTGTAATCTTATCCTTACTCTCATTACAGATACTGCCTGCCTATCATTTAGCATCTTATTCACCATTCTCCTAACAAAATTTCTGAAGCCAACTGTCTGCAGTTTGTTTGCAATGAACAATCTTAATGTAGGTAGTAACCTACAGATTTAAGAAAATATTTGCTACTTACTATCTTAAAGTATTTCATCATAGTCCTTATCAACTACTAGTTAATCCGCCTAACCTCTTTCTACCTAATAAACTATTGTTAATACGTTATTTTGCCTACACAAATACCTCCCACCAGTCCTCGTACATCATGACATGGTAATAAACTTCCACTCACTAAGTACTTATTGTAAATAGCCTGTCTAAATTATGATAAAGTTAAGAAATTCTTAAATTTCACGTAACATAAAATCAAACTCACTCTTCAAAAAATATTTTAAAATTATTAACAAAATTGGTTCATCCATATATGAAATTCACCCTTCGCAATCTTTCTTTCTTACCTATGAACTTATGCCCCTAAATTTCTCAATTAATAATCTTTACTAAACTATGTTACCATGCCCCAGAATTTACTCTTAATTTTCTTTATACTAACAATTTATTTACTCGCTTTCAGTACCGTGGTTCTAAATAAACATCCACTGCTCAATGGTTTCCTACCATGCATCAGTACAGACCCTCGCCCCAACTACTTAAGACATTATCACTGTTAAAGATCTCTATAGACTACGCGTGAATTTTATATAAAAACTTACTCTTAAAAAAAAACTTATTTTCCTAATATCCTCACAATTTAAATATCACTACAAAATCACCCTTATTAAACTATTCGTTGTTCAACATTAGCTGCTTGTACTTATGTAAAAGATTTTCTTAATAAGTATATACTAAAAAGACAGATCACATTCATTTGAAATTTATATCCAAAACTTAAATTTCTACTTATATAGAACTGTAATATAATAGGTAGGGGAAAAAGTCTTTTCGCATTATAGTATGTATGAACTTGTAATAAAATCTCTTTGGTTATACCATTTGTATCTAGCAGGTTTTGATATCTATAAAAAGTTTAAATTTAAAAAAAGATAATTCCAAATTCAAATTAGGTAAATGTGTGATTTTCATTTGTTTTTTTTTTTACTGTCAAGATGAGTGAATCTAATGAAGAAATTCGATACATTTTAAAATTTTACTACAAAAAAGGTAAAAATTCAACGCAAGCTGCGAAAAAAATTTGTGATTATTATGGACCTAGTGCAGTGTCTGTGAGAGTAGCACAAATTTGGTTTAAGCGTTTTCAATCCGGAATTTTTTATGTCAAAGATGCACGTCGCTCTGGTCGCCCTGTTACAGATAAAATGGATGCCATTTCTGAAAAAGTGGAGCAAGATCGGCATATCAGTAGTTACGACGTAGCTGAAGAACTAGGAATTGACCACATAACAGTTTTGGCGCATAAAAAGGTCGTGGTCAAAGACCGGCCAGGCTTCAGAGACTCTGGCGAAACCCGGGTTAACCCGCAACAAGGTGATGCTGTGTGTATGGTGGGATTGGAAGAGAAGATATTCATTATGAGCTGTTACCGCCAGGCAGGACTATCGATTCTGAACTCTACTGTGAACAACTGATGAGATTAAAGCAAAAAGTTGAGAGAAAGCGGCCGGAATTAATTAATAGAAGGGGTGTGATTTTTCATCATGATAACGCTAAACCTCACACATCTTTAGCCACTCAGCAAAAATTAAGAGAGTTTGACTGGGAGGTGTTAATGCATCCGCCGTATAGTCCTGACCTTGCACCTTCTGATTTCCACCTGTTTCGGTCTCTTAAGAATTCTTTAGGCAATGTCAGGTTAACATCACGAGAAGACTGCCAAAACCACTTGTCGCGGTTTTTTGAACAGAAGTCCCAAAATTTCTATAGTAATGGGATCATGTCTCTACCTACAAGATGACAAAAAGTTATCGAACATAATGGCACCGACATACTTTAGTTAAATGTAAATAAACTTTATTAAAAAATGTTTTGAATTTTCATATAAAATACGAAAAGACTTTTTCCCCAACCTAATATGTCAAAATATAATATTTCATATTTTCTCCACATAATACCACTCTTTACCTACCTTAACTTAAATAAAGTGCTCTGAATTTTCTAAACCATATATTTTTCCTTCTAACCTTCTATTAATAATAATATTATAATCTTAATTAACAATGTCAGCCAACTCACACATCGTCAACCAGTTCCACTACACTCGAAATCTGTGTTTTATACGCCAATCTAATTACACATCTCGGTCGGTACACACTAATGTCTCGTCCTACACCACTACATAAACAAAGATGTCTATATGAAATGCAACTTAGCATGTGTGCATGCAACGCCACACAAACCATTCCAGACCTTTCCCAAAGATCAGCTGGATCGATACGAATGAACGGCCGGTAGTGAGTACACTGTACTAAGTACTACTAATTTTACTATGTTCCTAATAACATAACATACATAAATAAGTTCCTTCCTGTTTCACAAATATTCACACTCACAGGAAATACCCCGACCCATTCAAACAGCCACGTCCATGCAAAAATCCGCCCATGTAGGAATCGAACCCACGAACGTCGATAATAGTTTCGCATCTCCGACCGCTGTCCCACTGAGCTTAACTTATTTTTCTAAAATCTACCTATCTCACCTTATCTCCTCAATTTATTTCATTGCTTACTAAAATTATTTTTAAACTAATTTCAGTGTTCCTGTACCCCACCTCAATGCAGCCGTATGCTCACTCCTTAATCAACAACCCGCTTCCAATCTGGATCTAAATCTCCGCTCATCTCTCTACTCATCTATCGTTATGGAAAATGAAGATCGATCTTAATTTTAATTTAATATTACTACACAATATACTCATTACCCCCCCTCTCAATTAGTCACTCCTTCTACCAATATACTGGTCATTTATTTCATCTATCCTTCCTACACTCATCAACATTGCCCAGTATTTCATCAAGTAATATCTCTAACTAGGTCACCTTCCCTACCACTTAAGAATGTTATAGTATGTTACATCTCTTTGTCACTAAATCTAGGTTTTCCTATTTTCCTTATTGGTCACTTATTAAATCCTCTAATCACATTATCGCCAAAAATTCCTCTCATCATTCTATAATTAATATATATATTTATATATATTTATATATATTTATATTCGCCTCCCAATGTCTAGCATAGCTGACGACCTTTTGTACTCACTTATCTACAATTTACAATTCTCTTGTAATTACTACCTTCGAACATAAACGAAGCCACATTATAAAAATAAGTTGCATCCGCCTCCAGTTTTCTTGCAAGACAATCATCTAACAGAATGTTGACAACCAACGAGGTCATAAGTGAGCCTATAAACCACTCAACCAACATCTCCACTCACTTCACAGAATTAAATCAATTATATTACAATAAGAGCTGTTGTGTTCCTGCGAGTGAACGAATTCACTAACCAGATGGACCACCATACCAGCAATGCGATCGACCACACGCAAAGACTGTAATGGGAGAGCCCAATATACTCGTAAACGCTAAACACAGCCATCATAATTGATTCCCATCAGGCGGGCTCCACGCTAGTCTGCCACCCTACATAGTATATATACTACATAGTATGTATATTTCTTATAAGAAATATACATAAACCTTTTCATGCTTAGACCCTATGAATTGTTATTACCTAAATCTAATTACGAGAGAAAATACGAAACATAAATATTCTCATTTCAAATAAAATTTATACGTTAAACTTAATTAGTGTCCTTTGTGTCATCGTAATAAATAAATTTTAGAATTAAACTCAGTATAAAACATTAGTAATATTCATCATTAATAAATAAATCGAATTTAAATTTTAACTCATAGTTTATTATTTACTTCTAAAATATTTTGTATCTGACTGTACTTGTATCATGTAAAACTATTTCTTAAAAAAGTAATACTTCCTAATTCTCATTAGTCAATAACCAACCTATTTATACGTATAACAGTATTGAAGTCTTATCAATATATATATAAAAAAAATTGCATATTTTAATATATTTATAAAGTCCTATTTCCCAAACGATCCCTAATTAATATGACAAATGTCACATACTACCCTATAACCATCTAGTTATGTTAAACTATTAATGTTTCATCTTCTCGTAAAATCTTAAAATTCAAATAAAATTTACCTTTCACCTTAATGAACTTATTACGTATCTATTTTATATTTCCTTCCAATAAAATTGATTGCTATCTCCAAATCATTATACCCTACAACGTTTTCTAATATACATATATTTATTTTCATTATTTCTTTTAAGCTGACTGTAAATTAAATAGAAATGAATAAAAACGAATTAAGTGATCATAATAAATTTTAATTAATAATAATAATGATGAATATACTCAGGAAAAGACTATAATAAAACTCTATTAAAAAAATAAAATCGCAAAAACAAATGTTGGTCTTGAGATTCGAACCAGGAATCTTAGATCCAATAGCTATATTTTCTACCGACGCGCCACTGACTCGATAATGTAAGCGACAAAATTCGCATATGTATTTTAGAGTACCACGACTTTGTCAACATCAATTTTTTATTACTAATTACGTAACTATCTTTTTGTTAAATAATAATTGTTACCAACATTTTTATTCGCATTTTCTATCGCATTGCACTAGTTTAGTTCAAAGTTTCACCAATGCTTCTACATGAAAATTTTAATTAACTGAATATTTAGACGCCTCCCCATTCATAAAATTTAAGAACCATTCAAATAAAGAAAGCAACTATATAAATGTAATTTTTAGGCTACTATTGAATTAAAATATCGATTCTCAATAAAACTTGTACACCCGCGCCATCTGTGACCCAAACCCCGAACTAATTCCTCTTTCGTCCATCATGCTATTTTGGTCGAACCATTTTCTTTTATAATTATCGATAACTTTACACGGAAAATATATTACAATATGGAAATATGAATATATATATTAAATGAAATAATCATATTGGTTCACGTTCAAAGATCAATACATCTCTTCGCAATTAAAATCTCATTGATGCTAATTGTACGCGCCTTTACCGCCCTCCCACGATACTTGCATTAACTATTTCCATTCGAGTTAGACATACACCTAAAATATAGGTAATTTTTCGTCTCTAATTTTGCACAAAATAAATATTGCAACATTAAATAAATATGTTAATGTTTAATTACATCCTTTTTTTTTAAGTACTTAACAAGTAAAATCCCATCTCTTACATTTAATATTCGCCCTTAAAAGTTTACTTTCTTTCAACGCCCTCTATAATTGCAATCGTAAACCCCATATAAACGTCTTTATTTTGTCCTTTTCTTTCTTTTTAAAGTATGTAATTGAAATAAAGTTATCTTATTAATCTATAACAAAAATTTCATTTACTTTAACTATTCATAATGTAATTCTATATCGAATTTAGGTTCTTATTTTCGACAAAAGAAATGAATCTCTTAGCAATTCTTAGTGTTGCCACTTGTTTGCAAATTTACCATATAAAGGTATTTCAAACTTTCAGGGATTATTAAAACTCAATTATCAATATGACAATTTCATAACCTCTCAATTATTCTAGTCGCCTCCACAACCTTTCGTCCGAAAATCTCACACATAATTTAATCTTAATTTATCTATTACCCCATATTTGCGTCACATACCCGGAAATAGTTATTTAAATGTATTTATTACTACGTTATCGTTTATTTTATGAAATTAAAGTATTATTTTATATACAATTATGTTAATAGCTCATTGTTATTTTGCCCATTTTTTTTTTTTTCATATTAATCCTTTCTTTATTATCATTCTAACAGAACTATATCTAGATATTTTTCATACTTTATTATTAATATGAATGAACCAATTAAGTTATTCTTGCTTAAATTATTAATGATGTTATGATTAATAAGGTACCGAAAAGTCAAAAATGCTTATTTTATATCAAAATTCCTAAAACTTTCCTTTCAAAATTTTGAACTTATATTTTATGGGAATGTTGGTAAGCCAACGACGGCAACCCTATTTTTGTTCAGGCTCATGTCAATGTCAATAATATCAACAACGCGTAAAAAACATAACAATAAATCTTATTCGTATTAAAATTCCAATTGCTTGTTATAAACCCCAATTTCATCACAAAAAAAAGAAATTATATATACTAAATTACTTGGAGTTTATAAAATGTCACCAAGCTAACCTAATTGTTTCTAAAACAAATTTGTAAGTATAACTTTTCATTATATGACTGCTAATTATTCTACCTAAACCACGTATCTCTAAATTAATCTTCAATTTATTTGTTTCAGTAGATTTTTCTTCATGGGGTTATATGTAAAATGCACTAACACAAATTCCTGAACAGAGGTTATCAAACGTTATCATTTACCATTAAATATTGAAAGTCTACAAGTAATCTCATGTAAGTATGATGTATCTTATTACATTTCTTAATTACTTTCCCTTTTTATCATAAGTTTTCCTAATACATACCTACTAGGCAACCTTCCTAACAAGAAGAAAAGTCTGATATCTGATTTGATAAATGTAATTAAATATTTCTTTCAGATTCCTGTCAAATTAATATCAACTGTGAATGGGCATATCGCACCCCAAATGGACTAATTAGTTCTATCTGTCAACGCTGAAATACTATATTTGATGTTACTCAAAGAAGTAAAAGTGAATTTTTCAATACTTAGTAAGTATAACCTAAAATTCTTATGTTTTTAATTATATATCTCTCTTTAGTACTGGCAAAATCTCTATGAATGCTTTATTTATAGTGAACTATAAGTTTTTGAAATCAATTATTACATTTACCCCGCTCTCAAGTGCATATGGCTAACTAAACTAATTTATACCCTTTTTACTTTGTTTTCATACCAAATTTATACTCGGTAACATTACAAATGTATATATTTTCAATTATAATCCTACTTTTAATTAACTTTAGATAATTCTAATATTCTGTTATCCCATAATTATGTATTCACCATTTGTAACTCTGTTTTAATTTTAATTTTTAACTTATTTTTCAGGATCATGACTCATCGTAGATACTAACTGAAGCCCATCCATGAAAAATAATTGAAGAATTTTATAACTCAAGTCCTGTGTTATTTAATTATATTTAGACCTTAGTTGTAAATATGTGAAATTAATTATATACTATTAATCTGCTTTAGGAATCCAGGAGGATTCCTTCTTCTGAGTTAATTTACTTACAAATCCTCATCATCATCAGGTCATTCCAGTCTCCACCACAGGAGCACGACCCTCTCCCGTCCGTCCCAGACAGAAGGAGGACCCGGCCCACACTCCCCACGCTGGCCAAACGGGTTGGGGAGGTTACAAATCCTATCTGAGTTAAAACAGTCATATATCCTTGTGTTCCATTTCACGTACAGCAATTGTAGGTTTCCAAGAAAACCCAGACAACTAATTTATACCACAATTAGATTCACTCCATTCCAACAACATTTGTATATTTGTAAAATTACTAATACATATACATATATTTTAGCTTATATATAATCCTGGTCACGCGCTACCTATTGCAACCCCCCCCCCCCTCTTTATACTCTCCTCCTCCTCTCTACTCTATTATATATTATATATTTTTTTTTCGACCTACCTAATTGCGTGTGTATACCTATCTCTCATCTTACATCTTACTATTCATCTTACATCAACATCATCATCATCATTTCCTTACTACTATTTTCTCACTACCTTTCTTCTTCTTTCGCTCACATTAGTACGTCAAATCTATCACACCATATATACCTAATTAAACGACAATAATCTGATATACATCTCCCTATAATTTACACTCTTACACCTTAAATTTAAACCAAACCTTATGTTGTTGTTGTTGGAATCGGATGAATCAACCTGATGGTAAGCTATATTACTACATAATGGCCACGTGATCGCGTCTAGTGTCCTACATTGTACCGTAATTTCCCCAGATACTTTTACACGCAGAATAATGACTGATTAAACTCCTATCACCCTAATACTTATATATACTCATTGAATCAGTTGTATTACCTAATATCCACTATAAGATAAAACTATGTGGTTGAAATTATATTAACTAATGACCTGAATATTAATTAGTATCTCTTATAATGATAATGATTCTTTTAGTTATTATTTCCAGTATCAACTTTGTTATAATAGTAAACCAATATTGAACTTAAATTAATGAGAAACACTTTGCCATAATGGTAAGACTTTAGACATTATGTTTTAGTGGTAAAACAATATGATATAAAACACTTATGTCAACTAATTAACATATTCAAGGTTAAAGCTTTCAAACATTATTTCTTTTGTGGCAATTGACTAGCTCCATCTCCCGCTAGATCACGTAAGAACCAGCCATCTCAAGTTCTTCCCGGCCAACTTAGATTGAGCAGAGTTTACTTTACAGAAGTTTCACCTAACTTCTCTAGAAACAAATAACTAGAGGCCGTCTCTTACCTCACAGTTTTCTATTACTTTTTAACCTTGATATCTTTGGTGATTTTAACCTAGTCTTAAATTAAATAAATATGCTCAATCTTTTATTTACTGAAGCTACATTATTATTACATTATATTCTTTACTTGAGACGTTTATAGAAATTTCTCAAAAGAACCTTAGGAAACTTATAAATTCCTTCGGCAAATAAATTCATTAACTGGCAAAATTAATTTCTGCATTGATTCTAGATATGAAACCAATAACTCTCTTTAGTCTATCTTTCAAACTAAATTAATTCATTCTTATTTAAACTCAAATCATTTGAATTTAGATTATCTACTGTAATCACTGATTCATTACAAACAACCCTAATCTAGTGTGCGACTGTTTAGTAATCTTGTTACTTCATAAATCACAACACTCATATATTTATACACATATAGCTATAATCAAACTTTGTATGTCTTGATAAAAGTAACACATGCAAATTATTTAGCAATAATCTTTACTGTATTTTACTTTATAGATATAGATTCTTATCTATTGGAATATACTCTAATTTCAACATTCTTTGCTCAGCTGAAATTTCAAGAAATCTATTTCCTGTAATGTATCTCAATTCACTATTTTGAAATATGAGAAGTCATTATAATACAGTCAATAAAAGATGTTTTGATCACTCACCGAGAAAAATCTTCAAATTTACTGGATAGAAGACCTTACCTTTCAACTCTGCTAATTCACACAAATTAATCACTTTCGCGATAATTTACTATGAGATTCTTACAAATCAGTGAAACACCCAATTAGTCTAATAAAAGTTATTTCATTCCTTATTTATAGGAAACGAAAGAGGCAGGTTATGTTGTAGCTTTAACATTTTGAAGATTGGATGTCCGATGTTTTTTATTCACATTGAAATCATCCATAAGTACGTATTGTTACTTTTGATGTCAAGCTTCAACATTCGCCTTGTAATTTCAAGGTGATTTTAAATATGATTGTTCAAATTGGGCACTTCTACTTTTCAATCTAACAATCTCACAAACCTTTTTGTATAATTAAGGCATCTATCAAACGTAAATCAATTTGATTATTTAAATAAATAATATCTCTCAAACCTTTCTCAGCAATATTTAAACAAGTGAAAATCTAATTTTAAAATACTAAAATAAATTTAACACTGTCCCGGTATTATAATACATATTTACGGAAATATGCTAATTATTATCTCCTTACTCGCGAATACTAATAAATCGAATCATCCCGCTTAAAACTCGCGTTTTTCCTTTTATAGTCACAAGCCCCGCCCACTTTTGAATTTAGTGAAGTGACATACCTAATTTTTAACCATAAAATCTAATTCTCCTAGTTTAATCGAGTAATCTATTTGTATCAATTTATCTAACTAATTTTTACCATATAAATTGTTTCATGTTTAATCTTAAGTACATCGAAAACACTTGATTCTTCCTAAAATTATTCGAATCTTTCTATAAAGATAATTAAATCATTTTAATTTCACATTTTTACCTTTATTTCACATAATTTTTATCTTCAAACCTCAAATTAATCTAATTTTATACCTATATTGATCACACTACAACTTCCATTCACTAATTTTAATAGTTATAAAGAAAATATAAGATTTTCAATCTTAAACTTTATTCGTGTTTTCTTACAATTCACTCCTTGAATCAATTCACCCGATTAATTATGAACGCCATTAATATCAACCAACGCTTATTATATCTAAATTCCCTTAAATATTGGATACGATATCATTACATACTAATATATCATCAAATTAATCGATATTAGCACAATCGATTCCCCATTTATTTATCAGAATTTTCCCGCCATTTTGCATAGCAACATAATTTTTCCACGTCCCTTCCCTATCGATAGACGCTATGTCCCCAACCAATCAGAGACCTTATAAATGTCCAAATTGTCCACAGATTTTTCTAAGAATTCCACACACCTGTTAGCACACCTGCACATAAGGTCGCCCTATAGACTTTTATTTGATGAATTAGGTCAATCACAAACTGATCTTAGATATTTTATCTAAATTTCAAAGTTCTCATGCTAACTAACGCTATTAATCGTATGGGTTAGTTACAGTACCCTATGAGTTTTGATTCCCTTGAGAATGTCAAAATATGCGTTTTTTTATGAATAAACGGCCGTATCTTTTTTGTACGTAAACTTTGCAGTTTGATTTTTTTACACCTTCATGGGATCGCAGACCTGAGTATACAGTTCAAATTTCAGCTTGATACCTCCACGAATTGTCGACTTAGAGGGTCTTGACAGACAGACGACAGACAGACAGACGGACAACAAAGTGTTCTTATAAGGGTTCCGTTTTTCCTTTTGAGGTACGGAACCCTAAAAAACGAATGATAATAATATCGGGGGATATAGTTTGGAGTTGCAGGTACATATCTATCACTTCCATCCAAAATTCAATCACACCACTGGATAGATGAAGGATGAAAAAATTTATTACGCTAAGTAAGGACTATGGAACATCGCTTGCGGGGAGAAGGGTACCTGGCATTTTGAGATAATTTTAGTGCATATCACAACACGCGGCCGTGTCCGTGAGACAGCCATACCCCATTTTTTTTATATACTACGTCGGGTTACAAACGAGCATATCCTAATGTGAAGTGGCTAAGCTCGCAACATGAAATATCGCTCGCGAACCGCCACCCCCGCTCCCAACGCAGCAACTTCTTCTTTCATGGTGACCTAGACTTACTCGCAGGAACACAACAACCCTCAAGGGAATTGATATAGGGCTGCGGTATACTGTGACGTGGAGGTACTTCCCCAGTCGGGCAGCATATAACTACGCTATACACTGCCTCTCGTTTGCCACATCCTCGTTGGTCTATCTGCAGGGTGCTACACGTGTATATGTGATTGAATTTAGCTCAAAGAGGTTGGTGAGCTACTTATACCCCAAAATAAGTGATGGGATGTTCAAATATTTTCATCTTCAATGTCAGAATTTAGTGAAAATTTGTGTCACAACATAGACCTACCTTGGACAGATCTTCGTAGAACAAAAACAGCATGTTGGGGTGATTTCTTTTTTCCCACGCTTCAATAACGTGGGGGAAATATGGCGCAGAGTGAACTGAAAATAAACGATGAGTTATAGTCAATAACTGAAGTATGGTTAAAATATATCGACGAGCCCGGTGGTCGAATGGCTAGCATTGGCTACTTTGACTCCGAGGTCGCGGGTTCGATCCCCGCACAAGGCAAACATTTGTGTGCATGAACATGTCTGTTTGTCTTGGTCTGGGTGTTTTCTATGTATTATAAGTATGTGTTTACAAAAAAAATAATGTATTTAAGTATATTTATCAGTTGTCTAGTACAAGCTTTGCGCTTAATTTGGGACCTAGCGCTGCGTAAATTGTCCAGATATATTTTATTTATTTATATATTCGAAAAGCTTTCTACTCATACTAATTTCCTCTGATTAGATTCGTTGTGAGTACCAAGGCAGCCGTAGGTTTACCCTCGGGAGTGCAATGGACTTCATTGTTCATTGCCTTTTTTGGTGCTCGCCGCTGTTAATCCTGGCTACACAACAGACACAGTGGTGGGAATATGTGGTGGGCTCCCGTCCCGTAAAAAGAAACTGAAGTATGGGCACTTCTATGTCTGAAGCTTCCAGCAATTCGAGAAATGTTCCAATTGGGTTAAGTTTAGCTTTTGACCATCAAAAGAAGCGAACGGGGCGAAACTGGCTTTGAAAGGGTGTAGGTACTTCATCTGCCTCTCCCCTCCTCCATCGTATCAAAAAACAACTCGAGCCTTGCTCGTTACGCTTGCTCTGCTTTTGGTGGTCATAAACATGACCTAACTTTTTATTTATTTACGTGAAGAAATCGTAGTTATGTCGGAGTCTGCTGCCATGGGGAAGTGGCAGCCATACAGACTAAATTTCCACGACCTCCTTGTCCAGCCGTCATTGCAACCAAGAGTCGCAACTAGTAGCTATGGAAGGATTTATATTATTCTTTATACGCTAGTGGGTTCGGTAAAATAATTTTGTTTATTTGTTCCCAAATAGACGATATGAAAATAAAGTTTCACAACCAGTTGCAACAAAGGAGTTTATGTTCTATCCTCCCTGCCATCCACCCTATTAATGTTAAGTCATTATTGCATCTAAATATATAAAACAAAGTCGGGTTTGTTCAAACATAACTCGAGAACGGTTGGACAGATTTTCATGGTTTTTAAATTGTTGGATTTGTCTCCGTCCCGAATAGCAGAATAACTATTAAAACATTGGAAAATTGATAAAAATAAAATAAAAGAAAAGAAAAAAATATTTTCCCATACAAAACAACGATACGAAGTTCGCCGTGTCAGCTAGTTATTAAATCAACAACTACACTCACCACGACCTTCAATGAAATGTTTCCAATACGTTTTAAAGTCGCCTTCATATCCTATCATCTTAAATAGCTTGGAGTGATGGTAGTAGGAAACAGCAACGTCCCTGGGATCTCGTGCCACGTACACCACTTTCGACGTCTCCAGGAGGGTGCGAGGCAGGAGGGACAGAGGTAAGTGAGACTTGATAAAACGCGGTGATGGAGAGTTAGCCAAAATATCTGTGACAGGAGCGCTCAGCATCTTCCACATATGCAAGATCTCTTCTTGGTTCTTTTCTATGTTCTCCATCATCCATTTCTTTGCGTCTGCGTTGTTGTAGAGCATCGAAAATCTGTGTACAGAGATTTAAAAAGGTATTGAATCTTGATAGTCTCCAAAAATAAAATATCGCACTTGGTCCAGGGGTTCTGACGCTTACCGACGAGCTCGGTGGTCGAATGGTTCACAATGGCCACTTTGACTCCGGGGTCGCGGGTTCGATTCCCGTACAAGACAAACATTTGTGTGCATGAACATGTATGTTTGTCCTGGGCTGGGTGTTGTCTATGTATTATATCTATGTATTTACAAAAAAAAATGTATTTTAAGTATATATATCAGTTATTTAGTACCCATAGTACAAGCACAGGTACAAGCTTTGCTTTGTTTGTTCTATACTAATAAGAAATCAATCAACTGCAACTCGGGCCTCGTGTTTCAAGTCAATATACTAACAACAGGTAATATTGTATATTTTTTTGAATGTTTGTAAGTATCTGTAGAGTCTATTTGTGATCATATCCTTACACCTCAATTTTACCGTAAATTTTAACTATATATATATATATAATTTATGGTCACTCTCTTATTTCTATAATTCATTTCTTTTGTTCAGACCTGGCTATTTGGGTTATTGAAATATACGATGGTCACCATTCTTTAGCACGTAAATTACTTTTTTAGGTATATTTAAAATATTTATAAGTAATATTCCGACAAGTTGACCGAAATCAGCTATTAAAATAATAATATTAAAAATATATATTTTATAGTTATGGAAATACTCACTCTAGGTATGGAAATCTTTGAGAAAGTTTTTTTTCAGCTGCTTTCTTGTAATCGAGGCCATTTCCTATCATCCAGACGAGTTCTTGAGTCCACGTGGTGCCTGCACATTACACATATATGTATAATACTAGCGGCCCGGTACGTGCTTCGCTACGTATAAAGTGAAATAATTTGTACTGTCAACACTGAAAAAAGTTTCAATTTGACAGCACAATCCCCATTAAGAAAATGATCCGCCATTTATTGAATTCATTTGTTACAAAAAATGTGATTAATGAAGAACCGCTCTACCGATTTTGTGCAAACTTCACATAAACCATCTACTAAATAGTCCGAACAAAGCCTTAAATATTTGGTTTAGATAGGTGAGCCCGTTCTCGAGTTATAAAATTACAACGAAAAGTGGTATTGATTTTTATATATATAGACTATCTAGGTATATATTTATAAACATAAGAATATTTTCTCGTTTCTAACTAACCTGATTTTGGAAAAGATACTACAAATACGTCAGTGGACCTCAGCTCAAAGTTGTATATTTCTGGCGCTATTTTCATAAATTCCGAGGGGAAGAAGCAGCCATTGGGACCAATCTGAATCTGGCCCATATGGATACCTGTAACATCAAAAGTGATATTGGTTAAAATAATGACAAAAAAATAACAAAGTTTAGTAATTAAGTATACGATTTTGGGCAGGCCCTTTTGGATATCATTTTGGATTTGAATGGAGTTTCAGTATCTATTTTAAGTTGTTTTTTCGACATCAATATAATAGGTAGGGGAAAAAGTCTTTTCGCATTATAGTATGTATGAACTTGTAATAAAATCTCTTTGGTTATACCATTTGTATCTGGCAGGTTTTGATATCTTTAAAAAGTTTAAATTTTAAAAAAGATAATTCCAAATTCAAATTAGGTAAATGTGTGATTTTCATTTGTTTTTTTTACTGTCAAGATGAGTGAATCTAATGAAGAAATTCGATTCATTTTAAAATTCTACTACAAAAAAAGTAAAAATGCAACGCAAGCTGCGAAAAAAATTTGTGACGTTTATGGACCTAGTGCAGTGTCTGTGAGAATAGCACAAATTTGGTTTAAGCGTTTTCAATCAGGAAATTTTGATGTGAAAGATGCACGTCGCTCTGGTCGCCCTGTTACTGATAAAATGGATGCCATTTTTGAAAAAGTGGAGCAAGATCAGCATATCAGTAGTTACGACGTAGCTGAAGAATTAGGAATTGACCACAAAACAGTTTTGGCGCATTTGAAAAAAGCTGGGTACACTAAAAAGCTCGATATTTGGGTGCCTCACGATCTCACTGAAAGAAACTTAATGAACCGTGTACTCATTTGCGATTCTTTACTACGACGTAATGAAAGCGAACCGTTTTTGAAGAAGCTTATAACTGGTGATGAAAAGTGGATCACGTACGACAAGAACGTGCGAAAAAGGTCGTGGTCAAAGGCCGGTCAGGCTTCACAGACTCTGGCAAAACCCGGGTTAACCCGCAATAAGGTGATGCTGTGTGTATGGTGGATTGGAAGGGCATTATTCATTATGAGCTGTTACCGCCAGGCAGGTCTATCGATTCTGAACTCTACTGTGAACAACTGATGAGATGAAAGCAAAAAGTTGAGAGAAAGCGGTCGGAATTAATTAACAGAAGGGGTGTGATTTTTCATCATGATAACGCTAGACCTCACACATCTTTAGCCACTCAGCAAAAATTAAGAGAGTTTGACTGGAAGGTGTTAATGCATCCGCCGTATAGTCCTGACCTTGCACCTTCTGATTTCCACCTGTTTCGGTCTCTTCAGAATTCTTTAGGCAATGTCAGGTTAACATCACGAGAAGACTGCCAAAACCACTTGTCGTGGTTTTTTGAACAGAAGTCCCAAAATTTCTATAGTAATGGGATCATGTCTCTACCTACAAGATGGCAAAAAGTTATCGAACAAAATGGCACCTACATACTTTAGTTAAATGTAAATAAACTTTAGTAAAAAATGTTTTGAATTTTCATATAAAATACGAAAAGACTTTTTCCCCAACCTAATATAATAGGTATCGGCAGGTCTTCGATATTGATATTATTGGGCGTCTATATATCGATTATTCAATATATCGTTCTGTCCCTAAACCAGATGCGGTAAAGTACATATTTCAACGCCTGTTTGATTGTATCAGCAAATTCGATGAGAAGACTAACTGCAGGAATATTTGTAAGTGAAATGTTGGTTATTGGCAATTTCCCGTAAAGGTGTATTTTTTTTCAACCCACGGGGCGGCCGTCCACGTGGTCGTGGTCATTTCCTCATGAACCGACTAGTGGTGTCATAGGAATAATTAAAAAAAAAACTGTTCTCATAGGCGCAACTAAATTCCCAGATATACAAGAATGCACCTATAATTTGACAACCACCTATTATGGTTACGGTAAGCATTTAAGATAAAGTTTAACACAAGAGTATCAAAAGAAAAAGAGAACACCAACTCCCAAAGGGACTTAAAATAAAATTATATATTAGATTAGGTGTATAGTATTTATATTAGATTAGGTGTATTATACACTTCTGGACACATCTATTGGCCCACCTTGCATTTTCAGTTTCGTTTGGTTCTAGCTAAAATTTTATATTAGGTCGAGCTAAAAGTTTTTATGCAGTTTTGAACCTGGCACATTCATAATTTCATTCAATAGTCTTTTTTTGAATTTCGAACACAGAATTTAAAGAAACAAAAGACAATTTGGAGCCTGTTCGTTGATATCCAACAATCGAATACTAATAAAACTTGATTTTATTGGTTTACTTGGATTTAATTCTTGAAAGTGTGATTTTTCTCTTTGGTTTTGCAACAAACATTACTTATTCTTAACATTAAAGTGAGGTTCTATCAATAATCTATGGATACTTCGCCTGAAGTCGCCGCCCAAGCTGTGGTACTTATCCAGGCCGGACACAGCCAAAGAAATGTGAGTGCTCAACTTAATTTAAGTCGATCTGCGGTCCGAAATGTTTATCGGAGGTACCTAGAGACTGGCGGCTTTGTTCGTCGCCAAGGAAGGCCACGATTTCGGGTCACAACTGAAAGGCAGGATCGATTCATCGTGACGACCAGCTTGAGAAATCGTCACCTTACCTCCATTGAGATACAAAACCAACTTCGTGACTTCCACGGAGTATCTGTGAGCGCTCGAACTGTTCGGAGAAGGTTAAAAGATCGCGATATGGTACCACACAAGCCAGCTAATGGCCCCAAACTAACGCGAGCCCACCGAACAGCGCGCCTTCATTTCGCGCGCACTCATTTAAATTGGACTCAGCAGCATTGGAGCCGTGTACTCTTTTCTGATGAGTCTAAAATTGTGTTACAAGGCAATGATGGAAGGAAGAAGGTCTACCGACGTAAGGGAGAGCGTTTCGCACAATGCTGCTTTGAAGAGAGGGTTGCTTATGGCGGTGGCTCATGGACTGTCTGGGGCGGTATATCCGTGAGCGGCAAAACTCAACTTGAGGTTGTTACGGGACCACGGCTGCCAACATTAAATGCTGAAAGGTACATTCGTGAGTGCTTAGAACCTCACGTGATGCCATACGCGGACTATGTGGGCCCAAATTTCCTTTTTATGCATGATAATGCAAGAGCCCATACGGCCGGCATCGTCAGGGAATATCTTCGGGATGTGAACATCACAGTTATGGACTGGCCAGCAAGAAGCCCAGACATGAACCCCATTGAGCACATGTGGGACGAGCTAAAAAGACGTGTTAGGGCTCGTCAGCCAGTTGCCCAGACGATGCAGGAGTTGAAAACTGCCATAGAAGAGGAATGGGGGAGGATCCCTCAAAATTTCATAGAGCGGTTGATAAACTCTATGCCTAATCGTATGAGAGCTGTGGTAGATGCCCATGGAGGCAACACGCGTTATTAAATTAAACTTTTATTTGATAAAAAATGTTTTTTATTCAAAAATCAACTGCCTTAATCAAGGCGCATACCCGACTTGTTAGGCGTAGCTCCATGTCGTGTGGTATTCTGAATTCAAATTTAAAACAATATGATCGAAAAGATGGTAAAATGTATCAGGTTTAAAACTGCATCAATAGTTTTTGTTCAATCTAGCAATCATATTTCGGTAGGGGCCATCGAAACCTAAACTCTAAGGTGGGCCAATAGATGTGTCCAGAAGTGTATTAGATTAGGTGTATAGTATTTTTAGGTATAAGATCGGATCGGCTAGCTAGAAGATTTAATTTACAAAAACTTTTACCATAATTTAATTTAATTTAATTAAAAAAATACCTACGTATTTTGTAAAAGTTCAGTAAATTAAAGGACATTTTCTACGGGACTTCATTTCATTGTGCTACTCTCCTATCTACATAATAATAATGTACAATTGAAATTGTGTAAAAAAATAAATATATTTTTTTAGAAACAATAAAAATACTTAATTTATATTTTGTTACGACAAGGACATTTTTTAGTAAACTACAAGAGGAATACCCGATATTTTGCTCATATGCTCCATATTCTATCCATATACATATAACCGGATGGTAATCTCAAAAATTCTTATAAAAATTTTCAAAAAGTTATTAAAACAAAATCGGCGTGGAAGACTATCAATGTATGTCCATAGGCTACGGTATATGGTATCCCACCATGCTTGTATATTCGGTACCTATGATGGTACCCGGTGTGGTATAAAAAAACTTCGTCGTCAACCTCAACTAAAGTGGTTTAGAGCCGGATGGCGGAGGCCAGTGTTTTCAAGCCGCATAAAGGCCACATAAAAAACTTACCTGATTGATATTTGTGCAGTTCGGCCACTTCTTCTTCTGATACTGGTTTTATATCAAAAGGATATGCACTTTCTTGAGCCATTGTTAATTATTATTATATATTAGCAATATTAGTTAAGTATATTGACGATTAGATAACTCAAACTAGCTATATTAAATACAACTAGTTAATTAAATTTTGATAAAGTTGATACTGTTGATTGTTGGCACTAGGTGGATTATTATTATCATAATGTTATAATAAGCACTTGTACTGTTCCACGTTATTATATTTAATATTACCGACCGGTTTCGCCGCTAAGGCATTATCAAAGTAAACAGATGGTGTTAGTGTTTCTACAAAACATTATTATAAAAATGTTTTGTAGAAACGCAAACAGATTGGAACAGTACAAGTGCTATAATATAACATTATAATAATAATAATAATAATTTATTCAAAAATTAAATTATAAATTATGATGTTTCCAGGTTTATACTGTATTTTGTTTCGACGTCGATCTGTCGACTAGTTTGTTCTTATATTTCTGAGATATTTTCACTTTTGCTAGATAAAGTATTCAATAAACTACTTGGGTTTTTACTTTGGGTTTTTAGGGTTCTGTAGCAAAATGGTAAAAAACCTTATGGATTCGTCTCTGTCTGTCTGTCCGTTTGTCACAGCCACTTTTTTCCGAAACTATAAGAACTATACTGTTGAAACTTGGTAAGTAGATGTATTCTGTGAACCGCATTAAGATTATCACACAAAAATAGAAAAAAAAAATCATAAAATTTTGGGGGTATATAATAATTAGAACTGAAACTCAAAAATTCTTAAAAAAATCAAAATAAAAAATCAAAATCAAAATATAATGATTAAATTAAAAAAAAAAAGATGTACATTACCATGCAAACTTCGAACTAAATACGAGAACTAGTAAGTAGTTTTTTTTTAATACGTCATAAATCGTAACTTTTATATTATCTATGTTACTTGCTGCTACGGAACCCTTCATGGGCGAGTCCGACTCGCTTTTTTTTTGTTATTGTCATTGAGTAACAAGCGATAAGGTATTAAAATGTACCGATAGCTACTTCTGGAAGGCCTGATAGAGATTTGGCTGATCAATCTTATCAGTGATGTCATAGTGGAAATAAAAATTTTCCATTTCATAAAAAACACGCTAGCCGCGATAATTTTACTAATTTAGAACGATTTGTGATATATAATTTTATGATTTTAATAAATTCGATCAAAGTTTTGGTGGAAAAGACCATTTAAAAATTATTAAAAATATATATTCACCATGTAGGTAGTAACGATATGTAGAAACAATAAAAATACTTAATTTTTGTTACGACACTAGCTACATAAGCGCAATATTCAACAACTTCGATCATTTATAGATTGTCATGAAACTGATTAATGCATACAAAACAAGTACGTGTCACGCCATAAGTTTAGAAGCCTTTTGTATGGAGCTGATAGAACATATTTAGATAGATGTAACATTTTCGGAAAGACAACGGGAAACTTCATTATCTTTTTCAAATTAAAATATCTCGAGAAGTTTCTACCTGACTATCTATCTAGCTATAGAAGTAATTCGTTCACTTGTATTTATTATTACTATTTCGTTCATAAATAAGGTGCAAAATTATTCACTTTGACGTCATCTATGTATACGGACATTATTAGCTTTTATTTACTGTTATTTACTTAAATTTATATTATACATAGGTATACATTCAATGTTTACATGTTTGTATATTTCAATGTATATGTAGACATGCATGCTTTATCTATGTTGTATGTATGATTTTTTATGTGCTTTTTTATAATAGATATTTTTATATTACATATTATATAGCAATAGATTCAATTTATAATTTAGTTAAAATTTTACATTTTTTGCGAACCAAGACAATTCAAGTAGGTAGACTTGATAGATACCTTGTTCAGTTAGCTAAAGGTTGATTTGAAAAGATTGCTTTCAGCAATAAGGCCGCATCGTTGCACAGAAACGTTTTATAATATTCTATCTATCTATCTCTTATTATATATATATATAGTTACCACATGCACTGTGGATTAAAGCTCAAACACTCAGATAGTGAAAGATAATTTATAAAATAATATTATTTTAGATAATTACGATGGTACCTGCACTCGTACTTATCTATTTAATCACTCATTATCTTGCTTGTAAAATAATAAACACGAAGTCTTTAATATAACTTCATATAATTTTCCACAGTCCTTTAGACGTGTTCGCGCTGTGCACAGTAAAATGGACAACTATCCATTCGAAGTAAAACCCTTGCCAAAGGAAGAAGCAGATGAGTTGAAAAAATATCAAACAGGTAAGTATGGAAAAGTATGAAGCTAACAATACCGGTAGAAAATCATCATCATCATCATCATCATCAGGTCATTTTAGTCTCCACTACAGGAGCACGACCCTCTCTCGTCCGTCCCAGACAGGAGGATTTGGCCTACACTCCCCACGCTGGCCAGACGGGTTGGGGATGCCTGATCGATGTTTGATAATGTATTTCCCTTAGTCACTTTAGTGATTCTATTCTAGTCTGCCGGAAACCACACGGCCAGTGGAAAATGAATTGTCCATATTAGATACCCTTATGTAGTAGACATGTTATGTATGCGTTACGAGCGTGTCAACAGTAAGCGTCCATAATATTTGCGAAGAGGTATTGTGAATCCACAATATTTGCGACATCATTCAGTATGTAGATTGTCTGTTTAGATGAGAATCGTTAAGCCAAGTTGTTTGAGCGAGAAATAGGCGCCATTTAAGCGAGGTTCTGTCGACTTAGGTTATGTACTAACTGTTGGTAAGCATCACCGCTGCATATCACCTAAACTCCGCCGAAACGGCTCCCATCATTTTGCTCTCGTTGCTGCCCTCCTCCTCCCGCTCCCACATATTAACCAACTCAACATCTTCCTCATCATGACTCTATTGTACACGAAAAATTTCGTCCAGAGCAGACTGGTGAAATGGAAACACAAACTGGAGAAAGAGGAGCTCGGTTCGATAGTGCAGAGCAATGGCGAGACAGATCGTACGTAAAATCAGCTCGGGACGGGTGAAATGGCGACAGGTCTGGGGAACTACGTGTGACCCCCCCGACTGCTACTTACGCTTAAGGTGATTCATCCTAGTAGCTTCATGCATCATCATTATTATCAGCCTGTTTCTGTACCCACTGCTGGATATAGGCCTTCCGCTTTCCGCATCCAACCGCTACTAGCGACTTTTTTGGGGTCGTCAGTCCATCTAGAAAGGGGACGTCCTACGCTTCGTCGCTTCATAAGACTTTGCTCGCCATTTACCATCGCTGACTCGGCAGACCAGATATGTCCAGACCACTGCCACTTCAGCTAGGTAGCTGTTTCTGACAGCTATGTCGATCATTTTGGTTCTCCGTCGCATTTCTTCGTTCCGGATTCTATAACTTAGAGAAACGCCATTGCTTTCTCAATCGCTCGCTATGTGACTTTTTACGCTTCGTCAAATGAAAATCCATGTCGACCGACTGAATCAAATGTAATTCGTAGAAGAATTAATTAAAAGATTTAACATTTAACTGAGTAGACCCCTTGATAAGCACGTCTTTGCGGTCACCTTTATGAAAACGGTGCCATACGAGCACTATTTCACGTCTTGTAGGTTAGGCAGTCTGTGGTTTTTCGGGTAAGGACCATTTCTTCCTTAATCATTCATCCATAGAGGCTTTGACAGTTGATTCGAATAAAAAAGTTTGTTATACTACATACCTACTACTTCGGGTGGTAAATAAACATACGACTATACTACTTGATGAATGACATTTGGAACTCAAGCATATATTTGTATAAGTATCTGTACATGGATGTTAAACTTAAGTAAAACATACTACTTATATTATTATTATACTTATATGATTATTGTTTTATAGGTTCACTGATGGTCGACCAGGTTCGTGTCGGTCCCCATGGCTACTTGTTATTTTCGGATTTTGAAAAAACGGGTCCTGAAATTTACAACATGGAGTTGAGGCCCAGTGACGTTTTCGTAGTAACTTTTCCGAAATCAGGTCAGTTTCAAAATATTTCTTTTCTATATGAGATGGGGGAAACGAGCCAGAGGTAACCCATATGGTCACCTGATGGAAAACAATCACCACCGCCCAGGCAGATCAGCAACAGCTCCCTTTCTTTATTCCTGGTGACCTCACTCATTCGCAGAAACACAATAACCCTTAGGGGAATTGTTATTTGGCTGCGGTATTCTGTGAGGTGGAGGTACTTCCCCAGTTGGGCGGCATAAAAATAAGTTATGCCCTACCTCTATTGTCACCAGAGCCTCATTGTCATTTAGCAGGGTGCACCACGTTTAGGTAACGTTGGCTTTGGTTCGAAAAATGTTGATGAACCACTGCACCTAAAAAAATATTTCATGATTTAGGAACTAATGCAGTATAGATACAATTTCTTCAATAACATTAAATGTACGCGCTGTACAGGCACCACGTGGACCCAGGAGCTGGTCTGGCTGCTAGGTAATGATTTTGATTACAAGAAAGCTGCAGAAGTGAAGCTTGAGGAGAGATTTCCTTTCATAGAGTGAGTATATTTACATTAAGAACATGATCTTTGAGAACGGCCCGCCTGATGTGTAGCGGTCACCGTAGCCGTATTAACGCTCGCAACATAAAATATTGCTCGCGTGCCGCCACCCCCGCTGCCAACGCAGCATCTCCATCCTTTCTGGTGACCTCACTCACACGCAGGAATACAACAACCCTCAAAGGAATTGTTAGCAGTATTCTGTGAGGTGGAGGTACATTCCCCAATCGGGTAGCTTACAATTACGCTTCCTACTTCTCTTTTCGCCAGAGATTCGTTTGTCAGTCAGCAGGGTGCACCGCGTGCAGGTGAAGTTGGCTTTGGATGAAAGATGCTGATGAATCACTTACACCCCAAAATTCTACTATTTTTGTATTCTTGAAATTTGGCCTATTTATGTATTCTTGAAAAAATTAAATAATTGTCTGTGTACACAGGTTTGTGCCCTTGTTGGATAAAATTTTCCAGCAGGACATGGAAAGCAACACTACAGAACTGCAGGGAGCCCAAAGTTCCAACATTGATAGCAATTCCATCTCAGATTTTTTTGATAAAGCTCCGTCACCCCGTTTCATCAAGTCACATTTGCCACTGTCCTTGCTGCCTCCCACACTCTTGGACACGACGAAAGTGGTGTACGTGGCGCGAGATCCTCGGGACGTCGCTGTTTCGTTCTACCATCATTACAATTTATTCAAGTTTATGGGTTTTGCAGGAGACTTTAAAACCTTTTGGAAATTCTTTCTGGAAGACAAAAGTAAGTTAGTCGAACGAATCGTACCAATTTCATCTATGTACATATTTAAATGGATTTTATATAGGTAACTTTTAATTCTTTTTTATACTACGACGGGTGGCGGACAAGCATACGGCCCGCCTGATGCCGTAGTCATATTAACGCTACGCTTCAGACCCACCGTACCCCTATAAAATGTCGTCGCGCGTCGCCACCCTCGCCGCCAACGAAGCATATCCTTCCTTTCTGGTGACTTCACTCACTCGCAGGAACACAACAACCCTCAAGGGAATTGTTATTCGGCTGCGGTATTCTGTGAGGTACCTTCCCCAGTCTGGTAGCTTACAATTACGCTCCCTAACGAAACGCGAAGACTTTCTGTGTGACATCTACAACCATCCCCGTAGTTCGCCTCGGAGTCGAGTGTTGATGCTGGTGGGAATATAGGTACTGCTTGTAACTTGCTCTATTTGTAAATTATAATAATCTAGTTAGTTATACATTGTTTTTATACATTAAATTCGATGTTTTCGAAACATTATTTTCAGTTGCTTTTGCACCGTACTTCCCACATGTTAAGGAAGCGTGGGATAACAGACATCATCCTAATATGCTGTTTTTATTCTACGAAGAACTTTCTAAGGTACGTGCATAGTTAGTCATTTTGTGAAAAAAAAAAAGACTTTATTGCAAGATTAGAATATTTAGCTACTAGTTTTAAGGAGTAGGTACGTATGGTTGAAGGAAAAAACATACCTTTATAGGTATTGTATGTTTTTTCCGTAACACACTCGTTGCTGTCTGTCCGTCTGTTTCAGCCTTTTTTTCAGTGTCTGCTGACCGGTTATAGTTACAAATTTCATAATATTACACACCCGCTGCTATATGCAATACTTAATAGGCGTTACAGTACGGTAGTACTATTTAGGTACAAATTAAGGTATAAATAGAAATCGAGAAATTCTTCACCACCCCAAACTTAAGAGAGGTAGGGAACAGCGTATTTGTAAGCTGCCTGACTGTAAAAGTAGCTCCATCTCACAGAATACCGCAAATAACAATTCTCTTTGTTGTATTCCTGTGAGTGAATCCAGAAAGGAAGGAGCTGCTGAGTCAGCAGCTGGGGGTGGCGACGCATGAGCGATATTTCATGTTGCGATCGTTAATATGGCTACGGTTACCGTTTCATTTCGTTCTATAAAAAAAACCAGATCACCCTAAGGCGAGGGAAGTGACCTTTTCCATTATAAAAATATTTAGATATAGTTCTTTACTTTTATACATATATTACAGGATAATCTGTTATATTATCCTATTGATTTTTATAATATGGTCACTGATATCTCAACATCGTCCGTACAAACTTATATTTGCAGTTGGAATGTTTGGGAGACATGTTTGTCTCCTACAATGTTTAGTTGATTTTATTAAATTGAAACAGGATCTGGCAGCGGTGGTGCGCCGTGTGGCTCAGTTCCTGGAGAAACCAGTTACCGAGGATCAAGTCAGCAGATTGTGCGATCACCTACACATAGATAACTTCAGACAGAACAAGTCTGTAAATTTAGAAGAAATGAAGGAAATTGGAATGATTAATGAAAATAAGAAATTGTCATTTATAAGGGAAGGTACGATAATTAGAATACATAATTATAACAAAAAAAAAACCGACTCCGAACATTACCCTACTTTTCCCCGTTTCCTCGTGGTCATACTAGGTTGTCATATCAGTATGACTACGAGGATATACATGTCCTCGTGGTCATATCATACATTTTATGTACATATGTAGATACAGGCTGATGATTATGATGAAAAAATATGGGACCAATCTAAGTAAGGGAAGTATACTCTTTCAAATAAAAAAAGTTTTTTTCTAATCGGTTTATAAATCACGGAGTAATTAAGTAACAAACATTAAAAAAAGTACAGCCGAATTGAGAACATCCCTTTTTTTGGAGTCGGTTAAAAGGTAGATTGGTTTTGTGAAGAGGAAAGCTGTGCTACTTTTAAACATTACTATTTTCATGATTTATTTCAGGTAAGACGGGCGGATGGCGAGCGCACTTCGATGAGGAGATGACCGCGCAGGCGGAGCGCTGGATTGAGGAGAACCTGCGCAACACCGATTTGTCCTTACCGCAGTGATGACTGGCTACCAATTATAGATAAATGAACATAGCTTCTAACTTAAGACTTAATTTATTGCCACAATATTTGTAGTATTTATGACTATATATCTCCTTACTTTTCGAGCTACTTTTTTCACAGTGATGACTCTAGTAGTAAACTGACGCGACAGAACACTACACCACGCACACCTTTGAATGCCGGTCACAACTAGAGATGGGCAAATTGCCAGGCATTTACAATAAGTGTCCAGTTAGTACCTGTAAATACCCAATAAATGCCTAGTTTTGGGCATAAATAAGCATGGCATTTATAAGCAGTTTTTGGTCATTTATCGTAAATGCCCGGCATTTTGCCCATCTCTAGTCACAACTACTATTGGACGCTTGCTACAGCGACCGAACGCTATACGTCGCTCACATTGCCAGCAGCAACTTCAGCTTTAGCTTCTGCGGAATATGGTTCAGTGCCTCAAATAAAAATAAAAGAGTAACTAAACGGAATCAGTCGCCAAAATGCGATGCAGTAGTTAAATCAATTCCGATACTGCGACTGATCGCAGCAAATCACCACACGATACAGGGAGCCTACTCTGTAGTAAAAATCCAAAGTTTCAGAAGTTTTCATATAATAATTTTATTTGATTGGGTCAGCAAGGTTATAATTTCATTATTATAATTACCCAATAAACATGAAAGAATTGGCATTTGTTTTTTATTATAAATATAATATCTCATCGAAGCTTAAATTTGGTGGTCACAGTTAAATTTCGTAAACGGTGTAAGTTAAAGTTATCAACGCCTCTTCAATGAGCTCGCCGTAGCGCGGGATGACGGGCCAAGCAAACGAAAGGCGTACGCTATGATATGCGACGAGATGTAAACGCCTCTGCCGCTTATATCTTATAGTCCGTGAGCCAACAACATGTTTTGCTGATTAATTTCCTCTCAAGCGATAACTCGTGAAATACTTGAGAGAGTTGTATTATGCAGCATGGTGAACGTCAGCTGCCGCTCCGTGGGTGGATGGGGCAGCGGCAGCCTCATAATAACGTAAAAAAATTAATTGTTTTCAATCATTTCCTCCCTACTGAAAATTTGTTAAATGATAGTTAACGCAATTATTCGAAGATAAAAAAAAAGTCAGCTTGCCGTACTATATTATGTATAAGTCTATATGGATTATACATCAGCTGGTCACAGCAAAATGCAAAAAAAAATTTTTCGTTCAGTGATGTCCTCTCACTTGAAAATTTATCAGATGATAGCTTACATGCAACTTTGAATAAATAAAAACATCAGCTTCCTATATGTTGGTGGAAAAGCATGTATGTATGCATACAACTCTCTGAAGTATTTCACGAGTTATCGCTTGAGAGGAAATGACTGACAAAATATACTATCTGGCTCACGGACTATTATTTCTATCAAATCATTAATAAATCATCAAGCATCAATAAATAGGTAAACAACCTGTTAAAGAAAATATGTAGTAAATTGATGTCATGTAAATAATAATGACAGCTCTGATAACAAATTATCAAGTGAAGTAAATATATAAATAATATTACCTAAGTGTTGGGATTGCAATCCAGCGGCATTTTCAAACCAGCTGTTTTTTTGTTTATACTACGTTGGGTGGCAGACAAGCATACGGCCCGCCTGATGTAAAGCGGATACCGTAAAATATTAACGGTCGCAACATAAAATATCGCTCGCGCGCCGCTACCCCCGCTGCCAACGCAGCATGCCCTTCCTTTCCTTTAAATGTTTCTTATACTTTAGTGGTGACCTCACTAACTCTAAGGAACACAACAACCCTCAAGGGAATTGTTATTTGGCTGCGGTATTCTGTGAGGTGGAGGTACATTCCCTAGACGGGTAGCTTACAATTACGCTCCCTACCTTTCTTTTCGCTAGAGCTTCGTTTGTCAGTCAGCAGAGTGCACCGCGTGCAGGTGAAGTTGGCTTTGGTTCAAAGATTAACTACTTACACCCCAAAATGGATTTTGCTGATGGTTTTTGCTGGAACCAGTACCTTCAATTTTTCTTTAACTGTAGAAAACTGAATAACTAACGAAAGTCACGAGTTTAATTAGTGAGAAGTTTTGGTACCTCCTTACCTACTTCACGTGAGGTTATGCACCCTTTACTCAATAACGAATAAAACGATTTACAATATTTTTTATTTTTATTTAAAATTTATTGACCTTAGAATAAGGGTACAAAAGGCGGACTTAATCCTAAGAACATTATCTACCATTCAACCTTAGGGAAAAGCAGATAAAACTTGAATGCGGTTTACAAAATAATAGTAACAATATACACAGAATACCTATGAAAACATAAAATTATATATAATACATAAACATATGATAAATATACACATATACACTATAATACACATATACATAACTATACACGTATACATAATTATACACGGAAACGTATAGGAAAGGCAGTAAATAGGACAATGATGATTATTGCTTGGATAAATTCTCAAGTAAATAAGCTTGAACATTCTTTTTGAAAGTGAACTTATGATTTCATCCGAGTATCTTCCAGATTCTCTGATGGATTCAGGTAACGTGTTCCAGAGACGCGATGCTTGCAATGTAAAGGAGTCTGACATGAAGCCAGAACGATAAAGTGGAGTGTAGAGTACAAGAGAGTTGTTAGAACGGAGTTCGCGATCATGGGTGTCTCGGAGATACTGAAACGTACATTTCGAGAAAAGAGTGCACAGTATCCTCTGTTGTCTACGCTGGCGGATAGGAAGCCATCTAAGTTGGGACCAATATCTTTATCTTGCAGACAGTATGTAAGCTAAAACTTGTAAAACAATAACATAATACGTTATTGTCCATATTATGGACCGACGAAGAGCATGCCGTCGACTCTCCAGATGACCGACGACCTAAAGGGTGGCTGGTAGCGGTCGGATACGGAAAGCGAAGGATCGCATATGGTGGAAAATTACTACGTCGGGTGGAAAACAAGCATACGGCCCGCCTGATGTCAAGCGGTTACCGTAGCCATATTAACGCTTGCGACATAAAATATCGTTCGCGTGTCGCCACCCCCGCTGCCAACGCAGCATCTCCTTCCTTCCTTTCTGGTGACCTCACTCACTCGCAGGAACACAACAATCCACAAGGGAATAGTTATTTGGCTGCGGTATTCTGTGAGGTGGAGTACTTATAATTTAATAAAAGTATAAATTGCAAAACTTCTTTTTTTTTGTATATTCTTGACGTAAGACGATACAAAGGTGGTGAACAAGCAAATGACAAGTTAGACTACTGCCCTGATTAAATATTTCTCAAGTTACTTGGGGTGTAAGTGGTTCATCAACATTTTTGAACCACAGACAACTTCACCTGCACGTGGTGCACCCTGCTGATTGCAAAACGAGACTCTGGCAAAAAGAGAGGTTGGATATAGCGTATTTTTTAAGCTGCCCGACTGTGGAATAGAATAGAATAGAATAGAATAGAATAGAATAGAATAGAATAGAATAGAATAGAATAGAATAGAATAGAATAGAATAGAATAGAATAGAATAGAATAGAATAGAATAGAATAGAATAGAATAGAATAGAATAGAATAGAATAGAATAGAATAGAATAGAATAGAATAGAATAGAATACTTTATTTGCTTAAATGTGGGAAGTACTGCCACCTCACAGAATACCGGAGCCAAATAACCATTCCCTTGATGGTTGTTGCGTTCCTGCGAGTGAGTGAAGTCACCAGACAGAAAGGAAGGAATCTAAGCTGGCAACGGATCGGCGACTCCTTGGTGTTGCTGATCACCGTGGGCGGTGGTGATTGTTTTTCATCAAGTGACATCAAGTTCCCCCCCCCCCCCCTCTCATATATATAAAAAAAAAACAAGTCCAAGCCACAAACTGCCTAACGATAGAGCTCACTCTGATTGAATGAAATGAATGAGTGATGGAACGGAATGTGAGGATCAGTGATGACGTAATTCGATTATCGATTGAGTGATAGATTGGAGTTTCTGATTGTGAATGATTATTGTTTTGTTTTTTAATTATTATTTTTATGGTAATGGGAACCTAATATAATGTTATGTTTTTTTATTATTATTATTGTTTCTTTTTTTGTGTATAAAATCGTTTATTTGTTTCTTGTTTGTTTCTAAGCTTGTATGTCCGTGATGTCGCAACTGGTCCTAACTGAAAATCAGTGCCGAGTCTACTGCAGATTTCGGTTTTCATACTGAGTTGGGACCATTTTGCGACATTGCACAGTGCTGTAATTTTTCTTATGTTTTAATCTTATTGTGTGTATTGAACTTGTTTGTATAGTACTGTGTAATGTGTGCAAATAAATGGTTTTTTCTTTCTTTTCTTTCTTTCTTTGATTAGGTACATCGACAGATAATTCAAATGTATTTCTATTAGCATGACATACCGTTATAGCATAGTAAAAATATAGAAGTAGGGTAACTTCATACAAACGCACCGAGCGCGGTTTGCATGTGAGCGCGCCCGTGCGTATGGCCGTCGCACGCACACACTAACAACATTTATACGAGTTTATACGGAGCGCCAGTCGGGGCTGCGCCGTACGTAAAATCGCCCGCTTCCACGCAATATTCGCGCCTGCGCTGACGTTCGTTAATAATTTGAACATATAGGTACCTACTAGTGATGTAACGAATGTCAATTTCCAGACATTCGCGAAAGCGAATGCGAATATCTGCTGTTGATATTCGCGGATGCGAATGCGAATACGAATATTGACTTTTGTATTTAGCGCCATTTGCTTTATTTTGACAGCTATGTTGGCGCGCGAGTTACACGCACACATTTGTAATTATTTGCATCTACTTCCGAGCATTGTCGAGCCGATCCGAAGAAGGCCGATTGCTGTTTGATTTTACGAGTGATGTTTATTGTTTAGTTAACAAAAAATCCTAACAGAAGATAAGGTTTTGAAACAAATATATAAGAAGTTAATACTTATTTGACGAGCTCGGTGGCGTAGCGGTCAATGACGCGGCTTCGACACCAACGCTCGTGGGTTCGATTCCCACATAGGACAAACATTTGTGTGCATGAACATGTCTGTTGGTCTTAGTCTGGGTGTTTTCTATATTATTATATATCAGAAATATGTATTTACAAAAAAAATGTATTTACATGTTTATCAGTTGTCTAGTACCCATGACACAACCTTCGCTTACTTTGGGGCTAGATGGCGCTGTGTGTAATTAAAAAATAAATAAAACATTCGCATAAAACTGCGAATGCGAATGTCGAGAAATATGCGAATATTCGCGAATGCGAATACGAATATTCGTTACATAACTAGTACCTACCTACGTCGTAACTACAAATACGTTAAAGATGGCTACAAAGTCGACTAGCCATAAAAACATTGCAGTGCTCATGGATGTCTCAATAACAATTTGTCAAATCCAGAATTATCTTTCTTCTTTTTTTCCACACCCAAAGGAAAAAAGGAACCTATTACTAAGACTCCGGTGTCCGTCTGTCTGTCCGTCTGTCACCAGGGGCTGTAGGTATTTCATGAACCGTGATAGCTAGACAGTTAAAATTTTCACAAATGATGTATTTCTGTTGGCGCTATAACAACAAACAGTAAAAACAGAATAAAATAAATATTTAAAGGGGGGCTCCCATACAACAAACATGATTGTTTGTTGTTTTTGGTACGGAACCCTTCGTGACCGAGTCCGACTCGCACTTGACCGGTTTTTTGTTACAGTACCCTAATACTTACCCTACTTAATTTTGTATTTTGTGCCTTAGTTAATTTTGTATAGAGAGATTGACTAAGTATTTTTGACGGTTGAATAAACTATTAAGCGACAGCCCTACGTGTTTAGGCTACTATCGCCCGCTCGGGGCTTGAGTTATCTTACTTCTCTATTTATATTATGGTTATAGTAACGAGGTTCCCATATCTAATCGTTCGTATGTATTCATAACTTATATTCAGTTTTACTTCATTTCATTTTACTCATTTAATCAGCCGTGCTAGCATTGTGCGCAGTTAATGATGGATCTAAATAGCTATCCATTTGAAATAAAACCTTTGTCAAAGGAAGAAGCAGATGAGATTGTTCAATATCAAAAAGGTAAAAAGGTCATTATATTAATGAAACATAACAGGTAGAAATTAAGAAGAAGAAGAAGAATTTCTTCTTCTTCTTAAATGTTTCTACTTCTTCTTCTAGAAATTAATTGTTCATCTATTCTACTTAGAGATGGGCAAAATGCCAGGTTGTAAATACAATAAGTGCCCAGTAATTACCTGTATTTTTTTTTATACTGCGTCGGGTGGCAGACATGCATACGGCCCGCCTGATGTGAACGGGTTACCATAGCCATATTAACGCTTGCAACATAAAATTTTGCTCACGCGCCGCCACCCCCGCTGCCAACGCAGCATCGCCTTCCTTTCTTTCTGGTGACCTCACTCACTAGCAGGAACATAACAACCCTCAAAGAAATTGTTATTTGGCTTCGGTATTTTGAGGCGGAGGTACATTCCCCAGTCGGGTAGCTTACAATTACGCTCCCTACCTCGCTTTTCGCCAGAGCTTCGTTTTTCAGTTAGCAGGGTGCACCACGTGCAGGTCAAGTTGGCTTTGGTTCAAAGATCTTGATGAACTACTTACACCCCTAAAATTAAATGCCCAATAAATGCCTAATTTTGGGCATAAATAGGGAATTTATAAGTACTTTTTGGGCATTTATCGTAAATGCCCGGCATTTTGCCCATCTCTAACTACTACTACCAACCTTAGTAGATTGGTAGCAGTAGAACAGATTTTGAAACCCTGACAATAACAACCAACAACCTCAAAATAAAATCTATAGTCTATTGTATAATGCAAGATGGTTAACATTATATTTATGTTTGAAAAAACAATTAATTTCATAATCTTAAAATTTATTGTAACTAATAACCATATTCATAAGCATACAATCCTTGTTTAATAGATCAATTGTTAATCGACCATGTTCAAGTCGGACCCCATGGCTTCTTGTTGTTTTCGGATTTTGTGAAAACGGGTCCTGAAATTTACAACATGGAGTTGAGGCCCAGTGACGTTTTCTTAGTAACTTTTCCGAAATCAGGTCAGTTCAATAATATGTCATAATTTAGTAAAAATTGTAGAATAGGTACAATTTCTTCACTAACATTACAATGTACGTACAGGTACAACGTGGACCCAGGAGTTGATTTGGTTGATAGCTAATGATTTTGATTACAAGACGGCTGCAGAAATAAAACTTAGTGATAGATTTCCTTTCTTAGAGTGAGTATATTTGCAAATAAACATGACTCATTTATGTATTCTTGAAAAAACTAAATACTTGTCTATGTACACAGATTTGGATCTTTGAAGGATAAGATACGGCAATGGGTGATGAAAACCAACCCTACAAAGCTACAGGGAGAACAGAGATCCAATATTGACAGTAGTTCCACACTTGATAGTAATTCCATCCAACAAATTTTTACTAAAGCTCCATCGCCACGGTTCATCAAGTCACATTTTCCACTGTCCTTGCTACCGCCCACACTCCTGGATACGACGAAAGTGGTGTACTTGGCGCGGGATCCTCGGGACGTGGCTGTTTCGTTTTATCATCACAACAAACTACTCAAGTATTTGGATTTTGCAGGAGACTTTAAAACGTATTGGAAATTCTTCCTGGAAGACAAAAGTAAGTTAGTCGAACAAATCATACTAATTTCATGTAAGTATATAGTTATATGGATTTTAGATAACTTTTAAGAGTGAATTCGCGTGCCAACTCACTAGAAGATATATTTTTTATGCCATTCGGGTGGCACCAAGTCCGTCTAATGCTAAACAACTTACGGATGCTTACAACATCAGGAGCGCCAATCATGACTTTCTTGAAAAACCCCAAGCTGTAGTCTCCTGAGAGAACCGTGATAGACAGTTTATTCCAAAACTCGATTGACCAGGGGAGACTAGATGGTGCTGTGTAATTTGTCTAGGAATATTAATTATTATTATTGAGTCTCTCGATGCAGGCTGGATGGTATATAAGAACTCCCGTGTAGAGATGATAACTGTCTGAATGACATTCTTGTTACTTTCTTTTCGCGGCCCAGCATTGCGATACGTCAGTGTTACGTTAGGTAGGAAAACGAAAATTTTTGGAGGTACACCATAAATGAAAAATCAGTTTTTATTTGTGTTAGTATTTTTCTTCTGTCCGTCTACTTATCTTTATGAGATAACCTAATTTTTCCAAGGCACACCAACAACAACAATGACCACGGTACACCAGTGTGCCGCGGCACACACTTTGCGGAACACTGCCCCCTTACCACCAACTCTTATTGCGATTCAATATCTGAATACAATGCTTATTCACCAATGAATAAGCGACTCTATGCTAATATATATGAAATAGAGCCGCTTATTCATTGGTATGAATAAGCATTCTATTCAGTTATTGAATCGCAATAAGAGTTGGTGGTAAGGGGGCTATAAGGTGGGCGGACAATAGCTCTGATTATAATTTTATTGTCATACAACGGATCAAATTGACCAATATGATTGAACTGATTGTTATTTATATGATACTAAGTTGTTATGCATAGCTTGCTTGGCTCCCAGCCATTAAAATTTCTTTATGTACAGTAGGGTTGGCTGGAAGAAATCTCTTGAAGAAATTTGTATACAACCAAGTATACAAAGGTGAGCCAAGAACCAAGTATACAACCAAGTATACAAAGGTGACCTTTGTATACTTGGTTGTATACAAATTTCTGTATTTGTTGTTGTTATTACCTTCTAAAATTAATGTGTAGAGGCAAGCCTAGATTTTCAGCGAAATTCATTGAGCTTATTAAATCGTCCGGTCGTTCTGTCTGTCCATGAAACTCAAAATTTCTGAGTTCGGATTCGTGTAGAGCATTAAAAAGTAGTAATGTAAAGTGACCTTGGTTTGGACCGATATCAATTCGGGATTCCAAAAAAATAAAAATCGCTTTGGTGGCGCATGCTGCGCGTCCGATGTTTTTGTACTACGATGGTCATGATGTTTTTGTACTATGATGGATCACACAAGCATACGGCCCGCTTGATGTGAAACGACTACCGTGGCCATAAAATCGCTTGCAATATGCAATATCTCTGGCGTGCAGCCACCCCTGCTGCCAGCGAAACTTCTCCGTTCCTGGTGAACTCACTCCCTGGCATGAACACAACACACAACCAAGGAAATTATTATTTCGCTGCATTATTATACAAGGTACTTCCCTAGTCGGGCAGATTATAATTACGCTGTGCTACTTACAAAATTATTCTAATCTCATTATAATTACATTATACCGGGATATATAGAATTTACGTTCAAATTTAAATGTACAACTTTAAAAGCCGACATACTCGTACTCACTGCACTATGTTTGTATGGAAATGCAACCCACTTGAATAGCCCTAAGGCAGGCAAGTGCATATCAGAAGTTATAACTTGGCATTATGCGTACACTTGTAAAATATAATAATCTATAATTATTAAACATTGTCATTATACAATGAATATACATTAAAATAAAATAAATAATAATTCCAGGACAAATTGTACACCACCATGTATTCCCAAACTAAGCAAACCGAGTTATGTAGGCACTAGATATCTGATAAATATAGTTAAATACATTTTTCTAAATACATATACGTAATACATAGAAAACAACCAAACCAGATAAATAGACATGTTATGCTGAATGCTGAAGTAGCCATCGCTAGCCATTCGACACCTATTCGGCCATTGAGCTCGTCTAAATTATTATTGAGGCCCAAAAGTCATTCTTGGAAATGAATAGGTTCCAAAACCACTGAATCGATTTTGATGAAACTAGTCACAATTAAAGACCTCGACATGCTTGAGGTTGGTGTTGAAAAAAAAATGAGATCGATTATGTCCTTGAGGAATGATCATCAAATACATTTTCCATTGAAATCAATGGAAAATGTATTTGATGATCTCTCCACTCAACCTCGATTTGTCCCCGTGGGCTACAATCCGGCCTACGTACATTATATTCTATGTAATAGGTAGGGGAAAAAGTCTTTTCGCATTATAGTATGTATGAACTTGTAATAAAATCTCTTTGGTTATACCATTTGTATCTGGCAGGTTTTGATATCTTTAAAAAGTTTAAATTTTAAAAAAGATAATTCCAAATTCAAATTAGGTAAATGTGTGATTTTCATTTGTTTTTTTTACTGTCAACACGAGTGAATCTAATGAAGGAATTCGATTCATTTTAAAATTTTACTACAAAAAAGGTAAAAATGCAACGCAAGCTGCGAAAAAATTTGTGACGTTTATGGACCTAGTGCAGTGTCTGTGAGAGTAGCACAAATTTGGTTTAGGCGTTTTCAATCCGGAAATTTTGATGTCAAAGATGCACGTCGCTCTGGTCGCCCTGTTACGGATAAAATGGATGCCATTTTTGATAAAGTGGAGCAAGATCGGCATATCAGTAGTAACGACGTAGCTGAAGAACTAGGAATTGACCACAAAAGAGTTTTGGCGCATAAAAAGGTCGTGGTCAAAGGCCGGTCAGGCTTCACAGACTCTGGCGAAACCCGGGTTAACCCGCAACAAGGTGATGCTGTGTGTATGGTGGGATTGGAAGGACATTATTCATTATGAGCTGTTACCGCCAGGCAGGACTATCGATTCTGAACTCTACTGTGAACAACTGATGAGATTAAAGCAAAAACTTGAGAGAAAGCGGCCGGAATTAATTAACAGAAGGGGTGTGATTTTTCATCATGATAACGCTAGACCTCACACATCTTTAGCCACTCAACAAAAATTAAGAGAGTTTGACTGGGAGGTGTTAATGCATCCGCCGTATAGTCCTGACCTTGCACCTTCTGATTTCCACCTGTTTCCGTCTCTTCAGCATTCTTTAGGCAATGTCAGGTTAACATCACGAGAAGACTGCCAAAACCACTTGTCGCGGTTTTTTGAACAGAAGTCCCAAAATTTATGTAGTAATGGGATCATGTCTATACCTACAAGATGGCAAAAAGTTATCGAACAAAATGACACCTACATACTTTAGTTAAATGTAAATAAACTTTATTAAAAAATGTTTTGAATTTTCATATAAAATACGAAAAGACTTTTTCCCCAACCTAATACAAAAACTAAGCAAAATAATGTCCGCAGTATGCAGAAGATGACATAAATCTTTCTTATTTATGACCAATATTAAAAGAAAATTCAACTCCATAGTATGCATTGCAAATTCGCCCTTAGGCTTTGGGTTTAAGATTTACAATTCAGACTAATTCGTCATTTATATAAAGACAAGGTTAAGACAAAGACAATTTGAAATTAATATCAAATATGGAATGGTTGGTAAATAGAGTGAAAGATATATCAGATCCTCATTTGAGTGCGATTCTATTTCAAATGGAATAGAGTCGCTTATTCATTGGTATGAATAAGCATTCTATTCAGTTATTGAATCGCAATAAGAGATGGTGGTAAGGGGGCTGTTTTGGCACAGTACAAGTAATGTTTCGGTGAGGACGTGTTTTGGGTGTTGATTGTGCATCTGATCGTTCTTTTTTCAGTTCTTTATGCACCGTACTTCCCGCATGTTAAGGAAGCGTGGGAGAAAAGGCATCATCCTAATATGCTGTTTTTATTCTATGAAGAACTTTGTCAGGTAAGTACATAGCTAGTCATGTACGAGTAATATATTGCTTGTTTTCGTACCTTTGTTTTATTCTGTACATTTCCATATTTGACTCGTTGAGTTCTGTTAATAATTGACATCTTAGAAACCAAGGGAATCCCTTGGGTATCATCATTATCAGCATGTACCCCACTACTCCCAATGCTTTCCACCGTAAGCGACTCTGTGGAAGCGTCTGGATGGAAAGCATGTTATAAAAATCCCCAACGCCGAAATCACGCCGGAAACATGTCGTCGCCGTCGATTATAGCATCGGCGCACATGTCTAATGCAAGGCGACAGGGTGAATTATGTGCCGGTGTGGTTGACTTTGGTTCAAAGATGTTGATGAACCACTTACACCCCACTTTTAATTTGCACTTAACTGGGTTTTTCATGCTATATTTATTGTCTTATTTATGAATGTAATATGTATATGTTTGGGTATAGTTTATGTATAGTATATTAGTCACTTTTTATGTTTCTTGCTAATATAGTTTCAAACCGCATTCGTGGATGTCTGCATTTCCCGAAGGTTGACTGGTAGAGAATGCTTTTAGCATTAAGTCCGCCTTTTGTACCATTCGTCTTATTGTGGTCAATAAAGTGTTTAAATAAATAAATATCTTATTAAAATGTAATTGTAACAGGACCTGCCATCAGTGGTGCGTCGCGTGGCGCAGTTCCTAGAGAAACCAGTCACCGAGGATCAAGTCAGCAGATTGTGCGACCACCTACACATAGATAATTTCAGACAGAACAAGTCCGTAAATTTACACCATATGAAGGAAATGGGAGTGTTCAACGAAAATAATAAATTATCATTTATAAGGGAAGGTACGATTATTAGAATACAAAAGAAGTAGGTACTGTTTGCGAAATGTGAAGCTGTGCTACTTTTAACATTTTCCTGATTTATTTCAGGTAAGGTTGGCGGATGGCGCGCGTACTTCGACGAGGAGATGACCGCGCAGGCGGAGCGCTGGATTGAGGAGAACCTGCGCGACACCGATTTATCCTTACCGCAGTGATGTCTGGCAATTATAAACAAATAAACAACTTAAGACTTAATTTTTTGATCTTTTTTTTTGTCAGACAATTAAACATACAAATACATTTTTTTTTGTAAATACATACTTATGATACATAGAAAACACCCAGACTAAGACAAAGATTACTATGTGGGAATCGAACCCACGAGCGTTGGTGTCGGAGCCGCGTCATTGACCGCTACGCCGCGCCGCCGAGCTCGTCAATCTTTATACTAATTACGACTAAAATTTAAAGCCAAGCTGGGCAATCGATATGAGATTAGGATTAAGAGTCAGATTATTGTATTTGTTAATAATCTTTTATAGAAAGGGCAAGACACAGACTACAGAGACAATGTAATTAAGAAGCAACTAGGTATATAACGATGTGAGAAGCTTACTCTTATTCTGCTACTAAAAGTGATGTGCTAACATTAAGGGCCCAAGTAAATATGCTACTTTTAGCATCGATCGACGATTTAGCTGCTTGTCAAAAGCTAGATGCTGCAACCGAACGCACTAACCATAGATTACTAATAGTTACTTCGTGACAGACAATGCACTCCAGTTTACACGTTACAGGCAGCAGTTGGCTGAGGAAAGCTTTTTCAAGGCTGTCTAAGATCACCACTGAGACCACTCACTGACTTGGCTTAATGAATGTCTTCTAAGGACAAAATCCGATACCTACGGCTTAACTTGCGGTCCGCAGCACATAGGTACTCGAGATAAATAATCCCATCCATGTACAGGCTGCAGTAGACGTCGCTTAACTTGCGTGTTTGATTAAACTGCTGCCACATTATAAGTAATAGTCTGCTACGCACAACGACGCCATCGCGCTCCTCTAGTTGCCAAGTACTAGGTTCGCATAAAATGTAAGGAGAAGAATATGTCCTTATTTTATATGTACTTATTTATCTATTCTTCTCACGCCATGTATGTATAGGATTTTGGCATCGACCATCTTATCCACGAGTGTATAATTAAAAATTCTTCTAAAGAAACATAGCTGATATGATAAAATCAAACATACCTAGATATAAACCCAATAAATTTATACCCCTTATAATAATAATATATAATTATTACATATTATATATAATATATTGTGTTATATAATAATGGGGTTCATATCTACTTAAGTTTGTTTTTATCATGTCAACTATTTTTCTTTGTAAAAAAGAAATATATATTTTTATACCCATAATAAAAACTGATTGCTGCATAGAAACTTCTTTTTATTTTCAGTTCATGTTTTATGTATATAAAATAAATATAATACTCTAATCCCCCTGTTTTAAACACTACCGGGGCGTATGCTACTCAATCGGTGCTAACCGCCCCTTTAAAAACCACGCCGGGGTAGATGAACCTTGATCTGTGCCAGGTACACCGTTAAACTACGAGGTCGGCATTGCCGGGGTCGATGAAACAAATTTTCCCAACCACCCCGTTAACGGGGCGGGACGACCGGGGTGGATGGTACCGACCTCTAAAAATCGATGTCATATCACAACAGACTCGCGGGCACTCGCCTAATCTGCATTAGAATCTGCTACCTACCTGTTTTTTCTGTCTTATGATATACTAGCTGTGCCCCGCGGTTTTACCCGCGGTTTATTAGGGAAAACAAATTGTGTACTGACGTGAAATAACAACTATTTACATTTTTAGAAGCAAATCCATACCAAATTTTATTAAAATCTCTCCAGCCGTTTAGACGTGAAGAAGTAACAAACATACACACACACTCACTCACAAACTTTCGCCTTTATAATATTAGTGTGATTTAGAAAGAGGAGTCCTTTGGAAGAAATATTCCTTCAAGAAGGAAATAAAATATTTTAGTCATATATTAAAAAATGTTACCTATTATTTAGTTATATAGACTCGATGTTAAAAGCGTTATGATTATAATGATAACCTAAATGACATTTTAATAGTTAATTATTCGTTGACGTTACTCAATCTATTATGTTTGATGATATTTGTAATCATTTTATCTTCATGTTACGCATCGGTGATTAGCATTAATGGTAACCTCACTCACCCGCAGGTACAACAACCCTCTAAACCTCTAGGAATAGCTTTTTGGATGCGGTGTTTGTGAGATGGAGAAACATCCACAGTCGTGCAGCTTATAATAAATGATTCAAGGCCTCGTTAATCAATCAGCATGGTCACCTGCACATGGCACTATGAGTAGGTAAACTTGGTTTTGGCTTAAAGATGTTGCTGAGCTATTTACGGTCAATTTCTTGCAACTGGATGGAAAACATGCATACGGTGGTGTGGACAAAAAAAAGTTAATTAATAAAGGGAAAGGTGTAAAACAAGGTTGCCCTCTATCTCCACGTCTATCCACAATATTGATGGATGACGTACTCCAGATCCGTTGTCTCTTCTTCTGAATCTCTGATTTCTTCTTGATGAATGTCTGATGTGAATGTAGACGATCGGACTAGACCAAGACCAACAGATAACACAACCCATCATGATCCTCTCGTTCCCCGATAACCTAATAATAATATCAAATAAATTTCATAATCTCGAAAGTATATTTAAGTCTTTAATTAACCTCCTAGGCACAATGGGTCTTAGAGTAAATACTAGGAAAACAAAATCCAACTCCGAATCCCCTTAGACAAACAAAGACAATTTATAACACTAACATGTACAATCCTCCAACCGGCAAAATAAATCAAATACCTGGGCACATATTTGAGCTCGGAATTTAACCGGAAAATCACAGTCAAAACACGATGCAAACAAGCTAACTAAACACAAATATATTAATCCCTTTTATTAAAATAAACAAAAATGCAATGGCAGACCACGCAGCTATTATACAAAATGATAATCGGACCAACTATGTCGTACGGACTCAAAACGGTTACCCTTACGAAGGAGAACAGAACAACTCTCAGAATTAGTCAGAAGATACGAACGTATTGTACTAACCAACATGCTAAACAACACAAGTATCCAATCACAGAACAAAAATTTAGTCATATTCTAGAAGGTAAAACAATCACCAAGCGTATTAAATTCCTAAGGCAACGTTACTACGGCCATATTCTGAGACGAGAGACGACACCACGTACCTGGAAAGGCTCATTCGCTCGAAACCATAAATACTATACCAAACCACAAAGTGAATGGTAATAACTCGCCAGTGACCGAAACATATTCAAGCAAGTAGCAAAAGAAATATTCGACATACCAGAAACAGACAGCGAACCAGAAAACGGCTCACAGGCAGAGCAGGCACATATCAACGATTCAGTAAGCAAAACTGATATCTAGACTGCCCATCTACAGTCAACCAAGTCATCAACGCTCATTCCTGGCTAATTAACCGACTCCCAAATTCCTAGACCTGATTCACGGACTATTGTGGTTGGTTTTGATCGACTGGACGCGATTAGTCGATCCTCTATCCTAGTCGACTAGTACCTGACACGGAACAAGCCTTTATCTGTGAAGGCGTGCTCTCTTCTTTTTAACCGACGAAAAAACGGAGGAGGTTCTCAATTCGACGCATATATATATTTTTTTTTATGTATGATCATCATACTTTTTATACAGTAGTCCGATTTTGATAATTCTTTTTTTATTGGAAAGGGTATACCCCAAAGTTGGTCCCATATAAATTTGGAAAAAAAAATCGACCCTAAGGGTAAGGAAAACCCCCGTTTGATTGTTCACTCACTGATTGTAATGTAAAACCACGCATAACTTTTCACAGAGTAGTCCGATTTTGATAATTCTTTTTTTATTGGAAAGGGTATACCCCGAAATTGATCCCATATAAATTTCGAAAAAAAATTTCAACCCAAAGGTTAGGAAATCAGGGGATGATTTGATTGTTCACTCACTGATTGTGATGTATGACGCATAACTTTTCACAGAGTAGTCCGATTTTGATAATTCTTTTTTTATTGAAAAGGGTATACCCCGTTAGTCCCAAATAAACATGAAAAAAAAAAAAATTCAACCCTAATGGTAGGAAAACAGGAGATAATTGCTTGTTCACTCACTGATTGTGATGTATGACCACGCATAACTTTTCAAAGTGTAGTCCGATTTTAATAATTATTTTTTTATTGGAAAGGGTATAGTCCCCGAAGTTAGTCCCAAATAATTTGTAAAAAAAAATTCAGCCCTAAGGGTAAGAAAACAGGAATTGATTCATAGTTCATTCACAGATTTTAATGTGAGTTGTGTATTACAAAAAAAAAAAACAAGTTTGGGGTGCAAGTGGTTCATCAACATCTTTGAACCAAAGCCAACTTCACCTGCACGTGGTGCTGACTGACAAACGAAGCTCTGGCGAAAAGAGAGGTAGAGAGCGTAATTGTAAGCTACCAGACTGGGATATGTACCTCCACCTCACAGAATACCGCAGCCAAATAACAATTCCCTTGAGGGTTGTTGTGTTCCTGCGAGTGAGTCAGGTCACCAGAAAGGAAGGAGTTGCTGCGGTAGCAGCGAGGGTGGCAGCGCACGAGCAATATGTTATGTTGCGAGCGTTAATATGGCTATGGTAACTGCTTCACATCAGGCGGGCCGTATGCTTGTCTGCCACCCGACGTAGTATAAAAAAAAACCTCACCAAGAATGAGCTTCAGACCAGCTATTTTAAAAGTAATCAAAAATTAAGCCTGTAGTAATTAGTACATTACAGCCACAAAAAAATATATAAAAACTTTTTAACAAAAAAATTAAAACGCCGAAAAAAATGAAAAGCAAAAAATAATAAACTTTGTTTTTATTGACCTTAATAACTAAGTTCTTAAACGAATTTACGTACACCTAAGCAATTTTGAGTCGGCGCCAAACAATTAATGAAAAAAAATCACTAAATTACCTCAAATTTAAAGAAAAAATAACCAAATCAAATTAACAATGCAACGTGAAATCTCCAACGATAAACAAAAATATTCCAAAAAATGCGTGTTTTTTGTATCATCTATAGTGTTAATATGTACAGCCTGTGTGTTCATATTAACACTAAACAGAGAATGTTTAACTATAATTACTACAAGGATTGTGGCAATAAATTAGGTAAGCATTATGTTGTAGAAGCTATGTTTATTTTTCTATAATTGCCAGTCATCACTGCAGAAAGGAAAAGTCGGTGTCGCGCAGGTTCTCCTCAATCCAGCGCTCCGCCTGCGCGGTCATCTCATCGTCGAAGTGCGCGCGCCAGCCGCCCGTCTTACCTGTAATAAATCAGGAAGATTGTAATGTTTAAAACTAACACAGCTTTCCAATTCACAAAGACAAATATCTTTTTAACCGACTCCAAAAAGGAGGTTCAGAATTCGGCTGTATTTTTTTTAAATGTTTGTTTTAATTGGGGTGTAAGTGGTTTATCAACATCTTTGAACCAAAGCCAACTTCACCTGCACGTGGTGCACCCTGCTGACTGACAAACGAAGCTCTGGCGAAAAGAGAGGTAGGGAGCGTAATTGTAAGCTACCAGACTGGGGAATGTACCTCCACCTTACAGAATCCCGCAGCCAAATAACAATTCCCTTGAAGGTTGTTGTGTTCCTACGAGTGAGTGAGGCCAGAAGGAGATGCTGCGTTGGCAGCGGGGGTGGCGGCGCGCAAGTGATATATTATGTTGCGAGCGTTAATACGGTTACGGTAACCGCTTCACATCAGGCGGGCCGTATGCTTGTCTGCCACCCGAGGTAGTATAAAAATAATAATAATAATAATTACTCCGTGATTTACAAACCGATTTGAAAAAATCTTTTTTTTATTTCAAAGAGTATACTTCCAGATTGGTTCCATATTTTTTCATCATCATCATCATCAGCCTGCACATAAATGTAGAGAAATGTTTGGAGTCGGTTTTTTTTTGTTATAATTATTATTTACTCTACTAAATAATCGTACCTTTCCGTATAAATGATAATTTCTTATTTTCGCTGACCATTCCAATTTCCTTCATATGGTCTAAATTTACGGACTTGTTCTGTCTGAAGTTATCTATGTGTAGGTGGTCGCACAATTTGCTGACTTGCTCCTCAGTGACAGGTTTCTCCAGGAACTGCGCCACGCGGCGCACCACCGCTGGCAGATCCTGTTTCAATTGCATGTTATGAAAATATAGCATAGACGAGAAATTATTAACTGAACCAAAAACCAGACTGTAAAATTCTATTAAACTGTTTAGTATTATCCTCCATTTTTTTTATTGCGGTCGCCATATTGAACTAATGCACCCTATGTCACTGCCAAAGGTGAGCCCAATGAATAATAATAATGAATGAATGAGATACCTTACAGAGGTGTCGTTACACGTTACGTTATGTTGAAATCCGTCTAGTGGTTTAGGCTGTAGAGTGTACCCGAGAAATATACACACATACGTTCGAATAACTCCCGTTCCATGTATCCTTACTGACAAATCTCAACTGATAAGTAAACTTTTTCCAATTACATATCTCATCCGGTTGGGTACCTGAAAACCTTCTGCTCCATATGTGAACGAATATACAACTATCCCTACCAATGAGGATTTTGGTAGGGATAGTTGCATTTTTTTTTCATTTATCGCTACCAGCAGAGATAAGGATTTCAAGGGTTTCTTTATAATGATTAATTGGCAGTCCGGAATTTAAACAATTTTTTTTTCTGCATCAATTAAACCTGAAACTTGCTTCACTATAATAAGTAATTCAGGAGCACTTAATTTGTAATATAAAGAAACTGCTATAAATGGGAAAAATCCAAATTTCTCTATCAGTGCGGATCAGTAGGTATATGTATATGTATATTTATTTTATTTTTATTTTATGGAGCAGAAGGTTCCATATTATAATATCCCAACCGGCACCGATGATTGAAAAAATATGTGATATGTAATAAATTGGTAATTATTGACACTTACTTACCTACTTGGGATCAGATCATTCATCAACTGGGTCGATTAAGAAAGCAAATCAAATCTAACCAAAATACCAATTTATTACATTGCCTGTAACATTTAAACAAAATAAAACTTAATCGGCTCAACAGTTTAAAAAAAAATTGTCTGAGACACACGGGCAGATAGACGCACGAGTATCCTCGTGCGTCCAATATATGGATTTCGTACGTTTTTTCATTCAACCTTACGAAACCCTGAAAACGAATGGAAAGTTATTCAGTCCTTGCATTGCAGGCGTATTTCATATCACAAAATAACAAGCTACCTTCGAGAGCTCCTCGTAGAATAGAAACAGCATATTAGGATGGTTTCTTTTGTCCCACGATTCCTTAACATGTGGGAAATACGGTGCAAAACCAACTGAAAGTAATAGTTAAGAAATGTTAGAAATTCAGTGACAGTCCTTTGAGATTCTGATCAATGAGTACGCATATGTGTACTTATGTGAAGGTGTCGTGCGCGTGTCAGTCTAACCCAGAGGTTCCCGGTGGTCCGCGGACCACCAGTGGTCCGTGAGAGGTAAATTCAATCCAAGGTGTTTTTTTTTTATACTACGTCGGGTGGTAGACAAACATACGGCCCGCCTGATGTTACCGTAGCCATATTAACGCGGTTACCGTAGCCATATTAACGCTCGCAACATAAAATATCACTCGCGCGCCGCCATCCCCGCTGCCATCGCAGCATTTCCTTCCTTTCTGGTGACCTCACTCACTCGCAGGAACACAACAGCCCTCAAGGGAACCGTTATTTGGCTGCGGTATTCTGTGAGGTGGAGGTACATACCTAGGGTAGCTTACTATTACGCTCCTTAACTCTCTTTTCGCCAGAGCTTCGTTTGTCAGTCAGCAGGGTGCACCGCATGCAGGTGAAGTTGGCTTTGGTTCAAAGATGTTGATGAACTTACACCCCAGACACACATTATGGTCCGTGATACAAACTTATATATGTTAGAGATTGAGCACTATTATAGAAAATACTTGGCCGTGTGGTTTCCGGCAGACTAGAATAGAATCACTCCGTTTCTTCCCGTGGATGTCGTACAAGGCGACTAAGGGAAATTATCAAATATCGATCAAGCCTCCCCAACCCGTTTGGCTAGCGTGGGGAGTGTAGGCCAAATCGTCCTTCCGTCTAGTAGGACGGACGAGAGAGGGTCGTACTCCTGTAGTTGAGACAAAAACGGACCTGATGATGATACCAAATACTCAAATCTCGAGTTATAGAATATGATTTATATGGCAGTTGGGGATCTTACACCCAACAAAAACCTCGTAATGGGACCATTACGAGGCGAACAAAAAAGGGTTGGGAACCACTGGCTAACCGAACCCGCAAGTTAAGCAAGGTCGACCGTAGCCTGTCCAAGGATAGGTTTATTTATCTCGAGTTCTTCCGTGCTTCGAAGGGCATGTTAAAAAGTCGGTCCCGGCAGTTGTGATTAGCTGATAGTCGTTAAGCCAAGTCAGTTTAGGCGGCTTGAAATTATTGATCTCCGCCAACCCGCAGTCGAGTTTTGGGGTGTAAGTGGTTCATCAACATCTTTGAACCAAAGCCAACTTCACCTGCACGCGGTGCACCCTGCTGACTGACAAACGAAGCTCTGGCGAAAAGAGAGGTAGGGAGCGTAATTGTAAGCTACCCGACTGGGGAATGTACCTCCACCTCACAGAATACCGCAGCCAAATAACGGTTCCCTTAATGTTTAGGTGTTGTGTTCCTGCGAGTGAGTGAGGTCACCAGAAAGGAAAGAGATGCTGCGATGGCAGCGAGGGTGGCGGCGCGCGAGCGATATTTTATGTTGCGAGCCTTAATATGGCTACGGTAACCGCTGCACATCAGGCGGGCCGTATGCTTGTCTGCCACCCGACGTAGTATAAAAAAAAAAAAAAAAAAAGTCGATCAGCTTGGTGGAATATGCTCTAAACCCCTTCAATTGTGGGGAGACACGTATCCCAGCAGTGGGATGAATAAGGGTTGTCTACGACACATATGCGAAGTTTACGCTATGCAAATGTCTGCCTTGGCGCTGCTCGAACCGCCGGTTGCATTTTCATACAAATCAATCCTCCTGCAAAGAATTCGACTTGTCGTCCCATCCCGCTCCCGTCCCGTGCTCATAGATACACCTTCCCAGAAAACATTGTGCTGTTTGTTCGAATTCATGATTTACCGTAAAACATTCGTTTAAGCGGGAAATGTGAATGTGACACAAGACAAGACTAAACCAAAATTTTGCTTTAAGGTGAAGTGAGTCCAGGAAACACGCTTATTGAAAGAATAGTTCTATTAAACTATTTCAATTTGGTTCCTAGAAATTTAACTGTGAAATCTTAAGTCCTTTCTGCAGGGCACAAAGCTATTGAAAACACAATTAATAATTTTTGGCTCGATAGAAAAAAATCGCGAACATACTCTCTAAATTTGCACTAAGTAAAAATTATAACTATTTAATACAATTTTTTTATAAGGAAATTATACCAAAATTTTCATAATTTTAATTACGAGAGCACTATGCTATTACTTTTAAAAATAAAATAATTTAAATAAAATTATTAAAAGAATAACGATTTGCGGTCGCGCACCCTCCCCGATTCTCGATCGCTCTCAACGTCAGTGCTCTAGGAGCTGCGTTCGAGGTAGGACCTGTGCCGCGCGTCCGTTCAACGCGTTGTCAATAAACACGTTGAAATAAACACAGTGTAGGAATATCAGTAAGACAACAAAACAACGATGATGATGATACATTTATTTTTTTACTGAGACCCGGTTTTTTTTTCTCATGCTAGATGTTTCTTTGGAAAACTTTATTATAAATCTTTCTTGGAATATCTGTAAACCCACATTGAAATTCGTTCAGTAGCGATTGAGTTTATCGCATACATGTAGGTACGCGATCATCGAAATCGGTTTGGCCGTTTAGGCGTCATAATTTTTATTTTTTATACTTCGTCGGGCTGTAAAAACATACGGCCCGCCTGATGTGAAATGGTTACCGTAGTTATAATAACGCTCGCAACTTAAAATATTGCTCGCGCACCGCCACTCCCGCTACCAACACAGCAACTCCTTCCTTTCTGGTGACCTCACTCACTCGCAGGAACACAACAACTCTCAAGGGAATTGTTATTTGGCTGCGGTATTCTGTGAGGTGGAGGTAAATTCCCCAGTCGGGTAGCTTACAATTACGCTCCCTACCTCCCTTTGCCAGCGCTTCGTTTGTCAGTCAGCAGGGTGCACGGCGTGCAGGTAAAATTGGCTTTGGTTCAAAGATGTTGATGAACCACTTACAGCCCAGATATAGTGATAACCCCAAAGATAGTGGAACAAACAGACATCCATACTTTCGCATTTATAATATTAGTAGGTAGATAGTTAATTGATTCAGGTGTTATTTTGCGGAAGTCAAATTTACAGGCAATTTGATCTACACTACTTTGCGTGCTTCCGCCACCAACGTTTTTGGTGTAGGACACGACTTACGCTTAATATTTTTTTGGTGTAGGAGCTAGGACGTTGGATCATTAATATTTTAGGGTGTAAGTGATTCATCAACATCTTTAAACAAAAGCCAACTTCACCTGCGCGCTGTGTACCCTGCTGACTGACAAACGAAGCTCTGGCGAAAAGAGAGGTAGGGAGCGTAATTGTAAGCTACCCGACTGGGGAATTACATCCACCTCACAGAATACCGCAGCCAAATAACAATTCTCTCAATCAATCATGAAATCAAATCAATATATTTTTTTGTAAATACATACATACTAACTGTTACCCGTGGCTTCGCCCGCGTGGTCCAGGGAAGCTGCCATTAATTTGTGTATATTTTTTTCTTGTTGTCATTTTTTTACTTGATGGGATAAAAAGTAGCTTATGAAACTCTCCAGACCGTAAACTATCCCCGTTAACAAAAAACATGTCGGTACTTAGGTTACTTTCGATGTAAAAGAAGGACAAATGATTACAAAGTTTATTTTTCCCATTGGATTAAGATGTTTTTCCGTGATAAAAAGTAGCTTAAGTCACTCTCCAGATCGTAAACTATCCCCATAAAAAAAATCACGTCCGTACTTAGGTTCGTGTTTGACGTGAAAGAAGGACAAATGATTAACTTTATTTTTTCCCGTGGGAATAAAATGTTTTTCCGGGATAAAGAGTAGCCTATGTCACTCTCCAGACCTTGAACTATATCAAAAAAATAACATGTAAATCCGTTTGTTACTTTTGACGTGAAAGAAGGACAAACAACCTTTTACCTATATTATGCTATAGTGATTTAATCATAAAAGATAGGCATATGCGCAAATTTACGCAGCGCACGCAACGTAAGCCCTCAAAAGGAATATTTTTTTCCCGTTTTTTATCGGTGCTCCGCTCCTATTGGTGTTAGCGTGATGTTATATAGCCTATATATAGCCTTCCTTGAAATATAGGCTAACACTAAAATATTTTTTCAATTCGAACAAAGAAACAAACAAACTCTTCAGCTTTATAATATTAGTATAGATAATACATAGAAAACACCCAGACCAAGATAAACAGACATGTTCATGCACACAAATATTTACTCGTATCTTGTGCGGGGATCGCACCCACGACCTCGGAATCAAACTGGACATGGTTAGCCATTGGACCACCGGGGTTGTCAAATATAAATACTGTTAATATCAATACCGCTGTATGCTCGGGCATAGTAGCTAGTGACAGACGCGTGCTGTACGGCACATATCGATTCCTAGAAGGATGAAGAATAGTGTATGCTGGCGCGTGATAGTTAGTTAGTCTAAGTATGTACCTATTTTAGTTTGACCAATAATAAATATAATTGAATATAAAAGAATTATTGAATAGTTTTCTTTTTATTTTGAATTCTTTACTTTTTCATAATATACCAAAACATCACTTGTTTGCATGTTGAATATAATATACTTCATTAATAAAAAAAAATATTTTTACATGTGGTTTATTTATTTTCATATTATTTCCAGTAAGTACTTTTAATTATTGTATTGACGGGTGTAATACTACACGGGTGTAGATAATCGCTTCGCTATACTGTGGCGTCTCGGCAGCGATCGCGCGCTTGTAAGCGAGTACCCCGCGCCGGCTCCTCTCAAGCCTCGCACCTCACCCCCTCGAAAACGGCCAAGCCCTGGACTCACGTCACCTTAAAGTTTCCTAGTCCAGTTTGACGAGCTAGGTGGTCGAATGATTAGCAATGGCCACTTTGACTCCGAGATTGCGGGTTCGATTCCCGGACAAGATAAATATTTGTGTGTATGAACATGTCTATTTGTCTTGGGCTGGGTGTTTTCTATGTATTATATGTATGTACTAGCTGCCCGCACCGGCTTCGCACGGGTAGAAAGTGTTGTTTTCTTTTCCTCGCAATTTTTATGTACATATGAACCTTCCTTAAACCTTAACGAAAATATTAAATTAAAAATTAGCAGAATTGGTCAAGCCGTTCTCGAGTTTTGCGCTTAGCAACATTCATTTTAATATGGGACCACCTGGAGAGTGTATCCTCTCTAACGAATAAGAATTATTAAAATTGCTGTACAATTGACGGAGAAATCATTGAATTTAAAAAAATACATACAGTCGAACATAGAAATACAGGTACAATAAACAACAATAATAGGTAATTTCTGGGACAAAATTCCCATATCCCTATTCCCATAGTCGCCTTGTACGACATCCACGGGAAAAGACGGAGTGATTCTATTCTAGTCTGCTGGAAACCACACTTTTAATAATATTTTTGAAAACTCTTGGGCACGTAAAGTTCTATCTACAGCTTCTACTGCCTTATTGTTTTTTTACCGCATTCATCTGAAACGATTAGACAGCAATCCTGAAACATTTTCGCTTTGTCACAGTTTCGTGTCACAAAGCATGTCGGTGTTTCCATTCTGTATAAATCGAGTATAATATTGAACATTGTATTTGCGTCATTCCGCCTAGAAGTAATATGTGGCTGCAATACCTGGCGATGCTGCTGTGAGATATTATTTTGGCGCCTGATTTCAGCGATGATTGCTCTCGTCAGGTATTTTTTTCCAGTCCCTCCTGAAGCATCTAAGAAAAACAGTTTCCCCTCGTTGTTTAAAAGACTTTGCATCACAAAATCTTGCTACATAGCGTCCCACAAATGCACGCATTCTTCTGGTTTGTGCGAATATATACCAGTCGTTCCATTTCAATTTTAGCGTACACGTCTATAATAAACTGACTAAATAGACCACGTTACCTTTGTAAATAAATAAAACGATTGCGTCTAACTTGTAGCAGGTAAGCATAAAAGTAGTACTGCGCGGTTATTTTTTTACAATACAATCAATATTTTGTTAAACTATTTATTGTTTTTTAAGTAGCTTTTTTAGTTCTATTTGCTATTATAGCGTGTTTTTAGGTTATTTTTTTAAACAATAATTTATTGTATACACCATGTTGTTTATGCAAATAAATTTAGCTTTGTTCTGCATCAGGTGTTCCAAATATTGGATTTCTGTACCTCAATAAAAAATACTCATCAGGCTGAACAACTTTTGCTAAGGCGTCATTTTTATATTTCTTATAGTTTAGCTGAACCATTATGGTTCTGCATCAGGTGTTCCAAATCTAGGATTTTTATACCTCAACAAAAAATACTCATCAAGTTGAACAACTTTTGCAAAGGCGTCAATTTTATATTTCTTATAGTTTACCGTAACCATTATGGTTCTGCATCAGGTGTTCCAAATCTTGGATTTATATACCTCACCAAAAATGCTCATCAGGCTGAACAACTTTTGCTAAGGCGTCATTTTTATATTTCTTATAGTTTAGCTGAACCTTTATGGTTCTGCATCAGGTGTTCCAAATCTTGGATTTTTATACCTCAACAAAAAATGCTTATCAAGTTGAACAACTTTTGCTAAGGCGTCAATTTTATATTTCTTATAGTTTACCGGAACCATTATGGATCTGCATCAGGTGTTCTAAATCTTGCATTGTTATACCTCAACAAAAAATACTCATCAGGCTGAACAACTTTTGCTAAGGCGTCATTTTTATATTTCTTATAGTTTAACTGAACCTTTATGGATCTGCATCAGGTGTTCCAAAAATTGGATTTTTGTACCGATATGGAAATTTCGTGTCAAGGTTTTCAAATCGATGCCATTTTCGTAATTGACATCTCAGAAAACCATAGAATCAACACCCATATTGATATTATGACATTTCAACCCCATCGCACCCCCACAGTAGTGCTCTTGTGTCACGTCGGTTATGTTAGATTATAAAATAGCTGTTGTTTTCGGAATCAGCGACCCGATAAACCATAAAAACAATACCCATAACGATTTTCAGACGTTTGCACCTCATTTCACCCCTTTAGGGGTTGAATTTTGAAAAATCCTGAAACACGTGTTTACTCATTTATCTACAGAAGTGCTCATGTAAAGTTTCGTATAAAATAGTCCAACTAATCTTGGTTCCCCATACAAACTTTGGACCCCCGTTTCACCCCCTTAGGGGCTGAATTTTCCAAATTCCCGTCTTAGTGAGCACCTACGTCCTAAAAGGAACCCCCTTGAAAAATTTGACACTCCTAGCACTTGTAGTTTCTGAGATTTCGTGATGAGTGAGTGATTTGCTCTTTTATATATATAGATTTACAAACAAAAATATCAGTTATCTAAAATACCCATAGTACAAGCTTTGCTTAGTTTGGGACTGTTAGTTAGTTATCCTGGAATATTTATTTAAGTATTTATTTAGTTAAAAATTGCGCAACGAGTGATTTACTTCTAACAACTTTTAATTTAACCTATCTCTTACCTATTGGATACCGTTCTTTAATAGAAGTCTATACTTTCTTGACATTTAGACAGCAATGAACAAAATCATTAGAGTCGAAAAATCTCGCATTTCAGTGCAAATGCAAATTTCGTTGCATGAAAAAAGAGAATAATAGAAAAGAGATAGGGTATAGCGTATTTGTAAGCTGCCCGAAAGGGGAAATACCCTCACCTCACAGTATACTGCAGTCAAATAGCAATTCCCTTAAGGGTTGTTGTGTTCCTGTGAGTGAGTAAGGTCACCAAAAAGGAAGGAGTTGCAGCGTCGGCAGAGGGGATGATATCTCATATTGCGAGCGTTAATATGGCTATGATAACTGCTTCACCTCAGGCGAGTTGTTAGCTTGTCTGCAACCCGACGTGGTGTAAAAATAAAAACACAGTATGAGTAGGCATTTATAGTTCGAAAATTATTAGTCCAGTAGACTATATATATTGCTAATCACAAGCGCACAGACATATTTTTGCGTTCCTTTAGTTAAACAATAGTAGCTCAGTTCTATCTGCTTACTAGGTCATGTTCAAAAGAGCTGTTTGAGACTATGCCCACCACCTACTACAATCGCACTGCTCACTATGGCTAGGGAAATGGTCGCGGACTGTGTGATTATGTTTCCAGTTGTGGAAAACCTGTCGACGTTTTTTCTCCTGAGAGAAAACGTTCCAGAAAGGCGTAATAATCGAGTGCCTAGTGTTGCAAGTATGCTTGTGTAACACCCGAGTCGCATAAATAATATATCTACCGGCAAATTAGTCCAAGCGGCATGCCTATTCTTAAAACTTATCTTAAATCCATTAATAGATACATACATGAATTTCGTATGATTCGTTCGATTAACTTACCTTTGTCTTCCAGGAATAATTTCCAATATGCTTTAAAGTCTCCTGAAAAGCCCATCATCTTGAATAATTTGTAATGATGGTAATACGAAACAGCGACGTCCCGAGGATCTCGCGCCACGTACACCACTTTCACCGTATCCAGGAGTGTGGGCGGCAGCAAGGACAGGGGCAAATGTGACTTGATGAACCGTGGCGATGGAGCTTTAGCAAAAATGTCTGTGATGGAACTGCTATCAGTCTTGGAACTACTATCAATGTGGGAACTTTGGGTTTCCTTTAGTTCTGTAGGGTTGCTTGGCATCGCCAATTGCTGTATCATATCATACATAGGCAGAAACCTGTAGACACAAACAAGTATTTAGTTTTTTCAATACCTATATAGATCATAATTATTATTTTTAATTGTTGATTTTGCCAATTTGCGAGAATATTATAAATATTTTATTGCTGTGAAGTCGCCACACTGCGACAATCATCATTCATATTTCATCTGCAACGATGGACTGCTATGCCTTGTTTAGTAGTGTAATACTTAATAGGTAGATGGCGCCACACTGCGACTTCACAGCAGTAAAATATAAAATGCAAAATTTCGCCACCTTTACAAACCTTCCTGGTAGCTCAGTTGAAAGAACACTCGACCGGGAATCGAGAGGTCGTGGGTTCAAATCCCACCTAGGCGAGTAATTTTTCCATCCACCTAGGCGAGAAATTTTCCCATTTTTTAAATATTTACAAAATATCATGTTCTTAGTAGAAATGTACTCACTCTATGAAGGGAAATCTATCATTAAGTTTCACTTCTGCAGCCGTCTTGTAATCAAAATCATTACCTATCAACCAAACCAACTCCTGGGTCCACGTGGTGCCTGTACGTACATTGTAATGTTAGTGAAGAAATTTTACCCATTCTTACAATAGTTGCTAAATTATGAAAATATTTGTGAACTGACCTGATTTCGGAAAAGTTACTACGAAAACGTCACTGGGCCTCAACTCCATGTTATAAATTTCAGGACCAGTTTTCACAAAATCCGAAGGCAACAAGACGCCATGGGGGGCGACCCGTACCTGGTCGATTATCATTTCACCTATAAAACAATCGTTATACACCTAATAAAAAATACACATAGTAAAAGAAATAATATATGAACATATTATTTCTTTTACCCACAAAATTGGGTATTTTTTTTATACCACTAAAGTGGAAAACAAGCATACGGCCCGCCTGATGGAAAGCAGTTACCGTAGCCTATGCACGCCTGTAACACTAAGGGCATCACACGCGCGTTGCCGACCCTGTAAAAACCTCTTCACGCCCTTTTTGACACTACTCGTATAGACTATTAGTTAGGCTCCGCCAACCCGCAGTTGAGCAGCGTGGTGGAATACTCCACGGTCGGAATCATACGGGTCTGCCCTCATTCGAAGTGGTTTATAGCATATGCTCTAAACCCACTTCGAAAGAGGGCAGACCCGTATCCCAGCAGTGGGATGAATAGAGGTTGACGCATAACCATTCCCATAACCCTGCCACACGGCGGTGAGAAGGAACATCGGTGGTTTTTTAGTCGGTAGGTCTGGTCGGTGGGGTCTACGAGAGGCCCCTTGCACTTTGGATAGGAGTCCGACATACCCCCGCCTTCGTCCCCTCGATCATGAGTGGGATGCATGAGCATTTTTCCGTCGAAAAGAAAAAAAGAAAAAAATAGGCAGACTAATTAGTCACATTTTATCAACTATTAAAACAGCAAAATATGTATGAAAAATGTACTAAATCAGTGATTTCCAAACTGGAGTGGGCTCCAACCCATCTAACTTCATTTTCAATCTTAGGTCTGTTTTAGAAAAAGAAGTACCTACAAATATTGACTTTGCTAAAATTGGAAGTCGCGGAACTTCTTAATGCCATCTTTAATTTCAGGGTTCGCTTATTCATTCGCGGTAACCTATTGGAAAGTCGCGAGTCGCGACCTATAATTTGGAAACCATTGTACTAAACTGTAACTAACTTAATCATGTGAAGTACTCTTTTTTTATTTTACATAAATTAAAATTTGTAATAAAAATTAAAAGTCGTCTAGAGTTAAATTTTGAGAGATATTTTGTGATATAAACACAGGCCAAATTTTTGGCGTGTTTTCAAACATAAGTAGTACTTCGGCGTTTTTTTATGAGAAAACGATTTTTTCCAGTGTTCAAACATAGCTAGATCAATTTCACGTCCCGGTAAACAGCTATATTTAAAATGACAACGAAATCTTTAGAGCCGTTTGCTACCGTTTATACATAACCCAACCTATTTATTTAAAGTGTATCTGAGTTTCCCTTTAAAGCTATTAATACATACCTACGTAATATGCACATTTTTTTATGATATGGCAATTTTAATTGATTTTACTTGAAATGCCACCGTTTAAAAAAAAATCTTCGAGTATTTCACAATGGTCCGCGGACCACCAGTGGTCCGTGAGAGGTAAATTATGGTCCGTGATACAACTTATAATGAAACAGATTGAGCACTATTATATAAAATACTAAAAGCTGAGTTAATATAAAGAATAATGGATTTATATAACATTCGGGGACCCTACACCCAAAAAAAAACTTCGTAGTGGTCCGCGATTAAAAATAGGTTGGGAACCACTGCTCTAGATGGACCGATGATCTAGAAAAAGCGACTGGAAGCGGGTGGATGCGGAAAGCGAAAGATCGCATATGCTGGAAAACATTATGCAAGGCCTATATCCAGCAGTGGATAGATACAAGCTGATAATGATGGTGATGAATGATAATTTCACAATGTGGTAAAATTTAAAACAAAGGGGCAATTCTCGTAATTAAAATGTAGTAGAAATTCAGTTTCGATCCAGTCTCAATCTCACAAATGTCAAATTTGGTATTCTCGTATCGCAATATACTTCAAAGTCTAATTTAAGTGGGATTACATCTAATTATGACCGAAAATAAAGAAACTAAGAATGTTATTTTGCCAATAATAATAATTGATAAATAATTAATATGACTGAAATTAAGTTTAAGTTGTATAATTTTTATTCAATTCACAATTCAATCACGATTCGTTCAACCTTCACTCTGCGATCGTAATATAATTACCAGAATAGGCTAGACGACAATTTTTTCTTTCGATTTGTTATGTAAGGTCGTCACAATAATATAACTATAGGTAAAAGAATTACTTCGATAGCATAAAAACTTCTCAAGATATGATAACTTGTAAATCACAATTTTGGACTTTCCCAAAAGCGCTCCATACAAAAGGCTACTGAATTATGACGTCACATTTATGTATTTTGTATACGTTAAAACAAAAATTTGTACGACAGCTATGTGAAATACTGCGTTTATGCAGCTAGTGCCATAACAAAAGTTATAGTATTTTTGATTGGTTTTCCAAAGTTAATATTTTTAGGGTTCCGAACCTCTAAAGGAAAAACGGAACCCTTATAAGATCACTTTGTTGTCCGTCTGTCTGTCTGTCTGTCTGTCTGTCTGTGTCTGTCTGTCTGTCTGTCTGTCTGTCTGTCTGTCTGTCTGTCAAGAATTTCTATATCGAGAATGCGTGGAGGTATCAAGCTGAAATTTGAACTGTATACTCAGGACTACGGTCCCATAAAGTTAAAAAAAAATCAAACTGCTAAGTTTACGTAGAAAAAAGTTACGGCCGTTTATTCAGCAAAAAACGCACATTTCGACACACTCAAGGGAATCAAAACCTATAGGGTACTTCCCGTTGACCTAGAACTATGAAATTTGGCAAGTAACATCGTTATATACTACAAGTACAGGAATAAATCTTAAAACTATACATTTGTAAATAGATCTTAAAAAATAGGGGTCTATATTTTTATAGGGTGTCGAAATTTCAAATTGAAACTACCTACTAGTTCAAATGGGGTATCATATGAAAGGGCTTGATGTACACATTGCAAAATATATTTTATTTATTTTTTCGACGCATTATTTCTTATTTATAATGAAAAATATCAAATTTAATAATGATACTACGTACCTACGGAACCCTCGGTGGGCGAGTCCGACTCGCACTTGTCCGGTTTTTTTTTTATAATTTCATTCTTTTAAATTGGACTTTCCCACTACACTTTGATCGATCATAGAACAAGTCGGACATAAGTTGTTAAAATTTAAACATCGCAGATCGTTCTAGTTTTGTATATTTTATGACACTGATAGGTACTTTTTATAATTTTTTATCATTGTCGTCTCGCCTATTAGTCTTCAGATACTAAGTTATTTTACGATTTTGTTCCGGTTTTGTTTCATTGACACCTTCGTTACTTACCTGTGTAATATTGATTAATTTCATCTGCTTCTTCCTTTGACAAAGGAGTTATTTCAAACGGATAGTTATTTAACTGTTCCATCATTTACTCTACACAGTCCAATCACGGCTAATGGAATGGGGAAAAAAATGAAGTAAAATGAAATATGTTGTTTATTATTTATTGCGCAAGATAAAGTGCGATTAGATACGAGTATCTTGTTGCTATCACCAATTATGATATTTTGTCTATATTTACATTACCATTTTTTATACTACGACGGGTGACAGACAAGCATTTTTTTTTGGTCGGCAACGCGCGTGTGATGCCCCTGGTGTTACAGGCGTTCATAGGCAACGGTAACTGCTTTCCATCAAGCGGGCCGTATGTTTGTTTGCCACTTTAGTGGTTTGATAAAAAGCCTGAAAGTTTTGAAACTACACTTTTAACAGAGCGATTAATAATTTCTGGCGACCCCTTCGGTCGCCAGAAATTATTAACTTGTAAACGGGTCCCCTATTCAAAAAGATTGAAAAACACTGTGTTAGACGATTCTTTAATCTTTTCCTTTGCATATTCTGGACTATGACAGACCACACAGTTCTTTTTTCCAAGTTGCATATGTCTTTGTGACTTCCGGTATTGTCTATGTCTTGGTGCACCTGCTAGAGATCGCAGCTCTTTGTTGTTGTTGTCCCAGTCCTGTTGCATGTACCGCTGGTAGATATTGTTGTCTTTAATAATATGAAGAGTTTTTACTTAAGAAAAACAGTAGCCAAACTATTTTTAATATAACTTATTCGAGTATGTAAGGCACCAGTAAGGAATGAAGGAGTTCCTGGGTTTTGTAGAGGGGTGAGCGGTATGCGAGCGATATTTCATAAGGGTACGGCAACCGCTTCACATCAGGCGGGCCGTATGCTTGTCTGCTATCGAACGTAGTATAAAAAAAAATATATAATTAGTTTTGAATTGGCTTGATCTTGCATAATATACCTATACAAATACAGTGTAACTGTGTAACATACTTTCTGGAAAACGAAAGGAAAAAGTTGAGCAATATTTACAAAATTGGTGCAATTTCAGATACGGACTCTTAAGGGGCATGTTCCGATGGTCCGTCCATACATTTTTTGATGGGATTATACACGAAACAAAGACACTCTTTGTTTAAAACAAATCATTTTATCACTTTTCTACTATGAAATGTTGTCGCGTCTGACCTTTTTAGGAAATAACTTACATTATTAACTTAGGAAAACAATAATGAAATCCAGGAAAAAATTGTCACTTGTTTAGTAGTGTGAGTGAGTTTCGACAAGCAAAATAAAGCGCCACCTTTATTTTGCTTGTCAAAACAAAACAAACAAATGATTGCGATAGCTTAGAAATTTGATCGCTTGATGGCGCGCAGGCGATATTTTAATTCTGAAAGTATCATTATTTTGTTAATAAATCTACAATAATTGATTTATTTCCTTTCCTACTTTTCATAAAATAAAAAGATTATAATAACATAAAATTGTCGACCCTAAACGGCAAAGTAAACAATTTTATTACTTATTATTTTTATGTGGTAACTTTTTTCGTAGAAAAGTAATATGCAACGTTGCCGTCCGTTCATAACCTTGACCTAGATGCACTACGTTGAAAAGAGGTTGCCGCTCCGCTCTTTTTGATATTGTAATCCTAAAATACATTTTCCAAGTTACGATATGTTGCGTTCAGAAACAAACAAATAATTGAGTTACTTACATTACATATGTACATCAAATAGACGTGTTTTATTGTATAAAAATAAATAACTGATTATAATCTGATTTATTATTTTCTTTTTCGTCGACCAATATTCTAAAGTATATATTCCAGGAATGTAAAGATAAGTATTACTGTTATATTTTATTGTTCTTTTTTCTCAGGATGTGTTCCGAGTTCCGAACGCAATCTGGGACAATAAATCTGTATCATCTGTCAATTCTGTCATACTATGATACTAGACTAGATGCGACTGCAATCTAATTACATGGTTATGAATTACTATTCAATTTCTTTCAAATACTGAGTGTTTAGAAGTAACATATTCTTTTGTGTTTAATTTGTTTTTCTTTATTTCAGATTTATTTCATTGTGGACCTGAAGCATGTCATTGAGTGGGCATTCCTTTTGGAAAGGCACCGGAATATGTGTGAATCTTCACAAATTGAATTTGTTAGTGAGAGACTAGATGGATTTCATAGTGAATTAATTTTCAAATGCAGTATGTGTGGTAAAGCGTGGAAGCACTGTACAGACAGCACTGATAAAATAAATACTGCATTTGTGTGGGCAACTGTAACTTCTGGCAGCTACTACACTCAAGCAGCTCACATAACGAGTCTTATGGATATTCCTACAATGTCAGCTAATAAGTTTCGTCGTATTGAAAAACAAATAGGCAATATGTGGTTTGACCATTTGACAGAGGAAATTAAAACTGCTGGTGAACAAGAAAGATCAATAGCTATTGAAAAAGGTCATGTGTCTTCAGACGGTGTACCATTTGTTACCGTGTATGTCGATGGGGGATGGTTGAAAAGGTCATACGGGCACAACTTTGATTCACCATCTGGTATGGTAAGTTAATATTTTACTAAACACAAATTTGGTTCATTACTTATGTCCTTTATATTATGTGCAATATTTACAAGAGTTTCTTTTCATTTCCAGGCCTGTATTATTGGTAAAGAAACTAAGAAATGTCTATATCTTGGTGTTCGAAACAAATATTGCGATACATGTCAATATTATGAGAGAAGAAACATGGATCTGAAAGCACATAATTGCTGTAAAAATTTTACTGGACCGTCTACAGCAATGGAATCACAAATGATTGTGGAAGGCTTTCAAAAGAGTGAAGAAATACATCAACTTCGCTATTTGAGTTTTATTGGAGACGGAGACTCCTCTGTGTTTGCAAACTTAAAAGAGAAAGTGTCTTATGGGAACAAAATAAAAAAAATAGAATGCAAGAGTCATGTAATCAAAAACTATACCAGTGCACTCTACAAGGTAAATAAATCCTTTCTTTTTATTAATTTATTGCCCTAGGCACTACTCAGTTAGTAATCATCGTATATCACATCACATTCGATAAACTTGATATTATATTCATAAATATATTGTCTAATAAATATTTCTGTTTTTGATTGTACTTGTCTATATAAGGATGTTTTGATAACATGTCCATTAGCTTTTAGGACTATTTGCTACTAGGTCATATTGCTTATAAGACGAGTTGCTTATAGGCCCTTTTGCTTTTAGGACGTTGTGCTCATAGGGCGTTTTACTTAAATGACCTTACGATACGAAAGGAAATAAATAAATCAAATTTCCATAGATAGAGTCATCTCAAGAAGTGAAACATATGCTGTTATTTATATTTATATTTGTACTTTTTAGATCTTGGCCAACACTAAGCTCCCACTTTATGGGCGAAATATTTTGAAGCCAAAGGTGATGAAGCTTACACTAGTGGCACGGAAAATTATAATTTGTAGCAGTGACAATGATGCTATGGCAGCAGATTTGAGAAATGGCCCGCTTCATGTATTCGAAATACATGATAGCTGCAAGGATTATTACTGCAATGTCAATAAAACATCTGCAAATGAAAGTGAAAAGAAGGAAGAAAATCTCGTAGAGATTCTCAAAAAGAGTGCTCCAGAGGTGTGGGCTCTGATTTATGCTGCCAATGAAAAAATTGCTTTGAAGGCAGGCCGTTTGTCAAATGAGACAACAAATGTGGCAGAACATTTTGAAGTTATTGGGAAATAATTTTCGTCATAAAATAACAAATATACTAAGTAAACTTATTTTCCTTTGCAGCACCTGTGTAGCAGTGGTTTCAAGACAGAAGACTGAAGGCAGAGGAAGCAATCAACAATTAGAATAATTTATGTTTTATTTGTATTTTTATAGTAGTTTGTTCAGAATCTACGTTATCATTGTATATTACTTTTTTTCAAATAAAATAAAAGTTTAAACCTATAAATATAACTTTTATTTCCATAACACAATCGTAGATAACATAATTATGTCGTAGCAGGTGGTGTTCTGTAGTTCTGCCTAAATATAATACAGAATATTTTGGGGTGTAAGTGGTTCATCAACATCCTTGAACCAAAGCCAACTTCACCTGCACGCGGTGCACCCTGCTGACTGGCAAACGAAGCTCTGGCGAAGAGAGGTAGGGAGCGTAATTGTAAACTACCCGACTGGGGAATGTACCTCCACCTCACAGAATACCGCAGCCAAATAACAGATCCCTTGAGGGTTGTGTTCCTGCGAGTGAGTGAGGACACCAGAAACGAAGGTGATGCTGCGTCAGCAGCGGGGGTGGCGGCGCGCGAGTGATATTTTATGTTGCGAGCGTTAATATGGCTACGGTAACCGCTTCACATCAGGCGGGCCGTATGCTTGTCTGCCACCCGACATGTATAAAAAATAAAATAATTCAGCTCATTTTGGCACGCCATCTAGTTGTCATGATGGTAAACGTAGTGCTCGCTCACGTCTGTGTGTGTATACTACACTATGTTCAATGACAGATGTTATTATAGGATTATGTGTCGAATTGGGTGAATTTTAAGGCAAGTATATGACCAAGGTCAATAAAGTGTAACGTCCGAGTTCCGCGAAAACTATTCCTACGACTTACAAATGTTCCATTTACACGTAAATCAAAATAAACTAGAAATGTTGACTACAGCGCCATCTAGCGGGAAAACGGCAACGAGCAGACCGTATGTTCCACCATGTATTTGTGTCGATAAAATAGATAATAATAATATGAGAACGCAAAAGAGATATGACGCTTACAAAATTTTTGTACAACAAGAAAATATATCAATAGTTAACGATTTGTTGCCAACGGGTGTACAATTCGGAAAATTTGTGTATTTTAATAGAAATAATTTTATTATCCTTACTAATATTATAAATGGGAAAGTGAGTTTGTTTCTTTGTTCCACATTCACGCCTTAACTACTGAACCGATTGCCATGAAAGTTTGCATGCATCATATTGGAAGTCCGGACTAAATAATAGGATAATTTTTATTCCAAAAAATTACCTGTTCCCCAGGGATGACTAAAAATTTGGCCCGATAATCGACATTCGCCTGAACGAAGCCGTGAGCGAAGCAAGTCACAGCAAGTGACAAAATAAATACAGAACGTTTGACACGATCATTAGGCTATTTGACAATGTTCAAAAATTGTATAAATTATTTAACAATATCGTAAAATACACAAAACTATAAAGATCTGCAAACTTTCATTGTAATATTATCTTCAATATCTTCCGTCCGACTTATTTTAGGGTCGATCAAAGTTTTGCGGGACAGTCCATTTCAAAAGTATGAAATTATTAAAAAATAGTATTTCCATTGGAGAAGCAATAAAAAATACTATAACTTTTATTATGATACTAATTACATAAACGTAATATGTAACATAACTGTTGTAGAAATTTCTGATTTGCTGTACACAAAATACTTGCTTGTGACGTCATAACCTAGTAACCTGTTGTATGGAGAGTTTTCGGGAAATAAAAATTGAAATTTTCAAATTAGCATTTCTCGAGAGATTTTTGAGCTGTCAAAGTAATTCTTTTACGTGTGGTTTTATTATTGTGACGTCCTTACATATTAAACCGAAAAAACGTTGGTCAAATAGCTTATATAAATATGGATGGCTAATAAAAGATATTAACAAAATAAAGCCCTTCAGGTTCTACTGTACTGTACGTCAATACTCCGGTCAGTTGAATGAAAAAGATTTATGTAAGACAGACAGATAAGAAAATTGTATACTTGACCAAAATTATCAGGCAATGCTAAAACTTGGTATGAGGGTCTTCAATCTATACTACTGTCCTGGGGGCTTACCACCAACCAATGAATAAGCGACTCTATTCAGTTATTGAATAGAGTCGCTTATTCATTGGTATGAATAAGCGTTCTATTCAGTTATTGAATCGCAATAAGAGTTGGTGGCAAGCTCCCTGGACCGAGTGGCAGGAGAGGCTTATCAAAGCCTTTCCGATAGAAAGCAACTATTTGGCGTTACTAGCCGATATGTTAGATAGACGTATGAGGATTGGGGAGCCAATTGATGAATTTTATTATGATAAAATTTGGCGTTTAAATGCTTGCGATTACCTATTATTGACTGGTATTATCATCAGGCATTTATATAAATTTCTATTATCTAAACGTTAATTATGATTACCCATTCAACAAGAGCTGTTTATTTCCTTCTCGCTTGGGTCACCGTTGTGGTTGCATGTCTCATAGCTAAAGAATTTTGTGAATAAACAACTACATTACCTACAACCAATCTAAAGTGAACCTTATATAAGAGCGCTGTAAGCATAATATCAGAATCACAGGCCATCGATTTGCCGTGAGCATTTGAATACTACGACAGAGGTTTAACTACCCACAGTGACTGTAGACTTCAACAATTGACGTTAATAATAACAAGTTGCAAAGAACTCCAAAAGTGTGAACATTCTGCAATACCATGATTCTGATTGTGAAATAAGATGTAGACAGAACTCGGTCGCAAGTCAGCCAGTAACAAAACAACAAAAAAGAAAATTTAACCCATGTTCACCTGTAACCAACAAGAACCAACAAGAGATTATTGCAATAGGTACTGCAGAAAATGTCGACCGATATCACAGAACTTATGTCACAAAAGGCGGAGATTCAACAAACTAACGTAGAAATTGAGAAATATCTTGAGTTCGTAAATTTGCAATATGAAGCATGTCTTCAAAATGATAACGAACGAAACATAACAAAAGCTTGAAAGCATGGAACAAGAACGCAAACAGCATCTACATTATATTACGTCACTAGAAACGAAGATAGAAAACTGGGAAAGAAATTCTAAGTCGACTACTTTAGAAATCAGAAATGTGCCTATGGGCATATGGGTAACCCGAAATCTTTCAACTATTGCACGGGCTTGTTTTAAGCCCGTGCGTCATTTGCCAAGAATAGTATTATTCAAGGAGCAAGGGCATCTAATAAAAAAAACCCTATTAATAAACTAAACTCAGCCGCCATAGGCTGTGAAGGTAAAAGTAAAAACAAAACAAATACTATAAGTAAAGTTAATTATGAGGCAATTCTAGAGGAATTAAAGTCAACAGATTTTAGTGCCATCCTAGCATCCGACGATGCTGACTGGTCTGCACAACAACTAATCACGATTGTATCAACAGCCGTTTGTAAAAATACTAGTCAAAAAACCCTAACTAGGCGCATACAGCATATCAAACCCTGGATTGAAGAACTCCAGGTTTGATACAAACCCTTTAAGATAAAAAAAGAGTAAACCACATGACTGAAGTAGAACTTCTTTAGCTCAATCTATATGTATGTATGTATGTATATATAACTGCTCTCTCTTGCTCCTACGGTGTGATACAGACAATGGACATGCGTGTCTTAGATATACGAAACGTAACTGGCTATGAGAGAAAGAAAATGTGTTTTTGCCCTTCTCTCTCTTGCCCCTACAGTAATATACAAAATGTAATTCTCTCTCTTTCTATCATCGCGTCACTTATATCTCCTTCTCAACTTCCGTTCGCCACGCCCGATCATACTTTTCGTAACGCTCTCGTCACGAATTACCAGTTACTCCCCAAGTCAGGCGTGCGTAACGAAGTTTTACTTCAATAAAAGACGAGGTATAATTAGCTCATCTCAAACACCAAAAATGACTAACAGTGAGATTCATTACATACCGAACACTTATATTTAAATTTAGTTTTTTATATTTGTAATTATTAATTCACTCCAAGTTGTTAAACAGAAAAAGTTTCTTTGTTTTTTACGCTCATATCAATATCTGTTTTAAAAGTAACTCTAAAAATATATATAAGTGCTGCTCACGCTGGCAAACCTAACTGTTCACACTATTACTTTGATAACGCATCATATATTCCTATTTTGAAAATATGCTATAACATGCCATGTCGTTTAGTTAAGAATACTAATTTATCTATTTTTCAAGTTCCCTTCTATTCCAATAATAAAAATGGAACTACTATTACTACTATTAGCACAATAGCGACGTGCAATTTATTAATTGTAAGAATATTATGAGATAAAAAAAACAGAACATTGTTGATAAAAGGTACGGACCCCGGGTCTGTAGACTGTAATAAATATCAATAAAAAAAATAATAATAATAAAAATGGATGGAATCATTAAAATAACCCCGGAAATTGACAATAAAGTCAAAGTTAGAGAGGTAATCCTAGTCATAGATCCAGACCAATGTATCGAGTAACTAGTAACAATAACTTAATTGTTTTAACACAAATTATTAGAAGCTTAGCTCACAATATCAATGACTTCGAAATTTTGCTGTCGAGGTTAGACATAAATCCTGTCATCATAGTTTTAACAGAATGCTGGTGTCTTCTGCTACAACTTTGCACATAATTTCAAACTTCTCAGTACATTCTACTCGATACATTATTTATTAACCAAAATAGTGGAGTAGTGGCCTATATTAAAAATACCCTGCATTCAAAACATCGTAGTTTTGGCAGATATGAACCTGAATATTAAAGAAAACAACGCAGATAATAGATCCTCGGAATATCTTGATTAGAGATTGCAAACCGGGCCCGGTGCGCTTTTAGACATCCACCGGGCCCGGTAGGTACGAAAACTGCGCCACGGAAGCCCCAACTTGTAGAAAATTGGCATGGCAAGCGCTGCGAACCGCGAGTTTCTTATTCTAATACTATGTTTTCAAATAGTTACATCAGTATTAGTAATTAACTTTAAGCAAACAGGTCTTTCTCACTTTACTCTGTATAGTATTAGCAATTAAATTGCGGGCGATTTCTTAAATAATCTGACTACTTTCCAAACTCTCTTTTTCTCGAAATCCTCTAAATCCAGGCATTTCATCAGCGCGTGGAAGATCATTTCTATCCTAAACTTAATTACTGAATAATCATAAGTTAAACTAACTACTTAATTCTGTATTAAAAACTAAGATTTTGAGACTGATTATTGTTGATTTGCTGGTTTGAAATAAATATTATTCCGTAACCTTGAATCATTGTATTTTTCCTCCATTTACATAAAGCAAATTTTCATAAAATAATAATAAGGGCAGCTTGTGTGGCGAGCTGTTGTGTGAGTAGCGACACCACGGACCCGAGTCTCCAGAGAGTCGGTCAGGGCCTTCGTCTCCGACGTGTCTTCATCGGTCGGAGTGTAAACACAAGAAGGCCCGCAGGACTCTCAGCTCTGGCTTGCCTTCATTGGCCGTCCAGAGAGGAGCCGCTAGAGCTATATGCTCCAGGGGTGGAAGTGTTAAAGGGCATCACGCCGCGAGTAACTTCGGAGAAAGCGCAGCACACCTCTCGACATCCCTGAGTCACTCACACCGGTGTTGCCCCCGGCCGTTTTCCTGGCATTTCGGGGGCCCATCTAGTGAGTGGCAAGCCACCGCCTGCCGCAAATAACTAGCAATAAAAGCAGTTATGGCAGGCGTCCGTCCCTCTTCTGTAATAGCCCGGTATTAAGTTCACCCAGATCTCATCTCCATAGCCCATTTATTTTCCATCACACTTCGCAATAGTCTCAACGCCTGCCGAGACCTGCTCATGGGTATGTCGTTCCATAGACATATCCGGGAGCGGGTCACGGCGAGCGTACAATTACATCAAACTTCTCAAAGGGGCCTCTACGCGTTGGATCCATATCCCCGCGCACGCCTATCAAATGACCGGGCTTGACCCGTGAGTCCAAGAGAGATAATAATAAATAAATATTTCTAGACAATTTACACAGCGCCATCTAGTCCCAAATTAAGCTCAATGCTTGTGTTATGGGTACTAGACAACTGATATATGTACTTAAATACATTTTTTTTGTAAATACATACATATAATACATAGAAAACACCCAAACCAAGACAAACACACATGTTCATGCACACAAATGTTTGTCTTGTGCGGGAATCGAACCCGCGACCTCGGAGTCAAAGTGGGCATTGCTAACCATTCGACCACCGAGCTCGTCAAAAAAAAATACTTTAAAGGTTTCATCCTAACACATCAACCGGGCCCGGCCGGGTTGGCGGCGAATGTTACCGGACCCGGCTGGGTTGGAAAACATACCGGGTTGCACTCTCTAATCTTGATCTCCTAGCTTCGTAGTCACTTATTCCCAACTAGGAAACTAAACTGCTTAGACCATTCTTTTATAAAATTCAAAATAATACCACAACTATTGTGTGTGATTCAACGGTAACGGACCATAGTGCAGTCAAAATATCATTCTCGCATAACAATAAGAACAACTTTGAGCTTACACGTACAATATTTAAAATCAACTATGAAGGTGCTATGGACGATCTGCCGAGTCTCGACTGGCGGAGCCTATTTTCACTTAATGATACTAATCTTATCGCTGACAAATTTCTATTTACAATTTTCCAAACATTAAGTAATCATACATCTACCCACAAAATACCTAAGAGGAAGCAAACAATCAAACCATGGGTAACCCCAGGCGATGCATAAGATTTAGAGACAATCTTCATCAGGAGGCTAAAAAAATCCAAATGATACCGTCCTCCAGACTACTTACAAAAAATATCGTAATCATTCTCAATATTCTTAAACTTAGAAGAGTTATTCAAGACAAAATATTCATCATTGTAGATTGTAAAGGAGATATATTGAAATACATGAGCTTTTTGATAATGTAATATGTTGCACACACGTAACGTACTCATTTAGAATTATTTAGATTAACTTTTCTAACATTATGCCGTTTGACAACGTCTGTAGGGTCAACTAGTATGTTAATAATAAATTATTATAAATTTTAGGAATTATTGCAGAAATATGGGGTGTGATTGTTGTTTCGTTATGTATGTTAATTTTTCACTCGAGTGGCGCTAGCTTTGCAGCAGGTATGGACTTAATAGCAAATATTGAATGCAAAGAGTAATGCAATATACGGACTGAATATCTTTGGTTAATAGACGCCGGAAATACGGAGTAAAATAAAATTTATTCGCGAATTATCGAACTATATTATTTATTCAATTTTATTGTGGAAACTTTATGTCAGTTCCACGGAGGTTGTCAGCGATCCATTGCTCGGCTTCTTTTGCCATTTCTTCGTCGAAGTGCGATCGCCAATCTCCTGTTATACCTAGAAGAGAGACACAATAGGTAAGTCACCGGTGATGAAAAGAGAGCCGTTAGCGAACAGTTACCATTATGAGGCGTCTTTTGGGGCTTACTTGTAGGGTTGCCAACCATACTGTTAAAAACAGTATTATACTGTTTTCTATGCTTTAATACTGTTGAAAAAAACTTCATTTGACCATAGTACTGTTTATTGTACTGCTCCGCATGCACTGGGCCTGGGCCTGTTTGTTTTACTACGCAGCTTTTAATATACTGTTTTCCTTGTAAAAAAAAGTTGGCAACCCTACTTACCTACTTGTAATGCAAGGTAATCTAGGCAATGTAAGCAAAGCACTGGATGAAGGTTTTTGTCTTCAAGCATTAGGGTTTTGTGCGGCGAAGATGTGCCGAAGCTTATCAAAAGCTGCCCAGCCCAATCGAATGCGTCTATCGATCGATTTTGGGGTGCAAGTGGTTCATCAACATCTTTGAACCAAAACCAACTTCACCTGCACGCGGTGCACCCTGCTGACTGACAAACGAAGCTCTGGTGAAAAGAGAGGTAGGGAGTGTAATTCTAAGCTACCCGACTGGGGAATGTACCTCCACCTCATAGAATACCGCAGCCAAATAACAATTCCCTTGTGGGTTGTTGTGTTCCTGCGAGTAAGTGAGGTCACCAGAAAAGAAGGAGATGCTGCGCTGGCAGCGGGGGTGGCGGCGCGCGAGCGATATTTTATGTTGCGAGTGTTAATATGGCTACGGTAACTGCTCCACATCAGGCGGGCCGTATGCTTGTCTGTCACCCGTCGTAGTATAAAAAATAAAATAAAAAAAAGATCTCTGTTGAAATTGTTGAAATACCGAGACCCTTCAGACCTACCGTACCCCTGACCGTACCTCTGGTGCTACGGTGGGTCTTTTAAAGTTAAAGCATACCACTACTAGCTAGCTAATAGTGTTGTACTTTAAGCCATTTCAATAAATAAAAGTTTTCAATCTGTGATGTTTGTCTTACCTTTCCGTATGAAATTTTTGTCTTTCGCGATAATTCCAATCTGCTTTAGCACATCATAGTTGACTGAGTTGTTTTTCTTGAAGTTCTCGAAGCTGAGATGTTCGCACAAACCCGCCACCTGCTCCTCAGTCACGGGCTTGTCCAGGAACTTAGCTACTCGGCGAATGACCGATGGTAAGTCCTGTCAAAATTACATCTAATATTCATTTATTACATACATTTTGACAAAGATAAATATTAAGACTTCTACAGCAAAGATGAACGCTTTGTTAAATATATTTTGTAGAACCGATGGTACAGCTAATCACAGTTTATGCTTGTCAGTCGTAATGCGATCGTAACTCTTATGACGTACGACATTAGAACGATACAAAGATTAAGCTCCAAGTGCTCTACATTTCCAATGCCAATGATTTCTGATCGGCTGGAGTCTCTCTCTCACGCAGAGATGTTACATCTCTTTGCGTTCTATATAAATTCCATTAATCCCACGGGGAGCGCTCGGATGAGTTATTTGATTTGATACCTGCCGCTGAGTTCCACAATCGTACAACTTGACATAAATTAAAATTCCATCCTCATCATCTCGTTATTTGGCGATCTACTACAGTACGCTGTTTAAGATATTTTCTACCACGAACTATGAAGTTGTGGAATCAATTTCCTCTAGCAGTATTCCCAAATAAATACGACATGGGGGCCTTCAAGAACAGAGTCAATATTTCCCTTAAAAGGCCGGCAACGGATCAGTAACTCTTTGGTGTTGCTGATTTCTATGGGCGGTGGTGATTGCTTTCCATCAGGAGATCCACATGCACGCTATAAAAAAAAAACATATTTTTGTACACCGTTTCACAGTTTATAACTAAGTTTCGTCTGAACTAGATCCATGTTGCAGCCAATCTTAGTACACGATATGTTAAGGGATGCCAATTTATTAAATCTCTTTGAGAAATACCCATGTAGCGTAGTTTTTGCTGTTTACAACATAGATATTCGACGGTTAGAGAGAGTTTTTTTGCCATTTGAATGTCTTGAGGCTGCGTTAACAGGATGGTTCGCAATTAAGTATATTTTTTTGGATCTGGTGACAGTCATCGCCTCACATGGTGGGACGTATGTTTGTTTGTCATCCGAGGTAACAAAAACACATGCTTCAAAATGACGACTTTCATATCTAGAGCACAACATAAACCAAACTACACCTTTTGAAATATTTCTCTAATCTGTATACGTATATGTAAGCTGTATTTAGAGAGAAAAATCTACCCAGATGTCCGTATGTCCGTATGTATGTATTTTTATGGATTTTTCTCTTTATATGACGCAATGGGTTTTTTAATTAATTCCAACGTCGTTGGAAGTTTTATGCGTGTTTTATCTGCTTCACGAGCTCCTATAGTCTAAAAATAAAAAGTAACCTTGGAAAGCTCTTCATAGAATAGGAACAGCATGTTTGGATGGTCTTTCAGTGCCCAAGCTTCTTTAAGGTGCTCAAAATACGGACCTCGAACTACTGAAAAATTTACATACATATAATTATAATACAATTATTATAAACTTAAATACTGTATTCATATTTTTTTTAATGTACATTCCAGCGTTACCAGGCGTTCCCCTTTCGACGGGACATCCCGCTTTTTTAGCTTAAAGTACGTTAGTACTATTACTTATACTGTGCTTAAAGTGTGGTGTCCCACGCGGGACACCAATGTCCCGCTTTTGGCGGTGATAATAAAATGTTGATTTAGCTATCGTAAATGAAAATCATGGACCGACCGCCAGAATTCAGATCTTTAAAGAAATATAAGCAATTTGAGAGTTTTATACTTTTTTATAAATTTTATGGCATTGAAAACTGCGATCATTAAATTGCTAGCGAGGGAAAAGATAGCAAGCATATTAGACCACCGAGATGATAAGGATAGCGATAATCTTCCTCCCAGGTGACGGGAACCGTTTTCTGACGCAATTCAGTATGGGTATGCCATATCTATAGTATTTATAACATCATTGTCACTAACCCAATCCTTTCTTAAAACTTTTCCAAAAAGATTTAAAATCTCCAACATAACCGTAAACAGCCTTAATGTGTTGATGGTGATAGTACGACACGGCTGTATCCCTGGGGTCTCGACATACATATACCACTTTGGCTTTATCCAAAATATTGGGCGGTAACAGCGAGAAGGGTATATGACTCTTAATGAATCTAGGAGACGACATAGCATCAGCTATTTCAGTAGCTGGACGTGATAACTCCTTCGCTGTTTGTTTCATTTTCTCAGAATCACCACATGCTTCCTGTATTAGTTCCCGTGCTCTGTCATTATCAACAAACATCGACAATCTGTAAAATATCAATAAGTGAATATAGAGCAGTGGATCCCAACCTTTTTCGCGTACCACTACGACCTTTTTGTTGGGTGTAGAGTCCTCGAGTGTCTCGAGATTTAAGTATTTTGTATAAGAGTACCCAATCTCTTTCATTATAAGTTTGTATCACGCACCATGATTTTCCTCTCACGGACCACTAGTGGACCACCGGTTGGGAACCCCTGACATAGAGGAATATAATAGCAAAAGAATTGAAGTTTATTTCGTAATTATTTTACTCTGCGTTTTATTAGTAATATTCAGTATGATAATTCAGTTTCTCTTTTGATGTCACGCTCGATGGTAACTAACAGAAAAAATGGGCTGTGCCTGTGTCATGGACACGGCCGTGTGTTGTACGTGAATACGTTATATGCACTAAAATTATCTCAAAATGGCAGCGCTTTCCTCTCCGTCAATAGTCCTTACTTAGCGTAATAAATTCTTTGATCCTTCATCTACCCAGTGGTTGAATTTTCGATAGAGATGATAGATATGAGCTGCAACACCAAACTGTATCCCCCGATTTTGTTGTCACTAGTTTTTTTTTTAAATTGCTATTTTGAACTTCATATGGAAGTAATTTTAAAGACGTACTCACGTCAAAATGAAACAGGAACACACGCATTTTTTATTTTTTTATAAATAGGCCTTTTTTTGTTGTTCATAAAAAAAAGAACGAAACAAATTTCTACTGTGGTTCGTTCATCAAGCTCTTTTATTTGATAACGTACATCACAGGGGTTAATACAGTATGCTGAAGTCAGGTGTGCTTTCGACAGCATCCTGAAAGTCATTGCGGACAGAACAGACAGGCCGGTGTGGAGACACTGTATTCAACTGCATGTCTCCACACACATTAGATATAGAAAATAATAATAATTAATCTGTATCACTACTAACATAGAATTAAGTTGCTTGTATACTAACACTATGGATCTAGGTCTGACAATAAATTATATTATTATTATATTATCTCTCTCTTTTTTTATATTATTATTATTATAAAGTATAACATCACTTCACTTACTCTAGAAATAGAAATCTCTCAAGAAGATGTTTCGTTAACGCTGTTTTGTAATCGAAATTATTTGCAACCATCCACACTAACTCCTGCGTCCATGTTGTACCTGTTAAACAATTTAATAAGAAGTTAATAAAAAGAAACCCTCTGCCCAAATATAAAAAATGGAAACAACTTCACTTTCTGATCTCACATTCGACGCTTCCGGATACAAAGGTCGTTGAAGTCATTTGCCGATAAGCCAAAATGGCTTCCGGATACAAAGGTCGTAAAAGCAATTTTGACTTTTACCTTTGTATTTGACCTTTGACTTTTATCTTTGACATTTGTATCCGGAAGCGTCGATTATATATATATACATATATATATGTATGTATGTACTCGTTTCTGAGTCTAAACTCATCACTGGCAACACCACAGAACTAGGATTTTTCGCCGTGGGGAACACACACTGATATATCTCAATGTTGAGGTCACACAATGAGATATATTCGGTCACCATTATCCCACCAAAAATATTTTCATGTAAAAATATTGCCAAGACGAGTCTACATAGCTTACCCTGTGAAAAAGTTATCAGATCTCATGTAGAGCCAAGATTCTTCATCTATGCGAAAATTTTTTTGGTGGGATTTCATTTATTTTTGTAAGTTGGTTAATGGACTTTTTTGGGTTTAAAAGTAACCTATTTTGACCCCGGGCCTTTACTTTCACCTTACCCTTCGTCTGGAATTTTGATGACTCAACCAGAACACACCGGCCGGTTGTTTTTTGAATTGTTAATTAAATAAATTAAATCTAAGAGAATAGAAAAGAAATACTTAAAATAATTTGGACCAGTAACTAAAGTAACAAATAATTCGAACGAAATATAGAATTATTACGACGATACGATACGACTACGAAATTACGAATATGAAATGCAAATATTTCCTAACAATCGATCATCATTCGCAGTAGAAAAATGTCGTATACGACTGAAAACTACCCATGACCACTTCGTTATATAAGGCTACCAGATGTACAAGTCGATAGCGCATTTCAAAATACAGTCAGCGCCATCTAGTGACGTCGGCTGATGTCACCGCCCCATTTTTAAGGGTCCCTAACCCTTAAAAATGATACATATTATTTTTTTATTTGTTATAAGTATATTTTTTTTCATATATCTAGCTTTTCAATAGTTATTACTGCATGATTATGTAGTTAGTGCAAGTCTCATACAAACTTCCACCTCCTATTCCGAAGGGATAGGTTAGGTTAGGTTTGGTTTTTTTAATTTTTTTTGTCATTTTTGTAGAAATATTAGCTTACATACCAAATTTCAGCGTTCTAGGACTTCAGGAGGTATCTTAAGAATTTTGATGATCAGTGAGTGAGTGAGTGAATCAGTGACGAAATCGGGGGTTTTGACATTAATAAAATCTAAAGTATGATAGCTACGACATTCAAACTTTGTATGTTTAATGATTGTACTGGTGGCATTATAAACCTGAAATTTTTAACTATTTAGCATCATCCAAACAAAAGTTATGAGAGTTCAAAAAAACGACGAATCGTTTCGAGAAAATGTAGGTAGTGCCCTTGCGCTCCGCTTGGCTCGTCTTGGCGGGGGCACTCCCGTGTCCCCAGATTCTATAACAGTATTTATTTGATACTCGCTTCGCTTGGCTCAATCTTCCCGTTTCCATCTCATTCTAGTGGATTTCCCATACAAACCTTGTCTTGACAATTTCATCATATTTTTTTTTGTAATTATTTTTTGATACATTTTGAGTGGAAACAAATCCAACAAATTACCGAGCGTTCCCGCTATTCTTGAGTTAAAAATGATGTAACTAATGCGACTTTGTTTTATATACTATAGATAAATAAATAATTCTGGACAATTATCACAGCGCCATCATTCGACCATCGGCTCGTCTATATCACAGACATTCAATTTCAATAGTAAGTATATATTCTTACTATATTGAATGTCTGTGGTCCATATATATTATTTGGTTGACTTACAGCAAATATCATTAGGGGACCATCCATAAATTACGTCACACGAATTTCATGATTTTTTGACCCCTCCCCCCGTCCTTGTCACAGCTGGTCACATTTGTGAGACTTCCTCCCTAGTGTGACGTCACATATTATTTTGCAAATTTATATCTAGAGTTGCAAATGTTTTTGAGTTTTTCGTTAATAGTTCAAAGTTCGTGTTAACACTTAGATTATAAGAGATTTTGAAATGTCACGTCACGAAATTTAGGACTCCTCCCACCCCCTTGTCACACAATATCACACTTCATCGACCCCCTCCCTCCCCCTTAACGTGTGACGTAATTTATGGATGGCCCCTAATATGTAACTTAATTGTTCAGGGCGCGTTCGGCCATTCCGTTCTGCCTCCAACTAAAATTACCTGCTTTTGGAAAAGTTATCACAAAAACGTCACCGGGACGTACTTTGAAATTATATATTTTGGGTGCGAGGGCCAACAGCCCATCATTGAAAAAGTAACGGCTGGGGCCGACGCGGGCGAAGTATTTCACGAAACCTGAAATTTAATGCAAATAAATATTAATTATATAGCGACATTTGCCTCCCCAACCCGTCTGGCCAGCGTGGGGAGTGTAGGCCAAATCCTCCTGTCTGTGACGGACGAGAGAGGGTCGTGCTCCTGTAGTGGAGACTAAGATGACCTGATGATGATGATGATGATATAGCGACATTTAATATAGTTATTTATGTTTAAAATCTGAAATAAATAATGAGGGTAATAAAATTGATTCCAAAGGGACTAGTTTTGTTTAAGGGTGTAGGTGGTTTATCAACATCTTTGAAACAAAGCCAACCTCACCGGAAGAGAGGTAGGGCATAGCGTATTTTTTAAGATGCACGACTGGGAAGTACCTCCACCTCACAGAATACCGCAGCCAAATAACAATTCCCTTGAGGGTTGTTGTGTTCCTGCGAGTGAGTGAGGCCACATGAAAGAAAGGAACGAGTATAGGCTGGCAACGGATCGGCGATTCCTTGGTGTTGCTGATCTCCATGGGCGGTGGTGATTGCTTTCCATCAGGTGACCAACATGCTCCGATGCCCCCTCTCTCATATATAAAAAAAAAAACAAGTCCAAGCCACAAATTGGCTAAAGATAGAGCTCAAACACGTTATTGTCTCAAAATATATTCGGGTAGCGCATTTTAGAGATTTTAGAGACTTAATTGTAACGAGTAATTTTTCATCGACTCACATATTTCACATTTCACAGAATTCAAAACAAAAAAAAAATCATTATTTCAATTCAGTGAACACTGACTAATGTCAAACATACAGGTTAAGTTTCAATGAATGATTTTTTTTTATACTACGTCGGGTGGCAGACAAGCATACGGTCCGCCTGATGTGAAGCGGTTGCCGTAGCCATATTTACGCTGGCAACATAAAATATCGCTCGCGCGCCGCCACCCCCGCCCGTCTCCTTCCTTTCTGGTGACCTCACTCACTCGCAGGAACACAACAACCCTCAAATTGTTATTTGGCTGCTGTATTCTGTGCGGTGGAGGTACATTCCCCAGTCGGGTAGCTCACAATTACGCTCCCTACCTCTCTTTTCGCCGTTAGCAGGGTGCACCACGTGCAGGTGAAATTGGCTTTGGTTCAAAGATGTTGATGAACCACTTACACCCCATAATGACTTCTTTGTTTAGAATTCTGTGAAATGTGAAATATGTGAGCCGATGAGAGATTACCCGTTACAATTTCCCCCAAGCCAGAAAGTGATTTGAGAACAAAAGGATTGAACTTACTCTTCTTAGTGTGTTTAAACAACTCCTCAGATTCGTCTGTTCCCAGTTTTTCAACTTCAAATGGAAAATCCTGCAATACAATTTTAGTGTTCATGATGATATATCGTGTTTTTGCACCGATAATAAAACACTAAATAACAATATTTGTACTTTGTTTTATTATTATCGCAAGCTATGATATTTACGTATCAGTCAATGGCTCATTTTCACTACACGATAACGGCGATGACACGATATAGTTAAAGTAATAAGACATTACAATAAGTATGTTAAATTTTAATGTTTATATATCTACAGATGTGTACGTGTTTATGTTTTTCGTTTTTCATTATGCCTTTACTTTGTTTACTGCGCCACTTACCTTCTTATATGTATTTTTTTTCCTATACCTCAAAGGTTGCCTGGAAGAGATTGCTTATAGCGATAAGGCCGCCCGTTGTACTTTATAATCATTGATACTACTTTGTTATCCTGTATTTGGTGCAATAAAGAGTAATGTATTGTATTGTATTGTTAAATAAATGTCAAATAACTTATATTGCATTTAATTATTTTACACCGCTATTCAAAATATATCTAACATATAAAATTCAAAGTCCTGACTGACTGACTGATATATATCAACGCACTGCCCAAACCCCGGGTTTGGGCTGTGCGTTGATATATCAGTCAGTCAGTCAGGACTCTTTAACTTATTTGAAATTTATATATATATATATAATATATATCTAGAGATTCTAAATTTGGTAAGTAGATTCCTTATGACGTCTAGGGAAAGAAAGGATTTTTCAAAATTCATCCCCTAAGGGAGTGAAACGGGGGTTCAAAGTTTGTGTGGTTTTTTTTAACAAATAAGATTAGTTACCGCCCCCTTACCACCATCTCTCATTGCGATTCAATAACTTAATAGTTTGCTTATTCATACCAATGAATAAGCGACTTTATTCCATTTGAAATGAGTCGCTTATTAATTGGTATGAATACATTCTATTCCGTTATTGAACCGCAATAAGAGATGGTGGTAAGGGGGCAGGTCGGGACGGCCATCTGACTCGACCTGGTCACCTAAAATGAATTTACATCCGACATCCCCTAGCCTTAAGGAGTTAAAACGAGGGTTGAAAGTTTTTTTATGAAACTTGGTTAGTTTTGAAGTGAGAAATTTAAATATATATAATTGTATAGTTATAATTTCCTAAATCTTTGGTTACTACACCAGAAATTATCAGACTAGACGTTGGACTCCCAATTAAATCGTGTCGTTATCGTTATCGTGCAATGGTAAATGAACCAAGCACGCATACGAATTTTGGTTGTTTTGAAACCCGTTGACTCTGTTGTCTCTTTGACCTTTGGTCATCGACCCTTGTTAAATTTCTGTCACTAGAGCGCTCGCGATGTAATCAAATATTGAAAATTAAATGTATGAAATTTGTATTCTGCTATACATTTTACGTAATATCACATCCCGGCCACTACATATAAATGTCGCGTCGTTCACTACTACATAAACAAAGACGTCGGTGCAGCGCGTGAATGAGCGTGTGTGCGTGCGGCGCCATACAAACGTATTGTAGAAAGATTAAATAGTGAGGGCCCGTGGTCTCCCCTATATCACGAACTTAAAGCAAATAGGCGGATTGATCAGGCGTACGTATCCAATATAAAATTTAATAATTCACATACCCTTGGTGTAGAAGAGACTGCTGAGACAATTCTGCATGCGTTAATTCCTGATGATTGCGCCGATAGTGACAGTGACTACCATCGTGAGGTTAGGAGCGCGACGGATTTGTGCCCTTCCACTCCAATATCAACTGTACCGTCGATGGATGAGTTTATGTCTATTGGTAAAGCTTTGCCTACAAATAAAGCCTCCGGTGATGATAAGATTTCGAATAGAATGATTAAAGAAGCTTGTAAAGTAGCCGCTGAACCTATCCTAACAATACTTACTCGGTGTATTGTAGAAGGTCATTTCCTTTTGCGTAGTGGCGTTATAAAAATAATATCAAACGGCGGTGATAAACCACCGGACGATCCGAAGTCCTACCGTCCTATTACTCTGCTACCGTCGTTGGGTAAGCTGCTTGAGCGCTTGGTTGTGCCACGGTTGCTGCCCGGTGGCCCGCAATTTCATAAAAATCAGTACGGCTTCACCATTGGCAAGTCCACTGTTGATGCTGCGCTCGCAGTGCGCAAAGTTGTTGAGCTCTCGGAGAGCAAGTATGTTGTAGCTATTTTCTTAGATATCTCAGGTGCCTTTGATAATGCTTGGTGGCCAATGTTGTTTCTGAAACTTAAGGTGAGAGGTTGCCCTAGCAATATCTACTCTCTCATTCGATCGTACTTTTTGAATGGTACAACTAAATTAAAACTTGGCCATTATGTTGCTTCAAAGGTGCTCACGCAGGGCTGCCCTCAGGGTTCAGTGTTGGCACCGTATCTCTGGAATATCGGTTTTGATGTTTTTTTTTAGCCTACCCTTACCGGAAGGGTGCTCGTTAACTGGTTACGCTGACGATGGTCTCTTATTAATCAATGATAATTCAAGATCTAGCATAGAGAAACTAGCCAACACTAGCATAGGCTTAATTTCAGATTGGGGTTATCGTAATCGTCTCGATTTTGCGCCACATAAAACATATCAAATCTTGCTTAAGGGAAATTTACAGGTTTCACCGCGATTTCATTTTAATGGAGTATCAGTTGATAATAGAAGTTCGGTTTCTTACTTAAGTTTGCTTTTGGATAGAAATTTTAATTATATCGAGCACATGAAGCAAGTAGGTGAAAAAGCAAAAAAGAATTTCTATGCCTTAACACGAATTTCTACCTCTACGTGGGGATTAACTTTCAAAACGTTAAAAATTATTTATACCGCCACATACTTAGGATGTGTTACGTACGGTTCACTTGCGTGGGCAGATAGGGCTACTATAGGTGCAGCACGTCGTAAATTGCTTCAAAGCCAGCGCCTTGCTCTGATATTTTTATGTAAGTCGTATAGAACTGTAAGCACCGAGGCACTACCCGTGCTAGCAGGTGTGTTACCAGCAGTGGCGGATTAAGACTTTCTGAGGCCCTAAGCATAGAGTTCATGTGGGCCCTTTGTACCTTTAATTTGGAAGATAGGAATCCTTACTAATATTATAAATGCGAAAGTGTGTTTGTTTGTTTTTTGTCCGTCTCATTTCTCATTTGTTCATGGCTCAATTGTTTTTAATTAAATTTGCTATATAGTTTGGTATTGGATAAACCTTGAAACCAGGGGCCCCAAGCACGTTCTTATAATGCTTATACGTTGATCCGCCACTGGTTACCAGTAGACTTATAAGTACAACGCCGCGCTTCAATGTACTATACATCTAAAAAATGGTCCCTGATTTATTGAAAACTCGTGATCGTGAAAAAATAGTTAGACTGTTTAAACCTATTAATATTTGAAACATTGCTGTCTGAATGGCAGGAAAGGTGGGAAACTTCTACCAAAGGAAGCCACTTGTATTTGTTCTTTCAATGTTGTCTGGGAGTGTGATCTTTGGCGGCGGGAGCGGGATGACATGTTGAAATCATTGCAAGTTGCATCCGGGGTAGTATACTATTCCGATTTGGTAGCAACATTTGTTACCAAACGTTCAGACTATTTTGCAATTCATATTATTGGAATCGATGTCTTAGGTAACATTTAAATATTTTAGGTCCCCAATAGTATTAGAAACTTAAAATCCGTGGTGCACGGCAGTTGAGCTTCACTTGACTAGCCATCTCTTTAGGCTTTTAATGCTTTATTTGCCATATTGCTGTCTCTCTGCTAAGAAGAGAAGTCAAATGCCAAAAGCTTCCTACTCCTACTAATTTCTTCTGAAGTTGTGTCACTTGTACCATCAATGGTACAAGTGACACAACTTCAGAAGAAATTAATATAGTCAATGGTACTACTGATCCGGAGGGGATTAAATTCGTTGTAAGTTCCAAGGCAGCCGTAGTTTTACCCCCGGGACTGCAATGGACTTCATTGTTCATTGCCTTTTTTGGCGGTCGCCGCTGTTAATCCTGGCTACACAGGAGACACAGTGGTGGACATTTTTTACATGTTACACATCTGTTTAGGTGTGTATCATGTAAAAAATATTTATATTTATATAAATAAAAACTTTTTAGGCTTTCTTTCATCTTGTGCCACAAGACGTAGAAAACGGAACAGTTTTAGAGTGTTTCGTCTAAGTACAAGCGTAAAATTTTAAATTGTAATATCAGAAGTCTGATTCGTAATTTTCATTGCTTTATGTTAGCTTTTTTTTAAAGTTTAATGTCCTCTTTGACATGATCATACTTACCCAGTGTTGGCTGTTATGGGTGCAACTCTCTCAGATTGAAAGGAATATTGCTCCTAAAAATAAAAAAAATGCACTGACTTCCTGCACCACCGCTTTAGTACAGCACTAGGTTTTTTGACATTTATTTTTAATCATCTAAAAACTATAAAAAAGCCGTACATTAATAATAATTAATCGTAATTCCACACTTGTACCTGGGAAATTCCATTTACTCATGTACTCACCTGTACCGCTCAGAAATGACGGCATAGTGCTCAGAGTTATTTTCTGATATAGTAACAGCCTTCTAAGCGTTATTCAGGATGGTTCATTTCACAGGTATTTTTTTCCCATTGGCTTGTAATTATTGCGTCCGATATAATACGGAGCACATCAGCAAGTTTGAATGTAATTGTTTGTGAATTTTGCTAAATTAGATGTGATACCCGACAAGTTTCCAAATATTTTAATGTATACTATTTTGCGTGCTTCCTTCCGCCACTGTGTCCTATGATATCATCCATCTATTCAGCGCGCGGCCGTGTTGAACAGCAGGATGATTTACGGTACGCGTTTCCTGCGCTGTGTTCCGGAATTCATCCTACGCGCCAGCACCAAAAAGAAGTATGGTTTCAGCTGGCATTTTGATTTCGCTTGTCCGGAATTGTTAGTCATGCTGAACACGAGAATGCATAAAAGCGGGCGAATAAAATATTATTGCGCGGAAATTATCCTCGATGTCAGCATCTGTCTCAATCTGTGGGTACAAATATACAGTGCCATAAGTGAGGATATTTTACTGTCAATGTACAAACGGCGTTTTGTGAATGTGTAGCTGGAAGAAGCGGTACCTTTTGCAAACTCCTATACGCAGTTGAGAAAAAAAAGTATTTGTTTCAAAACTTCACCCAAGGTTCTTCCTACGATAGAATCTCGTATGCTAAGTTGGCTACGGGGGAAAATATAGATGAGAAATTTTACATAAATATGACAAAAACCAGATGAAGAGCAACCCGAGGATCTTGGACTGCCAGTTGAAACCGAATCTTCAAACACTTTCGCTGAACCTACAACGTCCTATTATATGACTTGATAGAAAATACTACTCTTAACAACGAATTTCCACAAGAGTTTATATCTTCTCTTCTAAATTTGCAGTCAGCGTTTAACAGGCTCATTAAAATATATGAGAAAATCTAACACCAAACGGGTTAAAACCAGTTAAACATATAACAAATAGATTTAAAATCAATTCATCAATTCTTCATAGCACGCTTAGGAGTATTTTTTTAATATACAACATACGTAGAAGAACGAATACAATTAATTACAACCAACTGCTTTAAGCCGCAGACAAGACAGTGGCAGATCAAAAACAAAAAATAGAATTTAGTCTGGCAGTCCAGCAATAAGGGGAAAACACTTAAAAGAAATAGAAAAAGAGAACGTAATCTTTCTAAAAACATATCTAACAATGTGCCTAATCCTATGTGCATTAATCATTAAAGTTTAATTAATTAATAAACCTAGTGCCTAGTCAAACAGTCGCATTTAACTGCGTGAGCATGTTGAGCCAAATGATGTTTTCATAAGTTTCTTTAAGCAACCGTAAATCATCCAGCAGTTCAACTCTCTGAATAGGAGGATGATTTCAAGGGTCTCTTTCGGTATCAAGCGCTCAGAAATCATCCTCGCGTTCAGCACGTAATTCGAGTATTATTTCCGGAGCTAACATTTGCAAGCGCATACCGTAAAACATCCTGCAGTTCAACACGGCCGCGCGCTGAATAGATGGATGATATCTTATGACGCTCCGCCACTAGTTTCATGAAAACTGCTGCGAAAGATCAAATTGCCTGTGCATTTGACTTCTGCGAAATATCACCTAAATCAATTAACTAATTTTCCATATGCTTAAAACCGTAGATGGTTAAAAGCTTATTATTTAGTATTGTATTGTTATTTAGCAGTAATCCTATTCACATGCAAGAACACAGTAACTTTCTGGTTGAGTATATTATACAAGCCATAAATCAACATCCCTGTGGATGTTGATTTCTGAATGTTTGAATTGGGTTTGAGAAGCGTTGAATCTGCAGTTTGGTCGGTCACTTTGAAAAGAAAATATATAGCGCCATAATGTTTAGGTTTTTAAGCCATAGTCTCCTCAATGACGTTTAATTACTGGGCTGGGAAGCTTCGGCACATCGTCATCCCAGATATACCCCAATACTCGAAGACCAAAGTGTTCAATCATTGCGACCTCCCCGCTATGACCTATGGTGCAGAGACTTGGAAGCTGGCTTTTTTTTTTATACTAATTCGGGTGGCAGACAAGCATACGGCCCGCCTGATGTGAAGCGGTTACCGTAACCATATTAATGCTCCCAACATAAAATTTTGCTCGCGGGCCACCCCCACTGCCAACGCAGCATCTCCTTCCTTCCTTTCAGGAGAGCTCACTCACTCTCAGGAACATAACAATCCTCAAGGAAATTGTTATTTGGCTGCGGTATTCTGTGAGGTGGAGGTACATTCCCCAGTCGGACAGCTTATAATTACGCTCTCTTTTCGCCAGAGCTTCGTTTGTCAGTCAGCAGGGTGCACCGCGTGCAGGTGAAGTTGGCTTTGGTTCAAAGATGTTGATGAACCACTTACACCCAAAGTTGATGAACCGTTTACACCCCTAAAGTATTGGGCTGGTTCACAGGCTAAATGTCGCACAGTGAGCGATGGAGATTATTCGTTGCCTGTAGCACACCTCCGCTGCGAAACCAAAATGGCTAAACTGCAGTAATTTCGCCATGTCTTGTCCGTATGGAGGAGAAGCGGAACTGCCACGGAACTGCCTGTTCTAACGCATAGATTTCACTATATTCTATCTCTTTCCCCACGCAGTTTCGTCGACATACTTCGACGTCAGCCACACTTCCGCGCTCCGGCCGCCATTTTGTTGCGGTGCCGGTGTTGGTCTTCGCACGTGATTGTGGAAGTCGACAAAAATAAAAAATGAAATTACATTTTTTTTTCGTAAAATGGACGTCGATTTTACTGAAAAATTAATTCAAGAGGTCAGAAAATAGCCCTATTCCTTATTTATTAAGCCATCCTGACTATAAAAATAACATAAAATAATTGACGTTCCGTTGCGTCGAACGTGTTCCGACGCCCGTTCCGCTACTCAAACTACCCTTGATCGCAGCGGAATTCCACAACAGCGGTTTCGCGACTGAAGTTTTGCAGCGGAAGTGTGCTACGGGCTTCTTATTACACTGTTTATTTTATTCACTCAAAGGTCTAAGGCGAATACTACACGCGTGTTATTTATCACGATCCTAGGATCGCGATCCGGGATCGTGATATTTATTGAACGTGTGGTATGAAGTATTGATGGATCGCGATCCGGATCACAGAATTTCTAGATTTCCGAAAATCCGTATCGCGAATCAAGGATAATGATAAATATCGCACGTGTAGTGTCGCTGCGATACGGATCGCGTCAGTCTGCTCTGGAGAAGCGATGGAGGAGGACGACTTTTGTAGCGACGCGGGCGAAATCATAAACTAAAACGAGAATCCTGTTTCGACGGGACCATCAAAACCCATCAAAAATATTTACAAGACTTCATATTATGTTTGGAAGCAACGCCTGTACTATGGGACACATCGTGTGATGGCTTTAAGAACTTTAAGCGCATTATAAGCTCGGTGGCGTAGCGGTCAATGACGCGGCTTCAACACCAACACTCGTGGGTTCGATTCCCACATATGACAAACATTTGTGTGCATGAACATGTCTGTTTGTCTTAGTCTGGGTGTTTTCTATTTATCATAATTATGTATTTATAAAAAAAATGTATTTACGTATGTGTATCAGTTGTCTAGTACCCATAAAACAAGCTTCGCTTACTTTGGGGCTAGATGGCGCTGTGTAATTTGTCTGACAATATTAAAAAAAAAATATATATATAAGCGCATTTTTTTTTTATACTACGGCTGGTGGCAGACAAGCATACGGCCCGCTTGATGTGAAGCAGGTTACCGTAGCCATATTAACGCTAGCAACATAAAGTATTGCTCGCGCGCCGTCACCCCCGCTGCCAACTCAGCATCTCCTTCCTTTCTGGTGACCTCACTCACTCGCAAGGAACGTAACAACCCTCAAGGGAATTGTTATTTGGCTGCGGTATTCTGTGAGGTGGAGGTACATTGCCCAGTCGGGTAGCTTACATTTACGCTCCCTAACTCTCTTTTCGCCAGAGCTTCGTTGGTCAGTCAGCAGGGTGCACCGCATGCAGGTGAAGTTGGCTTTGGTTCAAAGATGTTGATGAACCACTTACACCCCAAATGGCCCGCATGAAGGCACTGGGTATATTTTCAGATTCAGATTCAGATTCATTTATTCCTCAGAATATGGTATTAACATGATGGTACAAAGCTGTTTTGATGCAAACATATTCTGCCATTGCTGGCGTAGGAAATATTACAAATTATGAAATTAGTATAAAATTACATATTGAAATTAATTATTAGTAATACAATTGTCGAGGATTATTACAAATTATTATAAATGTCACAAATTAATTATTTAATAAAACATTTAACAAATTATTTATAATGTCATTTTTACATTGTTGTCATATCATCTAAATATAATGTCACTGCGTGTTATTTTAGTATTCATTTGCGGTTTATTAATATTATAAATGTCACAAATTAATTAATTAATTAACATTTAACTAATTATTTATAGTGTCATATTTACATTGTTGTCTTGTCATCTAAAATGCTTGTCATTTAAGTATTCATTTACGGTGTAATAACACTTGCTTAAAAGCCAATTGAATAGAGTGCGTTTGAACTTATTAAAAAACGGTATTTGTCTAATATCTCCTGGTAAGGCATTATATAATTTTATTGCCATACAATAGATATTGTCACTGTATAGTTTTAGTCTCTGGCTCGGTATGTACAGTTTCGTTGGATTCCTGCTATGTTCCTTTTGTAATACCATATCATGTAATGGGAAGAGGTGTGGGTGTTTTTTTACAAAAATACACGCCTCAAATATGTAAAGACAAGGAAGGGGAAGAATTTTAGTATTTTGGAACAAAGGCTTGCAGTGCTCAATATAATGAGCTCCATGTAATGCTCTAATACACTTTTTTTGTAACAGAAATGCCTTACGCATTTCTACAGAGTTTCCCCATATAACCAGGCCATAACGCAGTACGGACGAGACATATCCATGGTACGCAAGGAGGGCAGTATCTTTTGAAGCTATCGACTTCAGTCTACGTAGTGCGAACACAAATCTCTCTAATCTGTGGCAGATGTTTGTAATGTGTTTTTTCCAGTTCAGGTTTTTGTCTATAGTTAGACCTAGAAATAAACTGGATTCTGCTTGTTTTAAGTTGTCATTTTTATAATGTGCATTAACTTGTATGTCTAGGTTATTGTATGCTTGGAAATTTACAATTTTAGTCTTTTCGGTATTTATCTTTAACTTGTTTTGATCTAGCCATTTGCTAATATTATTTAATTCTGAATTCACTACCATGTCTACGTTTTCATTAATATTACATTTGATTAATAACGTAGTGTCATCCGCGAATAAAATACATTCGTTTTTTACAGCCTTTGGCAAGTCGTTTATGTATAATAAGAAGAGCAGAGGGGAGAGAACTCCCCCTTGTGGGACGCCTCGTTTATTCAGTTTTAAAGTTGATTTATATACGGTTTTATTGTGATTTATAATTTTTGTTAACTCTGTGTACTGTTGTCTGTCTGATAAATAGCTCTTTATCCAATCGTGAGCATTACCCCTGATTCCGTATTTTTCTAATTTGTCTAAAAGCTTGTCATGACAGACGAAGTCAAAAGCTTTCGACATGTCCAAAAAGACACCCACGATGGTATTTTTTTCATTTAGAGCTTCCGTTATCTGTTTTACTAGGGAGAAACAAGCCAATGTTGTAGACATGTTTCTCCTGAAGCCATGTTGATTCGACACTAGAATTTTATTTTTTTCTAGGAATGCATACATTTTTTCACACATTGCTGTTTCTAAAATTTTTGATAAAATAGGTACCAGTGTAATTGGTCTGTAATTTCCTAATACACTTCGATCCCCTTTCTTGAATAAAGGTATGACTCTGGATTTTTTTAACATTTTAGGAAATTCACCTTGGCTGAAAGTGCAATTGATAATGTGACATAATGGTACAGCAATATGTACTGCACATTTTTTAATTATTTTAGTATTAATTTCGTCAAAACCCGTAGAGTTTGTGTCCTTTAAAGATTTTATGATTTTTATTACGTCTTTAGTATCTACTGGTGTCAAAAACATGCTTTGAGTTGTACTGTTAATATTGTTAGTTTGTGATTGGTCATTGTTAATGTTGCTATCTATTGTTACGTTAATAAAGTAGTCATTGAATAATTCACATATGTCTATTGGATGTACCCGTTTTTGGCCGTTTATATTAATTTCTTTAATGTCAGTGTGCTCGGTTACTTTGTTTTTTATAATATCCCATGCCGCTTTACATTTGTTTTTTGATAGTTTTATGAAATTTTTATTGTTTATTTGATGTGATTTTTGAATGCACTTTTTCAATATTTTAGAATACGCTAGATATTTTTTTTTATTATACTTTTTGTTACTAGAATCTAATTGAAAATTATAGTATAATATTCTTTTCTTAATGAAACATTTTTTTAATCCCTTTGTAAACCATTTATTTTTTAGTGGTTTCAGATTTTTTTTAACGCGAAGTATAGGGAAACATAGGTTAAAAAATAGTGTGAAGAGGTCATGAAATAATTCGAATGATTTATTACTATCCTCTTCTTCTAAAACTTCATTAAATGATAAAGAGGCCATACATTCGCAAAACTTTGAAATGTTTTCATCACTAAAATCTCTTTTTTCTTCAAACCAGAATTTACTTTGATTTGATTTAACGTTATGTTTTCGTAGTTCCGGTATATCAAATGACACCGATTGACCGGTATCATGGTCAGATAAGGCCAAATTATGCACTTTTGAGTTTATGTTGTGTAATGTTATATTAGTAGCTATTTGGTCAATACATGAAAGTTTTCTTGTGGGGACTTTTATATGCATCTTTATGTTGTGGTTACTGAGGATTGACTTTAGTTTTATTGTATGTCTGTCCTCTTTCAGAACATCGATGTTCCAATCTCCACAGACAAGAATATGTTTTTTGCTGTTACGTGTAACTTTGTCAAGATTTTCCTCTTTGTCGGTACCACTGTTTAACCCAGATTCTCCTTTTCACTCTCCTTTTTAGTAATATTGCCATAATGATAGCAACACAAGCTTTTTCTTCATTTCGGTCCACTATACATACGTCCGCACTAAACAGTGTTGCGGCCAATACTGACGTGATCCGTATTACGGATATGAACCGTAATGAACGTGTACGGTGTGTCGATATGGATCGCGATACGTCATTCCAGATCGCGTCCCAGATCGCGATAAATATCACGCGTGTAGTATTCGCCTAACATAGGCTAGAATGAATTTAAGTCAACTCATAGAATGAATTTATTAACTGAATATATGAGTTTATTAACTGAATAATGTATCGTTTATTAACTGAGATATAGTTGATTTATCTAGATAGTATATGTATGTTTACTATCTAGAATAGGCATCGCAAAATTTTTTTTCGATGAAGAGTACAAATAATTTAGATGTATTATGTAGCTTGGTTTAATGTTTATGCTAACTGATAGGTACATCGCTATAGAATTGGATTGTTAAATATGATATTGAAATACTGGAAGATAAAAATATTTTTAAAAGGTTGTCATAAATGAGCATAAGCCAACAATGTGTGTCCTGTTACGAGTGCTGCGGGAAGGTCAAGTCTGTGTCGCGCAGGTTGTCCTCCATCCAGCGCTCCGCCTGCGCGGTCATCTCCTCGTCGAAGTACTCGCGCCATCCGCCAGCCTTACCTGAAATATGGCACGAGTATATATTGGAACCGTGGTAAATTATCAACTATATTTATTTCCATAATTGATTAAAAATAATATATTCTCATCTTCTTTAGGGGTTTTGCTAAAGTTTGGTACATTGATGTAACCATGTCAACAGCATTATCAACATCATCTAGACATGGGATGTATGCGTGTTGTATTACTATGCTGTGACGTAAGCGTCCGAACTTTTAAGTTAGTTAGTGTGGATAACTGTCAGTCGCATACGTAATAAATCGTGGTACCTAAATTGATTTCATATGCTTTAATCTGTTAATTAATGATTTTATGATACAATACTACACAACCAAATTCAAACAAATATTATTCATCATCATTCGTCAAGACGAGGTTATTAGTAGTATACTCGATTATTAGTGTGTAGTTGGAAGTAAGTCAGGCTTGGTTCCCTTACAAATCTAATTGCATGCCATTTCCATTTCATTTTATTCCCGTGGTATCGATATACGTATTAATTAAGAAAATAAAGAATGGTGATGATCATTAAAATGTCATGGAGTGTGTCTATGAACTCCTGGATGAAGCGCATGCGCCAGTACCTTACCTTTTCTAATAAACGTAGTTTCCCTGTTTTCGAAAATTATGCCTATCGACTTCATTTCTTCCTTGTTCACAGATGTATTTTTTTTGAAGTTGTCAATGTGGAGGTGTTCGCACAGTCTACAAACTTGGTCCTCGGTGATCGGCTTCCCCAGGAACCGAGCCACGCGGCGTACCACGGCTGGCAGGTCCTGTAAATTTATAATATACTATTAAACGTGAAATATATATACGACGAGCACGATGGCGTCGTGGCGTCGTTGCGCGTGTCAGTCTAATCGAACACACAAGTTAAGCAACGTCGACTTCGGAGGGCACGTTAAGCCGTCGGTCTCGGCTGTTGTCAGTAGATGACATTCACTAAGCCAAGTCAGTGGCTTTTAGGCGACTTGAAAACACTGGGCTCCGCCAACCCGCAGTTTAATAGCGTGGTGGAGTTCTAAACCCCTTCGAAATATTTATTTATCTCCACACCGGCAACTATTTTACAGGTACACCCAATTAGTGTATATGTTACTGTAAAAGCACGAACTACGGTAAATCCTAGGATTTTCCAGTAAATCTTAAGATTTACCAACACTAATTGGTAAAAGTAAGATCTTTATTGCGATACGAACTTTTACCACTATTCACTTGGTAAATCTTAGGATTTACATCAAAGGAACGGTAAATGTTAAAAAAGGAATTAATAAATGCTTGGAAATATTATCGATCATCCAATAATTATATTGGATTTCAAAATAATGAAATTGTCACTAAATCAGAATCACCAAACAATATGAAAATGTAAACCTTAAAAGTAATTCAATTATTAATAATTAAGCTTACTTGGCACCACATCATTCATGACCTAGGTTTACAGAGCTACGCTTCGCGGAGCTCCTATTTCTCTCTCCACTCCACTAAAAGATTGGATATGAGATATATCATTCCAGCAAAAGACACATATCCGATTGATATATCCATATCCGGTAATTATATCCGTTGACAAGAGAGAGTGAGGACATAAGGACAAGTCCTATAACGCGTAACTATGTTGCTCCGAGGCTGCGAGCGAGTTTAAAATTTCCTCAGAGCGAGAGCGAGCCGCTTACGGCACATTAAATTAATAAAGATACAAACTATTTGATTTTCCTTCATACTATACAGGCTGTCAACCAAGTATTTAATTATCTAAATTAGAAATAAATATTGGATTGGATTACCTACTTAATAATAAATAAAAAATTAATTGTTAATTGTAAAATTAACAATTAATTTATTAATTATTATTAAGTAGATAACAAAATTAAAACATTCAACAATTCGATATATTTGATGCAAACAAACCAAGATATTCGTGCCACGGTCACGTTGACTGTATTCAGTTCTTTTCAACCCTAACACTCCTTTCTACTTGAAAGAACATTTTCATTTCTCAAAGAGGTCCAAAGTACCATCTTTCGTAGCACTGTCTCTCTTCGTCTTAAAACTCCTTCTCACTTCACAAAGTTTTACTCCGACTCCTTCTCTGTTGAAGCTGTACTATACGGCTCTGGAATTCCTCGACAAGCTCAAACACTTAGATGTTTTAAAAATAATGTGAAATCTCATTACCTGTCACAATTACTTGATGTTCTGTAAATTCCTGGCATTTCGCAAAACTGTTTATATGTATATTATTTGTATTTATGTTTATGTCTATGTCTAATACATGTATCTTCTATATACATATATAAAAGAGAAAATCACTCACTCACTCATCACGAAATCTCAGAAACTACAAGTGCTAGGAGTCTCAAATTTTGCAAGGGGGTTCCTTTTAGGACGTAGGTGCTCACTAAGACGGGAATTTGGAAAATTCAACCCCTAAGAGGGTGAAACGGGGATCAAAAGTTTGTATGGGGAACCAAGATCTTTATGGGTATTGTTTTCATGGTTTATCGGGTCGCTGATTCCGAAAACAACAGCTATTTTATAATCTAACATAACCGACGTGACACAAGAGCACTCCTGTGAGGGTAGTGCGATGAGGTTGAAATGTCATAATATCAATATTAGTAATATCAATATGGTTTTCTGAGACGTCAATTACGAAAATGGCATCGATTTGAAAACATGGACATGGAAATTTCCATCTCGGTATAAAAATCCAAGATTGGTTCTGCATCAGGTGTTCTAACACCTGATGCAGAACCATAATGGTTCAGCTAAACTATAAGAAATATAAAAATGACGCCTTAGCAAAAGTTGTTCAGCCTAATGAGCATTTTTTGTTGCGGTATAAAAATCCAAGATTTGGAACACCTGATGCAGAACCATAAAGGTTCAGCTAAACTATAAGAAATATAAAAATGACGCCTTAGCAAAAGTTGTTCAGCCTGATGAGTATTTTTTGTTGAGGTATAAAAATCCAAGATTTAGAACACCTGATGCAGAACCATAATGGTTCAGGTAAACTATAAGAAATATAAAATTGACGCCTTAGCAAAAGTTGTTCAGCCTAATGAGCATTTTTTGTTGAGGTATATAAATCCAAGATTTGGAACACCTGATGCAGATCCATAATGGTTCAGCTAAACTATAAGATGTATAAAATTGACGCCTTAGCAAAAGTTGTTCAACTTGATGAGCATTTATAGTTGAGGTATAAAAATCCTAGATTTGGAACACGTGATGCAGAACCATAATAGTTCAGCTAAACTATAAGAAATATAAAAATGACACCTTAGCAAAAGTTGTTCACCCTAATGAGCAGTTTTTGTTGAGGTATATAAATCCAAGATTTGGAACACCTAATGCAGAACGAAGCTAAATTTATTGCCTAAACAACATGGTGTTTACAATAACTTATTGTTTAAAAAATAACTAAAAAACACGCTATAATAGCAAATAGAACTAAAAAAGCTACTTATTGTATTTTGTTAAACTATTTATTGTTTTTTTTAAAAACAATAAATAGTTTAACAAAATACAATATTATACTTGATTTATACAGAACGGAAACACCGACATGCTTTGTGACACGAAACTGTGACAAAGCGAAAATGTTTCAGGATTGCTGTCAGTGTCTAATCGTTTCAGATGAATGCGAAATGGCCAATAATAAGGCAGTACAAGCTGTAGATAGAACTTTACGTGCCCAAGAGTTTTCAAAAATATTATTAAAATTTGTGGAAGATCTCCTTCCTGAAGGAAAGTCAATGTTTAGCAGCGAATTATGTATAATTGAAGCTGAGACTCTCACTGGGAGTGGTACCGATGAAACTGAATTTATTCCGCGTATACCACTCTTCCTTCTTAATACGGCCGTGTGGTTTCCGGCACAATAGAATCACTCCGTCTCTTCCCGTGGATGTGGTACAAGGCGACTAAGGGGTATACTCGTACATTATAAAACATCGATCAGGCCTCCCCAACCCGTCTGGCCAGCGTGGGGAGTGTAGGCCAAATCCTCCTCTCTGAGACCGCCGAGAGAGGGTCATGCTCCTGTAGTGGAGACTAAAATGACCTGATGATGATGAAACCACTCTTCAACAATTTTCCATTTTAATCTGAAAATCGTCATGGGTGTTGTTTTTGTGGTTTATCGGGTCGCTGATTACGAAACCAACAACGATTTTAAAATTCAACGTGGCTAACGTGACCGTCATCCCGTATTGGGGTGCGATGGGGTTGAAATGTCTATTTATCAATACATGTGTCGTTTTTTCTGGTTTTCGGAACGCCGAAATTTGGTTCAGAGATACCTTGAGTCCTGGGCCTTTCCCAGGACTCAAGGTATCTCTGAATATGAACATAAGATAGTTTTTGTCCCAGAAATTACCTATTATTGTTGTTTATTGTACCTGTAAGGCGGTTCTATGTTCCACTGTATGTATTTTCTTTAATTCAATGATTTCTCTGTCAGCAATGTACAGCAATTTTAACAATTCTTTTTTGTTTGAGAGGGTACACTCTCCAGGTGGTCCCATATTAAAATGAATGTTGCTAAGCGCAAAACTCGAGAACGGCTCGACCAATTCTGCTAATTGTTATTTTAGTATTTTCGTTAAGGTATAAGGAAGGTTCTTATGTAGAGAAAAGACATAAAAATTGCGAGGAAAAGAAAACAACACTTTCTGAGTTTCTACCCGTGCGAAGCCGGGGCGGGCAGCTAGTATATATATTGTATGTATGTATATATGTATGTATATTGTATGTATATATGAGCGTAGAGTATGTTAGTATTATATTTGTGTAGTAGTATGTAATGTATGTGTATTTATTCATAATGTTTTACTGAAGACATTTAATAATTCTGTTTTATTTTGTGTCTGTATTTTATTTGGTGCAATAAAGCGTTATTAAATTGTATTGTTGACACGTTTGTTTACCACAAAAGTTTGTTTACCTCATTCACTATAGATGTACGCATGCGCGTCTCGTTTCAAGCGGGTACAAAAAACACGACGTTATAGCAATATATTTTTTTGTCAAGCGGACCGAATGATGAACAAACCTAATAAGTTTGTTTACCTCATTCACTATAGATGTACGCATGCGCGTCTCATTTCAAGCGGGTACAAAAAACACGACGTTATAGCAATATATTTTTTTGTCAAGCGGACCGAATGATGAACAAACCTAATCGTGCCTCATCTCACAAGCCGCTGTGCTGTACTACGCTGTCGCTCTCGAATGGACGAATTAGTTTGGCACTTGGAGGGACGTCGTGAACTGGACGGGCAGGATGGATATAGGATATAATTATTTGTTAGAAAGAGAGTGAACGATTCAAATCCAAAGTGAGACACATATCCGAAGATATAACTGTGTCCGGACTTACTCAAGCCTACTCTTTATACCCCGCATTCCCATTATTCCATCAGATCACCCCGTTCAATTTAAGAGACTTCAATTTCCCATAAAGGTATGCTTCGCTATGACCATTAACAAAGCTCAGGGGCAGTTTCTAAAGGTCGCTGGAGTTTTTTTTTTTTTTTTTTAATACTAAGTCGGGTGGCAGACAAGCATACGGCCCGCCTGATGTGAAGCGGTTACCGTAGCCTTATTAACGCTGGCAACATAAAATATCGCTCGCGCGCCGCCACCCCCGCTGCCATCGCAGCATCTCCTTCCTTTCTGGTGACCTCACTCACTCGCAGGAACACAACAGCCCTCAAGGGAACCGTTATTTGGCTGCGGTATTCTGTGAGGTGGAGGTACATTCCCCAGTCGGGTAGCTTACAATTACGCTCCCTACCTCTCTTTTCGCCAGAGCTTCGTTTGTCAGTCAGCAGGGTGCACCACGTGCAGGTGAAGTTGACTTTGGTTCAAAGATGTTGATGAACCACTTACAACCCTAAGTTTTGGTTGACTTGAGACAGGACTGCTTCTCTCTTGATCAGTTGTATGTAGCTTGCTCACGAGGAAGTTCTCCTGGAAGCCTTGCAATTTTGGCTCCTGGTGCAAATGCCAAAAATATTGTTCACCGGGGCGTCTTAACCTAAATGGTGTATGTTTGTAATAATGGTCAATGCGAAACAGTCCCTTATGGAAAAAAATATATATCTGGAATCTTAACAAAAATTGACGCAAATCAGGAGTGTTCCCGTAGCGAAGCACGGAGACTTTGCTAGTTTATAATATTAATGTATTGTGAAATAAATATATATAATATCGAACACGCAAGTTAAGCAACGTCGACCGCAGCCTGTTGATTTATGGGTTTATGTACCTCGTGGCTCCTCCATACTTTGGAGGGCACATTAAGCCGTCAGTTCTGGCTGGCTGGCCCAAGCAGCTTGAAAACGCTGGCCTCCGCTAACCCGCAGTTGAGCAGCGTGGTGGAGTATGCTCCAAACCCTTTCGATTGAGTAGAGGCCCGTATCAGAGCAATGGGAAGAATAATGGTTAATGACGATGACGACTATATTTATTGCAAAATTTAAATTGGGCCTGGGGAGCCTCTCCCCGCGGCCTTGTGCAACCCCGGCTCGCCGCCCCGGCGCGTGCAGAGCATCACGTGATGTGGTCCGCAACAACTCGTGCACGGCGTGGCCTGGGGACACTCGTTCCAGCGGTGTCTCCCCAGGCACGCATAACATAAACCTCGTTGCCGGACGAGGCGTCGGCGGGCGTGCGACAGCATCCCGGCCAGCCGCTGGCAGTGGAGCTCCAGGTGCTCCTGACCGCAGACACAGCAGCCTGAATTAGATTGGGTGGCGACCGCCGCCACCAATCTGCCATGAACCCTGGGCTGAGCTGCCGCTCGCCGCACGCTGGACCCCCGGGGGTACGGGCCGGCGTACTTGCCGGGGTCTCCAGCGAAGACGTCTCCAGTATCTGGGCCTCCAGCTCCATATGACCTATATGGAGCTGGAGGCCCAGATACTGGAGCAGCTCCTGGATTGTGGGGAACATTTTGGATCCCTGATACCCTGACGGCTCCCCCGCCCGTTCCCGCTCAAACCTGTTTCTCACATCCTAGGGAAACTATTCATCACTTTGGCCAGGACTATGTGGAAGAGCAGGAAGGACCACTGCTCGACCGGCAATCCCAATGCCGTCAAAGCGTCCACGGCGACCGTGACCGGTGTCACAATTTGTGCCCGCAATTGTGACTTGCTGCCAACCTTTGGCAGGTTCAGCAGCTGCAGCACCTGCTGGTCCGCCTGCAGTCGAGGGTTCTGATACCGTCGCCGCAGCAAGCTTATCGCGGTATCATAGTTGGCGTCCTGCAGCTCCAAGTGCTGAACCAACTCCCTAGGCTCACCCTCCAGAAAGGAGCGGAGATACTCCAGCTTCTCCGCCCTGGTGAGATCCAGCCTTGAGTCCACCAGGGAGGTAAACATATTTATAAAACCTGCCCAATTTCGCATATCTCCTCCAAAATGCGGGCACTCCAGCGTGGGCAGGCGTCCTATTGTGCTGGATCCAGCAGCACTGAGAGGTGAGGGGCGCGTGATGGGCTTTCCCTCCCGAAGCCTCTCTATTTCTACAGTTCTTTGCAGGACCCGATCATAAATATCCTGTATTTGCACCAGGTCCCGCTCGTACTCCTGTTACCGGGCCTCCTGAGCCTCGGAGGAGGCTTCCAGGCCTTCCTCAGTCAGTGCGGCCACCGCACTCTCGGCGGCGGAGAATCGCTCCGGCATCTCTGCGGCCCGCGCTAACAACGCATCCTGGCGGTCGGCGCGATCCACCAGTCCCAAAATCCCTAAAAACCAGCGTTGCTGTGTTCGCAGCTGCCTCCTGTGCGTGTCCATCATCCCAGCAAACGAACAAAAGCCAAACAGGCGAAACACACAAAAAAAAACAAAAAAGCTAAATTAAATTAAAATAAATAAAAAAAAATAAAAAAAAAATATTAAATAAATGGGTGGTCCAATGTTGCCGAACTGACCCCTGATAATATCCGCCAAGTTGGAATTAATTGACTTCCTGAATCAATATTTTATCGATAATCGATAACTACAACTAACCAGTGTGCCCCCGTCACTAGTTCAAAGTTTTCAATGTCACACAACTAAACGAAACTAACCTATTAAATCATGTACCTACCTACCTTCAAATAATATGTTATTTCAACAATACCGGCTAAAATATACTAACATAAAATAAATTAGCACAATTACGAAATATTCTACACGAAATAAATTTGCGATGTAAAAACACGATGCAACAAAAATGGCCGGCCGGTCTTACATACAAACTAACTAAGAATATACCGTAATTACGAGTTACAAGTTACAACGATATAATATAACGATTTTATATAGCTGGGCCCTTCCTATAAACCGCAAAGGTGGCAATTAACTACGCTCTGCTACCAGAAAATGTTGAGTAATTGCGTACTCAATCCTAATAACTATAATCTGAACTTACATCTAAACTTACCCGATTCCCCACGCTGGTTCACCGTAATCCAGACGGGCTCACGCAGACAGGAATAAGGGTTTAAGGACAGCAATATATATAATAATAATAATGGATACATTCACCAGTTACAGTTCAGTGTTCCGAGGTCGCCCAGCGATCAATCACTCTTGATAACACTGTCCAAAATTTCGACGCGTCCCGGCGTCTATCCGCGGTCCAGCGCGGTTCCAGAAGTTATAACGCGAACTCCAGGTCGCGAGAATTCCCGTATGTGCTGTAGCTTATCCGGAAGCTATCACAGCAAAGCAACCGGCGTCCCAGAAGCGCCCCGCGCGCCGCTACGTTGTTATTTCCAGATAACGTTTTCCAGAACGATTCGAGTCTGCACAGCGCGGCTACGAGAGACCGCTAGCGACTGCCGCGTGCGCGCCCCCTGACGGCGCGCACCGGCGAAACGAGTGCTGCCAACCAACAAGCTCGATTACGCCCTAACTAACAATCGATCAGTTTCCAGAGTCGATTTTAAATCCAACATAAACCTTCCTGATTCGAGCAAAGATCAGTCTCCCAGGTATGGGCACGAGTTAAATCATGTGTTTTGCACTTATTATACCCGCTTAGCCATAAAGTAAGTAGGAAGGTTAAATTATATTTACCTTAGACAACTCCTCATAGAATAAAAATAGCATATTAGGGTGATTTCTTTTCTCCCATGCTTCTTTGACGTGAGAAAAGATTGGACAATACGATACTGAAAATATAAAATATTATCCATTAGTCTTCGTAAAAAGTTAAAGTTGATTACAATACCTGATAAGAAGTATTACTCACAGTATAAATAATAGTACTACGTACCGTATGGCAACCTGCCGCTCTTTCGTGTCGATCTCACCTCCCCTCTGAGTCGAACAGAAGCAGAACCAGTACTCAAAATGTTTCGTTTTAAAAGTAGTACCCAGTAAAACGTGCTCACACATGTACCATTTTTGGTACTTTTCGGTACTTTTCTTTTATACTACGCCGGGTACTTATATTTATACTTGGCAGAGACGCATACGGTACTCTTGATGTGAAGCGGTTACCGTAGCCATAAAATATCGCTCACCCCGCTGGCAACGCATCAACTCCTTCCTTTCATACTGTTGGCCTCACTCACATTAGCACAACAACTCTCAAGGGAATTGTTATTTGACTGCGTTATCATGTGAGGTACTTCCCTAGTCGGGCAGCTTGGAAATACGCTGAACCCTACCGCTGTTTTTCCAGAGCCTCTTTCGCTGGTCGGCACGTCGGTCATTTCAATGCACCATGAATTGGTGCATTGAAATGACCGTCGTGCCGACTTATTAGGAACAGAGTTTTAAACAAGGCTTGTTACAACGAAACTTGATCAGAACAAAACTTGATTGACACGAGATTGAATTATGAATTGACTGAAAATTGTATACTATTGTAGAATTGATATTATGAATGAGGTTTCATTCATGAATTAATATTCATTCATATATGAATTAATATTAATTCATGAATTTTATTATAGTGTGATTAATAACGAAATATGACCGAAAATAAACAAACCATGAATAGTAATCTCAATTGATCGTTATAAGTAATTAATAGTAATTCATGAATGAGGTTTCATTCATGAATTAATATTAATTCATATATGAATTAATATTAATTCATGAATTAATATTAATTAATGAGGTTTCATTCATGAATTAATATTAATTCATATATGAATTAATATTAATTCATGAATGAAACCTAATTTATTCAATAATTCAATAATAAATATGAATGAAACCTAATTTATTCAATAATTCAATAATAAATATTCATGAATTCATATATGAATTAATATTAATTCATGAATGAAACCTCATTGATGAATTACTATTAATTACTTATAACGATCAATTCAGATTACTATTCATGGTTTGTTTATTTTCGGTCATATTTCGTTAATAATCACACTATAATAAAATTTTGAAGTTTAGTATTACGTGACGAGAATACCAAATGTGACATTTGTGAGATCGAGACTGGATCGAAACTGAATCGAACCAGACGGGCAATAATTGCCCGTCTGGTTCGATTCAGTTTTCATCACGAGAATTATTCTCGTGATGAAAAACTACATTTTCATTACGAAAATAGGCTATTTGACCAATGTTTTTTTCGGTTTTGTATGCAAGGACGTCACAATAATGAAACCACACGTGAAAAAAATACTTTGATGGCACAAAAATCTAATCGAAAACGGTCCATACAACAGGCTATTAGGTTATGACGTCACACGTTTAATTATCTATGGATTAAATCAGCAATTTATACGACAGCTTTGTTAAATATTACGTTTATGTAATTAGTATCATAATAAAAATTATAGTACTTTTTATTGCTTTTCCAAAAGAAATGTATTTTTTTAATAATTTCATACATTTAAAATGGACTTTCCCGCCAAACTTTGATCGGCCCTAAAATAAGCCGGACGCAAGATTAGAATGAAAGTTTGCAGATCTTTATAGTTTTGTGTATTTTACGATATTGTTAAATAATTTATACAATTTTTGAACATTGTCAAATAGCCTATTGAAATTTTTATTCATGTGACTCGGGAGATAGATAAAACTTACTAAGGCCTTCAGTGAAATATTTCCAGAACGTTTTAAAGTCTCCTGTAAAATTTATCATCTTTATCGATTGGTACATATGATAGACTGAAACGGCGACGTCCCGAGGATCTCGGGCCACGTACACCACTTTCGCCGTATCCAGGAGGGTTGGAGGCAGCAAGGATAATGGCAAATGTGACTTGATGAAACGAGGTGACGGGGTGCTACGTAAAAGTTCCGAGACCGACGTATTAAGAATCTTCACGATTCGGGCGTCTGCTTGAGTTAATTTCGCAGTTTGCATTTCATCATTGTCACACACTGGAACTCTGTAACAGATATATCACATTCGTATACTTATTTGAATATTTTGTAAAGAGTATGCCGAATGTCTGATGATGATTAATAGTACAAGAAGATTTAAAGCGAAATGCGAAGACGAAATAAAAAGAAGAGGTAAAGCGTCCGCCTCAGTATATGTATAATTACTTTGCTTAAAGGTGTATCATTCACAAATAAATTGTTCATTTCAGTCATTTCAGTCGGAGTGGATCGATTCGTTTGTGAAATAAATAATTCGTTTGTGAAATAAATAATACTTTATATCAGAATTCATCTAATATTATAAGACAGAGAGGGAGAGATTGGGGGTGTAAGTCATCAACATCTTTGAAACAAAGCCACGCGGTGCACCCTGCTGACTGACAAACGAAGCTCTGGCGAAAAGAGTGGTAGGGAGTAATTGTAAGCTACCCGACTGGGGAATGTACCTCCACCTCACTAAACACCGCAGCCAAATAACAATTCCCTTGAGGGTTGTTGTGTTCCTGCGAGTGAGTGAGGTCACCAGAAGATGTTGCGTTGGCAGCGAAGGTATCTGCGCGCGAGCATTAACATGGCTGCGGTAACCGCTTCACATCAAGCGGGCCGTTTGCTTGTCTCCCACCCGACGTACTATAAAAAAAACAGGCCAAGTGCGAGTCGGACTCGCGCACGAAGGGTTCCGTACCATTGTCTATAAAAACGGCAAAAATAAATCACGTTTGTTCTATGGGAGCCCCCTTAATTATTTGTATTATTTTTATTTAATTATTGATTTTTAAAGTGAATATATTACTAAATATTATGTGAGTATTTCAAGCGTCTACCTATTGCCGTTATCAATTGCGAGCAAAAACGAGCAATAAAATCACGTTTGTTGTATGGGAGCCCCCTTAAATATTTGATTTATTCTGTTTTTTAGTATTTGTTGTTATAGCGGCAATAGAAATACATCATCTGTGAAAATTTCAACTGTCTAACTATCACGGTTCATGAGGTACAGCCTGGTGACAGACGGACGAACAGACGGACGGACAGACGGACGGACGGACGGACGCACGGACGGACGGACGGACGCACGGATGGACGGACGGACAGCGGAGCCTTAGTAATAGGGTTCCTTTTTACCCTTTGGGTACGGAACCCTAAAAAGAGCCCTTAAAAACATCTAAAGCAGTGTTTTTCAAACTTTTTCATGACGCGACTCCCTTAGTATGCAGAAATCTTTTGCTACCCTTCTTTACCCTCGAAGATTCTTTACCTGTATGTATTTTATTAAAATATAAATATCAAATCGTATATTTTTATTTATTTTCTTAGTTAAGTATCGGTTAATATAATAAATAAAGAAGTATTCTAATATAGCTGTCGATTACGTTCCGAAATTATCATTTTCTTAATTAAAATATCTTTTTGATCGCTTTTTAACAGCTTCGCCACCTGCCGCGACCCCCTTGTATAGGCTAGGCCTGAGGCTAGGCCCTAGCCGCTAGAGACCGCCTATGAGGTCGCGACCCACACTTGAAAAACATTGCTCTAAAGGATCTTATTTTCCTATTGAGATACGGAACCCTAAAAATAGAGTTTTGTGTCATTTGACTATGTTACAAGAACAGTAAAATTGTTTAAACATTTATTTTTAAGCCTTAATGACTATGAAAATATAAATTACGAATGACAATGATCATTGTTGTCAGCCTGTATCTACCCACTGGTGGATATAGGCCTTTCCCAATACTTTCCATCATATGCGATCCTCCGCTGTTCGGATCCAATCGCTACCAGCCACTTTCTTGAGGTCGTCGGTCCATCTAGAGAGGGGCGCCTTAGGCTGCACCACCCCATATGACCTCCACTCTAAGGCTCAATTTACCGCCGCCGCGGAATGTAATGGAAGCGACTTTTTGCAATGCAATTGTTATAGATGATCAAACGAGCTTCTGAGTGAAGTTCGATCACTATTATACGAGTCGCTTCATTTAATTACTGTAGTCCCTTTAACCTGCAGGCAACATCATCGCACGTCTTTAGAGTAGTTCAATTGACTAATACAAAACATCATTCACTCCACTGTCAGTATCAACGGCTCATGTTCCTCATTCTGTTTAGAGAGTTTCTAAAAGAACAAAACTTTTCTTATGGGTTTATTATGGCTTGAAGTTCAGTCAGAATTACGTGGGTGGGTGGGTTGTTATATCTTCAAATGAAGCGACTCGTATAATAGTGATCGAACTTCACTCAGAAGCTCGTTTGATCATCTATTATAATTCGTCGCTTCATTTTTCGATATACGTTTTAATTACTATAGATGTTCAGAGATGTAAGTTTTGTGCTTTTAGGTTTAGATGGCTATAGGTACTATCTATGTTAAAATAAAATCATTATTGAATCCTAAAGCATTTAATTAATCTAAGCAATTCGTACGGAACGTACTTTACATAGAATAAAGTAACTTATGTAACAGTAATATGAAGTAACATATATATTCTATAATTAATTATTGTTATTTGGTAACATAACGGCGTTTGCAAAATCATTTTCGCTTAGAATCGGTCGATTATAAAAGCGAGCAAAGGCCGTGCAGGTGCTGGTCCAGCCAGCCGTCTTTCGTATCGTATCGACACTAAGCCCCGCAGCTAACGCGGCTGAGGTGGCGGCGTGGCGTGTGCTATGCGCGCTATATGTGACAACGTCTACTCCACTCTCAGCTAGTAGCTGTTTAATCCAGCGACTTATTGACTGGGAGCTGGCAGGTTTGTATGGTTTTTTGTACGTTAATAACAGATTGTCTGCGTTCGAGGTCCTCATATTTTTTGTTATAAAAATATAACCTCTGAGGACTGAAGCAGGGCATCCATTTATATTCTCCCCAAAAAAAGGCAGAAATAACACGGGCTGATCACGTCCAGGAGCGGAAGTTTTAATTATGTCTGTTATGGCTATCTTAACACCGTTTTGAGTAATTAAAATATTTTCGAGTTTCATGAGAGAAAATGTTTGGACCCTATGTGCTGTACAAAGTGCCAACAATATTACCAGCTTTTTTGTAATTTTTTCTATGCTTAATTCTAGATTTGGATACCAATTGGATATATAGTTTAAAACAATTTGAGGGTCCCAAGTTGAAGTATATTTAGGGCGATTTGGTTTAAGTTTGTACGCTCCTTTTGGTAGATGTTTAATACATTCATCTGAGCCGATATTATTGCTTAAGAATAGTGAAAGTGCTGAACGGTGAGTGTTAAGAGTGCCGTAATAAGACCCATTATTGAATTGTTTTGTCAAAAACGACAAAACTACAGATTTAGAGCATTCAAAGACGTTTATGTTATTAAGCGTACAAAATTCCCACCAAAGCTTCAAGGTGACGCTGTACTGTTTGATGGTGCTGTCGGATAGCGACGCCAGCATCAGTGGAAGGGTGTCTGGAGGGGCACCTCGGTGTACGAACGACGCCCGCAGAGCCTCGCGGCACCCAGGGTAAGTTTCGAATGTAGAGGGTGGTATATCCTGAAATGGGATTGTAGAAGATACTTATTTGGATTGAGAAATAATATGTGAGAGTCGATCATGCTACGCAAAAGTGGGAACCAGGGTTGCGACGGCCAGTATGGGAAAATTAGAATACCGGTAGCATTATCGTCCATAATTTTCCGTAAGCATTGTAAAACTAATGAGAATGGTGGGAAGGCATAAAAGAATTTAAATTGCCAGTTGATAGTAAAGGCGTCTACTGTATAAGCGTCTGGATCTGGTTTCCAAGAGATAAATGTGTCGCATTTGGCGTTGCTGCGAGAGGCGAATAGGTCAATTTCCGGTCAACCGAAATTGTATACTATCGACTGATAAGCTTCGTCAGATAGTTCCCATTCCGTGTCAGGGTTCATTTTCCTTGACTCGGCATCTGCACAGTTCTCCTTGGTGTTTACGTAAGACGCTTGCAACCAGATATTGCGCCTCTCGCACCATTGCCAAATGGTAGCTAGAGTATTTAAATGTGGGAATTGAATACCGCCTTGGCGGTTGATGTAGCTTATTGCTGTAGTGTTATCTATACGCAGTAATATTGCACAATGATCATCTTCCATTGCAAAGCTTTTCAGTCCTAAGAATGCTGCGAGAAGTTCTAAGTAGTTAATATGGTGTTCTAGTTCTGTAGCCGTCCATCTCCCGTTGACCTTCTTATCATCACAGACTGATCCCCAGCTAATTCGCGAAGCATCTGTGAATATTTATTTTTTGTAATTTAAGATTCCCATGGGACAGGATGTTGTAAATATATTATCGCACAACCAATTTAGGTCCTCCTTAATTGAATAAGGTAACGAAATTTTAGCAATGCCAAAAATTTGTGACGCTCCAAAATTTTTGTGTATAAAAATCCATACCTAACTGTCGGGCAGGCTGCAATTAGAACACCAATTAACTGTGCGAATTCGCGTATTTTACATTTGGATAAATTTAAAAAATTCTGGATTATTTGGGTAATATTTTTACGTTTTACTATTGGTAATGATATCGAATAATGTTGGGTGTTAAATACGAAACCTAGAAAAGTACAAACTCGAGAAGGTGTTAAAATACTTTTTTCGTGGTTGACGACGAAGCCTAAATATTGTAATAGTGATAATGTTGAGCGCACGTTGTTTGTACATTCTTCGATATTATCGCCAATACATAATATATCATCCAAGTATATCACTGATTTGTGACCTTTCTTTCTAAGATAGGACATAACCTCCCTCATTATCTTAGTAAATACCCTGGGTGCCACGGACAAGCCGTACGGCATTGCAGTGAATTCATAAGTTAATAAGTTATTTGAATTAGGAGCATGTAAGTTAAATCACAGAATAATATACTCTAACAGAAGATTCACTTCCGACACAATTGGAATAATCACAATTAAAATATCAACTTCCGATAAGCGCTAATACGGTCCAAAATAATTCTGCAGCTGTACTCGTACCTGAGTCTTTCAGCGGCAGGGGCAATCGAAAGTAACCCCTATATTTAACGCCTTACGAGCGACAGCCGCTGCTTTTACAAAATGGTTTGTCTCGGCCTTGACGTAACTCGGCAGCGTGTCGCTCATAGGGTTGAACCAAAACGCTCGCGACCGAGCCGCGTAGATAGGTATAAATACATACGCTTGTTTATTATTGTTCAATGAAATAGGTAAATACATACTTAAACTACATATACTTAAACTACCAAAAATTGTAGTAGGTTTACGTATGTGTACGTTTATTTTTTAGTTACTATATCATACTCTGTGATTATTAAGTACATAGGTAGGTACTTAGTAACAATAATGTTAGGTAATGTTGACACTGATAGAATGTATAACAGGAATCATGACTGCACGTACTTACAGATCAGGTTTACTATACACGTTGTCCCAATAATAGCTCGGATGTATCTTTAACACGGAAAGTATTTGTAACATTGGTGTAGGTATGTATTTTAAGTCTCTAATCTACTAAAGTCATAATGTCAGCAGAACTCACGCGCCGATAGATTAATTAGCGTACATTTTTTAACAGGTGCGAGTGATCGCCCGTGGCACCCACACACTGCTTAAAATTAAAACTCTTTAAAATTTGTGTTCGTGCATCCGAATGCAGAACAGTAACGCTTTTGTTTAACCATCTTGGTCGCGTCGCATAGCGCGTGCGAGAGCGCCAGAGAGCGCGCGTGAGTGACACTCGACTAAATTGTGCTGCCGGCAGCTTCGGGCTTGTAGGTAAATAACTCGGCCGAATGGCGGAGTGCCATAGGCCTGGTTAAATCTTAAATATTTTCGATCGTCCACACATATAGGTACTAATAAGTATGCCTCTTTTAGGTCAATCGTTGCTAGATAACCGCTCTGCGGTATAAGTTTTAAAGCAGTCCTATAATCTTCCATCTTAAAGTGGGTTTTCGATAGAAATTTGTTTAAAGGTTTTAAATTTAGGATAAAACGCTTCTCACCGTTAGGTTTAGGTGCTAAGAAAATTCTTGAGATATATTGGTCTTGTGATGGAATACATTGTGAAACGGCTCCTAATTCAATTAATTTATTAATCGCTTTAACCATATCCTTACTTTCATTAGGTGTAAAGTCTGATTTCGGTACTATGGGTTGAGTCACTTCCGCGCAAAAGGGTATAGAATATCCCTTTTGAATCCACGTTAATACCGTATGGTTGTTTGTTACGTGAGACCAACGACCATAAAAATAATGGATTCTACCAGCATGTACCTGTGTTACTGTTGAGGCGCACGGGGCTTGGATTGGTTGAAGCTCCTTGAGGGGGTAGCGCTGGTCTCAGGCCTCTGTTGTTCTGACCTCCTCGCCCCCCCCCCCCCCCTGTTTGACGGGTACCGAGGAGGTCTTGACCAATTTCCCTGGGCGATCGGGCGATTGAACTGTCGTCGATCTTTGATTTGCTATTGTTTTTCTTATTTGTGAGCCTTGTCGTTCAATAGCTTTACTAGCCTTGATTTTTTCAGATAATGAGTTGCCAAACAAAGTGTCATCTCGTTCGGAGTCTTGAATTACGTGTAGAAAATTTTTGTCTAAGCTAGGTGTTATTAATTTTACTCTATCCCTTGTTAGGGAATGATGTAAATCAGATAAAATGCGACAGCCGTCGCTTAGGTACTTTAGGGCTTGGATCTTATTATCTGAAGAGAGCAAAGTGTCCATCGCTCTATTTATAGCTGAGGTACCCGTGCCAAGCTGTTGTTGAAAGCCGAAAAATTTTTTGTCGCGTCCCCTTACTACGTCGGAAACCGCAGCGGAAATTTCCGCATTTAGTTTCGGTGCTTGTAGCATCGTGCAATTGCTAGTTATTAGGTATTCTTTATCCTTGCTGAGAGATTCTTTATGATCTTTTGGTAGCCCTCTTTTTAATAATGGTGTCCATAGAGTGGCTAGGCTCTCATGTATGTTACCTCCAAACTCGGGTATATCGGACGTAGCTGTACCTAACGCGGAAAGTAGTTCCGGGTCTAGGGATACTTCCGTTATGGAATCCGATGTAATTTCCAAAGCGGCAGGCGCTGGCGGCAATTCTGTAACTACTGGGAAGTTGGGTGGCCCCGATGATAATTCGTCTATACCTCTGGCTCCCTTTCATTATGGACGATATTGATCGAATCTAAAAACAACCGTTTTGGTTATAAGTATTGGTAGGTACTTTGTAATTTGAGGATCGAATGCAAATAACTCATGACTCACAAAATACTATGTACATGTATTGTCCCACAGACAATAAATTGTGGATACTTGCGTCTATCTTAGAACGTAAGTAAGTTCCACGTAAAGCGTCATAACATTATGACCCATAATTAGCCCGCAGCTAACTATGATATCGCGATTGACCCGCAGTCAATCTCGATTTACTATCTTGAAACGTCTAGCAGTAAAAACGCAAGAAAAAGGTAGGTGCACGTAGACTATTACGATAATAATGTTAGTCTACCATTTTTTTATCGATCCGTACACAGTAATTTATTTTATACGGTAATCTGATTCAGTTTAATTTTTGTTGGGCTTCATGTGGGTAAGTGTAATACTTATAACGTACCTGTGATATTTTCGTCATCGTCTGATGATTCTATGCGTCGAATTCGCCGTCGATGTTCTTGATCTTTCTTTTTTAATAACTTCCTAATCTTTTTTTCATATCGTTCTAATTTTTCATTTGCACTGCGCTTCGGCATTTTGCAATGGCGCGTGCGTTCGTTGCCTCGCACGAAAAAGGAATGAGGAACATGAGCCGTTGATACTGACAGTGGAGTGAATGATGTTTTGTTTTAGTCAATTGAACTACTCTAAAGACGTGCGATGATGTTGCCTGCAGGTTAAAGGGACTACAGTAATTAAAACGTATATCGAAAAATGAAGCGACGAATTATAATACTATATCATTATGGTATGAAAAATTTCATTGCAAAAAGTCGTCTTTTTTATGTCAATTGTTACGCAACTCCGCACATTGAGGAGTATAAAACTTTAACAATTTTTATGTTGGTAAACTGAGAACAAGACCTAAAAGTAAAGCCTAAAGCGATGTGTGCCTTTTTAGCGATAAAATCTATGTGATTTGAATATGTTAGTTTACAATCGAGATTTAAGAAATAAACCATCTGAACTGGTTACGATGTATACCGGCTGCCAGAAGCTTCTGCAGTAGTATCTGCTGTAGATAAAATAACGTCGGTAATACGACATAACTACATTATCGAATATCTTGAATTGATAACTCACAGGGGGGTACTCGTGGTTGACGTGGAACTGAAAACTAGTGCAGTGCTGGTGCGCCGTAAGTTATTAGCCCCACTCGCCACTGATGGATGATTATGATCTCTATAAACCGGGGAAAGATATACTCACTGTAGGGATACAAATCTCTCTATAAGTTTCATTTCTGCAGCTCTCTTGTAATTAAAGTCATTTCCTATCAGCCAGACCAGTTCCTGGGTCCACGCTGTGCCTGCACATTATCAATATATTGCCGTCAAAATATTCCGTTGCTGGATAAAATATACTGGTACAGTTTAAAAATATTTTTATATATAAATCAAAGGTAAGATTAGACGGTATTTTTGCAAATCATGCCGATGCCAATACTACTTTTTCAGGCAGTACTACATGCCAATACTACAGCCACTTTAAGGAGGAAATTAAATAAATAATAAATATTCCTGGACAATTTACACAGCGCCGCCTAGTCCCAAGCGCAAAGCTTGTGTTATGGGTACTAGACCACTGATAAATGTAGGTACTGAAATATATATTTTTTTGTAAATACATATATACTTTTATTACATAGAAAACACCCTGACCAAGATAAACAGACATGTTCATGCACACAAATGTTTGTCTTGTGCGGGAATCGAACCCGCGAGCTCGGAGTCAAAGTGGGCATTGCTAACCATTCGACCACCGAGCTCGTCAAAAATTATGGTATTGTTTGTTGTACGACTGTTTAATAAAACAATATCAAGTTCTAAATAATCAAATTGGTTCTTGCGGTAAGTATAAAATTGACCATAGCAAGAAATTAATAATATAACTGTATATATAATTTCACTGTACTTACACACACTGCCCGAAACTGCACTGAAAATTACCGAGTCACGATCTAAAGTACTTCAATTATAATTAAAGGTCAACTAAACGGTGGAAATATAAATAAAAATAATAATAAATAAATATTGTCAGACAAATTACACAGCGCCATATAGCCCCAAAGTAAGCGAAGCTTGTGTTATGTGTACTAGGCAACTGATAAAAATACGTAAATACATTTTTTTTTTTGTAAATACATACTTCCTTTGATACATAGAAAACACCCAGACCAAGACAAACAGACATGTTCATGTACACAAATGTTTGTCCTGTGTGGGAATCGAACCCACGAATGGTCTTTGTTCATTGATTGTTTGGCGCCGACTCAAAATTACTTAGTAGGTGTACTTAAATTAGTTTAAGAACATAGTTATTAAGGTCAATAAAAACAAAGTTTATTATTTTTTACTTTTCATTTTTTTCGGCGGTATATTTTTTTTGTTAAAACGTATTTATTTGGTACACGTTGGGTTGGAGTTAGGGTTTGGGAATTCCCGACAAGTTCAAAGTCCCGGGACACGAGACAGCCTACACTCAAAGTCCCGGGAATTCCCGGGACTTCGAGACTTTTTGTTTTTTTTTTGTGGGGCTTTCGTAAAATTGTAATTAAGTTAGTTTTTTGTTTAAAATTGTACCTATTAAAAAGAGCCAATTCTTTGTAAAAAAAAATAACATTTATTGTACAGAAAATTAAATGTTTACTTAAAGTTATTAAACGAATTCCGTTAAAACTTAAAAACGAATTGTTTAATAGCTTAAAACTTGAAAACGAAATTACATAATATTTACAATTTTATTCTTATTAATAATTTATTTGTAAGAATTGGAAATATATTTTGAGTATTATTTATGGGAGTAAATAATTTATAAAATAAGTAATTAATATTTTGGGGTTATAATCTATATTTGAGGTTATTAATTAGACAAATGTAAATGCTGAATTGAATATGTTTAGTAGTTTTTATCATAAAGGAAATGTTTAATATGAGATTATTATCTCATATTAAACATTTCCTTTATGATAAAAACTAATATAAAAGATTTATGATATTTACAGAGTCAAAAATGCAATTAAGAATAATGTGCCAGTGGACCAAAAATTGACAAGGGGAAATGGCTAAATATCTTAAACACACCCAATGAAAGTTCAAATGTATTGCAGAGTCAAAAAGTCAATTATCCTAACATTCCTTTTTTTTCACTTTTTCTAAAAAATTAATCGGTTTCAATTAATATTTTCATTTTTGATACGGGTAGCGGGTGCTTTAGTATGGTTGTTTACAAAAAACAGTACGAAAAAGATGGCTGATGCTAACGCATGCGCATAAATAAAAATTGTGATGAAAAGGCCCATTAGTGAACCGATAATTACTTAGCAGACCACGTAGTTATTCAATAAACTTACAGATGGCGCTATGCTCCTTCAATTATTTGAGAATAAAAATGAATTTCGATAATCTTGTCTCGTCTCGAGTCTCGAGTCTCAAGTCCCGGGACTCGAGACAACTAAAATTACGAAAAGTCCCGGGACTTCGAGACCCGAGACGTCCCGGGACCCAAACCCTAGTTGGAGTATGGGTACGTGAGTGGTATAAAAAAGAAAAAAAGCCTATTTATGATAGTATAATATTTCTATACTAACCTGATCGTGGAAATGTGACTACAAAAACGTCAGTTGACCTCGGTTCCATATTGTATATTTCTGGACAGGTCTTTAAAGGTCGCCGATTTATGCAGTAGCCACTAGGACCGACCCGAACAGCATCAATTGGACCTGGTAAACGACAACTAGTTCACGACAAAAATGATTTACTTAAAACTAAGTATCTGAGCAAATTTTGTAACAGTATTTTGTACAGTAAATTACTTTGACAAAACAAGAGCTCAAAAAATTTACATGTCTGTGCGTTTAATTTCAAAATCGACTAAAATATATACGAGACAATCAAGGTCAATTATGCTAAAGTAATGTTATCTCAAAGTGTTGTTAATATGATGTAGATGTTAACTGGACATTGTTTTCAAATCGTATTATGCTTACTTCGTAGGCTACATCAAGATCACATTACATGAATGGTCTGTGTCACATTTTGGCGTTGCCATGCGTTAAAAACAATGGGCCCTTTGTTTTTAACGCATGGCAACGCCAAAATGACACAGACAACTAGACTGTTTTCGTTTACAATAACGGATTATAACGTTTGCAACGTTATAAAGTTTAAGATTTCTAAGGATTTTTCGAAAAAAAAAAATGTGGAAGTGTCATGTTTGTCATGGTGACAACAAAACAAAGCAGCAAGGCATTATTTACGTTTTGGTTATTTATTAATTTCTATACTAAAATAGGTAGTAATTGTCTATTTCTTAGTACCAACAACAGGCATATGTGTAGTGCAGTGCAGTGTGCGCTCGATGACGGACGCACCACACTGCATACGAATTTTATAATTCGCGATCCGCGCGGCTATAGCCGCTGCACGACTGTCGCTATGAGCTCCGAACAGCTCATAGCCAACAATAGGCACGACTACTCCCGATCGTGCTTACGCCGCCGCCGCCGCTAAGCTACCGAAGCGGCTTAGGTACGACACAAAGGGAGAAACAGGGTCCACATAAACCCTGTGTAAATGCGCTCCAGGGTTCGCGAAAGGAACAGCGCGATCCCGAGGGCTTCATCAAAGTGGAGAGAAGGAAGAAGCCCACCAGCCGCAACAAGTGCGGCACCGCACCGACAGGACCTAAACACCTGCTGCGTCCGGCCGTGCCGACGACATTGCTGTATGTGTCGCCTGCATTACTCTACAAAGGTCGAGGAGAGAGAGGAGAAAGGTTGGAATAGCGCCACCGAGTGAACTTCAATTCCTTTGTGGTGATGGTTCCAACAGAACATCTGTCGACCTTCACAAAGGAGGAATTCTGGCTTTCACGTGTTGTTTTCCGACGCTTTCGTCAGGCCTCCGTCACTCCATGTACTTGCGCGCTATAATTACCTACCGCACGGCCGAGCGGTCTCGGGCCGTTTGCGGACCAAATTCAGTGCGGTTGTCGCAAGCGAAGCGCAAGCACGTTGTTCAATTTTAATCGTTACATTCGTTGGTACACGTACCTACGATGCCGTCTGGTGCCATATGTGCTGTAGATGGGTGCAAATCAAGTTTTTATAGATTCAGGATTTTTTCTACACTAAAATTTAATAATCGGGAATTTAGAAAGGGCAACAAATTTATAAAAAAAAAATATAAAAATAAAACACATGTAACTTTAAAGATTTTTTTTTAAGCTATTGCTGTGCTATTGCATAGCTTTTATCGCGGGCTTGGCGCGGCGACCGAATCAAGAACGTAACGAAAACGAATCCGTAACGAAAATAAAACTTAACACCGTAACGAAAATAAAACCTAACACTTTGGTTGTCAAATATGACTTTCATTGAGTTGAGTTGGGAGTTGAGTTGGGGGTTGAGTTGGCGGGTTGATATATACTATGTCGGGTGTCGAACAAGCATACGGTCCGCCTGATGTGAAGCGGTTACCGTAGCCATATTAACGCTCGCAACATAAAATACCGCTCGCCCCCCCCCCCCCCCCGCTGCCAGTGCAGCATCTCCTTCCTTTCTGGTTACCTCACTCACTCGCAGGAACACAACAACCCTCAAGGGAATTGTTATAGCCAGAGCTTTATACATATAATATGCATAAATAAATAAATAATTATAAGTTGACAAAAAATGCTATGCAATAGCTTTACCGCGGCAGTCCCCGAGTGCTACACGTATTTTTTTATTTTACCTACACACTGACCTCTATAATTATGTTTTATCTAGATGTATTGCACAGTCAGCACCAAATTATAAAAATTATTTTATTATTTTTTAAACACTACAATTTCAAACTATCACCTATAGTCAGAAGTTCAGAACATATTCACAGTTCTCAATAACATAGAAACGAAAAGTTATGTTATTTAATTTTATCGAAGAGGAAGCCCTGCGATTGCTGTGGGATCGCGCGGTGCGAAGCAATCACAAGTGTAGGTACGTTTGAGCATTTAGGCACATTTTAGCATGCAGCGGTTGCTGACGCGATGGAGTAGGCTATTAAAGCAGTAGGTATTGGAAATTTTCTACTGAGTGAAGTATCTGTTACGTAGTAACTATTATGTAATCTGTGCTTTCGTGGTCGGTTACAGGACACCGCGCGGAATACGCTGCCGGCCGTGCCGAATATGCGCGTTTAATTAAGTTTTTTATATAAATATGTATGTTAGTCTAAAAGGTATTTATAATATGGGTGTATATGTGTTTATAAAATAATGTAAGCATTGCCTGAATTAAATGATTATTATTATTATTATCATCTCTCTTAATTCACGATTATTATTATTATATTTATGTAGTATCGCTGGAGTGTTGAGGGCATTTGTCACTTCGCGGACGACATTGGACACTGTCGGTTGAGAGATGGATATGTGAGCACCTTCACCGTCAATACGCTGGTAGGAACCGCTTGCATAAAATGCTAGCGCAGAGAGCACCTGCAACACGTAGCCTATGAATCGATGTCGACATAGCTTACATTATGTATTTTTGTATAAACACCTACATACCTTAGTCTGAGCACTAATTGTATCTCTCCCGTGTGACGATTTTAAATAAGGATTTAGTTCCTTTATTAAACCGTGCACAAGGGGCTTAGTGAGACGACACCTATCTTCAAACGCCTTGTCGTGAAGGTCAAATGCATCACATAATTCTCTCAACATTTTCCGATTTCTTCTCAATCTACGCATGTCCGCGGCATGAGCATGTTCTACGTAGTCCATAAACAGACCGAAACGAACCATTTAGTACGTTTAATAAAAGAAAATCGTGAAAATGATACAGCAAAACCACCACTTCAACTTGTTAAATCTGTATCTCATCTAGGTACATCTCGTAATTGACGTTAACTCGACACAGCTTTACGACAAAAAATAGATCTTGAAATTTTAATAACTTATGTCCGACTTGTTCTATGATCGATCAAAGTGTAGTGGGAAAGTCCAATTTAAAAGAATATAATTATTAAAAAAAATATTAACTTTGGAAAAACAATCAAAAATACTATAACTTTTGTTATGGCACTAGCTACACAAACGCAGTATTTCACATAGCTGTCGTACAAATTTCTGTTTTAACGTATACAAAATACATAAGTGTGACGTCATAATTCAGTAGCCTTTTGTATGGAGCGTTTTCGGGAAAATCCAAAATTGTGAATTTCAAGTTATCATATCTAGAGAAGTTTTTTATGCTATCGAAGTAATTCTTTCACCTATAGTTATATTATTGTGACGACCTTACATAACAAATCGAAAGAAAAAATTGTCGTCTAGCCTATTCCACTGAAATTTGCAAACTAAAAAATTTGCAAGATTATTCTGAAACTGTTTCAGATATGGATTTGGGGAGTACCCCTTTAAGAAAACAAACGTATTTTATATTAAAATAATCGTTTAATTTAGTAATGTTTGTAATTAACTTAAATCCAATTTTATGTTACATTAGCTTCAATAATAGTAAGAAACGTCGATAATTACTATCGACGTTTTTTTTATATCCTGACAACCCTAAAATTGTCAGTTTGACATATGTCGCAGAGATCAAGCTATCTTTTATTTAGTAAAGAGTTTCAATACGAAATTCACACACACAAACATTCATTCATTCATCCATTTTACTTAGTCTCCTGTATTGTGATGTTTGTTTAGCCGTAAAACATTGTTACATGCAGCCCCCTTACCACCATCTCTTATTGCGATTCAATAACTGAATAGAATGCTTATTCATACCATTGGTATTGGCATTGGTGAATCGCAATAAGAGGTGGTGGTAAGGGGGCTGTATGTACCCGTTTACGTGTATCGTTTTAAGACTACCCTCTTTGCAGTTACGATTTTCATGTAACCTCCAACCATAGGTAGAAAATCGAGGTTGTAACAATGTAAATAATGCAAACTTACCGGTCCGATGTTTATTGAATTCAGCTATTTCTTCCTCTGGCATGGGTTTTACTTCCCAAGGAAAGTCTTTAGATTTATCCATTATTTTATTCGAATATAATATTGCTCGTTCAAACGCAAATACGATTAAGTATCACGTAATTTGGATATGTTGGTTCCAATCACTTTTGAGACCGTACACTCTAAGTCTCCATGAACTGAATTAGAATAAATATTTTATTAATTTTCCTTTACGTAATTATTATTGTCTAATTTTATCACTGTGATTTAATAATAAATGAAAATAATAGACCAATTTTTTTTAAATGAATCCAACGCTTTTACACCCAAAATACTAATTTTGAAAAATCTCACGTGAGATTGGGGTAGGGGGAGGGGGTGGGGTGCGGTACCTTGGCATCGTTCTCGACAGCCGGTGGAACTTTCGGGAGCACTTTCAGCGACTAGCACCGAAATTGATGGGAGCCGCTGCTACGCTTGGCAATCTCTTGCCAAATTTGGGTGGGCCTAGTATCGCCTGCCGCCGTCTATACACAGGTGTGGTGCGATCGATGGCGCATTATGGCGCGCCTGTATGGGCTGACGCCCTCACCGCACATAAAAAAGCTCAACTTCGAAGACCACAGCGGATTATGGCAGTCAGGGTCATACGAGCGTATCGCACCACCTCCTGCGAAGCAGCGTGTGTGATTGCAGGAACTCCGCCCTGGGGTCTGGAGGCGGAAGTGCTAGCAGCGGCTTACTGGAGAAAGACCGAGGCGGTCCTCACAGGATTGGACCCCCTTCCGGAGGGATATAGTCGTTGGAGGGAAAACGCTCACAAGGAGCTTCTCCGGAGGTGGGAAGATAGATTAGAGGAGCCGGGTGCCGATCACCGCACCGTCGATGTCGTTAGACACGTCCTCCAAAAAAGGGTCACACGACATCATGGCGTGGTAACGTTCCGCGCGGCGCAGGTGCTATGGCTGCTTCGGCAAGTACCTGTGCAACGTTGCGCAAGACGCGAGGAAACAACGGTGTGCCACCACTGTGTCTGCGTCGTAAATACGGCGCAGCATACACTGGAAGAGTGACCGGCGTGGATGGAAGAGCGACCCGCCATGGTCGCAGCTGTTGGACCCGACCTTTTGCTGCCGGTCGTCGTGCAAGGCATGGTCGGCATTTGTCTCGTTCTGCGAAAAAGTAATGTCGCAGAAGGAGTCGGCGGAGCGGGTGCGAGAGGCTGATATTCTCTCCCATCCGATCCGTCGCAAAAGAATGGGGCGGAGGCGGCGGGCTGAAGATCGCCTCTTCCCACCTTAATGAGGGCCTCCAGGCGACGGGGAGGGGAACCCGCTGTCCAACGGAGTGTGGTCCTTGAGCAGATGGCGTGCCAAGTGTTCCTGGTATGCCACCAGTAAAATATAAAATCAAGATATCTTGGTAGAGAAGAGCCCACAGATGTATGATAAGAGAAGATAATAAGAGCGGGCATCCGCCGGCGGGGTAACGGAGGTCATAACAGAATAGTACCCGGAACCCTGCCCGAAGGCGACGAGAAGGAACACCGGTGGTTTTTTAGTCGGTAGGTCTAACCGGTAGGGTCCATTAGGGGTCCCTTGCACGCCGGGTAGGAGTCCGACATACCCACGTCGTCGTCCCCTCGACCGCGTGGGATGCATGAGCATTTTTCCATCGAAAAAAAAAACCGGCCAAGTGCGAGACAGACTCGCAGCAAAAAAATCACGTTTGTTGTATGGGAGGCCCTTAAATATTTGTTTTATTTTTACTCAATTATATATTTTTAAAGTGAATATATAACTAAATATTACGTGAGTTTTTCAAGCGTCATTTGATATGTTTATTGCCGTTATCAATTGCAAGCAAAAACGAGCAAAAAATTCACGTTTGTTGTATGGGAGCCTTAAATATTTTTTATTCTGTTTTTTAGTATTTGTTGTTATAGCGGCAACAGAAATACATCATCTGTGAAAATTTCAACTGTCTAACTATCACGGTTCATGAGATACAGCCTGGTGACAGACGGACGGATGGACAGCGGAGCCATAGTAATAGGGTTCCTCTTTACCCTTTGGGTACGGAACCCTAAAAAGGGGTAGGGGGTCGAGGAAAATCTTATAACATCTCATCAAAGGGCCTCCCCCTTTGATGAGATGTTATAAGATTTTCCTAAAACGGGGCCTAAAATCAAGTAATTAATGGACGCCCGTATATAAATAATAAACACAAGAAGGCCTGCAGGACTCTCAACTCTGGCTTGCTTTCATTGGCCGTCCAGGGAGTTAGAGCTATATGCTCCAGCATAACGCCGCTAGTAACTTTGGAGAAAGCGCATACAGCTGTGTCGAGAGCTGTACTGCGCTTTGCATTTTTTGCCTGAGTCAATCACACCGGTGTTGCCCCTGGCCGATTTTCTAGCATTTCTGGGGCTTGTCTAGTGAGTGGCAAGCCACCGCCTGCCGCAAAAATGAGCGATAGAAGCAGTTATATATGGAATGGTATATATATGGAAAGCGACCCTGTACTACAATAGTGAAGTACCAGTGTTAAATCCACCAAAATCATCCTCATAACCTATTTATTCTTTAACACACTTTAAAATAGTTACGATGCCTGCCGAGACCTGTTAATGGGTATATTGTTCCATTGATGCCTGGAGCGGGCCACGGCAGGTGTACAACATTACATCAAACTTCTCTAAGGGGCCTCTACGCGTTGGATCCATATCCCCGGGCACGCCTTTTAAATGTCCGGGTTTGACCCGTGTAATACAGAGATATAATATTAAATATCTTTATTTCACTAATATGACAATATTAGAGATATAATAATAAATGTAGTTATTACACTGATATTAATTTTTTAGTTTATTTAATTGGACCCCGATTCTTAAACTAGGTCTGACCTGAATCTTGTGAATCGGAATTCCTTATCATGTGTTTTAAATAAAATAATAATAATAAATAACACATATTCCTGGACAATTTCGCCATCTAGTCCCAAATTAAGCGAAAAGCTTGTACTATGGGTACTAGATAACTGGTATAATACTTAAATACATTATTTTTTTGTAAATGTATACATATAATACATAGAAAACGCCCAAACCAAGACAAACAGGCATGTTCATGCACACAAATGTTTGTCTTGTGCGGGGATCGAATCCGCGACCTCGGAGTCAAAGTGGCCATTGCTAACCATTCGACCACCGAGCTCGTCAAATAAAAATGTATAAAACAAGTACATAACAGTATAATTAAGAAAATTATTGCGAAGTTTACATACCTATTTGTTCTTAGTAACTGTAAGGCTTCACGCTACACATAAAAATATGGCTTGAGCCCGCTATGGTATGAGCTAAATAGGGGCGCCTTGCTGAGTTCAACCTATGTAACTATGGACTGAAGACAATTTTCCACATGGTTTAAGATCTTTGAAGATATTTTTATTTTATTTTTTATACCACTAAAGTGGAAAACAAGCATACGGCCCGCCTGATGGAAAGCAGTTACCGTAGCCTATGAACGCCTGTAACACCAGGGGCATCACACGCGCGTTGCCGACCCTGTAAAAACCTCTTCACGCCCTTTTTAAAGAACCCCATGCTGTAGTCTCCTGAGAAAACCTCGACAGGCAGTTCATTCCACAGCTTGACCGTACGCGGGAGAAAACTTCTCTGGAACCGCACGGTACGCGACCACTTAGGCTCCAATGTGTGAGGATGAATTCCCTGCGGTGCGACTGTAGAAGGAGGCCGTGGGCATCATGTCAAACAACTCCTCTGAACACACCCCATTGTACAGACGGTAGAACACACGATTTGCGATTTGATTAGCGAGTTGATGATGATTTGTTCAATTCAAAATCAATACACCGTCACACACCACCATAGGTAAAATCCCATACCCCATAGGTAGGTTGTGTGAATATGTATTAACTATGTGCCGATATAATCGAATGATAGATCGAGACAATCCTACTAGTCGGTATTATAAAGGTGAAATTACAAGGTGCGGCTTAAAATGCACGTGTATGTTTGTTTCCAATCACGCACACCCGGCAGAATGGATTTGGATGAGAATTGTCACACAAGTGGAACACGAGCTGTACTGTAAAACATAGGATACTCCTCGATATACTAACGCGATGCCTGGATAGACGCAAATCAAATCTCAGAACATAGCCAGTGGTATACATGTTTAAGACTATATAGATAAGAATGCATGACATCGTATGTATATTTGCGTGGATGAAATAGACAATATTTCGTCTCGATTACATAAGTTGTCAGAATAGCAGAATATTAAAAGAGTCTATCGAATAATTCTTCAGTTTCTTCTACTAATATTATATTATAGATGCGAAAGCACTATTTCTGTCTATCCGTGTCTATTTTCGATTTACGCTTAAACCGCTGAACCGATTTAGATGAAATTTAGTATGGAGATAGTTTGGATTGATTAATAACTAAGAATGGCTACTTTTTATAAAGATAACCAACTTTGCGCAAGCGGAGCTGCTGGCAGATAGTAGCATTATATTGGCAAATGGCAGTATTATTAAGTCTATTGAATAGTTCTTCAGTTTTGTCGTAAGATTTAGATTTCAACCAAGCAGATACGAGCCTTATACACTCAAAAAGATTTTTAACAATTATATGTCTAAGTCCCTTAGCTTACAACACCGCTCAAGTCGAAAATTGGCGGTTTTCACATTTTAATGCCATTCGATGGAGCTGCTCATTGCGCGTCTATCCATTGGTCACATAATTATAGATTCAACCAATCAGAAGCCGTAATTCGAAAAGTAGTGACAGCGCGCAAGTCAGTTGGACTCTCAACACCGCACAAGTCGCTACTCTGTCATACATTTCTCGTAAAAATACTTAGCGCTCCGTAATTATTACATTTTGATGTGGGTTTTATCGCTGAAAGGTCTTTGCAAGAAGTTATAATAGAAGATTAAGAGGTAAGCTATATAATAAAGTAACGTTTATTGATTTACACATATTAATATAGAAAGAAATGACAATATAATATCTTCATTTACTTAAGCGGTGTTTACTATCGTTTTTTTTTAACTTAGGCGGTGTTTCAAAATGTATTTTATTTCTTAGAAGCTCAATAATTGAAATACACTATGGATGGAGAAGAAATTGATTCCTGGAGTGATCCGAGTTTAGGTGATGAATTGTTATATGCCCTATTACAAGAAGCAGGACTGATGTCAAAACATAAACGGCGTAAACAAAGTTGCAAAGAAGGTAAAAAAAGAATTAATAACAATTCCCTTGAGGGTTGTTGTGTTCCCGCGAGTGAGTGAGTTCACCAGAAAGGAAGGAGTTGCTGTGTTGGCAACAGGCGCGAGCAATATTTCATGTTGCTAGCGTTCATATGGCTACGGTAACCGCTTCACATCAGGTAGGCCGTATGCTTGTCTGCCACCCGACGTAGTATAAAAAAAAATTAACTAGGTCAGTAAATTAGGTTTTTTTTGAGGTCCACATTTTTTAATTTTTTATTATTAGTTAGTTATTTATATTTTTAATGCAATAATTCCTATTATTTTTTTACATTTGAATCAAAAAGACAACACTAGTTCTTCTGATACCAAAGAATGCAATTCTCCTAATAAATACGAAATTGTTGCAACGCCAATAAACGAACAAAACTTTGGGGAGTCCATGAAAAGAAATATAAGTAGCCAGGACAATATAAACATAATATTTGATCAAAAAATAGACTTGGATATTGAGAACGTTGATATTAACAATCTATAAGTTATAGTAATAGGTGGTAATGATTTCTTTAATCTGCAACAGGGACCACCCGAATTCGCTACGGAGGCCATCGTGGTCCTCAGCCTTCTGTATTGAATGTTGTCAATATAAATATTAGAAAGTGAGAAAGTTGAGCAAGACCTAGGAAATATTGTCCTAAATTAAAAATTCTATAAATTTAAATCATGACGAACCTTTCTCTACTTCTTTTTCCTTCAAGATATTCTCGTATCTACGAATACTTAAAGACCCAATTTCTATAATGAAAACAATACTCAATGTACATATAAAAATAATATAAGCCAGAGCAATATGAAGCAATCCAGTGCCTCTGTTACTCCATCGTGTTCTTTAAAAGTGGTCATACTCAGTAATGTTTCATATCATGGCGATCTGCTAAGTCATAAAAACGACAGAACAAGGCGACAAAAGATCTAAAGAAATATGAACGCAATGTTAATAAAGGATGAAAGGTGAAAAATATTTAGGATACAGATGAGACAGAAAAGCAAAGACCAATGAAACATTTAAATTGAAACAAGACGTATTAGACGTTAAACCTGTAAGATCTATGAAACCACCGTACACTTCTGCGTTTTGCAAGAAATCGAAACTCAGACCATGTGCCAACATAACTGGGAGCAGCGAAGATTATTTATATCTTCTCACGTAATAAAGTACCAAAGAAAGCTACAAAAAATCCAGAATCATCCAAAAGAACTGATAGTCGAACTTACGTTTCGACGATTGATAATGTACGTCACCAAGTCTGTAAAAAATTGTTCTCGACCACTCTTGGGATACTCTTGGCATTAAAGATTGGTTTGTTAGATTTAGGCTGAAAAAACAGATTGTGCCTCCCAATTTGTTCGTTCGTGTTCGTTAAAGGTTCGTGTGTCACCAAATACCTTCAAGCAATTGATGTCAACAATGTGATTCTTATGATTTAGGTTATAGATACGTATGTTATAACGATTGTTAATTATCCTTGAAGTATTTCTTTATAAACTTCTCTTTGTAAATCTATCTATCAATACCTTATTCCCTAACATTTCCGCAAACAACACCGCCTTAATCTAATAAAATATCTGTCAACACAGCTCAAGTCATAAAATAAAAGTTAAAATAGAGTAAATCATCAAAATAAGTATAAATAATTATTTCTTACCCGCTAACTAGGCTATTTATTAAGTAATAACAGAAAAAATCCACCGATTTTCGTCTCCTGTAAAGTTGGTAAAAATGACTTATGCGGTGTTGTTAGCTAAGGGACGAAGTGTTTATTAGCTATATTATAAAAATGTTACTATATTATATATATTTTATTGTATAAGTAAGGTTTGAATCTACGCAAAAAAAAGGTTTCGATTTCTAGCTCCTGACAGCAGTTATTCGTTCTCCTTTTTAAAGTATTCTCGATATTGAAGTGTAGTTGTGTGTTGTTTTAATACAATAGCCTTTACTAAAAGTTCTCGGTGAGAACATCAGCTAAGGAGTACAGATCAGAATTTGGATGCTCTATAAATGAAACTATATCTCTTAAAATAAAACTCGTTCAAACTGCAGAAGTTGCGTTTTGCAAGCAGCCAATTCGTGTATACAATAATAAAATTGAGCACAGACTGAGCCAATGCATAATAAACTGTTTTGCGCAATGTGCTATCTACAATGTGATGTAGAATTTTAAAGATGTAGATTAGTCTACGACTCTGGTTGCATGCGTTTCAGTTTGAGGTTTCTAGGTCAGGGTTTCATCTAAGGTAACATCCAAATACTTAGTTACATTTGCTCGTTCAAGCGAATCACATTGGCAATCTGCTATTTCGGTATCCATGTTGGTACAACTATGTGCTTTATTTATTAAAAAAGTAAAGTTATTGGCAATTGATTGCGACTTCTAGAAAACGTATTAAATTTGGTTGTGTAGACATTGAGGGTTAGAGCTTTGGTGTTAAGGCATTTCATTGTAGTTTGAAGTCCACTTTTAGCGTTTGCCCTAGCCTTTTTCCATGTCTTAGAATGGAAAAATAGGGCCGTACTCATCTATAAACGCAAGTACTATGCAATTTTGCAAGTTTAAATTACATAATTGATTAACGTAAATAAGGAAGAGGCTAGGGCCAAATACACTTCCTTGCGGCATTCCAAATGTAATAGGAGCGTCGTCCCTATAGTAAACCCCTTATTTTAACTCATTGGTACCTATTTGTAAGATTCCGAGCAGTACTGCGGATACCAATATATTCCATTTTATTGAGTAGTCCTGCAGCACCTTCGGCGGCGCCATTCGGCCGCGCTATCCTGCCAGGCGGCGGTTCACACCTCCAGTCGGTATGTCTGTACACAAGTGGCTTCCTGTGCACCCTGTGCTAATTGCGGGAATATTGTCCACAGGGAGGTTTTTTATATATACCCACATAATCCAGTCGTGAGCCTGACTGCCCAGTGGTGACGTTACACTGCGTCCCGGCCACCCCCACCTCCCGTCGGCTGCCTACTGCGGCACCCAGATCATGTCGCGTTCGTTCGTCGTACACCAGACCTCGAAGCTAAGTGGAGTTGGCCGACTGGGCCATTTATCTACCTTTAATTTATTGCCCGTAACTGCGAAATTTTAGTACCAAATTATAGATAATATGATCGCAATAAGACAGTAGGCTTTCTGATTCATTGCCCTGAGAAATATAATTGTAACTTTTGCTCTGCCGCTGATTAGAATTCTTGTATTTGTGACATGGCATTAAAAACAAATTAATCAAAAAAATCAAAATATCTTTATTCCTTGGACTTCATAAAGCACTTAGAAATGTCACACAAATTAAATATAAGAACATGTATAAATCATTACTACTCTAAATCCGCAGCGGTTAGATTCACTTTCATCACATATCTTGAATGTGAAAGCGAATTTAAGCGCCAGTTCCGGCAACGGGGCTTCTTGAGAAGAACTGGCAAGATACTCAAGGCCGACTCTTTTAATTGCCAATATCTTTACATTAAATACAAATACAATCATTAACATAACATAACAAGAGCAATTCATTTCCAAATACTTTTATCATTTATATAATCTGAGATACAATAGTAAGCCTTTTAACATAGTCTAGTTTTGATATATTATTTAAATTTACCCATGGATAATTTAAACGCGTCGTTTGGAAGTTTATTATAGAATTTGATGGAGCCTAGTAATATGCCCAGCGAGTTTGTTTTTATTTCTGAAATTTAATTGATAGAGATCACTGTTTTTCCTAAATTTTGTTTGATTTTTATGAACGTAAATAAGATTTTCATTAATATATTGAGAATGTAAAGTCATAATATTTATCTCTTTAAATTTATTTCTCAGTGACTCCCTGGGACTCATCATATAAATAGCACGGATAGCTCGCTTCTGGAGCACAAAAACTGAGTCTACATCCGCGGCACTGCCCTAAAGCAATAAACCATATGACATAATGCTGTGAAAGTAGCTAAAATAAACTAAACGCGCAGTGTCAACATCAGTCAGTTGACGTATTTTCCTTACGGCGTAGGCGGCTGAGATGAGTCTACCCGATAACGTTTCTATACGTGGGCCCCATTGTAATTTAGAATCTAATGTTATACCAAGGAAGACAACCTTATTGACCAATTTCAATCTCTCATTGTCCATCACCACACTGTTTTTTACTTGTTTAATATTTTTTGTAAATAATCAAACATATTTGGTTTTACCACCATTTAAAAGCAGGTTATTAGCACTAAAATAAAGCACGAAAAAAAACTTTTTTTTAAAACAAACTTTTATTTAAATGCGCTAAAAAGAGTAAAATAATATTTTTATTATTACTCAATTTATATGATATAAAAAGCTTGTCGCGAGATTTAAGTAAGTACTCGTATTTATTTAGTTTGAAAATATCAACAATAAAAAATTAGTCAGATCCAGTTATTTTATTTACTTGTTTATCTGCACAGGGAAATCTCGCGACAAGCTTTTATATCACATAAATTGTGAATTACGTCATAAGTTGAAGACAAATTAGCAGAAGCACGACTGCGATGGTATCGCCACGTCATAAGGAGACTAGCAGACCACTTGACTAGAAAAGTCCTTGAGGTAGAGCCAGCGCCGAGAAAACGTGGGAGACTCCGACTCACGTGGAAGAAGGTACTAGAAAGCGACCTGAAAAAAGTCGACATTAACCCAAGGACGACCCAGAATCGCCAGCTGTCGAGGAAAGCGGTTAGGAGAGCCGACCCCCAACTATAATGGGAATAAGGCGGGTAGAAGAAGTGTTTCCTACGTTGTGTGTTTTTGTTTCTACGTTAATTGATATCCATATTTTGATATTCTAAGAAATCATAAAAAACTTAGTCCGCCATTTAGACTCCGCCATATGAGTGACGTTCACTTTCTTTTTTGAATAATTCTCAGCAAGCCCTTTCATTTGATACCCATATTGTAGTAAAGCATAAAAATCTTAGTAGGTACGCAATCTTTAGAAATCCGCCATATTGGATTTAGTATGACGTCACAATATTTTTCAAGTTATTCTCAACAAGTCCTTTCATTTGATACCCATATTGTAGGAGTACATTAAAAATAACTAGTCCGCCATCTTGGATGTTCCGCCATGTTGGATTTAGAATGACATCACATATGTAATCGTGCATTGTCATCCAAACTAAACATGTATACATAATTTCAGCTCAATCGTTAGAAGATATCTGCTTCAAAATTGAGTTGCAAGATTCCACCCGAACAAACATAGTTATACAGTGCAAGTTAAATAAAAGCTTGTAATTAGACCAGGTCTGGTCTAATTACAAGCAATAATTATTAATTTTGTAATATGTATCTTGTAATCCTGGATATCTTGAATTGTGAAATGTGTATTTGATGTGAGCGGGACGAGGAGAAGGGTTTGAGCCATACAATAAACACTGTCTGGTAATTTGGAAATTTTATTTATTTACTACCTCCAAAATTTTGTACTAGGACTTGTACTGAGAAAGCTTACCATAAGCAGGGTATAAAACATTCTAACTTCTATTACTTATTCTGTCTTACCCTTTCAGCTTAAGTACTATTACTTTTCTTTCTCTAATTTCATACTATTCTTCTCTTTAAACTCACCTTTCCTTCTTTTAAACTCAACTTTATTTTTTTTAAACATTACAGGCGCCATCCTCCGTCATATTTGGAGCTGTACCCATTTGGGAACATTGTGTCATATAGCTGTAGAATTCTAAAAGTGATAAATTTAAAGTTAACTGTATCTACCTGCTTACTAGTATCGAATAAAAAGTGCTAGTCTGTGCATATTGAATATTTTAATCAAATCCCACGTTTTAATACTACCCTCTTTGCAGTCTCGATTTTCATATAACCTCCAAACATAGGTAGAAAATCGAGGTTGTAACAACAGATGACTGTTGATATAATCGTGACTGTTCAGCATATAGTATGGATCGTCGGATGCACTAAAATCTGTTGAATTTAGTTCCTCTAGAATTGTCTCATAATTAACTTTACATAGTCGTTGTTTTGTTTTCAATAATTAGGCAATATTGGGTGTTCAAACATTTACTTACATGTTTTGGATTGATGGATTGAAGCATAATCGGTGAGAGGTTCTCGAAACACCATTGTAGTGACTGATCTTCTTGTTGTACCATAGCATGATCAAGGCAATTAATGTTCCTAGTCGGATATGTATGGGTAGAATAAAGCCAAACCCCAGCCACTCCATACTAAAATGGCGCGTTTGCATGTAGTAAACCAAATGACGTCTGTACATGTGCCTATGTTTGCGTCATAGTAAATACACTACACTGACTCCAGTCAATATTCACAAAACACCTTGTTTAATTACCATTGCTAACTTACCCAAAATTTTATATTTTTTAATCAACAATAAATAGAATACCCGCTTTCCGAACACCGGTTCATTGTAAATGGTAAAATCATTTCATGTTCACTAATTGTAGCTTTTTACTATCCTATATATATATATACGATTTTAGATTACGAAAACAACAACGATTGAGTTCCAAGGCAGCCGTAGTTTTACCCCCGGGACTGCGATGAACTTTACTGTTCATTCCTTTTTTTGGCGGTCGCCGCTGTTAATCCTGTCTACACAGGAGACACAGTGGTCGGAATAAGTGGTGGGCCCTCGTCCATAAAAAAAATATGTGTCGTTTTTACGGTTTTTCGGAACGCCAATCCATCTAATATTATAAATGCGACAGAGTGTTTCTCTGTTACCTCTTCAATCGCTGGACCGATTTAGATAAAATTTGGTTCAGAGATACCTTGAGTCTTGGGAAAGGACATAAGATACTTTTTGTCCCAGAAATTACCTGTTATTGTTATTTAATGTACCTGTAGGGCGGTTCTATGTTCGACTATATGTATTTTGTTAATATTTCAATGATTTCTGCGTCAATTGTACAACAATTTTAATAATTATTATTTGTTTGAGAGAGTACACTCTTCATGTGGTCCCATATTAATCAAATCAGGATCTGATGATGGGTTCTCTGAGAAATCGAGAGTAAGGGTTGAAATTTATACGCATGGACATTGGGACAGTAATTGATGAGTTTTGTGATGTTATTATGTTATATAATTAGCAATTGGAAGTCATCGTGTGACACTGCTGAGCTGATGAGAAACGGTTAGGAGTTAGGCAATAGTGTTGAGTTTTCTTAATTAAGTTATTCATGTACCTATTTTCGTTTAGAGGGCACCATGCCGCTATTACTTACCCATTATTTTAATTAATAAATAAAAAAAATATTCACTAAAAAAGAAATAAACTTAAAAAAATAAAAAATCCTGACACGAAAAAGCCAAAAATAACTACTACTTCCTCCTGACATTTTTGAAGTCGGTGTAATTTTTTTAAAGTTTGATTTATCCTTTTTACGCTGATGGAATAAGACTTGTGTTACCCTAATAGGTTTTTAAATTTGTATTTGGCGTCAATCAGTGCTTATGCGATCGCGGGCGGCGCGGCGGGAGCGGGACGGGTGTAGTAGTTATCGGGAAAGTTCTTGCATCCGTATTTAGTACAATTAAATGTGCTACATGAAAGTGGTTGCATGTATTCATCATCATGAAAATTTCTACACATATTCTTAAAGGCATTAGGAAGCACATAGGATACTTTTAATTAAAAAAAGTAAACGCGGGCGAAGCCGCGGGTGAAAGCTGGTATTCAATAGGGGTGTAGACAGTAAACGGAATATAATACAAATTATTGTTTTTCTGAGAGTCTATATTATAGAATTACCGAAAATGACATATTTTTACTCATTAAGTTTATTATCTTTTTTATTTTAATTAATAAAAAGTAAATATTTAATCCGTAATATCACGTGATCGCAAACACCGATCACAGTGTGTGACGTCACGATCTTCTAAACATTGTGTGTGACAGTGACATTTTGATGTAAATAAAGATTAGCTTGAACATTTTACTTTTGATTTGTAAAGTTTTCCATATCATTTCGCACCTGAAATAACAAAGTACATTGTTCATAACCAGATTTTGAGACCTATATAGGAAAATAATCCTATGACTGTGTCTTCTTCACCAAGTTATCAGTATTTTTGTACGGAACTTGAAGACATTATGCAATAGAATTGTAACAAAATATTACTTATCAAAATGATCTTCGCAAAAATAAACATTTTGCGCTGTTAGTGGTTTATCTCTCCTAGCAAATTGAAACCACTTTTATCGTATTGCTTTTTTGTTTTGTCACGTGCACAAACAGTTTTTGTGGTGTTTTGATTGTAGTATTTTGATACAAAGGCACTGCACAATACTTGTAGAACTTGGAATCCATTTCTATACAGTTTTTATTAGTATAGGCATAAAATATACAATGAACTGCATCCGCTTACTATGAAACAATGTTGTTGTTTAGAGGATTGTGACGTCATAGCGACGCCATGACAGAACTTTAGCGTTTTACCGGGAAATTTTAAAACGAAATTAAATAAGTGGTTTTTTTAATTTAAGTAAGAGTGTATTTATTTTTTATATATTTTTTTAGGTGTAATAATTGTACATCTGTAAAAAAATTATTTCCAAAAAATAGTCTACACCCCTATTATTCTCAATGATTTATAACAATGGGTACATGCATATAGTGGTAAAGAAGATGTACAATTAAAAATGTTACAAATCACCTTATTGAGGCACTAACTAGTGATTTTAGATTTGTCGTAGTTACATATTATATTATTTAAAGTCAGTGGAAATACATTATGGTTCTACTTAATTCGTCATACAATAATCGCATTCATTCATTGCAATTTAAAAAGATTATCTATTAGAAATAATCAATATATCATATCATAAAATTAGTATTACAAAATGGAATAAATTAAATAACTTAACAAAATGATACTAGCTAAATTAAGTGTCAGTTTGATTAAATGTTATAAGTACAATAATTATAATAAAGAGCATCACGCCGCGAGTAACTTCGGAGAAAGCGCAGCACACCTCTCGACATCCCTGAGTCACTCACACCGGTGTTGCCCCCGGCCGTTTTCTTGGCATTTCGGGGGCCCATCTATTGAGTGGCAAACCACCTCCTGCCGCAAATAACTAGCAATAAAAGCAGTTATGGCAGGCGACCGTCCCTCTTCTGTAATAGCCCGGTATTAAGTTCACCCAGAACTCATCTCCATAGCCCATTTATTTTCCATCACACTTTGTAATAATCTCAATTCTCATCCGTTCACTGCAATCTTTTATTTTAAACTGAATGCCTGAATGGAGAATAAGAGCTTGCGAGCGGTTCCACATCGGTGTACGTATCGTAATGAACTCAGCTATTGGTTTTTCTGCATTGACTTATATCTTTATGTGTTTTGACTTATTGCTTACGCGACAGACATTTTTAAGATAGTGGTGCTAGTTAGTCTACTTCTTAAACCTTACATGTTCTTTCAGCTAACGCACAGGCTTGTTTTCGTTTCGGGATTACCCATAGGCACATTTCTGATTTCTACAATAATTAACTTAAAATTTCTTTCCGAGTTTTCTATCTTCGTTTCTAGTGACGTAATATAATGAAGATAATATTTGCGTTCTGTTCCATGCTTTCAAGCTTTTGTCGTATGTCTTCATATTGCAAGTTTATGAACTTAAGAGATTTCTCAATTTCTAGGTTAACTTCTGTGATATCGGTCGACATTTTCTGCAGCATCGTTATGATCACAATTTGGTTTTTGTCAGTTAAAGGTGAACCTAGATTAAATTTTATTTCTTGTCGTTTTGGCACACAGTCTGTAAGACTTGCGACCGGGTTTTGTCTACGTGTTATTTCAGGTTCAGAATCATGGTATTGCAGAATGTCCACACTAGTTTTTTTTTTGGAGTTTTTTGCAACTTGTTAATATAAACTTCAATTTGTTGAGGTCCACAGTCAATGTACTTAATCCTCTGTCGTATGTATTCAACTGCTCACGGCAAATCGATGGCCTGTGATTCTGATATTATGCTTATAGGACTCATAGATAAGGTTCACTTTACATTGGTAGTGTAGTTGTTTATTCACAAAATTCGTCGATCGGGAATGTAAGAGAATTATTTAGACAACGACGCTCCGCAACCTTGAAAAAAAACCGGCCAAGTGCGAGTTGGACTCGCGCACTAAGGGTTCCGTACCATCTATAAAAACGGCAAAAAAAAAAACACGTTTGTTGTATGGGATACAAGGAGCTTTCGAGTTATCTGCCAGGATTGAAAAGGGGAGTAGTATTATATATGACGATTTCTTTTCTCATAGAAAGTAAAATCACAACATGAAAAAAAAATGTTTACTTTGTATGAGACCATCCCTGTGATAATAACACTAAGTTTCGCAGTCTAGACGGCACGGTCAATGCGCACCGGCGCATGACCCGCGCCGAATGGCCACGATGCCTACAGCTAGAAATGCTTTCCGCACACCACGATAAGCGCGGTAAAGTCAAAGGTTTTTCAATCGCTGGCGCCGCCGCCCTTTGCAAACGCCGCTTCGCACCGTCTGTCGCCCGGTGCCTTGCCGCCCGCCCCCGCACATTCCCCGCGGCGCTCGCGTCGCGAGAATGATGGAAGGAACTTGCCTAGACGCCGCAGTTTTACGAAATGTTCAAATAGTAATTAAGTTGTCGAAATTGACTTTGTTGTCGCGAGTGTAATTCCGCACATGTCGTACAGATGTACCGTGTTCGTTCGTACTACGAACAAAAGTTCGGTGTGCGAGTGAGCCATCACACAATCCTCGATGCTGTGTAGGTACCGGGAAGGTGGACAGTTTGACCCGGTGGACGAGAATAGATCTCGATCAGTTCGAGAAAACCAAACCTGTGATAAAAAGTTCAATGACCTTGTTAAGGACAATCATCTGCTCTCCTGTAATGCTTGGGCCGCAGTCATTGCGATAACATTCGGGCGATAAACTTCGTATTCGGTCTACGGCGAATCTTTACGGCCACATAAATTAAAAGCAAAAAAAGGAGAAATAAAATATCGTTCCTATGTATCTCCAATCCATGTTACACTTCAGCTATATTATACACTGTAATTACACTAATTACATTTAACACGCCCGCTAGGAACGATGGGTGCGGGCCGACTGAAGTGTGGCCGCGCAAGCAATGTTCATCGCGATAAAACCCTTTGATGTGCGAGAGTTTACCGACAGCGAAGCGATGTGCCCGAAACTTCGCCCGAAGTGTCCAAGTATTCGCGAATACTTGGCTACATACATCGCGATAACCCGAATATTCGCGTTATCGCGATGAGTGCGGCCTAAGCAGAAGTGTATGTTATTTATTACCTACTTATGTTCAGTTTTACATTTGATTACATTACTTTAGCTATCCTATTTTGATTACAACGCATTTTAAAGAAAATATGCAATTAGGACCATGCTACCTACGTACAGCTGTTTTTGTTATTATCGCCATCATGTGACAACGCGGCATGTGTTTATACTATATGAAGCAAGTTCAGAGGTTTCGTTATTTATTGTTTCAAACTTTGTTAATGATATTGGGACACCATATTTCTTCACTAACGTAACATCCTATTTAAATCCTGGTGGTTACAAAAAAAGCGCCTTATATATAACTAAACATAGTGTGAATTTTCAAGCGTCTACCGGTTGCCGTTATCAATGTTGAGCCAAAACGAGCAAAAAAAATCACGTTTGTTGTATGGGAGCCCCTTAAATATTCATTTTATTGTTTTTTACTATTTTTTTATTAGAAATACATCATCGGTGAAAATTTCAACTATCTAACTATTACTGTTCATGAGATACTGGTGACAGACGGATGGACATTTTTATTAACGTTTTTATTAATTTATAGTTTTAAGAATTCTTTTCTTTTGATTGATTTCATACCGAAAACTAAAAGAAGGAATTTTTCATGTCTGATTGAATTCATATAATTTAATAATCTCCTATAGTAACAGAGACTCTGCCAAAATGAGTCCCAAGAAGTACGAAGGTAAATTCGCCTGTAGAAAAAGCGTGCATTGGACAAAAATACGCAAGCGGTAAGTCAAATTCATTATCCAAATACTACTGACGAATATTAGGCTGATGTGAGTGTGGTTGGTAAGGTTGGTGAGTGTAGTTAGATAGACACATCGACTATCGACATCGATGCGACTTTTGAAAGTATACTATGCTAGAACGCAGGGGCCTGGCGGAGTCGTAGGCAGCAGCCAGTAATAAACATTATTATGATTATACGACTATCATGTATATATTTTTTGTTTCTGGGTGGTTCTTCGCGCAATTCAAAATGTTGATCATTGTGGTCAAGAAGTAAGTATACCGTAGACAGACATGGTGTGTATGTGTGTGTACATGAAGGCAGTTCATTTTATTTCACTAGCTATATTAGACGACCGCAACAGCCACGACAGTCGCATGCATCTACTAACGGTAGTGGGTGGGTGCCGGCCGGTAGTAGTTTTCATGAACTTATTGGTGGCGGAAGCACGCAAAGTAGTGTAAATCAAATTGCCTATCAAAATTCGACAACGGAAAGGCAAAAGGGTCAAGTGTAATATGAAACTTTTCAGGAGAACAATAGTTATTTGTTATACAAGAGCGCAAAGTTGCTTTTTAACCGCGTGCTCAATTTTGATGATCGAGCAAGCGAAGGATTCTAAAATAGAATCACGAGCGCAGCGGGTGATTCAAAAATTAGAATCATTATCGATCTGAGCGTTAGCGAGGGAATCAAAAGAGCACGAGGTGAAAAATCTATGCCCTCGAGTGTAACACGTAACTTTTCATCCCACCTCAGCGAGGAAATGACTATGTGCAAAAAATCATTTACAATCACAAGATTATTGAGGGAGAAAGCTCATCATCAGGTCATTTTAGTCTCCACTACAGGAGCACGACCCCCTCTCGTCCGTCCCAGACAGAAGGAGGATTTGGCCTACACTTCCCACGCTGGCCAGACGGGTTGGGGAGGCCTGATCGATGTTTTATAATGTTACCTTGTACAACATCCATGGAAAGAGACGGAGTGATTCTATTCTAGTCTGCCGGAAACCACACGGCAAAACGGAGAAAGCTCATTTGCGGTTTATACAGTTTCAGTCAATTCTGTTGACTTCAAATAAACTTCTTCGTCGCTAGAATCATTTTAAGTTTTTCACTTGTTTTCAAGTTTTTTGTTTTGAACCTAAGGTTTTACCCTATAAAATAATATAACGTGAAAAGAAAATTGCGCGCGCAAAGCAAATGAAAAAAAAAAGTACACCAAGGAGGTTCCGAGTCTGAGTTTTTAACAAATTAAAAAAGTTGTATGACAAATTCGGCACCATAGAGGTAGGAGTAAATAGGTTTAATGATGTTTTGAATTCACTTAGTGCGCGCGATGTTCTAAATTGAAATTTACTTTATCCTCTAGCGGATAAAAACGACTTTTGCACTCAGATATCGCAGAACAAAAATACTCTTTCCGAGATGGGGGGATGAAAATAAAAGTATTTTTAATGATATATCAATTTAATATTCTATAGGATTACCACACAATGTTATGTCTAATAACACCTTACAAAACTACGATATTTCATGTGGTAACCTAAAATAAACTCTGAGATTAATAATTTGAAAGAATAATGTCGTTTAGCCCCTATTTTTGGGCTTGTGTATTGAATTTCCGACTTATTTTCATATAAAATATGTATGTTTAATACAATGGTGATTAACAATATTGACACAACTGGCTGTAGAATGACGTTCTTAAGAATAACAACAGCACAAGAAACAAATTTAGTAATTGTAAAAAGGAAGGATAGGTTTTCAGGATAAAGGATACAAAAATATAATGCGTTTATGAAAAGGCTTGAGCGGAACACATTAAGTACTTTTTAGATCTTCTGTTTATTAGAACTAATAAACTCTTTTTTCATGATTTTTTTTATCTATTCTTGTATTATTTTCTATTTTATGACTACGATTTATTAAACTAGCTTGGTGTAATGTTTACGGTAAATCCAAAGTCATCATTTTGATATTAAATTATATATGGCGTCGTTACACGTAACAGTCTAATCGAACACATAACTTAAGCAAAGTCAACCGTAGCCTGTCCATGGATGGGTTTATTTATCTCGATCTCCTCCGTGCTTCGGAGGGCAAGTAAAGCCGTCGGTAAAATTCTAAATTAAAATCTAATTACTATTGTCCGTGATTTTAATACAAGTGCCAATCGTTCGCTCACTCATCGATCATGGTGGCCATATTGGCCGCATCTTACAAAATCACGGCCATATGAATATCGATGTGACTCACACGAAGCGCTAAGACGAAGACACGCGGCTATTATGAGATAACCAGGGTCCAGGACGGTGCCTAAGTTACAAGATGGGAATGCATACAACTAGTGCCTTGACTCCCGTTCTGAAACTACCAAAAATCTAGCCCTATCTGCATCATACTGACATCGACTGATTAGAAGGTCATGTGTCGGTTTAATCCATAGATGTAGTAAAGATTGACAATCAACAGTACAAAATGAGACCTAAAATGAAGTGTACTAGTGCACCAAAAAGGAGGTAAATTTATTTTGGTCCCTGAAAGGTTTAATATCATAAAATTCTTTCTTAATGCTTGCCTATATCATAGAGTGAACCTACTGTCCAAATTTCATAGTTCTTCTTTTGGTAGTTTCGGCTCTGTGTCGTTGAATACTCAAACATAATTTCTTTAACCAAACAAACTTTCAACTACTATTTTATACCACAAACTTCTCAATTTTGAACAATGTTGATAAAGTCCACAGAAGCCTGGGCGGCAGTCGCATGTATTCTGTTTCAGATGTTGAAGAGGCATAGAGATGACCGCAGCATTGGGGGCGAGACGTTCAAAGCAGCCACAGCTGCTCCATGCATCAACTAACGATTGTGGATGGGTGCCGACCGACAGTGGTTCGCATAAATTAACACGGTGGTGGAAAACGCTAAGTTGATCATATGCTTTTATTATACTACTATTAAATCGTCTGTAAATTTGACTTCCGCAAAATAACACCTAAATCAATTAACTATTTACTGTAAATGACTTAAGTGACAGTAGGTTCAAACAGCAAATCCCTCCTGACATTTTGTCATCTCCTCTTCTCTATTTAGTATAATTATGTTTTATGTGACTTAACACTATTGAAATTGAATGTCTGTGGACTTAACAAACAATATTAAACTGTAATTTGTTTGTCAAATAACTAACTACAGTGCTACAGGGATCTAAATGAATGTGGCAGAAAACGAAACTAAAGCCGCCATCTTGTAAGACGTCACTTTTGACAGTTCTTCACCGTTGAATGTTGTGGTGCGATTATAAAGGATTTTTCTTCCAACTATGCTTTAATTTCATCACAATCACACTAAAAACTCAGTACAAAACGAGTCTTTAATGCTCTAGAGCAATAAAAATGTATGAAATTTCATTATTGCACAGTTTTTTTTAATCGCACCAAAAGGTGCCAATCTCAATGGATTAGCTCTATTCAGCCAGCCGATATCATATCAATACTTTTTTTTTCGTACGTATTATTCGTTTCTATCCTACTTGTTCCAAATTTAAAAAATGATTGCTGCTAACTCTGAGTTAAAAATGAAAGAAATTTAAAAAAGTGATTTGGCGGGAACTTTGTTAATTTTGCTTGACAATATTTTTGGAAACGATAAAAGTGTGATTCTATCTGATTTTGAGTGCTTCGGCTTCGAATTAAAATGGAATCATCTAGCGACACATTAACTCCGGAAAACATTCTAAATGAAGCCGACAGTGTTATAGAAACTTCTATTTTAACTGTTTGATATGAGTTTCTTTTATCTACTATTCCTATAGGTATTAGTTGAAAGAAAAGCAGATTATGCACCTCGCCTTAAGTAATTTATATTGCCCTCGTGCCTGTTAGATTAGAGCCCTCGCTAATGCTCGGGCTCTAAATCAGGCACTCGGTGCAATAATAAATTACTTTGTGCTCGATGCAATAATCTACTATTAAAGTATATTTTGTTAATATAGTACGATTATCATTCCGAAAGTTTTACGAAGTGGTGTCAGGGAGGTTGTGTTAAAGGTGAAGGAGTTTTTTGTAAAAGAAAAACAAAATATCGGCCCATTAATTCCTTTTGAAAAGGTTCACGAGCGAGTCGCTGCTGCTACAGGTAAATGTTGCCAGACATGTGTCACCTTAAATTCCCACTTTGTTCCACAGTAAACAGTTTTATTTGGTTTATTATGTTATACGTAAATATTTATGAATTTAAATTATTTTCAGGTGTTACTTTACACACTGTATCAAACATTGTCAAAGAAGGCAATGTGGCTAAGGCATCATGCAGTAAAATTGTTACACCTGGTAAGAACAGGAAAACAAGAAAAGATAAACATAATGGATAATTTTGATCTTGGAGTTTTAAGAAGAAAGATTCACGAGTTTTATAAGACGTGTCTCTTCATAAATCCTTGTGGATTATAATAAGTTCCATTCGTGCAAAATTATTGTATAATCAACAATAAATAGATAAATGATTGATGACCATATTTTATTTTAATAAATATGTATGTATCCTATGTAGTATATAAATTAAATCAAAATTGTATATGTTGTTTTTTTATTTCACATATTCCTCATTCCTTCATTTCATAGATAGTTGTTAGATTTTTTATTTGAGGAGGTACCTCCCGAGTCGGTCAGCTTAAAATATACGCTTTGCTCTACCTCTCTTTTCGCCAGACTCTCGTCTGTCAGTCAGCAGGGTGCACCACGTGCAGGTGAGGTTTGCCTTGGTTCAAAGATGTTGATGAACCACTTACACCCCCAAGATAGATACGAAATTACTATAATCATTTTAATTATGTTTTTATCTGGGCCGTATCGTTATTTGCTCGTGTTTGAAAGTACTCGAAAAAAACTTAATAAACTTAACTAAAATACAATTTAATATGGTGTTCATTACAGAATTAATTTAAAGTAATTAACTTCTGCCCAGCTAAAATTGAGCATTTTAAATGTCTTAATTAGGATATATAAAAATTCCCTTGAAGTAAGGAGATTTTCCCTAATTGGCAACCCGAAATGTCACAGCAACGCCCGCCTACAAACGTCACTCACGTTCATTCATTTATTTATATCCTTGTGGCACGTTGGATCTGCAGTTTTGATCGGTCACTTTAAAAAGAAACTGTATAGCACCATAATGTTCAGGTATTTAAGCTATTGTTTCGTAGTAAACCTCAATAGGTTTAGTACGAAACGATGCTTCAATAAACTTTCATTAAATAATAGCTTATTACTAAATATTATTAATTAGTGCACAAAAGATCCAAAAGGTCGACGTGCCCCTGATGCTGCAGCGCTAGACCCATTTAAAGATAAATAAATCATTTCATGGAATAATCAGTACACAGTATTATCACTTCGAATAATTTTAATTTATTTTTGTTATACACCAAAATGATGCTTATGGGATCCACATCCCATAAGCATCATTTTGGTGCTAGTAGCTGTAGTAGCGGTAGCTGGAGAAATAATTATACTGCAAAATCTTTGGACTGACTTCCATAGTCATCTATTTTGCGAGTGATAAATATAAAAACATGATATCGACCTGCCTCCGCAGTATATTTGAATTCTTATGTCACAGCGTGGTAGCAAGTTTGACGGCAGACGATCAAGATGCTGCAGCTCTATGAGATGGTCTAACCATATCCAAATAACTCTGAATTCGAATCTCCACAATGCCCTCTACCCTGCTAAAGATCGCAATAGTTGGAGGAAGATTATTAGAATGTGTTTCCGCGGGGAAATCACGACCCTCCGTAGATTCACGATGCGAGGAGGAGTAAGACAGGGAGATGTTATTTCTCCGAAACTGTTCACCGCTGCATTGGAAGGTTATGGACTAGAAAGAATACGACATTATAATCACCGACGATTATCACTTACTGTCAATTAGCCTGCTAATTCAGCATCTTTGTATCCCAAACGAAGCATCCGAATATAAACTTGTTTGTGGTTCATACAAAAAAAAATACCGCCATATTTAATTCAATATACATACAGCGTTCGCGATAAAACGAGGATTTATAATTTCCACTCTAACCATTATGGGTATCAAAATTCGATAATGGAAAGACAATAGTTTAAGAAGGGTTTAAGTGCAACATTACATTTTTCAGGAGAACGAAAATAATATCTTTTTAATATTTGATAGGATATTAAAAACACAATGTTAGAAATAACACCTTTCTAAACTATGATCTTTCATTATGGTAACCGAAAATAAACCTGATCAATAGTTTAGGTACGTGTATTGTATTTTCGAATTATTTTCATATAAAATACATGATTGATAATATGATGATTAACAATATTTTGTACAGCTGTCTATAGAATGAACTTGTTAAGAATTACAACAGCACAAGAAATAATTTTTTAAAAGCGGAAACCATGTTCAGGTTTTCGGGGTAAAGGAAAAAATATATATTATTCGTTTGTACCCTATTGTCTTACCACCGTCGAATTGAAATGGCTTGATGAGCAAAACACAGTAAGTAAACTTTTTAGCCGACTGCCGAAGGAGGGTTATGTTTTTCGAGCGTATGTATGTATGTCTTATTATTTGGCACGCTCTACAGCCTAAACCGTTTGACAGATTTCAACATAAGAGGTGTCGTTAGATTCGTCTTAATCACGCAAGTGACATAGGCTATATCAAATATAAAAAAAATCAATATGGCGGCTGTGAGCCGCAAAATTGTCGTTGGAGTAAATTTTTTCTTCTTCTAAACATATCGATATTGGTATCAAAATAAAGGTTTCGATGACCTGATTTCAAGTATATTTGATATATTAGTTTTTGCCTGCGGCTTTGCTTGTGTGAAATTATATTATTGTTTCGCATGATTAATAAATCTGTAGTAGGGTTTTTTGATTTTTTTAATTAACTTAATTACATCTTTTGAACGTACAGTTGGGCATGTTTACAATCGAAGCGTTCGAATATGACTAAGCAAAAGAGTACGCGAATTCTTCATGTAGATGCTGCTTTGACTTATAGGTGACGTTTTTTGATTCTTTGTTTTATATTTATTACTAGCGACCCGCCCCGGCTTCGCACGGGTGCAATGCTGATACTAAATGTACTACAGAAGGTCTTTGCGCTTTGTCCTATCCAGTCCTTCCCCAGTTATAGGCACACGCCGCCGGCTCCGCGGCCGGTACCGCCACAGCCGTTATGTCCCTGCATTTTAAATGTGTAATATCTTCTAAACTATTCATTTAAATTACATGCTGTGAAGGGCCATATTGATCTATATTAAATGCGCAATGTATTTAAGGTACTTAATTGGATAAGGATTAATTCTGTATTGCTTAAAATCGCTTCGTAAATAGGGCATTATTTCTTGTAAAAAGCAAAGGATAAAAATAACGGTTATTGTGTGTTACCACTAAGAGATAGACATATACCATCGCGAACTTTTTTGTAGACCATTTTAAGGTGAACAATACTGTACTACATTATTTTGATCTATCTCGTTGGGTTCAGCCAGCGTTTGCAATGAAAGAGCAAAAAAATGTGTTTATTTACGACATCACATTAGAAACCTCTAAATTATCAGTGTTTTTCTACTATGTTATGCATATATTATACAAATAAACTTTCCAGTTGAATCACTCTATCTATAAAAAAAAACCGCATCATAATCCGTTGCGTAGTTTCAAAGATGTAAGCATACAAAGGGACATAGGGACAGAGAAAGCGACTTTGTTTTATACTATGTAGTGATAAGTGAACTAAATTAATAGGTCTTCAGTTTATTATTACAACTAATGGAAGCTATAGTCTATTTCTTTTTTTTTTTTCTTTATTCTTGTAATATTTTCTATGTTATATACTTGGTATAATGTTTACGCTAAATGCAGAGTACATTATTTTGAAATTAAATTACCTATCGTAAATTATATAGAATTAGAGAGCAAAATATTTTTAACAGGATCTTATTAATCTGCATCAACCAAACAATAATGTTCGTTCCGCTACGAGTGCTGCGGGAAGGCCAAGTCCGTGCCGCGCAGGTTGTCCTCCATCCAGCGCTCCGCCTGCGCGGTCATCTCCTCGTCGAAGTGCGCGCGCCATCCGCCCGCCTTACCTGAAATAAAGCACAATTAAATATGCAAAACATGATAAATTATCGACTAAAATTGGTTCAATACTTATATTTTTTTGTTTTCTGTTTTAGACGCTTTAGTAAACATTTTTTCAATCGATATATTCTCATTATCTACTATGGATGATCGAGATGATAGCTCGATGTTTTTTAGGAGGAACGATTTTACCCAGAATATTGTAAATGGCATTCTTTTGAATGTTCAATCGGCATTTTTGTTTTAAAATGGAAAATGGTGGACGTGGTTATCATTACAATTTCATGTACTGTATCTCTGAACTCCTGAATAAAGCTCGTCATTTACCTTTTCTTATAAATGTAGGTTGTCCCTTCTCATCAAACATTCCAATTGTTCCCATTGCTTCTCTGTTTACTGATTTGTTATTTTTGAAGTTGTCGATGTGGAGATGGTCACACAGTCTACAAACTTGCTCCTCAGTGATCGGCTTTTCCAGGAACTGAGCCACGCGGCGCACCACAGCTGGCAGGTCCTGAACATTTATTAAGGATTGCACTATGAAAATAATGAGTATGCCCTTACATAAATATCCAATTTCATATAAATGCCCTTAGCCGTAAAGGACATTGGGTTAATTACTATGGTTGTTTCTTTGATAAATAACCATGATCCACAGCGGACAAAAATAAAATGGGGCAAAATTATAATTATATACATTATAAAGTTGATTTAAAAAAAAAATTGAAACCGACTTCAGTTGGCGAGCGCAGTTTATTGGTGGAATACCCCGGCAGACGCTGCTGCCCGTCTTCCGGGAGAAAAGTTATCGCGTGACACAAGATTCCTTAGTCGCCTTGTACGACATCCAGCGCAGAGCAATGGGGTGGCACAATTTTATTCTGCCGGCTACCATAGGGCAAATTTAAGGGTTTCCCTCGATTTTTCTGGGATCCCATCATCAGACCCTGACTTGGTGAATATGGAACCACCTCGCAATTACTCTTTCAAATAAAAAAATTGAATTTGACCATACGTGCTAATAAAATTTAAGGATTTCCCTTGATTTCCCTGGCTTCCCATCATCAGATCCTGACTTGGCGAATATGGGACCACCTTGCAATCATACCCTTTCAAATAAAAAAAGAATTATGAAAATCGGTTCACAATTCGCAAAGATATCGAATAACATACATACAAAAAAAATATTCAGTCGAATTGAGAACCTCCTCCTTTTTTGAAGTCGGTTAAAAATGGTGTGGGTCGCATCAATTTGAGTCCCGGGAATATTGATAAAATACAATTTCATAACAGTTATGTTTACGCTTGATGCGCGTGCAAGTGAAAGAGAAATAATATTCGCACTTTGTAACATACATATATGAGTGTATGTATTGTACTGTATACATTCACACATACATAGATTCTATTTCTGATGTATGTATGACAGTACATTTAAGTAATTTAGAAAAAAAATGTGTCTTTACATTACATGGGACAAAAATAAGATTTTTTTGTTCATCTGCATCCAAATCTACAAATATCAATGTAAGTAACTTTTTACATAATTGCTAAAAAATATCAACGTATATAATGTAAGTTACACAGTATTTGTGTGAACGTGTTTGAACAAAAAGGGCCTATTTTATCAATAAATATATTACTCAATTTAGTTACTATATTCTGGTATTGCAGGCGTTCATAGACTTCGTCGTAAGCTGAATTAGCACTAGGGTTGCCATCTTTAAACGCTAGCAACCAGGACAAAATGAGTGAAAACTCCGGATTTTGAATCTTAAAACCCGGTCATATCATCTGTAATTTTAGTGCTAGTACTATTTTTATTCTGTGACAATACGGTTATTTGCAGCATGAACCGAGGAGTAGTGATTTAAAACTTTTAACCCTGGGCTACAAATGAAACCCCGCCTGGACGCTCCCCGAACACCCTCCAAACTTGTACAAATCCGGGGAAAACCAGGCGAATGGCAACCCTTGTTAGCTTGTTAGTTAGTTTTATAAAAAAATGATAAAATACCTTGGACATATCTTCGTAGAATAAAAATAGCATATTAGGATGATTTCTTTTCTCCCATGCTTCTTTGATGTGAGAGAACGACGGAGAGAACATAACTGAAAATAGAGTAATTTTTTGTTAAAAATATTATTACATAAAAATATGTGTATCAAAAAGAAAATGTAGGGACACGGACGTGTGTTGTATGTGAATACGTTAGATGCACTAAAATTATCTCAAAATGGCAGCGCTTTATCCTCTGCGGCACGCGATTTTCAATAGGTTCTTACTCCTTACTTAGCGTAATAAATTCTTTGATCCTTCATCTATCGAGTGGTGTGATTGAATTTTGGATGGAGATGATAGCTTTGTAGCTGCAACGTCAAACTGTGTCCCCGATTTTGTTATCATTACCTCCCTAGGGAAGCAATTTTAAAGACGTCAGAAGGTGTCTATAGCTTTGCACTACACATTCTACGTCAATATTCTGATACCCTGTAGATTTTTTAAATAAATATTCCCGGAAAAATTACACACTGCCATCTAGTTCCAAACTAAGTAAAGCTTGTAATCTGAGTACTAAGCTAATTTTGTTTGTAAATATATATGTACATACAATATATAGAAAACACCCAGACCAATACAAACAGACATATTCACGGACACAAATATTTGTCAATCGAACCCGCGACCTGGGAGTCAAAATAGCCAAATGACAATTCCGTTAAATTTTATCCCACCAAAAACATAAATGTAAAAAAGGAGAGCCAAGTTCAAAACAAAAAATAGGCTTAGCTGTGGGCTTCGCCGCAAAAAGAATGGAGATCTAAATGAGTGCCAAGTTCTATGCAAAATCCAAATATGTATTTATAGGAACAAAATAACATTATGAACAAGTATTAAGCTCTATTTCTTTGCTTTATTGGATACCTGTAACAATTGCTGTTATTTACACAAAAATGTGAGATCTTGAAGTAGGTTAGATTTGACTTGGCCAGTTTTCATTACACGCATGCACAATACTAAAAAGGAATAAGTTATATCTGGACTATTCCAGCTATAACTCAAATAAATTTAGTCGAACGACGCAGCATAAAACGCAATCTAATAGGTGGGTTTCCGCTAAACAAGCGGGCCTCCCCAACCCGTCTGGCCAGCGTGGAGAGTGTAGGCCAAATCCTCCTTCTGTCTGGGACGGACCAGAGAGGGTTGGCGCTCCTGTAGTGGAGACTAAAATTACCTGATGATGATGAAGCGGGCATAACGAGGAAGCTGGCGCGAATGAGCGCCGAGCATACTTTGGTTCGTTCGCGGCGCGGGCCCGAACGGGAACCTCGCTTGCCCCCGCGTACAAGTGCAAGGGGTAGCAGCGGCATTGACAGCGGCAAACTTATAGCGAACGGGTTGTTTAAAGCCCCTTTTTGTTTTAATCTAAGGTTTAAAGTATTTATTTATTTATTGAATCTCATGTATGTACTTCACTTTTATACTGTTACTGGTTTAGGCACGAAGAACGTTTGTGGTTATAGTATGACAATCATTTAATTCATCGTTGAAAAAGAAGCAGGATGAACATCACTACTTATTATAAAACAAAGTCGCCGTCGCTGTCTGTCTGTCCCTATATATGCTTAAATCGTTAAAACTACGCAACGGATTTTTCGCGCACACAAGCGGTTTTTTTTAATAAATAGAGTGATTCAAGAGGAAGGTTTATATGTATAATACATGCATAAAACAATAAATAACTAAATCGGTATTCGTAAGCGGTGCCTATGTTTATGTGTTGCTCGGGAGCGCTTTTATGTAGATTTACTTCTGTTCTGTGTATAATTATGTGGTGCCGCGCGCGCCGAAGACACACCGTTGGCCGGTTGTTTAGCGCGTATTACAAGTTTTATGTATGGGGAAACCACTTATTTTTTGACTTAACTTTATTTTTATATTTCTGTTATATAGCAAATATAATAATACATTATATTGGGACAGTTTCAAATATCTGCTTGTAACGTTGTAACGGTTTCAACGCTACAATTTTAAAAAAAAATGTATAGGGGGGTCCCTATACAATTTTATTTTACTTTTTTTATTTTTAGATTTTTTCCTACGCTTACACACAATTACCGAGCTGGATTCCAAATTTCATCCTTCTAGGTCATCTGGAAGTAGGTTAGGTTTAGGTACTATAAATCAGTCAGTCAGTCAGTGTTAAAATTTACGTCTTTTTGACCTTCATACCTTTATAACCGTTTGAGCTAGCTTCATGAAATTTGGGCTTCTCGATGTCCTTGTGGATATAATTAAACACACGTAGTTTTATGTGTTTACGTTAAAGAGGTTTTGAGTTATAGAAGGGTCAAAAGTGGCACCAAGTGGTTCGTGTAATATTACACTCGGCGCTGGCTAGCCAGTTCCTTTGCTTGAACTTGGCTTGAAACGCTGCCGCATGTCTAGATTGTCTTCCTGAGTGAGTGTGGTCACCAATACGGAAGGAGTTGGCAACGAGGGTATCATCAAGTGTGCACTGTGCATACGGTACACCTAATGATACCCTCATTGCAAGGGCGTCGCCAAAGGGGGGCGGCTGCTCCCCCCCCCCCCCCCCCCCTAGAGATTCTATTTATTTATAAGTTTTATTTATTGTACAGTCAAGAACTCGTGAAGCCTTACATGGTGGACTGTGAAACGTTATTATTACAAGCGCTGTAGATGTAGAGCTCGTACTACAAGTGAAAAGCTTCATGAGCTCTCGACTTTACCTACAATTCATACTTTTCCATATCAACTTCCCCCCGGGCCATTGGCTGGCGACGACCTTGCCTCATTGCTACACGACGTAGTATAAAAAACGGTCGCTTTTCGTGGAAACCTGAGACATGCCCATAAACTCGATCGCTTTGGAAAGAGTGTTTATTTAAGAAGATATTTATTTGTTACACGTATGATAAAAAAAATCTTACCCCGGCTTTCGAGCAAAAATTTCCAAAAAGTTTTAAAGTTTCCTGTAAAACTTATCGCCTTTATAAATTGGTAGTAATGATAGTAGGAAACGGCGATGTCCCGAGGATCTCGCGCGACGTACACCACTTTCGCCGTATCCAGGAGTGTGGGCGGCAGCAAGGACAGTGGTAGATGTGACTTGATGAAATGAGGTGATGGCGTGCTACGTAAAAGTTCCGAGGCAGGAGCACATTTCTTCACGGATCTTCCGGCGACTTCTTGCGGTTTTGGAGTAATCCCCGCCATTTGCTGTACATTATTGAATATCATTGGAGATCTGTAACAGATTATAGCATATTCATATACTTCTTTGAATGTTTTGGAGAATTTCTCAATTGATAAAATATCAACATAACTATACAACGTGTGACTCCAAGTACGCAAAACCTCAAACACCCCAACTGAGCTTTATTATTATAAATTGATATTCTTATCTAAGGAACAATTCCTAATAATTCTAATAGTTTCTGAGCTCTGTGGCGCTTTCTTATCAAAAAGACGCGCCAATGGCTACGATAGGCAAATATTAATATTAAAGAGCGAGCATTGTGTCAATGACGCGTAAGCGCCGCTCTCTGCACGGCGCTTAGGACTTTTTGGACTACGTTTTTTTACCTACTTCACATTTTCTCGCTTGATAGTCGAGCGCAATTTAATAATAGACGCGGCAATTAAAAATAATAATAATTATTTTTCAAAACCAGTTGCTTTAAAAATGGATGAAAATTATGGAATTGATTCTACTCATGATTCTGAACAAACTATTTTTAGGTTTTGCGTACTTGAAGTTACACGTTGTATATGTTGTAGGATAACTTAAAAATATTTGGAAGTTTCGTAGTTTTAGTTGTCGGTAGGTACTGAAATTAAGGAAGTACGTATTTTTTGGCATTGTAGAGCATTCACCTTAAAAGTTATATGAATGATCATCGTTTTGCCAAAAATATTCAGAGCTTATAGTTACTATAAAAAAGCTATGCGTGAACTTTTACCAATGCCTCATACAGCTACCAGAGGTGACGGCGCCATCTACCAATTAAATATTACACTACTAAACAAGGCATAGCAGTCCATCGTAACAGATGAAATTCGGCATTTTTTTTATAACACCAAACTTGTCTTAGTAGGTAAATAATAATTAATAATATTGAGAAGGTGACCGTAATGAACTATTTAAATAATAGATAAGCTTAATACTTGTTAATAAAAACAGCAAAAAAGTTTCTTTACTGTATTAGGGGCCGTCCATCACGTGTAGTTTTTGTAGCTAAGATAAGATAAGATAAATTTTATTTGTAAATTATTTGATGATTCATTACAATGTCTTAATTTCGTTCAACTGTAATTCGCCAACAGGAATACAAATTTTGTTTCATAGGTATATAATTCAGGCATACAAATATAGATTTCAGCATTTTTAAATTATAATTATTATTACATTAAATTTTTAAAAATTGATACAATGTCAATATTATTATTTATTTTTGACATATTATTGTACAGTCATCAGCATATAAAATTGTGGAACTTTTTGTTGACATTGGTAGATCATTTATATAAATGAGGAATAGGAGTGGCCCTAAGACACTCCCCTGAGGAACTCCACGCCTCACAAATCTTTCAGATGATTTATATGTTTTTTCTGTTCTTGTCTTTGCGCATATTTTATTAATGTACGTAACTTGTAACCTTTCAGTTAAATATGACTTTAGTAGATTAAGTGGTACTCCTCTTATGCCATATGTTTCTAATTTAGTCAATAGTATGTTGTGGTCCACAAAGTCAAATGCTTTCGTCATATCTAGATATTTTCATATTTAGATGTCATATTTAGATTTATGTCCATTTTAGTGTAAACCTTCTCTAAAAAATCATATATTGCGGAGTCAATTGATTTGTTTTTCCGAAATCCCTTTTGTTCGTCAACCAGTATGTCGTTTTGTTCCAAGTATTCATATAATCTTTTGTGTATTATTTTCTCAAAAATTTTACTGAACACTGTTATCAAAGCTATTGGTCTGTAGTTTTCGATAGATAATTTAGAGTCTTTTTTGTGTTTTGGTTTTATAATTGTTCTTTTCAATTCAGTTGGAAATTTACCTTGTTCTGAGCAGAGATTTACAATGTGACTCAGGACTGGTGAAATATAAGTGGATTCACAATTTTGGTGGATATATCATCGATACCGGTAGTGCCCGTGTTTTTTAGAGCTCTAATTACATCGTTTACCTCTTTAGCATCTGTTGGGCCCATGAACATTATACGAACAATGAGTAATTGTTTGTTTATATTTTGCTTGAGAATCTAAATTTGTATATTGTGCAGTATCTACATAGTAGTCATTAAACGCTTGTGCCATCGATGCTGGTTTTGTGACCGTTTTGTTATTTATATGTAGCTGGCTTATAGTATCCTTTAGCAGATTCTACAAAGAGCTACAAAGAATCTTAATTTTTTTAGAATATTAAGGATTTTTGTTATACAACTAAGGTGACAAACAAGCATACGGTCCGCCTGATGGAAAGCACTTACCGTACCCTAAGGACTCCTGTAACACCAGAAACATCACATGCGCGTTGCCGACCCTACACATACAAGCGTAAAAACGTCTTCACGCCTTATTTGAAGAACCGCATGTTGTAGTCTCCTGAGAAAACCTCAACAGGCAGTTCATTCCACAGCTTAGTACGGAAGTACGGTACTTCTCTGGAACCGCACAGTACGTGACCACATCGGTTCTAATATGTGAGGATGAATTCCCTGTCGATAGCGAGCGGTGCGACAGTAGGAGGAGGCCGTGGGCATTATGTCAAGTAACTCCTCTGAACACACCCCATTGTCACAGATTTTGTGCCATTGTATAATCGGTAGAACACACAAAGGGACGGAAAATCTCTTCTCAGACTCAAAGTTTCTAAACCGTCCGTTCTTCAACAATCACACTCAGAGCGTGCCTGCGAATCGCATCACAATGTGCTAGCTTGTATTTAGGTGCTCCCATAGATGACAGCAGTACTCCATATACGGCCGCACTTGAGCTTTGTAAAGCAGAAGCCTTTGAAAAGCATGCTGTCATGAAGAAAAGGATGCTGTCTTTTTCCTTATCGTGGCATAAAAGTTATCTGTTCGTGCAAGCGTGAACATGCCAGACGCGCTACAGAATCCTGGCAGCCCCATCAATACTTTGAAACCATTATTATACTGTATGCGCAGGGAGTTGTAGGCACAAAAAAATAAATACACGTGATATCTTACTACATGTCACTGGGAAGTGGACCAAATTTAACTTGACCGATTGAATACAGACACCGCGATGATCCACACCAATAAAGACCCTGTTATATTTTACTCCGCGAGTATTAAATAAATTCACAATAAATCTTAAATCTACTCAATCACTTAAATTTTCTATAATTAAGACTTCAGTCAAAAAGAAATTGCTCTTTCTAATGTTGAAATATTTTTTCTTAAATTCCAATGGAATGCAATATTATGACCGAATTTATTTAAAAATTTGTTTAAATATGGCCCTTTTGAAGTTGCTGCCATTAGGCCGCAACTTCCGCCGCAATGGCAGCAACTCCTTCCTTTCTTCCTGGTAACAAGCATAGACTAGACGACATTTTTTTCTATCGATTTGTTGTGTAACGACATCATTATAACTATAGATGAAAGAATTATTTTGATAGCATAAAAACTTGTCGATATATGATAACATGAAAATCACAATTTTGGACTTTTTCCGAAAAACGCTTCCTAGAAAAGACTACTGAGTTATGACGACACACCTAGATATTTTGTATATATTAAAACAGAAATTAGTACGACAGCCATGTTAAATACTGCATTTATGTAGCTAATGGCGTAACAAGAGTTACTGAATTTTTTTGTTGTTTTTCAAAGGTAATATATTTTTTCCACTAAGATGTGATTGGATTTCGCGATATTCGTATTTGACATAACACGAAAACGAAGAATAAAACGGTAATTCGATATTTTCTAAAATTCGATCTCATAAAGGGTAAAAAGGACCTTTTAGAACATAGGCGTCTAGCCTATAGGCTAGTTTTTAGTAGTTAAAGGAAGATTAGGTATAAGCTAACCTTCCTTTAACTACTAATATATAAAACAATGGTTCCCAACCTTTTTTTATTCGCTTTTTTTATTTTTATATAAGAGGTTTTTGTTGGGTGTAGAGTCCCCGAGTATCATATAAATCCATTATTCTATAACTCGAGATTTTAGTATTTTGTATAATAGTGCTCAATCTATCTCATTATAAGTTTGTATGCCGGACCATAATCAACCTCTCAAGGATCACTGGTGGTCCGCAGACCACTGGTTGGGAATCTCTGATATAAAATATTCTACTCACTCCAGGAATGTAAATCTCTTAGTAAGTTTTATTTCTGCAGCTCTCTTGTAATCAAAGTTATTTGCTATCAGCCAGACCATCTCCTGGGTCCACGTTGTACCTGCAAATTGAGAATATAATGCGGTCAAAATATTTTTGGATAAAATATTTATATTGACTCAATCAACTTTACACCATCTGATTGAGACAGTGCTAAAATTGAAACCTAATTGGTCATAGCCAATGAGGTTTGAATTTCACAATATACCTATGTTAGTTTATTTGTAAAACTTTATTGTATATAAAACATAAGTACTTAATATACAAAAATCATAACACTGTATACAATAGCAGACTTACCCCAATAGGGGTCTTTTCCAGCCAGACATTTGAGAGTTCTTAATTTTGGGCTTTGGAGCTTCAACTTCAACAATAGTTTGTAAGACGAGTTAAAGCGCGAGCACTCCAACTCGTTTAGTCTGTGCCAAGCGCTTACTGCAGTGACACGTGTGCGCAGTTGTTCCTTATTATATGCCTTAATTTACGAATCAAAGCGGGTTTTCACTAGGTCGGGGACCGAATAGAATACTAGTCACAAAAACATACATAATTCGAGATATTTTAACCAATTTCTATTTTAGCTAAATTATGAATTCTATCAAAGCTTGGGAGATTAACTATAAATGTCGTTCATTCTGTATTACTTAATCTATACGGGAAAAAATATATTTCAGAACGCGTCAAGCTTTGTGGCTCTTACAAGCGTTTATCGTCTAACTTACTATCAGTATAAACTACTCTATACTACTATTCGGGGATGTAGCGCTAGATCCGCTATTAGGTGTAAAAATCTACCGACCAATCACAGCACATTGTGAGTGTACCTTATATGCGCTTTATGTTTTAATTGTTTGGTTGGACAACATATTTATTGTTTTAGCGCTTCATTGGATTTTAGCTTTTAAAAAAACTTCTCTGTTACGTAGCACTTATATCTCACTGTGCACACCATCTAAAATCTAAGTACAAATAAAAATGTACTTATAATGTGACTGGACTCACACTGTCCTGAGTACGGAATAAGTACTCGTAGATATACTTCTGAGTCTATAGAAATGCTTTACAACTTTGGATTGCGGGCGGCGGCAGTGGCATAGAACAATGACATGTAATTCGTCAAATCATATGAATGTTATTTATATACTAACCTGATCGTGGACATGTGACTACGAAAACGTCAGTTGATTTCAATTCCATGTTATATATTTCTGGACCCGTTTTCATAAAGCCCCGAGGTAGATAGTAGCCACTAGGACCGACGCGAACACCACCCAGTGGAACACCTGGTAAACGACAACTGGTTGACGATAAAGATATTTTTTTAATATACCACTGAGGTGGCATACAAACATACGGCCCACCTGATGGAAAGCAGTCACCGTTCATTCCACAGCGTGATAGTACGTGGAAGAAAACTTCTCTGGAACCGTACTCTACGTGACCACTTCGGTTCCAATGTATGAGGGGATGAATTCCCTGTCGATAACGAGGGGTGCGACTGTAGAAGGAGGCCGTAAGCATCATGTCAAATAACTCTTAAAACAGGCCATATGCTTGTTTACTACCCTAGTAGAATAAATAAATAAATAAATCTGGACAATTTACACAGCGCCATCTAGTCCCAAATTAAGCGCAAAGCTTGTACCATGCGTGCTAGACAACTGATGTATTAAATACATTTGTTTTTGTAAATATATACTTATAATTCACAGAAAACACTCAGACCAAGACAAACCGACATGTTCATGCACAGAAATGTTTGTCTTGTGCTGGAATCGAACCCTCGGAGTCAAAATAGCCATTGCTAGCCATCCGACCACCGAGCTCGTCAAATATATTGAATTAAGTTCTTATAAAAATTATAATGAAGAATACTTTGAAATTTAGTAACTGTTTACATATAAATGGTTTTAGGGATTAAGAATGAGGTACACCGATAGTATAGTGTACCTAAGTCAGACATCCCTCGTGTCAGATGTTCCATTGATCCGGGGGCCTACCGCCAAAGCTGAAGCCGATTACCGTCGGTTTTTAATGATTCCAAAAATTGGTCTTACGTTATAGTTATTGACAAACATCTTCAGCTTAGTCGATAGAGCCCTTTGGTTTCTACCGGCTAAACTAAACATAATTAGCAATAATCTAAGCAGTAGTTTCATTTTCGCCTTCAAAATTTCCGATGGTAATAAAAAAAGGCTTCGATCTAGAATACTGGTATTAGGCTCAATTTACACGCCGCGCAATTTAATGGAAGCGTTAATTTCGCATCATGACCGAGAAGGCGCGCGAATTCGCTAGAATGCAACCGTATTACCACAGTATAAGTAATGGTACTACGTACAGTATGGCCACTCCCTGCCGCTCTCTCGTGTCGACCTCACCTCCCCTCTGAGACAAATCTGGAACAGTTTGTATGGCGGCGCACGCATACACGCTCATACTCGCGCTGCACAGACGTCACCGTCTATGTAGTAGTCAACGTAGCGACATTTGTATGGAGTGGCCGGGGTGTGGTATTACTTTGCTGTGACCAACCCGGCCGACTCCCCATTCGCGCCACTTCCCGCGGATTCCACAGGCAGCGCCGACCGTAGCTAAGAATTCTCGAGAATGCGCTAGGATTCGCCGGAAGATGCGCGACCTTTTTTGGCTCGTATTTAAGTTTATATGTTATACAATTGGTATAAAGTTCATTATACTATGTACAAATTCGTCGTAAAAAGTCGCTTCCATTCCATTCCGCGGCGGTTTAAATTGAGTCTAGTGATCGAAGCTCTGCTGACACAATAAGGAGCTAGTACCTACTAATAATAGTACTATATAGCGACGTTATAGTATTTGACATGTCAGAAGTACCAAAAGTATTATTATTAAATATTAGTAAAGTATATATATATTTTAGTACCATTGACGACACAATTGACATATGACAGTGATAACGGACGAGACGAGAAATTCTCAATAGGCTATTTTCCAATGTTTAAAAATTGTATAAATCATATAACAATATCGTAAAATACACAAAACTATAAAGATCTGCAAACTTTCATTCTAATATCTCATCAATCAGACTTCTTTTTAGCGTCGATCAAAGTTTGGCGGGAAAGTCCATTTTAAAAGTAAAAAATTATTAAATGATAATAGTTCCATTGGAGAAGCGATAAAAAATGCTATAACTTTCATTATGATACTAATCACATAAACGTAATATTTAACATAGCTATCGTACAAATTTCTGATTTGATGCATACAAAATACAAACCTGTGACGTCATAATTCGATAGTCTTTTGTATGGAGCGTTTTCGGGACAGTCTAAAAATTGTGATTTTCAAATTACCATTAAAAACACGCTCTAAAAAGTACGAAACAAGAAAATAGTCTCCGCTGAAATTATTATGTACATACTATAAAAGAATTACCGGCTTATAAATAAACAACTTACTTACACGTAGTATATTTTAACGTAGTTTTTTATACATCGTACTGATAGATATATGTTTAAAGGATAGCCGTGGTCGTATGTCACTTTGATTTAATTTCTTTATTGTAATGAATCTGTTTTGTTACAGTATATGGTACAGTATACAGTATTGGTGGCATACGACCACGGCTATCCTTTAAACATATCAGTACGATGTATAAAAAACTACGTTAAAATATACTACGTGTAAGTAAGTTGTTTATTTATAAGCAACTAAGTAAGTAAGTTGTTTATTTTTGTGCTATCGAAGTAATTCTTTCACCTATGATTATATTATGGAGACGTCCCTACATATCAAACCGACAAAAATGTTAGTCAAATAGCCTATTGTTAGAAATTAGATAGTAGTGCAAACTTTGGAGTGTAATTCATCACCATCTTTGATACAAAGCCAACCTCACCTGCACGTGGTGCACGCTGCTGACCGACAATCAAGGCTCTAGCGAAAAGAGAGGTAGGGCATAGCGTATTTTTTAAGCTGCCCGACTGGGGAAGTACCTCCTCCTCACAGAATACCGCAGCCAAATAACAATTCCCTTGAGGGTTGTTGTATATTTAGTATGTGTAGTGAATGAGGTCACCAGAAAGAAAGGAAGGAAGTAGTATAAGCTGGCAACAGATCGGCGACCCCTTGGTGTTGCTGATCTCCATGGGCGGTAGTGATTGCTTTGCATCAGATGGCATACATGCTAGATGGCATTCACACATTAAAAAAACACTTACCGGCCCGGTGTTTATCTATCTCGGCTAATTCTTCCTCTGGAACGGGTTTTATTTCAAATGGAAAGTTGTTACTTTGATTCATTATTTTGTTTTATACACAATATTGCTTTATTATTTTAGACACAACTACGACAAGTTACGACAAAAATAAATGCAGAACTGTCGCTATTAGCCGGTAATATTTATATATTACTTATTTGAGTAATAACTAATGCGTTATTACTAAATGTGAGATAATGACCAGCAATTAGAAGGTATTTATACAAACAAACTTTCTATTATGCTTCAACAAAAATGAAGCCGAGGAAATAATCGATAGGTCTTGCTCATTTTACTCGTATATAGCTTAGTTATTGATTTCTGTTAACCTTTATAAGTGTATTCTATTCTATTCTTACAAGCGAGTCGAGCAGAACAAAAGCTCGAAAATCTTTGCGAGAAATCTGTATTTAGGGCAAAGCTTAGTAGAAGATCGTTTAGGATAGTATACCACAAAATTTAGTGTTTGTGGAATATGAGAAAGTCTTCGCCTCAATCGAGACATGGACTGTGCTTCAGTACCTCTAGCCCCGCCGCATAGATGCTCGTAGGTATAAATAAAATAAATAATAAATATTTCTGAACAATTCACAAACAAATTAAACGTAAAGCTCGTGTTATGGGTACTAGACAACTGATAAATGTACTTAAATATTTTTTTTTTTTGTAAATACATACTTATAATACATAGAAAACACACAAACAGACATGTTCATGCACACAAATGTTTGTCTTGTGCGGGAATCGAACCCGCGAACTCGGAGTCAAAGTGGCCATTGCTAACCATTCGACCACCGAGCTCGTCGGTATATCGAACTGTTGCGCAATATGTATGACAACGCTACTAAGTATGTCGGTTCCACTACAGGACTAATGCACGAATCCAATCTAATTGCAGCTTAACTACATTAGATAGGTGTGAGGCAATGAAATGTTATCAGTTCATAGCTGCATTGAAAGAAATACATTTTCAAGATTCTGCCCCCTTACCACTAACTCTTATTGCGATTCAATAACTGAATAGAATGCTTATTCATACCAATAAATAAGCGACTCTATTTCAAATTGCATAGAGTCGCTTATTCATTGGTATGAATAAGCATTCTATTCAGTTATTGAATCGCAATAAGAGTTGGTGGTAAAGGGGCTGGACTGGAAAAGATGCGGAATCAACATCAACGGCGAGTTTCTCTCGCTTTCGGTTTGCCGTTGATATAGTGACCATAGCGGAATCGTTGGCGGACCTGGGCATAATGCTTGAAGACCTTAATAAAGCATCCCAATGGGTGAGCTTTAAAATGAACATGCACCAAACAAAGATGCCTTGGTCCTCCCTGCTCCAGCTGCTACGTGTTTCGCCTATGTAGGAGGACCGAGGCATCATGCCTGTCGCAAATACGACCACAGCAGCCGGGGCGACGGCAGTTGCATGTTTCTTCTGTTTCAGATGTTAGAGAATCGCAGAGACGACCAAAGCAGCCACGGCGGTCGCATGCATCTACTAACGGTAGTGTATGGGTGCCGGCCGGTAGTAGTTTACATGTACTAACAGGTGGCGGAAGCACGCAAAGTAGATCAAATAGCCTGAAAATAAAGATTGGTGTACCTATACAACTGAGTCAGATACGGCAAAGACATCCCTTATTATGGGCCTTATTCGGTAGCTTGAGGGTGTGCAGCATACAATGGTGAAAGTTATGCTCGGAGTATCACTGGGTTTATCCGTAGTAGAACTAGAGTTTTCGATTTAGCCCTAAAGCTCAGGACGAAGTGGCTGAAGTGGGCAGGCTACGCATAGCTGATGGCCCATGATAGGACAGAAAAGTTTTGGAATTGCGACCGCGGTCAGGAAAACATAGTGTAGGGCATTAGTCTTATCTTAAAGAATAATGTCGTTTAGCTCCAATATTTTAATCACGTGTATTGCACTTTCGAGGAGTCAAGTATGTAACTATAATTATTTTATGAAAAAATAGCTATTTGATACAATCGTGATTAACAATATTCAACACAACCGGCTATAAAATGAACATCTCAAGATTAACAACTCAGGAAAATAATTTATTAAACGTGACGTAGGTAAACGTCAAAAGGAAGGAAAAGAAATACATAGTTCGGGGTTCGGGGTAAAGGAAGAAAAAACCATTTGGCGTAAAATATTTTCTATCTTATGACTAATTAATAAATATTAACTACCTTTTGTTAAATTAAATTTTTTTTAAATTAAATCAAATCAAATCAAAATATCTTTATTCCTTGGACTTTATAAAGCACTTAGAAACGTCATACAAATTAAATATAAGAACGTATCTAAATCATTACTACTCTAAATCCACAGAGCTTAGATTCACTTTCATCACACTATCTTGAATGTGAAAGTGAATTTAAGTGCCAGTTCCGGCGACGGGGCTTCTTGAGAAAAACTGGCAAGAAACTCAAGGCCGACTCATTTAATTGCCATTATCGTTACATTAAATACAAATATTCATTTCCAAACACTTTTATCATTTATGTAATCTGAGATACAATAGTAGGCCCATTGACATAGTCTATTTTTGATATATTTCTTAAATTTAACCATGGATAATTTAAACTCGTCGTTTGGAAGTTTATTGTAGAAGCGTATACAATATACATTGACCTGGGAACGAGTTAGAGATTTTATGGAGCCTAGTAATATGCACAGCGAATTTGTTTTTATTTCTTAAATTTAATTGATGGTGATCAATTACGATTACCTATATATATTAAATTTTGACAAATCAAATGTCACTTTATTGATACTCGTAGGTACTACACTCGCGAGCAAAAGTTTGGAATCACCTACTTGCAATTTGCTACGAGCGATTTTAAGAACTAAATAACTAATGAAGATTAATGAATATGGTATCATTTTAAAGGTTATTCTGTAAACTTTAAATTGATACCACATTCATTTCAATTGGACCCGTATTTTAGGAGCAATCCTGGTTTAATCAAGGAGTAACGAAAAGGTCTCAATTTATTCGTTACGAGTTGCGCGCCTATGAATCCTATAAAAGCGCAGGGCATCGGAATTTTCTTATCAGTCGGCTGTTACACGTTGACTGGTACACCCCTCCGTTGAATTTGACCCTGACATTAGACGATAATGGAGACCACGCCAACAGAAGCAGCCCAAATTGTTGCTCTACTACAACAAGGGCTAAGCCAGCGGGCTGTCGCATGTCAGCTCCACATAAGCCAGTCCTGTGTCTCGAAAGTTTATAAACGCTTTCTGGAGACTGGAGGCTTCATCCCGAGGCCAAGATCTGGACGGCGCCGGTGCACTTCGGAGAGAGATGACCGTTTTATCGTGTCAACTTCTCTTCGAAATCGTCACCTGACCCGTGTCGACGTCCAGCAGGAGCTCAGGTAAGTTCGTGGGACAACTGCCAGTGAGTGGACAGTTCGGCGAAGACTCAAGCAGGCGAACTTGACTCCAAAAAGGCCTGCCACAGGCCCAAAACTGACGGTAGCTCACCGTCAAGCACGCCTTCAATTTGCTCGTGCCCATCTTAATTGGGAAATCGAGCAATGGAGGCAAGTTCTGTTCTCAGACGAGTGCAGAATGTGCTTACACGGTAGCGACCGAAGGGGCCGGGTCTATAGGCGACCTGGAGAGCGATTTGCTCAGTGCTGTTTCGCTGAAACAGTAGCTTATGGAGGCGGTTCCTGCATGATGTGGGCCGGCATTTCATTCGACGCAAAAACGGAGCTTGTTTTCGTGCCTGGCGGGGACGAGGGGGTGGTCTAACTTCGGACCGGTACATTACCGATATTCTGCTGGAACATGTTGTTCTTTATGCGGGATATGTCGGCGATAACTTCGTCCTAATGCACGATAACGCCCGATATCACACTTCACGTGCCACAATTGACTTCCTGGGTCAAGTTGGAATCGCCACATTAGACTGGCCAGCGCTCAGCCCTGACTTGAATCCCATTGAGCACTTGTGGGATGAGTTGAAAAGAAGGGTTCGATCCAGAAATCCAGCTCCCTCAAGTGTTCATGAGTTGAAATCGGCTTTGACAGAGGAGTGGGAAGGCATCCCACAAGATTCTGCCAAGAAGCTGATTAGGTCGATGAAGAATCGTCTTCGTGCTGTAATTAGGGCTAGGGGAGGTAACACTAAATATTGAACAAAAATGTTTTATCCCAAATAAAGATTTTCCTCTAAATTTTGTTTTTTTTTAATGGTTCCCGTTTCCTCATTCCTTCATTTTTCCTTACTCCTTCACTTAAACAAGGACAGCTCCTGAAATAGGGGTCCGATTGAAATGAAAATGGTATCAATTTAAAGTTTACAGAATAACCTTTAAAATGATACCATATTCATTAATCTTCATTAGTTATTTAGTTCTTAAAATCGCTCGTAGCAAGTAGGTGATTCCAAACTTTTGCTCGCGAGTGTATATAGGTAGAAGACAAAATATATATTTTTTAAAAATAATCGTAACCCAGGTCAAACCTAACAGTATCAGTCCGCTATGAGTGCCGTGGGAAGGCCAAGTCTGTGCCGCGCAGGTTGTCCTCCATCCAGCGCTCCGCCTGCGCGGTCATCTCCTCGTCGAAGTGCTCGCGCCATCCGCCAGCCTTACCTGAAATATTGTATAAGTTCAAATTTGGTCCGACCCGGTGTCTGATCAACTGCAAATGCCAACGTCTCAAGCAGAAGAACGTCTCCATCAGGCAGAAGACAGCAGTAATTGGAAAAGCATGCTGAAACGCTTCCATCATAGCTACGATCCTCATCAATGAAAGAACGACTTAAGGAGGTGGACATATTTAAACTTGATAAAATGTTGACTAAATTTAGTTCAATTTTCGCGTTTTCTTTTTAGGGGCTTTGGTAATGTTCGGTAAGTACATTGATGTAACCATGTCAATAGTATTGTTTCAATCGATATATTTTGGAGTGCAAGTGGTTCATCAAGTTCTTTGAACCAAAGCCAACTTCAGCTGCACGCGGCGCACCCTGCTGACTGACTAACGAAGCTCTGGCGAAAAAAGAGGTAGGAAGCGTTATTGTAAGCTACCCGGCTAGGGAACGTACCTCCACCACGTTATTTGGCACCTCATGGGCATCGTTATTTGGCTGCGATATTCTTCAGAGAATATCGCAGCCAAATAACGATGCCCATGAGGGCTATGGATATGTTATGTTGCTAGCGTTAATACGGCTACGGTAACCTTGTATGCCACCCGACGTAGTATAAAAAAATTCATAATCAACTATGGATGATCGAGATGATAATTTGATGTTTTTTGGAAGAACTTTTTTTTCAGAATATTGTAAGTGACATTCTTATGAATGTTCAATCGACATATCCGTTTTAAAATGGAAAATGGTGGACGTAGTCATCATTAAAATTTCGTGCACTGTATCTCTGAACTCATGAATGAAGCTCAATAGTACCTTTTCGTATAAATATAGGTTGTCCCTTCTCATCAAACATTCCAACTGCTGCCATTGCTTCTCTGTTTACTGATTTGTTATTTTTAAAGTTGTCGATGTGGAGATGGTCACACAGTCTAAGAACTTGCTCCTCAGTAATCGGCTTCTCCAGGAACTGAGCCACGCGGCGCACCACAGATGACAGGTCCTGAACATTTATTAAGGATTGCACGACAAAAAAAATTGTTATTTGTGCTTATTACATGTTTCTAGCCAAAAAACTGTATAACTGTATATAATATACATAGTGATGATTCTGGTATCGCGTACGTCAGAGATAGGTAGTATGCTTATTGGTCACCACAGTCACAATACACTAAGAACATTTATAACAGTTATAAGTGTATTGTACCACTGTGGTATAAAAAAAAATATACCTTAGACATTTCTTCGTAGAATAAAAATAGCATATTAGGATGATTTCTTTTCTGCCATGCTTCTTTGATGTGAGAGAAGAACGGAGAAAACAGAACTGAAAATAGGTGCAATTTAATTTAGGAATATTAAAATTACAATTATTATTATTATATACTAGATGACCCGGTGAACTTTGTTTCACCTACATCTATCTACTTAACAAATATATACGATCTAAGATCTGTGTCTCTTTAAGAAGTGCCTACCCTGTGTGCCGGAACCTGGAGGATGTGCCATTGCAAGACATTTGTTTCCTAACTTGCCGCTTTCCATAAAATTTGACAATACCAGCTTAAATGACTCTCTTGCAGTTAGGGATTGCAATCCGGCATCATTTTCAATCCGGATCCGACTGGATTTCCATCGATCCGGCCGGATCAGACCGGATCCGGCCGGATTGATGAAATCAGAATGATTTTCGCTTTTCGGTTCAAAATGAACTGTTAGTAAGTTAATCAAGTGTCATTGTACATACTTAATATAGGTCGTTTAAAAATAAAAAACAAAACATATCTATACTAATGTTATAAAGCTGAAGTGTTTGTTTGTTTGGTTAAATGAGCTAATCTCAGGAACTATTCACTCGAATTGAAAAATTATTTTAGTGTTAGATAGCTTATTTTTCGAGGAAGGCTATAGGCTATATATATAACATCACGCTACCACCAATAGGAGCGAAGCACCAAAGAAAGATGGGCAAAAAATATTCCGTTTGAGAGCTTCCGTTGCGTGCGTTACGCATCAATTTTATACGACGGTAAAGGACGATATTCACCATAAAAAGGTTAAAAAAAGTCCGTGATAGCATATGTCTATCTTATAAGATTTGCTCACTATATATATAACCTTTCAAATGGTACGCCTTACGCTTCACTCTCAACGCTCTGTCACACGCAGACAAAGTTGCGCGAGTCAGCTAGTAGGTATATAAAATCAACTTTATTTCTAATCCAATGTTAAGATTAGACAACGAGCAAACAATTAAAATCTAGTAGTGTAGGTAAAGGCCCTTTCAGCTTCTACACTTGTTGACTTTGTTTAGCAAATAATCGTGAATAGCAGACAAGTATTCTCCTCGAACTCCATCACTTTCAAATGCAGTCATTTCCTTTTTTAGTACTTTATCTTTTAGTACTTTATGCATACATACTAAAAATGAGAAAGATCTTGGTGACACGTGATTTCTTGCTGGATTTGTAATTGTAATTCTACCTGTAGGTAATGTCAAATCTTTCTTTAGTGATGGTGAATCTCCGGACCGGATCCGAGCACCGGATCCGGTATATCAGTACCGGATCCGGGAAACGTTAATAATGCCGGATCCGCCGGATTACCGGATCCGTTTTTCCGGATTGCAATCCCTACTTGCAGTTTGCTTGCCATGTCCGAGAATTCCTGACGCGGTCCTTCTACGAAACTTAGGGCATACTGCGCAGCATATTCAACTCCATGAAAGACAACACCTGTACGTGTCGCTCAAGTATTGACGATTTTTTACTAACTTATAAAATGGTCTAATCTTGGATTTATATATTTGTCCTTTCAACTTGACGAAATTTCGGAGTCACAGATGTCACTGGTTACCTCAAGCCACTTAGTCCAAGCTACTGAAATCTCGCAGTCGATTCTATCCGATGATCGAAGAACAGATCCCAAGTACTTAAACCGTCCGTGCATTCGCTCATATCCTTAAGTGCACGGTCGTGGATCTGTTGTTTTGCAGCCCAAGTCTTTCCCGTATTCGGATTCAGCCCATAGTTCTCAAGTGACCTCTTCCATTAATTCACTCATCGCATCAACTGCACTCTATCCGCATTCGCCAGTGCAATTATATCAGCATACATGAACACCCGTCGACCCACCGCACAGAGCTGGTCCATGTGGATACATGATACTACTTGACAATTCGTCTAATACCACGAATGTCAAATGAATGAAAAAGCCAGACAACAATGTCTGGTTTTTTCTTAAATATTTTTTTTCTTGTAGAAGCTTTTTTCTCATTCTTCTTTTAGCGTTAGTGTAGGATTTGTATCAGTAGCAGATGTTCTACATAGGTGTATTTTCCAAGACGTCATCTGCATATATTTCATCGTCTAGAACTACGACTTTTTCTATAATTTTATTTATTTCTTGGTGTAGGTAAGTATTGCAACTTTTCTTGGCATGAAGAATGTATATGTACGATCTGTATTTTTGGTTTCTTCATAGTACTTTTTTGGATTTTGGAAATAAATAAAAATTTACTTAGTTTTAGCACCAAATTCTTTATTTGCGGGATCCGCGGATCCGCCCTTTGAATGTGCGGGATCCCGCAGATTAATTAAAGCATTGTGATCCCGCGGGAATGCGGGATCCCGCTTTGCGGGATTACAATCCCTAGTCACAGATGACACTGGTTATCTCAAGGCACTTAGTCCAAGCTACTGAAATCTCGCAGTCGATGCTATCCGATGATCGAAGAACAGAACCTCAGTCCGGATCCGCCGGATTACCGGATCCGTTTTTCCGGATTGCAATCCCTACTTGCAGTTTGCTTGCCATGTCCGAGAATTCCTGACGCGGTCCTTCTACGAAACTTAGGGCATACTGCGCAGCATATTCAACTCCATGAAAGACAACACCTGTACGTGTCGCTCAAGTATTGACGATTTTTTACTAACTTATAAAATGGTCTAATCTTGGATTTATATATTTGTCCTTTCAACTTGACGAAATTTCGGAGTCACAGATGTCACTGGTTACCTCAAGCCACTTAGTCCAAGCTACTGAAATCTCGCAGTCGATTCTATCCGATGATCGAAGAACAGATCCCAAGTACTTAAACCGTCCGTGCATTCGCTCATATCCTTAAGTGCACGGTCGTGGATCTGTTGTTTTGCAGCCCAAGTCTTTCCCGTATTCGGATTCAGCCCATAGTTCTCAAGTGACCTCTTCCATTAATTCACTCATCGCATCAACTGCACTCTATCCGCATTCGCCAGTGCAATTATATCAGCATACATGAACACCCGTCGACCCACCGCACAGAGCTGGTCCATGTGGATACATGATACTACTTGACAATTCGTCTAATACCACGAATGTCAAATGAATGAAAAAGCCAGACAACAATGTCTGGTTTTTTCTTAAATATTTTTTTTCTTGTAGAAGCTTTTTTCTCATTCTTCTTTTAGCGTTAGTGTAGGATTTGTATCAGTAGCAGATGTTCTACATAGGTGTATTTTCCAAGACGTCATCTGCATATATTTCATCGTCTAGAACTACGACTTTTTCTATAATTTTATTTATTTCTTGGTGTAAGTATTGCAACTTTTCTTGGCATGAAGAATGTATATGTACGATCTGTATTTTTGGTTTCTTCATAGTACTTTTTTGGATTTTGGAAATAAATAAAAATTTACTTAGTTTTAGCACCAAATTCTTTATTTGCGGGATCCGCGGATCCGCCCTTTGAATGTGCGGGATCCCGCAGATTAATTAAAGCATTGTGATCCCGCGGGAATGCGGGATCCCGCTTTGCGGGATTACAATCCCTAGTCACAGATAACACTGGTTATCTCAAGGCACTTAGTCCAAGCTACTGAAATCTCGCAGTCGATGCTATCCGATGATCGAAGAACAGAACCCCAGTACTTAAACTGTCCGTGCATTCGACCATATCCTTATGTGCACGGTCGTTCGGGGATCTGTTGTTTTGCAGCCCAAGTAGTCGATCTTTCCCGTATTCGGATTCAGGCCATAGTTCTCAAGTGACCTATTCCATTAATTCACTCATCGCACCAACTGCCCTCTATCCGCATCCGCCAGTGCAATTATATCAGCATACATGGACACCTACCTATGGTGTTTCTGATCTCGAAAATCAAACTTCAACTTAGAAGTATGATACTTGTGTTTAGCTTAGCTGACAGTAACTCTGGCGCTCTACGGACTAAGCTGAATATGCTTGTCAATAACTTAAACGTAAGACCTATTTTTGGAATCAAAATATTCGATGGTAATTGGCTTCAGCATCGGCGGTAAGCCCCCTGGTCCATGTGGATCCATGATACTACTTGACAATTCGTCTAATATATAAGAAACCACAAATGTCTAATATCTATGAATATGCCTAATATGAACAAAAACAGACTAAGACTGATCGCTGGAGGACACCGACGTTAATGGGAATTTTGTCTCACCTCTCCGACAGAGGTCTAAACTATGGATTTGGAATTTCGGTACATGTCTCGGATGATGTCGATATAAAAATCTGGCAGCCCTTTAGACTTCAGTAAAGAAAGTTCTCGCCAAATAAATTTATGACTAAATGATAAAATATGATTATATTAAAATTACAGATTTAGGTACTTCAGAAAATAATGAGGATCCGTTTTATTTTGTAATAGGTATCACCTTGGTTAACATGACAGACTTATATAATGTGATGTAGGTCTTACCATATGCAAAGTTATACAACTCTATGTGAATCCACAAACCTCGTTCTGCGTTCAGCCCCCATTTTCTGGTCTATTCGCATTGCTGATACTGGTTACATTTTTTGCAATCATTTTTGTAATTTACAATCCGAGTGTTTATGAAATTTAAAAATTTCTACTATTTATTCTTAAGTACTGTACAAAGCATGATTTACCATAAACAGTCACTACATATTTCAACTCCTTTCTTGATGTCTATTAGTATTGTGTCATTTCTATGTCACTTCTGAGAAAATCATATTTGACAACCAACAAATATGACGTCGAATCTTTGTGACAATGACACTATTGATAGGTAGGTTCGCCATCTTTGCTGTTATGACATTCGACTATAGTAGGAACACTTTGTATGGGAAATTAAAATTGTTGTTTTCACTATCTTTCTTGAATTTTTTCCAAAATTTCTCACCGTTTATACCTTCCCTGGGCTAAGACAAACATTTCAAAACCAAAATCAGCTAAATCGGCCTGGCCGTTCTCGAGTTTTAGCGAGACTAACAAAAAGCAATTCATTTTTATATATAAGAAGATAGCATCAAGCTTTGACTTACAAATCACATGCCCGTAGGTACTTCAACGTCCGGCTTCTCGAGGGAATTTCCGTAAATCCGTACTTATTTCTTAATTATACAATAACAGAAGAATCACTAAATTTATATTTTCTTGGAGCAGCGGTTTAGTCAGGGCTTTGCTAAATGCCCTTTCATTGGCATAGGCAAAATAGTTGTCAATGGATGTTTTCAGTGCATTAGCATTATGGGTATTATTAATACGGTATTGATCTAGTGGCCAGAGGATGTGAAGTAGTAGATTCATACTAAACATAATAGCAATCAATTAAGAGACCACTAAATAAAAAAACCTTTGACAGACAGGCGACTATTAGAGGCTTCCAGTACAAACCATGGAATGGCGTAACAAAGCGCACCGTATAATTATTTGCTATTCGGGTAATAATATCTGAAATGGAAACTGAATTGAGCGTATTACTGTCCAAGGCAAGATGGTGGGCGGTAGCCCTCGTGGTCGCTAGCAAACATGGTCGCTCACAAAAATGGAGTTGCATACCAAGGGGCGCTATTCGTGAAGACCTGAAGGTCTTTGACCTGAATCGCTTTGGAAGGACTATTCGGCTGAGAAGAAGAAGCGAATTATTAGTTATGCTTGGGTGCTGTAAAGAAAAATCTTACCTCGACTTTCGATAAAAAAATTCCAAAAAATTTTGATGTTTCCTATAAAACTTATCGCTTTGATTGATTTATAGTAAAAATACAAGGAAACGGCGACGTCCCGAGGATCTCGCGCCACGTACACCACTTTCGCCGTATCCAGGAGTGTGGGCGGCAGCAAGGACAGTGGCCGATGTGACTTGATGAAATAAGGTGATGGCGTGCTACGTAAAAGTTCTGTGATCGAATCACTAAATATTTTCACTGTTCGAGCGTCCGCCTCCGTCTCTAGAGTAAGGTCCGATGGTTGTACTATATCATTGAAGATCATTGCAAATCTGTAACAGATAGACACATAATACTCCTTTTATTAAATTTAAAAATGTATGTCGACTTCAAATTGTTGACTGACAATAGATTTGCAAATACTAAGTAACACTGTAGCCATAGAACCGTATCACTTATCAATTTATGCTCATTAAGAAACGATTTATACAGTAAATTGAGGTTTTCCTGAAATTTTCTAATGGTGTCGCGATCGTCCATAGGCTGCCATGACAGCTTACCATCAGTCAGCTCGTATGTTTGTTGTCCATCTTCGACGTCATCCAATGATTATCCCACTGCGGTGATACGGGTCTCCCTTCAATCTAAGGGGTTTAGAGCGTCTCCACGACGCTGCTCAACTGCGGGTTGGCGGAGGATCTAATGACAACAGCCGGGCCTAGGACTCTTAACGTGCTCTCCTAGCTCGCGATAAATAGACCCATCCATAGATAGAATACGGCCGACGTTGCTTAACTTGCGTGATCGATTAACCTGCTTGTCCACCTTAGTTAAAAAAGTCAGATTTACACTATTATTCTTCATGTCTTTAGCAAACCTGATAAGAATGATATAGCGTGAATGTGAAGCCTGTTAATGTTATTCAGAATGTTTGAAGAAACTTTCATTTAGTTCTACGACCGAGTATTGACTTTAACTATACTAATATTATAAAGCTGAAGAGTTTGTTTGTTTGTTTGGTTGAACGCGCTAATCTCATGAACTACTCATTCGGATTGAAAAAATATTTTAGTGTTAGATAGCCTATTTTTCTAGGAAGGCTATAGGCTATATAACATCACGCTACCACCAATAGGAGCGGAGCACTAATGAAAAATGTTGCATCAATGAAAAATGGGAAAAAAATTCCCCTTGAGGGCTTCCTTTGCGTGCGCTGCGTAAACGGTTCAAATTGCGCAACAATTATAGACAACGGAATTATTTATTCATCTTAAAAAGTTCTTAAAAAGACCTTGACAGCATATGTCTATCTTTCGCTCTGTCGCACGCAGAGGAAGTTGCGCGAGTATAATCTTCAACAAGTTTATATTTTTGAACGCTGTATAATAACAAAGTACAAACTAAACTATTAACTTAATATACAAACTAAACTATTAAAGTATTAACTTAATATACCATTTATTTCGGTTTAAAATATCTTTATTTCTTATTTAAAACACTTACAGTGTCACTTACATAAGAAACAATTCATCTGATGATATTATCCATATCACGTTGGATGATTTCGCAGTCACGCTCCTTCTACTTGTCATCTTACAAATCGTCAGAAAAAACAAAGGCCGATTCGAACAATCTTATTGAGATCATAAATATAATAAACTGATATCAAGATATCAATTCAACAACACATTTTTAGACATCCACGTTAAGATAGTGATTACAAATGATAAAATGACTGCAATAATACGAAATAAGGACGTTATCGAATAATGTCGAATATCCTGAATTGATAACACACAAGGGGGTATATGAAATCGTTAGGGAAATGAAAAGCAGCGCAGTAGGCATTTTTGTCAAATACTATTACTATGTCGGTTGCCAAACACAATTACTATGGCGCTGGTCTAAATTGGAGCCATAATTTATTAGCACCAATAACCACCCGCATAAGAAATAAATAAATAATTCTGGACAATTTACCCATAGCCATCTAGTCATAAACTAAGCAAAGCTTTTACTATGAATACAAGATAACTGATATTATACTTAATACATTTATTTTGTAATTTTTATTTATTTTTTTATACTACGTCGGGTGGCAGACAAGCATACGGCCCGCCTGATGTGAAGCTGTTGCCGTAGCCATATTAACGCTCGCAACATAAAATATCGCTCGCGCGCCGCCACCCCCGCTGCTATCGCAGCATCTCCTTCCTTTCTGGTGACCTCACTCACTCGCAGGAACACAACAGCCCTCAAGGGAACCGTTATTTGGCTGCGGTATTCTGTGAGGTGGAGGTACGTTCTCCAGTCGGGTAGCTTACAATTACGCTCCCTACCTCTCTTTTCGCCAGAGCTTCGTTTGTTAGTCAGCAGGGTGCACCGCGTGCAGGTGAAGTTGGCTTTGGTTCAAAGATCTTGATGAACCACTTACACCCCAAAGTAAATACATACATATAATACACCCAGTCCAAGACAGACATGTTCATGCATACAAATATTTGTCTTGTGCGGGGATCAAACTGGTAACCTCAGAGTTAGAGTGGCCACCGAGCTCGTCGATCATAAATTTTTAGAATACATCTCGTATGATACTATCTCAATAAAATGGTAGAAAACATGCTCACTCTAGGAATGGAAATCTCTCAGTAAGTTTTATTTCTGCAGCTCTCTTGTAATCAAAGTTATTTCCTATCAGCCAGACCAGCTCCTGTGTCCACGTTGTGCCTGCACATTGCCAATATATAGCTGTTAAAATAATTTCATCGCTGGATAAAATATACGTAAAGGATGTTTTTTATATCACGAAGGTAACTGTGTTTCAAATTAAAAAAAAAAAATTGATCAGATTTAAGATTAACTAATTACATTTTTTTTGCAATAAGAATTGTTAAAATTTCTCTCGGGGTTTAGAGGAGTAGCGAATTTAAAGTTGAAAACACTTTTAAAACATTTATCATAATAATATGTAATTATGTATGATATTTCTATACCAGTGTTCCGCAAAGTGTGTGCCGCGGCACACTGGTGTACCGTAGTTAGTTGGTGTGCCATGGAAAAATAAGCTTATCTCATAAAGATAAGTAGACGGACAGAAGAAAATTACCTACACATATAAACAGATTTTTCATTTATGGTGTGGGTACCTTAAAAATTTTCGATTTTCTAGATGTACCTTAGACACAAAAAGTTTGCGAAACACTGTTCTATACTAACCTGATCGTGGAAGCGTGACAACGAAAACGTCAGTTGACCTCACTTCCATGTTGTATACCTCCAGACCTGTCTTCAAAAACCCCCGAGGTAGGTAGTATTCACTAGGACCGACCCGGACAGCATCCATTGGAGCACCTGTTAGACGAAAACTGGATGACGACAAATTTAATGCTTTAACCTAATTAATATTATGTAAGGAACTTTTATAATAGGTACTTAATGCCAATGCCATTGATTTCATACTCTGCTCACGTTAACTACTTGGGCAAAACTATAGTACACAAAATGTGCATGTTGAAAGAGAGGTAGGGAGCGTAATTGTAAGGTACCCGACTGGGGAATGTACCTCCACCTCACATAATACCGCAGAAAATAACAATTCACTTGTGGGTTGTTGTGTTCCTGCGAGTGAGTGGGGTCACCAGAAAGGAAGATGATGCTGCGTTGGCAGCGTTGACCGCTTCATATTAAGCGGGCCGTTTGCTTGTCTGCCACCCGACGTAGTATAAAAAAAATGTTTGTGCGTTTGATGTAATAATCGCTTAAAATATAGACGAAACAATCAATAGTAAGGAGCAACAACGGCTAAAAATCTTTTCTCTGCCTTCTGACAATGCGTAGCTGTCGAAGCTCAAACTATTATATGGATTTTTGCGGAGGTGGAGAAATGTATGCCAAGCTTAATGCTGCATAATGTGCATGTTCCTGTTCCTGCATTAGATGCTCATATAAATGATCGAGACACTAAACGGAATGTTCCAGACAACGCGGATAAGATTAGGATAGCCCGAATGACTGAAAAAAGGTAATGCTCCCGGTAAAAACGGAATTAGCATAGAACTGTTGCTGGAGGAACTCCGGCTCTAAAGGTAATACAATGTCAGTTTAATTCCTTTATTCACAACGGGACCTCGCCAGTCGCGTGGACCAGGAGTCTGATGGTCTTGTTCCTATAGAGTCTATAAATTCGAAATTCTATAGTTAGATAGTCTATAGTATAGACTATTTTCGAAGGTTGTCACGAATCATCTCGCTCAACGTTTTGATGACTACCAGCGATCGGAACAGGCTTGGTTTCGTCAAGGCTACTTGCATGTATGTACAATCTCCCGCCATGCGGCAGATTGTACATACATGTAATCTTAATACAAAATCAAAATTTATTTATTCCTTGGACTTTATAAAGCACTTAGAAACGTCATACAAATTAAATATAAGAACATGTATAAATCATTACTACTCTAAATCCGTAGAGCTTAGATTCACTTTCATCACACTATCTTGAATGTGAAAGCGAATTTAAGTGCCAATAAATTAGTTTGGCCTGTGCTGTGCGGTAGATAACTAAAATTCACATTCTCTTTTTCCGTTATTAGTGCAAGTAGTGCAAGCTTACCTGTCCGATGTTTATCTATCTCGGCTAATTCTTCCTCTGGCACGGGTTTTATTTCCCAAGGAAACTTTGTAGATTGATCCATTATTATGTTTTTATACTTATACAATATTACTCGATCAGACACAACTACGACTGGGTACAAGAAGAAATGCAAAGCTGTAGCTGCTATTAGCCTATGCCAAATAAAGTTCTTACTGAATGGGTAATCATGACAAGCGATTAGATAAAAGGGATTTACAACAACAACAACTGCCTGATAATAATACCGTTTATCATTAGGTAAGATACAAGTTTATAAACATGCTATATTTATTCCCCAACTAAAGGAATAGGAAAGGCCTAAACTTTTGAAGCGGTTGCGGGTTCGATTTCACCTAACCACTTCTATTAATATAGTTCTCAACAAGATTTACTGAGTTACTGTAATTACTGAGATACTAGGTACCAGCTGGTTGACTAGCGTGGCTACTAAATTAAAGAATTAACAACGAATAACAATTATTTATTTGCACGGATATAATTACAATGTTCGCGGCAGTCAGAAAATATGATATGATATATTATTTATATTGTGGCGGGTATTTATACAAAAATATCTACACTCCCACTTGCGTGTACGCATAGTTCATTCACAGTGACGTCGGCCATCCACCGCTGCATTGATCGCATCAATGGAGGCGAGAGCCGCCATGATGCAAACGTACTACAATGGGTGGAGCCCGGTGCACTATGAATGAGTGTCGACAGCATCGCGCGATGTGACGTAGTAGTGGCGTGATTCTCGTGCCTCGTTGTAGCGGGCGAGTTACTTGTTTATGCAACATGCATACTCGCCACACACTCCCCCGCTGAGACCGTTACTACGGGCGATAGTAACTTGGGAAATGTACTGATCGTCCACTTCTCGTTTTCTTTGTGGTACCAGGGTATTCGGTGGTCTGCTGGCCTTGGGTGCTCACTTGTGCTGGTACGGGTGTTGATGTAGACCTGGTTGGTAACTCCTCCTTTGAGACATAAGCTGGTTTGAGGCGGTCTATGCTCACTCTCTGTGTCTTCCCTCGTACGTCAATGTCGAAGGTCTTCTCCTGTCTCTGTAGAACCTTGTAGGGACCAAGATAAGGAGCCTGAAGGGGTCTTCGTACTGGACCTTGACGGAGAAAGACGTGAGTAGCTGTTTTCAAGTGGGACGTAGAAAGGTCTACTGGTGCCAGTGTGCCATGATGTTGGATGGGGTGTCAGCTTACTCATATGGGAGCGAAGTCTGCTGATCATGCTGCTGGTGTCCACGGTTTCATCAGGGCTGGTGGTGAGAAACTGTCCAGGTAAGCGTAGTGGCTCGCCGTAGACTAGTTCTGCTGTGGATGCTTGCAGATCGTCTTTCCACGCGCTGCGGATGCCGAGGAGTACCCAAGGTAGGACTTCCGTCCAATTTGAGTCTGTGTGGCAGGAGATAGCGGCTTTTAGCTGGCGATGGAGCCTCTCCACCAAACCATTGGCTGCAGGATGGTAGGCTGTGGTGAAGTGATGAGTTGCGCCAACTAGCGCAGCAAGCTCCTTGAACGTGTGCGACTCGAATTGTCGTCCACGGTCGCTGGTGATGTGCTCGGGACATCCAAAGCGGGATATCCAGCCCGACGTCAGGGCAGCAGCACAGCTCTCAGCGGTGATGTCCTGCAGTGGAATCGCCTCAGGCCAACGCGTGACGCGGTCGACCATCGTGAAGCAGTACCTGTAGCCGGAAGATAAAGGTAAAGGACCAATAATATCGACATGTATGTGACTGAAGCGACTTGATGGTGTTTTGAAGGCTGCTAACGGTGCTGATGTGTGTCTGGTGACTTTACCCCTCTGACATTGCTGACATTCCTTTGCCCATTGACGACAGTCCCTTCGAACTCCAGGCCAAACGAATCGTTCGGTTACTAAACGGACGGTGGCTTTTCCTCCAGGGTGGCTAAGATTATGAAGCATATTGAATACCTGTCTCCGAAATGACTTTGTGATGAATGGTCGAGGATTGGCTGTGATGTCGCAGTATACTTCACAATCTGAGTCTGGCAGCCTTACTTTCTCCATTTTGAGAGCAGACCCGTTCGTCAGCAGGTCTTCAAGTTCCGTGTCTGCTTCTTGCTCGCTGGCCAGGGACTGGTAATCTAAGGGCAATTCAAGTTCATTAATACGAGATAAAGTATCTGCTACCAAATTGTCTTTACCAGGTATGTACTTGATACTGGTGGTAAACTGGCTTATATAGTCCAAGTATCGAAACTGGCGTGGGGAACAATTCTTCCGCTGCTCTGCAAATGCGAAAGTGAGAGGTTTGTGGTCCGTCATGACGCAGAAAGTTCTTGCTTCCACCATGTACTTAAAATGACGTATTGCCTCGTAGATAGCCAGTAACTCCCTATCGTAAGGACTATACTTTCTCTGTGATGGGCTCAGTTTCCTAGAAAAGAATGCCAGGGGTTGCCACAGTCCATTCATACGCTACTGAAGCACAGCGCCGATTGCAGTATCCGAAGCATCAGTCTGGATGGCTAGTTCTGCTCCAGGGTTTGGATGCGCCAACAGTGTAGCCTCTGAAAGGTTTTGCTTACAGTTGTTGAAAGCTGTCAGTAGATCTGGAGTCATGTGGATCCGCTGCGAACCTTTGACTTTTGGGCCAGCCAGGAGTGCGTTGAGTGGTGCTTGTGATGCGGCTGCGGAAGGAATAAAGCGTCGATAAAAGTTTATCATGCCGAGGAATCGTCTCAGTTCCTTTACCGTTTTGGGAACTGGGAATTCCTGTATGGCTTGAACCTTGGAATCGAGTGGTTGAATTCCTGCTGAAGAAACCTTGTAGCCTAAGAAGGTTACCTCTGGTTGCTCGAAGACACATTTGCTAGTGTTTATCAGTACACCGTATTCTGCTAGCCTTTCGAACAACTGCCTAAGATGTTGCTGGTGCTGGGTGCTGTTGCTGCTAAAGACCAGGATGTCATCTATATACCCATAACAGAAATCTAGACCTCGTAGAACCTCGTCCATGAAGCGCTGGAAGCTCTGGGCGGCATTACGAAGTCCGAACGTCATGAACGGGAATTCGTATAGGCCGAAGGGTGTGGTGATGGCTGTTTTGGGTATATCCTCCTCGTAGACTGGTACCTGGTTGTAAGCCTTTACCAGATCGATAGTTGAGTAGACTGAACTGCCTGTTAGCTGCTGGGCGAAGTCGTGGATATGCTTGACTGGGTACCTGTCAGGAATTGTACGTGCGTTCAATAACCTGTAGTCTCCACATGGACGCCAGCCGTCGTTTTTCTTGCGGGCTAGGTGAAGTGGTGAAGACCAGGCGCTTTGTGATCTGCGCGCTGTACCATTCTGCAGCATCTCGTCGAACTCTTGCTTCGCTATCTTCAGCCGTTCTGGATCTAAACGGCGAGGGCGGCACGAAACTGAAGGACCAGGAGTGGTGCGGATGTGGTGCACTGTACTGTGTTTAGGAGTATTAGGCTTACCAGCAGGACGGGTAATGTCAGGAAACTCCCTCAATAAGCGGTGTACAGCAGTGCCGTCGATCGTAGTGCGTACTGATGATATCGCCTCTGCAGATTTTTGATGCTGCCCCGCAACTGCTATCGTGGTGATGCCGTCGATTAGACGCTGGTTACGACAGTCGACTAGCAGGTTGTAGTAACCTAGAAAGTCAACGCCTATGATGGGTTTTGAGACGTCGGCTACGATGAAACGCCAGGTAAACGCGCGACGAAGGCCTAAGTTTAAGGTAAGTGGCAAGTAACCATACGTAGCGATGATTGTCCCGTTAGCTGCGAACAACTCGTACTTCGTCTTGGGTCGTGTCTCCCGAACAGCGGATCTTGGATATACACACAGGTCTGAACCCGTGTCGATTAGGTATTGCACCTTGGTTGTGCGATCCGTGATGAACAGGCGGTTAGTGGTGCCTAGGCAGTCGTTTTCCGCCACTAATGGCTGCCTTGGTAGTTTACCGGCATCTTGCTGTAGCTGCAGGGTTGAGTGCATTTTCTTGCCTGATCACCGAACCTGTAGTGATACCAGCAGTTTAGATGGTCTTTCGGTCGAGAACGTGATCTGGAACGATGTTGAGACCTTGAACCTCTGGTTCTAGACCGAGTGCGCTGCCTTTCTCTTAGTTCTGACTGCTCCAGTCTCCGCGTCAGTTCCTCAATCCGCTGCGTCAACATATGAATAGCTGCATTGGGCACAGCATTGGACGAGTGACTTGAGCCAGTACTTGCACTTGCTACTTGCCCGTTTACTGGAACGATGTCATTGATCTGGTCGGCGAGTGCTGCTATTTCGTCCAGATTCATGCTCATCTGTGATGCCACTATGGTCTGCAGGTTGGTAGGAAGTCTACTGGACCAGATGGTGCGGATGAACTCCTCGGGTACTGATGGTCCAGCTAGAAATTGGAGATGACGAAGGAATTGAGATGGTTTCCTGTCGCCTAGCTCTTCGTGCATCAGCAGCTGCTTTGTCTTGCGCTCTTGTGAAGCGGACAGTCGTCGGATCAGTTCTGCTTTCAGCTTCTCATACTTGCCAGTAGCTGGTGGTGACACTATTACGTCTCGTATCTCTGCCTGGTGGTGTGGTTCCACTTGTGACAAAACGTAATAGAATTTTGTGGTGTCTGTGGTAATATTTGAAAGCAAGAACTGACCTTCCAAGTTGGCAAACCATAGCTCCGGGTCGCTGGGGTTGAAAACAGGTGTCCGTATACCGACTCTGCAGGTTTCCATCTGTCCTAGTGCATCTTTATCAGCAATCTTGTCCGAACTCATCTTCTTTCTTCTTCTTCTTCGGGGTCACCAGTGAAGCGGTTGCGGGTTCGATTTCACCTAACCACTTCTATTAATATAGTTCTCAACAAGATTTACTGAGTTACTGTAATTACTGAGATACTAGGTACCAGCTGGTTGACTAGCGTGGCTACTAAATTAAAGAATTAACAACGAATAACAATTATTTATTTGCACGGATATAATTACAATGTTCGCGGCAGTCTGAAAATATGATATGATATATTATTTATATTGTGGCGGGTATTTATACAAAAATATCTACACTCCCACTTGCGTGTACGCATAGTTCATTCACAGTGACGTCGGCCATCCACCGCTGCATTGCTCGCATCAATGGAGGCGAGAGCCGCCATGATGCAAACGTACTACAATGGGTGGAGCCCGGTGCACTATGAATGAGTGTCGACAGCATCGCGCGATGTGACGTAGTAGTGGCGTGATTCTCGTGCCTCGTTGTAGCGGGCGAGTTACTTGTTTATGCAACATGCATACTCGCCACACTTTCAAATAATCGGTATACCATCAGGTATTCTTGCCACGTTATGACTCGACATAACCCACTGTTGGGATTCGGGCCTGCCTTAATCAATGGGGTTTAAGGCAAGCCCAGGATCAAATGCTGGTTTGCCGAGACCAGTGTTATAAGCCACCGAAAGTCTGCTGACTTAACGATCCGTAACAACCGTTATCCGGTAACAACAGATGGGAACCGATATCTTAACGTGCCTTCCAAAGCACGGAGGAGCTCTCTGAGTTTATGGGAAGTACTAGTTCTATTTTGATGATCATGAGTGAGTGAATGAGTGTCATAAATGCGAAACTTTGCTTTCGCTTAACTTCGAAAATAAATGACCTACAGACTTGAAATTTTGGATTTTAAGTATGTGATTATAGCATACTGGATGACGAAAATTTCTGCGTTCTGGTCTTATCCAGAGGTTCTCAAATAGGGGCCTGAAAATGCGGCGAAATGGTTCCAGTAAAGGATGGTGCGGCAGTGTTTGCTTCGCGCTCGACTTGGATAGATCAGCTTATAAAAACAACCGTTCAGAAAAGTCACACTTCGCGGAACATCTTATAGATGAAGGACACAAGTTATCTCCCAATAATTCATACAAAATACTAGACATGACAGACAAAGGACTAAAACTTAATATTAGGGAACAATTAGAAATAAAAATTCAAAAATTCCATTAATGAATAAACAACTTGACGTTAGTAATTCTCCTATCCTTAATATATTTTCCATTACCCCCACTACCCCCTCCACTTCCAACACTATATAAAGGCCGGCAATGCGATGGACTTGTCATTTGTAGGTTGTTGTTCTAACCGTCAACATCTACAGATCGCCTGAGGATGCCTCGCGTAGAGGCGAAACACGTGTCGCAGAGACGACCACGGCAGTCGGGGCACGCACCCTATACCTAACAGCTAATGCGCCCCGTGTGCCAACCTTCCGGTTATATCACGGGTTGCGAGTCTCTCGTCCAGTAAAACAAATCGGCAGTCGGGGCAGTGGCGGTCGCATGTATCTTCTGTTTCAGATGTTGGAGATTCGCCGAGACGACCACAGCAGCTGGAGCAGAGACGACCAAAGCAGCCACGGCAGTCGCATGCAACTACTAACGGTAGTGGGTGGGTGCCGGCTTCCGTTTCGGCGGCAGGGCCCCTGGTTAAACCGAAGCGCCGGCGAAGCGTGCAGCGAGACGCGAAGACCAATTTCCTCTCAGGCGATAACTCGGGAAATACTTCAGAGAGTTGTATTATGCCGTATTGTAAACGTCAGCTGCCGCTGCATGGGTGGGTTGGGCAGCGGCAGCCTTTTAATCATGTAAAAAAAAATTGTTTTCAGTCATTTCCTCCCGACTGAAAATGTGTTAAATAATAATTAACGCAATCATCCGAAGAAAAAAAAAAGTCAGCTGGCCTTACCGTGGTGGATTATACGTCAGCTGGTCACTCGAACATGCAAAAAAAAATTTTTCGTTCAGTGATTTCCTCCCACTTATAAACTATCATTTAAGAAAGTTTCAATCGGGAGGAAATTACTGAAACAAAATTTTTTTTTACGTGATTAAGATGCTGTCGCTGCACCCCCCCCCCCCCCCCTCTACGGCTTGAAGAGATAATGGAACCACTTTATTTATTTATTTTTATTGTGGAAACTTTATGTCAGTTCCACGAAGATTGTCAGCGATCGAAGTGCGATCGCCAATCTCCCGTTTTACCTAAACAAAATAGAGATAAATCAATAATATATATGTAGGTAGTTTCCAATGTCCGATTTATGAGAATTTCATAAAAGTTTTTTTTTATACCACTAAGGTGGTAAACAAAGTTAACGTTACTGCTGCCTACAGATACTCGCAAAACCAGGAGCATCATTCGTGCGTTGCCAACCTTGTAATAACATATTCCCTTTCTGAGAGTCCCATGCTGTAATATTCTGAGAAAACATTTGAATAAAGACGATATGAAAATTCAGATCAAATTATTCAGTTATTTTATATTTATGCAGGAGCTTTAAATATTCAGCTCGAAATAAGTAAACCCATCCATGGAGAGGCTACGGTCCGCCTTGCTTTACTTGCATGTTAGATTAGACTGACACGCGCAATAACGCCAACGAGCTCCTCTGATAGCGCTTATGAAGTACTTTTAGGCGTTATCAGGTTTCCATAAACGTAATTTCAAATTAATCGAGGGAGATCATTTATCTCCACCCTGTATATAAATGTTACAGTCAAAACCACTTTTGACTGCAGAAATCTGTTGAGTCTGTGAGGTAATATAGAAATAAACGGCAGTTATGTATTCGTCATTGACGTACAATAAATATTACATCAATGGTACTCAAACGTACGAAAGGTTTGCCATCCGTCCGGGATTCCCCGGATTAGTCCTAGTTTAGAGGGCTAATGGGAAGCATCTGGGCGGGATATCATTTGTAATCCAGGGGGTAAAAGTCAGGTCTTATCAGAAATAAGAAATAGTACTAAGTAAAAGACTCTGTTGACATGTTCAGATTTTAAGCTACAAAATCCGGAAGTGTTCACGCTACTGGCACGCTTCTAAGGGACCGTTCAAACAAACCGGCGCGGAGAGGAGAGCAGATTTTGTATGCGTTTAAAATAGAGTTTTATGTCATTGGCATAAGGTTTACTTTAAAAATCTACATCGGCTCTCGACCATTCTCAATAACAAAAGATGTGAATTTAAAAATTAAACCTTATACCAATGACCTAACACTCTGTTTTAAACACCACCAAAATCTGCTCTCCTCACCGAGCCGGTCTGTGCGAACGGACCCTTATTCTGGTTGCCAGATTTTAGAGTTGGCAACCCTACTCGTACATCAAGGTAACGGAAAAGCAAACCAAAGGTTTGATAAATTGCTGGTGATGAAGACAGTAGACTTGCGCAAAGCAGTTCACTGAACTGAAAAGAAAGATGCAGTTCTTTTGACGCAAATGAACTATATCACTCATCTAGTTCATTTAGTTCAATTACTTCATTTACTTCTGTAGTTCTTTTGACTCACTAGTTCAGTTTAGTTCAATGTATCTTTGATTCAATCGACTCAGTAGTTCTATTGACTGACTATTGCATCATTTTGATGACATTGTATATTTGTATTAAATAAGTATATCTAATTAAATATTTTATAAATTCCCTTAAAAATATTGATTTTTCTTCAAACTTTTCACAGGCTTAGGACTGTCAAGCTTGAGTAAAAAGAAATTATTTAGTGGTTAAAATAATAATTTATATAAAAATTGAGCCTTGTACTACTACTATAGCATATTTTCGCTAACAGCTTATGGTTCTTATGTCCTTAGCTTTGGAGTTCTAATTCGGTCAGTCAACCACGCACGAAACTATCTGTCTCGTTTTATCTCGAACAATTTCAGAATCTTCCGTCCTTTTCGCTCTCTATCAGCAATTTTGGCATTACAACGTATCTCTCTCATTCTAGCTCGTACGCTTTATGTATTTCCGTTCTTTTTACTCTTTGTCACTCGATTGAACTAAATGACGCAGTGAACTACATGGGACAAGAAAGAGTGAGTGACAAGAACCTGCTTGTATGGTGAACTGGTACAATTGAACTACTCACTCAGGAACTACACAAGTCTAGAAGACAGCTGTAGCAAATACCTAAAGAAAGATCGTAGCTCTTATATTTCATAATGATGATGACCCTTTAGGGGAACTCCCTTTACACATTATTGTCGCGAATTCGCTAGAATGCAACCGTATTACCACAGTATAAGTAATGGTACTACATACAGTATGGCCACTCCCTACCGCTCACTCGTGTCGACCTCACCTACCCACTGAGACAAATCTGGAACAGTTTGTATGGCGGCGCACGCATACACGCTCATACTCGCGCTGCACAGACGTCACCGTCTATGTAGTAGTCAACGTAGCGACATTTGTATGGAGTGGCCGGGGTGTGGTATTACTTTGCTGTGACCAACCCGGCCGACTCCCCATTCGCGCCACTTCCCGCGGATTCCACAGGCAGCGCCGACCGTAGCTAGGAATTCTCGAGAATGCGCTAGGATTCGCCGGAAGATGCGCGACCTTTTTTGGCTCGTATTTAAGTTTATATGTTATACAATTGGTATAAAGTTCATTATACTATGTACAAATTCGTCGTAAAAAGTCGCTTCCATTCCATTCCGCGGCGGTGTAAATAGAGTCAGTGATCGAAGTTCTGCTGACACAATAAGGAGCTAGTACCTAATTATTATTAATAGTACTATATAGCGACGTTATAGTATTTGCCATGTCAGAAGTACCAAAAGTATTATTATTAAATATTAGTAAAGTATATGTATATTTTTAGTACCATGCATTGACGGCGCAATTGACATATGACAGTGATAACGGACGAGACGAGAAATTCTCAATTGTTAGAAATTAGATAGTAGTGCAAACTTTGGAGTGTACTCCATCACCATCTTTGAAACAAAGCCAACCTCACCTGCACGTGGTGCACGCTGCTGACTGACAATCAAGGCTCTGGCGAAAAGAGAGGTAGGGCATAGCGTATTTTTTAAGCTGCCCGACTGGGGAAATACCTCCACCTCACAGAATACCGCAGCCAAATAACAATTCCCTTGAGGGTTGTTGTGTATTAAGTATGTGTAGTGAATGAGGTCACCAGAAAGAAAGAAAGGAAGTAGTATAAGCTGGCAACAGATCGGCGACCCCTTGGTGTTGCTGATCTCCATGGGCGGTAGTGATTGCTTTGCATCAGATGGCATACATGCTAGATGGCATTCACACATTAAAAAAACACTTACCGGCCCGGTGTTTATCTATCTCGGCTAATTCTTCCTCTGGAACGGATTTTATTTCAAAAGGAAAGTTGTTACTTTGATTCATTATTATGTTTTATACACAATATTGCTTTATTATTTTAGACACAACTACGACAAGTTACGACAAAAATAAATGCAGAACTGTCGCTATTAGCCGGTAATATCTATATATTACTTATTTGAGTAATAACTAATGCGTTATTACTAAATGTGAGATAATGACCAGCAATTAGAAGGTATTTATATAAACAAACTTTCTATTATGCTTCAACAAAAATGAAGCCGAGGAAATAATCGATAGGTCTTGCTCATTTTACTCGTATACAGCTTAGTTACTGATTTCTGTTAACCTTTATAAGTGTATTCTATTCTATTCTTACAAGCGAGTCGAGCAGAACAAAAGCTCGAAAATCTTTGCGAGAAATCTGTATTTAGGGCAAATCTTAGTAGAAGATCGTTTAGCATAGTACACCACAAAATTTAGCGTTTGCGGAATATGAGAAAGTCTTCGCCTCGATCGAGACATGGACTGTGCTTCAGTACCTCTAGCCCCGCCGCATAGATGCTCGTAGGTATAAATAAAATAAATAATAAATATTTCTGAACAATTTACAAACAAATTAAGCGCAAAGCTTGTGATAGCTTGTGATGTGATACTAGATAATACAATACAATACAATATTCTTTATTGCACCAAATGACAGATTTAACAGAGGTATAAGGATAATAAAAGTACAAAAGGCGGTCTTATCGCTAAGCGATCTCTTCCAGACAACCTTAAGGTAGAGGAAACGAGAATGATAGAAAACAAATGGGAGGCGCACAAACTACATAAACATATCTACATACACATACACATATAATACATACGCAATATAAACAATACATACACAATAATATAATTATAGTATATACAAACATTACATATACTAAATACCAGCTAAGATATATACATCATAAGTACAATATAGCGACTGACCAGAGAATAAAGGAAAATAAAAGAGAAAAAGATTACACAGGAACAAGTGAGAGATAGTGAGCTTTCACAAGATTTTTAAAGGCGAACAGAGTTTGTGCACTATGAACAGTTAATGGCAGAGCATTCCAGAGACGAACAGCTTGTACCGAAAAGGACTTAGTGTAATATTGGGAAGAGTGTGGTGGCGTAATGAGGCGAAGAGAAAGGGTATAACGCAAGGCACGACCGTGCGCCCCAGTGTGAAATGAGAAGCGCTCTTTTAAATACTCAGGAGTTGATGGATTAAATAGGATTGAATAAAGAAGGGATAGGATATGACCATTACGGCGAAGTCTAATAGGAAGCCACTGACAGCGAAATTGAGAAACGTGGTCATATTTGCGGAGTCCAAATATGAACCGGATACATAGATTTTGAAGGCGCTCAAGTTTATTCAATTGATCCTCGGTGAGATCGAGGTAACAAGAGTCGGCGTAATCACTGATCGGCGTGATAACTGATAAATGTACTTAAATACATTTTGACGTGACAACGTCTTATAAATTGGTTAGCCGGGTGACACTTCAAGAAACTGGCTCACGTTATGCGCTTACAATGAGAGCGAGTGAAAGGCACGCGTCCCTTCTAAGAGCGAGAGAGACAGACATAAAAAGTGAAAGGCATGCGTCCCTTCCACTCGAAAACATTTTACCACTCAAAGTCTTTGTCACGTAAAACTTTCGCCCGTATACCGACTTTACAGGCAACCAATTTTTTTTTTTTTGTAAATACATACTTATAATACATAGAAAACACACAGACCAACACAAACAGACATGTTCATGCACACAAATGTTTGTCTTGTGCGGGAATCGAACCCGCGAACTCGGAGTCAAAGTGGCCATTGCTAACCATTCGACCACCGAGCTCGTCGGTATATCGAAGTGTTGCGCAATATGTATGACAACGCTACTAAGTATGTCGGTTCCACTACAGGACTAATGCACGAATCCAATCCAATTGCAGCTTAACTACATTAGATAGGTGTGAGGCAATGAAATGTTATCAGTTCATAGCTGCATTGAAAGAAATACATTTTCAAGATTCTGCCCCCTTACCACTAACTCTTATTGCGATTCAATAACTGAATAGAATGCTTATTCATACCAATAAATAAGCGACTCTATTTCAAATTGCATAGAGTCGCTTATTCATTGGTATAAATAAGCATTCTATTCAGTTATTGAATCGCAATAAGAGTTGGTGGTAAAGGATCTGGACTGGAAAAGATGCGGAATCAACATCAACGGCGAGTTTCTCTCACTTTCGGTTTGCCGTTGATATAGTGACCATGGCGGAATCGTTGGCGGACCTGGGCATAATGCTTGAAGACCTTAATAAAGCATCCCAACGGGTGAGCTTTAAAATGAACATGCACCAAACAAAGATGCCTTGGTCCTCCCTGCTCCAGCTGCTACGTGTTTCGCCTATGTTGGAGGACCGAGGCATCATGCCTGTCGCAAATACGACCACAGCAGCCGGTGCGACGGCAGTTGCATGTTTCTTCTGTTTCAGATGTTAGAGAATCGCAGAGACGACCAAAGCAGCCACGGCGGTCGCATGCATCTACTAACGGTAGTGTATGGGTGCCGGCCGGTAGTAGTTTACATGAACTAACAGGTGGCGGAAGCACGCAAAGTAGATCAAATAGCCTGAAAATAAAGATCGGTGTACCTATTCAACTAAGATAGATACGGCAAAGACATCCCTTATTATGGGCCTTATTCGGAAGCTTGAGGGTGTGCAGCATACAATGGTGAAAGTTATGCTCGGAGTATCACTGGGTTTATCCGTAGTAGAACTAGAGTTTTCGATATAGCCCTAAAGCTCAGGACGAAGTGGCTGGGCAGGCTACGCATAGCTGATGGCCCATGATAGGACAGAAAAGTTTTGGAATTGCGACCGCGGTCAGGAAAACATAGTGTAGGGCACTAGTCTTATCTTAAAGAATAATGTCGTTTAGCTTAGCTCCTATATTTTAGTCACGTGTATTGCACTTTCGAGGAGTCAAGAATGTAACTATAATTATTTTATGAAAAAATAGCTATTTGATACAATCGTGATTAACAATATTCAACACAACCGGCTATAAAATGAACATCTCAAGATACTATATAGACTCAGGAAACTAATTTATTAAACGTGACGTAGGTAAACGTCAAAAGGAAGGAAAAGAAATACATAGTTCGGTGTAAAGGAAGAAAAAAACCATTTGGCGTAAAATATTTTCTATCTTATGACTAATTAATAAATATTAACTACCTTTTTAAATTAATAAATTTTTAAATAAAATCAAATCAAATCAAAATATCTTTATTCCTTGGACTTTATAAATCACTTAGAAACGTCATACAAATTAAATATAAGAACGTATCTAAATCATTACTACGCTAAATCCACAGAGCTTAGATTCACTTTCATCACACTATCTTGAATGTGAAAGTGAATTTAAGTGCCAGTCCCGGCGACGGGGCTTCTTGAGAAAAACTGGCAAGAAACTCAAGGCCGACTCATTTAATTGCCATTATCGTTACATTAAATACAAATACAATCACTAACATAACATAACAAGAGCAATTCATTTCCAAATACTTTTATCATTTATGTAATCTGAGATTCAATAGTAGGCCTTTTGACATAGTCTATTTTTGATATATTTCTTAAATTTAACCATGGATAATTTAAACTCGTCGTTTAGAAGTTTATTGTAGAAGCGTATACAATATACATTGACCTGGGAACGAGTTAGAGATTTTATGGAGCCTAGTAATATGCACAGCGAATTTGTTTTTATTTCTTACATTTAATTGATGGTGATCAATTACGATTACCTATATATATATTAAATTTTGACAAATCAAATGTCACTTTATTGATAGGTACTATAGAGGTAGTAAACAAAATATATATTTTAAAAAAAAATCGTATCCCAGGACAAACGTAACAGTATCAGTCCGCTATGAATGCTGTGGGAAGGCCAAATCTGTGCCGCGCAGGTTGTCCTCCATCCAGCGCTCCACCTGCGCGGTCATCTCCTCGTCGAAGTACTCGCGCCATCCGCCCGCCTTACCTGAAATATTGTACAAGTTCAAATTTGGTCCGACCCGGTGTCTGATCAACTGCAAATGCCAACGTCTCAAGCAGAAGAACGTCTCCATCAGGCAGAAGACAGCAGTAATTGGAAAAGCATGCTGAAACGCTTTCATCATAGCTACGATCCTCATCAATGAAAGAATAACTTAAGGAGGTGGACATATTTAAACTTGATAAAATGTTGACTAAATTTAGTTCAATACTTAAATCCTTTTTTCGCGTTTTCTTTTTAGGGGCTTTGGTAATGTTTGGTAAGTACATTGATGTAACCATGTCAATAGTATTGTTTCAATCGATATATTTTGGAGTGCAAGTGGTTCATCAAGTTCTTTGAACCAAAGCCAACTTCAGCTGCACGCGGCGCACCCTGCTGACTGACTAACGAAGCTCTGGCGAAAAGAGAGGTAGGAAGCGTAATTGTAAGCTACCTGGCTAGGGAACGTACCTCCACCTTACAGAATACCGCAGCCAAATAACGATGCCCTTGAGGGCTATGGATATGTTATGTTGCTAGCGTTAATACGGCTACGGTAACCTTGTATGCCACCCGACGTAGTATAAAAAAAATCATAATCAACTGTGGATGATCGAGATGATAGTTTGATGTTTTTTGGAAGAACTTTTTTTTCAGAATATTGTAAGTGACATTCTTATGAATGTTCAATCGACATATCCGTTTTAAAAATGGAAAATGGTGGACATAGTTATCATTAAAATTTCGTGCACTGTATCTCTGAACTCCTGAATGAAGCTCAATAGTACCTTTTCTTATAAATGTAGGTTGTCCCTTCTCATCAAACATTCCAATTGCTGCCATTGCTTCTCTGTTTACTGATTTGTTATTTTTAAAGTTGTCGATGTGGAGATGGTCACACAGTCTAAGAACTTGCTCCTCAGTAATCGGCTTCTCCAGGAACTGAGCCACGCGGCGCACCACAGATGACAGGTCCTGAACATTTATTAAGGATTGCACGACAAAAAAATTTGCTATTTGTGCTTATTACATGTTTCTAGCCAAAAATCTGTATAACTGTATATAATATACATGTAGGTAGTATGCTTATTGGTCACCACAGTCACAATACACTAAGAACATTTATAACAGTTATAAGTGTATTGTACCACTGTGGTATAAAAAAATATACCTTAGACATTTCTTCGTAGAATAAAAATAGCATATTAGGATGATTTCTTTTCTGCCATGCTTCTTTGATGTGAGAGAAGAACGGAGAAAACAGAACTGAAAATAGGTACAATTTAATTTAGGAATATTAAAATTACAGTTATTATTATTATATATAGCATCAAGCTTTGACTTACAAATCACATGCCCGTAGGTACTTCAGCGTCCGGCTTCTCGAGGGAATTTCAGTAAATCCGTACATATTTCTTAATTAAACATTAACAGAAGAATCACTAAACTTATATTTTCTTAGAGCAGCGGTTTAGTCAGGGCTTTGCTAAATGCCCTTTTATTGGCATAGGCAAAATAGTTGTCAATGGATGTTTTCAGTGCATTAGCATTATAGTATTGATCTAGTGGCCAGAGGATGTGAAGTAGTAGATTCATACTAAACATAATAGCAATCAATTAAGAGACAGCTAAATAAAAAAAACCTTTGACAGACAGGCGACTATTAGAGGCTTTCAGTACAAACCATGGAATGGCGTAACAAAGCGCACCGTATAATTATTTGCTATTCAGGTAATAATATCTGAAATGGAAACTGAATTGAGCGTATTACTGTCCAAGGCAAGATGGTGGGCGGTAGCCCTCGTGGTCGCTAGCTATTTATATCTCTCACTAAATCTGCCATATCTGACTTCGCTCACAAAAATGGAGTTGCATACCAAGGGGCGCTATTCATGAAGACAGATTCAGGTCTTTGACCTGAATCGCTTTGGAAGGACTATTCGGCTGAGAAGAAGAAGATAATTATTAGTTATGCTTGGGTGCTGTAAAAAAAAATCTTACCTCGACTTTCGATAAAAAAATTCCAAAAAATTTTGAAGTTTCCTATAAAACTTATCGCTTTGATTGATTTATAGTAATAATACAAGGAAACGGCGACGTCCCGAGGATCTCGCGCCACGTACACCACTTTCGCCTTATCGAGGAGTGTGGGCGGCAGCAAGGACAGTGGCAAATGTGTCTTGATGAAATAAGGTGACGGGGTGCTACGTAAAAGTTCCGTGACAGAATTAGTAGTCATGTCCCCGATTTGAACATCTACTTGCGTTTTTGAAGTAAGTTCCACAGTTAGCAATAAATCATTAAAGGTCATTGCATATCTGAAACAGATATAACACACTGTATATTTCTTTAATTTTTTTAAGGAAAATGTCCATCTCCAGTAAACAGATTTGGTATCAATTTATCTCTTATACAATATGTTCAGCAAATCAGCAATATTGAAAGTGATGAGGTGTTCGTGATAATTTTGAGTTTTAAAAATAATACAATTTTTCACTAATCTGCCAGCATTTAGCGAAATTCTTAGTTTTGAAATAGTTTTTAAGAGGAAATTTACAAAACTGTACATTGAGAATGCGCAGAACATATACGCCTGTCCCATAAAGTACCAAGAAGATGCTTTTGTTATTTATTTATAATTTTCCCCAAAAGTGGAAAATAAACATACAGCCCGCCTGATGGTAAGCAGTTACCGTAGCCTATAGACGCCTATAACACCAGAGACATCACACGTGCTTTGACGACCCTGTAAAAACCTCTTCACGCCCTTTTTGAAGAACCCTATGCTGTAGTCTCCAAATATTTTGTGGAAAACCTCGACAGGCAGTTCAATCCATAGGTTGATAGGACGCGGAAAAAAACTTCTCAGGAACCACGCAGGACGCGACTATTTAGGCTCTCATGTGTAAGAATGATCTATGATAATATCTGATGATGTAATCATCCTTGCCGCGATGGTAAGCAGTGCGACTGTAGACAGAGGCCGTGGGCATCATGTCGAATAACTCCTCTGAACACATCCTAATGTGCAATCAGTAGAACATACAAAGGGACGCAAAATCTGTTCTAAGAGGTTCTAAACTAAAAATTTATTTGTTTTACTTAACAAATCGATTCCAATAATATGAATTGCAAAATCGTCTGAACGCTAGGTAATTCTCCCTTGTTGCTACCAAATCAGAATAGTATACTACCCCGGATGCGAAATGCAACGAATTCAACATGTCGTCCCGATCTCACCGACGCCAAAGATCACGTCCTGTCAAACATATTGGAGGAAATATACTCACTCTAAGACTGGAAATCTCTCAGTAAGTTTTATTTCTGCAGCTCTCTTGTAATCGAAGTCATTGCCTATCAACCAAACCAGCTCCTGGGTCCAAGTTGTGCCTGCAAATTGCCAACTATAGACTTAGGATTCTTCTTTAATATCACTACATAGTATAAAACAAAGTCGCTTTCTCTGTCCCTATGTCCCCATGTATGCTTAAATCTTTGAAACTACGCAACGGATTATGATGCGGTTTTTTTTAATAGATAGAGTGATTCAACTGGAAAGTTTATATGTATAATATATGCATAACATAGTAGAAAAACACTGATAATTTAGAGGTTTCTAATGTGATGTCGTAAATAAACACATTTTTTTGCTCTTTCATTGCAAACGCTGGCTGAACCCAACGAGATAGATCAAAATAATGTAGTACAGTATTGTTCACCTTAAAATGGTCTACAAAAAAGTTCGCGATGGTATATGTCTATCTCTTAGTGGTAACACACAATAACCGTTATTTTATCCTTTGCTTTTTACAAGAAATAATGCCTTATTTACGAAGCGATTTTAAGCAATACAGAATTAATCCTTATCCAATTAAGTACCTTAAATACATTGCGCATTTAATATAGATCAATATGGCCCTTCACAGCATGTAATTTAAATGAATAGTTTAGAAGATATTACACATTTAAAATGCAGGGACATAACGGCTGTGGCGGTACCGGCCGCGGAGCCGGCGGCGTGTGCCTATAACTGGGGAAGGACTGGATAGGACAAAGCGCAAAGACCTTCTGTAGTACATTTAGTATCAGCATTGCACCCGTGCGAAGCCGGGGCGGGTCGCTAGTACTAAATAAAACGATAATGTCACATTTATTTAAATAAAAAATACGTACAATTCAACTATAAAACTAAAGTGCCTAAAATTAAATAATACTAAAATAAAACTAACCTAAAACTAAAATAAATGTAAAAAGTTTGGCCCATGTGGCATCGTTCCCAAGATGCTAGCAGCATTACCTCGCTGGATGGCTAAACTGATCCTTTGGGCGAGGAATGTGCCAGATCTTGGGTCACCAGTTACGTCGACCAATCTTTTTCCTAATTCTTTTACAAAACTTTTTGTGCTGGGACCCCATGGACCAAGGGTTTCGACCCCGAATGGGACAAATGTATATTCGGGGCCGATAACACTGTATTTGTTGATCTTAAGTCGCTCAGCCGTCTCAGCCGCCGCGCCAGCGTGACTTCTCGTTCCTGCAAGATGAGAAGGAGCCAAGGTGTCTACGCATGTAGCGTCCCACACCAAGGCTCTACCCATCTTCCAGGGAACGAGAGACATACCGTCAGGCCTCTTGCCATCGTCACGTACGATACCTTGCGGCTCTAAGATAGCCGGTACATTGACGCTGGCAAGAGAGCGACGGATAATGTCGTTAAGAGTGGCGTGACGAGATAGACGACCGGCACTCCTAATACAAGACAGCCCATGGTGTCCCAGTTGGTCGACGTCGGTGCCACATGGGCATTTGTGTGGAGTGCACACCTTGGCTCCGAGTCTTAGACTGATTGCAACGCGGAGGGTATCAGGATCAAGGCAGTTTCCTATATTGGGACATGGGTACGCATTTAACCAATGCCCAGATTCCCTTTGTGAAACTGCCTTGAGCCTGGCGTGCTCGGAGCCTGTGCTGTTATTTAAAAGATTTTTGAATGTAGCATCGCAAATCACTTCATCCCAGCTCCGTTGTCGAGAGACAAGTGAATTTGGGCTCGGCCAGGCCACTTGCCAAGCTTTCCTTGCTTCGTCCAAAAAGGATATATTGCAATTTGGAAGAGACCTTTTTAAAATATTTGCCGAAAGAGCGGATGTGCTGTGGACCGAAGAAAGAAAAGCTGGCAAGGATACACTAGAAATTTTTCGAATACCTAAGCCGCCAAACCTGATAGGGAGAGATGCCTGTAACCAAGAATTTTCAGATAACTGAATGTTTAATATTGATTCCAAACAAGTTTTTAATAAATTATCTATGGAACACAAATAATTTTTATGTAGCCAAAGAGGAGAAGAGCGTAAAGCGTAAGTAAATTTAGGAACAAAAAGACAGAATTTCAAAATAAATAGGGCCGAATGAGGATTTATTTCCAATAGGCGGTGAGAATGGTCTTTAAATTTTTTAATTGAATTTTCTATACATGGTATGGCCGAATCAGGGAAAATAGGGGACCCAAGAAGGCAAAGTGATTTTTTGTCAACAATTTTGATATTGTGAGCTACTGAGTTAAATTTTTGAATAATTTCATTTTTATTCACTAGAGTTTCGCCTAAATAGATCTCACATTTTGCATAATTTAGTTCCAAACCTATAGAAGAAAATTTTGTTATTATATTTTTAAGGTCAGAAAGGACAATGTCTACATCGCCTCCTAAGGTCCCGTCGTCTAAATACCACACGTTAAATTTTGAATGTAAATTTTGTATAATTGGATTGATTGCCAAACTGAAAATGGCCGGACCGAGAGGGTCACCCTGTTGACACCCAAGAGCTGAAAAAATTTCATGGTGTTTATACATTAATTTAGATGGATTTTGGTAACATTGGTTCAAATAATTAAAAAGTTCTGGAATGTTGTGCCATATTTCATTTAACATGGTGACCCTATTGACCGAGTTAAAAGCGTTTTTGACGTCAATTTTAAGCAGCACCTCATTTTTGAAATTGTCATTTTGAAGGAAGGTGCGAGCTGCATGAACTGCTGCTTCGCATCCTCCGCTGATGCCAAAACCCAACTGAATGGGGGAAAATAAGTTTTTTAGTTTTGGGAGTATATGCCGGACAGAAATTTTTGATGCGATTCGCCTGAATACCGAACCAACTGCAATGGGCCGCACCCCACCATCTTTTTTTGTAAGGGCGATAAGGTTAGCACCATAAAGAACCGAAGCCACCTCCTGGTTGATGCCGCCAGCCAGCATCAGATTGATTAACTTGCAGAGAGAACCAATAAGATGCTGACCGGCATTGCCAACCGAAGCCGACACCAGGTCCTTGAGGTGCTGTGGTGACAGGCCATCCAAACCGGCTGCGGAGCCATTTTTAAAGGAGAAAATGGCTGCTGTCACCTCCTTATCATAACACTGGAGGCAGGGTTCGGACAGTGGGTTCGGTAATAAAGGTGCTGCTGGAGCTGCAGGATGTTTATTTTGCAGTGCTACAAGGGTAGCTGTCGAGTCCGGGGATAGTGAGTCGTTAGAGAAGAGAATCCGCGCGGCACCCTTGATGTCGCCGTCGCTCACCTTTTCCTGTACTTTTTTTTTTAAATTAAATGGCTTAAATGTTCTGTTATCTGTACCTAAAACATCTTGAGAAGAATCACAATTATTTTTAATAATTTGAGTAAGGGAATAATGTGTGTTTTTTGTTTTTACATGAAGTGTAGTGAAGGAAAATGTAAACAATGCAAGCCAGTCTTCTTCTGAATTAGTTTGGACACATTTTTCTATCAATTGTGATAATTTTGTAGCGACGGCAATTCGGGCACCTCGCGGAATTCTCTTCACCAGAGGAGTGGAATTTTTGAGCGTACTTAGTGTAATATGTAATGGTGACGTTGGAGCAGAAATATTATTGGAAATGTGTGTGCCGGTAGAGGAGTCAGAATTAGTGGCATGTTTTTTAGAATTGTGGATTTTAAGACCCTTTGATGTTGAAAAATACTTGTTACATAAGGTGCAGAGGTTGGGTGTTTTTGGGGTGTTATGGCCCGAACTTGACATGAAGATGTGCACGGTGTGCACCCACACTTATTCTAAAAGTATATAAAAAAGAACATGAATAAATTAATATTATAATAAAAATAAGTATTTGTAGGTTGAATGTCTTCGACAGATACATCTAAACATATAGGAAAACGGCTTCACCTGGACTGTATGTGATTTATAAATTTCTAATGATCTTCAACTGGAATTTCTTCTGATTTGGTTAGCTTCTGAGGTTGGATTTAGTAGCCTTAATCTATCTGGTAATCCTCTTAAGATAATAAATTCATTCCACTTTCAGTTTTTCGAAAAGAATTTGATAGTCGCAGCGGTTATACAATTTGTGTCAAAATCAAATACATGAATATGCTGGATTCTTATGAATTATTGTACGTACTATTTTATTATGTAGCACTGTGTACCACTTGGTTCAATACTGTCGATTTCCAGAGTTTATTCACAATTCAAGTATCGGAGGTATCCAATTTATATAATAATATGTACCTAAGTAGTATACGTAGCCTGGAAAGTTTTTCTTGTCGATTCCCAATTTTTTAATGAATCTGAGTTTATTTAGGGAGCAATTTCATTAGCAGTATAAATAAACGTATCTTGATCTGTAAATTATGTGAATTATTACTTTAAATTCTATAAAAAAAATTCAGAAAATTTTCAATTCGTCAACGATAATAATATGAAAGCTTACATCGAATAAGGCAACCGGTACTGACTGATCTATCAACGCACGGCTCAAACCGCTGGACAGATCCTTGTTGAATTTTGACATACAAGTACGTAGCGGTAGCTGTTATGACGTAGGCATTTGCTAATAATCGATTTTTGAAAATTCGCATGGGATACCGGGATACGCGCATACGAAGTCGCAAACTAGTTTATTATATATTTATTATGTATTCTATACTAACCTGATCGTGGAAATGTGATTACGAAAACGTCAGTTGACCTTAATTCCATATTATATACCTCTGGACCGATCTTCAAAAACCCCCGAGGTAGACAGTATTCACTAGGACCGACCCAAACAGCACCCATTGGAATACCTGTTAAACAACTAATTGATTGCAAGATGTTTACTTATTATATTATTTTTAGATGATTACTTAATTCTTTTTTAGGGTTCCGAACCTCAAAAGGAAAAACGGAACCCTTATAAGATCACTTTGTTGTCCGTCTGTCTGTCTGTCTGTCTGTCTGTCTGTCTGTTTGTCTGTCTGTCTGTCTGTCAAGAATTTCTATGTCGACAATGCGTGGAGGTATCAAGCTGAAATTTGAACTGTATACTCAGGTCTACGGTCCCATGAAGTTAAAAAAAAAACAAACTAACGTATCATATACAAGACCAAAAAAAACAAGATATATCAGGCTCGTTTTACCAAGAAGAATTGCAAAGAACAAATTATCCTAATATATATTTAATAGAAAAGGTAATAAGGAAAAAAGGAAATAAACTTTTAGTGAAATGGTTAGGACTTGGTAGTCATGAAAATAGTTGGGTGGACCGAAAATCAATAGTACAGTAATATAAGCGCTTATAACTCTATATTGCAATCATTATATTTCAAGAAATGCAAGGAGGAGGACTTGTTAATAGCTTAATAAATAATCTACCATTCGAGCTCCACTTACCAGGATACAACTATTGCGGGCCGGGCACAAAATTAAAAGAAAGGTTATTAAGAGGGGATCAGGGAGTCAATCAATTAGACGAAGCTTGTAAAAATCACGATATTGCTTACTCAAATCACACCAATCTCTCAGATCGTCATAAAGCAGACTTGCATTTAATAGATATGGCTAAAAAACGGTTACACTCAAAAGACGCAGGCAAAGGAGAAAAATTAGCCTCATGGTTGGTTAGTAAAGTTATGAAAGCCAAACTGAAGACTGGTTCAGGAGTCAAAAAATTTAGAACTGTGATATCGAAAATAAGAAAACGGATGAGAAAAAACAAATCTAAGGACAATAAATCTATTATTAAACATGCATATAGTATTGCAAAAAAAGTTATTCCTAAAAAGTGTCATGTTCGTCTACCAAGAATAATACCAATCCCTAAAACAGGTGGAATTTTACCACTGATACCTATTTTTGCGGGTCTTTCGGCACTAGGTGCACTAGCTGGTGGAGCAGCTGGTGTTGTAAAAACAATAAACGAATATAAAACAGCACAGAAAAATTTACAAGAATCTGAACGTCATAATAAAACTATGGAGGCTATTGCGATAGGGAAAGGTCTTTACGTCAAACCATATAAAAAAGGCAATGGATTACTTGTGAAATCTTCAAAAAACTAATTGATAGGCTACCCAAACATGCTCTTACTAATATCGATATTATTAAATATGCTAAAAGTATTCCTTTCTTCCGAGGAGTTTTTATGAGGGATACACTACCTATTAGACCAAAACCCTTAGAATGCGGTGTAGTTAACTTGGATAGTCACAAAAACAATGGAACTCACTGGGTAGCCTATGCAAAAATAGACAGTTATTGTGAATATTTTGATAGTTTTGGAGACTTAAAACCTCCTTTAGAATTGATAAAATATTTACATAGATGCAATATTTCTTATAATTATACTCGGTTTCAAAAATTCGATACTGTAAATTGTGGTCATTTATGTTTACAATTTTTATATAATTTTTGGAATAAACATGTATATTAATACTATAATTTGTATTTTTATTCATTCACACCATGTCATTCACACTGTCCATAACTGGAAACAGCTCAGTGTTATCGACAAATTATACACCCACATTAGATCTTGATGGTGACTACGAGTGCGCACTATTACATTTCTCTACGTTTAATTCTATACCAAATATTACGGGTCATAACAATAAATTTCATTATGACTCAAACGAAGTTATTGAAATTCCTGAAGGAGCTTATGAGCTTCAAGATATTTGTGATTTTTTACAATCTAAAGTGAAAGGATGCATTTTCAAATTACATTGCAACAATAACACGCTTAAAACTACAATATTCTGCACTAAGGATATACATTTTGAAAAGCAAAATTCTATTGGTGCTTTATTAGGTTATGGTAACGTATTCCTAAAAAGAAATATATTACACGAGTCGCTACTCCCAGTTAACATTTTATCAACAACCGTGGTACGAATCGAATGTGATATCATAAGCGGTTCTTATATAAATGGAAAATCAAGTCATATAATACATGAATTTGCTCCAAATGTGCCTCCAGGTTACAAAATAATAGAAATACCAAAAAACACGATCTATTTCCCAGTGAACAGGAAAACTGTTAATACGATAAATATAAGAATACTAGATATACACAACGCTTTAATCAATCTTCGCGGTGAAGAAGTACAATTATATTTACATGTCAAAAAAAAATGATAGACTACAATAAAAACGAAACTTCACGTAACCAGAAGGTTAGTGTTAATCGCACTATTCAGAAGCTAACACATACTCACTGTAAACGAAATAAACTATCAATAGCGAATAAAAACTTTTTAAAAACAATTGGATTAATAAAATGAGTATTTTGAATATTGCCAATTCACCTTTCTATGACAACTCCATAGAGGGCATTGAAATTCATTCATACAAACCATATATTACAAGTTTCAATAGAAATGATGAAATTCGGATACCTATAAATCAACAAGATCTATACTTACTTCCCAGTGCTAGCTATTTGTATATAGAAGCTCATGTAAATGTAACCAAAGGAGATACTAAGGAAAGAGTACCGCTCATTCATTTAACAAACAACCCTCTCCTATTTCTTTTCCAAGACATACGCTATGAGTTAAACGGCATTGAAATAGATAAAGTTAAAAATGCTGGAATTACGACTACCATGAAATCGTTTTTATCAATGAATGAAGCCGAATCGAAGATGTCTAAAACTTGGGGGTGGAATATAAATGGACACGAGAATAATAATGGAGGTTGGCTTAACGCATCAATTCCTCTCAGTAACTTGTTAGGATTTGCAGAAGATTATCGAAAAGTAATAGTAAATTGCAAACATGAACTTGTTTTATTGCGAAGTCATACTGATCTTAACTCCGTGAAACTGAATACAGGCGAGGTAGTGAGTATCGATATACGCAAAATTGTTTGGCGTATGCCTCATATCAAAGTATCAGACAAAGAAAAGATACATTTACTTAAACTTCTTGACAAAGACAGACCTATTCAATTGGCGTTTAGGAATTGGGATCTTTATGAGTATCCTATGTTACCAAAGACCACCAAACATACGTGGTCAATAAAAACGTCAACTCAGATTGAAAAGCCGAGATATGTTATTTTTGCTTTGCAAACTAACAGAAAAAACAGTGCTTCTAAAGATATGTCTCAATTCGATCACTGTAATTTACGTGATGTAAAAGTTTTTTTGAACTCTACATATTATCCGTATGAAAATTACAACACCAATTTTACTAACTACAGCTTTGCTTTAATATATGAACAATACATGAACTTTCAACAGTCATATCACGGACGTAAAGACTGTTTGTTGTCTGCTACGCAGTTCAAAGAAATAGCACCTCTTTTTGTGATAGACTGCTCTAGACAAAACGACAATATAAAATCAGGACCAGTTATTAACATTCGCCTAGAAATTGAGAGTGTTGTAGATATACCTGATCAAACCTCTGCTTATTGTTTAATTTTAAATGATTGTTTAGTTGAATATAAACCTCTTAGCAATATTGTTCGCAAGATAGCATGAATGCGATAATTTACGTTGATGTTCAAGGATTCAAAGATTGTTATAATAAGTTTATACTAAAGGAACTAGCACTCTCTACCGAGGACTTTACTCAGGTTTATCTAATAAAGCCACCATATCCTTATGCCAAATTAACTACTGAAGAAAAAAAGACAGTGAGGTGGATTGAACGCCAAAGAGATATTACCTGGAACGAGGGGATTATTGATTATATACTATTCCTTAGGTACATTGTTAACACTATACAAAATAAAACAATTGTAATGAAAGGCGATGAGAAACAAAAATGGCTACGAGAATTGTTTGTTGACTGTTCTTTCATAAATATCGAAGATGAAGGCTGCCCAAATTTTTTAGCATTACATGAAATGTATTCCAAGGGTACAAATAAGTTTAATTGTTTAAATCATAAAAATTGCTGTGCACTCAAAAATGTAATATGTATAAAAAAATGGTATTTAGAAAACCATATTGAAAATTGTTAGTAAAGTTTGAAATAATATTTATACTTTTGTTTATATTACTTTTATACTACATAATGTTATTTGAATTTGTTAAATAGCAATAAATTTCAATGTCATGTATTGTATAATGATACATATATTTAATATTTTTATTAGATAATAAATTATAATAGACAGTCAACATATTGTTTTACTTATCTATTACCTTATGGTTAATTATGACTGATCGAAAGAAACTTTATCGCTGCAGGCTCCAAAGTTCTAAGATATTTAATATAGTTTCTATACAAAGGCTATGCTATGGTATTTTTGATTCGAACGGTCATCAATTAGAAAGAAAAAAATATATCTTGTAAAATTTATTTCAATAACAACATATAATAACATGTATACAAATTAATATAAACTGTGTGGTGATAACCACACAGTTTTTTTGAAATTTTATTTACTACACATTCAGTAAGATCCATTATTTCATCTGTTGAGTTCGGAACCACATATTGAGCACTGAGTACAATTTTTTCATCATCACTCTCCAAGTTTGACGATAACGACATCATTGCTTCTGCTGCTAAGTCCAATACGCGTATTTGAATTAATTTGTTTCCTCTCTGGCCTTTACTAATAACAAATGATTTCGGTGCAACTCCGGTCTTCTTTTTATGATCTCGCTCGGTTTTCAGTTTCTTGTTTTTCACGTTTTGCGCTGCCATCAAGTCACTGCATTCCGGGATGAAATCCCACGGATCTTGTCCGTGTTGCGAAAAAATTATCTCCTGTGTTTGAGACTCCATAACCTGGAAAACAAAAAAAATATTATGTATATTTATTTTTAAACCATTAAACTTGGATTTGATACTTAAACTTAGTAATTTTACTTACTTGAAAATCGGGAATAAATTATGGTATATGTAGCTCGCAACGCTGCTGCTCTGACAATGAGCGCAATCGAATAGGTCTAATATTCTCATTCATCAGCGCTATTGCAAAATGATGGCAACGAACTCGCAAACGTGACGACCTCATTCAACCCATTCGCATTGCACTCATATCATATTACGCTAAAATTGCAAATAAAACAAATAACTACATATATTTTAAATAATTCTTTATTACTACAGTATATTGCTGGTATTTACATACATTTACATATACAAAAATGTTATAATATACAAAAATAGTATCAAATATTTTAAAATTAAAACAATGAATGATGACCCCATGCCTTCGTAAAGATTTTGTTTTTATGTATAAACCGCTTATCATCAGCATTTGAAAGAGCTATTTTGTTTACAGATTGGGTAAAAATTTCGTGTTTAATACAACGAAACAAAATATTCTTTTTACGTATTATTTTGTCATGGAGCAATACATTTCGATAGTCAGTCAACGTCAAGTCTTTAATTACATTCTTTTTAACACCCTTTGCTTTTTTTATCAATTGAGATTCTGTTTTAATGCAATATAATTTACATCGAAGACCTACAAATTCGGTCATAATTTCACCACCGAGTTCGTCTTTGAATAGACCGGGTATTTTTTTGTTTATCAAAGGTAACTCGTACGCATTTGTTTCATGATAGTTACTTGTATCAAAATAATCTAGAAAATGCAATCTTAAATCGTTGTAAAAATCTTTCGTTTCGATTTTGTAAATAAAGCTATCTGTATCAGTATAGCACATCTGAACCTTATCTTTATAAAAAGGTTTTATTACACCGTAATGAAATTGATACATGTGACTTTTAGATAATTCCAAGACAGTAAAACCAATGTAAATCGGTTTATCCAATATGATCCTTTCAGGTTTCATCTGAATTGCTACTAAGCTTTCTGAAAATATAGTGGCGCTATGAAAATTCGGCCTAGCGATTAATTTATCAGCACAAGTATACTTTTTAGTTTTATTACTTTTATCGCTCCATTGGTTGACTAATTTGACATCTACTCTTCGTTCATTATCCTCTAATGTTTTACCGAAAACGGAGTTATTCATCAATTTGAATAGATCTTGTTGAAAAGGAGTTGTAGCCTTTTTTCTCAGTTCCGTGTTCAAATTAATATATTCTCCTAAAAACGAAGTCTGTCTGAAAGTTAGGACACGATGAATACTAGTTAATACCAACCCATTTTCAATACATGCTTTTAAATATACATAATGAATTACATATTGATATTTAGGATATAAATTAGGAGTAAGTTTTTCTGTTTTTCCGCCAGGAGGTACAAATTTTTCCGCACAAAAAGGATAATCGTTATGCAAGCAATGAAACTCCTCTGGATACAACAAATCCACCTCAAGAATGTAGCCGAAATCCGCGTTGTCAGGTATGGTCATAATATCCAGCTGATCTATTTCACTTTGTTCAAGAAGTCTAAAATCAGAGACGGGTAGCGGCTGACACATGCTGTAACCGTACAAATTGTTACAATCAATATATACCAAAAACGAGTCAGGTTTAGTTTGATCATAATTTTGCATATATTTATTGTTTGCCTGAGCAAATCTGGTGGAGCACATGCAAATACCTCCGCGGATGCCTTTCTGTATAAGTCGAATTATTTCTAGATCGGACAGTAACTCTAACTGAATGCCTGTTTTAAACAGCATAGCGTCAAATGATAAACTTGGAGCTGTTAAATAAAAAGCAGGGTCTAATTGGTAGTTAAATTTGCAGACTTTGCGAAAGTTTTCGAAAACGTCTGAAAGAAGCAACACGTCCGTCTTTAGGTAAAGGTCTGTATATTCACCCATGTTTTTTATTTTGAAAGTTGACCAAACGTTTTTAGCGTGAGCATAATCTTTGTCTACGATTTTCTCATCGGTCAAAGAATTATAAAAACATTTTTCTGGTGGAAGTTGTTTTTCTAAAAATGAATCCCAGTTTTTCATATGATCATATGGATATACACCTTTGCGAGTAAGAAGCATGAATTCTTTTTCTGTAGGGAAATAACGCTTTAAGTGTATCAAGTCGGATCTATCTAAACCATTAGATAATTTCTCCAAACTTGCTCCTAAAAATTTGAATGAGTCTACAAATCGTATTTGAGCATATTTTTGATCAGACAGTTTTATAAACTTGGTAAACGATATGTAGTTTTCTTTATTTTTGGGTATTACTTTAATAGATCCTTCACTTTCAGCTAATTCTTTGATAAATAAATGACAATCATAACCTGCTAAATTATGAAAGAATACGGGAATTAATTTTGGCACACTGTACCTTAAGTTGCAAATTTGATGGACGCTACCTCGGTAGCGACCGGTTAGATGGCAGTGATCTCTTACACGGTCAGATAACAACAGTTTATCGCAGATATAACAAATACTTGCTTTAGCATGGTGTCTGGCATCCTCGTCAGTAAAATGCATTGGAACTTCCTTGTTTAATAGACCATATATTTTTTTTACATCTTTATAAAGATTGTCAAGGAACACTTCAACGCAGTTTGCACCTCTATATTGCACAAAACGATTTAAACTGCTATCAAAGGAACAAACTATGTAATATGCGAACGCAGCTGGTATATGCTGCTGACGAGGCGATGTATAACTGGTTGATGGGTTAGGATCGCAACGTTGAAATGGCATGAGAAGAGTTTCAAAGTCTGCATAAACGACGAAAGGCACGTCTTGTTTTCTTTCAAAGTTCTTGAATTGAAGAACCGAGCCTGCATTTGGCAACACAGTAGTGACACCGCTGCATACATGTGAATCGATTTTATCTTGACAATCGAAAAAAAGCAAACAATCATCACAAAAATATAACTTTCCATGATGTTTTGTAATCTGACGGCGAACAAGTCGCGACAAGTTTTTTATTAATATAAAATGTGATTTGTCCGCATTTTCAAGTAAAAGTAAATTTATATTAGTTCTTGATTTTGATTTCAATTCAGATCTATAAATAGGACCCACTATCGTACGATTATTTTTTAATGCATACACATTAATACTAATCTTAGGCATAGCTGGGCACCGTTAATCAAACAGTTAACTTCGTTAATCGCTAATCCGTTACTGAAAAAGTTAACTTCGTTAAAAGTTAAAGCGTTACATTTCAGAACATTTAACGGAAGTTAACGTTAATCGTTAATCCGTTAACACGTGATAAAAATGCATATTATAAAAACTGTTGGTTCTGGAAGTTAACAGGTTAGAAACAAAAAAGACGGGTATATTTATTAGAGTGTGGATGAGTGGAGTGACGCGCAAAGACCGCGTCAGGAACTCGCGCATTCGCGGTAGCCTTCATGTCCGTGACGTTGCAGACAAACTGCAAGAAAGTCGCCTACGTTGGTATGGCCACATTTTACGAAAACCGACAGGCTATGTGGGTAACAAATGTCAAGCTATGCCGCCCCCGCCGGGACCCGGTAGGAGGGGAAGGCCAAAGAAATGCTGGCTTGATGTCGTATTGGATGACATGCGGGCCAATGGTCTCACACAAAAGGATGCCGAAGACCGGGCGAAGTGGAGGAGAAAAAGTAAGAAAGCGGACCCTGGGCTCTGAAGCGCAAGCTTAGGATGCAACCGGGACTTAACGCTTGGATGATGATGATGATGTGTATATAGGCATGTTGACAAACTATGTTTTTTTATTAATTAGGATTAAGATCTGTTGTATGTGAAGAACGTTTCGGCTGTAGTATATCCTTGCCCGTGGAGAAAAGACGTTCAACTGCAGCGTTTGAGGGTATAGCAGTATTATATTTAATAAATAGATTTGCTAATATCCGTTCCCCGAGGAATGCCGCATCATTTAACGAGTCTTTCGACTTCATGTCTAGCCACATTTTGACGAGACTTTGATTTGTGGCTCTTAAGTTTTTCTTTAGACTGAAGGACTGAATTACTCACGTTGCTGCCTCCGCCACTTAAACTATCTCCGTCCTTCGAACTTTCGACAGCAAAATAGTGTCATTTCACTCGCTGCATGCGCCACGCCGCTCTAATCAATCGGGTCGAGCATAGTAGGTACATGTCAGAGCGGTGTGCTGGATTAACGATTAACGGACTTTGTGAAATTTAACGGAAGTTAACGAGTCCGTTAACATATTTTTAAGTTAACTTAAAAGTTAATCCGTTACTCGAAATGTTAACTTCGTTAATTAACGATTAACGGATTAACGAGTTAATGCCCACCTATGATCTTAGGATTATTTGCCTCAAATTGGGAGATGTCGTCGAAAGACATTGGGAATGATATTCCTTCAGTATTTAATACGTCTGCAAAATGAGGGTACGACGTAGTTTTATTAACGTTCCTTTTAGCGGGATGCATTGCTGCGACAACGCTCCATAAAAAACAATATTTATCGTTATTTTTTATATTTACACACGCGCATTTCTTTTTTAGTGAAAGGGGTAAATTAATATAGGTTGAACCGGAACCATTCATTGGATTATATTTATTAATATTCACTTCTAACTGAAGGTTATTCAAAAATGTCCAGCCGCTATCACGTTCTTCAAACGCTTCAATTTTCTTAATCAAGCCGCTTATAAGCGCTTGAAATATGTTATCAAAGTCAAAATTACGATGTATTATGAAATTTTTGGTGCCAAAAGACTTTGCTTCCACTGTATTATTTCTACATAAAAGAAAGTTTGCAAAATATTCAAAATTGATCTTTAAGTTAACATGCTTATTCAAACTCTTTTGCAAAAGAGTGTTAACTTTTGTTTTCATACTTTGTAAAAATAAACTCGGCAAGCAATTCTCGTAATTTTCTAAAGCGAGAATGCGATAAGTAGCAATACGCCTGCGGAAGGCGGAACACACTTCGACAACGTCATCTGACGCTTGTGAGGTTGTACATTGGTTCTTGTGTACGTTGCTCCTTAAATGACCAATCCACTGTCTTTTATCAATTCTAGTAGAGCAAGTAGTACAGTAAGGCATAACGTTTGATCCTTATCTTACGCAATTAATATAAACTTAACTAATATAATTAACTTATCTAGATTTTTTATAACTACTGCTGAAGAAACCTCTAATACAGGCAAATGATTCCAGGAAAACCAATATAGTGCATATAAGTAGCCTAGGGTTTCTAAATGTTCACTTAATCAGACAACGTGCTAGCGGGATACTAAATAACATGCGGTTAGATGGCAGGGGTGAACGCTATAACTAATTAGTCAAACAATAATTACTAATCCTATAATACCTAACAAATTCATAAGTACTAACGTATATGTAGGTATATATATATATATATATATATATATATATATATATACTATAATCTAGTGACTCTCTTATACGTTCTTTGCGGTAAAAGTTGTATTATGTTACTTACGGTGAGGTTGTTTAGTACTTACCTATTAGTTTGTTTTCAAGTCGTCGTCAAAAATAAACTCGTATGAAACAGTTATTTAATATTAAGACATAAGACACAAAGACACGCTAAGCGGTTCGTTATTAGATAGGCGTCGTTACTATTAATATACTAGTAGCTAAATTACTATTACACCAAAGAGAGTAAAAGAGAGTCAGTTATTATTGAAAATAAGCCTTAATGTTTAATTTAAGTCCCTTTATTTATTATTTTTACAATAGGTAGGTTCACAGTCACTAAAGAAAGATTTCTTTGCTGCCTTAAGCAGCTTTTGTATAAGTTCCCACTCCGGCCGATCAGGGTCCAGCTGTAGTTTTAACGTTGCTAGCGCCTTGAGGTATCTCGCCTCAGGACGAGTAGTTAGAGCGTCCTTAGTTGTATATACCCGCACTTCAACGTAAAACTGGCCGGAACGATGAGCTCTTCGCAGAACGGTACCATTCGCTAGTTTGCTACTGAGCGAACTCAGTAATTCGGACCCGGCTTTGTGATCGTCCTCGTCGTCAGATACCAACCCGAAAAGGTTATCAATTTTCGGATTGGATTTAGAAGGTCGGTTTTTTGGAGTTGTTCTGCAAACAAAATAGTATATTAAGTATGAGTCATCGAAGCCGGCTATTACATACTGTTAAGATAACTTAATCGACTGATAATGCAGCAGCAGCAGCGAGATTTTTTTTACTTAATTTGTAATAGTGACTACTTGGTACAGACGAGTGTAGCCCAATAACAGCACCTAAACAGTCGCTGTATTCTTGCGGTGAACAAATTCAGCAGAAGTTCCTAAAGAGGTGCTAAGTTGGCTGCGAGATGTGAACATTAGACTAACACTACTGCTGTACATCAGACCGACCGTATGCTTGTTTGTCAATCGACTGGTATACACTAAATCGATATAAAGAGCTTACTTAGAAGAAAGTCGCGAGGTAGATGAGGGCTTCCTCTTTTTCGCCACCGGCTTTGTCGACTCAGCTTCACTATCGGTTTCAAGTCTGCAATGATAAAATACAAAATTAATGAGCCTGAGAGAGAGAGAGAGAGAGATTCTGAGGAGTTGCAAGTGTCCATATGCTAAGGTAACTGCATTAGGTATATCAGGCGGGTCGTATGCTTGTTTGTCATCCTAGGTAGAATAAAAAAAACTAACATTAGCAATACTATTGCAACTGGACTGGTGAAGTACCTTAACCTTGTGTAGCTAACCACTCTTAAATAAAAGTTAGGGGCTGAAGGGGCGTTGTGCACCTGCAGCGAGCAAGTCCACTAAAAAGCTATGGAGGTACTGAATGATGCAGCCGATGTATATCGGATCGACCGTCTGCTTGCTTGACACTCTGCGGTATAATTGAATTAACATGAATAAGTTAAGTAGGAGACATGGCTGTACTTACTTAGAACAAGGCTGAACTGAAGAACTCTTCTTCTGTTCCCTGTTGAAGACTTCGAATTCTGAGTCAGACCTGAAAACCATAAACATTATTGATGCAAGACAGACGCGCTCATTATAGCCTTAGAGGTATCCCTTGAATTTAGCTTAGAACCCTCTCATCTACGCCACTCTACTGCAGATTGTAGAAGGGTTGAGTTTGTAAGCCGGCGAAGACCGCTAGCTTAACGATAACCGCCAGGAATGACGGCTTAAACCTGGAGGAGCTCGAGATAAATATGCTTGTACCATAAATAAATAAATAAATAAATATTTCTGGACAATTTACACAGCGCCTGGGACTAGATGTCCCAAATTAAGCACAAAGCTTGTGTTATGGATACTAAATAACTGATAAAAGTACTTAGATACATTTTTTTTGTAAATACATACTTATACATAGAAAATACCCAGACCAAGACAAACAGACATGTACATGCACACAAATGTTTGCCTTGTGCGGGGATCGAACCCGCGAGCTCGGAGTCAAAGTGACCATTGCTAACCATTGAACCACCGAGCTCGTCAAAAACCATAGATGCGCTTACTTGCTGGCAAGCACAACGATAGCATCAAGCCTCCAGATTTTAGTGAATTAACTGAAAGAAAATACTCTTATTAAGTACTCACATTGTAAGTGAACTTAGAACTCACTCGCTTAAGCACGGAGATTGTTCAGTGGTACTGTCTCTCTTGATATGACAGCGCTGGCTGAGCAAGTCCAAGACGTCAGCAGTGGTGAAGCCAGTGGAGTATCTCGTAGAGAGAGTTTCTGTTGTCTTCGTCTTCGGCTCGTAGAACTCGTAGCACAGAATGAAGCATTGATCGAAAACTTCGCTATTTAATTGATAAAATATTGCAATGGTTGCTATAAATGCTAGGGCTGTCGAAACACTTAAATTATCAGTATGTTTATTTTTAAACAAAATCTTCGCCTGGGTTATTGTATTAAACTACAATAATATATACATATATATTGTTATTATTTAGAAATAATAACTATACGTACTTACTCTTGTATTTATTTATAATAAAGATTACACGAGCAAACCTGTTTTCCACCATATCCATAACCACCACCATAGTATAGGCCACCAACAATGTACTATATGACTGAACAAGAGTCACGACAAGTCTTTCATTTGATGTCCATTTTTATAGACTTGATAAAAAATTAAAGAAAATATTAGTACTTATCTAGGTACCAATTCCTATATTCCTATAAGATATGAAACATATTTCTGGTGTATATTTCTAACAATCGTTTTCCAAAATATGCATAATACACATTGCATTGGTAAAAGGTCCTAACGGAAAAAGCAATAATCACTTTTTAATAAAAAATAACCGACGACGTCAGTAAAAGTTTCACTGGAGAAATCCTATGTTTTAGTCTATAGCTCTGGTTTCTTATAGATCAGGACAAGGTATTACACAACAAAACTTTCTTAGAAAAATATGCAGTCGAGTAGCGAAAACTCTACCTAAATCGGATCAGTCGTTTTTGAGAAATACGCGTATATATATACGTACAGGTCAAACAGAGAACCTCCTTTTTGAAGTCGGTTAAAAAATGGATGGATAGCTTTAGAAAATCTGCGGTTGAAAAACTGTATTGTAAAACTGGGTACTCGCTTTTTTTGAAGTAGGTAAAAAAATGTATTCATGTATGTACCAGCCCTAGTAAGTACATTGTAAGCATGTCTTGCACAATATTAAAATATTGAATAATTTACAAAAACTACGCACGTTTATGTTTGACCTAAATTTTATATTTCGCAACAATATTTTATTATGCTAAGAAATTCAATACATCATCATCATCCTGTAACAATGTATTTCTGGAAGATTTTCCAAAAAGAAAGAGTTTGTATTGTATTTCGTTACTGGTCAATAGTTACTATTGAAGCTGTTTGTTGCCCACTCGAGCGACATAAAGAGATAGATATAAATCCCGCTGTATGTCTAATTGATAGATTAGTGATCCCATTATCTCACTTAAGTAAGTGAGATACGAGATCTTACTTAATACATGTGAAAATCTGTGACTCAATCATGGTTGGAAAAGCATATTATAGCGTTGAATTCATTCAGATAAACAGACACATGTTATTCCAAAAAATAAAAAAGGACTCTTTATTACAGGGGTATAAGTGGCTCATTGTAATCTTAAGGACTAAGCCAACCTCACCTGCATGTGATGCATCTTGATAAATAATAAATAAATAAATGACATGGCATAACATCAACCCATATATTCATCCCACTGCTGGGACACGGGTCTCCTTTAATCGTCGGGGTTTAGAGCGTATTCCACTCCGCTACTCAACTGTGGGTTGATAGAAGCCTGTGTTCTGAAGCAGTCAAAAGGCCACTACTTGGCTTAACGACGATCGACCGCTTAAAGTGTCCTCAGAAGCATGGAGGAGCTCGAGATAAATAAACCCATCCATATATAGTCTACGGTTGACGTTGCTTAATTTGCGTAATCGATTAGACTAACACGCACAACGATGCCATCGGGCTTCTCAAATAAATAAATACTGGATGATAAAGTACACAACCGTTGTTTTGTTCCCACTAAACAAAGCTTGTAATTATACTAGCATTAAAAATTCTAAAGTTTGTGAGGATGCATGTATGGATAAACATGAAATAAGAAATTTACCATAAAATAAGATGTTTACGCGAGCGACGCCATGGGCAAAAACTATTAGCTGATAAACTACCTAAGGAAGCACTTTCTTTGTAAATAATTCTTATAGTACGTACAAAGGAAACACCTACACCAAGACATATTCATGTATAAAAAAAATGATTGTTTTGTGCGAGGATAGAACCAGCGACTCTTGGCGCTAAAGTGGACATTGCAAGCCACTCCACCGCAGAGCCCACGACAACCAAAAAATAATTGTTGTTATGAGTGAGTAAGGTCACCAGCAAGATGAAGATGAGAGGTGGTGCATTAGTAGCAGAGGTTGGTAACGCTCGAGTGACATTCTTTATATTTCAACATCAGACAAGCTGTATAGGTAGTTATTTGTCACCCTTAGTCGTAAAAAAATACTTATTGCTATTTAGGTATAATGTATAAAAAATAGTTCTGAAACACATGACAACTTTGGTTCGTTGTCGGTTAAACAAAATTGCGTTATAATTATTAGGTATATCCGGCAAAAATCTGCGTATGCATAATCGAACTATTTCGAAATATTTGGTAGCTACGGTAAACATCGTGAACACAACTCAGCAAAAAATAATATCGGAGTATTGCATCACGTCCAAATAATGATTATGATATTAATTGCTGTTTTATAATTTAACTAGCCTTTGTCTACGACTTTGTCTTCATTGAAAAAATGTTGCTAAAATAAGTTTTGCAAAGTCTAAGCCAACCTCGTCTGATGTTAAACAACAAACATGTGTTATTGTCTTCATGCGAGTGAGTGAGGCTATATTGCGGGACGAATTACATTACACAATGCCGTCTAGTCAGTCCAAAGTCACCAGGAATAGCAATGAAGGATAACAACGCTCGAATGTTACTCTTTGTATCGCATGCGTTTATAATATATAATAAATAATGTAATAAATAATAATAAATGTAATATAAACTGTACATTGGTTTGCTTTTCGCATATCAAGACGTGAAAAATACATCAAAATGTCGAAGGTTGCTCCAACGACTAACTCTAAATCACTTTCATATAATGGAAGAGCGAAATATCTGTCAAAGTTAGGATTACGGTTGTAGTAAGATAATGGGGATGAGAAATCCACTTTCAAGGAACCGTAGGTGACTTGAAAGTGGATTTCGAATGCCCATTATCATACTACTCATGCATCCGATTTCCGTCGTCCGTTGAGTCTTATTAACAAACAAACATAATGACATGCAATTATCGCAGCCTAAGGATGCAACACTTTTATTTATTAAGGATTATTATGTAATAAATCATTTTACCATTAAAAAATAATAATTGGTGAAGAGATTATATTCTACGAACTTTCGTAATACGCGACGTCGCGTGGCAGCCCTTGCGATCGGTTCCGCTTTCGACTCAGAGGGGACGTCGTCTTGTGAGAGCGGCTGGGAGTGGTCATACAGTACGTACGTATTAGTTATACATTGAATTGTACCAAAGAGAGATGTTTTCATTATAGAACCTACTAACCTAAGTCTGAATATCGCCTATTAGATTTGTTTGGTATATCGCCATAATACAAATTTAATGTAACCAGCAGTTGGCAAATTTCGAAAATGTACTCGTACATACATGGCAGGGCAAGTAAATAGAAAGTCTTGAGAAATTGTTTACTAGGAGAAGCACGGACACATTTTCTTGTGAGATAAATGCTCTAACTGCAGTTTCCCCATATTACGTACCTAAGTCTAGAGGCAACATACCCATGATATGCAAGATCCTCGGAAGGTACTACTTATATGAAACCAAATATACTCCCAATAACTGTAATAATTATTTATTTTGCTAACTAAATAACAGTGTTGCCTCCGGCCGATTTCTTGGCATTTCGGGGGGCCGATCTAGTGACTGGCAAGCCACCGCCTGCCTCAAATAACGAGCAATAGAAGCAGTTATGGCAGGCACCCGTCCCTCTTCGTTATAATAGCCGATATTTAGTTCACCCAGATCTCATCCCCATAACCCATTTCTTTTCTATCACACTTTGCATTAATCTCAACGCCTGCTGGGACCTGCTCCATGGTTTATCGTTCCTTTGATATATCCAGTCGCGGATAACGGCAGGTGTACAATATTACATCAAACTTCTCAAAGGGTCCTCTACTCATTGGACCCATATCCCCGCGCAGGCTTAACAAATGATCGGGTTTATTCCGTGACTTTAAGAGAGGTAATAGGTACTTACTTTTGTAAGAGTGTCGAAACACCTCATCACTCTCCTCTGGCCCCAGCTTCTCAATTTCGAACGGATAATCCGGCAAAACAATTTTAGTGCTCATAATAATTATATCGTCTTTCTGGTTTGATAGTAAAAAATAAAATAACATATATGTATTTTAAATGTTTTCTGTGTTATCTATCTACTATCTATACATTTAGGATATCACTAGGTATCACGAAATACGTTTATCTATAAACATAACAAAATATATAGATAGGTAACTGCACTAACTGGTAACAACGGAGATACGTGATGAAAAAAGCCTCAATAACTTTTGACCATTCAATATTTACTAATCATAAAAGTAAAAATATTAACGTGCGCAATAAATTGAATCTATACAGAGTGTCCCAACAGTGGTAGATCTATCTATCATGTTACGTATTTATTATCATGCTACCCCTATGTGTAAATAAATAAATATTATTTGCATAAAACATAATATACAAGTTACACGAGTAAGGCACTCATGTGCCAATTAGGGGCCGTCCATTAATCACGTGAGGTTCAAAAGGGGGGGGAGGGGTTCGGTAAAAATCACGAAATATCACAAGGGGGGTGTAGTAAAATATCACGTGTATTTATTTTTTTGTCAAACGCGCGATTTCTAAACCGAAAAGCGGCGCGTGTTGAAGACATTGACTCGCCGATGCTAGGCAATGAGCGAAGTTGAAGACGATGACGGCCTACAACTCCCTGCGCATTTAGTGATGTAACGAATATTCGTATTCGCATTCGCATTCGCGAATATTCGCATATTTCTCGACATTCGCATTCGCATTCGCAATTTTATGCGAATGTTTTGCGAATATGAACGTCCTAAAAATAATTAAGATTTTCAATTACAAAAAGGTAAATTAAATAGAGAAATAAGTATCAACTTCTTATATATTTATTTTAAAACCTTATCTTCTGTTAGGATTTTTTGTTAAATAAACAATAAACATCACTCGTAAATCAAACAGCAATCGGCCTTCTTCGGATCGGCTCGACAATGCTCTGAAGTAGATGCAAATAATTACAAATGTGTGCGTGTAACTCGCGCGCCAACTAGGCTGTCAAAATAAAGCCAAAGACCAATGGCGCCAAATACAAAAGTCAATATTCGTTTCGCATTCGCGAATATCGACGGCAGATATTCGCATTCGCATTTGCATTCGCGAATGTCTAGAAATTGACATTCGTTACATCACTACTGCGCATACAGTATATAATAATGGTTTCAGAGTATTGATGGAGCTGCCACGATTCTGTAGCGCGTCTGCCATGTTCATGCTTGCGCGAACAGGCCCCTTACCACCAACTCTTATTGCGATTCAATAACTGAATAGAATGCTTATTCATACCATTGAATAAGCGACTATTCAATTTGAAATGAGTCGTTTATTCATTGGTATGAATAAGCATTCTAGTCAGTTATTAAGTCGCAATAAGAGTTGGTGGTAAGGGGGCAGAACTTTTATGCAACGATAAGGGGTCACCACATTTGATTTGACATAATACCCACGGCCTCCTCCTACTGTTGCACCGCTCGCCATCGACAGGGAATTCATCCTCATATATTAGAACCGAAGAGGTCACGTACTGTGCGGTTCCAGAGAAGTTCCGTACTATCAAGCTGTGGTATGAACTGCCTGTGGAAGTTTTCTCAGGAGACTACAACGTCAACGTGGGGTTCTTCAAAAGGAGGACGTGAAAACATTTTTACGCTCATACGTGTAGGGTCGGCAACGCGCAAGTGATGTTTCTGGTGGTATAGGCATATTTTTTTCTAAAGGGGTAGAGCTAAGCTGGAGTCATTTAGTGTCCATGACATGGTCGCGGTCAAGTTATGGAGATTGAGTGACTGCAGCTCGTAATTGAGTGACGGCTCGTCCGGGGCAGTACCACTCTCTCACAGAAAACCGGCGTGAAGTAGTAGCTTGCTATTGCGTTTCGTGCGGTGAGTGTTGAGACCCGGAGCCCAAACCAAAAACCTCGACTCTGGATATGGCAGTGGCATTAGGAAGAAGAATACCCCAGGAGGGTACCGTCACCGTTGGTGAAGGAGAATCCCTCCCTGAGTCCCACTCTCACTACTCAGGCCGCCCGACGTATTCTGGGGCGGGCACTATGCCGCTCTGTATCTCTGCCAGGAGCAAGTGTAAGAAGAGGACAGCATGTTCCCCTGAGCTCCATATCGAGCTGTGTAACATAAGGGGGCTTCACTCCAACCTGAATGCCGTCCACCAGCACCTTGAGACGGCTAAGCCAGCCTTGCTCTTTTTGACTGAGACACAGATATTTTGACGACCATATTCGTATCTACGCGTGCCTCTACAGGTCCCACAGCGGTAACGCCGAAACGGAGCGCCTTATTGAGCACATCCAAACGACGACTGACAGCCTACTCCAGCAAATGCCTTCTGCCGAGATTGTGGTTATGGGTGATTTCAATGCCCACCACGTCGAATGGCTTGGGTCACGCTCTACTGACCATGCTGGAAGATCTTTTCATGACTTTGCCTTGGCATATGGTCTAACGCAGCTGGTCTCTTCACCTACAAGGGTACCGGATGTGGAGAACCATGTGCCATCCCTTTTGGATCTTCTGCTGACCTCCCACCCGGATAACTATCGCGTGTCTGTTGGCGCCCCTCTTGGTTCCTCAGATCATTGCCTGATAAGATCTGTGGTGCCACTCATACACCAAAAGCGACCGCGTACAGCAGGTATCCGTCGTGTGTGGCATTTTAGGTCAGCAGATTGGGATGGGCTGCGTAACTTCCTAGCTTCTTATCCTTGGGGACCACTTTGCTTCTCGCTGGATGATCCCAGTGTCTGTGCAAATACTGTCGCTGATGTGGTTCTGCAGGGTATGGAACTATTTATTCCCAATTCTGCGGTGCCCATTGGCGGCAAATCTCGACCATGGTTCGGTGGGTCTTGCAGAGCCGCGTCGCGTCAGAAGCAAGATTCCTACCGTGCCTGGTCCAATGCTCGGGCAACTGGAGATCCAAATACCGGCGTACTTAAAAAAAAATACAACTCTGATTCCAGATCGTTGAAGGATTGTATCGCGAAGGCAAAGTCCAGATTTATTAGCGAAATTGGCGAGAGACTAGTGCGTTTGCCCTCTGGGTCTCGTGCGTTCTGGTCGCTCGCCAAAGCCGTTCAAGGTAACTTTTGTCAGCCGTCGTTTCCACCATTACAGCGGATGGATGACTCGCTGGCCCATACTGCAAAGGAAAAAGCCGATCTTCTAGGGTTTCTTTTTGCATCTAACTCGACTCTGGATGATCGGGGAGCCACACCACCTACCATCCCTCGGTGTGAGAGCTCTATGCCAGAAGTTAAGTTCAGGCAAAGAGCCGTGCGTAGAGCGCTTTTCTCCCTGGACATCCATAAGTCGAGTGGGCCGGATGGCATTCCATCCGTTGTTTTGAAAATGGTTGCCGCGGAGTTAGCCCCAATTCTAACCCGCCTATTTCGGTACTCGTACTCGCTTGGCGTGGTCCCCAGCTCGTGGAAGGAGGCTTTGGTTCACCGGATCCCTAAAAAAGGTGTTTGCTCAGATCCGTCCAACTACAGGCCCATTGCTATAACATCCTTGTTTTCCAAAATAATGGAAAATATCATCAACCAACAGTTGATGGCATACTTAGAGGATCACCAGCTGATTAATGATCGCCAATATGGCTTTCGTCAAGGTCGTTCGGCTGGTGATCTTCTGGTATATTTGACTTACCGTTGGGCGGAGACAGTGGAAAGCAAGGGCGAGGCTTTGGCTGCTAGTCTGGATATCGCAAAAGCCTTTGATCGGGTGTGGCATAAGGCACTACTATCCAAGCTTCCTTCTTTTGGGTTACCTGAGAGACTCTGCACATGGATTGCCAGCTTTCTTACTGGGCGGATCATTAAAGTTGTGATTGACGGTGCACGTTCCGATCCATTATCCCTGAACGCTGGTGTGCCACAAGGCTGCGTATTGTCCCACACATTTTTTCTTCTGCATATCAATGACTTGCTGCATGTATGCGGCATCCATTGCTATGCAGATGACAGTACCTTGGACGCAAGATACAGTGGTCTATGCAATGTTTCTCGGGATAGCGTCGATGAGTACCGAACAAAACTTGTGTCTGAGATGGAGACGTCTCTTGGACACGTCTCTGATTGATGTAGACTGAACTTAGTCCAACTGAATCCCTCAAAGACACAAGTTTGTGCGTTTACCGCAAAAAAGTCCCCTTTTGTTGTATCTCCCAGATTGGAAGGTACTCCCCTTATTATTAGCTCCAGCATTGGTATCTTGGGTGTTGACATATCGAGCGATGTTCAGTTCCGTGGTCACTTGGAGTGCAAGGCCAAATTGGCCTCTAGGAAAATTGGCATCATCTGTAAAGCCAGACGGTATTTTTCCAAAACCTCACCAAGTATCACCAAGGGGGAGGGGGGGTGTTAAAATTGCAAAAAAAAAACCTCACGTGATTAATGGACGGACCCTTATGAACTCAACATGCAAATATTTATTTTTATGATCAGTAAATATTGAATGAAAAAAAGCCTCAATAACTTTTGACCATTCAATATTTACTAATCATAAAAATAAAAATATTAGTATTAGGTTATTTTAAACTTAATGTTTTTTAACAAGTTACACGAGTAAGGCACTCATGTGCCAATTATGAACTCAACATGCAAATATTTATTTTTATGATCAGTAAATATTGAATGAAAAAAAGCCTCAATAACTTTTGACCATTCAATATTTACTAATCATAAAAATAAAAATATTAGTATTAGGTTATTTTAAACATTAAACACAAAGGATTTACTTTAAAAATAATCTAAGTTTACATTTACTTCATAAATTTAGCAAATGTATTAATATTTTTTTTTAAAGGAGAGGGGGGCAAACGAGCATGTGGGTCACCTGATGGAAAGCAATCACCACCGCCCATGGAGATCAGCAACACCAAGGGGTCCCCGATCTAAACACTACTAAATACCCCTAATACACCAAGGGGTATTCGTAGGTATCGTATTGTTGCATTTCCATTGGTTCTTATACTCTTTTTTGACGTGACAACGTCTTATAAATTGGTTAGCCGGGTGACACTTCAAGAAACTGGCTCACGTTATGCGCTTACAATGAGAGCGAGTGAAAGGCACGCGTCCCTTCTAAGAGCGAGAGAGACAGACATAAAAAGTGAAAGGCATGCGTCCCTTCCACTCGAAAACATTTTACCACTCAAAGTCGTTGTCACGTAAAACTTTCGCCCGTATACCGACTTTACAGGCAACCAATTTTTTTATACTACGTCAGTTGAAGACAAGCATACGGTCTGCCCGATGAGAAACGGTTACCGTAGCTATATTAACGATCGCAATGTGAAATAACGCTCGCGAGCCGCCAGCCCCGCTGCCAACGCAGCAACTCCTTCCTTTCTGGTGACCTCACTCACTCCCAGGAACGCAACAATTAATTAACAACATATTCTGTGAGGTGCAGGTATTTCCCCAATCGGTCAAGTTACAAATACGTTGTACGTATCTCTACCTATCTCTTCGCCAGAGCCTTTTTCTCTAGTCGGCAGAGTGCATCACGACCAGGTGGGGTTGGCTTTGGCTTTTGAGATCGGTAATGTGCCGCTTACACCGCCAAAAAATCTTGAAATATCCTAAAATGTTCTCATGTTTGTTATTTTTTTGTATCTACAAAAGGCAATCGGTACTGCCCCCTTACCACCATCTCTTATTGCGATTCAATAACGGAATGGAATACTTATTCTTACCAATGAATAAGCGATTCTATTTCAAATGTAATATAGTCGCTTATTCATTGGTATGAATAAGCATTCTATTCAGTTATTGAATCGCAATAAGAGATGGTGGTAAGGGGGCTGATTGATCTATCAGCGCACAGCTCAAACTGTGATACTGGGATACGCATGTACGAAGTCGCAATAAAAGTAAAAATGTTATCTTGCTTGGGCAAGAGGGCAAATGAAAGTAATAGCCAAAAATTATATAATGAAAACGTCAAGGAAAATACTCTGAAGATAAGAGAGATAAGATAGTTTCAGATGGAATTACATATCAGATTTAGATATTTAACAGTGAACAAGATATAGATAAAAATGCAAAATATTAGCTGAAAATAAAAGCAATCAAAACGCTTACAGTAAAAAAAGATAGTTCCTCTATTCAACATCAACAAATGTGCATATTGATATGAGAGAAAATGTGCTCATCTTGATGGATGGGTGGGTCTCGAATGTAATGTCTCCGCAGTTCCCGTGGCCTCGCCAACGAGGAAATCGTGGTTTTAGTCGATATGGCTGCCTTTTCCCCGTAACAGCAGACTCCGACATACCCACGCTGCCCCAATGGGCGGTGTGGTATCCTTATCGGATTTCCCCACGTGAAAAAAAGGCTTGTGATCAGAATCCGAACGAGCGAAGAGATTGAGGCTCGATTACTTTTACAGGATCAAAGAGCAAAATAATTCCATTTCCACGTTTGTACGGAAATGTAACCGCACGTTTAGCTTCAGTAATTTCCAGGGGCTTCGGGTCGGAGTCGGAATCATGCACAATAAAACAGGTCACCACAGGCCCAAAAACTGTTCAAAAACACTTACAATTCATCCGCGGCAAAGACTTATGCTCTACAAAGCTCAAGTACGGCCGCATATGGAGTACTGTTGCCATCTATGGGCGGGAGCGCCTAGATACCATCATGCACCTTGTGACTCGATTCAAAGGCGTGCTGTGAGGATTGTCGACGATCCCAAACTAACAGACGGTTTAGAACCTATAAGTCTGAGAAGGGATTTTGCGTCCCTTTGTGTGTTCTACCGTCTGTACAATGGGGTATGTTCAGAGGAGTTGTTTGACATGATGCCAACGGCCTCCTTCTACAGTCGCACCGCTGCACCTGGCTTCTCGGTTCACGCACGATCCTATTTTGGCCTCTTTTAAATTACAACAACCAAAACGGAAGCGTAAGACCCTTTACCAACGCAATTTTAGAACGATAGATACCAACAAGCTACGGAATGATATTAATTGTATTGACTGGAGTTAAGTTAGCTCGGCGACTGATGTTGACTCCAAGATTGAAGCCATTATTAATAATATTCCTGGTGGATATTTTCGACAAACATGCACCTCTTAGGGCGATCAGAATTAAGCACTATCCGGCTCCCTGTCTTGCATCTGTATTAATAGCTATAATGGCTAAGAGGGAGGTAAATTTCGAGATGTAGGCATATTCACTCATCGATTTTCGACTGAAAACTTCTTAAGAGTTTGGGTGTAAGTAATAGGTAAGAGTCGAAATACGTGATAATACTGATCACTTGGATGTCAATGGTATTAATAAACATTTTAGTTCATTTCCAGTCCCTATTGATCAACAAACTGGACAACACTGTTCAATTGCGGGTTGGCGGAGGAAAGTGTTTGAAGCCGTTCAAAGATCACTCACTTGACTTAACTACTGTCATCTAATGACAACAGCCGGTTTATTTATTATACCGAAATATAATTTATTGTTTTTGTTTCCATGGATTTACCATCCTTATTCAGACTACATAATTACAAATATTTTAAGGCAAAATTAACCAAATCGGTCCATCTCTGAGGTGATGTATTATTGAGTATTTTTTTCACTCATTGTTTGAGATTTTATGATTTCAAGGCTTAAGCCTTGAGAGGCTCGAGCCTTCAAATCGATAGTTAATTAATTCAGGTGTTATTTTCATCATCATCATCATTATCAGCCTGTATCTACCTACTGATGATCCTTCCCCAATGCCTGCAACCAAATACGATCCTCCGCCTTCCTCATCCAGCCGCTTTCTTAAGGTCATCGGACCATCTAGAAGGAGGGCGTCCAACGCCACGTCGTCCTACGCGCAGCCTCCACTCTACCTTCCTCCTCCATCTGCCATCACTTACTCGGCAGATGTGACCGGCACATTGCCATTTCAACATGTAAACTCTAAAGGCAATGTCGACAACTTTGGTTCTTTTGGAGAAGTCAAATTAACAAGCAATTTGATCCACACTCCTTTGCATGCATCTGCTAACGGTAGTGGGTGGGTGCCGGCATAGTACAAATATATTTTTAATGTAAATCCACACTTATGATATACACATAAGTGTGTATTTACAAAAAAAAAAAAAAGTAGTTTATGCAACTGTCATATAAGAAGGGGTATTAAAACACGAGAGTCTGTTTATCGCATGAGGCGAAGCGACGGTTTTAGGCTGAATATGAAAAAAAGGCGCACGCTTGCGCAGTTCGAACTGTGAAAAAAATGGCGCACGCATGAGTAGTTTGAATTTAATTTCCCGCGCTTCCCATACATTTTTTTACCGATCGTGTTTTGTATTCGGGATTCCAAAAAAGTTTACAAAAATCCTGTAAATGATTAAAATATTATTGGAGAAGAAAGTAGTGACGGCGAGATTTTCACTCCGCCAGATATTCTAGACGCGGCATCGGCGGCGTTAACTGAAGCTCTCCTGTCAGAAAAGAACCTACCTACTTTGTTTAATTTCAATTTTTCCTATGTAAAAATTCCTATGTAAAAGTTCAATTATTCCTATAATATAAAGTAGTGTATGAAACTGCATATAACTTAGGTAACACTCGAGTCAACCTATTATCGCATTCGGCTTCGCCTCATGCAGATATGAGAGATAAACAGACTCTCGTGTTTTAATACCCCTTCTTATATGACAGTTGCATAAACTACTATTATGATACAGTTGGCGGTACTATAATGAGTTTTATTTTTAATTTTATGTATATGCGTTTAAAAACTGCGTCTGTAAAGAACCGTCTTTAAATTCGTAATTCGAACTTTTCGATTTGGGTGTAGTTAGATGTATTTACGTATATTTATCAGTTGTCTAGGATACTAGACATCTATGGATACATAACACAAGCTTCGCTTACTTTAGGGCTAGGTTAATTTGTCTGACAATATTTATTTATTTATTTATTACTGTGTAATTGCTGCGACGACGAGGCAATGCAACGCAGCACACTATGTAGTATATTTTCTTAAGGCGACGCCTCAGTATCATCATGATCAGCCTATATCTACCCACTGATGACTGAGGAGCTCGATGGCGACATTGCGCGTGTGAGTTCACTCACGCGATCACGCATGTTAAGCAACGTCGTCGTCGTCTATATAGATAGACCCAACCATAGGGTTGGGTTTATTTATCTCGAGCTCTATCAGAGTCTATCTTGTGTTTTCACAGTGGCATTGTTATATCAAGATAAATATGCAATAGTAAACACAAGATAATGCAATAAATTAAATCCTTAATTAATATTTTTTTTTTTCATAATTTCTGTTAAAAGTGAAAAAAATGGGATTATCGCGATTTTCAGCTAAACGGTAACTCGCAGAACTCTAAATGAATTTTATTATATTGTTGATCGCTGAAATAGAGTCGCTTATTCATTGGTATGAATAAGCAATCTATTCAGTTATTGAATCGCAATAAGAGATAGTTGTAAAGGGAAAAGAAAGAAAGAAAGCTGTCCTCCTTTGCATGGCACCTGTTGTGAGGAGTTTTCTGTCTTTGTGACCATAATTCAACAAATCGGTCGTTTATGTAAAAGTAACCACCGATAGTTTGGATTTTGTTCCCGCTATCGGGGGGATTGCATTTCATATATTTATATTATATATTAAAAAATGTATTGAATAAGTGAAATAATAATAAATTTAATTAACTAGAACATACAAGTGCTTTATTGATAACGAATTTTATTATTTCTCTTGTAAGCAAAACAGGCGATTGGCGATCGCATTTTGACGAAGAAATAGTACTAGATGCCGACCAGTGGGTCAGTGGCAACCTCCATGGAATTGACATAAAGTTTCCACAATAAAAGATAATAATATAGTTCAATCGTTTCTTTATCTTAATAAATTTTACTTTACCGCTTTATTTGTAATATTACAATAGGGTTGTTTTATTTATCTACATAATTGTGGTATTTTGTAAGCATGTAAAAGTAAATAATGTCTAAATAAGCAGCCCTCTTCCCCGCTATGATACTAATAGTCCAGAGACATTAACACTGACTTTGGGCTGGTTCACAACGAAAATAACAACTATAAGCTAAAAGTCTCACTGCGACCGATGGACAGAGCTGTGCAAGGGGAGCGAGGAAATTCAACGCAGAATCAAATTGACCGATAGATAGAGCTTTTAAATCAACAAACTGATGTGACAGTGGGCTGGCCACATATGCCTAGTCAGTGCTGGGAAAGTCCTGGAGTCCGCGTAGTTCTATCAAAAACAAACCTTACCTAACTGAGAGATAATCCCCTTAAATGTTAATCGCCTGCATTACAAAACGGGTCGATTTTTAAAACAGCCATTATAAAGGTAACGCGGCGATAATACAACAAATTGGTCGTTTATTAAAAAAAAAATATTGACCCCAAAATAAGGGTACAAAAGGCGGACTTAATGCTAAGAGCTCAAACTTTGGGAAAATCAGTTATACACGAATTTTGTTGTTGTTTGTTTCATTCACTAAAGCAATCCCATGTGATTACATGCAATTTTCGGTCATACTCGTAGATATATCTTAACTATATACTTATAAGATTGTAAAAGTATATAGTTAAGATATATCTACGAGTATATACGAACGTGTCGAACTGGAATTTGTAGACGATAGTAAATATTCCATATACCCATTGGTTACTTCGTCGATTATCATTATATGTATATATGAATTTATTTAAGAGATGGATACAATTATAATTATATAAATATAGAAACACATTTTTTTTTCTCAATATCGAAGTTTCAATCCTATCAATCACAGTTAAAATTAGCTCATAAATTGTAGCATTACTTCCCTCTAACGTCACTTGTATGGTATTCTTCATATTGCAATGATTTCTACATGTGATTGATTGCTAACAAAACATTTAAAGGAACAATCGTGTATTCTATTTATACTCTGATAATACAGAGCCACCGCACACAGCTTATCTGTAAAGTGGCAAAATTTGGATCAATTTTTTTCATACTTTGTGACAGGTCATTGACATTTGAAGGTTATTTTATTGTTGTTTAGGTACATATTGCAAGTGCCGCCGCCAAGTAATTCACAGACAATTTGATTGTTCTTTCACTGTAGAGATAATGAATAGAGACAATCGAATAAAGTCTGACGATGATGATTATGATTATGATGAATGGTCGTAATGGGAACGATAACACGCCTGTCACTTCCCAGATCACACAATACCCACATGAAGAATCATGTAGACGTATCTTATTTGTTCTAGAAAGACGAAAGAACAATAAATTACTAATATTAAAATAAGGTTAAAACCATTCGAATTTCGTCATATTTTTATCTACTCGTACTAGGATGTCGGTATTGACCGTTGGCGAAGAAGAAATGCTTATTTTTCAGTTTATTTATAATCAGATAATAAAACAATTACAATTTAGTTGTAACTAAGTATACATTCCGTAATTATGAAATTATTTGGATTTAGATTTTGTATAAAAGTAACAATAAATCTTTGATCGTAATTTGGTAATAAAATAGTATTTAATTGTAAATTATTGCTAACCAAAAAATTTTACCCTGATCAAAAATCGGTGTAGGGATAATCAAATGACTTTGATCAATATAATAAACAAATGCCGGCAATGTCTTATCTCTCTGATAGAGAATGCTTGTATAGCATTAAGGCCGCCAGTGTACATTTTTTTTGTAAGTACATGAAGTTTAAATAAATAAAAAAATAAATGTTGTTATAATTATTTGCTCGTTGAAAGAAGCAAAGTAACAATGATAGTGATAGTACAGAGAGAGAATAATTAGCTTTTTCGTGATCTCGCCTTACAAGAGTTATAAGCAAGCAAAACAATACAGGTCCCACGCCCACGCCACATCAAAGACAAATACTTGAAAGTACCAGTTAAGAAATTTCACAGAGAGAAGAGACTTCATTTTATTTTTGAATACAAGTATATCTGCTTTCAAATATTTTTTTAATAACTCTTGTTTAAGCTCGAAATCGCATCCACAAAAATGCCAAAATACGCTCCCTGTACTTTTACAGCACCAACGGACAAAATTTATTACGACGATGAACTTTCAAATGTAAACATAATTTAATTCTTGGCGAGTTGGCAGAAATCAACTATTAAATGATAAAGAAACATAATGTCAGTGAAAGGAAGGTCATTTATTTTTTTCATTTAAGAGCATTGATCAATTTATCGAAAAATCAAAAAGCTATCTACTCTATGAGATAAAATAGATTTTTTTTTTGCAAATCTGTTGCAATAAATTTGCTCGTTGTTGATTTGTTTCTTTTTGAAAAGTTATTAAGTTATATTTACATTCAACAACAACCAAAGTGCACTTAATGAATAAGTATGTTGATTTATTACATCAAAATGTTGAAAAAGTTTCACCAAGTGCTTGTGGTATCACTTTTTCAATATTTTGTTCACCAGTATCAACAATAATAAGTATTTGTTTTTAATCGTAAATTTGTAATTTGTTTAAATTTGCAAACGTTCCGTTGTAAATTTAAATATGAATTTCAAATAAAAAAATTATAAGTCTTTCCTTTCAAATACTATGCTTGAATGTGTGCTATCGATTTGTGCCATAAAAGTAGAGTGTTTTTGGGGTGCATGTATACTGTATTGTTGAGTCTCTATATTGTATTGTATACTAAAATAAAAATACACTGTTTCGCATCCAACAACAAACAACAAACGCTATCTAACAGAGAAGACATAAACCACTATATTTCCTCATTTCTTATACCCTAAGAACTTAACCGATTTGCATCAAACATAGCCACAGAATATATACTACTTACTTTCTGATATAGCATAGTTAAGAAACTAATTTTCGAACAAAAAGACTGCCCCGAAATCGTTTCAATTAGTAAATAACACGTCTACATACATAAACATGGACGTCAAACTTAAGCCGCTAAGCCCCTGTATTAGTTACTTTACTGCAACATAGCTCTTAAGCTATGTTGCAGTCTCCTATATATAGTATGATTCAAGATCAAGGTGCATAAGATATATTTTGTTTACAATTCTATAGCGGAACTCCGCAGTGTTACACGTGCTCTTTACCACACTGCTCGTGCGCACACTTTCTACTCTCTGACACACATAACTTGGACATAATAATACTTCGACGTTTTTATCAGATATGGATAATAAAATCAATAAATATTTCCCATGGGAAATTAAAGACGTACCTTCGGACCAAGCCAAGCACCTAATGGAATATTTCACAGGTGAGTTTTTTCAAATTGTTTTGTTTGCTTCTCAGTTTTTGTTACTTAGTTGTAAGCAGACATACGATATAAAAATTAATAATTGACATAAGATTAGTCCACCTCGAATCAGATGGTATGGGAAAATCCTTGCCTCATAGACCTTGAATTCAATTTAGGATAGTATTTTGAATAACAAGAGTATCGATGCAGTTTAATTAAACGGAAAAGTTTATAAATGACGTCAATGCATAATATACTCTTATTACGACTTTGTAGTCGAATGATTAGCAATGGCCACTTTGACTCCGAGGTCGCGGGTTCGATCCCCGCACGAGACAAACATTTGTGTACATGAACATGTTTGTTTGTCTTTGTTTGGGCGTTTTCTATGTATTATATGTATTTATTCACAAAAAAAAATGTATTTTAAGTATAATATCAGTTATCTAGTATCCATAGTACAAGTTTTGCTTAGTTTGGGACTAGATGGCCGTGTGTAATTTGTCCAGGAATATTTATTTATTTTTAATTTATTCATTCAAGTGCGTATGCTCTACTGCAAACTGATTCACACCAACCACACTTGGTTTCCACCAATATACACACTTAGTTGACGTGAGAAATATGTACATATATATATATATCAAGCAATTAAAAAAACTCTCACACTTGGTTGGTTGCGTTCACTTTCTCCCCTTGATTTGAGTTGTCGCATGACAATATGTATCCTCCTATAATAATAATTAAAAATGTGAAAGTATGTATGTTTGAATTATGAAAATTGGCACAAAAATATTAATAATCTGGCTTGTTGACTTATAGCCTATGTGTCAACATTATCAACAAGCCAGGATATTAACATAGGATACTTTGTAGGATGCGTTCACACGGGCGAAGTCGTGAGCGGGAGCTAGTATCGATAGTATCGTAATATGTAAAAGTAAAAGGACTATCTGATTGACCGACTGGATACTAAGAAAGGTTTATTGTAAATTGTACGCACGTAGATACGATGTCGCAGGCGAAAGCTAGTATAAGTATAAAAAAAATCGCAGGGTTTGTTTGTAATAATGAGATAACCGCTTTCTTTGTAGAGTCACCAGTAGTACAATTCCCGGTAATGAAATTATTTATTCTATAGGGCCCTTGTGGGTACTTAGAGACGTCATACACATTTTTATTAATAATTAATTTTATATATTTATATTACTTGGAGTACGAGTATCTATAGAATTTTATATAAGTATATAACTACCAAAAGATGTTTCCTTATTTTTCTAATCCGAAATGAAAATCCGTAGGTTTTTTTTATACTACGTCGGGTGGCAGACAAGCGTTACACCTGTATGTATGCATGCGTGCAGGGGCGCCGGCTTTTCGAAAACCTCATGGGTGCTCATGCTCATTTGATGACTCGAAAAATTGGCGAAGTGTGAGAAGAAATGCACACTGATCTACCGACAAATAAATAAATGTCCTACTTACATACTGCGTACTTAATTACTAATTATGTTTCATAAAAAATGAAACCATTATATAAAAATGAAACTAGTTTTTATTATCAAGAAATATTATAATTTAAAGGTGCTAAAAGGCGATTACTGATCTGTTTCTTGATGTCTATTCTCAGGGGTGCTCGACGCCCACTGTTTATTTCTCGTGGGTGCTCGAGCCCCCGAGCACACACGGAGTCGGCGCCCCTGCATACGTGTGCAAAGAAACTTTCAGCTTTTATAAAATGACTAACGTTTGGCAGTCATGAACTCTTACTCTATAAGCAATGATATTTTAATGTAACTTTTAATTTTAATGTAAATATGATGTAACTGACCTAAACATACTTGATTGAAGCAGAAGTATCGAGGGAAGTTACAGAGAAAAAATACAATCTAAACTGTATTTACGATATATTGTTTTTACACAACGCCGCCGGATGCCATACAAGCATCTAACCCGCCTGATGTAAAGTAGTTACCGTATAAACACCATATAGACGTCTGCAATACAAGGGGCAACCCCCGTTGCTAACGTAGCTTCTTTTCACATCTGGGAACCTCACTCATAGGAGCACAACAATTCTCTAGAGCATTGTTATTTGGCTGCGGCCTTCTATAAGGTGGAGGGAGGTACTTCCATAGTCGGGTTCGACATGCTCTACCTCTATTTCGTCGGCAGGTTGCACCACGTGCGGGTGTGGTTGCCATTAGTTTCGTAACTCCAAATGAAAAACTAAAATAAATACTGCAATATTTACAAATAATAATAAAAAATAAACTTAACCTAATTACTGCGGGCATTAAAAGTTGATATCATTTCATAGTTCAATGATCCTAATGTTTTTAAATGTCTCAAAAGCAATAAACTAGTAGGTAGGGCAACGGAGTAGAGCGACGGCAATGGACAGACAACGTGACGTCACTCTACTAGATAATTTATTGCGTCTAATATTTACGTAGTATCTGATACAAACAAAAACGTAAGGTATGTTATTTAGCAACAAAGTAGTCACGTGTTCATAGACGAGCTCGGTGGTCGAATGGTTAGCAATGGCCATTTTGACGCGCGATTCCCGCTTAAGAATTTCGCAAATGTTTGTGTCCATTAACATGTCTGTTTGTCTGGGCATTTTTTATGTATTATTTATGTATGTATCAGTTATGTAGTACCCATAGTACAAGCTTTGCTTAGTTTAGGACTAGATGGCAGTGTGTAATTTGTCTAGGAATATTTATTTATTTCAACTTGCCTACGTCATCAGTTATGTTTTGAAAGGAAATTGACAGATTTTGGCAACCAAACTCATGACGTAATCTTGGCAATATACGGAAAGAACATACCCTATCATACGTAGTATCTTCTCGCCGTTAGCCATGACAGGTACATACTATTAGATACATCACAATCAGTGTTTGAATGATCTGTTCGCAAACATCTTTGTCCTGATAAAACCCCCTCGCCTATATTTTTTTTTTTGTTTCCCTAGATTTCCTTTTTTTTATACTACGTTCGGTGGCAAACAAGCATACGGCGCGCCTGATGTAAAGCGGTTACCATAGCCAGATTAACGCGCGCAACATAAAATATCGCTCGCGCGCCGCCGCCCCCGCTGCCAACTCAGCATCTCCTTCCTTTCTGGTGACCTCACTCACTCGCAGGAACACAACAACCCTCAAGGGAATTGTTATTTGGCTGCGGTATTCTGTGAGGTGCAGGTAGGTACATTCCCCAGTCGGGTAGCTTACAATTACGCTCCCTACCTCTCTTTTCGCCAGAGCTTCGTTTGTCAATCAGCAGGGTGAAGTTGGCTTTGGTTCAAAGATGTTGATGAATCACTTACACCCCCTAATTATATGAGAGGTGACGAACCTGATGATCGAATGTCTACTTTGACACCGAGGTCGCAGATTATTTTTATTTCTTTTTATTGATAATAATTACAATCTACAGACCCTGGGGTCCGACCTTTTGTTAACAATCAATTATTATATAATTAATTGCACGTCGCTGTTAGGTTAATAACTATACTATTGTCTAATACTACTTATGCTAAAGCCTCCTATTGTTTGCCTTGCAACTATGACAACCAAGACAGACCCCTCTGGCAGCACCCGTTCACGAGTTGATGCATGGGGAATCAACTCGTGAACGGAACCATTTTATTGGGAATGCGGCGAACCGTCACACGACACCACCACCTGTTTGAACACTTTAGTGAGCCTGACTGCGCTGTCAGGGCTGAACGACGCGAGGTCGCGGGATCTATACCCGTACAAGTCATTTGTGTGCATGAACATAATGTATCATAATGGCATAGAGCGTATCCATAAGCTGCCTGACTGGGGAAGTTATCCCACCTTACCGAATAACAATTCCCTTGGCGGTTGTTGAATGATACCCAACTCGACAGCGTAGCACCTAAATTATTTTTTCTTCCGTCCTTTTTTTGACGTCACGGCCACCATATTGCTTATATTTTCGAGCGTCGTCGGTTCGCCACGAGCTACTCGACTGAAGAGTACCTAAGTAGCCAGCGTGCAGGTGAAAGGGGAGTAAGACCTCCTCGCAGGCTACTTAGGTACCTGCTGTAAGGAGTAAGACACTCGCAATCCTGTGATATAACAGGAAGGTTGGCACACAGGGGTGCACTAGCAGTTAGGTATAGAGTTTGTTGTTTATATATCCAAAAAAACCGGACAAGTGCGAGTCGGACTCGCCCACCGAGGGTTCCGTATGTACGTAGTATCATTATTAAATTTGATATTTTTCATTATAAATAAGAAATAATGCGTCGAAAAAAATAAATAAAATATATTTTGCAATGTGTACATCAAGCCCTTTCATATGATACCCCATTTGAACTAGTAGTTTCAATTTGAAATTTCGATACCCTATAAAAAATATAGACCCCCTATTTTTTAAGATCTATTTACAAATGTATAGTTTTGAGATTTATTCCTGTACTTGTAGTCTATAACGATGTTACTTGCCAAATTTCATAGTTCTAGGTCAACGAGAAGTACCCTATAGGTTTTGATTCCCTTGAGTGTGTCGAAATATGCGTTTTTTGCTGAATAAACGGCCGTAACTTTTTTCTACGTAAACTTAGCAGTTTGATTTTTTTTTAACATCATGGGACCGTGGACCTGAGTATACAGTTCAAATTTCAGCTTGATACCTCCACGCATTCTCGACATAGAAATTCTTGACAGACAGACAGACAGACAGACAGACAGACAGACAGACAGACAGACAGACAGACAGACGGACAACAAAGTGATCTTATAAGGGTTCCGTTTTTCCTTTTGAGGTTCGGAACCCTAAAAATGTAGCCTAGTGCACGCTTACTATAAAGACAACCAATGCCTCATTTGTCGATATCGATTCAATAGCTTTTAACCGACTTCAAAAAAGGAGGAGGTTCTCAATTCGACTGAATTTTTTTTTTTGTATGTATGTTATTCGATATCTTTGCGAATTGTGAACAGATTTTCATAATTCTTTTTTTATTTGAAAGGGTATGATTTCAAGGTGGTACCATATTCACCAAGTGAGGATCTGATGATGGGATGCTATGGAAATCACGGGAAACCCTTAAATTTTATAAGCACGTATGGTCAAATTCAATTTTTGTATTTGAAAAAAGGTTGCAAGGTGGTTCCATATTCAGCAAGTCAGGGTCTGATGATGGAATCCCAGAAAAATCGAGAGAAACCCTTAAATTTGCCCTATGGTAGCCGGCAGAATAAAATTGTGCCACTCCATCGCTCTGTGCTGGATGTCGTACAAGGCGACTAAGGAGTCTTGTGTCACGCGATAACTTTTCTCCCGGAAGACGGGCAGCAGCGTCTGCCGGGGTATTCCACCAATAAGCTGCGCTCGCCAACTGAAGTCGGTTTCAATTTTTTTTTTTAATCATCTTTTTGTTTTATTAGAACATCCATACACAGTCATATACATGGACTGCTAAATTCATTATCTACCCTTCCTTCGCGACGGCGTAGTCGGGTAAAAAGTGAGAGGTACCTATATTATAAGTTATATCAGAAGACTACAAGTAACAAACAAGTATTTGTAATAAAACGTTCGTAAACCTATGCTTTTTTTGCATAAGTCATTTGGATATATTGAAAAATACCTCAAGGTCTATGTAACCAGGAAGTTATTTGTTGGTAAGAATTGTGCCGAAACTTTAACCGTACGTTCAATGCAATAACTGTTGTAGGCAGTAAATTGATTTCCTTGTGGTTCTAACAATAGACAAGAACCAGTTCTGGTTAATTATGTTCCATAAATAACCTACTTAGTTTAAAATTAAAATACATTACTTCGCAAATTTCAGGACTTAGTATTAGCAAACCCCGGCCACTCCATACAAAAATGGCGCTTTTGCATGTAGTAACCAAATGACGTCTGTACACGTGCCTATGTTTGAGTGACGTTCTCTAGGGCTGACATTATTCAATTATTAGTCGGACATGTCAGGGGGTGTAAGTGGTTCATCAACATCTTTGAACCAAAGTCAATCTTACCTGCACGGGGTACACCCTGCTGACTGACAGACGAGGCTCTGACGAAAAGAGAGTAGGACATAGCGTATTTTTTAAGCAGCCCGATTGACGAAGTACCACCACCTCACAGAATACCGCAGTCAAATAACAATTTCCTTGAGGGTTGCTGTGTTCCTGCGAGTGAGTGAGGTCACCAGAGACGATGGAGTTGCTGCGTTGGCAGCGATGATGGCAGCGCGCGAGCGATATTTAATGTTGCGACCGTTAATATGGTTTCGGTAACCGCTTCACATCAGGTGGGCGTAGTGAAGAAAAAAAAACATAGTATACACTCTACACTGACTTCAGCCAATATTTACCATTGCTAACTTACCCAAAATTTTATATTTTCTAATCAAACGTTCGCCTTCCGAACACCGGTTCATTGTAATGGTCAAGCCATTTCATTCTTACTAATTGTAGCTTTTTACTATTCATATAAATGCATGCGCAATGATTTGATTCATTTTCATATTCACATGGAACAAACGTAATTTAAAACGAATACGCACAATAAACATCGAAATGTAAATAAGAAAATTGTAAACAATAACAATAAACCACCATATCTCAAGTGACAGCAATGTCACTTCCGCGTCTGCGCACTCACTTGCTCTTTGACAGACATGAATTAGTTATGATGAAACTATGGCTGCCGCATGCTTTTTAGGTAATTTATAAAAAAATCAGTACTTTATTTCATCTAAAGGGATCGATTAATTTTTTTTTTTTTATTTTCCATGTGTTGAGCCATCCATCCACTGCACAAGTAACTCCCATCTTTTAAACTGAATGGAGAATAAAATACGAGCGACGTCAATTTGTAGGACGTTGCATCCATTGCGAACGGTTCCAAATCGGTTCCATAGGGGAGGTGAGGTCGACTAGTGAGAGCGGCAGAGAGTGTCCATACTGTACGTTAGTACTATTACTTATACTGTGGTATTAGAATAGCTTTGATTATTTTTAAATTGAATAGATTTCAATGGACAGCGTCAAGGAAACCGTTTCCTCAAAAGTCGTTCCGTCGCACGCACACACTGACAACATTTATAGGATTATTTTTATTATGCACAAGGGGCGCTACTATCGTTTAGCAGGCAACATCGAGTACTAGGACAATATAATATTGATACTTGACCATTATTTATTTCATTCGGTATTTGTTAGGATTTCTTGTGTATATCTTAACGTCGCGATTGAATCTCAGCAAAATATTTATTGTTACAGAGTAGTGAAATTATTACTTTGTTATTATTATTTTATTACTATTATAGCAATTGAAGAGCTATTATTCAATTGTTTTTTATTGAATAATAGCACTTATTTCTACAGATACAGTAAATATATCATAGCAAATATTAGCATATAACGTCATGAAGGAAATTAACAAAAAAATAATTTTGTTTTGCGGACGGTATTGCAAAATTTTCTAACATTTTACTGTAAAGACTTTTACGTTGTTGATCAGGCGAACATTTTCTTTTATTATTCTACAATTCGTCAACAAAATTTTCAGGTTCACCTAAAACTTGGGAAATTCGTAGAGATACAGAGACGTTGTTCCTCTGCTCCTTAAAAGTGGCTTTGTTCAGTCACAAACAAAGAGATTTAACATATTATATTGAGTGTCTTTGATCGCAAATGAAGTAAAAAAAACCTGCCAAGTGCGAATCGGACTCGCGCACGTAGGGTTCCGTACCATTATCTATAAAAACGGCAAAATCCTTATTACCCTTCGGGTACGGAACCCTAAAAAACAACAGAAACTAGGTATTAAAGTTAAAGATTACTTTTAACTTTAATACTTTTCCTTTTTTTTCATTTTTAGTCTCGACATTTCGGTGAGACAGTTGTTTTTTACAACAAATTATAGTTCACATTGGGGGTGTAGCTAAGGCGAAACCACAGTATAATTAATAATACTATGTACAGTATGGTCGACACGAGAGAGCGGTACGGTCCCTACCGCTCTCTCGTCTCGACCTCGCCTCCCCTCTGAGGCCAATCTGGAACAGTTTGTATGGCGCTTCAAGGTTCAAGCTCTGCACAGAGGCCATAGTTTATGTAGTAGTAAACGATACGACATTTGTGTATTTAGTGGCCGGGGTGTGGTCAAGCATAATATGTATGTGTTGCCGTTAGATGGATCTCACGATATAACTATACATTATACTATATAATTTTAAAACTTTACATGTACACATTACACTATTTTTCTGGAACGCCTCCGGAATAGCGAGGAAGGCGTTATCGAATTCACATAAAAAAAATTGTAAAAACATGCCTGTTGTCTATCACACATTTTCAGAGATGTCTTCTGTTCCACTGCTAGAGCAACAAAGAAAAGTGTAGTTCATTACGGTCATAAATATTATGTATGTAAATGCCTTACTGTGCGCTTTGTAATGTTGGAAGACGAACAAAGAAAAATATATTATACTACACCATATTTTTTGCACATGATTTCAAAGGCGTCATAAAGTTTAATGTCAGTAGAATGGCTAAAGGAATATTGCGTTATAATTTAATATAGGTACCGAAGAATTTACGAAAACTTTATTAAGACTTGAAAATTCCAAAGAATATTAAATTAAGTGTTCAGAACTTGAGGAGTTCTGGAAATATTAATTTTGCGCTGAACATTTTGTAATAAAAAAATCATCATCATGGCAGGAATAAGTTTTTGCCGAGGAATTTAAATACTACATTTGTTCAAAGCTAGTCTGTTGGAACGAACTTTCAGATAGGAAACAAAAATCTAATAAAGTATAATAGGATTGTGTAAATACGACATTTCACTAACCTTCAGACACTTATTTTTGAAATCTTTCTCACTTGTACTTGGTGCATGCTGCCCACTACCAAACTTGATGAGCGAAACCAGTTAATAAACTTTTTAGTTATTTTTTTGTTAACAACAAATAAAAGCTTGTTTCAAAACCAATTATCGTTAGTTTTTTGTTTATTCTTCTTCCGTGTCCTTGGTATTAAACCATCCATTTGGATTGTAAGTCAATCATGTTAAGGCACATCAGGGGCCGTATGCTTGTTTGTTGTCACCAGCGTTGTACTAAAAATGTACAGATTGATATTGAAGTAAAAGTGCAGTAGGAAATACCTGCCTTTGCAAATGTTTTGTGTACTATAAATATTATGCTTTCTGCAAATAAAGTATTTATTATATATATAACAACCGGTTAAAGTCGCTCAGCCGGCCTAAAGTGAACAGTGAAGGTCGTGTATTCGTCTCTGTCATAGAACCCATATAATAACATTATTGTATAGGTTCCTACGTCAATGACAGTATGCAAGGTCACTCTGTTACTAAACTAAAAATCTTTTGCGACATAAATTCATCAAAAGACTACCGAAATAAGAGTACTGCCGACAGGCGCCTAAAGTAGTGACGTCTTCTATGCTATGTTTTTCTTTTTGAGTGTGAAAAATTGGAAGCCTAAACATAATGACGTTGACATATCTATGTTACCGTTAGAATGCAGAATACGTTAATGTGCACATTAACTAAATAACGTTAAAGTGTGAAATTTTATTTAAAAAAGCGGATATTTGCACTTTACCTAGTTAATTTGCATAGTAACGGATAGCACACACCGTTAAATTGCGGAAGACAGTGAACGAAACACTTTTATCCCAGGCTCATGTAGGTACCTACCTAATAAGCAAGCTCTGCGACGTCTCCGGCGCTGAGGGAAGTGCAACCCCTTCGCCTTTGCGTAACGAAGGTAAGGCACTCATGCTCGCCTTCGCATCTCCGGCTGCTCCGCCGCTACGGCTCGCATGGTGCCTGCCCTTCGTTACGGCAGGCGGGAGCTGCACTCCCTCACGCCTCCTGGCTTACAAAAAACACTCTAGTATCGATCCGACAAGTCTACGTGAAATCGGGGTTGGCAATATTTTTCTTTATTCTTCTTTTTGGCTTCGCCCCCCGAGCCACCTGGGTTATGGGGTGCCCCCCCCCCCCTTTGGTTCTTGCGCGCAGTATTAATAAACTAGGCTAGAAATTATATTAAATAATCAACTAATTCTGATGTTTTATTCAACCAAGAACCTGTTTTATGGAATTTACCGTCTGAATGGTCGTTAGTCTGCAGATTACCTAGGAAGTCTGCAGATTATCTAGTTAATGTGAGAACTGAAACAATTTTATCCACTTTAACTGACTTAACCAGATAATCTGCAGAATACATTGTTAATCTGCACTTTCACTGATTTACGCAAATTAACAGTAACATATACATAATATATATAGTACTAGCTCCAAGGCTCCTTAGTGTTATTCTACGGTGTTATTTCATCGGTAATGAGACTAATCACAACAATAGTAAAGATTATACTATAACTTGCCTCCGCCCGCGGCTTCGCCCGCGTGTATGGCATTTCACATCCAACCTAATCCATACAATTGGCGATCTACCACAGTACGCTTTTTAAGACATTTTCTATCACGAACTGTAAAATTGTGGTACGGGTACCTTCAAGAACAGAGTTAATTTTTCCCTTAAAAGGCTGGCAACGTATGTTTAAGTAGGTATATATATGTTTGATTAATTCATTTTCTAGTTCTCAATTTTATAGTTACTAAGCTCTATGTTACATTATTTTTATATCAGTGTGACTCGCTCTTTGAAGTTTTGCTGTTAATTGATTTACGTTACATGCAAAGAATTGTTACATATTAACAGCATATTAATTAATACATATTTTAAAAATGGATATTCTTATATTAGTTATAGGTACTATTATCGTCTGATACTCAAGTACCTCCTAGTTGTTATTTTTTATGTTTAAAGGCTGGCAACGGATCGGCGACCCCTTGGTGTCGCTGGTCTCCATGGGCGGTGGTGATTGCTTTCCACCAGGTGACCCACATGTTCGTTTGGCCCCCTCTCACATAAAAAAAACCTAAATTTTTGCTCTATGTTATTGTATTATCGGTTAAGTTTTTTATTAGAAAAATATTATTTATTATTATATACCATTGTAGTCTTGGTTAATTAGACCTTAAGTCTCGAGGTGGAGGCTATCCAAATATTAATTGTTTTATTACTAACGTGAATTTATTCTTCTTGCAGGTGAACTGACAGGCTTCGTGCAGGTGGGTCCAAAAGGTTACTTCATGCCAAACAAGTACAAAGAAGAAGCCGCCAACATATACAATATGCCGCTTCGAAGAGACGACATTTTCATCGCTAGCTACCCGCGTTCAGGTATTTACTAGATTTCCAGCCCAAAGATTGGTTAATAACAGTCACACCTATACAAGCTACAGTACCTCATCACAACTAAGTATTGGTTATACAAAATATTAGTTACGAAGAAGTACATGTTGATGCTTTCTTCATACAATAGTATACTTTGGTTTGGCACTAGATTTTCTATTTTCCCCCTTCTATTTATATGATAATATACCTAAAAGGTATACCTATTCAATTAAAGTATGTTACAGTACAGTATACAAATGATCATTGCGAGTGAGTAAATTCTGTGTTACCAGCGAGGGCGCCAGCGAGCGAATTATACCTACTCCTTGCATTGCAAGCTTCTTCTTTTTCTGCGCCTCAGTTGACTCAAGTTAAAAAAATATAACTACTTGTAATTGATTTTTTTATCGGTGATCGCTTGCCCTGCTAGTAATTGATAATGCTTTACTGATGGACATACATATCTCTTTTGTTGAAATACATATGTATATTATACCATATTATACACATGCATCGTTTTATGTAACTTAGTTTAAAGTTTTTTTTTTTACTACATTACTTTTGTAATACAGGCTCTTTCTTTCGTTCTTCTTTCATGCCTAGCACATAGATCAGAGACTACGTTGTATTTTGTGTAATGCTTTCTGCAAATAAAGTATTTATTATTATTATTTATTGCTGATCTTTGTATTCCCAGGTACGACATGGACGCAGGAGTTAGTTTGGATGGTAGCAAATGATTTAGATTACGCCACATCAGACGCCATACCGCTTACTGAACGATACCCTTTCTTAGAGTAAGTAAAATAACAATTAACTAACGAGTATATTAATATATCTATCATGTTTTATGATGGTGGACGCTGTAGTCTACTATGCACAGGGGCAATGTTATTAAATAATACAACAGTTTTGCTATGTTGCATCGCAGACGTCCGCATGGTTCCACGATCGATTTCCGTCCCAATGGCCCCGTTCCCGTACGGAGACAGCGTGAAACTATTTTATTCACACATCACAGACGCTAAAGCACACATAGCCTTCTCTTCCATACCTTACCTACATATACGAGTATAAAACCATATAATGGATAATAAATAGCCCATAGTTTGCCATATTATGAAGATAATAATAAAGATTTTATTATTTTAAAAAGAGAGAGAGCTAGTGTGTAGCTGGCTCTATCAGCCTATCAGTACGATATGTATGGAAATTCAACATAGAAGCCTCACTTTTGAAGTACCTGACCAAGTCGAAATGTACTCCGAAAGGAAAAAAGGTTTGGTTGAATGACGAGCCCAGTGGTCGAATGGCTACTTTGACTCCGAGGTCGCGGGTTCGATCCTCGCACAAGACAGACATTTGTGTGCTTGAACATTTCTGTTTGTCTTGGTCTAGGCGTTTTATATGTATTACATGTATATATTTACAAAAAGAAAGATTTTAATAATATATCAGTTATCTAGTACAAGCTTTGCTTAGTTTGGGACTAGATGGCAATGTGAAATGTGTCCTAGTCCTAGTATATTTATTATTTATATTTATTTATTTGTTAATGACTAAGATTTTTCTCCACGCGTTAATTAGCGATGTAACGACTCGACTTTTTAAACCGATTCAAACCGATTTGAGCATAAACCGAGTTGAGTCGATTAGCGCGTCTACTAAACCGATTTGGCCGAGTCGAAAGCAATGTAACGACTCGACTTTTTAAACCGATTCAAACCGATTTGAACATAAACCGAGTTGCGTCGATTCGCGCGTCTACTAAACCGATTTGGCCGAGTCGAAAGCAATGTAACGACTCGACTTTTTAAACCGATTCAAACCGATTTGAACATAAACCGAGTTGCGTCGATTAGCGCGTCTACTAAACCGATTTGGCCGAGTCGAAAGCAATGTAACGACTCGACTTTTTAAACCGATTCAAACCGATTTGAGCATAAACCGAGTCGCGTCGATTAGCGCGTCAACGCGTCTTGCGTCTACTAAACCGATTTGGCTGAGTCGAACTTACTTACGCATCTCGCTCGCGTCGCTCTGCGCGCATTCGCCCGTTTGGCCGTTTGCTCGTTTGGCCGTTTGACCGTTTGCTTGTTTGGCCGTTTGCCCGTTTGGCCGTTTGCTCGTTTGGCCGTTTGCCCGTTTGGCCGTTTGCCCGTTTGGTCGTTTGGCCGTTTACTCGTTTGGCCGTTTGCTCGTTTGGCCGTTTGCCCGTTTGGTCGTTTGGTCGTTTGCTCGTTCGGCCGTTTGGCTGTTTGCTCGTTTGGCCGTTTGCCCGTTTGGCTGTTTGCGCGTTTGCCCGTTTGGCCGTTTGCTCATTTGGCCGTTTGGCTGTTTGCTTATTTGGCCGTTTGGCTGCTTGCTCGTTTGGCCGTTTGCAACAAGTAAACGAGCAAACGAGCAAACGGCCAAACGGCCAAACGGCCAACCGGCCAAACGGTCAAGCGGCCAAACGGTGAAACGGCCAAACGAGCAAGCGGGCTAACGGGCAAACGAGCAAACAGCCAAACGGCCAACCGGCCAAACGGTCAAACGGCCAAACGGGCAAACGGGCAAACGGGCAAACGAGCAAACGGCCAAACGGGCAAACGGCCAAACGGGCAAACGCGCAAACAGCCAAATGGGCAAACGGCCAAACGAGCAAACGAGCAAACGGCCAAACGGGCAAATGACCAAACGGCCAACGAGCAAACGGCCAAACGGGCAAACGCGCAAACAACCAAACGGGCAAACGGCCAAACGAGCAAACAGCTAAACGGTCAAACGGGCAAACGGCCAAACGGCCAAACGGCCAAACAAGCAAACGGTCAAACGGCCAAACGGCCAAACGGGCGAATGCGCGCAGAGCGACGCGAGCGAGATGCGTAAGTAAGTTCGACTCAGCCAAATCGGTTTAGTAGACGCAAGACGCGCTGACGCGCTAATCGACGCAACTCGGTTTATGCTCAAATCGGTTTAAAAAGTCGAGTCGTTACATCGCTTTCGACTCGGCCAAATCGGTTTAGTAAAGGCGCTAATCGACGCAACTCGGTTTATGCTCAAATCGGTTTGAATCGGTTTAAAAAGTCGAGTAACGACTCGACTTTTTAATCGGTTTAAAAAGTCGAGCAACGACTCGACTTTTTAATCGGTTTACAAAGTCAAGTAACGACTCGACTTTTTAATCGGTTTAAAAAGTCGAGTAACGACTCGACTTTTTAATCGGTTTAAAAAGTCGAGTAACGACTCGACTTTTTAATCGGTTTAAAAAGTCGAGTAACGACTCGACTTTTTAAACCGATCATCGCTATCAAACCGATTCAAATCGGTTCAAACCGATTCAAATCTCGATTTCGTCGATTCGGTTTGGAATCGACTTGCATGAATTGTCTAACCGATTCAACTCGGTTTGACAAAATTCCAGATCGTAACATCACGCGTTAATTTTGACAATTTACAATAAAACAAGTTTTAAATCAAAAATAAAACAATAAAGATTTTAAGACCCTCAATTTCGTCCTAAAAACACTACTTAAACTATAATGTTTTCAGATTCTCAGTATTTGTCCATCCAATAATGAAAGAAAGATTCACTGAAGAAAACCGCGACAGTGAGAAGAAGCTACATCTATTAGAGTTAGTCACGGCGCCCGGTACAGAACAACTAGCCGAGATCCCCTCGCCCCGCTTCATCAAGACGCATCTGCCCATGTCCCTCCTGCCTCCGAAGATCCTGGAGACGTCGCGCGTGGTGTACGTCGCCCGGGACCCCAGAGATGTCGCAGTGTCATTTTACCATCTCAATAGGCTAATCAGAACACAGGGTTATAAGGGAGATTTTAAGACGTACTGGAACTTCTTCATGAAAGACCTTCGTGAGTACCTAGCTTACCATTATATTAATACGTGAAGTAAAAACTTTGTACACCTGTTTACGAAAATTGTACGGACGGATTAATATGAAATTTCGCACACAGTTTCTATAGAGTACATAATTTTTGTAAAATTATGCATAAAAAATACATTAAATCAATAAAAAAAATATTACACAATACCATGTATTTGAAATACAGACGCATATACGAGTATACCTACTCAAGAGTGCTTAATGTTGAAGTCATAATTTAAATTAATTATTGTTGGAACTGGCTAATCATAAAACACCTGTATTCTATTTATATGTTTTTTACCATTTTTTAAAATTTGACATATTGTACTTTCAAATATACCATCTTCAACTGAAGACGTATTTTTCTTAGATTCAACCAGAAAATATCTATTAATACCACAAAAATTACAACACGTTATCAGCACGAAGCTCTATTAATAGGTATTCAGCGGTTTTCTAAAAGAAACGTTTGTGTTTGTGACCAAAAAGTTGTATCAATTGGAAAACGATTTTTCTTTCCGTCAACATGGCACACGGAACTGGAGATGGTACAAGTAAGTCGAATTCCTCGTCAATTCCTACATTCAGCCTTCGAAATAGAGATGGGTATCCTACGTGGAAATTTAAAATGAGAAATTATTTAATCCACGAGGATTTATGGCAAGCAGTAGCTGGTTATCCAGATGGTGACCAGACGTCAGCATCTTTAAAGAAAAAGAACGATTGCAAGGCACTTGCAAAGATATGCTTGTCAGTGGACGGTGAGGCCATCATCCATGTTAGATGCGCAAAAACTGCTGCTGATGCATGGAAATCTTTGCAAAACGCGTTTGAGGACAAGGGGATGGGACGCAGACTAGCGTTGGAGCGAAAGCTTTATAGAATGTGTTTATCTGACTACGAAAACTTAGAGTTATATATAAACGCCGTTCTGTCTACCGCACAAGACTTGGCGGATATTGATAGGGTGATAGACGACTCGTCAATTGCAGCTATACTTTTAGGAGGTCTTCCACCAAGGTTTGATCCTCTTATTATGGCGCTAGAGAACTGCAACGTTAATGTCACGTCAACAGTAGTCAAGACAAAACTTTTAAATGAAATATCCAAGGAGACGTCATCAAATAATACTGTTTTACAAACCAAAGCGATAAAGTGTGGACCGAAGAATAAAAAGGCAATTATTTGTTATGATTGCAAAGCCCCAGGACACAAACGGCCTGACTGTCCTATAAGGCAGAAAAAGACCGCGGAAGGCAAGATGAAGGACAGTGCTGCCTCCTTCACTGCACTTAATACGTCTGGCGACTCCAGCAACGTTTGGTACGTAGATTCTGGTGCTACTAAGCATATGACGTCACAACGGGATTGGTTTAAAAACATTTCTCTGTTTGAAAATGGAAAAGTTACCGTCGCTAACGGAGAACAAATTAAGTGTTGCGGGATTGGAACCATTTCAATTACGACACCTAAAGACGTAGTAAAATCTATAAATGATGTTGCTTTTGTACCTAATTTAAATGCTAATTTATTGTCTGTTCAAAAAATAGTTGAAAAGGGTTTTATAGTTGTTTTTGATAAAAGCGGTTGTAATTTTTATAAAAATGATAATTTTTGTTTTACAGGTGATTCTGTACTTCATGCTTCGCCCTGTGGAGGACTGTACACGCTTGACTGTACTGTCAATATCCCTCACAACGTGGACAATATTTGTATTGCGAACTCTATGCACTCTGACTGTCTAGACAGGTATCAACTCTGGCATAAGCGGTTAGGGCATTTGTGTCGCATAGGCATGAATCAACTTAAGAATCACGGGATAGGTGTAGACTATACCAAGGTAAACAAAAGTAGTTGCATCGCTTGTGTTCAAGGAAAACAGGCTAGAAAACCGTTTAAAAAATTAGCATCGTACAGTAAGGCAACATCCCCTTTAGAATTGATTCATAGCGATCTCTGTGGAGCGATGTCTACGACATCATTTCAGGGTAACAAGTATGTTTTAACTTTTATAGATGATTTTACACGCTTGATATTTGTTTATTTTATATCTTCGAAGACTGAAGTTATGAATAAGTTTCGTATTTTTCAAGCTTTAGTGGAAAATCAATTGGATACCCGTATAAAGTCCATTAGAACTGATGGTGGAAAAGAGTATGTAAACAAAGAGTTTGCTGATTATCTTTCTTCAAAAGGTATCGAGCATCAGACTACAACACCGTATAGTCCTCAACAAAATGGCGTTGCGGAACGCACTAATCGAACGATAGTTGAGAAGGCAAGATCGATGTTGGCCGAAAGCTCCTTACCTCAAGCATATTGGGAAGACGCATTTCAGGCAGCTGTTTATTTGAAGAATAGGTCCCCTCATCGATATTTAAACGGTCAAATTCCTCTCGATAAGTGGTGTGGACGAAAAAATGATCTCCGTCATCTAAGAGTCTTCGGGTGTAGAGCTTTTGTTCATGTACCTTCATGTCAAAGGAAAAAGCTCGAGGTGAAAGCCGAAGAAGCTATTTTTGTTGGTTACTCGGAAAATCCCAACACGTATATTTTTCGAGATTGTAATAATCCTAGACACATTTTAAAGTCAAGAGATGCATCATTTTTTGAGAATTATTTTACACCTTTAAAAGAAACGGAGTCATCGAATCATCAGAATGAAACGTCACCGATGCTGATATTTGATGATAATTTTGTTGACGAAAAGGATGAATTTTATGATTGTACCGATTGTCCAAGTTCTAATATCGAACCATCTACTTCTGTAAGTCCAGGGTGCGTGAATGCAGATTGTCCGTCTACTTCGGTGAGCCCCGAAGAAGTTGAACGTGATTTAGACGTAGGCTTGGATCAACAGCCAACTGAGGAACCAAGGTATCCCTCTAGGTGTAGGAAACCTCCAGATTTCCTGACCTATCAAGCTTTAATATGTTCAAATGAACCAACGAGTTACTATGAAGCTGTTCATACTGAAGATGCTCATAAGTGGATGTCAGCAATGACCGATGAGCATAACTCACTAATGAAACTTCATACCTGGGAGCTTGTGAATAGACCAAATAATAAGAAGGTCATACCATGCAAATGGGTGTACAGATTAAAAAAGGATGCTTACGGAAGCTGTACTAAGTACAAGGCAAGACTTGTGGTGAAAGGCTTTAAGCAGACGAAAGGCGTGGACTACCATGAAACCTTTGCACCGGTCATCCGTCATTCTTCCCTACGCACTTTATTTGCATTGGCTGCTGAAATGGGTTTAAAAATGTGGCACTTAGATGTCGATACCGCATTTTTAAATGGAGATTTACACGAAGAAGTTTTCATGGAACAGCCTCCTGGCTTTGCAATGAAAGGACATGAAAACAAGGTATGTCTATTGCGTAAATCTCTTTACGGGCTTAAACAGGCATCTCGAGAGTGGAACAAGAAGTTAGATGAAACCCTTTTAAAAATAGGTTTTATAGGAACTCCTTCCGAACCTTGTGTATATACAAAACTTTTTGGTAGTGAACTTGTCATTCTAGGAATTTATGTCGATGACATAATTATTTACTGTAAATCTGACTATACTTTTGACATTGTCAAAAACGATTTGCAAAAATATTTTACTTTGAAAGATCTCGGTATATTGAAATCATATTTGGGATTAGAAATCAAATGTAGTGAAGATATTATCAAAGTAAGTCAGTCGAACTATATTTTGTCAGTCTTAGATAAATTTAATATGCGCGACTGTAAGTCGGCGAGTACTCCTTTAGCTCAGAAAAAGCTAGAAAAGATAACCGATGGTGAGTCACTTGAATTACCTTACCAAAATCTGATAGGATGTCTCATGTATCTAGCAGTAAACTCACGTCCCGATATTGCATACGCAGTGAGCTACTTAAGCCAATTCAATACATGTTTTACACGTGAACATTGGCAAGCAGCAAAAAGGATACTACAATATCTTAAAGGAACAGTAGATTATTGCATAACGTATAGTAAAACTGATGAATCCTTAGTAGGATATTCTGATGCCGACTGGGCAAATTGTCCAATTGACAGGAAGTCATACACGGGCTACGTGTTTAAGTTAGCTGGTGGACCAGTGGCATGGGAGGCGAAGAAACAACCTACGGTAGCGCTCTCGTCCACGGAAGCTGAATACATGGCACTGACGGCTGCTTCAAAGGAAGCAAGTTATTTGCGGCGTTTTATATCTGAAATTACAGGTAAATTACACTCTGTAAAGATATGGTCAGACAGTCAGAGTGCTCTAAATTTAGTACATAACCCCGTCCACCACAACAGGACGAAGCACATAGATACTCGTTTTCATTTTATTAGAGAGAAAGTGTCAAATAAGATAATTTTGTTAGAATACTTGAAAACCTGTGACATGCCTGCTGATGTTTTAACCAAACCGCTTGGGCCTGTCACACATAATAGGTGTATAGCTGGGATAGGGTTAACAAAATAATTATTTTAATTTGTTATTATTTTGTTATCCTTATTTTTTCTACCTCTTTTTTTTAAATTCTTTATGGGGTTTTTAGATTAAGGGGGAGTGTTGGAACTGGCTAATCATAAAACACCTGTATTCTATTTATATGTTTTTTACCATTTTTTAAAATTTGACATATTGTACTTTCAAATATACCATCTTCAACTGAAGACGTATTTTTCTTAGATTCAACCAGAAAATATCTATTAATACCACAAAAATTACAACAATTATGTTCGAATTTCGACCACTGGGCGACCACTAGTTTATACGAAATGAATATTGTTTGTATATAAATATATTTCAAACAACTTTTTGAAATATATTTATTTTCAAAAAATTTTAAAAAGGAGTTTCAATAATCCTTTTTTAGCGGATGGCTGTATTATACGCTACATATAAGCTACATTTATGCCAAATTTAAACTAGATCTGCCCAGTGGAGGCTTTTGTAGGTATAGTTTATTAATAACTTTTTTATAGCCGTATTGCCATAGATATTTAGGTAATAGGCACTGACCTCTATAATACTGTATTATAGAGGTCAGTGGTAATAGGTATACAGTCACAGATAACATAATATTATAGTAGGTGGTACAATCCAGTCAACCATTTGTAGAGTAAAGCATAGTATATATGGTAACACTTTCAATATAAGATTATATTATTAGGGATGTAAGTGGTTCATCTACATCTTTGAACCAAAGCCAACTTCACCTGCACGCGGTGCACCCTGTTGACTGACAAACAAAGCTCTGGCGAAAAGAGACGTAAGGAGCGTAATTGTAAGCTACCCGACTGGGGAATGTACCTCCACCTCACAGAATACCGCATATTTTATGTTGCGAGCGTTAATATGGCTACGGTAACTGCTTCACATCAGGCGGGCCGTATGCTTGCCTGGCACACGACGTAGTATAAAAAAATGCCCTCAAATGTGCCTGCGTAATGCAAGAATGCTAGCTATGCCCGTCTGGTAGCTACGCTAGACCATCTTACTTGCTGCGGTCTACCAGCGCGGTTGACATTTATTTAGGTAGTACATTAAATTGTAAGTTATTCCTTGCTTAGATCACTGGACGCCATATTTCGACCATTTAAAGGAGGCGTGGGACAAAAGGCATCACCCCCACATGCTGTTCCTGTTCTACGAGGAACTTTCAAAGGTTAGTGAATCCTCGAAATATCTAACCACGTAACTTAAAACGCAAAGAGAATAATAAAAACCAAAGAGAATAATTAAATACTACACTTCTGGACACATCTATTGGCCCACCTTAGAGCTTAGGTTTCGATGGCCCCTACCGAAATATGATTGCTAGATTGAACAAAAACTATTGATGCAGTTTTAAACCTAATACATTTTACCATCTTTTTCGATCATATTGTTTTAAATTTGAATTCAGAATACCACACGACATGGAGCTACGCCTAACAAGTCGGGTATGCGCCTTGATTAAGGCAGTTGATTTTTTAATAAAAAACATTTTTTATCAAATAAAAGTTTAATTTAATAACGCGTGTTGCCTCCATGGGCATCTACCACAGCTCTCATACGATTAGGCATAGAGTTTATCAACCGCTCTATGAAATTTTGAGGGATCCTCCCCCATTCCTCTTCTATGGCAGTTTTCAACTCCTGCATCGTCTGGGCAACTGGCTGACGAGCCCTAACACGTCTTTTTAGCTCGTCCCACATGTGCTCAATGGGGTTCATGTCTGGGCTTCTTGCTGGCCAGTCCATAACTGTGATGTTCACATCCCGAAGATATTCCCTGACGATGCCGGCCGTATGGGCTCTTGCATTATCATGCATAAAAAGGAAATTTGGGCCCACATAGTCCGCGTATGGCATCACGTGAGGTTCTAAGCACTCACGAATGTACCTTTCAGCATTTAATGTTGGCAGCCGTGGTCCCGTAACAACCTCAAGTTGAGTTTTGCCGCTCGCGGATATACCGCCCCAGACAGTCCATGAGCCACCGCCATAAGCAACCCTCTCTTAAAAGCAGCATTGTGCGAAACGCTCTCCCTTACGTCGGTAGACCTTCTTCCTTCCATCTTTGCCATGTAACACAATTTTAGACTCATCAGAAAAGAGTACACAGCTCCAATGCTGCTGAGTCCAATTTAAATGAGTGCGCGCGAAATGAAGGCGCGCTGTTCGGTGGGCTCGCGTTAGTTTGGGGCCATTAGCTGGCTTGTGTGGTACCATATCGCGTTCTTTTAACCTTCTCCGAACAGTTCGAGCGCTCACAGATACTCCGTGGAAGTCACGAAGTTGGTTTTGTATCTCAATGGAGGTAAGGTGACGATTTCTCAAGCTGGTCGTCACGATGAATCGATCCTGCCTTTCAGTTGTGACACGAAATCGTGGCCTTCCTTGGCGACGAACAAAGCCGCCAGTCTCTAGGTACCTCCGATAAACATTTCATTTATATTATCAGTTAAATTAAGTTGAGCACTCACATTTCTTTGGCTGTGTCCGGCCTGGATAAGTGCCACAGCTTGGGCGGCGACTTCAGGCGAAGTATCCATAGATTATTGATAGAACCTCACTTTAATGTTAAGAATAAGTAATGTTTGTTGCAAAACCAAAGAAAAAAATCACACTTTCAAGAATTAAATCCAAGTAAACCAATAAAATCAAGTTTTCTTAGTATTCGATTGTACATTGTTGGATATCAACGAACAGGCTCCAAATTGTCTTTTGTTTCTTTAAATTCTGTGTTCGAAATTCAAAAAAAGACTATTGAATGAAATTATGAATGTGCCAGGTTCAAAACTGCATAAAAACTTTTTGCTCGACCTAATATAAAATTTTAGCTAGGACCAAACGAAACTGAAAATGCAAGGTGGACCAATAGATGTGTCCAGAAGTGTATATCTAATTTTATTATTCATATAGCAACTTCAGACACGCACCCCGAACAAAGATATAAAATACGAAAAACGGAAATTAACGCGATCATGCTTATGGGTTATTTACATAAATTTATTATGTTGCCCGACGTTAATACATGTATGTAAACACCCTTATCAACGATCACGTTGATTCACGTTGTTATATTTCGTAAATCAAAATCATGCAACGCGAAAGTTTAAAAGTTATCAAAAACATACCTAATGGTCAATAATTCACAAAAACAAAGACCTATATATAGTACCTATTATCTATATTCGTAATCATACTGCATGAAGAATGAAAAACATAGCAAAACAATGCCTACGATATTGTCATGACATGTTTGCATAGAAAATTCTTAAAAGGACCTCCTGTATCATCACAGAAAGTAGTACAGCCGTCCTAGTTCCACCGAAGGTGGGATATTTCAAGTTAATTTAATTTAACAACCACAAAATAACAAACCCTACCGCATTTTTTAATTGTGAACACCAAACTTTAGCTTAGATTAGTGGCAATTGTGTTTAGCTTAGATCGCAGATGCCTTAAAGCTCTACCGATAAAGCTAAAGATGTTTGTCAATAACTTAAACCGAAGATCTATTTTTGAAATCAAAATATCAGGGGCTAATATAACAATATAACAATAAATATAACAAAATCGGGGGATACAGCTTGGTGTTGCAGCTATGTAGCTTTAGATTTGTATCTATCTATCATCTCCATGCAAAATTCAGTCACACGACTGTATGTATGAAGGATCTAAGGGTCCGTTCGCACAGACCGGCTCGGAGAGGATGTGGATTTTTAAAGTAAACTTTATGCCAATGATACAAAACTCTATTTTAAACGCATCCAAAATCTGCTCTCCTCTCCGAGCCGGTTTGTTTGAACGGAACTTAAGAAGGATAAAAGATCTAAGTAAGGCTATGGCACATCGCGTGCGTGCGGGGAGGTAAAAGCGCTGCCATTTTGAGATAATTTTAGTGCATATAACGTATTCACGTAGAACACACGGCCGTGTTCATGACACAGCGACACCCCATTTATTATTTGTTGAACGTTCTAATCTTTGTAACAAATTTGAAAATTCGATGTATTTGATAGCCCAATTTTTTAGGAAGGTAGATTGTGTAATGTGAGCGATAAAAAAACGATTGTAAACGAGGGCAGGTTATCGAGATACGGCTACACGGGGCAACTTCCCAATAGGCTACTTGACAATGTTCCAAAATTAAACAAAATATTTATCAATATCGTAAAATACACAAAACTAGAACGATTTGTATGTAATTAATGTAGGATGTAATTTACACAGCGCTATCTAGTCCCAAATTAAGCGCAAAGCTTGTGTTATGGGTACTAGACAACTGATGAAATATACTTAAATACATTTTTTCTTGTAAATACATACTTATAATACATAGAAAACACCCAGACCAATACAAACAGATAATGCACACAAATATTTGTCTTGTGCGGGAATCGAACCCGCGACCTCGGAGTCAAAGTGGCCGTTGCTAACCTTTCAACCACCGAGCTCGTCATCAAATATCCAGTCAGAGTCGAGAAGTAGCTCTATCTCACAAAAGACCGCAATCAAATTTTACCAACAGTCTTGTTGAGAACCGGATTGTTGAGTTCGTACAAATAAGATCGCCTGAAGAGACGTCAGAAGATGCTACGTTAGCACAGTGTTGCAAAAGTTCCCGATTTATCGGGAGATTTACCGATTTCGACTATTCTCTCCCGATAACCCGATTTAGTGACCCCATCTCCCGATTTCTGATGTTTTCACTAAAGTGGCAATTAGAAATAGTATTCTAACCAGGGCAACACCAAAGGTGGTAACATGGTAAAACTAAATCAATGCACGAGGATTCCCCTTTACTGCAACACTATAGTAACTTGTTAATACCAAATCAATGCTTTGGGGTGTAAGCGGTTCATCAACAACTTTGAACCAAAGCCAACTTCACCTGCCCGCGGTGCACCCTGCTGACTGACAAACGAAGCTCTGGCGAAAAGAGAGGTAGGTAGCGTAATTGTAAGCTACCCGACTGGGGAATGTACCTCCACCTCACAAAATACCGCAGCCAAATAACGGTTCCCTTGAGGGCTGTTGTGTTTCTGCGACTGAGTGAGCTCACCAGAAAGGAAGGAGATGCTGCGATGGCAGCGGGGGTGGCGGCGCGCGAGCGATATTTTATGTTGCGAGCGTTAATATGGCTACGGTAACCGCTTCACATCAGGCGGGCCGTATGCTTGTCTGCCACCCGACGTAGTATAAAAAAAAATGCACGTGTAACTTTTTAATTACGCATCGACCAGTTGTGTTTTATTTCCGACAAATTCAAGGCAACATCTGGGTGAAATCAGATTTTCGCTAGGTGGTGTAGTTTTTTTGGGCAGTGCCGAAATAAGGCTTATTTCGGCACTGCCACAAAAAAATACTTATAACTTTTTAACGGCAGGTCGACTAATTCTGATACTTGGTGTATGAATTCGACAAATTGACGACTAATTCTGGGGAAAATCATATCTTCGCTATGTTTTGTAGTTTAATAGATCCCGAGTGGGCTGTGCCGAAATAAGCTTATTTCGGCACTGCCACAAAAAAAAACCTTATAACTCTTTAACGGGAGACCGACAAATTTTTTGCTTTGGGCGACAAATTTCGACAAATTAACGACAATTTTTTGTCTAGTTAAAATCAAGATCTAAGACCTGGGCAGTGCCGAAATAAGGCACACGTCACGACATATTTGACATTGGTTATTAACAATAAATATTTATTGTCTTATATTTGGGGTGTAAGAGACTCACCACCATCTTTGAGCCAAAGCCAACTTCACCTGCACCCTGAGACTGGCAAATGAGTTCTAGGGCGTAATTTTAAGCTGCCTGATTGGGGAGGTACTTCCACCTCTCTGAATACCGCAGCAAAATAACAATTACCTTGAGGGTAGTAGTGTTCCTGCGAGTGAGTAAAGTCACCAGATGGAAGGAGTTCCTGCGTTAGCAGCGGGGGTAGTAGGGCGAGCGATATTTCATATTGCGAGCGCTTATATGGCTACGGTAAGCGCTTCACATCAGGCGGGCGGGCTTTTTACTACCCGACGTAGTATAAAAAAAGAGTTATATGTTCTACCGTTATTATGTACAGGATTTGCCGGGGGCCGTACGCCGCGTAATCAAATTTCTAGATAAGGAATTCAGCGAGGAGCAGATCAGCAAACTGTGCGACCACCTCAGCATAGACAACTTCAAGAACAACAAGTCCGTCAACTACGACGTTATGAAAGTGCTCGGCATTCTAATTCCCGGAGAACAGGCCTTCATTAGGAAAGGTAAATTGAATTATTTTCCTCTTATTTATTTACATCGCACTCGGATGGGTGGAGCTGTTCGATTCGTCTGTGGCTATTATCCTCAGACTATTATCTTAACGTCAGACCTCCAGTATTAGGCTCTATTCACACCGCCGCGGAATGGAATGGAAGCGACTTTTTGCAACGAAATTGTACATAGCATAATGAACTTTATGTCAACTGTATAACATATAAACTTAAATACAAAAAAAGTTACTTCCATTCCATTCCGCAACGATGTAAATTGAGCCTTATTATTCTGCATAGAGTCGGTTGAATACAGGTTGGCATTAATTCGTACGCAAACACAGGAACTTGTTCTGCTGAAAGTGAAAAAAAAAAAACACTTCTGAAGAAAGTGCTGTTGCCCATATGAAAGATGGCATGACAAGTAAAAATGAACCACATAATGATAAATCCATATTTCTTCGTCACACAGGGAAGGCAGGAGGGTGGCGCGACTACTTTGACGAGGAAATGAGTGAACAGGCCGAGCGCTGGATCGCAGACAACCTCCGGGACACTGACTTCCGGTTTCCGCATTTACAACACAAATGAAGGTCAAATTGGCTTCTAAAGAAAAGAACCGAGAAAGGTGATAATAATCATTTATTCGAATAAAATGCTCTATTTTAGTATGTATTTCTTTGTAACACCATGATATTTAAGTTTACATCGACATAATACGTAAGCTAATAAGATTATTAAGTAAACAATAATTATTTTACCTGTTATCATTTTACCTACAATTTATAAATGTAAACCTTCATAAATAAAACAATGTCTCAGTCCTTCTTCACGTTTTTATTAAATAATACGGTTATACAAAGAAAATAAATTAAAAGCCAGATTTTAAATCAATCATTCGTTGGTAATATAAAATTCTAAAACAGACTTATAATCATAATAATGGATAATAACCGTTCGGGTCGCCCGGGCCACGCGGCCGCGACCGCGTCGAACACGCGGTCGCGGCCGCGCGGCGCTCGACGCCCACGTATAACGAACCTGCAACGTACACGTCTATAAAAAGCGACTCTATAATATAAAATGGGAGGACACTCCCGCACCTAACGACTCGCCGCTACGAGCGACGTTAAAACTATCATACACTTATAGAAAATCACAAAATTCAAGCGGAAATAATAGGAATCGTGCGGGCGGCGCCTACGCGATGACGTCGGGCAGCAGCGCGTTGTCGGCGGCGGGCGGGCTCGGCGGCGGCTTGCTGAGGGACTCCGCCGGCGCCGCGCCGTTGGTCAGCGGCGGAGGCGGCGCCGCCTTCACGCCCGACTCTATACACTTCTTCGGCACCGGCTTTGCGGCGGTGCCCTTCACTGACGTAGGGGCCTGTCGATAATACACATATATTAAAAACGAGCTCGGTGGTCGAATGGCTAACAATGGCTACTTTGACTCAGCGGTCGCGGGTTCGATCCTGGCACAAGACAAATATTTATGTGCATGAACATGTCTGTTTGTCTTCGTCTGGGTATTTTCTATGTATATATTTACAAAAAAAAATGTATTTAAGTATAATATCAGTTATCTAGTAGGTACCCATACCCATAGTATAAGCTTTGCTTAGTTTGGGACTAGATGGCAGTGTGTATGTAATTTGTCCCTGGAATATTTATTATTTATTTATATTTAAAGTACACCATATGGCCTCGCCCGAGCGATAATATAATACGTTATACATATAAACCTTTCGCAAGATATTGTCTAAATGATAGTGAAGGCTGCATCAAAATTCAGTTATACCACAGTATAAGTAATAGTACTAACGTAGTTATACGTAGTTTAAAAGAAGGAAGCCGAGAAACAGACGGAAGCTTTGTTTCGTACTATTTAGTGAAGTGTTATATTCGATAGATGAAATTGAAAAGGTTTATGGTGTAAGTCGTCTTTATCCCAAAGCCAACCCCGTCACTTAACAAACAAGGCTCTAACGAATGATTATACAGCAACAATGAATGCAGTCAAACTTTAGGAATTACTGCACAGAAAATCCAGCCGATTAACAACCTACGGAGCAACAAGAAGCTCTTAAGGATTTCAGCACATTATATTATATTGAAAATCCACTTCAATCATCTCCGTTTTGTACACGATTCCGTAACTACTAAGGGTGAAACAGACGAGCAAAGTGAAACACTTACTTTCGTGGTAGCGGTCCTGGGCGGCGCGGCCTTGGCGGTGATGCGCTTGTTGGCGAGATCCTTAGTTTGTTTGTCGAGGGGCTTTGAAGCGCGCGGCGCGGGCTTCGGGGCGGCGCTCCTGTGAACAGAACGAACACAAAGATCAGTGAAAGAAGGCATAACCACCTTATCAATAAACCATACCGTCATCAACCTACTACTGAGACAAGGGAATCGGATTTATAGTGCCACAAACTTATCTGCCCGGTGGCGGGGGCGGTACGATCGACTTAAGTGTTGCCATTAAACGAAATGCCGCCCGTTTTAGAGGAAACAATAAAATCAAAGAAATATATACACTTAAAATAATAGCATTGATATACTTATTAATTGTGTTGTGTGGTGTTTCAATTAAATATCAATTGCTTACTATTTTTTTTTTTTTGTTGATTAGTTTTAAAAATGCACCACGTTATGTCGCGATCATTGCTATTATATAATGTTAGAGAGTTATAATATTCCACAGAAACAACTCGTTGACGATTTTTTTATTGTATGTATTGTTGAAATATATCACCTTCATGGTCATATAGGCCGGTTTACTTTTGGAATGTCACACACAAAAAAAAGACAAAATATATGGCTGTCTACCTGAAGGATGTGTTTACTGTTAATTCTTCCTGACTTGCTTTTTCCACTACTGCAACTCTGCCAATAATCCCAACATGTATAGAAAAAGATATATATGTATTTAAAAACATACACCTCAATGGAATGTGTATACGTGGTAAATAAATTAATTGTACCTGGCAATACTACCCTGTAGTAGCAGCTACTCGTTCGTGAATGACATTTCAAGATGGCGGCTTTAGTTCAAAATTTGACCACCGGGTCAGATAAGTTTGTGGCACTATAGTGCATACACATGAATGTTTTCTCGGGTTTTTGGAAATCGATTGTATTCAAGCCGCCTAACGGCCACTGATTTGGCTTAACGTCATCTAATGACAACAACCAAGACCGGCTTAACGTGACCTCCGAAACACGGAGATCGAAATAAATAAACCTATTCATTGTTAAGCGAAAGTTGAATTTGCTTAACTTGCGTAAACTTTTCAAACTACTCACAATCACCAAAATCTATCAAATTGTACTTGTAACGTCAAAAAGTAACAACTTTGATACTTATATTAAATTCGAATTAAAAGTTCCTATGAAATATATGACGTGATGGCTACTTTACCACACAGCGTCGCATACCGAATCGTTTCCTACACAAGAGAAACATATTTGTATGCATGAACATCTCTGTTTGTCTTGACCTGGGTGATTTTTAACTGTGTAGATCTTTGTATAGGTTATTACAGGAAAAAAGTAAGTATAAACTAAATGCAAGCATTAGGCTATTATTGCGTCAAAAATATAAACTGTTGGTCATCATTGGCGAACAGCTCATTTTTTTGGAATAAAAGGTATCCTGTTGTTTATTCTGGGCTTCTAAAATGATGAATCTATCAACCCCATGGTGTTATTGATTTCTATGGGCGGTGGTGATTACTATCCATCACATACTCGCTTGCCCCCTCATATATAAAAAAATATATGTACGCAAAATTTCATGAGAATTGGTTCTTGCCCCCCTTCTCATACATAAAAGAAAAATGATGTATGCAAAATTTCATGGCAACGCAGTTAAGTCGTAAAAATAGAACAAACAAAAACAAACAATCAAACTCACTATCTCATTTATAATATTAGTAAGCACGTAAGTAAATAATTATATAGTTTGAATGTAATATTCAATCAGAAAATCCACTTCATAAAATGACTCTACGACGCTAAATGTCTCTTTTATAAAACATCTTTGATCTAAATTCGTCTTTGCAGTAGCAATAGTTTGCAAAACTGTATATCACTTAGTAATATTATAAATCAATATATGTATAATATATTATACAGGGCGTCGCGCGGTGCAATTAGGAAGGGAAGTGCTCTAAATCAATGTTTCCCAGTTGCCGGGTCGCGACCCGGTACCGGGCCATCAAAATAAAATACCAGGTCGCAATATTCCCGCTTTGTTTTAAAAATACCTACTATCGAATTCGAACTTTTTAATGCCTTTTGTCTAATAAATGTGAAGCTGGGTTTCCAACACTAGTTTACCTTCAAAATAAATATCGGAACCGACTTGCAGTGGAACCAGACCTTAGAATAAAACTTTCGTCTTTTTCCGCGAACTTGGATTCTTTAGCGTTATAGGTTAAATAAGCAGTAGCTCCATACTTCGCACTAAAATTTTGTGACTAAACCGACGAACCAAATATTTTTACTATTAAAAAATAGGTTGGAACCAGCTTAGGTTTAAAAGTATTCAGTGGGCCACGAAGGGGCAATGTGAAAATTACCGGGCCATGGCAGAACAATGTTTGGGAAACACTGCTCTAAATAATGAAAATATGAAAGTTTAGTGTAACAAGGCTTCACTTTATTTTTAATTGCAGCGATAATAGGTATTCGTTAATTTTTTTGTCTTCTTTCATTCAAAACACCACGGTTATTATATCTATTTATTTAATTGCATGCTGCACTAACACAGAAAAACTTTGAACAGAAACGTACAGCAAGCCACAGTACAAAAAAACATTACATTAAATACACATTATATTAATTAATTAGAGTAATTCAGTTACGAATATACCATTTTCATAAATTGGATAAAATTATGAGCAGGGAATATATCAAATTTAGGTATACTGAGCAGCCAAAGCATTAAACACGTTCGATTTGTAGGCGCTAAAGCGAAAGCGCAAATGTTTCGTGACATCCGCGCTAGCGGAGCATCAGTATTCTAGATATTATCCCTTTTATATCGATACTTGTAATCTCAATTGACGTAAAGCACATTTTGGCCAAAATGAGCTATGAATGCCATCTTACTTAGTTATTTTTTCTCTTTTTTTCTGTCTAATCGACGTGGCTATACGGCCATTAATATCGATTTTAGACACATTGAAAATGTAACTTAAATAACGTTTTCACTGTCAAATTGTAAAACTTTAGGTGATATGTGACATTCATTAATTAATGCTTAACGTAAAGAACGTCAAAATCTCATATTGTGTTTAACAGCCCAACCATTTACTATAAATAATGCTAAATGTGCTTTAAGTCAAAGTCTGTTAATCATATCTGTAAACATAATATAAAAAAATGTGCTTTACGCCCTATATAAAGCACACTTTTTAAAATTATGTGCTTTACTTCCATTAGTATAATAGACCTTGCATAAATTTTGAGGACATAAATACCCTTTTAATGTCGATATTGTACCTAATTAAAGCGTAAAAGGCTTCAATTAGGTACACTATGATGGTGGAAGAGTTCTTGAAGTTCTCTAAAAAAGGATTTTTCACCATTCGAAGATCTAAAGCATTGGTGCGGGGTATGTCCAGACATGACCATAGAACAAACACTAATGAAGAACATGAAGAGTGTTGGCGGCATTACACACGAAAGAGGTTTCACGGAAAGTGTCCTCATGAATGGATTGCGGGGCTACCACTATCGCACTATGTATGTGAAGCAGTTGAAGAATTGTGTGGCATAAGATCAGCCAACACCAGCCAACACGTAGAATTGAGAGACACCAGGACCAAAAGGACGAAACCGATACTAAAGTTTGTACAGTGGATTCAAAGCTGTTGAAGACAATATAAATTGTTGTGATGCTAAGTTAATTGGCGAAGAATCAATAAACAAAACTGTTATCGAAGGCAATAAATTCGGAATTCTGAAGCTCAAGAGTGCAAATTTGATAAAGGCACTGTCTTCGACAACAGCTTCTGAAAAGTTGGGTAATGACACAGTATAAGTGGATATAACTAAATATTTTCAACGAACACTGTACTGTGCACTCCCCTAATGATCTGCAGGCTTGTTTTGTCGACAGTTCCATCATAATTATTTGAGGAGAATTCACTGATGCGGAAATCGAAGAAATCAGCTTTGTATGCTTTATTCAACAAAGTTGCTGAACAAACAATCGATACACGGATATACTTTTACGTTATCGATAGTGGCTACCTTCTCCATCGGGTGGTATGGCCGTAAGAAGGCACTTTCTCGGATGCATACGATGCATACATCTCTTTCATTCACAACAATTACGGCCAACTAGTTGTTATAGAATTCGATGGCTACTCTGAAAATGATCTAAGTACGAAGAGTATAGAACGACAAAGACGACTTACGAGTATACAGCGCAAGACACGGGAAATTGCTTTCACCTAAGACACAGCTCTAGTCGAACCCCAGGCCAAATTTCTCTCCAATACTCGTATAAAGAAAAATTTATTTCGCAACCCGTTGAGTACCTCAACAGGAATGGCATATATACACGTCTTGCCAAAGATGAGCATCATCTTTGGCAAGATTTGCTCCTGTTACAACTACATTGAAGAATGTGACCGATACAAGCAAGTCGTTGTAGTTTGACAAGATATTGACTTGCTGGTCTTACTAATTGCATTAACCCCCGAAGGTAACTACTACTACGTCAGCTTTCTACGGAAATGGTAGATGCAGACAGTACAATGGTTTAACAACAGACCCTCTTGCACTACATTCCCACCGTTTACAACAATCCAAATTCATCCTCTGAAGACATCGAAAAGGCTGGCGAATGCATAATTCTTGCGCCTTACAAAGCTCGACCCGAAATCTGGATTTGAACCATCATACTCGTAGATATGTTTGCTTCAACAAATTAGTGGGACATGCTAAGAATGCAGTTATTTTGGCAAAATTGCCGCCTACATCGGCTGCTGCTCGCTATCACTCTCGGCGAACCTTTCATCAGGTGCAAAGTTGGAAGAGTGACTTTTAACCACCGGGAGAATGGACTTGAAAAAAAAAACTATGAATTGCCTAACTCCGGTTTTAAATACAGAGCCGCCAGCACCAGCCTCTATATTAAAATTAATAACGTGTGTTTGCAAACAAGGCTGTGGTAGGCGATGTGGATGCGTGAAAGCCGATTTAAGATGTACTATGTGCAAAAATTGTAGATGCCAGAGTTGCGTAAACGTAATCGAAATAGACATCGAAGAAGATTAATACCTATTGCTTTTTAAAGTAAAAGTGCAGAACAGTTTGATGTAAATTATACTGATAATATACGTAAGTTTGAAGAAAGTTAATTTGGCTGGTTTTATTTCCACTCCCTCTCAGGCAAGAAATGTACCTGTAGTAAATTTCACTATACGGAATCTACTGTAAACAAAAATACATTAAACTATCTCCCCAGACCACACTTGGGCACTCACTCACACTCACATCGCCACGCCACCTCACTCAACGTTTTGTGAGTTTTTAGAGCTTATTTCGCTGAATGGCCGAAAAAATTAAATTTTCAAAACAGCATAGCAACGTGAAATGAAGGAGTTTAGAAATAAATTAAACCTCTTTTTAAAGAACATATTATATTTTTTACTTATGTCATACATATGTTGGCGGTAAATTGAGAAATTTTTGAGAAAACTAAACTTTTATTTTAAAAAATCGATAAATTATTAACAACATTCATATTTCTTAAGTTGCTGCGTAAGAATTTCTTAAGGTGCTGATGATTGCTTATTCTAGAATCTTTAAGTTATTTTAAAATAAAAAGCGCCGATTTATTACTTAGTTTATTATTTTATTTGTTAGTAATCAATTTTAAGTCCCTTGATAACACAAGTTATTTAAAATTACTTGAAGGCTATGTATGCTACACCGCCTAATCAACAAATAAAGTTAGTCCTTTAATTCAAAAAATAAGATTATATATATTTTAAAATTAGCTTTACATCTGTATATTCACACTTTTAAACATTTATTTTTACGGCTTAGAGAATAATATTTTTTCAATCGTGCTTTACTCCCAAAATGAATCTGAGCCTTATAATAAAAATGGACGTAAAGAACATTTTACTGAATTTTCTTAGATGTTAGGCACATCTATTTTCTAAAATAACAAACTAGACTAAAAACTAACCATTTCATCGTCTGCATCTCAAGATTTTAGGTAAATGTTGTCTACATCACTTCTCTATAACTTTAAAAACACAAGCGTAATTAATTTTAATCTAAAAAAAAAAACTTATTTTGGCTCTCCTGAAAAGTTGGATTTTGTGCTTTACGTCAATTGAGATTACAAGTATCGATATGACTATCAATTCGTGCAATACCTTTTAAACATCTTTGGATGCAATTTTACTTACAATAATTTAAAGTGAAGTAATTTTCAGTAAATATTCATACCATACATATTTAAACTACTTCCCCTGCAGCCCCCTTACCACCATCTCTTATTGCGATTCAATAATTGAGTAGATTACTTATTCATACCAATGAATAAGCGACTCTATGATATTTGAAATAGAGTCGCTTATTCATTAGTATGAATAAGCAATCTATTCAGTTATTGAATCGCAATAAGAGATGATGGTAAGGGGGCAGGTAGCAATGCCGTGAGACGCCCTGTATTTATCATCAATGAGAATAAAACCACTTGAGTGCCGATGATATGATTTTTATAAGACGCGCGGACTCACAACGTCGGGTCGGGACACGAAGAAATTACCGCGACAGTGATTGGTTAATGCATAATGTCATTTACATCTATAGTTCACGAAAGTGTTGTACCACATAATTGTGCCAAAATAATCGTTATCGATAAAGTCAACTTTATTCTATGTCGGAATACATGGATGTCAGAATTATTTAAGCAATATGAAAACAATATAGAAAAAGTTATTGTATCTTAATAATAAATATTACATTGTATGTAAATGGTTTGTTGTATATTTTAAACAGAGTTAATCATAATTGTTGAGTATAACGGGGCCCATATTATTTGCATTTATTTTCAATTGATTTAATGTCTTCAATAAATGACGAATATGCACAGGCCATATTTGACAGCCTCGATAGCGCGGTAGGTAGTACAACGGACTGCCGCACATGTGGATGTAGGTTCGATTTCCACCCAGGCCAATTATTTGTATGGCCCAGAAGTGATTGTTCTGTGTCTGAGTGTAGTTTGTGCTCGTTAATTGTATGACTGTAAAAGTCCTCACGACACAAGAAGCGATATTAAAGCGGGAGTTGTCTAATATTTAGAAAAAAAAAATTAATTATATCAGAATACCTACTATATCAACAGCGATGGAAAGAAACGTATTAATACTTCCTAATAAAAAAAGGTATTTAATAAAAAACCAAATTATTATTTCGTACTTTTATTACAATTTTAAAGGGATAAACAATAAAATTTACAACCGATGTGAGAAATAAAGAAATTAATGATAAAATAAAAAAAAACCTACTGAAAAGACAAAAATAAGGCCAGAAGCAAGCAGTCGTGACATAATCATTTGTGTACATTGTAACCATAGTTAAAAAAAAAAAAAATTAAGGGAGTCTTTCCTTCGGGAGCTAATATAAAATGACCTGCGTTACAACTCTCGAGAAAGCCACGTAAAGTTGGCCATGCGAAAAACAACCAGTCCTGACCAGCGAATTTTAGTGATTTCTTTATTGTCATAGCAAAGCAAGTGGTCACAGAGAACTGTGTACGTTTAAAAATAAAATGGATTTTTTTTTTTGAGAAGAGTTGTATACGCGGAATTAATACAGTTTCACCGACACCACTCCCAGTGAGATCCTCAACTTCAATTATATTTCGCTGCCAAGCATTTTAGTTCAGGAACTTTACTTCAGGAAGTTAACTTTACTTCAGGAAGGAGATCTTCCCCAAATTTATTAATATTCTTGAAAACTCTTGGGCACGTAAAGTTCTATCTACAGCTTCTAGTGCCTTACTGTTGGCCATTTCGCATTCATCTCAAACGATTAGACAGCAATCCTGAAACACCTTCGCTTTGTCACAGTTTCGAGTCGGTGCTTCAGTTCTCTCTAAATCAAGTAGGATATTGAACATTGTATTTGCGTCCTTCCGCCTAGTAGTAATGTGGCGGCAATACCTGGCGATGCTGCTGCGAGATCTTATTTTAGCGCCTGATTTCAGCGTGGATTGCTCTCGTCAGGTATGTTTTCCAGTCCCTCCTGGAGCATCTAAGAAAAACAGTTTCCCCTCGTTACTTAAAACACTTTCCACCACCAAATGAAATAAACTCCGATCTTGCTACATAGCGCCCCCGCAAATGCACGTAAGTAGTCTTCTGGTTTGTGCGAATATATACCGATTATCACATGGCAATTGTTGTAAATCCTTAGTTACTGAATGTGACTGTTTATTTGGAGATATATCCTGTAATTGTAAATGATTATTATTTAAAAAGTGATACAAAATAAATTGTGATCGACGTTAAAATTCATAGTAAATTAACCTACTGGTGAGATGACATCATGTGAAGGTCCTGGTAGATTAGAATCACACACATCCAAATCAGAGAAGTTATTAGAAGCCTGCGAATAAACAAAAATTGTTAGTATTCGAATCAACAAAGGCAATCTATCAGGTACTTTGATTCGCTACTTATAAAATTATAGCTAACTAAAATTAATATTTATAAAGAAACCATCAGTACATATTCACTACATATTTATATGTGATTATAGTGACGGTTGAGTGATAAATAACGTCGCCAAAACACATACAAAAAGCAGTAAATATTCTACATCTACACTACACCTACTCTATACCTACCTATATCTACCCTACATCTACCCTGAACCTAGAAAAAAAAAATAAGTTAATAAACGTACTAATACAGGTAAGAATATTGTCGGCGTTGCTGAACTAAATAAACGCCGTCGATTTTTTAAATTTTCAAAAGAATCGGCTGTGAAATGCCTTGAACAAATAACGCTGTATTTGTTAGGGTACCAATTTTGTCTGTTAACAGCATTAATCCATTTTTCTTTTATTTCTGGGATCTTCGAAAAACTAAAATGTAATAATACCCAATTAATTTTAAAATATAATTAATTAATATTGTCAACCGAATCATGTATATTAATTATCGATATCAACTTTATTTCCGTGTTGTCGCAGCACTACTGTGACAGAAAGAGACAGAATTATTGACAACGTCTCACGCTAGAAAGGGAGACAATTAGTGGGTTGGACAATATGGCGACGTATTTACGTCAACGACCAATATCACTTGAGCCCTGCAATCACAATAAATATTTATCATAAACAGCTAAAATCGTACTTACCGGTGAAAAGTTATACCATCCTTGTTATAACTTGATTTTTTAGTTGAATTTCCACACCATTTAACGGAGCAGGAAGGCATTTTGGTAAGAAATTACGTGATTAGGTTTAAGAGAATGTAGGGTGTACACAGATCTAACACTTGGTCGGAACTGATTTGTTGAACTCGTGTCGCGGTCTAATATAAGCGCCAAATAGCGCATGTTTGGCGAGCGTTTGTGCGCTGTATTAGCAGTCAAGTGGATCTATTGTCTTTGTTTATCATAAACTGTATTTAGGACTGTGATGATTTATTTGCAATGTACATTAATACGTCGAGTTTTCTGGGCAGAAAGGGTAAAAGGCAATATACATAAAATATTTTTTTTGGTAGAAACTGTAGCAATAAATAAAATATGCTTTTTTTTGTTTCTATAAAGTACAGGATTTTCAAAAGCTGAATGTCCGCCCCACCGAACATTACCAAATTAAGGGTGGAACTATATCTGTAAGTGATATACTACTCAAATATAATAGAAAAATACTAAGGTTATTTTTTCATTTGTCCTATTTTTTCAAAGGATAGTGAACACTAGTTAACACTCGGCGCCCGGCGCACGAGACGAGCGCACCCCCGCTCTCCCCTCGCCGTCGCGCCGCGTTAGGGGCTTTAGGGGGACAATGAGTTTGGTAAACAATGCGTATAAATGATAATTATATTAGTTAATTAAATTTTTCTAGATATAATGTTATCATCATTTTTTTTTACTTATACATACCCTACGTTACACTCTAATATTGCAGGTATATTTTAAACATGTTTGTTGTTAATAAAAAATAACTAAAACGTTGGGTGTTTTTCGCTCAACAAGCACAAAATTTAAGATATTTTAAGAAAAACTTTGTAGTAACGAGAAATTTAAACGAAAGAGATGTCTTTCAGTAAAGTAATGTTCCTATTGTTTCTGTGTAAAGTTAAATAAAAAAAATCGGTTGTCTGTTTACTGACGATAGTTGAACGTGACAACGTCATAAGAAAATACTGTTTTTTTTTTATACTACGACGGGTGTCAGACAAGCATACGGGCCGCCTGATTAACGCTCGCAACATAAAATATCGCTCGCGCGCCGCCACCCCCGCTGCCAACGCAGCATCTCCTTCCTTTCTGGTGACCTCACTCACTCGCAGGAACACAACAACCCTCAAGTGAATTGTTATTTGGCTGCGGTATTCTGTGTGGTGGAGGTACATTCCCCAGTCGGGTAGCTTACAATTACGCTCCCTACCTCTCTTTAAACAGAGGGGCAATTCTCGTAATTAAAATATAGTCAAAATTCAGTTTCGATCCAGTCTCGATCTCACAAATGTCACATTTGGTATTCTCGTAACACAATATGTAACTTCAAAATTAAATTTAAGCGGGATTATATCGAAATATGAGTGGAAATTAAACAAACTAAGAATGTTACTTTGCCAACAACAAGAATTGATAATAATTAATTCATGAAATCAAGTATATAATTTTAGTCAATTCACAATTCAATCTCGATTCGGTTTCAATCTGCGTTCGTAGAAAAATTACGAGAAATTGGACTTCTGATGGAATGTTTAAGAAAATTTTAATGGAATCCCTCAGAGCGAGGTAACGCCGCATGAGTCATTGTTTTTCGTGCGTGCAGCCGGCTCCATCGAATTATAAGACGTTGTCACGTCAAAATGTGTTAAACTAAAATTCTATATTTGAGACTCTTTCAGACGAATTACGAACGTAGACATGTTATTGTAAAAAATATGCTTACTTGGCGGCGGTGTGTGCGGCGGGCGCGGAGAGCGGCGGGCGGGGCGCGGCGCGCGCGGCGGCCGGCCGCGCGGTCGGCGGCCGCGACGTCGTCCGCGGCGCGCTCGCCTCCTTCACGTCGCCGTTGGCCAGCGGCTTCCTCTCGGGGACGGGCCTCGGCTTGGCCTGCAGGCGCGCGGCGGCCGCGGCGGACGGCGGCGCGGGCGCGGGCCGCGCGGCGGGCAGCGCGGCCGCGGGCCGGGGCGGGGCGGCCGCGCCGGCGGGCCGGGCCGGGGCGGCCGCGCCGGGGGGGCGGGCCGCGGCCGGCCGCCGCGGCGCCGCTGCCGCCTTCACTGGGGCGGCGGCGGCCGGTGCGGGTCGCGGCGCGGGCACGCTCTTCGCGGCGGCGGTCGGAGACTTGGCCGCCGGCGCCGGCTTGGCGGGCGAGGGCCGGGCCGCGATCGCGGCGCTCTTGGTGGCGGAGGCGGGCCTCGCGGCGGGCGCGCTCGCCCTGGCGGTCGGGGTGGCCGCTTTGGCCGCGGGCGTCGGCGCTTTCGTTGCGGTCGTGGAGGTCCTCGCGGCGGCGGGCCGCGCGGCAGCGGGCGGCGTGGCGGTCGGAGCCTTTTTCGCGGCCGCGGGCGGAACGCGAGGCGCGGCGGCAGATTTCGTCGCGGACTTTGGTTTCGCGGCGGCGGTCGGCGTCGTCGGAGACTTCTTTGCGGGCGTTTTAGACTTGACGGCCGCGACGGTGGCGGCCGTGGCGGCGGCGGCCGCGGCGGCGACGGCGACGGCCGCGGTGGCGTCGACCGGGGCGGCGTCGGCGGCGATCGGGGTCTCGCTGAGCGGCGGGATATCGAGCGGCGCGGCGGCGGGCTCGACGGCGGGCGTCGGCGGCGGCGTGGCCGTGCCGGCCTGCACGCCGTCGTCGACGTGAATCTCGCTGGTGACCGGCACGCAAATCTCCTGCGCTCTCGATTCCGGGATACCGATGTCTATATCGGTGACGAGATCTCGCGACTGTTGAGCGCCCTCAGGTACTATATCGGGTGTGGGACCCGAGATCGCATCCTCCGTCGGACCGCGGTCGGGTCGTGAGGGACTGTGCTCGGTCGCCTCCGCCGGTACCTCGGGCGAGAGTCGCTCGTGTAGCGCGCGCTCGGCGGGGTTCTCGACGGCTTCGCGGGCGTCCTCGACGGCGGCGGGGGCGGGGGAGGGGGCGGCGTCGGACCGCAGGGCCGGCGACTCGCTCGTCGGAGCGAGCTCGACGAGCGACGAGACGTCCGTCGCTACGGGTTCCTCCCTCGAAATCGAGGACTCGATCGGGAGGGAAGACTCTACGGGGAGGGGTGACTCTCTCGGCAGCGGTACCTCGGCGGGCAGCGGCGAAGCGGCCGGCTCCGACGTTACTGCGAACTGTGGAATCGGAGACTCTGCGGGCGCAGAATCTACTAGTGACTGGACGCCGAGCGGATCGGCGTCGTCGACGACCGGCGCGAGGGAGACGGACTCCAAGGGTGCCACGTCAGATAATTCGGCCTCCACCGGAGCCGGGGATGGCGCGGGCGAAGGAGACTTAGCGACCGCCGGAGAGTCGGCGTCGACCGGCAGCGGGGACTCGACCGGCAGCGGGGACTCGACCGGCAGCGGCGACCGAGCCGGCTCGACGAGCTCCTCCGTCAGGGGCGAGCGCGCCGGAGCCGGAGCTTCCCCGAGCAAAGGAGATTGTGACGGCTGAAGCGTCTCCGTCGGCAAAGGAGACTGCGAGGGCAGATGTGACTCGGTCGGCATCGGCGACTGAGACGGCATTAGTGTCTCTGTAGGAAGCGGAGACTCGGACGGTAGAGGCGAGTAGGCCGGTTCTGGTGTCTGTCTAGTGTCGATTAACTTGTCGTCCGTCGGTGCGTTCGCGTAGGATTGATCCGTCTCAAGTTTGATCTCGGGCACTTCCAGTATTTCGTCGTCTATTTCATGAGTCCGTTGATCCTCATCGTCCACGTCTAAATTGTTTTCGTTATGTTGATGTATATCAACTACGACGTTCTCTCGTGTATCGTGTGGCACTTCTGGTGAAATTGCAGCTAACTTTTCATCTTCCACTGGTACAGGGGAGAATTGTTCAGAAAGCTGATTATGGTCCGGACTGAGAGCGGGTTCTGCCAATATTTCATTTTCGTTGTCTATGTGGTGAGGCTCCGGTGTTTGGTGTTGTATTTCAACATGTATAGCCTCTGTGTGATCTTCTTTTAATTCCGATGGTAATTCTGGCTGTACATCTGCAATTGGAGAATCGTCAAATTTGCTCTCCATGTCCACATCCTGTGACATTTCCTCCTGTGGAGTAAAGACCCTCCCGTCTTTTTCACTCTCCGATGGATCCTGCGTGTCTTCATTTACAAAACCGAGTTCTGAACTTTTGCCATCGGGTATTTCTGGAATTTGTTCAAATAATAATTTATGAGATTCAGGAGTATCTGTTTGCAATACAGTGTTTTGTGATAAATTACTAGACTCAAAGTCAACATTAGAATAATTCTGCATATTATTTGTGTTCTCTACGTTATAATCCATAAAATTATCTTGGCCAAAATTATCATCATTCCCTATAACATCTGTTCTACAGTCGAACCTCAATATGTCATTATTAGGTTCTGACATGTCTTTCTCGGAGCCAATTAAATCTATGTGTTGATCAGGTGAAATATTTTCTTTTTCTTGTTCATTTGTGTTGTCACAGAGACCATTCGGCTGCGTGTCGTCGTCGTCACTATCCGGCAGAGGCTGCACAGCATTGAGATCGACGTGGGTTTCTTTTGGAGCGAGCCGCTCGCAGGTATCGTCATCTTTCTCTTGATAAAAACTCATATTCATTGGATCTCTTTCCTTATTTTTCAGTCTTTCAAAAAGTTCATCATTACCATCACTAGCAAAAGGATTTGTTTCTGTGTGTGTCTGGAACACCTGTAACATACAAAAGTAACCATAGTTTTATTATATGTAACAAGCGTAATGTAAGTCGACGAAAGCGACATATTAAAACATCGCTCACTTGGTGCAAGAATTGCATAATTAAAGTCAATATGCATTTTCCAAACATCATTTTCGTGTAAATTTTAAATTGCTACTTCTACTTTCCGATTGTTTTTAGAAGTGTGGAAATTATTTTTTTGATTATATTTTTATTTTATTGTTGTTGCAATTAGTAAATGTTATTTGGTTGAATAATCATAACAGTGATTTAAGGTCAACAACTGCATAAATGGAAGTTGTGGCCATATTGCAGCAAATGAAATGACACCACTTTACCAGATGTGACAGTATTTACTAAACTGATAATCGAATTGTTTGTTGGTCACTTTTATGTCAAAATACATAATCCAAGATTCCCCTCAATTACAATTTTCCCAAGTTTCTTCAATTATCACAGAACTGCGAGTGAAAGCCTAAAAGGAGCGCATATAATTACAACTAACCCTATAACAATATTGGAAATAGAATTAACAATTGGTTAGTCATTACAGAAAAAGTAGGTATAACAAATTTTGCATGAAGTATGAAATGTGACCATGCATACATAATTAGACAAATTCATTTATACCACTTGGTGACACAAAAGCAGACTTATGTGATATAATGTTAAGACGCCAAGTATCTGTTGGCGCGTAGCAACCTCAGCTACTGTCCAGCAGCTTTACACACTTTAGTGATCTCTCTCACACACGAACTCAAGATCTTTCTAGTATGGTTTTCTATTGAGACATACAACATACACCGTCAGTCCAACTTCTACTTTGATGCAACAAACCTACCTCTCTTTCGTCAGCCTAATTTGCTAATCTATGTGGTACACCACGCTCAGGTTGACTCGAGGTTTGGGGAGCCACACGCCATATATATAAATACATACACATATATTGTAATTTAACATACAGAAATAACTTTTTCATTACAAATTAACAACTTAATAATTTTGATTTTTTTTATCCCTGGTGAGAGAAACTATGTACAATGTACATAATATAAGCAGGCAAATGCTAGTACTTGCATAAATATAAATTAGCTAAAATAACATCTTAGAATGTTTTTTTTCTAAAACTTTACAAATATCAATTTGATTAGTTATACTATGAAGTGCTAAAATTTGACAATAACCTGTATATTACAGAAGTCCGTGGTATCCTTCTGTATCCTTTCAAAGTCTTGTATAAGTCCGGTGTCCATGATCTTCTCTGATTCAACGCCGACACCAAATCCGAAACCCAAGCTATCCATGTTGCACTTGTCATTACCATTGAAATGTTCATTACCCGCTTCATCTAGTGATACATTCTGCAAATAAATACTACATATTAGTAAACTATAACAGCTAGAGCTAGAGCACATGGAGAGGAAGTCACCATTTTTCTTCTAAGCAGCTTTGGACACACTGTACCGATTCATTTTTCCTTCACATAAAATTAAAATATAGGTTTAAAAAGTTTGTTGTCTCACAGAGAACAAAGTTCGCTTCATCATCATCATCATCTCAGCCATTGAAAGTCCACTGCTGGACATAGGCCTCCCCTCTAGATCTCCAATAAGACCGGTTGGAAGCGGCTTGCATCCAGCGCTTATATGAAATATAATCAAAAATATACATGTTCTTATCCCTAATGTATCGAAATATTATTCATATCAGTTTATTTAAAAAACTGAAAAATTGCATATAATTTATCGTCGTCGGTATCAACAACGCAATGGATATTTCTCTGCAATTTATTTATTCTATTGCACCATCCATCCTCCACCTATCCACGACGAGCAGCGGGTGGGCCGACATTAGGTATTATTAATTCATAACATATTAAAACAACACCTTGCTTACTAAATTCAAGTGGACATTCAAACCTATACAAATATTATGATTTATCATGCAACAAACTTATAAAAGGAATACCTACACCATACATACATTTTATTGACATAATATTTGATCTTTCTAGAGACAATGTTACAATTATGTTAACTAATCTGGTAAAAATTAAACACTGCATAGACACTTGCCATAGCTTTCGCTCATGTGAACTTAGTACATAAAAACCTCTACCTTTCAAAAGAACCCCTCATTTGTTCATTCCATATTAGAATGTAAATGATATTTATTTAATACACTCACTAAAAACCAACAAAGCAGTAAAAAAGATTGCTTACATGATGGCCATTGAGTTGATCACAATTATCCAAATCGAGTAGCTCCGCGGGCCTGACGACCGCTTCAGTCTGGAACTGCGCCACGTCGGGCAGCTCGATGTCGTCCATGGGCATGGGCTTCCGCGGAGACTCGGCCAGCAGCACGTCCGCGCCCACCGAGCCCGGCACGAACACCGGCGCGTCGGGGTTCAGCGGCGAGCTGTTCATGTCTACTGAGCTTGTCTCCCACGCCGACTGGAATTGTACAATTTGCTATTAAATATACAAAAAATAATTCAATAAGTGGAATAGAGCAAGAGTGAAATACTAGGTATGAGAACTCACTCCTATACACTCTGCATAAATGGAGCATCATTAGTTTATCGCTTTTGATGGAAAAAAGGCTATAATCACTTATTACATGTCCAAACTTAATACAATACCGGGCCGTTACAAATTACTAAATAGATTAGCGGGCCGCAGAAACAAATACCTACTTGACGTTTTTACTTTAAAAGTTTAACCTTAAGTAATAACCAGTTAGTTATAGAAACTTAAACTTTTCTAAATATATATAATTTTCAGCCAGATTCGTTGTAGAAAAACTGTAGTGATGAAAAGCACGTCACGGGCCGCACAAATATAAGCCGAGAGCCGCACGCGGCCCGCGGGCCGTGCCTTGGACAGCCCTGACTTATTATATATATATTATATCTTTACTACAATCTACCTGTCCTGAGTGCAATCTGATTTTTTTTTAATTCTATGGCCGTTTCTGCAAACTGTGAATGTAAGTTTGTATTTTATAATTTCACACCATCTAGGTACATGAGTACACATTTAATGATTAGTAGTTTCTATGTAAGCTTTATACTCCATTGATTAAAATATTGTGAAATGCAAATTTAACCCCATAATACATCATCCTCTCATCTCATCCCACTGGTTAGATATGGTTCTCCCTTCAATAAAAGGGTTTATAGCATACTCTATCATCTATAAAATGACGAGGTCTGTGGTCGAATGGTTAGCAATGGCCACTTTGACTCCGAGGTTTCGGGTTCGATTCCCGCACAAGACAAACATTTGTGTGCATGAACATGTCTGTTTGTCTTGGTCTGGGTGTTTTCTATGTATCATAAGTATGTATTTACAAAAAAAAATGTATTTACGTATGTTTATCAGTTAGTCTAGTACACATAACACAAGCTTCGCTTACTTTGGAGCTAGATGGCGCTGTGTAAATTGTCCAGAAATATTTATTTATTTATATTTACATAAAATACTGATGCCGATTATAAAGCCAGTTAAGTAGTCGGCGTCTAGTCGGCAAAGAGCGTCGGCTATCCTTCTTACTTTGTATGTCTTGACAAATCTCAATAAAATGTATGTATATAGGAAGAATCATGTGCCTACATGCTTTTCATTATTAAATTTATTGCGCTATTACCTTTAATGAAAGTAACGACAGTAGTGTCTTTATTTTAAGCTGCCCTAATCCGCGCAAAATCAAAAAATAGAACAAATGTGAAGTAAACAAAACACTCCGACTTGCAGCCAGCAGATGCGACTTCGATGCGAATCAGCTGTAAACGACGCGTCACGGAAATTATCGAATACTCCCGAAACCATGATCGGCTGGGCCAATTAGTCGGGCGACGTCGGGCCTCTTTATAACCGACTAATCGGTTAGTCGGCCGAAGTCATAGTCGGCACATCTCTACTTGATGAATGATGAATATACTGTTACCCTACAGGATGGGAGATGTCAGAAGCTGCCGAAAATGAACCAAGCAGTGTAACTAACGGATAAAAGTAGGAACTGCCCAAAACAATTAAAACATTACTGATGATTTTTTGTTAAATTCTACGTAAATGTTGCGTGTAACAGCTGGTTTCATATACATTTTTTGACTTGTTTATGTGTAAAAGAATAACATACATACATACATCTATCCGCATATAGTTTGGCATTTATATTAATAGTAGTAGGTTTAGCACACAAACAAATAATGCACATTTTAGTATGTATTGTCGTCAACCCTTACTCATCCCACTGTAACTCCTAGGGGGCCGTCCATTAATCACGTGAGGCTCGAAAGAGGGGGGAGGGGGTTCGGCAAAAATCACGAAACATCACAAGGGGGGAGGGGGGGTGTAGTAAGATATCACGTGTATTTATTTTTTTAAGTGCTTTCCATCAGGCGGTGTAACAAAAATCCTTATTAATATTCTGAAAATTTTAAGATTCTCTGTAAATACAAAAATACACGTGATTTGAGGGGGGGGGGGGGGGGTGTAGCCTCACATTTCACCAAGTATCACCAAGGGGGTGGGGGGGTGTTAAAAATGCAAAAATAAACCTCACGTGATTAATGGACGGCCCCTAGTCTCCCCTCAACTGAAGAGGTTTTAGAGCATTTGCGGGTTGGCTGAGGCCAGTATTTTTAAACCAACTGAAGGCCACTGACTTGACTTAACCACTGTCATCTAATGGCAACAGCCGGGACCTACGGCTTAACGGGCTTGACGGCTAACGGCCCTCCGAAGCACGGAGCACGATAATATAATCCATGCGTATGTCCATATAATCCATGTATATCCATGCATAAGTTCATCCATGGACAGGCTACGGACGATGTTGCTTAACTTGCGTGTTCGATTAGACTGATAGTTAGTCATGTATAGCTTCCAATAATTTTAGTACACACTTTCACTTTACTTAATAAACATTTGCTAGCTATAAAAATAAAAACAATAATTATGATTGATTGTTTGTTAAGTGTCTTTGTATTCCAATGTAAACTACTGTACTATTATTATTACATACATAAAAATAACAACAATAATTATAGTGTATTCCAACATAAACTATTATTTACTAGGTTTTCCAGCTGACTGGCATTTATTTGTTTTATAAACAGTTTATGTAGTTTAAAAACAAAAGAAAGTTTAGATATACTGATATTATTACGGATAAAGAATAAAGCACTTGTACACTATGTCATATTTCTACAACATGTGTTATGTAATATTTGTGGCAATAAAGATTTTACAAACAAAAAGTGTTAATGATAGCTGAGCATATAGTTTAAAAAATTGACTATTTTATAAAAATAAATCACACACAAGACCAGAAGAACTAATAAGATATATTCAATTGCAATTTTCATGTAATTGCAATTGAATATATCTTATTAGTTCTTCTATAATATATATTAATATAACAAAAATGTCTACAGTTCGGCACTTGGCATCTGGATAATTTATTAGAATTTAGAATATTCTATGTTTTGAATTACGATATATATCGCAATGCAAAACAATAACGTAAATCCAAATATAAAAAAATCTACAAAATAGACAAGAACATAAGGGATGGCGAGGCTACCAGCAACAAAAAGGAAGCACTTCCAGTACTGTACATGATTGTATCATTTGTTCTCCCTGTAGTGCTTTATCATCCAGAGGTGATAAATTACCTAATTTAATTTATTTTCTTTTGACCCTATGGTATATTAATAGATGGATTTCTACAAAAGTATAAATAGTTTTGAATAACACGGTAGAAACTTTATAAAAAATAGTTCTCAGTAGATAAGTAAATTTATGGATTTCTTATTGGATGACTGTTTAGTTTTTTTGTTTTGGTATCCGTGACCTACTTTCATAAAAGTAAACCATAGAAGGCTTTGTTCGAGCTTCAAATGGTAGTGCGTTTTGAAAAATCATTATTTTATGTTTCTATGGAGTCAATCTCATTTCTGAAGTCATCAAGTGACATATCAAAAATCACTACATAGTATAAAACAAAGTCGCTTTCTCTGTCCCTATGTCCCCATGTATGCTTAAATCTTTGAAACTACGCAACGGATTATGATGCGGTTTTTTTTAATAGATAGAGTGATTCAACTGGAAAGTTTATATGTATAATATATGCATAACATAGTAGAAAAACACTGATAATTTAGAGGTTTCTAATGTGATGTCGTAAATAAACACATTTTTTTGCTCTTTCATTGCAAACGCTGGCTGAACCCAACGAGATAGATCAAAATAATGTAGTACAGTATTGTTCACCTTAAAATGGTCTACAAAAAAGTTCGCGATGGTATATGTCTATCTCTTAGTGGTAACACACAATAACCGTTATTTTAACCTTTGCTTTTTACAAGAAATAATGCCTTATTTACGAAGCGATTTTAAGCAATACAGAATTAATCCTTATCCAATTAAGTACCTTAAATACATTGCGCATTTAATATAGATCAATATGGCCCTTCACAGCATGTAATTTAAATGAATAGTTTAGAAGATATTACACATTTAAAATGCAGGGACATAACGGCTGTGGCGGTACCGGCCGCGGAGCCGGCGGCGTGTGCCTATAACTGGGGAAGGACTGGATAGGACAAAGCGCAAAGACCTTCTGTAGTACATTTAGTATCAGCATTGCACCCGTGCGAAGCCGGGGCGGGTCGCTAGTAAGTAATAATAATATAAATAGATATAAATCTTAAGTACCCACTGGTACTTAAGCTTTTTATCAATTTAGTTATTGATATTTATTAACAAAAATGAAAGTTCTTACACCTATCGGATTTCAAACAGAAACCAACTAAGGATTAACACCCTAGATAAGGAGGCCGACAAAGGAATCATCACTAAATTTCGTGAAAGTGGTCTAATTGGTCACACATTCAACAAAAAAGAAGAACGACTCTGCCGTATCGTCATTCGAAATCTGCATCACACAACACCCAAAAGTGAGATAAGGGAAGAAATTGAAAAAACTGGAAACACTGTTGTCGGGGAAATTATTAACTCCAGATATGGTCCAGAGAAAAAACCTACCTCCACATTCTTTGTTAATCTCCTGCCTAGCCAGAACAACAAAGCGGCTAAAGAAATCAAATATATATACCATCAATCTGTAACCATAGAGGACCCCAAGAAGAAAAATTCAATTGTACAGTGTCAACGGTGTCAGCAATATGGGCACACAAAGAATTACTGCATGAGGCCTTTCCGTTGCGTGAAATGCGCTCAGGCACATAAAACCTCAGACTGTCCAAAGCGCGATAGAAATACACCAGCACAATGCGCGCTGTGCCAAGGCTCCCACCCGGCAAACTACAAGGGTTGTGAGGTGTACAGAGAAATACTTGCCCGAAAGATTAACAAATACGGTCACCGAAGAGTGGATAGACGCGTGGATAGAGTGGATACACATGCTATTGAAAAAGACAACACCATTCGGGACTCAAATCCTCGAAGAAATATAGGCCAACAGTCTCCCTCCATTGTGAAAGAAATTGAACCACTCTCTTACGCCAAAGTCACACGAAAAGCGCCAGGTCAAGTGACCACAGAAAACTCCATACCTAATGTAAGCCAAAACGCAACAGTACTAGAAACACTCCTCACCAAACAAAACGAAAAATTTGACTTAATCTTACAACAGATGAGTACTCTAATGAGCCTCATGACTACACTCATAACCAAACTACAAGGTTAACAGGCCTTGGGCTAAGACTGGCGACTTGGAACATCAATGGACTTCCACCTAACAAAGATGAGCTCGAGATACTAATTGCCGAGCACAAGCTAGACATTGTCTTAGTATCTGAAGCACACTGCACAGACAAATCAAATGTTAAAATCAAAGGGTTCCAGATATACACTACAAACCATCCAGACGGTACAGGACATGCGGGATCAGCTATAATTATTCGGGACAAAGTAAAGCACCATTTACTGCCTGAATATAAAACCGAACAAATACAGGCCACTACAGTCGCAATACAAGACAGATGTGGATGCTTTAATGTCTCAGCTGTATACTGTCCACCAAAACATCGAATAGACTCAGACTTGTTCTCTCACTTTTTCTCAAGTCTAGGAAATCGCTTCATAGCAGGAGGCGATTGGAACTCTAAACATGTTCATTGGGGTTCGAGACTAATAACAACTAGAGGGAGACAACTAAAGTTGAGCATTGATATAAATCACCTGACCACAATTGCCCCACGAGAACCTACCAACTGGCCTGCTGATCACAATCGGATCCCGGACATTCTCGACTTCTTCGTGACCAAAGGACTCTCCAAGCAGTACATGAAGGTTGAGTCATGTGTAGACGGGTCATCTGATCACACCCCGGTCTTACTAACTACCAGCTCAACTGTAATTGAGGTCGAGAGGCCTGCAAGATTATATAACCGTTATACTGATTGGCATTCCTTCAGAGAATACATAGAGGAAAACCTTAACCTAAATGTCAGACTCAAAGAAGCAGAGGAAGTTGAAACAGCAGTAGTGCAATTTACTAATCTGGTACAAATTGCTGCATGGAAAAGCACCCCTACTACGGAACATAGGAACCAGCTGTCAAACGTACCTATGGAAATTAAGATCATGATCCAGGAGAAACGTAGATTACGTAGAGTTTGGCAGTTGAGCCGTAATCCGCAGGATAAGGCCCTCTTTAACAAAGCTATTGTAGAATTGAAGGAAGCTATCAAGAATGCCAATGATTTAACAATGCAAGCAAAGTTGGAGTCCCTAACTGCTACTAAATCCAGCAACTACTCGCTCTGGAAAGCTACCCGCTCTTGCGACAGGCCTAACATACAAAAGCCCCCAATTAAAAAAGAAAAGGACTGGGCCAGGACAAATCAGGACAAAGCGGATTTATTTGCGGAGCATCTAACAAGCGTCTTTAAACCAAATATAACACTGGACAATTCATCAGAGGAATATGTTGATCCCATTCTAGAACAAGACCTTCAAATGGATTTTCCCCCTAGACCTGTTTCGCCTGCGGAAGTCATAAAAACGATTAAACGACTGGACAGTAAAAAAGCACCGGGTTACGACCTGATAACTAAAGAAGTACTACTGGAACTACCGAGAAAGGCCATTGTCTTCATCACTACTATCTTCAATGCTATGTTACGGATAGGGTACTTCCCAAGTGTGTGGAAGGTCTCGGAAATCATAATGATCTACAAGGCTGGCAAATTAATTACCGAGAAAACATCTTACAGACCGATCAGTCTGTTGCCTACTCTATCCAAGGTACTGGAGAAAGTAATACTTCGCAGAATAATGCCAGGCCTTTTGGAACGCAAAGTAATACCAGATCACCAATTCGGCTTTAGAGAACGACATGGTACAGTGGAACAAGCCCACAGAGTATGCGATGCCATAAGAAAGTCTCTAGAACAAAGGGAATACTGCTCGTCAGCGTTCTTGGACATCCAGCAGGCATTTGACAAAGTCTGGCACAGAGGCCTGCTGTGCAAGATCAAGCAAAATATTTCCCATTCATATTTTCTAATATTCAAATCTTACCTTGAGGATCGCATATTTTATGTCAAAGAGGGTGACGCCACTTCTGACTTCAAAGAGATTGACGCTGGGGTACCACAAGGATCTGTACTTGGCCCCATGCTTTACACGTTGTACACTGCTGACTTACCAGTCACTTCAGGGATAACCACAGCCACATTTGCGGATGACACCGCTATACTTGCAAGCAATAAAGATCCTAGACTGGCATCAGAAAACCTGCAGAAAGGCCTCAACAACGTAAATGAATGGCTCCAAAAATGGAAAATAAAGGCTAGTGCAGCAAAGTCAGTACAAGTGACATTCACTCTCAAAAAAGGAAACTGCCCACCTGTAAAGTTGAGTCAATATACTCTACCCCACAGCGATCAAATAAAATATCTCGGCTTACACATTGATCGTAAACTAACCTGGAGGCATCACGTCCAATGCAAAAAGCAGGAGCTTCAGCTAAAGTACAACAGCCTATACTGGATGCTAGGAAGAAACTCGAGACTCTCTTTGGACAACAAATTGCTTATTTATAAAGTCATCCTGAAACCCATTTGGACATACGGTCTGCAACTGTGGGGCAGCGCAAGCGATTCCAACATAAATATACTCCAGCGTCAACAAAACAAGATCCTAAGATCCATTGCAAAGGTGCCATGGTTCATAACCAACAACGAACTCCATGAACACCTTGAAATGAGAACAGTGAAAGAGGAAATTCGGAGATTGGCAGCTAAATACAAAGAACGGTTGATCCATCACCCTAAAAAACTTGCTCGCCAACTTACCATAGACCACTATGTGAGACGACTAAAACGTCATCATATCCTAGAGCTAGAAGACCGGCAGTAGCTCTGGGCAGCAGATGAGTAGGCGCTTCTAGTGGGAAGCCACTCTGCATGACAGTTTCACTGAACAGATTCGCTCATAGTCTTAAGACTGATTGCAAATACACACAGAAAAAAAAAAAAAAAAAAAAAATTAACAAAAATGAATAGACTTCATAATAAACTGGTTACTGAGTCATAGACTAAAAACCCAACTACATAGAAAGGTACATCCACACATCCTTCAATTTGACATCTTTTGTACAATGAAGCTTGATAATTAAATGAGCTAAACTAACTTTAGTTAGATTTTACTCCAGCCCGATTTACTTTTATTTGCACCTTTTATTTTTAATAAAAAGTAAAACATTTCACATACCTACTTAATAAAAATAATTGCAAGGAACCTTGATAAACGCCATTATAAATTTTATCAAACAACAGTAATGAATGTAAGGAGGTCATGATAAAGGTAAAAATAATTGCTCTGCACTGAACTGAATGTGTTACAATTTACATGAAGGATGCTATAAACAGGTGTAGAAAACATTTAACACATCGTGTAGTTAAGAGGATGAGGTTTGGAAAACATCCATTCTGTTGTTTCAGACAACAGGGTCATTCACTTGTTTTTGTGCTGAAGTGTATGCAGAATTTAATCAAATACTATCACCTAATGATACTATAAATATGAAAATTTAGGACAACAAATGTTTGTTTACCATTTCATAGGTAAAGTGAATGGATTCCGATGAAGTTTGACAGTACATACGTTGGAATAATATACTGAATACTTTTTATACCCATACTATTTTAGTAAGAGCAAAACTAAAATAAAACAAATGAATATTCCTGGACAAATTACATGCGGTCTAGTCCCAAACTAAACAAAGCTTGTACTATGGGTACAACATAGCTGATATTATACTTAATTTATTTTTTTATAAATATATACATATAATACATAGAAAACACCCTTACCAAGACAAACAGACATGTTCATGCACATAAATATTAGTCCTGTGTGGGTATCGAACCCGCAACCTTGGATTCAAAGTGGCCATTGCTAACCATTCGACCACTGAGCTCCTTCAAACTGTGAAGCCATTAATAATATAATTACAATATTATAATGGCAATTAAATGTAAATAAACAATGCTGGTGATAGAAAAATTTTGTTATCTCAAGAGATAAAGTTATTCACTGTGACAACATTTTTAAATTATTTCAGTATGAAGTAGGTAGGTAAAGCAAACATAAAAATACCTACCATGCCAGTCTCAGGTCGAGTGTTGAATGACTAGACTCTCATTAACAGACTGTACTGCCTCAACATTTCCATACACCAATATTGCAATATGATGACTCATGCAAATTGAAGGTCGGCTGAATAATGTGGCCCCTGTCTGGCGAGAGTTGCGAGAACAATCGTTGCATTGTTATATATGATGCAAGTAGTAAGACTTACATTGTCCTGACAGGGCGTCGGGGAGCGCTGCGGCTCACTGGGGTCGCGTTCCTCGCGGTCGCCTTCTCCTTTGAAGTAGTTCCACTCGTCTTCGGACTCCTCGCCGCTCTCAGCTACATTATCCACCAGAACGCCGTCGACGTGGCCCTCCTCCACTGCGCGATACAAACATTTCACTGTATATAATATATACATAAGTAACCACACACCTGGCGCGCGACTCACCCCTCCTCTCGCAATCAACAGGTGACACACCCTTGCTCGAAATATTTCGCCGGTTACTTACGAAATACACGAAAAGGAACACCACGGGGCGAGTTCATAATATTGACGTAATAGATATTTACAACGACGGATAAGAGCGGCGTGCTAGCGAGTCAGCAACGATATTTACCGGTCGCGATTTCAAACCCGCGAGACATTCGCGGACGCCATTTCGAGAATGGCCCCGGAGACACGCCCGAGATCGACTCGGGAGAAATGTGAGGTTAAGTACTCGCATGAGGAACCTGCGGGAATCACGTAGACGAAGGGATGAGCTTTCGGTCGTACCGATCTATTTCCAGAACGCGCTTCGCATGAATCAACACAGAAATAACCTTTCACATATAATCGGAATGTAACAATAATCAACATTCGCTAAAACTCACATACCGTAAACGGTAATTTCACTGCACAGATTAATATCTTCACAACCGGCGTAATTTTCGAGCCGTAAAAATGTAGACAAAAGGCCGGGTAACAATAGCAGACGGTCGACACGGAGCAGTACAAACACGACGAGCGTTCAGCGAGCGACTGCGAGCGGGGCGGGACGAGACGGGTGGCGAGGGCGCGGCGCCGCGCGGGACGAGGCGCCGCTACATACCAGCTGGGGATATTGGGGATGCCGTCACTACATAGACGTAGAACCCAAAATACCTAAATATTATTATCATTTATTTAAAAAAAATAAGTACCGTAGGTAGATGTTATTATTTTTAAACAATTAATAAAATGGAATATTATTTTTGCTTTTGTCGACGTCATAGGTACGTTAATAATTTCTCTGCAGCCAGCATGGTCCAACCATTATCATGATAATATGATACTCAGATTATATATTTATTTATTGTAATCTACAGTGCTGTGAGGTAAACATATATACGGAAAGACGTAGGTCCTTCCGCGGCATATAATCTACGTCCATACCAAATTTCACTGAAATCGGTTCAGCCGTTTAATCGGGAAAAGTATCAGACACGCAGACATACAGACACACTTTCACGTTTATACATTATGTTTAGTGATACTCGTATATGATATGAGCAACTTTCAAAGTTCTGATGGATTAAGAAATGGAAAAAAGAGCATGGTAATCCTAGTCTGATGCACCAGCAGAGCCTGGAACCTCTAAGACACCCAACTCATTTCATTACTATCAACTTAGAGCAGAGATATAATTTTTGAGCGTATTATAAATGGTGATCGATGATTAAGCAGAAAAATATCCGAATATTTGCAAGCTCTACTACAAATATGAACCACGTGTTATGTGCATGCGGAATACCGGTATTTAAGGAAAAGAAACAATGATGATAAGATTATGACTCCTTGAAATGGGGGTAATGCAGATTTAAATTTCGGGGCAACACTGATCGCAGCTGGTCCGAGCCGGGAGCACTCACCCCACAGGCGGGATGAGCATTTACCTACCTATGCTTATGCCTACGAATGCAGTGAGCACAAACACGTGATACCTACCTTGAATTATATCAATCGACAAAAGTTTGACACCTAGCAACTACTAATCTGCATACAGTCGCTAATGACATTTCGATTCGTGCGTGGATGCTGTATCGGGCGGCGCATATGTGGGTGGGTAGGTGAACGTAATGCGAACGAATCAATATGCGGTGAGTGCTACACGAATCAAAGTCACTTTTTCTTTTGCTCCAATTACAATGCAGATGATACAAAATTGAATCATCATCATCTGACGAAACTAAAAACGACTAGTGTTAACGTTAGCATTGCCTGACCATTGATGTCCAAAGAGACACAGCAGTGGTAGAAATGTGGAAGGGCATGTCCCATACCACAGTATAAACAATAGTACCATAAATAACATAACAAGTGTAACGAGACGGGGCCCACCAGCACCACACATTCCCACCACGGTGTCTCCTGTGTAGCCAGGATTAACAGCGGCGACCGCCAAAAAAGGCAAAGAACAGTGAAGTCCATTGCAGTTCCGGGAGTAAAACTGCGGCTGCCTTGGAACTCACAACGAATTTAATCAAAAGAATTTAGTAGGAGTAAAAATCTTTTGGAATTTGACTATATATAACAAGTGTAAATTAATAGATATATATATAAATACTATCTTCCATAATATCTAATTTCCATAGCATAAAACATGCTAAGAATTTTGAAAGCGGTCCATTCCATACGTTTGAGAGTTGCTATGCCAAATCTATATCACCTTAAGTCGGAGACTTGAAATGTTAGAATTAATTGTCCATATACCTAACTACTTTCACCTCGTCTATCATAACATATGGTTCCCACGCACGGTTCAATACTATCGATTACAACAATACAGGTAAGGGCACGCCATGCTTGATACTCTGACCTTTATAACGATCTTATAAAGTACGAAATCATCATCATTTCAGCTTCTGGCAGTGACTATTACAGGCCGTTCCAATCGATTTCCAATGCCACCTGCTTCCATCAATTTCATCAGTCTGCAGCACCTACATCTAGCATTCAGCAGGTCATCAGTCCAATTCACAGGCGGCCATCTGGTCCCACGCTGCATTTTCCTATACGTAGCCTTCATTCATATTCTTTCCCACCTTTCTGTTTCTCCTGTTTCTGACGCTTCGACCGTCTAATCTTCGCGCTATGTGGTCCGTCAATTTCCACTACCCCGCTTACTAATCATGTCGGCGTCATAGTTCATCTACGAATCACATTTCTAATTCGATCTCGTAGGGCGAATGACGATACGCAGCAAAACCCTGTCCATAGCTCGCTGAGCGACGCTGAACTCGTTCGAAGGACCTATTGAAAATTTCTAATCCGTAAGTCATGGTAATACACATTAATTTAATAATTTAGACGATTTTTAACGACAAGATGGTATGAAGTTTCCCAAACGTTGTCCTGCAGAGTTGGAGTCGTCGATTGACCTCTTTCTCGAAGTTGGATCAACAAGGATGTTGGACCAACCGTCTGCCTCTGATTAGATAATGTAGAATACATTGAGTCAGCCTGTGACCACGGCCGGTACAACCTGGTCGAAACGTCAGGCAATAATAAAGGTATGTAAATACACTTATACATGATCGCGTTAACTCCCGTTCTTATATTTCATTAATCATGCAATGCGAAAGTTTAAAAGTTATTAATGTAAAATACACTTGTATACAAATTCGAAAGCAGAGTTCTCAAAATTAATTTTAGAGGGTGCGACGAGAACGATAATCATAATTTTCGTTTGGTCGCTGTTCATTTTCAGACCCACTTGTTGGGACACTATGTGTTGGTCGAGGTAATCGAGCATTCATATTGCTCCGACTCTTTCCATCTCACTCTTAAATGGGATCGGGCGAAGGAGCCGCGTAGTATTCCTGTTGCTCAGACTGACATAATATACGTAATAAGAGTTAAAATTGAGTCTGCGAGTGTTAATCATCACGATATGCTTTTAGCTGCACACTACAGTGACACTAATGTTAATCACTTATTTATTAAGTTTTACTAAGTTATCATTATTCATACAGTCCTTCTGAACAGAGATAACAACGTCCCACTGTAAAACCGGTAGAAAATATCCAAAAATAAACGTATTATATAGATATATAGACATTAAGACTTGTAAATGTAATTCAATTGAAAAAAATGTTGATACCATTGTAATAAGTCTAAAAACGACACCTCTGCTGGAAGTTGGTGAGGTGTTCAGTTTGCAGTAGGCTGTAAATTCCAAATAATTCCGCAGCATCAGAACTGTGAAAGTCTCACAATCAAACCTCTATGATTTTTGTGTTACAACTATCTAGCGGTTCACAGCGGAGGGGTCGAGCCAAATGCTCGTCGATGATGAAGAATAAGAAACATAAAGGACCACCACAGATTACACAACAGTTCGAGGACCTACATACCGGTATCAGCAGGGGGTGTTGGCGCGGCCGGCTGGTTGCGTTCAGCGTCGACGTCGTCAGCGTCCACCGCGGTCTCTGGCCCGAGGTCCTCGCTGTCGCTGTCCGAGTTGTCGAGCCCGTTGTCGGCGTCAGCGTCAGCACATTCGCCGCCAGCACCCCCGACGCCGCCCACAGCGTCCAGCGGCCGTTTGCACGCTTCAGGCTCCATTGCGAACGGCGGCGCGTTCGCCAACGCGTTGTCCAGCCTGCGCGAAAGAATATACTTTTTAACTTAGGTACATGTATACACAGCTAACTAAAAAAAAAATTAAAAAACTAAAACCAGACTACTAAAAACACGCTCTAAAAAGTACGGAATAAGTAAATAGTCTCCGCTGAAATTATTATGTAGGTACATACTATAAAACAATTACCGACTTTTAAATAAACAACTTACTTACACGTAGTATATTTTAACGTAGTTTTTTATACATCTTACTGATAGAGATATGTTTAAGGGATAGTCGTGGTCGTATGCAACCTACTGTAGCAAAACAGATTCATTATAATAATTAAATTAAATCAAAGTGGCATACATACATACATACAGGTCAAAATCATAACCCTCCTTTTTGCTTCGCCGTAGTCGGGTAAAAAATGTCAAAAATAATAATATTATTTATAAAATGTGTAACCCGTGCGTAAGTCCAATGACAGAATAAATCATTTCATTTCATTTCACTACACAACTTCAAACAAACACTTCGTTGCAAACATTAACAGATCGTTTAAACAAGAGGGGAATGTGTGCGTTCGGCATCGAATGGTTTGAGAATTATCTCAGAGCGATATAAGGTCGGCTCAAGTGGGCTGCGAGGAGTGTTCATGCTGTATGGAATTATTAATTACAGCAATGAAAAATATCATATATGTCAATAGGCTATTTGACTAACATTTTTTTCGGTTTGATACGTAGGGACGTCTCCATAATATAACCATAGGTGAAAGAATTACTTCGATAGCACAAAAATCTCTCGAGATATGGTAATTTGAAAATCACAATTTTTAGACTGCCCCAAAACGCTCCATACAAAAGACTACCGAATTATGACGTCACAGGTTTGTATTTTGTATGCATCAAATCAGAAATTTGTAAGACAGCTATGTTAAATATTACGTTTAAGTGATTAGTATCATAATAAAAGTTATAGCATTTTTTATTGCTTCTCCAATGGAAATATTATTTTTTAATAATTTCATACTTTTAAAATGGACTTTCCCGCCAAACTTTGATCGACGCTAAAAGAAAGTCTGACTGAAGATATTTGAATGAAAGTTTGCATATCTTTATAGTTTTGTGTATTTTACGATATTGTTAAATAATTTATACAATTTTTAAACATTGGAAAATAGCCTATTCAGTTTATATATTACCAGATAGGTAGGTACCAGATAGTGTGCCAAACATCCAGATCTGTTTAGCTTTTCTTACGTGAGTCAATGACGAACATCACACATTACCATAAGATACCTTACAACGTTTCACAAATATTACATGTTACTTATAATATACTAGGATTCACTATTTAGGTATATTTTTTTATACTACATCGGGTGGCAGACAAGCATACGACCCGCCTGATGTGAAGCAGTTACCGTAGCCATATTAACGCTCGCAACATAAAATATCGCTCGCGCGCCGCCACCCCCGAACTCTCCTTCCTTCCTCCTCAAGGGAATTGTTATTTGGCTGCTGTATTCTGTGAGGTGGAGGTACATTCCCCAGTCGGATAGCTTACAATTACGCTCCTTACTTCTCTTTTCGTCAGACCTTCGTTTCTCAGTCAGCAGGGTACACCGCGTGCAGGCGAAGTTGGCTTTGGTTCAAAGATGTTGATGAATCACTTACACCCCACATATATATACACCTGTCAATATTTTATCTTGCTCTATTACCGTGGTATCTGGCTGAGGCCAATCGAGCACAGATACAACCCATATTTTTTGTGCGTACTGTACGTCGCTATGCGTTGCAACTTTCATATAATATCACGACGTCGGGCCATGAAGAATCCACAACATTGTATGCAAAGGAATGTAACGCCAATTACGAATATGCGATTCGCACGCTAGTGTAGCTTCAGCTTTAGCACCTGTACACACATGAGTAAATACGGATTTTTTTTGTTACTCTTAGACGTTAAGATGACATGTATGACATTTGTCTGTCCATGAAATATCGTAAAAATTAACAACTGCGTTTGAAGGCACAAATTGCGGATCTTCATGGTCAATAGTGAAGTGAGTAATAAAATTAATTTATCCAATGTATGTATAATTTTAGGACACAAACTTATTCAGTCTACTGGCTCATAAGTTTGCGAAGGCGACAATGTGGTTGGAACAGCTCAAACTACTGAACAGATCGCAACTAAGATCAACTGAATGATCTATCAACGCACAGATAGACCAGTGACAGTGGCGTTTTATAGATCAGATGCAGATTTTGAAGCTATAGTAAAGTATATTGTGATAGTATATGAATGGATGAATGTTTGCTAACCTTTACGGGCAAACGGCTGAATCGGATTTTTTGATTTCAGAAATCTCGTAGGGTCTCGTATTGGTCTTAGATTAAAGTTTTAAGCAGTAGTTTCATTTTCGTATTTCATAAAATCCGATAGTAATCGGCTTAAGCTTCGGCGGTAGGATTAGAAACAAATTTCGCATACATATGTAATGTTCTAGGTAGAAACACATAATGACATTTTTTATTCAGGTACTGTGTTCACGTTAGGTGAAGTCGCGGGTAAGAGCTAGCATATACATAACACCAACAAAACTGGGTACGACTAAATCAAGATTAACTATCAATTTCGCATATAAATTTTAATAATCTTGACAAATCGCTTTTTCCATGCACTAAATCCTGAATTTACAGTGTAGCTTATCATATCGCCTCATGTACCGACTAATTAATAAAAACAATACCTAATGCATCTAGTTATAATTGAGATTCGCCATCGTCATCATCAACCTGGGGGCCTACCGCCGAAGCTGAAGCCGATTGGATTTTTTTGAATTTGATCGCATATGGTGCAAAACGGGTCACTCATGTATCCCATATACATGAGTGAAAGCAGACAAGTTTCGATCTCAAACGGAGACCTTCATCAGGAAATCTTGCGCGTTAAATTTGATCCACTTCCCAGCATGTCCGATTGAGCAGAAATTTGGCATTCTCGTGGCAATGGATGGAATGTATTAATGTACGTTGCTCTTTCAGCTGCATGGATTTGGACGAATATTGGAGTACACTATCTGTGCTCCAATATTCCAATATAATTTGAATAAACGTTTAGTATCTTTTTATAGTCTGTTGGACGTGCAAGCACCTGTGAACCGGTCCAATGGTTCTCGTGATCCACAAAGAAGCAAAAAAAAAGTAGTTTCTTTTACCTATCAAATTTACACTTAGTGTGCGATATAGATAAACGATTGCACATCATTAATACTTTCATTAGCGTTGTCAAGATTAGAAAATAGCCAATCCGGTAGACAACCCAGCCAAGGTCGGCTGGAACAAGGTGATTCTACATTAAGCCTGTCTTGACGTGGAACCGGTTACAAACGCGAAATATCTGGTTATAAAAATCGCACAGTCTACAATGCAAAGTCGAAACAGTAAAATCGATTTCCTACAAAACCATCGTTATTAAAGTGACTCTTGTGAAATAAAAATATATATATATATTGTCTGTAAAGTCGGTTTACGATTAGTGATAAGAAAACATTGGCCGATGGAGTGGAAGAGAGATAGATGCGTCACAAGCCGAACGTTTCGCCCGATCGTGCCTCTCTATCGCTTGGCTTCGCTTCTCTAGTTTAAATATATTAACTACTCGACACTACACGTAACTTGACACTACACTATGATTCTGGAAAAATCCTTTTCACTGAAAATCCAGTTCATACCTGATTGAACAGAATTTTCAGAGAAAAGGATTTTTTAATCTTTAATGTATTTTTAAATGAACTTTTGATGTGAATAGGTCTTTAAATTTACTACCATACGGGGGCAATAAAAAAAATCTAGTTATAATAAAATCGGGGGGATACTGTTTTGCGTTGTAGTTTCCAATCTATGCTCGACAAGTCTACATCCAAAATTCAATCACACCACTGGATAGATAAACAATCAAAGAATTTATTGAAGATCGCGAGCGGAGGAGGGGGAAGCGCTGCCATTTTGAGATAATTTTAGTGCATATAACGTATTCACGTGTAACACACGTTCGGCCGTGTGTATGACACAGTCACACCCCAGTTTTTGTTGTAGACCTTTCTGTTTGTGTCTAACATCTAAGACTTCCAGACCGGCTTACCTCCGTTATTTATCTCAATCTCATCTCTCGGCTCTCGGCTCAATCATAGGAGTGATATTGGTTACTCATAGCATGATTGATTTGTGTTGCGATCAAGTTGTGATAGGTCAATGAAATATGTATAACATACATAATCGCACGTGTTAGTACAATAATAATGATGATAGCGTTTGAGTACAATCCTTGTTTGATTTTTTATTCAAACAACAAGTGAGTCGGTTGTATGTGAATTTTAATAACACAATTAAATAGTTGTTCCATCAATTTCATATGCCGCCTAATCTTACACGTAGGTACATTTCCACTTGCGTTTGTCGTAAGTAAGTTGACAATTGTATGTGTAAAGGGTGGATAAAAGGAAATAGGATACTCAGGTTTTTGCGTACTACCACAAGTAGATAACTATTAGGTAATTATTATATAAATAGTTGTTTTCGCCCAACTTGCCAGAATATTATAAATATTTTTAAAAATTGAAAAAATCATCTCTTTGAACCCACGACCTCTCGATAACCGGTCGACTTCTCTTCCAACTGAGCTACCAGATATTTATAATATTCTGGCCAGTTAGAACACAAACAACTACTTAAATAATAATAATTTAATAAGTTTGGTGTTATCAAAAAATAGCCGAATTTCATCTGCAACGATGGACTACTATGCCTTGTTTAGTAGTGTAATACTTAATAGGTAGATGGCGCCACACTGTGACTCACGCAGTAAAATATAAAATGCAAAAATTCGTCACCAACACAAAGGTTCCTAGTAGCTCACTTGGAAGAGCACTCATCAGACCGGTCATCGAGAGGTCGTGGGTTCAAATCCCACCTAGGCGGGAAGGTGAATTTTTCCATTTTTTTAAATATTTATAACTATTAGGTAATGTGTGCTACAACGAATGAAGCCGCTGCCAACAACTAGTAAAACAATAATTTATTTTCCCGTCAAAGTAAATAGAATTAAACGCAGTGTTACTCAACCGAGAGAGCGTGTACTTCCCGGTAGCTATTAATAATTCTTATGACCCCGAAGAATATTTTTCGCGTGTTTCATACAGCCCATACTAATGACAAACGAAGCAATTGGTTTAACAGGAGCTAACTCATCGCATTTGTCATAAGCCCAATAAACTACTCATACATGTGTCGTTTAGTACTAACCAGTATTATTTACCGCTTATACGTAAAAAAAAACGGGTGGACTCCGGGAGTGCCGCCGGCAGAAGTGAAAACTTGAACATTAACGTTGTGCATTTTTCAATATTTTGGAATGGTAAGGGAATAATTTCGCACGAATTGCTTTATTTATCAGTATGAAAGTACTATCATTTATGTGGTAAAATACAATATTCACCTATTGCGCTATAGTACACAAACATGACAATTTATATTACATTAAAAATAAACAGCAGGCATATATTTACGCCGCGCTGTAGAAAGAGAGAGGGGATATTACTTCCTCTCCTACGCCGCGCCGGCCGCGCGGTCTACGCTCCCTCCGTCTTACGAATTTTGGATCAAGCGACGAGTCCTGACGCGAGTTTTACATTTTTTATCCATCCCAAAATGTGCACAACGCCGCTAAAGAAGTTTTCACTTTAAAAAATTTTACTCTTAAATTTTTACAAGTGGCTCAGAAGGTAAAGTGTCTGATGGTTACTAAGAGGGTGGCGAAATTGAAATGGCAGTGGGCAGGACATGTAGCCCGAAAGTCATATTCTCAAAAGTTCAGATGGGGGTCACAAAAGACCTACAGAAAGGCCACAGATGAGGTGGAAATGATGACATAGTTGCTTTATCGCGGCAAAACTGGATGTCAATTGCCCAAAATGGAGAGGGTTGAGGGAGGCCTACACCAAAAAAAAAAATTAGTTGAATAAGACTTAAGATGAGATGATGACGTAAAAAATGTTGAACCGATGTTGAACCACAAAAACTAAATCAACTATCATTTTCATCATTATATTTGACGAGCCCGATGGTCGAATGGTTATTATTTGTGCATCAACAGAACACGTCTGTTTGACTCGATCCCCGCAGAAGACAAAAATTTGTCTGCATGAACATGTCTGTTTGTCTTGGTCTGGGTATTTATTATATTATTATAAATATGTATTTACAAAAAGTAGATATTATACTAAAATACATTTTTTTTGTAAATGCAGTCCTATGATACATAGAAAACACCCAGACCAAGACAAACAGACATGTTCAAGCAGACAAAAATTGGTCTTGTGCGAGGATTGAGTCCACGACCTCTGAAACACAGTAGCCATTGCAAGCCCTTCGACATCCGCACCGAGCTCGTCTTTCACTGTTACAATTAAGAAACTAGGACACGAGGTGAAAGAGTAGAAATGGAAGAATTTGAAGAAGGAAACTGAGAGAAGGGGCAGGGACAGGGAGAAATGGATAGGAGATAGAAAAAAACGGTAACGGTAAAATGCGGTACGTCATATTGCTTGTTGTCTCCTACAATTCAAAGGGGAGAAGTCCCAAAGCATCCTAACTCTTATTAATGAAATTTGTTGTGTGGTCCAAGGCAGCCGTAGATTGAGCTCTGGGAAAGCAATGGACTTCCCTGTTCATTGTCCTATTGATGGTAGCCGCTGTTAATGCTGGCTACACAGCACGGGAATGTGTGGCAAGTCTGTCGCGAAGATAGTTGTATAGGAATGCACTTACCCAAGCTCCATGGGCGGGCAGTTGTCGGCGGCTATGTCACGCGGGTCCTTCAAGAACACCACGATTATAGAGATGTTGTCAGCGGAACCCTGCCGCTTGGCTTGCACCACCAGACGTTTCGTCACCGCCTTCAAGTCATCTGCGCCAAAGAGAAATCACATTAACCAAGAAAAAATATTCCAACTTCACTACCGCAGCGTCTCTACGAGTATAAACAAACTAGAAGACGATAGGTGAACGTTACAAATACAGTGTAATCAGAAATGGTCCTCCCACACCTACATACTATAAGTAATACGTAGTACTTCCGTACAGTATAGACACTGCTCTCTCAACGACCTCACTTCTCCTCTGAACTGTCACTGCTTATTCAACACCGTACGCGTTATACACATACTGTACCGAAGCTTTGCACAAATATGATATATTAATGTAATAGTAGTAAGCATTATTGACGAGACATTTATATTCGGATTGATGACTGTCCTCACGATTCAACGACAGACCACAGTAAGCCTTGATTTTCAGCGACAACATGACTGTAGTTAGATAGCTGATACCAGATACAGCCACAATTAAGGTGGTATTATTTTCAGCTAGACTAACTTGGACAGAATTTCTCAACGCTATTATTATCCTTAAAATATCAGTGTCATCTAGCGCCAAGTTAGTGTTGCGAAGTCTATTATGTCTGCAATTTGTTGCGGCACAATGGTGAGTGTCGACGGATATGGAGAAACGTTGTTTATGTTTCGATTTGCCGCAGCCTGTATATGATGTCCTTGTGCTGTCTTGGCTCTATCGCAGTGAGTCAGCGGCCGGTGCACCGCTATTGTGCCCCATATTGAGTACGTGATGCGCCTTCGTTGGCTGTAAGGCGCCAAATAGGTAATGCAATATTTAATTTTATTTTATTGAAATTTGTAATTGAGTCGACCTTCACGCCTTTATTCAACTTGTCAACCCCAATTATGCGAAAGAAATGGGCGTTAAATTCGCATGGGACATTGTCGGCGGTGACATAACTCATTGGGAGCGGCAGACACATTTCAAAGTAAACTAACGACCCTGTAACTATTTCGACTGTCGCGTGAATATTTCTCGTTATTTCAACGCAATGATATATTGTTCTATAAATAAGGTTGTTAACGCCGGGTGCTGTGACCGCGCCTAAGTTGGGTGCGCCGGCTGATGCCCAGCCAATATCTAGTGGAGTTAAGTAATATCTGAAATTGCTGAAACATATTGTCTAAGTCGGCGAGTCTTCGAAAAGACTCAAGGACTGCGACTGTATCTTAAAGACTGCGTCCTTCGATCATAGTCATACCGAAGGCTCCGTCACATAGGTGCGTTATTATCGGTCGAAAATATCGCATGCGATTTTGCAAAAATGAGGCCGGTGTCCTTTCTGTACAGCTCCGTTTTTACCAATATTTATAATCATCATCATCATTATCAGCCTGTATCTACCCACTGCTGGATAAAGGCCTTTCCCAATGCTTTCCACCATATGCGATCCTCCGCTTCCGCATCCAACCGCTACCAGCCAGTTTTTTGAGATCGTCGGCCATCTATAGAGGGAGCGCCCTACATTTCGTCGCCCCAAACGTGGCCTCTACTCTAGGGCTTTCATCCCCCATCTGCCATCGCTGACTCGGGAGATGTGGCTAGCCCACCGCCACTTCAACTCGCTGACTCTGAGAGCTATGTCGACCACTTTGGACAGTTTATAATGCGAGCATGTAAATCTACAGGCCTTTCCGCCCGCTCTACAATGTCACATCCAATGCACATCTAGTGTATAAGATCGCGTGCGTCCTAATTACAAAAATGCACTATCAGATATCGCGATATCGCAGGACAAAGCAATGCAAACAGTTTACTTCTACCGCTTTATTATCGGTCGATATTATCGCAGCAGTATGTAAGATTGCATGTGTCCTGTGGACGAACAGCAATCGCAAAAACACATGCAATAATGTCGACCGATGATAACGCACCTGTTTGGTGGAGTCCTAGTACCTACACGCCTTGACTTTGCCTGCTATTTCGGGGCGCGTTCATCGTCGCCACCGCCCTTCGTTTTTTACCCTGTTTGGTTTGGCTCGGAGCCAAATTCGCCCCGTGTTCTTTTAGCCAGCAATCTCGAAAAGCGATTTTACAAAATTGTTAATACTGCTGATTGCACTAGGCACTAGGTGGAATATTTTCAACATTTTGATTTAACAAAATCACTTGTAGCAAAGAAGGTAAAAACAAGAAACCCATCTAAATACCTTGATAAAGATGTAAAATCGAAACCGGTCGGTAAAAATAAATTTAATTAGGTGGAATCATACAAGTGATTTTATTACATGAAAGTGCTTTTCTAAAATTGTTAATTTATACAAGATATGTCAAGTCGCACGAGGTGATATTACTTTACTTAATCATTCTATCATGTCCTAGAAAACACTTTTACTAACTAATAACTTCGAAATCGAGAAAATTACAACGTCTTCAAATAACTAACTGATTGATCAATTTCCTACGGGCAAGTTTGTTTTGACTATTACTGTTGTCGGTCCCACAGTAACCGTTATTCATATTGACTAGTATCACTCTCCAACAATTATGTATTATTGTTTTAAGATTTTTTCTAAATAAAGATATTATTATTATTAATTTACTTAAAACTATAAATATAAAATGCGGAAAAGCGTGAGTATTTCCGACACTAAAGATATCGAACGCAATATCTGTAACATACTTGAAAGAGCTTAAGCTTTTTAGATAATAAAAAGATAGTCTCATTTTTCTTTTATCTTAACGTTCATAATTAGGTTCATTTTTAATAATGCAATTAATTCGAATAATGTTACGTTAAATGAGATACGTGAGCACAATTAATTACTTGCAGTTGCAATAAAATAATATAAATATGGAGGTAAATCGTAATTTTTTTATACTACGTCGGTTTGCAGAAGCATACGGCCCGCCTGATGTGGAGCGATTGCCGTAGCCATCTACTATCGCTCGCAACATAAACTATCGCTCGTGCGCTGCCAACGCAGCATCTCCTTCCTTTCTGGTGACCTCACTCACTCGCAGGAACACAACAACCCTCAAGGGAATTGTTATTTGGCTGCGGTATTCTGTGAGGTGGAGGTACATTCCCCAGTCGGGTAGCTTACAATTACGCTCCCTACCTCTCTTTTCGTCAGAGCTTCGTTTGTCAGTCAGCAGGGTGCACCGCGTGCAGGTGAAGTTGGCTTTGGTTCAAAGGTGTTGATGAACCACTTACACCCCTAAATTATTTTGCTAATAAAACACGATCTAACTATCTATGGGAACTATCTTGTATGATTATCTAACGAGGCTCTTGCAAAAGAGACAGCCCGTCTGGGGAAATACCTCCTCCATCTTACTAAGGCCATTTTCCTAGTGGCCCAGACCCAGGCGTCTACAGGCCACGGTTGCTGCTTCATATCAAGCAGGTCGTATGCTTATTGGCCTTATTACTCATACTTTTAAAATATCCAACAAAACGCCTCAATACGGCAACTGCACACGCATACTAAAATTACAATTGGCGGTTGCAAAATGAACTATTTTCTTTTCAATCAGTAGTATAATAATGTGGCGGACGATAGCATTTATCACACAATCATGGACATGACCGCGGCGGGCGACGGCCGCGGCGCGGGCGCGGTGATCGGCGATCATTGCGGCGATTATTGCGGCGAGTAACGGTGGCGGATGGAATGCGCCGCCGGCCATTGTTCCTTACTCCGCGGCAAAAACGGATCACGGCCTGTCCGCGCATACTAAGGCCGCGATGGCCCCGATGCACCTGTCGTCATCGATATCAAGTACGCGAGCCATTTCTAGTTATTATTAGAAAGAACTGGAAGAGCTGACACAAGCTTCGGGAAAACGGACATGACTAAAAACAAACAAAAACAGAGTCGTCCAAGTCGAACCAATTTCAAAATAATACGTTTCATACCTAAATGACACCGCATTTGATAGTAACTGCTTACAACAGACGGCAGTATGCTTGTTTGCTGCGATAGAGGTATAAAAACGAAAATATCAAATTTTATTTGTAGACTACCTAACCCGTCTACGATTCTTTGGTTCTATCCGTTTCCGTGGGAACCTCATATATAATTTCACTCTTACACATGAATGCAACGATATGTTAACATTTCGAAACAATAGGCTATTTGACAATGTTAAAAAATTGTATAAATTATTTAACAATATCGTAAAATACACAAAACTATAAAGATCTGCTAATTTTCATTCTAATATCTTCCGTTGGACTTATTTTAGGGTCAATCAAAGTCTGGCGGGAAAGTCTATTTTAAAAGTATGAAATTATAAAAAAAATATATTTCCCATTAGAGAAGCAATAAAAAATCTATAACTTTTATTATGATACAAATTACATAAACGTAATAACATAGCTGTCGTACAAATTTCTGATTTGATGCATACAAAATACAAACCTGTGACGTCATAACTCAGTAGCCTTTTGTATGGAGCTTTTCGGGAAAGGCCAAAATTGTAATTTTCAAAGCAACATATCTCGAGAGATTTTTGTGCTATCGAAGTAATTCTTTCACCTATGGTTATATTATTGAGACGTCCCTACATATCAAACCGAAAAAAATGTTGGTCAAATAGCCTATTGGTGAATAACAAATGAACATTTTACAGTTTTATTTACATACGAGTAGATTTAGAACGTAACCAAGCCAAGGGTCAGTTACAGATTACAGAACAGAATAAGAGTATGTACTACGGTAGTCCTGCCGTAAATAGACTTATCAGACATACAAAAACATAAATAGCCTTAAGATTATAGGATAGAGATTGCAGACGTAGTAATTTCTTCCATGATTGCAACGCTACAGTCTAGTACGGTAAATATCAAACAACTAGATCATGATGAGATCAGATATAGGAGGGTCTAGTCAAATCTACTCTGCTCAGACTGTAACTCAGTGGCGTCCTAATATTTTATGCTGTGGTAATGTAGTGGGGGCGGACGAATCGAGGGCGGTATGGGCGGCACTTTTTGAGACGGCAAAATAAATGATATCGTGCAATCTATACATTTGAAATTTTTTATATATTATATTTTCTGTTGCACCTGCGATTATTATTTCCACCCCATATAGCATCATAATCATTCTATTGTCTTTTCTCCACAGGTTGCGGACGGCGTAGCATTTAGTATACGACAAGCGTGACAAACAAGCGTATGATCTGCCTGATGGTAATCAACTAATCAGTCATCGCAGCCTATGAACGCTTGCAGCACCAGAAACGTCGTAGTTACGTACGTAGACTTTTCTTTCCTGCATGTTTCTTCTTCCATTCATTTTCACACCATGCATGATCATCTAAACATCATTAACAATATGTCAGAAACTAACATACAATACACGTTCTAATCTCCATCATGTAAATATATATAAAAAAATAATTAGGATGGCTATGTTGGATGTAGAAGATAAAGGGCGACGCGCAGGCGATAGATCAAGTGCAATTTTGCAGTCTCCTCATCCGCTGCAACATGCATAGCCAGTAGATTTGAAAACAATTTCCATGTCCGACGGACGGCGTAATCTAGTAAAACAGTTAGCTAGGGATGCATGAATCTCTGTAATACCACAGTATAGATCAGGGCTGTCCAAACCATATACAATACCGGGCCATTACGAATTACTAAATATATTAGCTACCGCAGAAAAAAATACCTACTTGACATTTTTACTACTTACTTTGAAAGTTTAAGCTTAGTTTAACCAGTTAGTTATAAAACTTTAACTTTTCTAAATATATATAATTGTCATTCAGATTTGTTGTACAAAAACTGTAGCGATAAATTAAAAACACGTCACAGGCCGCACAAATATAGGTCGAGGGCCGCATGCGACCCGCGGGCCGTGCTTTGGTCAGACCTGGTATTGATAATAGTACTACGTTAATACTTTCTTTCTCTTCTAAAGGTTGTCTGCAAGAGATTGCTTTTAGCGATAAGACCGCCTTATGTACTATTCATTTTGTGAGTTTCTTGTACGTATGTTTCATATTGGTGCAATGAAGTGTATTATTCCATTCTAATACTACTACAACTGATGGAACTTGACGATGACGAGCTCGCTCATCAAATGGTTTCGATCCCAGCACAAGATAAATAATTCTGTAATGTACATGTCTGTATTCTTGGTATGTATGTATTTACAAAAAAAAAATGTATTTAAGTATTATATCAGTTGTCTTGTACCCATAACAAGCTTTGCTTAGTTTGGAACTAGATGGCCGTGTGTAATTTGTCCAGGAATATTTATGTATTTATAATATTCAACTATGTATTTAAATTGAAAACAAATTGACGGGTGCTTTAAATATTTAACAACACAACACAAAGAAGGTCTTTATTCTTTAAACGAAATGTGTTGTGTTGTTAAATATTTAAAGCACTAGTCAATTTGTTTTCAATTTAAATATGTAGTTGAATATTATAAATACATAAATATTCCTGAATAAATTACAGACCGGCAATGTCAAAAGCCACGAAATAGTATCATCGCAGATGATTTTAAATTAAACATACGATGCGAAGAAAATGTCTAATCAAACACGCGCAAGTTAAGAGACGTCGGCCGTAGCCTGTTCATGGATGAGTTTATTTATCTCTGCTTCAGAGGGCACGATCAGCCGTCGGTCCCGGCTGATATCATTAGATGACAGTCATTAAGCCAAGTCAGTGGTCTTTAAGGCAGCTTGAAAACACTGGCCTCCGCCAACCCGCAGTTGAGCAGCGTGGTGGAGTATGCTCTAAACCCCTTCGATTGAGGGGAGACCGGTATCCTAGCAGTGGGATGAATAAGGATTGACGAAGACGACGATACGATGACTTGTCATGTTGATCGTTTTGTAACCAATCAAGTTCCGTTATAAGAGAGCTGAAACATTTAGTCAAATACATTTTCGTTTTCATGTAGAAGTAGTAGTAACAAAATTCGATGTAAATATAAAATTCTAAATGTCGAGCTATTGGACCTGTGGGCGGAAGGGGGTTAGAGAGGTGAGATCGTGGCACAGCAGCCACCCCATACCACCGCGAGCGCTTGCTGCATTCAGTGCCCGCCGCCGAATGATTTCGCAGCATAAATTAAAAATATATCTTCATCTTATCAAAGGTTTTTTTAAGAATAGACTTCAGATTCAGTAGTAAAGAAAATCCTAATCGGAAATGCCACTGGCTGTAACTTCCCATGAAAACTGCGAAGCGTATATGCTAACGAAGAAGACCCTAAGAAACGTAATGTGATGCTGATTATTTAACTTTTTTTTTATATTACAGCAAGAGTTTCTAGGAAACGCGTATTTGTAAACTGCCCGACTGGGTTAGTACCTCCACCTCACAGAATATCGCAGCCAAAAACAATTCCCTTGTTGTGGTCCTACGAGTGACTGAGGTCAGCAGAAAGGAAGGAGTTGCTGCATTGGCAGCGAGGGTGGTGGCGTGCAAGCGAAATTTCATATTGGGAGTGTTAATACGGCAACAGTGACCGCTTCACATCAGACGGGTCGCATACTTGTCTGCCACCCGACATAGTATAAAAGGAAACTTTTTACTATGTCAGAAGCATGCCACGTGTCATATAACATGTGGCACGTCACTAGTAGAAATAGCGTATAGGGTAAAATTGAATGTTAAATATGTGGAACTGACGTAAGCTAATGGGTTTTAACTTTGCATAAGTTAAAACTTGATGACCTACATCAAATTTTAACTTATGAAAAATCCATACATTTGACATGCTTTGTTTATAGCCTTTCGATTACAAACCAAATATCTAGGGAGCATCATACACGGTATATCATGCCCGGTAAAGAGTTATTTCTTACTAGCTGTTACCCGCGGCTTCGCCCGCGTGGTCCAGGGAAGCCTGCTGCCATTGATTTGTGTATATTTTTCTTTTGTTGTATTTTTTTTTACTTCGTGGAATAAAAAGTAGTAACAGTATGTACAAATTTTATTGATGATTGGCTGCATAGTTAAGGCATGAAGAAATAACAAACAAACGAATTTACTTTAACACTTATAATATTTGTATGGATGAAACGCCCACACTCAAGAGAAAATAATTGTTCACCACATAAATGTTTGCCCTCTTTATTTTTCCTTCGAATAAAATATTTTTCCTGGATAAAAAGTAACCTATGTCACTCTCCAGACCGGAAACTATCCCCTGTTAAAACATCACATCAGTACTTACGTTACTTTCGACGTGATAGAAGGACAAATGATTACAAAGTTTATTTTTTCCCATGGGATTAAATTGTTTTTACGGGATAAAAAGTAGCTTATGTCACTCTCTAGATTACCCTATTAAAAATTCATGTCTGTACTTAGGTTTCTTTTGACGTGAAAGTAGGACAAATGAACTTTATTTTTTAATAACGTACGTTTACGGTATGGAGAATGGCATAGGCTACTTTTTATCCAGGAAAAACATCTTATTTCTACGGGAAAATACATACTTTGTAATCATTTGTCCTTCTTTTAAGTCGAAAGGAACCTAACTACCCACATGATTTTTTTTTAACGGGATAGTTACGTAGTAGAGTACGGACATGACTTTTTAAAATGGGGATAGTTTACTGTTTGGAAAGTGACATAGGCTACCTTTTATCCCGCAAAAACATCTTAATCCCATGGGAAAAAATAAACTTTGTAATCATTTGGCATTCTATCATGTCGAAAGGAACATAAGTACCGACATGATTTTTTTAACAGGGGATAGTTTCCGATCTGGATAGTAACATAGGCTACTTTTTATCCAGGAAAAAACATTTTATTCCCTCGGAAAAAATAATTCGATCCACGCAGAGTGCAATCATTTACGTGGTGAACAATTTTTTTTTGTCTTGATCCATACTAATACTGTAAGTGTTAAAGTAAGTATTCGTTTGTTTGTTATTTCTTAACGCTCTATGTAGCCGATCATCATTAAACTTTGTACCTATTTTTCTTTTGTTGTATTTTTTTTACTTCGTGAGATATAAATAGTAAAAACAAACGTTCCTTAAATAGTATTTATCAATATTATATAAATAGTAATACAATACTATATAGTATATAGATAAAAAGTAGTATATATTACTATATATTATATATACATATATATAGTAATATATACTACTTTTTATCTCACGAAGTAAAAAAAAAATACAACAAAAGAAAAATATACACAAATCAATGGCAGCAGGCTTCCCTGGACCACGCGGGCGAAGCCGCGGGTAACAGCTAGTTTTATATATAAAATTAATCTATACTATCTAATTCTATACTAATATTATAAAGCTGAAGAGTGTGTTTGGTTGAACGCGCTAATCTCAGGAACTACTGTTGAAAAAATATTTTAGTGTCAGATACTTAGCCTATATTTCAAGGAAGGCTATAGGCTATATAGCATCACGCTACGACTCATAGGAGCGGAGCACCAGTGAAAAATAGGAAAAAAATATTCCTTTTGAGGGCTTACGTCGCGTGCGCTGCGTAAACGGTTGAAGTTACGCAAAAATCATGTATGACGGAATTGTTCCTCTTTAAAAGTTCTAAAAAAAGTCTACATATATATAGTAATATATACTACTTTTTATCTCACGAAGTAAAAAAAAATACAACAAAAGAAAAATATACACAAATCAATGGCAGCAGGCTTCCCTGGACCACGCGGGCGAAGCCGCGGGTAACAGCTAGTTTTATATATGAAATTAATCTATACTATCTAATTCTATACTAATATTATAAAGCTGAAGAGTGTGTTTGGTTGAACGCGCTAATCTCAGGAACTACTGTTGAAAAAATATTTTAGTGTTAGATACTTAGCCTATATTTCAAGGAAGGCTATAGGCTATATAGCATCACGCTACGACTCATAGGAGCGGAGCACCAGTGAAAAATAGGAAAAAAATATTCCTTTTGAGGGCTTACGTCGCGTGCGCTGCGTAAACGGTTGAAGTTACGCAAAAATCATGTATGACGGAATTGTTCCTCTTTAAAAGTTCTAAAAAAAAGTCCGCGACAGTATATGTCTATCTTTTAAGATTGACACACTATAACGTTTTTTCATGGTAATCAATAGGAGAAAGTAGGTAAAAAAAGGTTATAGTGAGTTAATCTTAAAAGATAGACATATGCTGTCGCGGACTTTTTTTTAGAACTTTTAAAGAGGAACAATTTCGTCATACATGATTTTTGCGTAACTTCAACCGTTTACGCAGCGCACGCGACGTAAGCCCTCAAAAGGAATATTTTTTTCCTATTTTTCACTGGTGCTCCACTCCTATGAGTCGTAGCGTGATGCTATATAGCCTATAGCCTTCCTTGAAATATAGGCTACCTAACACAAAAAGAATTTTTCAATTCGAACCAGTAGTTCCTGAGATTAGCGCGTTCAAACAAACAAACAAACAAACAAACAAACTCTTCAGCTTTATAATATTAGTATAGATAAGGCCCCTATATCATTTAAGAGATATACTCTTAAATGATTAGGTGCCTTATAAGAAATAACTTTTTACCTCTGACTGCAATGTGTTTGCTAATCCTGACAGTTCAGTAGCTAAAAAAGACAACTTTTGTACTAGAAACACTTGTATGAATAATCAATATATCATCTTAGCCTGTGATCCCAACTTAATTCGATTTAACCAATAAAAGAAAGTTTAGGTACAATGAAAATAAAATTGATTCTTAAAGGTTTTATGAAATAGGTGCTACAATGGAGAACAGACTATTCAGCTAATTATGTTCCTAAACTCGATTGCAGTTCGATCTAAAACCTTAGCTGCTGAAATCATAAAGTTAATTACGTATATTAACTTTATGGCCGAAACTGATATGAAGTGAAATTAAATCATTTATTCAGCCATTGGCCCTTGTGGGCACTTAGACAGGTCTTCCACTGTTTTTTTTAATAATATTCGTAATTTCTTTTTTTGTCGCTTTTTTATCTACTAGTATTTCTGTATTAACAATTGGCGAAGAAGAAATACTATGTCATAAATGTAAAGTCTAAAAAAACGGCTGAATAAATAAAAAAATCCACGGTGACCAATGCTCAAATTTACGTTTCTGTATCTGGCCTAGAATAGTTGGCGGAGGATTCGCTCACTATTACACCTCCTCCCCATTTGCCCCCCAGTTCAGCATTCCCCATTTGCCCCCTTTACCGCCGTTCGTTCTCGTACGAACGAGAAAATCGCTCAGCCGCTGAACATTTTAAATTATGCTTGAAAATAAATATTATAATTATTTGAAATTATGTATCACTTTGTTTATATACATATTATTTTTTAAACATTTACCTTTTAAACAAGGTCATTAAAACACGAATAAAGTATTATTTAGTTTACGTAAACTTCTATGATAATAATAATAAAACATTTATTTCAGTATGGAACCATAGTTTGTTAGTAATACAAAATATACTTATAAATCTATAGATTAGTTGCCTAAATAAAGTAGCTACGAAACGTTATTTGCATTGAATTAAATTTGATCGATCGATTAACTTTAAGAAATCGTATTACGAGATTCCATTAAGGTCCAATAATGGAACGTTAGAATGCGTACGCTGTACGGAATGCGTTTACATTGTGTAAGCGGGAGACGAACTCGACACCTCGACTGCGGTCAAACTGTACCAACGATGCCGACGCTGATCCATTTATTTCATCACTCATCGCGGCATAACTATAACACTGCTCTGCCGCCGTCAGCCACTCCAGATAATTTTGCAAAAGTTATTAAATCGACAGCTGCGAATCGTGCCCATATATCTGGTATTCCGATATGTAATATTCAACACCACTCGAACGATGAAGCGTTAATTAAACGTATACGCAAATAAGCACGCCGAGCGTTAAACCGAGGGGAGGCTGATATTTACAGACGCATTATCGTAGGAAAACAAACTCGACGGGACTACTTAAGCCGCTCTCGGTTCAGCTTCCACGCATCTCTGATATCAACGACGAGACAGACGACAAACATCCAGATTGATATAAGCCTAAAAGCTCTGCCATCATCTAATAAAACAACACAAAATTACTAACATATCCTAACCCAGAAGCATAGTAACTTGCAAAGCTGTTCGCCAAAAATAACTTGACAAAAATTATTCATCTGGAAAATCTTTGCTAATTCCATTAAAACCCATCGAAACGGAAGTGCTTAAACTGTCTGAGCCTACATAATCAGGATTAGCCGGAGCGAGGCTCGTCTGCGGCGCTCGAAGACATACATACGCGTACATACAGTCTACCATCTAGTTATATCTATAGATTTAAACCTAAACGACTTTTAATGGATAGCGAATATAGAAACTTCTCTAATTGTTAGTGCGCACAGCGGAGCGTAATGAAATTGAGTGGGAACTTTCGTGCACGCTCAACGTTCATCAGTAGGCCGGTAATTGGTTTGCAAGCGGGCGAACACCGTTTGGAAGAGTTATACGTAGCTGAGCGCCAGGGAATCCTTCTAATTAACGCTCGCAGCACCCGCGCTGGCTATACGTTGCCTCGTAATTGGAAGGTTGTCTGCCGAACTGTCAGTATAGTAAGCCCATTGGCGACACTACATAAACCTCCTATCGTCAACCTCCTGGTGCTTTTACTGTTAGTATTGTATTCTGGTAACACAAAATGTATACATACATACTTCTGCATCTATATTTATTTAGTATAATCCTTTTGTGACTATTATTGTTTTTAATTGTAAATTCACTGAATATAATTGAATTGTTTCTAGGTGGTATTAAGGTTTCCACTCAGAGTAAAGTAACCTAAATGTCGCTAAAATGAGTGCAGGGTATGAAAAATGAGAATCATGAATACTAAATTGCTGAATGCAAAGTTCCGGGATGTACACAATATGCTGCATCTCTATCATTGCCATTGTATATATTTTGTACCTACTTAGTTATTTGACTCCGATGAGAACTAGGTGAACGAATTGTTATTACTCGAAACAGGTAGCTTGTTTAATCAGCTCAGATATCATTGCCATTATTAGTATTTTTCTTAGCTTTTTGTAAGCATTTTATTTATTTATAATGTAGTTTTGCTATGGTCTTGTACGTAACATTTATAATATACGAAACAAGGCAGCAAATAAGATAATCGTTGTCTGATCACTATATTATAATAATACATTTTACAAGATTGAAAATGAAATGATCTATGTTGTTATTAAAATTAAAATACTAATTACAACAACGCACAACGTCCTGTCAAACAGAAGAGGTGCAGTTTTCATATTACCGCTCTGATTGGTTTTATCTTTTCACGAGGTTCATGATATTTTGCATACAGTATCTCTGTCAGTGTGTGCGACAGGTTCTATCGATCGGGCTTGCTTTATGACATCTGTTGTGCGCGTTTCGAGTTCATTATTCAGCTTAGTTGGGCAAATAGCTCAGCGAGTCCATGCCGAGCTACAAATCATGCTCGCACTTCACGTTTATATGCAAAATGCTGTGGTCCCACGCAACAAGTGGCACTTGTCGTGTCCGACCCTACGGTCGACGCCCGTACGGCTGGCGTCATGATATATTCTGAATATAAATCAAATAGCTGCATATATTCATCATTTAGGTAGTAGCCCACTATTTCATCTGAGTGGGATTTTTCAATGCTGATGGATTTAAAATAATCAACATAAGTATACACATAGTTATACATAATATCCTATTTGACAAAACCGGTATATTCATTTTTAGGCGAGGCTTGAAGTGCGCTAATGAATCAACTGATAAATGAATAAGCGGTAATTTTAGCACAAATGAAAAAACGGAGAGAATTTAACTAAAGGTTATAGTAAAATGCGAAATCGGTAAAGGCAGAAACTGTGATCTCTGCATTATTTCAATAGAAAAGACAAAAACTTTGGGGTGTAAGTGATTCATCGAGATCATTGAACCAAAGCCAACTTCGCCTGCACGTGGTGCACCCTGCTGACTGACAAACGAAGCTCTGGCGAAAAGAGAGGTAGGGAGCGTAATTGTAAGCTACCCGACTGGGGAATGTACCTCCACCTCACAGAATACCGCAGCCAAATAACAATTCCCTTGAGGGTTGTTGTGTTCCTGCGAGTGAGTGAGGTCGTCACCAAAAAGAAAGGAAGCAGATGCTGCGTTGGCAGCGTGGGTGGCGGCGCGCGAGCAATATTTTATGTTGCAAGCGTTAATATGGCTACGGTAACCGCTTCACATCAGGCGAGCCGTATGCTTGTCTACCACCCGAAGTAGAATAAAAAAAATAATAAAAAAAACACGTATACTGAACCGGTACATAATTAGATACTTATCTTCAAAACAAAAGTGGTTAGGTAGGTAGGTATATAAGGTTATTCCTGTAAACGATAAGTGCCACGGATATGTCATTGTGGCAAAATTGCAACGGAAAAATTAAGCTGTTATCGACATTATCAGCTGATATCTGCCGTTGCATGTACATAAACTGGCCAATAAAAGTGAGTCAGTTTGTGAACACCACCATATTGACAAACATGAAAACTACGCCGCCTGTAATTTAAATCTTCGTTATTTGAAAGGCGAGTGTAATATAAATTGAACTGATTATCAGATAACGACGCTAATGGAAACTCTGAGCAATATAATTGATTCATAGATAAATCAGGACTTGGTGAAAGCGACTGCTATTTATCAAAAGACTTTTAATAATCGACGTTTACGACGACTATTAGTGATTTTTAGGGTTCCGAACCTCAAAAGGAAAAACGGAACCCTTATAAGATCACTTTGTTGTCCGTCTGTCTGTCTGTCTGTCTGTCTGTCTGTCTGTCTGTCTGTCTGTCTGTCTGTCTGTCAAACATTTCTATGTCGAGAATGCGTGGAGGTATCAAGCTGAAATTTGAACTGTATACACAGGTCTACGGTCCCATGAAGTTAAAAAAAAATCAAACTGCTAAGTTTACGTAGAAAAAAGTTACGGCCGTTTATTCAGCAAAAAACGCATATTTCGACACACTCAAAGGAATCAAAACCTATAGGGTACTTCCCGTTGACCTAGAACTATGAAATTTGGCAAGTAACATCGTTATAGACTACAAGTACAGGAATAAATCTCAAAACTATACACTTGTAAATAGATTTAAAAAAATAGGGGGTCTATATTTTTTATAGGGTGTCGAAATTTCAAATTGAAACTACTAGTTCAAATGGGGTATCATATGAAAGGGCTTGATGTACACATTGCAAAATATATTTTATTTATTTTTTTCGACGCATTATTTCTTATTTATAATGAGAAATATCAAATTTAATAATGATGCTACGTACCTACGGAACCCTCGGTGGGCGAGTCCGACTCGCACTTGTCCGGTTTTTTGCTATTAGAACAAATCGTACGTGATGACACTTAGGTGGATGCCTCACATTAAGACAACAGAACATTTTTTGCATATTAACTGTAGCAAGCAGCTCACTATTTACTAAGCAAATCTCACCTATTCGTGGTATACCACATTAACGACCAAGATAAATGCGATAGAAAGTCGGACATACTTTTCACTTAATTTAAGTAGCCGGAATGGAGAATCATGCAGAAGAACCATGCAAAAAAGTATTTCCTAAAGATTCGTGATTAAAATCATCACAATGTTCCGAGGACACTGTTTGGGTAACGGAACGGCAATACTTTAATGGTAATATCGGCAGACCGTTATGAAATAAACCAACAACATGTAGCTGGCACATTGATAACCCTCTAAAAACTACGCGAGTGCTCTATTGAACTCGGCCACAGACCTCAACATGACAAATCAACACTCCACAGACACAATTCGCTTGCCAATCTCTAATGTCCGAGGTCAACTATTTGTCATACACATGATTCATGCCCACCACCAATGCGAATTACGCTTCTTATGTCATTGTTCGACGAATTAGATTTTTTCTTCCATTTATGTACATGCTTAAGCGCTTTAATGATATCAATCAGGCTTGATTACGTTCAGTACTTAAGCTAGTTGGCAAGTGGCTTGAGTGAGCGGAATCAGATAATATGGAGAATGTTGATAAACTCAGTTCAATAGACTCGAGCGGGCAGTTCGGTAGGTGTTAATGCAAAATCCTTGTATGGCGGCAAATATTTGCGAGGGCGGTGGCTGCCAGCAAGGGGAGTGACATAATGGCGCCGTGTGTGACCACAATCCACATTCACGTGTATTCTGAAATGTTTATTACTAATAAAATATTACAGGACATTAGTATATAATAAAGTGGTGAACAAAATTTATGATTATGCTAAGAATAATAGGATTTTTTAAGTTGAGCTAAACGCTTGAAAAGATTGTGAATTCGAAGACATGTATAGGTACGTTTGAATTTAAAATGGTAAAGTGGTGACTTATCTTAGACCATATAATAATACGAATCTCTAAAGGCGATATAAATGAAAGTATCACATCGAAATTGTAGATCTGAGTAGTAAATTTTCATTTAAATATCTGCGAGACTGTAATCCTATTCATTCCACACGTACTCGTAATTGCATCGTCGATAGCGCTGAAGCGGCTCAGATTTGCTGCTCAGTGGACGGCGCGCAGCGCAGGCCGTCGATACCGTTCCACAGCCTTTGAATTCATTTGCCCGGCCTCCCGGTGCCCTGCCTCCAACAGTCTACGACGCAATCAATGCAATTTCCGTGCTTCCATTAGTTATCCAATTTTATCGACGCAGCGTCGAATCGATATTTTTTGCCAGAGAGCGACATGTCTCTTCATACAATGCGTCATTTAGAGATTTTAACTAAAGATTTTCCCACAATTAACAAACTTTTATTATTATCATGCGATATGTAGTAAAGAACGTGATGGGAATTCATGTTCACTACTTACTAATTGGAAGTCTAGCATATTATATATCTCGTCCTGATCTAATCATGGAATAAATATCATTTGCTTGCATGTCTTATAGACTTATATAACCAAACCCTAATGCCATATAGATATAACAAAACTAAAAAATATCCATCTCGTCGCCTGCACGATGAATTTAGTGAGTATCGAGCTAAATTTAATTTAATGTGGGATAGGAATCATCCAGACGACGTACACGAACCACTTGCAAAACATAAACAAAGAATTACGGCTAACGGATGCATTTAACTGACGGTGCGTGCCGAAGATGTTGTAATTACTTGTATATGAATATTATTATATTTTATCAATTTAACCAAAGGACGACAACTGCTGAATAATAAGGCCCCTTTTGACTTCCACAATGGATACTTTCTACAATAGATTTTGTGCCGTTTTAATTCATTTAGTGGTTAGTCGTCATAGGTGGGTTTTCCCTTCCGAAGTTGTTATTCCTCTAACTGAAAGTGAGTCATACACTCGCTGTAAATGTCACACCCTTTCAGGTTTAGTATCTTGAAAAAAGAAGTTCTAGTCTGTCAATCATATATTTATTATTCTGGAGAAATGATAGAAATATAATAATATTATTTTCTTCCAATGAAAATAAGAGCCCGCCTGCGAGACTAGACAACCTTACGCATTTTATCTGATGTATCTGGTTAGTTTCCTCGACGTTAAAAGAAGTGTGATGTGATATGTAATTCAGTTTCTAAGAACTTTGTAGTCGAAGAATAACATGCAATGTTCTAATTATAAACCATATGTCAAGAGGTCTATTGAACCATAAAAATTGTTCAAGTATCAACTCAAGTCCATTTCAAATGATACATCTATGTACGTCAACGTAAGTGAAAAGTAAAAAAAAAGTACATACATAAAATTTACTTGTCCTAAAAGTATTCATTATTTTGTCCTAAAATTATTTATTTTAAACCCTTTTACAAAGTTATGTTTGGTTCCATGCCTCAGTGAAAATTATTTGTTTCAAAACTATTTTATTTAAAAAATAAATTACGGAAAGTTATGTATATTTTAATCTCCAATACTCAAATGACCGGTTTCTACTTTTAAATAAAAAAAAAAACATTTTCGAAAAGATACAGAACGAAAACACCAGTGCAACTCCAACAATGTCTCGGTAAAGACCAAGAAAATCAAGTCAGATCTAGAGAAGTTTATTTTTAAACTTATATAGCAATAATATTTATACTAAGATTATCTTCTAATAGTGCACAATTTTGCGGTTGCTTTGCAACTATAAGTCGCTGCACGTCTAATGCTCGAGCCGCGGTTGATGACCCGCCCGGTTAAAAATACGTCCGCGCTTCCCTCCCACGCCGGGTCAAGGGTATTACTGCTGCATGCCCCTTACCTGGCCACTTCCTCTCCCAGACATTAACGTCTGGTTCACATCGTACGTCGCGACAAAACGGCACATCCGTCACGTAACCACGAAGACAAATCTAAATTACTTGTCGCATTTTGCTGCTGTTGTTCCGTCAATTGTGATTCAGCCCTAAGACGGGGCAATAGCCCATAACGAGCCGCGGTCACAATTCGCCACATTATGCACGTGTAACGGCTAATCGAGAGTCACGATTCACAACACCAGACTAGTTTATGATTTTACATGATCAGAAAAAATATAACAATATAGAACGCGCCTGTATAAAGTTGCAAACGATTTTTTGAATGGTGTATTGACGTATTATCTTATAAGATTCTCGACTTGATAAGCAGCATTGAAAATAGGATAAGGGTGACTTCAGAAGACCAGTCCTTATTTATCAGCACTACATGAAAGAAGGTTATCAGTTCGTGAATCTGCAAGGCTCTTCATCACGACAAAAAACGTGAGAGAAAGGGACAAACAGACGATCAAGTTAGTGTTGTCAGCAATCACAAGGCACGACCGACAATTAATTTACACTTAAGTTACATTAAATTGTGTGTTAAAGACTATAACTTACGACATCTTTTATTGGCCATAACTAAAATATTGTACTAGACGGAACTAGCCCATTGACCGCTGCAATAACAAACAGGAGCTCTACGGTGGAGAAGATTCCGATCATATTTTGCCCAAAAATTTAAGCCTTTAAGTCGTCTTCAACTGAAACTCTACTAGTCTTTGGAGCTCTACCTAACCACATTGAAGACGACATCATTATCCAAAATCAAAGTAAAATTTTCGGTATTCAGAATCCGAGGCAGCCATGCTTTTAGCTCGGTATCTTTTCGATTCTTTATGAAAGAAACAGATTTGACTTATTTGATAATGATATCTTTTTTTTTAAAACTCCGTCGGGTGGCAGACAAGCCACGGCCCACCTGATGTGAAGCGGTTACCGTAGCCATATTAACTCTCGCAACATGAAATATCGCTAGCGCGCTGCCACCCCTGCCGCCAACGCAGCAACTCCTTTCTTTCTGGTACCTCACTCACTCGCAGGAACAAAACGACCCTCAAAGGAATTGTTATTTGGCTGAGGTATTCTGTGAGGTGGAGGTACTTATCCAGTCGGGCAGCTTAAAAATACGCTACGCCCTACCTCTCTATCTATCTATATAATAGGTAGGGGAAAAAGTCTTTTCGCATTATAGTATGTATGAACTTGTAATAAAATCTCTTTGGTTATACCATTTGTATCTAGCAGGTTTTGATATCTATAAAAAGTTTAAATTTTAAAAAAGATAATTCCAAATTCAAATTAGGTAAATGTGTGATTTTCATTTGTTTTTTTTACTGTCAAGATGAGTGAATCTAATGAAGAAATTCGATACATTTTAAAATTTTACTACAAAAAAGGTAAAAATTCAACGCAAGCTGCGAAAAAAATTTGTGATTATTATGGACCTAGTGCAGTGTCTGTGAGAGTAGCACAAATTTGGTTTAAGCGTTTTCAATCCGGAAATTTTGATGTCAAAGATGCACGTCGCTCTGGTCGCCCTGTTACGGATAAAATGGATGCCATTTCTGAAAAAGTGGAGCAAGATCGGCATATCAGTAGTTACGACGTAGCTGAAGAACTAGGAATTTACCACATAACAGTTTTGGCGCATAAAAAGGTCGTGGTCAAAGACCGGCCAGGCTTCAGAGACTCTGGCGAAACCCGGGTTTACCCGCAACAAAGTGATGCTGTGTGTATGGTGGGATTGGAAGGGAAGATATTCATTATGAGCTGTTACCGCCAGGCAGGACTATCGATTCTGAACTCTACTGTGAACAACTGATGAGATTAAAGCAAAAAGTTGAGAGAAAGCGGCCGGAATTAATTAATAGAAGGGGTGTGATTTTTCATCATGATAACGCTAAACCTCACACATCTTTAGCCACTCAGCAAAAATTAAGAGAGTTTGACTGGGAGGTGTTAATGCATCCGCCGTATAGTCCTGACCTTGCACCTTCTGATTTCCACCTGTTTCGGTCTCTTAAGAATTCTTTAGGCAATGTCAGGTTAACATCACGAGAAGACTGCCAAAACCACTTGTCGCGGTTTTTTGAACAGAAGTCCCAAAATTTCTATAGTAATGGGATCATGTCTCTACCTACAAGATGACAAAAAGTTATCGAACATAATGGCACCTACATACTTTAGTTAAATGTAAATAAACTTTATTAAAAAATGTTTTGAATTTTCATATAAAATACGAAAAGACTTTTTCCCCGACCTAATATATCTGATCATTTCATAATACATGAGTTTAATATCTTGGATAATGGTATGGTAGAATATGGAATTTAATATCACTGACTAATACATGGTTTCTTCTGTATGAATAGTAAATGGAGCATAGGCGTCGTAGCTTTCTCAAAAACATTCATAACATTGGTGGGCGCTCGCCTTCGCCTTCTTTACATACAATGCATGCGCCCGGTCTAGCTGGTGCAATACCATGCTAGGGTTGGCTCAATAGTAAAATCAAGACATTGTCAGCAACGTAAAAGATTAGAACACTGAGTAAGAAGAATAGATCTTCTAGCAATCTGGCAAAACTTTGTAATATTTTTTGCTAAAGTGATTCCAATTGGACGTTCCTCTCTTTTTTTATATATGCCGTAGAACAATCGGAATCGGAACATTTACTGTTAGGTACGTATACACATTTATTCTCTCTTTTGTAGCTTCGTCTATCTACTGGTTAGAACCAGTTTTTTGTAGCATAAATTTATTTCTATTTTATTTCACAATATTTGGGCACCTAACTGCTACATTGTAAGATATATATCAACAACAACAACATGTACTTAAAAACACCAATTACAAGCTTCCACGTGTGAACAGAAAACATAACATACATTTAGGAAATTCGAATAATCAATACATACTATGCACACTTATGTTCTAAATAAGTTTCTCTCTTTTTATTAAATCGGGGTTTGTTTATATGCAGCTTCATTTTATCTTCTGGCTAGAATAGAATCAGTTTTTTGACAATATATTTTTTGCGTGAATTTGCATTAAGTAGCGCTGCAGCTTTTTTCCACATTATCTTCCTTCTATGTACCTGAATATTAAGCTTTCTAGATGCCATTCGGTCTAACTGGGCCATTCTGTGATTTGTGGTATGAATTGAGGAAATTCGAAAGGATATTTTAATTTGCACATGACATCCCTGTAAGCAGCACAATAGTCCGCGACGCCGGCCCACATCGCGATTGTGTGACTCATCACCGGCGCCGGAGCCATACGGGCTTGTTTACAATCGACGCAATTAATAACACCCACAGAAAGCTGCTTCGCAACAGGATTCACCATGGTAGAAAGACATATGGTATCTTCTTTAGCGACGAATGTGGCCACTTGATTTCACTAGCCTATGTCATCTGTATTTTGTATGAAAATGACAGATTTATTTATTTATAGGTGTACAATCTTACTACAAATATAACAAGTTTCATTTAAATATAAATATAAAATATTTTTGGATAAATTACACACGGCCATCTAGTTCCAAACTAAGCAAAGCTTGTACTATGGGTACTAGATAACTAATATAATATTTAAATACGTTTTTTTAAATATTTGTAAATACATACATACACTAGCTTTCGCCCGCGGCTTCGCTCGCGTGAAATTCGATCATTTTATTATTCAAGCCAAGTCTAACACGCAGCGCAACCACCTTGATGTAGCACCTTTAATTGTACTATATATACAATTATGCAGTTTAGATTTTTTCATACAACATTTTTTTCTCGCTAACTGTCGTTCCCATGGGAATTTTTCAAAATACAGCCCATAACTAAAATTTATATTTACTAAGGTATGCATGCATGCTAGATAAGGTAAATTTATATTTACTAAGGTATGCATGCATGCTAGATAAGGTATGCATGCATGCTAGATTGAAAACATCTATCTTACGTGATTTAGATTTTTACATACAAAAGTTTTTTCCCGCTAACTCCCGTTCCCGTGGGAATTTTGCAATATCCTGTTGCAACTAAGCTTTAAGTTTACTAAGGTACCTGCATGCCAAATTTCAAGCGTCTAACTTAAGCGCTTTAGATTTTTCATACAAAAGGATTTTCCCGCTAATTCCCGTTCCCGTGGGAATTTCGGGAATTCCTTTCTTAGTGCACCTCTACGGTACCTAAGCTACGTCCCTTCCAAATTTCAAGTGCCTAAGTTTAGCCGTTTAGGCTGTGCGTTGATATGTCAGTCAGTCAGTTTCTCCTTTTATATATTTAGATTACATAGAAAACACCCAGACCAAGACAAACAGCCATGTTCATGCACACAAATATTTGTCGTGTGCGGGGATCGAAACCGCGACCTCGGAGTCAAAGTGGCTATTGCTAACCATTTGACCACCAAGCTCGTCATTTAAGTAGTATAACGTCTAGTTGTAAGACCAAAATTGAAGTACACACAGCATGATAAACATATCACGTGCGACAGGTTTCCATAACCTAGACAAGTGAAATACAATAAAATTTTTGAACATACAATTTAATATAAACAGTGTAATTGATATTCGTATAAACATACATGTACACAACCAAATTCGTGACGTAGTCTTGTCAACATACGGGAAGAACATACCTTGTGTGTTTCTACCATGGGATTCATCATTACAATGTGACGCAGATAACAACGATGTACAAGTTGGTAATTAAGATCTTGGATACAACTCTAAATTATTTCCACATATTTTGCATTCTTTAATAATCCGGGGTTATCTTACTAAGCTAATCTACCAAATTCAGAACTAGTTTTCGAAATAAATATTTCTCCTGAAGTACGAATAACTTAATGCAATCAGGGGCAATTTCCCACAAAATGTTAATTCACCGGTACATTAAGCACCGGCCATATGTTCAGAAGTATAAAATTTGAAGGCAATCTTACTATATCCATACGAATAACAAAATTGATGATTAAATTGTTATATGTAAATCAATGTCTCAATTTGAATCACAAACATATTTCGTGGATCATTGAAGCATGCAGGTAAGGAATTAATAATCCGTAACGCAATTACGTACTAAAAATTGGGCAACTTAACAAAATATTCTTGCCTTGCCTGAAGCCGTATTGCGTATTCAGAGCAAATGACTCACTATTTCGATACAATGGAACAAGTATTATGAATTCAATAGAAATGATCTTTATCAGCCAGGAGCATCTTTCGAACGAGTGCATGTAATACTTTCAATTTTTTAAGCTAGCTTACTATAGACTGATTAGATAAGTACCTACATTCAATTATTTGGTTGGTTGGACTGCTGACTAATGTTCTATTTAAAGATTTGGGGATCCAATGGTGACTAATAAAGGCACCATATGCTCGTTACATTGGTACATCCATCTCAATATTTTAAAATTTGCGCAGTCCATTTCTCCCGATATTTTCCTTCACTAGGAACAAAAATCAGCCTTCCTAACTATCGTTACATATTTTTGGAAATGCAATTTAAAATTGGTCCACCATAATATTTTAAAATTCTGTAACATATAGAACTAAATAACTATTCTTGAACGAATTACACACTGACATCTAGTCCCAAACTAAGCAAAGCTTGTATGTACTATGGGTACTATATAACTGATATAATACTTAAATACATTTTTTTTTCTAAATACATACATATAATACATAGAAACACTCAGACCAAGACAAACAGACATGTTCATGCACACAAATATTTGTATTGTGCGGGGATCTAAACCGCGACCTCGGAGTCAAAGTGGCCATTGCTATCCATTCGACCACCGAGCTCGTCAAATCATTATAGTTGAACTGTAGGAATTATTTACTGTGAAAACAGATTATGAGTTTTCACTGTTTAAAATTCCGTTTAGATAGAACATTTGTTCAATTACCTTGTCAAATCACAACAGTTTAAAAATATAGGTATTATTTAATTGATTCAGGTGTTATTTTGCGGAAGTCAAATTTACAGGCAATTTGATCTACACTACTTTGCGTGCTTCCGCCACCAATTAGTTGATGCAAACCTACAACTTGGTCTGGGTGTTTTCTGTGTATTATAAGTATGTATTTACAATAGTGCCGGCCGGCAGTAGTTTGCATAAACTAATTGGTGGCGGAAGCACGCAAAATAGTGTAGATCAAATTACCTATATAGGTATTACAAATTGTATTATAATGAGTTTAAAATTTCAGATGTAACCTCGATTCAAATACAAATAATATCTCATACGAAACATGATGTGATGACTCTTGCAATCAATCACAAAGAACTTCCATCCTAGGCAAATGTTGGATTTTTAACGTGCTTTGTAAGGCATGAAGGTATTATTATCTAGTAATAATAAATGACGAGCTCGGTGGTTGAATGGTTAGCAATGGCCACTTTGACTCCGAGGTCGCGGGTTCGATTCCCGCACAATACAAACATTTGTGTGCATGATCATGACTGTTTGTCTTGGTCTGGGTGTTTTCTGTGTATTATAAGTATGTGTACAAAAAAAAATGTATTTAAGTAGTACATTTATCAGTTGTCTAGTACCCATAGTAAAAAGCTTTGCGCTTAATTTGTGACTAGATGGCGCTGTGAAATTGTCCAGAAATATTTATTTATTTATTTTAACGTGTTTTGAAAGACGTGAAGGTAATATTGTCTAGTAAAAAAACAAAGTTGAAATCCCGTTATTCTATTGTTTGGAAGTGTCCAAGGAAACTTGTAATGGTCAAAGAGTTGACATAAGCACAGGATGCACAGCACGCAATGGCCGCAGGCTATTGTAATATTGCAGACAGCCTGCAACCGGTGCGTTGGCCTCTTAATGAAGGTCGCTTATAACTTATACAGTTATACTTCTAATCTTTTTATTGAATTCAGATAAAAAACATCTTTTGTAATAACGTTCCCTTGAAATACATTTTCCAATAATCGATAAGTTACAAAGTGAGTGATAGACACTACTGTCAGTTTATTAAACACTATTAAAAAAGCTCTAGTAATTTATATGGTATACATACCGTGGAGGAAACTAGCCAATAATATTTTTTTTTATAAGAGAGGGAAGCAAACGAGCGTGTGGGTTACCTGATGGAAAGCAATCACCACTGCCCATGTAGCAATACCAAAGGATTCCTTCCTTTCTTTCTGGTGACCTCACTCACTCGCAGGAACACAACCCTCAAGAGAATTGTAATTTGGCTACGGTATTCTGTGAGGTGGAGGTACATACTTCCCCAGTCGGGGAGCTTAAAAAATACGCTATGCCCTATCTCTCTTTTCGCCAGAGCCTCGTTTGTCAGTGAGTAGGGTGTTCCACGTACAGGTGAGGTTATCTTTGGTTCAAACATGTTGATGAACCACGTACGTACACCTCAAATGGTATACAACAAATAATGGTATACATACCGTAGAAAAAACTAGCTAATAATAAAGAAAAACGAGTCAAAACGGAGATAGTCTTATAAAAATAAAACTAAAGATTAGAAATAAAGTATATCCAATGGATAATGATGCAATATTTTTGATTACACGGGAATCAAGTGCAGTGTGGGAATCTGCGGAATGTTATGATAACATTCTACACGCAGCTGCATCGTAATGTATGTGCTATATGTACATTTGTCAATAAATGTACGTTCATATGCCAGCACATTATATCGTTTGGGTCAAAAGTGTTTTAGAACATTTGCAATTATGTTTATATGTTTATGTGTAGGCGTGATAGATAGTATGTCTCCTGCGAATGTCTTAATCGAAGCATTCACAAACATTCGAGGATCAGATTTACATTGTTTTTTATAGGCATTGAGGTAGTAATACTAATTAAGAATTTGGTCGATTGTCCATAAATATTAGTCTATTTGTTAAGAGCCATATTACATTTTGACTGTGATTTTTGCGTAAAATGGCCAATTTTGGCGTTCTCGATCTCGGAAACAAAAATACATTAACAATGTTGACGTATTGAATAGTACAGAATAGCTATTGGCATAGTACGTAGCGGCCTCGCTATTTGTAAATTTTGCTTAACTTTTTAAATAAACCCAAAATTGCAGAGAAAGATTTTCATAAAATGCGCGCATTCACTATTTTGAGCTCCTGGATTGTACTACTGTTCCAAACAAATGAAATAAAAAAAATAGAATGTTATTTGTTATATAGTCGTATAGTACATAGCGGCCTCGGAATTTTGAAATATCATTGATTTAATATAGAAAAAAAAACATTCTTTTAACCAAAAAAACTGCGAAAATAGCTTTAACTAAACTGTTAATTTCTCGAATAAACGACTCGAGACTCGAGAAGAATTGTTACTTCATGATGAATAAACTTTGTAGCATGAATAATAAATTCATGCTATAAATCTAAAAATGAATAATAAATCTTATTTCAATAAAATCGATAAATATAACTTCAAAATTACTACAAAAAACGATGCACTGGCGGCCTTCGCGGGTTTAGTACTGCGCGAGAGCTCGTCAGCGTGCAAATGTAATAGGGCTCTTAAAACGGACCTATGTTATAAAAAAAATTGTCTGTGGCTGTGTCATATGGACACGGCCATGTGTTGTACGTGAATACGTTATATGCACTAAAATTATCTCAAAATGGCAGCGCTTCCCCCTTCCCCGCACGCATGTTCCTTATTTAGCGCAATAAATTCTTTGATCCTTCATCTACCCTGTCACCACAGGGTAATTGAATTTTGGGTGAAAATGATAGATTTGCAGCTGCAGCACCAAACTGCGCACCCCGATTTTATTATCATTTGTTTTTTTTTAATTGCCTGCCAATGGAAGCATGATAAGATTTGTAGCTGCAACACCAAACTGTATCCCCCGATTTTGTTATCATTTGTTTTTTTTTTAATTGCCTGCCAATGGAAGCATGATAAGATTTGTAGCTGCAACACCAAACTGTATCCCCCGATTTTATTATCATTTGTTTTTTTTTAATTGCCTGCCAATGGAAGCATGATAAGATTTGTAGCTGCAACACCAAACTGTAGCCCCCGATTATGTTATCATTTGTTTTTTTTTTAATTGCCTGCCAATGGAAGCATGATAAGATTTGTAGCTGCAACACCAAACTGTATCCCCCGATTATGTTATCATTTGTTTTTTTTTTAATTGCCTGCCAATGGAAGCATGATAAGATTTGTAGCTGCAACACCAAACTGTATCCCCCGATTTTATTATCATTTGTTTTTTTTTAATTGCCTGCCAATGGAAGCATGATAAGATTTGTAGCTGCAACACCAAACTGTAGCCCCCGATTATGTTATCATTTGTTTTTTTTTTAATTGCCTGCCAATGGAAGCATGATAAGATTTGTAGCTGCAACACCAAACTGTATCCCCCGATTATGTTATCATTTGTTTTTTTTTAATTGCCTGCCAATGGAAGCATGATAAGATTTGTAGCTGCAACACCAAACTGTATCCCCCGATTATGTTATCATTTGTTTTTTTTTTAATTGCCTGCCAATAGAAGCATGATAAGATTTGTAGCTGCAACACCAAACTGTATCCCCCGATTATGTTATCATTTGTTTTTTTTTTTAATTGCCTGCCAATGGAAGCATGATAAGATTTGTAGCTGCAACACCAAACTGTATCCCCCGATTATGTTATCATTTGCTTTTTTTAATTGCCTGCCAATGGAAGCATGATAAGATTTGTAGCTGCAACACCAAACTGTAGCCCCCGATTATGTTATCATTTGTTTTTTTTTTAATTGCCTGCCAATGGAAGCATGATAAGATTTGTAGCTGCAACACCAAACTGTATCCCCCGATTATGTTATCATTTGTTTTTTTTTTTAATTGCCTGCCAATGGAAGCATGATAAGATTTGTAGCTGCAACACCAAACTGTATCCCCCGATTTTGTTATCATTTGTTTTTTTTTTAATTGCCTGCCAATGGAAGCATGATAAGATTTGTAGCTGCAACACCAAACTGTATCCCCCGATTTTATTATCATTTGTTTTTTTTTAATTGCCTGCCAATGGAAGCATGATAAGATTTGTAGCTGCAACACCAAACTGTATCCCCCGATTATGTTATCATTTGTTTTTTTTTTAATTGCCTGCCAATGGAAGCATGATAAGATTTGTAGCTGCAACACCAAACTGTATCCCCCGATTATGTTATCATTTGTTTTTTTTTTAATTGCCTGCCAATGGAAGCATGATAAGATTTGTAGCTGCAACACCAAACTGTATCCCCCGATTATGTTATCATTTGCTTTTTTTAATTGCCTGCCAATGGAAGCATGATAAGATTTGTAGCTGCAACACCAAACTGTATCCCCCGATTATGTTATCATTTGTTTTTTTTTTTAATTGCCTGCCAATGGAAGCATGATAAGATTTGTAGCTGCAACACCAAACTGTATCCCCCGATTTTGTTATCATTTGTTTTTTTTTTAATTGCCTGCCAATGGAAGCATGATAAGATTTGTAGCTGCAACACCAAACTGTATCCCCCGATTTTATTATCATTTGTTTTTTTTTAATTGCCTGCCAATGGAAGCATGATAAGATTTGTAGCTGCAACACCAAACTGTATCCCCCGATTATGTTATCATTTGTTTTTTTTTTAATTGCCTGCCAATGGAAGCATGATAAGATTTGTAGCTGCAACACCAAACTGTATCCCCCGATTATGTTATCATTTGTTTTTTTTTAATTGCCTGCCAATGGAAGCATGATAAGATTTGTAGCTGCAACACCAAACTGTATCCCCCGATTATGTTATCATTTGCTTTTTTTAATTGCCTGCCAATGGAAGCATGATAAGATTTGTAGCTGCAACACCAAACTGTAGCCCCCGATTATGTTATCATTTGTTTTTTTTTTTAATTGCCTGCCAATGGAAGCATGATAAGATTTGTAGCTGCAACACCAAACTGTATCCCCCGATTATGTTATCATTTGTTTTTTTTTTTAATTGCCTGCCAATGGAAGCATGATAAGATTTGTAGCTGCAACACCAAACTGTATCCCCCGATTATGTTATCATTTGCTTTTTTTAATTGCCTGCCAATGGAAGCATGATAAGATTTGTAGCTGCAACACCAAACTGTATCCCCCGATTATGTTATCATTTGCTTTTTTTAATTGCCTGCCAATGGAAGCATGATAAGATTTGTAGCTGCAACACCAAACTGTAGCCCCCGATTATGTTATCATTTGTTTTTTTTTTAATTGCCTGCCAATGGAAGCATGATAAGATTTGTAGCTGCAACACCAAACTGTATCCCCCGATTATGTTATCATTTGCTTTTTTTAATTGCCTGCCAATGGAAGCATGATAAGATTTGTAGCTGCAACACCAAACTGTATCCCCCGATTTTGTTATCATTTGCTTTTTTTTTTTAATTGCCTGCCAATAGAAGCAATTTTGAAGACATATTCACGTCAAAAATTAAAGCGACAATAACGTAGAAACACGGAATTTAGGAAACTAATGAGCAATAGCCAGCAGTCGGAATTCCATAGACTGCAATGGTAGATTGTTGAGTATTAGTACCGCAGCGCGTGGTGCACGAATTCGTTGTGCGTGCCACGGGTCGAGGCCGAGAGAAATCGAACTAAAAAACCTTAAAGAAACATTAACGGTTTTAGGTCAAATTAAATACGATTCTTTCGAGAGCAATATTTTATCACACTCACTCCATCTTACAGAGCATGATGTTACAGTTATTTGGGTTCTTAAACGTACTAACGTCTCCCAAACAATAGGCACGCACACAAATACTGTGTACTTACCTTAGTTCAGTGGTTCTCAACCTTTTATTCTTCGGGGACCACTTCCAGATCTCTGTTCAATGTAGAGACCCATAATGTAAGTAGAGAGAACTACACTTTATAGAATATAGTATATTTGGTTTAGTATTGCTCAATGTCTTACATTATAATTCTGTATCACGGACCTTGATTTTGCTCTCACGGACCACTAGTGGTCCGCGGACCACCGGTTGGGAACCCCTGCCTTAGTCAAACGATCTTATGAAATATTACGGGTTGTACTTAAAAAGTTTCAAGCCCCGTATTCTCTAATGCGTTTGACAAAGGAGAAGTAGGCGTTTTCAAAGTATTTACATATATTGTTCAATGGGGATTCGTTCATTTCTATGTTTTGTCAAGGTAGAAATGAGTCATAATGCAATGCACTCTGAAGTAGATGAAGAAGAAGAAGTTCTACGTCTACTTTAGATTGCCTAAAAGTTGGTGATAACCAACTTTCTTGGGCACTAGAGGCCTTCCGAGGCTGGTAGAAGGATCAGGAAAACTACAGGAACCCAGACTAGATGCTCTATCCAAAATGTTTTCTGAATAGCACTACTATTCCAAACTAAAACTTTACACTTACTAGCTATATATCTACCGCTAAATAGCGCTTATATATGACTTGGTTTAACGGTGTTGGATCGAAGGACAACAGCCGGGATCAACGACTTATCGTGCCCTCCGAAGCACGGAGGAGCTCGAGATAAATCAACCCATACATTGAGAGGCTACGGTCGACGTTGCTTAACTTGAGTGTTCGATTAGACTGCACGCGTAACGACGCCATGGAACTCCTCAGTTCACTTACAATTAACATCGCAATACCGACTATAATTATACGCTTATTCCACGATATAATAGAATGATTGATACATTTTTAATTTTAAGAGTATTATTAAATGAACACGCTCGTATGAAACCAATTATGGAATATATTGCCTAAAGGCTCAAGGTGGCCCAAGTTTATACGCCATAAATAAACATTTTCATGATAAGCTGCACGTAATAATTATTGATCCAAAATTAAGTTTCCATATGCAGGACGACAAATAGAAAGTATTGTTCATAGAACAAACTCCGTTCATAAAACAAATATGGGGTGTTATTACCAACCTCACTTGGACGTGGTGCACCCTGCCGACTGGCTAAAGAGGCTCTGGCAATAGAGAGGTAGGGTACAGCCACAGAAATCTTATCAAGATTTCTATGGGTACAGCGTATTTGTAAGACTGGGGACATACCACAACCTCACAGAATACCGCAGCCTAATAACAATTCCGTTGAGGGTTGTTGTGTTCCTGTGAGTGAACGAGGTCACCAGAAAGAAAGAAAGAAAGGCGTATAAGCTGGCAACGGATCAGCGTCCCCTTGGTGTTGCCGATCTCAATGGGCGGTGATGATTGTTTTCCAGGCGTTTGCATTCTATCAATTAAACATTCATTCTATCAGCTATATATATATATATATATATATATATATATATATATATATACTAGCGGCCCGTCGCGGCTTCGCACTGGTGGACAATTTAGTAAAAAAAATATAGCCTATGTTACTCAGGGATAATGTAGCATTCTGATGTTCACCATCGAGAATTATCGAAATCCGTCCAGTAGTTTATGAGTTTATTCGTAACAAACATACAAAAATACAATGTTTCCTCTTTATAATATTATATTATATTATAGCAGCCCGTCCCGGCTTCGCACGGGTAGCTATATTTTTTTTAATTTTTTACAATTTTTTTTTTTTGTTGTTTTATTTTTATATATTTTAAACGCAATTTAACCAACTCTTTTTCCCAACTATTATGGAATCAGATTTTAGAATACGTACATGAATATATGGTGTCACGGACTTTTAGTAGATTACAATAATGTCTACAAATCAGTAGTATTGTTCTATCATCAATAGTTTTTGCAGCGACAGCAAAGGATGATTTGATTTTTTAAAACTTTAGGCGCTTACTTATACAATATTGCAATTCTCGTCATAACTTTTAAACAGTGCTTCCGATTTGAATGAATTAAAAAAGATTTTACTTCTAGATAGATACCCTTGACGATAAAACATATATTTGGATAAGGGTAAATATCTTGAGAGGAATTTGACCCCCTTTTGTTTTTGTTGGAACATTAATTGAAAAATAGAACACAAATCCTCTTATTATGACTTAAATATAGGTCTTGGATAAGTATATAGTCTTGCGAATTTTTTTGTAGATTTTATTAAGGCCTATAAATCCGTAATACATTGTTTTGTTATAACATCAACAGTTTTCACATCGCACGTCATAAAGATTTTTGTTCTCTACCTTGTGTTACAATATTGCAATTTTCTTACGGATTCCTAATTTTTTCGAAATTAATATATAGCCTATATTACTCCCTGATAATGTAGCTTTCTATTGGTGAAAGAATTTTTGAAATCGGTCCAGTAGTTTCGGAGCCTATTCGTTACAAACAAACAAACAAATCTTACCTCTTTATAATATTAGTTTAGATATATGTATTTACTTTCTGATATCAAATTTATTTTATAGGTATAGATAGATAGAAGAAGAAGATATACACCTGTCTGTGCATTATAATGCAAAATCATTTGCACTTTTAATCCTACATCGCCGGTTTATCAGTTACCGCCGTGTAACCGTATCAAGTTCTGCATGAATGCCTTATCACGTATTGATTACTGCAGCCACAAAAACGAAACAAACAAATGATTCTAATTATTTATTGGCAGTAATTAGCTTTGACAAACAGTAGACAAAAAATAAAGTCTGTTTAAAAAAATTACCTACCTATGTAAACAAGTAATTATTTGACCTTTGTATTTAACGCGCAACGACATAACGGGAATTTGTTAAAAGTTACAGTTTTTTTTTGCTTGTTTTGTATTACTATACTTTTGCCAGCATAATGCTGGAAAAAATAGCTACTATACTTTTTCCAGTATTATGCTGGTTTCAAAAAAAGTCGTTACTGTAATGCATAACAATATTAATGAAAACTGTGAAATGATTATGAACAATAACCATGATACAACTCGCTAATTATTTTCTCAAGTTTCGGAACGGAAAATAATTATCCAAACAAAATATAACGCCAAGTAAAACTCGGTAGGACGCCGCGGACTGATTTAAATAACATTACATTACATTAATAACCTACATTAGTAATTAGAAAATTACTAATGTAGGTATTTAAAGCAGTAAGTCTTTCTATCAGTTTTTAAAACAGCTATAGTCAGGATATCTAACATCAAATATAAGACAAAACAACATAACATAAAACATTATAATTTAATATATATTATTTATAAATATAACAGTCGATTTCAATTTCATGCTTTGAAAACGAACTAAACTTTCATTTGATACAGTCAAGTGATTCTATAATCTAATTGTACTTAGCTTAAGATCGCAATGAAAGTTAAATACGGTCGGAAACGCGACCGTAAGTCGATACGGATCACGTAGATTGTGTTACAAAAGAAAGTCCGTATTCTGTCGACACACCTCATACCGTCGTCGACAGAAATAACGCAGCTATAAAATTCGACGCGCTCAATATTGAGAAGTTAGTTTTATAAAACATTTCCTTGTGCAGCTAAATTTATTTAGAAGTAATCTCTTAAAATCTTTTATCTAATCTCATACTGAAATTTACACATTATAAAACTAAACACAGTATCTTAATGACAGTCTTTACGCACAAGCTATCAAAATAAATTTAAAAAGTTATTTTTCGATACAGCTCTTCTATGGACAACTGTATCGTAAAATAACTTTTTTACCATTTCGATACAGCTTCAGCCCTGGATACAGGTATTTTAAACAGGTTTCAATGCAAATACATTGCAACTTTCCAAAATTTTTCTACATAATCTGTGACCGTGGCGCCGCGGCGCGACGCGCATGCGCGACCGCACGCCGCGCATGCGCGATCTGCAAATGGATTTTGGCGCTAAAAGTTTACAAATAAATTCAAACGCTGTACCTAATTTTAAGCAATTATCATTGTCAAATTAGTTGTTGTTGAACTATGTCTGAAAATGACAGTAGTGATATTGAAGCCAATTGTACACCACCGGATATTCTCGAATCTGCGACGAACATGACGATGAACCTCTTACCGGCGAAATCTAGATGTCTTTACAATAAATGTTACTGAGACTTTATGACATGGAAAATAGATAAAAAAGCGTCATCTTTTTCCGAAAACGTGTTGTTAGCATATTTCCAGGAATTAGCTGACAAATATAAGGCATCAAGTTTATGGTCTAAATACTCTATGATAAAAAGTACGTTAGGGATTTACGACCAAGTCGACATCACGAAATATTCGAAGCTAACTGCGTTTGTTAAACGCAACTCGCAAGGTTACAAAGGGAAGAAAGCCAAGACTTTTACATCGGAGAACATAAATAAGTTCATAAACGAAGCCCCGGATACATTATATCTATTCACAAAGGTATTTTTAGTTATTTATCACTTAACCATATAGATACTTTCTTCCATAATATCGTGATAAATAGGTACCTTAATTTGTACATAAATTGTTACAGATTGCCTTAATTTTCGGTGTAATGGGTGCTTGCCGAAGACATGAATTATATAATATTCAATTGAAAGATGTTGAAATCTTCGAATCTACTATATTAGTCAAAATAACGAATACCAAAACCAAGACAAACCGTTCTTTTACCGTTACTGGGAAATATTATGAAAAATGTAAAACATATTTAAAGCTACGACCAACTGAGTGCAGTAATACCAGTTTTTTTCTAAACTACATTTCCGGAAAATGTACGACGCAGAGAGTTGGCATTAATAAATTTGGAGCTTTAGGCAAAACAATTGCTAGCTATCTTCAACTTACCAACCCCGAAATGTACACGGGACACTGCTTTCGCCGAACTTCTGCCACCTTGCTAGTTGACGCTGGAGGGGATATAACGGCACTAAAGCGACACGGTGGTTGGAAATCAACTGCAGTTGCAGAAAGCTACATAGATGATTCGATGAGGAACAAAATCGCAATATCAAATTCAATACTGAATACCATTGAACATAATAGAAACGAGATCAACATCAACATGCCCACTCCAATGATGCCATCAACCAGTACCTCTAATAATGCCCCATGCCCAGTCCAAATTCAATTTCATAATTGTACTATTCATAATCTAAATAATTATTATAAGTAAGAAATAAAATTGTTAAATTAACTTCATCGTTTTATTTAAACTATAATATCATCTATTTTATGAGATTAGATAAAGTAGTGTATGAAACTGCACATAATTAGGTATTAAAATACTCGTGTGGTCTATTAAAACACTCGCCTTCGGCTCATGTTTTAAACTCACACTCGTATTTTAATAACCCTTATTATGCAACAGTTTCATAAACTACTATTAGCAAATTATTCAAGGTAAAAAGAAACGATAAATCAAACTGATCTCAGGTTTAATAAAGTGTATGGTTCAACAAAGTAGTATTATACTATAAATAGTAAATAAATATTCCAAGACAAATTACACACTGCCATCTAGTCCCAAACTAAGCAAAGCTTGTACTATGGGTACGAGATAACTGATAATAATACTTATTTGTTTTTTAAATACATACATATATTACATAGAGAACACCCAGACGAAGACAAACACATATTCATGCACACCAATATTTGCCTTATGCGGGAATCGAACCCGCGTCCTCAGAGTTAAAGTGGCCATTGCTAACCATTCGACCACCGGGTTCGTCATACTCTCAAAACAGTATCATGTTGTATTATTTACAGCTAGGAGAAAATATTTATTAACACGGTATAGCAGACGTAGATGTATTTACACATGTATTGGAGACATTTATAATTATGCGTGTTGTAATTTAAAAATTTTGCAACCCCCTCAACTTCATCGCGTATTTCCAAAGCTACTTAACCAATTGGCATCAAGCATATGTTTGCTTGATGCCATGATTTTACTACCTTTCATTAAAAAAAAAAACAGTATTGAAATACATTCGTTTGGAAACTACAACTGTAAACACGCAGAAGGGGTTAAAAACTTCAGACATCGTTAAAAAAGTTTAACGACCTCTTGACACCTCCAGTCTGGTGATGTTCCATCAATTTGTGTATTGTGCGCGTGAAACGGCATAATAAGTGCAAACACATGCATGATAAGTGCAAACACGGGCATGTTCTAATGCTTTAATAGATAACGCATAGTCTCTTTTTTTTGTTCATGTAGTTAGTAACACCATGGTTGTGTATCACATATTAAATTGTTGGATACTTAATGGTGCAAATAGAAGTCGCAAAACAAAATTGTTTAGCATAAACAATCATTAAAAAGCTTGAAATAAACGTCATCGTTGTCGACAACCCTTTTTCATTCCACTGCTGGGATACAGCTCTCCCTTCAATAGAAGTTGTTCCGAGCATACTGCACCACGCTGCTCAACTGCGGGTTGGCTGAGGCCAGTGTTTTCAAGCCGCCTAAAGGCCACTGACTTGACTTAACGACTATCATCTAATTACAAGAGCCGGGACCTACGCTACGGCTTGATAAGTTTGTTTATCTCGAGTTCCTCCGAAGCATGGAGGAACTCGTAATAAATATACCCATCCATGGATAGGCTACGGTCGACGTAGCCTTACTTGCGCGTTCGATTACACGCAAGTTAAGCAACGACGCCGTCTCGTCCAGAATTAACGTACAAAATATATTAAAAAAATATTTACAACTACATCGACACCATAAGCTTAGTAAACGATAATGAAATACTAAATTCATCGCAGCCAACAACACAAATTCAAAACGATCAAAATATACAAAGAAATAAAAACAAATAAAACGAGAACAAAAGTATACATGCAGCTCCTTTTATGAACTGGTATGACAAAATAGCATCAATATCTCCAACGGAGTGCATTGGTAGTGCACTGACGAAATTGCCTGCAACGCGGGGGGATGTTATTTCTGTACGTTTCGCGAGAAGTGTCGTTACCATGCAGGCGTCCACAATATTATGACCGGCATAACTTATGGAACATCGGCCATGCGCGGGCAAACGTCCAATTGTTACCATGCGATGACCGACCCGACACTACCTGTTTACAGCAGCTGGCATTTACACTATGAATACCTTCTGTTCACATATACCTATTAATATCACAGTATTACAATATATTTTAAGCAATGCTAATGATTATGAAATGTAGGCGACGGAATATATATTAATATATAAAAATTTCGTGTCACGTTGTTTGTCCGCGATGGAATCCTAAACTACTGAACCGATTTTAATAAAGTTTTGCACAGTGTGTGCAGTTTGATCTAACTTGAGAGATAGGATAGTTTATAACTCATCAGAAAAAATAACGTAAAAATATTTAAAGGCGATACGAAGTTCGCTTCGCCGGGCCACCTAGCAGATAATAAATTAAATTCCACGAAACTCCAAATTTCAATTATCTATCAAAGTCATGTCGCATGACAACAATGAAGCAAAAACTATCAACAACTATGATATCAAAGCACACCAACAAATAAGTTAAAAATTAATAACTAAAAAATACTAGTCGCTTCTCATCACGCGGACCGCGTGTTTGTGTGCCATCCAACGTAGTATAAAAGAATACGCCAAAAACAGAGACATAATATGATAAAATTCACAAACCGGTTTAGTGAAATAATAAAAATTCTGAAATGCACCTGTTGAGTTAGTATACTCGTAGGTTAAGCTTTTTACGCCATCAAAAGCCGAGCGAGCTCGATTACTTTTGGACAGGATACCTCACCTTTCTTCCCAAAAGTAAGTTGAGTAAGATTGATTTTGGCGATCACCAGTATAGTAACCTAACCTAACCCAACTATGTCGGAGTGGCAACCCTAACAAAAGTCTACTTTCTATTCTACCAAAATACTTTATAATGTCCATAATATGGTAGCAGCTTTGTTCCATTCAAGAGTTAAATACTTTTAACTTAATCGGACGGAGTAAAGCTAGGTAAACGATCTATTTCATCATATCACTAAATTAGTTTAGGGGTTTGATTATATATCTGTTTTTGTAATTTGAAAATACGAAATACAAAGTATAGAAATAGTAAACACAAAACGAAACAGGTATGACGTAAAATATAACTCATAAAATAAACAAAAAGAAGTAAAAATAAAGCAAAGTTTATTTTCAGCTCGACAACAGCATACTTACGCAGATTTCCAAGTAATTGTACAGAAACCGGTCTTGAAAATTCGTATTCAAAAGTGCCAGATTTGCATTGGCGATAATTTCGAGTGCTGTCTCATTGCATAAATCAATGAAAAGTAATTGCAACTGCACGACACCGACGACACACCGGTGCAGTACACCAACCGTATGTAGGTACATTATGAAATCTACACGCAACACTGCGTCGAGCACGTAAAAACTTTCTGCCGAAGCTACCAAACTGGTCATGGTAAATCTGAGAAATCTGAGCCTTTCTTGAGAATCGAGACAGTGCATCAAACCACTATCAACAGCTTACGAACAGGAAAGTAATGGTACAATGACATATTTCTGCGAGTAGTGGCGTAACTACTGCAGGGTGGCAGAGCGGGCAAAATGCCACGGGCCCTCAGACCAAGAGAGCCCCAGGCTCGAGAGCTGAGTACAATAGTATTTTTTTAAGTTAGGTTATAAATGTACTACATACAAAATTTTAATAGGTAGGTACTGCATGAGGTAGGTACATTATCATATCTCTTTAAGTTCTTAAAATAAAATAAAATATTATTAACCAAAAATGTACAAAATACTTCTTTAGTGTTGGTTATTTACATGATTTATTAGAGAGGGCCATCCTCTCAGGGCCCATCTGATGAATTTGCCACGGGCCCGTGATGGTATAGTTACGCCACTGTCTGCGAGTTCGATTAAACTATATTTACATATGTACGCGCAAGTATACATAAATGCAAAATTGTTACCTACAAGAGCGGGCGACGCAAATGGAGCGTGCTACATTTATGCCTCCACTCGTGTATAAATACGACCAATGCAAAAAGACTGCAAGAATCACGGAATATGCCCAGCGACTTGCACAGATGTGCGATGCGTCCACATGCAGTGTAGCAAGTTCTTAATTTGGAACGCGGATTATGATTATGACCATAATGACCGGAAATTCTTACAAATATTCCGAGCGAAATTTGTAAATTTCATAAATTGGTATTCTAAACACAAATTTATTTTAGAGCGTGTTCTGCTTTCCCTTATTTGATTAATTAAACAGTTGAAAGAGAAGTCCGCAAAATCTAGGTACATCCCTGACAACTCAACTTAATCACACCATGTCGTCTCGGTTTTTTTTCAATATCAGTATTCCAATGGGAGGCGACAAACGGATGCGAATACACACTAAAGCAAAAATATTACATGGAGTTCAATCAGCGAGTTTTGTTTTTTTTTTGTTGTTGCGCAGCCTATAACAAACAACGAGATCGTCAAAATCGTCTCCCGCGAGAGCGTCCGATATCATCAAGCAAGGGAACAATATCAGTGAGGTATAAGGACTATCTACAATCAAGCTCAAAACTTCATATCATAGTCGTTAATAACGAAGCAACGTAAACTGTATAAAAGGTGACGGAATACTTATACTTAGTCACTTGGCGCAATCTCTCACTGTTCTTCGACTTTTATTAATCATTTTCTGAGGCTACACCCACAAAATAGTTTATTATAAGATGAAGATGACGTTAGTACTCGTACCTTTTTTCTTGCTCAATTTGTTACAAAACTAATTATGAAATAAGATTTCAAAAACCCATTTTTAATAAGCACACATGTAACAACAATCAACAACATCACTAAGGTAAACGTCTAATTAGTTCAAAAAGTTCTCGGGCGGATTGACTTAGACATTTTAGGCAAAGCTCATCCGTTTACCAAAACAAAGCGTATCTAAAAAATAGTTGAAATGATTCAGTATGCTATTTTGCATGTAACGTATGCTCCTCCCACTTATTTGTCAACTCAATATATAGCAATGAATAAGTGACCGCGACTCAATTTGTTGATTCAGCACCGAATGATGCATTGTTCCTGTCGTATTTATTGCGGACTGAATAATGATTTGTTGTATTTATAGTAGGTGCAAATTCAAAATCAAGGTTAGGTTAGTTTGAATACAATGAAAAATGCAGGGATGTTGCGTGTATTGGCAACGAAAGACGTGCGCACGAAATCGAGGTAGTTCGCAATGTCAATTGGCACATCGAAATTTTTGCAGTGTGCTCTCCTCTTAGAAACTACGTGTGAGTCAGCGACGGCAAAACGTGGGGTCAGGAGGACTGCAAGTGCGTGGGCAAGCAACTTGTATCTGGAACCTGTTTGGGTCATGCAACTCATGCCCTTCTATTTAAATCCGAGCCTTTTCTGCAAACGCAATGGACAATACATTAGCAGTCAGACGCCAGACGGCCTTCGACTATTTATAGGCGATTAAGCTCCTATCTGCATTGTGTTTACATGAAGAAACTGTAACTAGCAAATTGACAATCATGAATTCACAACTGGCTGTAGCATGTCTAATTGACTTGGGATTGGGACGCCTGTCTGATAATAATAACAAATCGTTTGGAAATTGAATAATTCAAGAAGAGTTATTAAAAAAATAAAAAGTAAATTTTGCCCGTGTGGTTTCCAGACTAGAATAGAATCACTCCATCTCTTCCCGTGGATGTCGTACAAGGCGACTAAGGGAAATACATTATAAAACATCGATCAGGCCTCCCCAACCCGTCTGGCCAGCGTGGGTAGTGTAGGCCAAATCCTCCTGCCTGGGACGGACGAGAGAGGGTCGTGCTCCTGTAGTGGAGACTAAAATGACCTGATGGCGATGATGAAGAAATTTTATAGAGCGTAAAATAGGATCTATCGCCGATATAATTAATGATCAAATCGGAGTATAGCAATATATTTGCAATAAAAGCACAGGCCGTAGCGAGCACAGTCTGCATGTAGGTTGTATGGAATACGTGGGCGGACAACCCGCGTTATCCGGAGGCTGCAGTAACGAACAACACGATAACGCGGCCGATACCACTCCTTGCAGATCCAGATTATAAATTCAACCTCTAGGCGTGTATTTAAAGCAGAACGCTATTAGTAGATAATAAAGCTGTATTGTAAACTGTCAACATCAGATTAATAGATCTATGATGTAAGCTGCATGTAGGAGTCAGTAGGAGTGCTCCAAATAACAGGCTCTGAAATCTTGTTCCGGTTAACGTTGAACGTTGAACGTCAGTTAGGTAGCTATTGTCTTAATAACAACCACATTGTTCCATAGTAATTTTAGTGAAAGCATTGATGGCCATGTAAAACATACTTAAATGTTTAAGTTGTACTAAAACAATAATACCTCATGTGTGTATTTAACACAAATATATTGAACACAATGCATAGAATCGAGGCCATGTCAAACTGCTGGTGCACTGAACCACTAAAAATACAATTTTAAGTAAGAAACGTTATTTTAAATATTTAAAACTACTTCGACTGCAGAGAGATCTCAAGCAAGAATACCCAATGGAAGAATAAGCAAGGAAGGATGATTCGACGACAACCAGGAAAATAAATTTCCGAGAAATTTAAAAACAATGTGCTTTATATAAGTTACAAATATTCAGCATTTCGCACACTTTATATCTTTCACATACTTTGGTATGCATAACGTTAAAAAAAGACAATTCACGTTTGAGATATTAAATATTTATAACAACATAGTTACACCATGTTTAGAAAGTAGAAAATTGTATAAGTACTTCATACTTACTTTATTTTTAAACAGGCCCGTAGAAGGGGAACAATTTTCATAGAAATATTTAGGAAAGATTGCGAATTATTATAATTTGCGCGTGGGTACCATAATGGTAGTTGCGATGGTGAAGGAGCCTCCGCGGTGTATGTAGAAAGTAGGAAATGGGGCGAGAGGGCACATCTCTTGCACCACAGTGACGTCATGTGGCTGATTCATCCTCGGCACGCACGCATGCGCTTGCGAATGTCTAGAGAAATCGTGCGACCGAACAAAAGTGCACATCAAAAAACCAGACAAGTGCGAGTCGAACTCGCCCACCGAGGGTTCCGTAAATAGAGTCATTATAAATAGTTCAGGAATCTAACCCCCTATTTTTTAAGATTTAATTACAAATGTATAGTTTTGAGATTTATTCTTGTACTTGTAGTCTATAACAATGTCACTTGCCAAATTTCATAGCTCTAGGTCAACGGGAAGTACCCTATGAGGTTGATTCCCTTGAGGTGTCGAAATATGCGTTTTTTGCTGAATAAACCGCCGTATCTTTTTTACGTAAACTTAGCAGTTTGATTTTTTTACAACTTCATGAGACCGTAGACCTGAGTATACAGTCCAATTTCAACTTGATACCTCCACGCATTCTCGACATAGAGGGTCTTGACAGACAGACAGACAGACAGACGGACAAGAATCTTATAAGGAATGATCTTATAAGGGTTCCGTTTTACCTTTTGAGGTACGGAACCCTAAAAACAGTCGGCATCGGTGAACGCCACCCAAATAAACACGACTCGGAGACAAACGTTACATTCAGGTTTTTACAGCAATTCACAACGAGATCGTGATGGCATTTAGTGCACGGAGCGCAGGTCCTTTCTCAGACGCAGAACGAACGCGTGACATTTAGAAATGCTCACAATCACAACAGGCTCACGATTGTGCCTCTCTCTAAAACATGATTAATCAATGCGTAAGATTTATAATCATCATTTATAAACAAAATGGTACATATCAGAAAGACGGGTCTGGCTTAGTCTAGACAATAAATTACCTACAATACTAATTCAATCTGCGAGTAGTTATACAATGAAATAAAATTCTATGTCGCGTTTAATATATCTCGTAAGATATCTACTCGTACATGACGTTTTTCTAAATGCATGTATTTTATGTATGTATGTATGACGTTTTGTTTTTGAGGAGCTCGATGGCGTCGTTACGCGTGTTAGTCTAATCGAACACGTTAAGCAACGTCGACCATAGTCTGTCTATGGATGGGTTTATTTATCTCGAGATCCTCCGTGCATCGGAGGGCACGTTAAGCCGTCCGTCCCAGCTGTTGTCATTAGATGACAGTCGTTAAGCCAAGTCAGTGGCTTTTAGGCGCATTGAAATCACTGGCCTCCGCCAACCCGCAAATGAGCAGCGTGGTGGAGTATGCTCTAAACCCCTTCGATTGAGGAGACCCGTATCCCAGCAGTAGAATTAATAAGGGTTAACAACGACGACGACATCATGTTTGTAGTTCATAAAATTAATGTAGTTCATATGTATAAATCATAGTATAATCATAGTATAAATGTAGTTACAAAAATACTTTCAAATCTCCAGTTGTTGTCTAGATTATTCGATGTATTAATCCAACACATAGCAGTTAGAAGTGTACGCCATAATACATAGCTATCAAAGTCAAGTGAAAAACAGTCTGTGATATATATTCACATCCAAGTACTACTGAATCAATTCATTATCTCATTCTATCACAGTCCATTTCATTCAGTAAACTAGTTGCTGGTAAACGACTTCCTCTGTGGTTATGACCAATAGAGAAATGCAACAATGTTAAAAGGGGCAAGAAACTGCATCGAAAACATGTTTCAAGAACAAAAAAAAATGCATCTGCACCGGTTACTTGTCGCATTGAATCTGAGGAAGGCGAAACTAAATATCAGACAAACAAAAACTACAAATATGACTGTAAATTAGGCACATGGTAAGTTGCCGTGGAAAATTTCATAAAGAAATTTAAACTGTAACGCGTGAATTTTTAATTGTGGCACTAATTTCAGGCTTAAATACATATTACATTGTTTTGGGAATGTGTAAACATTTCTTGTTTACGAAGAGAGATGTTGACTTTTCGTTTGACAGTCTGCTGTTCCGACAGCTGATCTAATTTTGGCTTTTGCAGGATTGAGGACCCTGGAAGCCCGCACTTGTTGATAGTCGGCCCGAAGGTTTTGTTTCTCATTCGTAGATTTAGATATTCGTTAATCATTTTTTTTAAAGGGATATTGGAGTTGCTGAGAGGAATTGACGCGCGAGTTGGATTTTCCCTTGAAAGGAAACCATTTGGGAGATTTTCGTTTACGAATGGAATAATCTAGCCTATTGTTCTAATCTTAATTTTAAAGTAGTTTTGATTTTTCTACTCGTGTTTGTTAGCTGTCGTGTTTTGTGACGGAAGGCAAGAAGCCTGGAGAGTTCCATTCGTGAATGGAGTGCGTGATTCGGCTTCCGAATTCAAGTTGTGATGGTCGCTTCTGTTAGTTTCAGTAATATGTGATTTGTTGAAGGTGGTTGCCAAGTTTACGAAAAGACGCGTTGGCGTTGACACTAGACTAACGTATTGTCGGTGGCGGAAGCGTGCAATAGATTTATTGAAATTCTAAAAAAATAATTTTGTTATTGTTAAAAGGAGGTATCTTTAATGTTCTGGAAGATTCCATATACATTGTGGAGTGGGGATTGGTGGCAATGACAAAACGGGTCCGCGCGCTCGGGGCGGCCTTTTTCTGCCGTTGAGAGCACCCTAGTAGAAGTCACCAGACCCGCTGAACGTCGGCAGGACACGTCGAAGACTGTGATTCCGGGCACCCGGTAAGCACGATTCGCAAGCGGTTGGGGCGTCGTCTTCTTGGTATAGTCGTGTTACCGAGGCGTTGTGTTGTTGCAGAATTGGACGTCAGCCCGAAGCGCCTGACGAATCAGCCCGCCCGGGACGGTCCACATAACCTCGTTCGATAGAACCGTGGACTACGTCACTCCGGGTTCGACGTGCATATCCTGTCGCGTTCCCCTTGACGGTGCTCCTCGCGCAACCTGCAGCGCGGGCATCAACGCGCTTTCTGCGGCGCCATTCGGCCGCGCTATTCCCCAGGCCGTGGATCGAACCTCCAGTCGGGAGTTTTTTTAATATACCCTCTTCCTCTTCACTCCGGTCGTGAGACTGACTACACAGTGGTGACGTGGCACGCAGTCCGAGCCACTCCGACACTCGGGGCAGCTTGATACAGCGGCTTCAAGACCGTATCGCTTGCATACAGCTAAGTGGTGTTACCGATCGAGCAATTTATGTGGACTTTTGCCGTAATAGTGAATTTCTGTACCAAACCATTTATATTATGATCGCAATAGGAATGTAGGCTTTCTGACTCATCGCCCTGAGAAACTAAATTGTAACTTGCTCTGCCGCTGCTTTTTATTACTGTATTTTTGACCTGGCATAAACAGGTCTGGCGCCCATTAGATATTTTGTTAACTGAAAATTGTAAAATTAGCTTTTAATATATATGAAATGTGAATTTGTATGTGGGAGACAATGGAGAGGTTTTGAACCACAGGAATAAACTCTGTCTGGCGATTTGTAACTTTCATTTACCTCCCACCCTCAGATTTGTGTACTAAACTTATACTGAGAGAGCGCTTACCATAAGCGGGTCTCTTACCTTACTGTTACTTATACTTCAAATTTCAGGTTTCAGTACTATTACTTTACTTACTCTCTCTCAACCTTTATTTTCATTCCACTCTTCCGCTTACTTCTACTTACTTCTTTCTTTTAAAACCCACTTCAAATTCAAAAACATTACAGTGGCGCTTAACTGGTAAATCTTATTGCGATCATACCTTAATTTTATGCAATTGTGTATTGGTTTTGTATTGATTTAACATAATATTTATTGTGTTTAACCTGTGTTTAACATTTACTGTGAATTTTTTTGGAAAATTTTTTTTTCATACTGTGTAACTACCTGCGTTTTAGTATAACAGTGTAACTTATTGTAGCAGTGTAACAGTGTACCACTATTTTAGCTTACTTATTTTGAAATTCAGGTGTAACTTATTGCGGCAAATACAATTTTAACTGAAATTTAATTTTTTATAGTGAGAGGGTATATTTTTTTTAAATTCAAGTGTACTCAAGGGGAACAAATATTTTTTGTTTAACGCTTAAGTTTTTTAAAAAAAAGTTTTTTTAACTTTTAAATTTTAACTCTTTATCAGGGCATACTTCTGTTGAAATTCAAGTGAATTTAATTTATTGAGGGCATATCTGTTTTGAAATTTGTGTGTATTTGTAGCGATCAAATATTTTTTTTCTGAAATACTTGAATACCTGTTTATCAACGGCATATTTATTGTGAGACTCAAGTGTAACTTGTTGCGATCATAATTTTTTATTATTTACATAAAAGTTAAACTTAAATTTTAATATTTGAAGAATGGCTCGCGATACACTCTTTATATTTCATATTATTAATACAAAGTCGGTTCTGGTGCGGTCGGGTGAATTTATTTTTATATGGCAGAATTTAGTTTCCATAGTGGAAGTGGTTGTCCTCGGGGGTAATTTTTTAAACAGTGTTGACAGTGAGTGCCGCATGCCAATATTATTACACAACCTATAGTATTGGTATAGAAGTATATGAATATTGATAGGGTGGATTTTTTTTTCTGAAATTATGAAACAATTGTGTTTTTTTGATATTTATCTTGAAATTTACATGATAAATTCACTTAAGAAAGTTCACAGTTGGATTTTATCTTGATTAGTTGATGAGTTTGGTAGGGATCCTTTTTTACAAAGCATCATTACAAAATGATATTTTTAACCGACTCAGAAATGATGGTTCTAAATTTGGTTGTAATTTTTTTATATTTATTACTTCATCACTTCCGGCATTGGTGAACGGATTTGAAGATTTATTTTATTTTTTTTTTGAATAGTGTACTTCCAGATTGGTCCCATATTTTTTTATATCATGGAGTTTGGTTCTTATATTGTTTAAAATTTTTATGTGGTGCTTAAATTTAAAAAGATTTTTTTTTGGTTATAGTTATGAAAACAATATTAGTAGGCATGCGGTTAGGACACCCTTTCGACTTTTGGCTGGGAGATGCTTTTGGCTTGCTGCTGGGGAAGGCTTTTGACTTACATATACTCATTTAGGTTGATTTATAGGTGATCTTTGTTGTCACTATTTTGACATAAGTGAAGCGTATGTAAAAAATAGGTTAATATTTATTGCAGGAAAAATATATATTTTTAATGAAGGGTTATTTACAATTTATTAATTTTTTTAATGACCAGTAATATTTTTTTAATTTGACGCTCCTTGAGAAAAATATTTTAAGAACTTTGGATGTGCTTACAATTAATAAATATAAATATTTGAGCATTCCATGTTTTGTATTGTCTTCATGTAAGAAATAATTTTCATATTATGAGATATAGTTAATTGAATAATTAAATGGACTTCCTTAGTTGAGTAGGTGTAGTGGGTGCTTCAGCTTATAATATTTTTTTTTTTTTGCTATGACAGGGTTTGAACAACCAGGCAGAATTAGTTTCATTTATCTAGTCAACCAATTTTACCGGGACGGATAGATTTGTTTGTTTTTTTTAGATGATGTTATTGGGTATTTGGTAGTTTGCTATTTTTTTAATGGGGCATAACTAAAATTTACATTTTATTCCATGTGTCCATTCAGTACATTCCATTTTATTATCGTCATATAGGCGATTGTATTCTTTCCATTTTTTTCAGCGACCAGGTTTTTAACAGGATTTTCTTCCACGGGGCTTTATATATTTTTTTCTTTTAATTGAGTCATCTTAGAGATGAAGCAATTATTTTTAGGGGACGTTAGGAAAACGTTTCTTATTTTTCTTTTTGGTTCCTTGAGAGACTAACCTAGCTTGAGTTGTCATTGGGTAGGCCGGTGTTTATAGGGTTGTCTACTTTGTTTTAAAGACAATTCTTTCTTTTATGTTTTTACCTGTCTATCGGCAACTCCTAGGACTCATTGATCCACAGGGGTATAGTGGTGCCTTTTTCATCACTTTGTGCGGGTGGTTTATATTCAACAAACCAATTACCCGGACGTGTAGGGAATAATTTTGAGATGGAGAAGATTTGTCCTGGTCGTTGGAATTATTAGGAATGTATTACTGTATGGATTAAGCAAACCAATTACCCGGACGTGTAGAGATTAATTATGGTTAGGAAAAGATTGGTCCTGGTTGTTGGAATATTTTAGGAATGATCACTGGAAGAATTAGGCAAACAAGTCAGTACAAAGGACTTGCACTGACTTGATTTTTTTATATTTTGAGTTTAAATTATTTTAGGTGGAGGGAAGCTTACCATCAGGTGGATTTGGTAGACTGAGCGAGGAAAGTTAAAAGACATGTATATTTATTATTTATATGTTCAGTATATATTAAAATACCAATATTTATTTATTTACATTGAAAAATAGTTTATTTATTTTAATTGTCATGATTGCAATAGTACAAGCGGTGCAGGCTACTTATAAAATAAAGCCATAAGCCTTAGTATACAGACTTTAACCTTTTTCATGAATAACTTTAACTCAAGCGAGTGAGTCCTTGTAATTTGTAAACAATGACTCAGGTTATTCCTTCATACTTAATGTGCATCTATATCAGAGCGGTGTCATAACTCATTAAATAAGCCTTAATATTTAGGATACTAGATGAACATTAACTACATTTACAACTTTTTGGGGTTTTCACTCCTAACTTATTGGTTAATAAGGGGAAGCTTTTAGACTACGAGTTATCTCTAAAATTGAATAGAGTAACTCAATACATCTTAAGTGGGTAAATTATCTAATAAGGAGTTAACATATTTTATAATTTATTCCTATATATACAAACTTATTTATGTCATTTTAATATTTATGGATGCAGGTATGCTGGTGATTAGAGGTAAGAATGATAGAGAGACAGTGTGATTGATTGATTTGATTAAGAGAAAGTATGAAAAAGAAGTTTGTAGTTGTTGTGGATTGGGTAGCGAGTCAGTGTATACTATTTTTTTTCTTCAGGGGTCTATATGGATAGTCTTGGGGGGTTCTAATTATTTTCATCCGTGTTCCTATATTTCCTATATTTTCTCCTTATTTCTACTTTATCTTATAGCTCACTTTAAACACTTTAATTTTATTTTCCTGATTTCTCTAACCATGACACAGACCATGTATGATAGGAGTATGAATTTGGTTCGAGATTATATTATAGTATTATAAAGTATTTATTTCAGACAACAAAAGCCCAGTTAATTAGTCTATTTATATTCATCCCATGTCATATATCATATCCGACCTACCTATCTTTCTACCAAATCGTCGCATAGTTTTAGTTTTTTTTTATAATATTCGTAAAGGCAGAGTATTGTTCATTGGTTTTTTCGTTTCATGGATGGCAGTATTGTTTCAGGAGTATACTGCTGGGGACAGCAGGAAATTTGCGGGAGCAAATTTTTCCTGGCTTGGGGGATATTGTAACGCGTGAATTTTTAATTGTGGCACTAATTTCAGGCTTAAATACATATTACATTGTTTTGGGAATGTGTAAACATTTCTTGTTTACGAAGAGAGATGTTGACTTTTCGTTTGACAGTCTGCTGTTCCGACAGCTGATCTAATTTTGGCTTTTGCAGGATTGAGGACCCTGGAAGCCCGCACTTGTTGATAGTCGGCCCGAAGGTTTTGTTTCTCATTCGTAGATTTAGATATTCGTTAATCATTTTTTTTAAAGGGATATTGGAGTTGCTGAGAGGAATTGACGCGCGAGTTGGATTTTCCCTTGAAAGGAAACCATTTGGGAGATTTTCGTTTACGAATGGAATAATCTAGCCTATTGTTCTAATCTTAATTTTAAAGTAGTTTTGATTTTTCTACTCGTGTTTGTTAGCTGTCGTGTTTTGTGACGGAAGGCAAGAAGCCTGGAGAGTTCCATTCGTGAATGGAGTGCGTGATTCGGCTTCCGAATTCAAGTTGTGATGGTCGCTTCTGTTAGTTTCAGTAATATGTGATTTGTTGAAGGTGGTTGCCAAGTTTACGAAAAGACGCGTTGGCGTTGACACTAGACTAACGTATTGTCGGTGGCGGAAGCGTGCAATAGATTTATTGAAATTCTAAAAAAATAATTTTGTTATTGTTAAAAGGAGGTATCTTTAATGTTCTGGAAGATTCCATATACATTGTGGAGTGGGGATTGGTGGCAATGACAAAACGGGTCCGCGCGCTCGGGGCGGCCTTTTTCTGCCGTTGAGAGCACCCTAGTAGAAGTCACCAGACCCGCTGAACGTCGGCAGGACACGTCGAAGACTGTGATTCCGGGCACCCGGTAAGCACGATTCGCAAGCGGTTGGGGCGTCGTCTTCTTGGTATAGTCGTGTTACCGAGGCGTTGTGTTGTTGCAGAATTGGACGTCAGCCCGAAGCGCCTGACGAATCAGCCCGCCCGGGACGGTCCACATAACCTCGTTCGATAGAACCGTGGACTACGTCACTCCGGGTTCGACGTGCATATCCTGTCGCGTTCCCCTTGACGGTGCTCCTCGCGCAACCTGCAGCGCGGGCATCAACGCGCTTTCTGCGGCGCCATTCGGCCGCGCTATTCCCCAGGCCGTGGATCGAACCTCCAGTCGGGAGTTTTTTTAATATACCCTCTTCCTCTTCACTCCGGTCGTGAGACTGACTACACAGTGGTGACGTGGCACGCAGTCCGAGCCACTCCGACACTCGGGGCAGCTTGATACAGCGGCTTCAAGACCGTATCGCTTGCATACAGCTAAGTGGTGTTACCGATCGAGCAATTTATGTGGACTTTTGCCGTAATAGTGAATTTCTGTACCAAACCATTTATATTATGATCGCAATAGGAATGTAGGCTTTCTGACTCATCGCCCTGAGAAACTAAATTGTAACTTGCTCTGCCGCTGCTTTTTATTACTGTATTTTTGACCTGGCATAAACAGGTCTGGCGCCCATTAGATATTTTGTTAACTGAAAATTGTAAAATTAGCTTTTAATATATATGAAATGTGAATTTGTATGTGGGAGACAATGGAGAGGTTTTGAACCACAGGAATAAACTCTGTCTGGCGATTTGTAACTTTCATTTACCTCCCACCCTCAGATTTGTGTACTAAACTTATACTGAGAGAGCGCTTACCATAAGCGGGTCTCTTACCTTACTGTTACTTATACTTCAAATTTCAGGTTTCAGTACTATTACTTTACTTACTCTCTCTCAACCTTTATTTTCATTCTACTCTTCCACCTACTTACTTTTCTTTTCAACTACTTAAATTCTTAAACATTACAAAACACATTTATAAACTACTTTAAAAAGTGAAATGTACTGACTCGTAGCATTTGCATGTCAATAAACATTATCAATTGTGCTTCATTTCATCAAGTCATTACCTAACAAATAACACGGCACGCACTATGCTTGGATCTGATATATTACTCGAATGAATTATCTACTTACACAAATCACACACTTGCAATATAACTTAATATGTTGCAGTACAAAAGATACTACATCGGGTGCCTGAAGTATACTCCTTGCCTGATGAAAAATGGTTACCGTAGCCATATTGACGCTCGCAGCATGAAATATTGTACGCTTAAAATTAAGATTTGCGATTTAGATTAAATGATACCAGATATTTCATTTTAGGCGAATCCAGAATTAAACTAAGCGCAAATAAACTTTACAAACACAAGGATCATCTAAAACAAACAGAATAACCACACTTTCCTAACTCTGAAATCAAATAAAAAATTCAGAAATAAGAAAGGATTAAGTCAATCTCAGGCTAAAACGAAATCTTAGTTTATCTACACTTTGCAGTTAGCCGTACAAATAATTGATTTTTTATCAGACTTCTTACTCTAATGTCCGACCTCATTAGTCAATAATGAACGAGCGATTTCCTTCACTTAAAAAGTGCAATTGCAACTAAAAGACAATCGTGAATCGACCTTCAATTGTTTGCTGAATTCGTTCAACGCCACTAGGCGTCCGCGCTGGTGTGGTGTTTCCGTCAGGAGCGTTCTCGGCATTTGTTAAAATTTTTAATATACACTCAGCTCCACCATTGACTGGAGTCACCGAAGCATGGCTACGACGGATTCGGTTTGCGTAGTGTCTAACAGCGATGGCCCTTTGCATTGTTCTGAATCGTCTTGAGCAGTCATTTCGTTTAGATGATGAGCAACTTGGAATCGTGGCACGTGGCACGTTTCCCCGAGCCGAGGCTGACCGCGCCGCTCGCTGCCATAATTGCTACCATTAAGATGAGTCACGCTCAGCGACACGTCTGTACCACGCCTGTATTATCAATTGCGATCATTGCGATGCTTCTCTACTTTCGCCTCTTCCAAAGATGAATTGAAATGAAACAAACACACCTTTTGTTATCTTTTTGATGACTTTTAATACTCATGAACGCTCGAGGTCAGATTTTGTCATTACTAAACTAATAACTTTAGTCTCTTTTTTTTTAACTTAGGCTCTTATAATCTACAGATTCCGTACACGACCTTGAAGGACATGTGCTGGTGAAGCGAAGCGCTGTGTTGGTATTGCAAGGCAGAGAAAGCGTCGGTCGTTGTCGTTTCCGCGCGAAGGCCTCCGGTAATAGCGGGCTTCGGCTGAGCTCCCCGCGGATGACGTCATACCAGCTAATTAGTAGGCAGGCGCGCGCCACACACTCACCCAGCAAAACGCTCAGCAGAGCCCGCAGGAAATCGCCGCTTACATCATCTGTCTACGTGCTCCGCGTCGCCTATTGTCATTGTCTACAGCATTAACACCAATCCATGTTAGTCAAATCTAAAGTACTTTCGTGACTGTTAAAAACGTGTACGGTTCCTTAGGTTCGTGATCTGAGTGTCATTGGTTTATAATCAGGAATTTAAACTTTTATTCTCTTATATCTAAATAAAGAATTGCAAAAAGAGTTGGCACATTGGCGGTAACGGCAGTGGGCTGCCGACGATGACACATTTGGTGAGGGTGCTCATGTCATGTGTGTGTGTACTGTACAGTAGCTAACATCACACGTGCTATATTATATTACTAGTATTATAAATACGAAAGTTTGGATGGATGGATGTTTTTGAACTGAACAGATTTGGATAAAATTTAGCACAAAGATGGATCTGAATTTTAAACAGTGATTACTGTTTAACCAAACGATGTCATGGGCAACAGTTAGTACATAAATAAATAAATATTCCTGGACAAAATACACACCGCCATCTAGTCCCAAACTAAACAGAGCATGGTCTATGGCTATTAGATATATAATATTAAATTTAAATACATTTTTTCAATACATATATATATATATATATATAATGCAAAGAAAACACCCACAGTCCTAGACAAACAGACATGTTCATGCACACAAATAAACAATAATAATTAGTAATTAATCACAATGTATTATTTATTACCCGATGGTTATATACGTACTTCAAATTATCGTATAATACAAGGAAAATATATCAAATAAGCTAATATGAACAATGCCAAACCATCGTTTACAGCAAAAATAGGCTAGATATGTACTTTATTCGTCGTTATCCCGAGTGCAATTAATTTTAACTGAACTAAACGGACTACTGAATTTAGTACTTCTTAATGAACTTAATTAAACATGGTATGCAGAGCCCTATATCAGCTCAATGTGTGTTAGATTACAATGTACAATGTTTTAACAGCTAAATAGGAGTTAAATTACAATTCAGACTGTTTAGTCAACTTACTAATGCAATCTAAGAATCTACTTCCTGAAACTCATCGACGATAGGAAAACCCGGAAAATCAAGATTGAAACGTTCGAGATTCTGGGCACCATTAGTCAATGACAGTGCCAATTTAGTGCTATACTCCAATTGGCTGGGATTGGTGCTAGATATTGACGGGACTGCGTTATGTCAAGGGGCTCCGACGGATCAATCACCCTCGGGCCTTTTGAAGTGCGCCCCACAACACCGCCGGTGACCAACACACCTACAATTAATCTTGTCGACTTCTCTTCTTTCCAATAAAGTCTCGAGTGACATTTGAAATTAGATCAGGGTTTTATTTATGATAGAAATGGAAATGGACCATTTATAAACATTAACGTAAACAGTTTATACGTATAAAATAAATAAACCTTATGCTGGCGAGTAATATGACTTGTTGGATTCTAATTTTGGGAATGATTACTATTAAAATGACATTATCTAGATAATTCTCAGAAAAAACTCTTGGCTACAAATTCTAAGTGCCTAACAAGTATTCCTAAGTTATAATGGCAAAAGAAAATACAATAGAAGTAGAAAATTAAAATAAAACAAAATGTGTTTCCATGTCGTTAAAATCGCATTGAGCAGCTAATAATGATTTTGCTGCAGAAAACCTAATTGTGCCGGAAAATTCCACTTTTTATACTATTAAATAGTTCTTTCAATTTCGCACACTTACAAAAGTTTCAATTGCACATACTTATAATATGATATAATCAGATTGTAAATTTAAGCTCAAGGAGGAGCAAGGCTGGCTGGCTATAGTGCTGAACTTTATGATGCTCCCGCTATACAAGGCACATTTATTAATAGCGCGCGTCGGCGTAAGAATGAAGATTTTAAGCAAAATGCAACGGAGGGCAGGCGGGGAGCAAAATGACATATCGAGTAACCAGGGTTGACACATGTATCAGACCTGGACAATGAGAAATAACGTAACGTCATAAGGAAGAGCATAGATATATATTATTTTGAGATAGAAACCATACAGGGAACATGTCTTATGAAACTAGAATGTTAAATTGTATCTATTTTAATATTTCCTTTACTAAATAGCATAATAGTGAAACTCTGGACAGCGCTAACGGTAAAATAGGTTAGGTGTAAAACGACTTGAGAGACAAAAATTTTTGCCATCTCAGTATGCGACAGAGACAACTTAGTATAAAAAAAAATTGGCTTTCCGCGTCCGTCAGTTATCCAACGTTGCCAACTCTTATTCCTCTCACTGCTGGGATACGGGTCACCCCTCAAACAAAGGAGTTGAGAAGGACTGTTAGAGCATACTCCACCACTCTGCTCAATTGCGGGTTGGTTTTTGATGCGGTTTTCACCGATAGTTAAATATTTTTTCACGGAAGGTCACATGCAATACAACCTAATAAGGCTTTTAGGTAAGTAGAGAAAACTAATATTTTGTAACTAAGTCACTAATAATTTCGCCCGTTTGTAGCTCCCGCCCAAGCTAGTAAAGCATAATTTTAAAAGTATATTACTTATGAAAAATCTACATATACTACAAACGATCACGTAATGTTTAGTACATTATATATAACCTATTGTCAATGTTTCTACACTATTTATGAGTCAACAGCCCTAAAAAGTAAGTAGTAGCGTCAGGGCATGGTATAAGTATGTATACCACACAGATCAAGCTATAGCGATGGTATAGCGCGTAACAGCAGTCGTAATTCCGGGATCATTACCCAATCATTAAATCTCGCGACTCAGATTAAAGTCGGATAAAACGAGTAATAATAAATAAAACCAAGTTCACTACGAATACAAACCGAACAGTTCCGAATTTTTGTACTTTATACCATTTTTATCTTTTCATCCGGCAACCCTGCGTGTAACACACGACAGCACTAATTTAAGTCCCCCGCTCTGTGCCGTACTAAATCAAGCCGCTCCCGTGCACAAAAGTAAATATGAACCAACACGCCCAACACGCGACAACACCTTCGATAATGCTAATAAACCCGGGTTATAAATATTCATATTCATAAATTTAATGTTAATTCAGGGTGTCACGAGAACCAGCCTAGTTTGAGATTTTAAGCACGATCATAGAATAATTAATGTATAATACTGGCGAAACGAAAAATCTGCGGCCTATATTCTTCAAGATTTTAATAGTTCGATAACAAAATGTTTGATGAATATGTTAAGTAACAATGGGCCTAAGTGAGAACCCTGTGAAACGCCTGAACGGACAGTAACCGGCGAAATGAGATGACCAGCGTTTCGCATTAATCGGTTCTTGTTAGTCAGATGAAATTGTTATTAACGTATTAGATTTTCATATATGCAAAACGGTGTTAGTTTATGACAAAGAATAAAATGTTTGACTTTATCGAAAGCTTCCGAAAAATTCATCCATATGAAAGGAAAATCCAAGTAATTCAATGTTTGTTGAATTAAATTTTTGTTGAAGTTGTAGTACTGTGGCATTAGATATTAGTTCCTTGTTTGACTCCTCCCTTACTCAATCTGCGTTTGTAATATTCAAAGCAAACATTTAGGATGCATGCGGACAGATACGTGTTTCCCTTGTATATAGTAGGCATTTAGCTATGTTAGGCGTTCACTCGGTTCACTAATGAAAATTCATGGCATTGATGGCGAGAGTGTGAAACCCCTGATATTTTATCATCATCAATTTGTATTTATCTTACGACTGGAATACGCTTATACCCTCAATTAGAATGACACATCTTCAGCTAGCCTACTAAACTGGAGTTTCGGAGAGTATTTTTAAACCACTCCATTGTTATGTCATAGTGTTCTCAGACAAAATAATCGAGACCCATGGTTACGTCAACGACATCATCTAAAGCACAGTAAGAGTTAACACCCTTACACATATACAATGCACAATAAGTAGGAAAGAAGCAAGATCCATCGATGCATTATGCAAAGCAAATAATATTTTTTTCAATTTTAAGTAAGATGTAAAAATCTACTTACCTAATAAGGATAACAGCATGTACATACAATAAAATTAAATTTTATACAATATAATTAAAACTTAATTTTCTTATTTTTATATCTTAATTATACTTGAATTAAGTCTTAATTAAACGGTACAGCAAAATTTAAATATTTAATGTAGTTTCATTATTATATACATACTAATATAATTAAATATGTAAATATCATATGGTACAGAAACACTCAGGTTTAGTTAATTATTTATTATGTGTTACATTTCCAAGAATCTAGTATTCAATTATTTAAATCGTACCCATATATAATTTGGCGTGAACTTCATTTTAAATTGGCTTTTATTTCAATTGTCTATGGAAATAAAGAAATTAATCACTCAGTTAGGCAATTTGAAGTCGAAGTATTATATTTTATGTCTTTTCGTTTGTGTGGGTATCTTATATTTACAAATTATGCATGAATTTGAATAAATATTTGTAAAAAAAAAAGCGTTCGTGAGCATCACGTTAGGTTGAAAATGTAAGAATTTTCACTGGCAACTTCTCACATGTAGCGTCCACGAGAGCATTTATTTAAAATTTGGTGTATTAGGGAGGATTACCAGATATTTGTTAATTCCGCCAACACGCAGTTGAGCTCCGACAACTCGCAATTGCGCAGCGTGGTGAAGTACGTTTTAAAACCCTTTTCGATTGAGGGAAACCCGGATCCTAGCAGCGGGATGAATAAATGTTAACGATAACGGTGACCAGATATTTAAACGATTTTGCAGTCTATATTAAATAAATTAATATGTTAGGTAACACCCCACAGTTTTTGGTATTACATTAATTAAAAAACTAGGGGTGTACAGAATTATACTTCACTCTCAAGGACGAAAGACTTGCCGACTGTTGTAAGTTCCACGATGTTACCCCTGAGTTTCCAATGAACAATTAACTGTTCCTGTTCACTTAGGCGGTTGTCGTTCGATCTTCCTTAAACTACGTCTATTACTTAAACTAGTACTTTAATAACACAGAATGGTGGGAACTTGTCGCGTCGTGGAACATTAATTCCTTTGCATGAAAATCGAAATCATCATTAGCCTGTAGGATTCACATAATAATTAGACTCTATGAAGCAGGGACATCTTACAAACTAAGTACGGGAATTTGCTATACAAAACGTTAGTTCGTTTTGACAAAACCATCACTTTTAGATTCATTATTTCGTTGGTGTTGATGTCTAAGTAAGTAAACTGCATTAGGTTAATCAGAAAAGAATATTTATCCATTTCATCAGTAGTTATGTAAATAGAAATGCCATAATACCTTACGGTCGTAATACCGGTCTTAACAGAAAATACATGAAGCGGTAAAAACTGAAGTATGCGTAAATGAAGAGGCGTGGTTGACAAGAGGACCGGAGGGCGCGGAAGGCGCGTGTGGTGTGGAGAGTTCACTATTTGTATTATAGCACGCATGATTCTTATCTCGGCTATAAAGGATACCGAAAGACCACTAATTTATAAATTTTATGACGGCAATTTTAATGTTTGCATAGATTGATAAAAAGTAACATGATAAAAGATATGAATACATATCATAAGATCTGAGAATCAACTGGATCCTGGACTACGAAGCAGTCAGTGTTTTTTTTATTTTTTATTTAACAGTTGAGGGATGTGACCTCCCCTTCCACCACCTTCGTTCCTTTTTATATAATGATATATAAATATTTTTTTAATAGCTAAGATAGCTATTAATATATTATTTATATATTATTTTGAGTGTATAGGTAAGTTGCTAGGACTTGCTTTCAAAACATTTTACTATTCCACTTTTAAGTGACTTAAAAACACAGTCGTAACGTTTTGAACATAGTAAATCATATTTATTATCTCGTGTTCTGGAGTTATAGTCACGATCCAGCCGGACCGCGTTGTTATTCATGGGTACATCGACTCTGCCTAGGCGCATGTTGAAAAAACTATATGAAACGCTATAATAGCGTTACGGAGCTATGATGAGTACAAGTTTCAAATTTCAAAAGATACAGACAAATGTGGCGTTACTAATAAGGGAGATTACTTGATCACTTATTAATATAAAATTATTTTTTAAGCTAATTTATCTCAGGAGCTCTACAATTTCTACCTATAATATCTACATATATAAAAATGAATGTCTATTTTCCTATGTCATCGCATCACGCGTGAACGACTGATCCGATTTCGATATTTTTTTTTAAATGTTGTATTTGTTACTGTCAGGAGAAGGTTCTTATGAAAGAAAAAAATAAGAAAGTTGCGTGGAAGATTAGCAATTTTAAGAAAACTGAACGACCATATTAACTTTTCTAATGTAACTAACTTTATGTCGTTTGAGAGAATTGTCAGTCATTTGATAGATTGGTCGAAGCCAATTCGAATTCAATATTCATTGTTAAGAAGACAGGACAACGTCTGTCGGGTCAGCTAGTACACGATAAAACATGCAATGAATATAAACAATTACTAATATTAATAAATAAAATGAGCATGTTAAATCCAGATGTTACGTTTCTCGCGCATACGCCAGAAACGGTGCTGACGACAACGTGAGATACAACAATAAGGAACAACATAATATTCCGAAACTGAGTAAGCTTAATAAAATCGCACACGCTAAAATGGAAAGCGAGCGTAATAAAAATCTAAATGAAAACGCAAAGCTGCAATTGCCTAACAGCGTGCAGTTTATGCATCAGGACAGCAATTAAAAATTCTGTGGTCCACTTCAGCAAACTAATGAGTCGCTCAGACGGTCTCCCCTTGCGACTTCCGCGACAGCGCCCGTTACTAAAGCATAAAACCAATTAATGTAAAACTGTAGCGGTTCCGACAGTTATTTTCCACTTTTATGAATACAGCTCGTAGAAAGCACCTCATTTTGTTTATTGTTTATCGATGACTCGGGGTATAATGGGAGAGTAACGTATTGAGTGTTCGTCGGCCGCACTGCACTCGATCTGTGGGGCTGTTGACATCGAGTGGCCCACTTCAAGATGAGAGTATGTTCTTAACGCTTGCTACTTTTGATGATCACGATTGGTCCTCGACTAAGCAATAAGCAATATCAGGTAGTTACTTTTAGTAACCAGTCATATCCCCATTCTGAAGAGGTATTCTACGCTATGCATCACAAATCGGACGTTTATCAGATAGAGACGGGATTCTAGATCCGAGAGGTCGACAAACTAACTACTGCTAGTTTCGAGATCACGTCTATTCTTCTCATTTCGTGTTAGTGGTCAACAGTAAAACAGCTTTCATGCAAAATTTGACCAATCCTGAATATCGAATGTTCTGGCTACTTTTTCGTTTCTCAACGGACGGCTTTACCGACGGTAAATAAAGTACTATCGAGATCGTTGCTCGTGCAAATGGAAAGACATAATGGGAATCTGATTTTGTTGAAACATGTTTAAGGACTGTATTCTTTACATTACTTCGTAGAGTTTAGAACGCGATGACGATGTGATTTCTTACATAGTTTAACGATTATTTCCTTTCAATGACATAAGTTTCATCTGCATTGTAATATGAAACACTAAGTTTCTCCTATGTATAAACATACATCAATATTTTTACCACTGTCAATTAAGTTCGACAGTCCGGGATCAATCGATAGAAATAGGGCTTCGCATCGGGGGACATTTCGTCACGTACCGATTGCCAGCCCTCGTTCAGGAACGGCTACGTGCATGCAATCCACAATACAAACCCACAGGCGAGTTCGGTACTAACGCCTGTTCGGAATCGATATAATGCCCCTAGAAGCACCAGTTTAGAACACGTAAACATCGTAATTCCAATCTATTGCCGACAGTAAAAAAAGTTACTAACGGTTTTTTTTCTTAATTGTCTGTTCAATTTTTGTGAGTCATCTCATCTATTGATGTTAAAAAAAACTGAGAGCATAGGAAATTAACTTCTAAATGGCCCAATTAAAAATGGGCCAAAAAAACTGTGGTATCCAACTAATATTATAAATATAAAAGCAATGTTAAAATTGTCTTTGTATGAAAGTATATGAAGACCTTTGTATATTGGCGACTCTGTCAGGGCTAAACGGATTACAATGAAATTTAGCACCCAGATAAACACTTGAAACATAAGGGCAAACCCGGAAACAGAAGCTAGTGTTTATAATTTTGTCGGAATTTTTATAAGAGAAAAACATTTTTTACAAAATATTTAAAAATATAATTTGTCTTCGAAACTAACAAAAATCTGTAAAATTAATCGCTTTTTTGCCGTCTGCATTTGATAATATCGTTATCACTTTCTTTAGAATTTTACATAAAATGATTAGCACATAGGAAAGTGTATAAAAATATGAATAAAACTCCACTGAGAAAAAATGTAAAAAGTTAAAAACGAAAGCGCCTAATTACAACTCTCTAATGTTCATGAATAATTTTGAAATAGAAAGATGTCAGAGCGAGCGTACTGTAATAATGTAGTGGAAAGAAATTATTACAAGATTGTATGGCATACAATTCATTAGACATAGTATGCGAGAGATGGAGAAATTGTGAAAGACATCGTAACGTTATTAATATTTTTATCGAGGCCCGATCACCTCAAACTGTAATAAAGTATCGATCGTTTTAACTAGCCAACTAGGCGTAATCGTAACATTTTGAAACAGTGAAAGCCGCAACAGAAAAAATATGCGTCGACGCAATAAAACACCGAGACCGGATTTCTAGAGCAGTTGTATCTGCAGGTAAAACAAAAAGTGCATATTTCCAGCGAGCACGCAACGCAAGTTTATGGAAGGGACGCCATTTTCGCACTTATTAACGGTACTACAACTCCCACGAGAAATTCTGGATTCAGGTGGGGTTAGGCTGGGGCGGCACGTGGGGGCGCCGGATATTGCTCGAGCCTGCAATAACTTGCATTACCGGCGTAATGACATAGCTCGCAGTAATATAGACAAACACACCGACATAGTTACATTAGTTATTCCAAAATTAAATGTTTTATTACTTATCTAAATATAATTTCGATTATATCATAAGTACTGAGTAATTATGTTGTATTGTGTGGATTTTATTATAATTAACGCGTTCAACTATTAAAGAAATTTCTGTTCAAATATATTCGACAAACCCTTTTGTTATTTAATCAAATAAGATAAAAACATGCAGTGGAATATTCTCTTTCAGAAATACAGACTGCAAATAAAATTTCAGCGTTTTTCAGTCGCATGTTGCCCCAGGTCGGCGTCGGTTCAGGTATATAATACATTAAGTTATTCATGATAGTAGGCAGGTAGGAGCGCCGAGCAGCGAGCTGTAGAGGGTTGCAGGGGGTCAACGAACGCGGCGAGACGTGACGTCACCCGCCCTACAGCTGGCTATGACGTCACTGCGCCGCCCTCAACTCAACCATAACAAAACAAAGCTCACCCTAGCCTATTACACTTACGGTTCAATCTCACAGAAAACATAATAATGTGGTTACCACATGTCCTCGTGTTTGATATTAACATTCGATATCGTGTGGTTACTCAGTCACTTGACGTACATGAACACTTGTGGTCCGATGAGAAGCTTAATTATACCAAATTGGGCAACTGTAAATAAAAAATGGCCTGTGAAATTTAAATCGAATTACACGCAGCTCTTAAAAGAATGAATAACGGAGAAATCTATCAGAGCGAAGACACATTTCAAGCTATTCTTTTACTTCGCATGTTGTATTTATTAACTTCAGGATCAATAGCAATTGTGTCTGCGCAAGTGATTAATTGACGCTTTGCTAAGACGGACCGCATTACCCAGCAATAGCGAGCCATGAAAGTACCGTAGCGTTACCTAGCGGGATTGGTGCGAGTTCTCATCGCGCTGCCGACGCCGCCGCGGCCCGTAACTCTCCAAATTGTGCTCTCAAATATCACGAGAATATTTTCACGTGCAACTGTATATAATGACGGTGCAAACGGTAATAGTCTGGGAATACAGCTCGCAAACAAAGTATTTAACATGCTGCACCAGATTAGCGCGCAGAGATAGTCCAAACAATGACGGCTAGGTACGTTCTGATATGCAAATAGAACAGAACATTGTTCTAATATTGCAAAAACCTCTGTACACCGAAAGTTGTTCGCATGAATCGTGTTTTTGTTCAGTTTCCCAGTAGCCCCTCTCAAGCTTTAAATCAGTTTGATTCATGCATGACTAAGGCGCTGTTTTTATACGCCGCTGGAACGATACCTACACAGAACTGTGAGCCATCTTGGCTCAAAATGTTCCATGTTGATGGATTTATTACTATGTATATCGATACATTCAACACTAAATTGGATATTTTTATCAAGATGTAGAACTGATGTAGAGTAAAATTTTTTTATGGAGGTATAATTGCTAATTGGTAAAGGGTGTGGTGCGACAATTTTAACACTTATCATATCAATTATGATAAATTCTACGAAAACAGTTATCTACTCCTATATAGTAAATGATTCAATCAATGATGTTATAAATACTATAGATATGTCGTGCCCATACGAAATTACGTCAGAAATCGGTGACTGTCGCCTATGAGAGAGAGTATCGCCATCCTTATTATCTCAGAGCTTTAATATACTCACTCTCTTTCCCTCGCTGATTACGTAATGACGCCTCTTTTTTTACAAAAAAAAAATAACCTATATACCTGTTAACATTAAATATTATTGTGTACTTTAGTGTGATATGTGATCCCTTGTGATTGTGCATTGTCACAAACGTCAATTTCGTTGCCTTGCTTGTGCGAACTAATAGCGAGGTAATTACCTCACTTTTCGGGTGTACGTTTTTGACGCTTGTGGCATATAGGTATGTAGTATTTATAACATCATTGAATTCAATCATTTTTGTCGATGTGCATGGTGCATTTCATCAAATTATTGCTTATAATTGTACAATGTATTGTAGTGCATATTTGTTAAATGTCACAAACCGTTACTTTTTACAGTTCGGCATCAGTAGGGTGATTAGATTACGTATCTCATTCATTCGGTCATCTACATATCATCGGCAGTGTGTCTACTATATCAATGTTGTCAACAATTTTCAAAAAAATTCACACACTTATTAGTTAATGTAATGTATCTTTAATATAATCATATTTTAACAAGAATAGTCGTACAAATAGTCTTGAATACTTCTTTCTTTTCTATAAACATAACGCCACTCAGCAGTGACGTTATATGTAAAGAATAAGTTGATTCCTGGGCATTCAGCAGTTAAAAAGCTTGGGACTTTTACTGAAGAAGCAATGTCTCTATATTTTCCGAGATACTTACAGTTGAATGTTCAAAGCCTACATTGAACGCCTTTGACATCTCTGATAGTGAATATGGTAATAAATTGAAATTCGTGAACCACTCAGGCCTATAAACTCATGTAGCCTGTAGGCAACATTAATGCCGTGTCGCATGTTACGTCCAAATTAATTTGCAATAAGTTTCTCCATAAGCGCTAATCTCCGTGACAGGCGTCTACACAAGTACGCTTTCTCAAGGCAATTGGAGATATGCATAAGCTCTCTTAACAAATCTTATGACTTTATGATCAAATTCGTCAAACATTAGTCGTATTTACATGTAATATGGCATCATTCCTTTTGGCGATGGGATTAAGTATCGACGAGCCGAAGAACAAAATCGTAGAAAACGAGGATGAGAAAGTCTAAGTTCGTGAAGAAATACACAATGATATACTAAATACAGAATTGAATTCATTGACCTTAACAACTGAAATACCTTCAACAATTGAAACTCCTGGTAATGTAAATTGCACCCGAAGAGAAACTAGTAGATTGTACCGATACAATCCATAGACTTCTTACTTTAGATATAAGCGCTTCTTAAAAAATATAACAAAGTAGAAACAACACAGTCATTGACACTTTTAATCCATCCATTCGAAATATCTTGAAAACAAGTAAATTTAAGGAAACATTAATGAACAGAGACAATCAGTCAAAACAATACCGATAACAGATCGATGAGTTCCAAACCTAACTAACTCTACTGTTACCACTGTAATTAGGCCACTGAATCTAATCCCATACGAACTTAATTACTACACAAAAGAAGATGTTTTCCAATAATACTTATAATTGAAACCGAACTGATGTTTCTATCAAAATAGAAAAAAACATAAAACACACGTTATATTTTTCATATAAAATCAAGTTGTTTTTATTTTAATGAAGTAGAAGAAGAAAAATCTTAAATGAGTTAAATTTAAACACAGACACATTTCTTAATATTAAAAATTTAACCTACACGTTCCGCAGACAATAAAAAGACATGAATGATGGCAGCTATAAAGTCTGCTAGGCAGAATTGACGGGCCTGGGACCATTTCAGTGCACTAACGACATCAAAGATGTGGCTCAGGTTGTCGCTTTGTGTTGCAACACTTCAATAAATCACATATTGTCTCGTCTAGAATCATGTTAACTATTACATAAACTAGCCAGCCTAGATAATGTAGGAAGTGATGGAATTCAATGTCTGACATAGCAAGAGTGTCCTCTTGAGCATGTGTCTGTAGTATGGTTCCTGCTATAGTTTCTTGTGCAGCCAGCATTAACATCATAGCCGTGAAATTGACAATCGAAGGACTCCTCTGATTGGGTACAGAAGGGAATAAAATGTCCAAGCGATAAGCAGAAATGGTTGGTCAAGCATACATAGTTTCGTATGATTTATTCGCAATTCGCAAGCAACTGAATATATCATTTCAGCTAAAGAACTTCTACTGCTAAACATACGCATATGCCCTTTATACTTCCACTATGAATAGCCATCCCCAACCCGTTTGGCCAGCGTGGGGAGTGTAGGCCAATTCCTCCTTCTGTCTGTGACGTGACGGGCGAGAGAGGGTCGTGCCCCTGTAGTGGAGACAAAAATGACCTGATAATGATGATAATGATAGAGGGGAGTCATCCTCTGGCATGTTTTCGGCGATCACCATTCTAGAACCTTTCTGCCCCAACAGCCGTCAGTTCCTCGTGTTTTGTAGCGTTCTCACTGTCACATCAGTGTCCGTTGAACCACCCTTATTGATCCACTACTGGGATCAGGTCTCCCCTCAAACAAAGAGGTTTAGGACATACTCCACCACGCTGCTCAACTGCGGGTTGGCGGAGCACTTCCGCGTACTTATCCATAAAGCTATGTCGGTCTATTTCTACTTCATAGTAGTCATTCCTCATTCATATTTAAACGAACCATATCGCTGCTAGTACAAAAATTAGGTAAGTTATTCAGATACTTTCGAATTGTATGAGAAACATGTTGGGTTATTCTGCTGGTCGGGTTCGTTAGTTATATGTGGAAAGATCGTTAATTATAGCAAGAATACCTCAAAATCAACATGCATGTGCAATGTGGTTGCGTTAGTATGATTACCGTAACAGAACCGAACCTTCCGCTAGTTTCGTACATTCTACATCCACACGCTCATATATGAGTATGACTGATTTTCTAATTATAAACTTTTACTATGCAAATACCTATACGAAAGAATTGCAGATGACTCGATAAGTTTTTGTGCCAGTTTGCCAAACACGCGGAACTGTTGCAAATCGAGCATAACTAATCGACTCTATATTGGCAGGAATGCACTATTATATCAATGAAACTGAAAAACAACCATAAATATTTTTGTCAACACGATAATAGTGTTTTTCCTATTCAACACCACATATAAATCACAGAAGAGTCTATTGTTTCTGTAAGAACCCCTAATTATATTTTGGCAGTGCGTGAAGACTGGAATTTCCGTTGAGTCAGTGTCCAACATTTTTATCTAGATGGCAAGCGTAAAGTTGAGTTTCAAGCGATCTCTCAATAATCCTATTTCCACGGTAGAGGTTCGTAGACCCCGTCGAAGCTACGCCTCGATTTGTGGTAGTCTGCAGCGAATCTCGGCCGTCCAGCCGGCTTACGTTATGTAGCCGGGCCGCGCGTCGTGTCGCCGCCGCCGGCCGGCGCGGGCTCCGACGCGGCGCCGGCACCCCGCCCGCAGGGGTTAGTCTTAATTAATTAACCACCATATCATAATAATGGGCTATAAAGTAAACTTTTAAGGGCTTAGCGTAATCGTTATTATATACGTACGTTTTAAGCTAATTAATTTCTCTCACGCAACTAAGTATAAAAATAATTATGGTAATAACAAACCATTGCAGCTTTCATATTTCTAACTTAATTATAGCGAAACACTATGTATAACAATCACTGGAAATATTGATTTTACCTAAGTATTTTGCATATCTGTAGGAACTAAAAATAACTGCTCACGTTGGTCATTCAGATTTCATTCTCACCCAAACCTCAATCAACTCTTCATCTACATCCTTCCACTTATTCAGCACAAACACTCTGCATATATTCAGTGATAGGTTAGAGAAAAGCCGGCCAGCGTCGGCCGTAGGCGGTCGGTGGGCGGCCGGCGACGTAAAGGTGGACGCGACTCTCACAAAGTTGAAACGCATGGTATGTCTCGACTCACATGTGTACTACACGATGCGAGCGCCTCTGGTCCTGGGCGGGCGGCGGAGTCACTCACTGAACCGTTTACAGGAGGGTCGCGGTGCGTAGGTTTCGCGATGGCCGTTCGCACGGCCGGTGTCTCGGGGACTGGCGCGCGGCGAAGCCCGGTGCAGCGCCCGAGCGCACCCCGCGGCCGCGCGCCGCTCGGCCGCCCCTCCGACGCCCGCGCATTCCGCCCTCCAGATGTTGCCGAATGTCTTCATAGGCAGGATCGTCCAGATTCATGAACTCGAAGCTAATAAACATACTCCATAAACACTTCTGACAATTTGAACGTGTTTGTCTGCGCTGCATATCTAGTCTTCCTATATATTACTTATACTTAAATTGTCAATCCCTGAATAATATATCAACAAATATTAACAGATGTCAGATACACTGTGTCGTCTGTGTCCCATTCATCCAAATTCTGGAGACCATAATAATCTTAGTAGGAATTTGATTCTTAAGCGCACCAGTCACAGAGTCGCAAAATGTTGGTTTCGCACAGTGGACGACGACGAGCGACGACCCCGGCGCGCCACCGCGCTCCACGCTCCACCGCGCCTTGCGCCGCCTCGCCGAAACTTCGCACTTCACTTTTCCACTAGGAACAGTACAAAGGTGCGCGAGCCGTGAAATTACCGCAAAACTGACGCAACGACAGCCGGTCCGTCACTTTTCTAATACTATGTCTACGTAAATCCTCTAATGATACAGTGTTTATTGTTAACAAACAACAGTCTATTATTTACAAGAAAAAAGTTCCAGAAGACGGCTTCACGTAGTCAGATAGTTGATCTAAAATAGATACGAATGAAATAAGAAAACCAAGGAACTACGTAATTGACAAGAAAGAAAAAAATAAGCTTTCCTAAAAAAATTCACAAACGTAGGCCATCGAATAATATAAACGGAGTTATGGCGGGTGATCAACCTAGACAATGGAGACATTACAGTAGGACAGGTAAGGTGAAGCTTAAATTACGTCGCTCGTGCTGAATCGCAATGAGGCTAGGCGGCATGCCGCTCGCGCCGGTGCCGTAGGGTTCTACGCCTCTACGTCATCGCTAAGATGGCTTCATGCCTCATCGATTACCATTTTGAGATTTAGTGATTCAATCTAGCATAATCATTGCCCCATACGCCTGATACGCCTTTCTTCAGGATTAGTAAACAACAGAGAATGACCAACTATGCCTATCTTACCATTTAGAGGTAGTTCTCGCATCCTGCTACCTACGTGTCGAGAAGTTCTCTAGAGGGGATAATCTTGGCTACAGTACTCTATAGCCAAGACTTGAAAATTTTTACCTCTAATCTATAAAACCCTCTGAAGATTTAGAGTAAACTGTGTCTATATCTGTGGCATATGCTATGAGTTGCCTTTGCGAAAGGGACTGTCATAGCGTATGATACTTGCAGGCCAACCGTTCGCAGTAGTTCGGACTACAGGTTATATCCCCCAGCTAGGTGACACTGCCACGCAACGCCAAAGCCGCTGATAGTGCTATTTTCTAATTTTCCTTCATCGTATGACCAAGTGTCTCTACAAAAAAAAAATATGTCTCCGAAATACCATTTATTTGATGTTATTACTATTTACATTTTTTTATATTAACTCAGCATAGTGGCTCCGGTCGCCTGATGGTAAAACACAAATTACAGCGGCAACTGATTAAAGACTAGACAACAGTGTTCTAATGCTGGGCCTCGAGGTGCTTCTTCACGGTTCGTTTGAAGGATCCCATGTGATAGGAAGGAGGAAATATTATGTGCTGGCAAAGCGTCCCACTTTTTAATAGTGCGACAGAGTTCTGAGAAGTTTTACAGTAATAACATGACATGACTGTTTGATTAATAATTTTGCAGCGGCAAAACTGATTAAAGACTAGACAACAGTGTTCTAATGCTGTGCCGCGAGGTGCTTCTTCACGGTGCGTTTGAAGGATCCCATGTTATAGGAAGGAGGAAATATTATGTACTGGCAAAGCGTCCCACTTTTTAATAGTGCGACAGAGTTCTGAGAAGTCTTACAGTAATAACATGACATGACTGTTTAATTTCGAATGCAATTATCGTCTTTAATAAACGACTAACATTTCAAATCTTTTGAAAGCCCTAACCCTTGTAATAACATAAGAGTTTAGTACGTACCTAAGTGGACTAATATAGGAACAATATGATAACGTTATACGGTTATATGGCGGATGTCACGATGTCTTCGCTTCATCGATAGCCTCTGTCGCCAATTACGGACCATTACTCATTCGTGTGATATTTATTAATAAGTATAATGATGAACCAACTAACATACCTATCGTAGATAACGGTCGTACACATATGCTTACATGATGAGGCACTTTAATCTTCAATTATGTACGGGAATTAAAAACTAAATTATGTATAGAATCGCATCACATATAATATAGTCATAATTTATCTAATAAATTAATTTAAAAAGTATTGAACTCCAGATAAGATACCTGTACATTATTAAATTTAAATCGAAATCTTATCATGTAAATACAAAAAGTAAATTATTATAGCTTATGTTACAAAAATACAAAAAGAAAATTATTTTAGCTTATGTTAAAATAATTTTCTTTTTGTATTTACTTGCATTAAATTGATTAGATTTCGATCAACATTTCATCGATTCTCTACGTGGCAGATGTGGCTATGTCGGCAACTAAGGCTCTCCGTCAAATTTCTTCATTTCTGATTCGATACCTTAGATTAGACAAACTCCAAGCATATAGCCTTCTCTATCGCTCGCTACGGGACGTTTAGCTCGTGGACCAGCCCGACGCGACGGTCAGTATACAAATGTCTGCACCATAGGTCATTGCAAGGAAGACGCACTGGTTGAAGACTTAGTCTACAGGCATTGGGGTATCTGTGTAGTGAAGATGTGGCGTGCTCACCGCACTTAAGATGTGGCGTGCTCACCGCACTTAAGATGTGGCGTGCTCACCGCTGAACCGATTTTCATCAAACATGATTAAGAACACTCGCACATAAGTCACCTTTCATACAAAAAAACTAAATTGAAATCGCTTCATCCGTTCCGGAGCTATGATGCCACGGACAGACAGACACACACACAGACACGTCAAACTTCTAACACCCCTCTTTTTGCGTCGGGGGTTAAAAAGCAAAAAAAGAGATCCAAACAAAATATATTTTCTTTCAATTCAAATAAAACTGAGAGCAATGACAATAACAAAAATAAATATAACAATAGAAAACAACAAACTGATATCCGAATTCGACTTTCATCTCACTCATCTCTACGTTTTACGTCGTTTTAGTCTATCTCTTCACCGCACACGAAGTAATCTCAAAATATCTGATAGTCATAGTCAGTAATAGTAACCAAGAAACAAGATTACCCAAAAAGATTGCCTACCGACCAGAATGATGACTTTTTCATCTTAATAATTTTGAGGCCGGCTGTAAGAAACGAAAATTGCGCGGTTATTGAACCCGAGTTCGCAAAAACGACGCAGTCTATTGTGGAAGTGCGTGGTAGAGACAGTACGCGCAATCCACGAACATTTTGGGCACAGCGTGTATGGTTTCCGTTACGGATAGAAATCTTATTGCGGCAGAACGTTCAATGCAGTATTTCGACGTCTTACAACTATAACATGTGCGTATACGATAATTGTGCCATACTAGACAGGGCTTAGACATGTATGATATGTATGACTGCGTTAATATAGTAAATAATACACAACATCAGTGAAAAATATCGTAGAATTTATGAAAATATTTGACAACGCCATATGATTTCAAATGTCGAGCAAAGTTAATATTTTTTTTATACCACGCACAGTGCCAAACGGCCCGTTTCATGTAAAACGTTTATCGTAGCTTAGCCTAGCAATAAACAAGTAGATATTGTTTACGTGCTGGTACGTACGGTACTAAAACAGCATCTCCTCACGTCTGGTGACCCTCACTCATATACAACAATCCTCACTCAAGACTTTTTGGTATTGTTATATGTCTGTGATCTTCCGTGAGGTGGAGGTACTTCCCCAGCCCACCTCTCTTTTCACCAGAGCCATTTTTGTTTATTACCAGCGTACACCACGTACAGGCAAGATTGGTTTTGACCCTAAGAATGGTGATGAGCCACACTCAAATATAAGAAGTCGAACAACAGAACAACACAAACATTATGGAACTCTTTACGAGCGCGGTCACAGAGTAATTAACTGAGCATTTTTGAGTACAGCTATAAAAAACGCCGTCTAATTCATTATAAGTTACACAACGTGATGCCTCCAGATTGGCGGTACAACAATTATGGAACTGTATCATGCCATACATACAATCGGCTTAGAACGCGAATATCTTATATATGTCGCAGGGAAACAAAGATGCCAGGGATTTCGAGAAATTTCTAGGGATATCACCACGGTGGAAGTCGAATATTCTTATTAATTACATTTTCTTACTAATAATGTTTAGTGATATGACACATTCCTAAACTAGTTTAGTGCAATGATGGAATAGATTGTTTACCGAATCTAGTTTTGCTGAATAATTCAAAAAACTCAAAATTTTGATAAAAACGATATTTTAAATTTTGTAAAATGTCAGGTATTGATGATACAAATTTGTTTTTTTTTTTTTTCAGAAATTAGTACTGAATAAGGTTCAACCATTTTTTTTTTTTGAAAAATTTAAATCTTCGTGGCTTGCAGAGGTAAATAATGTTAAATAATCATGTTTCCCGTGTTATTTAAATGGGAAAACTTCATATTCACTGGGGAATCTCTTAAAATTAAAATTTCGAGCTGCCCTTTGGACAAGACTTTAATGCTACGAGTAAAAAAAATCGACTTTTTTGGCACATCATAATATATATACATGTATATCTATAGCATATAATAACACCTACGTTAAAAATGTGTAATACAAATGGTATGCAAGGTCAAAGCTTATCTCCAGAAGAATTTCTTCCAGTCAACTTAACGGCATTATGTAAATAAGTACACTGATTACATTTGGCTGATAGGCAAATTATACAAAATATGTAAACAGATACGTTATAAACTATTACAAAAAATTATAATTATGAATATAACCTTTTATTTTCGGACAACCAATACAGCAGCGTTAAACGAGGTCACACTTGCATAAAGATTCTGGCTGGTCTATTCTTAAGAACAGAAGCACTACCAGAGCAAAAGCCGGTCGAATTCCTTGACTCAAAAATCGGAGTCAGAGTCCGTATTAGCTAAACTCTACACGAGTACTACTCATTTAAGACGAAGCTTGATTGCCGCAATCAACAAATTCGAATCGGTTTCGTCTTAAGCGATAGAGTACCTGAATTGAAACGTGGGGTGAAATGCGCCCTGCTGACTGGACAAACGAAAAGGGCAAAAAAGAGGTAGGCAAGCTGTTTAACTGCCCGACTAGTACCTACACCTTACAAAATAGCGCAGCCGAATAACAACTTCCTTGAGGGTTATGTCCCTGCGAGTGAGTGATGTTACCAGAAAGGAAAGATTCCTGCATTGGTAACGGGGGTGACGGCGCACGAGCTACAGGTATTTCATGTAACGGCGTATAGATGGCTACGGTAACCGCTTCACATCAGACGGGCCGTAACTTATTTTTCACACTATGTATTAAAAAAATATCTGGAAGGTTAGAATTTAATACAAACAGTGCCGCTCATCACACAATTCAAACTTGGCAGAGAGAGCCGTGATTTGGTGTACTATATATGGCACTCAAGCTACCCGTACCGACTTCACCCATGTGGCATTTTCCTGGTTTTGCCATATTTTTCATTGATGCCCCGCTCCTATAAGTCGTAACGTGATATTATACAGCTTTCTTGATAATTGGGCTATCCAACACTAAAATATTTTTCAATTCAAACCAGTGGTTCCTGAGAATAATAACGCGTTCAACCAAACAAACAAACAAACTGCTTGCTTTATAATGGAAGTATATATAATGTACATAATATAGTTATCTCTACAAGAGATTTTAACAAATATACTTGTTTTTAAAAACAGATAATTGTCGCATTTATTGCTGTTTCACAGAAACTATGGCACTGATAAGCAGACATTTACGACAACAGTCCTACATCTTGAGTCGTCGTACGAACATCACTACAGCCGAAACTACGAGTACGTTAAGTCTAGACATTATTTTACTTCAACCCATAAATTCAACATTACGTTAATATCAGACAACATTATCAACACCTGAAACAACATTGTTATTATTGAAAGTCTCTAGTAACCTTTACGTAAATGGCTATCGCACATTGAGACCAAACGAAATAACCATGACCGTACTAGACGTAAATACGGAAATAAATAAATCTCTACATTCGTGAAGAGTTGCACCAATGTGGAAATCTTAAATCTTGCAGTCCTAACCTTTGAATTTGCCCTCGCCAACACAATTGCAATAACACACACGGAAATTAAGGTAACGCATTGGTGAACAATTCTCGTAGTTATTTCATACATACATACATTATAATACATAGAAAACAACCAGATATGTACCAGCCATACCAGCATACAAATGTTTTATCTCGTGCGGGGATCGAACCCGCGACCTCGGAGTCAAAGTAGCCATTGATAGCCGTTCGACCACCTTAGTTTGGAATTAGATGGACCCATCTAGTCCCAGACTAAACATTGATGAACAATTAGATTTCATGCTGATGGATGATACCTATTATTTCACATGAAAACATGGGCAGCTCCTGGTTTTCTTTTTTCAAAAAATCTATTACCTATTTTAAAAATGCAATAGTCGTTTTGAAGTGCCTGGTTAGACTAACCTATATAGTAAATTTATAAGAATTCCTCGGTCCCGTATGTGTATAAAATATAACTCTGTTTAAAAAGGGGCTACAGGAATTGTCAACAGGACGATTAGTATCGCAATTTCGCCTGCGTGGAACAGTTGAAGCAGTAACGTGTTGTTTCCTCGCGTTCAGTCACACCGTGACTCGGGGACTTTCGCTTAAAAACATTAAGAGTAAGAATCCAGTGTATTTTATTTTTAGGATTTTCCTACATTATTCGTCTAGAAAAAGGGAAATGGTTTCTTCGAATGCAGTCTTCTTTATAACGAAAATGCACAATATTTTGTATTATGTGAAAATATAAACATTTTGATAAGTAAATAAAGACATTTTTTGCAATAAAAAACGGCGCCATTGCGCCGAGATGATAAGGATAGCGATAGTCATACGATCAACGAAACGAAGAACGAAACGAAGTCATACGAAAGTCAGCGATAGTATGGATAATAATGGATATGCCATATCTATAGTATTTATAACATCATTGGTTTATACATAATTTTCAAACATGGTTAACTCCTTGCATTTGTTCCATGCATAACATTTTAATGTAGCAAATTTCAAATTCGCTTCACTAATAATAATACGTTATTTATTACGATGTACATTGATCTATTACATATTTTATAACCACGTCAATCAAAATACGTATGAAAATAAATACTTTCCACAATTTCAAACGGCATAATAGAGATATTTTTTCAGCGAATTATTTATTATTAGGCGTAGAGAATCGTTTCGTTCTTTAATATAGAATAATTGGCTTAAAATCTGATTCGCCAATTTCAGTCGAAAAAGAAAGCCTTCTCATATCTAAGTAATAGCGAGAGTGCGAAATCGTAATTTATTAAGATTTTTTAGTATTTTTAGAGTTTCAGATGCCAATTGGAAAAACGGAACACTTTTTGGCGTTCGTCCGTCCATTTATCGCAAGTATCTGAACTTACAATTTTATACAGATGGGTTACTTGTTGTTATATATATGTTGTTTTATAAGAATGTGAGTGTGTGTGATGTGTATGAAGAGAAGTGTGGGTCACTGGAAAACCTATATATCACCGTCCATATACAACTTATGTAATTTAAACGAGACAAACATAGTCGCCGTCGCCGAAATGACATGAGATGGAGCAAGTGCATGCTGGAATGGAGACATCGCCTGGGAAGAAGAAGTGTCAGCAGACCATCAGCCAGATGGTCCGACACCTTTATTAGGGCGCTTGGAGCCAGTACGAACGCTGTGCTGTACTTCATGGAGGCAACAGGGATCATGTGCCCATAGATGGGTGCATGTTGCTGAAGAACAAGAAGATATAAACTTTCCATAGAAATTTTCAAAATTATAGTAAAAACTGCATCAAAATCCGTGGCATTATTTAGAAGCAGAGAAACGGACTGTGGCGGAGAATAACTTTGCTTTATTATTTAGTGATCATAGTGCGAGATCTCATTACTTGGGTTATACAGACTAAGTACAAATACGAATAAAAGCAAACAGTTCTCAATAAATATTGACATCCGGATCGCAGAACATTAAGTGCGATAAAAAAAGTAATTCGCTGTATTTGTTCGACGAAAAATAAAGGACTATTATTTTAACTCCTAAAATAGAAATTGAATGTTTGCATCAAAGTCCATGTAGTACAATATAAGTATTCAGTTATAATAGCAAAAATGAGCATCACCAAAAAACCCAAAAAAATCTCCTCAATCTTTTGTAAAAACCTCAACTGCCCAAGAACATCATAAGATGTTTAACAATAAGCGTTCAAATTACTCTGAATACAACAAGACTAAACCAATGCGCGTTGATGTCTTTTACAAATTTACTAACGTTAAAATAAGTTACTTCCAGAACTGAACCGATTTTTTTTTATAATGACTCTACATTTATGTTGAAATCCGTCAAAAGGTTAGTTTTAAGTTTTGTAGTGTAGGCTCACCACCATCTTTGAGCCAAAGCCAGACTCAACACAGCCTAATAACAATTCCCTTGAAGGTCGTTGTGTTCCATTAGAAAGGAACTCACCACTTCCCCCTTTGCCAACGCAGCAAGCGTTGGCACCAGTGGAAGTGGCGCGCGAGCGATTTTTCATGCTAAGGGCGTTAATATAATATGGCTATGGTAACCGCTTCACATTAGTCGGGCCGTATGGTTATCTGCCACGCACAAAGAATAAAAAAATGTGTATTGAAATCCATCAAAATCATGCCAAATAATTAGATATACCCATATACATAAATAGGTACATATATAGAGGTACTCTAGGAAGCAAAACATTACTCTCCTTCCTTCGGCAGTCAGGTAAAACCTCAAACTAAAATTACTCTCTGAGTCGGAGTATGAGCCGAAGTCGATCCATTCTGTCGCGACTTATAGCGATCGCGAGAGCGTGTGGGCGCGATGCATTCTACAACACTGTTCATGTGTGAACTCAATTAGATAGTTTCGCTTGGTGTCGTGCCGGTGGCGGCGCTGCGGCAATTTGCATCCGATGCTGGTTCGATAGCGGGATTAATTGGCAAAGACGAGGCGACAGGAGTACGATAACGTCACGGAGTCGGGCGGTGCAACCCGGCGGCATGCCCGGTAGCGGCCGCCCACTTTCTCTCGTCATTCGCCACCACGCTCGTTACCAGCCTTGTGTAAATATGATTTATGTACATTACATGCACGCTGTTATAATTTTGTGTAACACTATAGCGCTCTTATACTATCTATATACGAGTATATATGCTCTTATACGAAAATATAATTACGCGATGTTCCGTAGTCCTTACTTAGTGTAATAAATTCTTTGATCCGGAGATGATAGATTTGTAGCTGCAGCACCAAACTGTATCATCCAATTTGTAATCATTCGTTTTTTTTTATTGCCTCCTTATGGAAACAATTTTAAAGACGTCTTTACGTCAAAAAATTACCAGATTGATCTGGTAACTTTTTGAGTTAGTTTTTTAAATCATATTTTTTTTTTATTGGAGTGACGTTAGCTTGTAAAAACAAATCTGAGCATACAAGGAATCGCAGGACAACAGCATAAACTTAGACTTATGAATACATGTATATTTTGAGGTAAAAAGAGCATGCTATTAGGGTCAAACCCACCTGACATCCGCAGCGGAGGGACAGCCGGCGATCGGATAAAACGACCGCAAACAGGGCAGACAGGTCAGGACGCGTGCCATATCTGATCACAATGCATTATTTATACCGAAGGGGCTCTCCGGGACCCCGCCGAACGCACCCGTGGGTAGGTATAACACATTTCAGCAGCGCCAAATAAGGAAAAACTTTTTAGTAAAAAACATGTCCCTGACAATACGCGATCCCGCGCTTTAAATGTCCCGAAATACCCCGAGCGTTCGCCTTAAAGGTTAACGACTCCGTTTGGAGAAGATAAAAGTTTTAACGAGAAAACGGAATGAATAAAATGCACATTCGTGAAATTAAAAATAATCTAATAGATGTGTAATTTTGTGTCGGCAACGCGTGAGTGGCGCTTTTTTTTATACTACGTCAGATTACAGTCAAGCATACGGTCCGCTTGATGTGAAGCGATTTCCATAGCCATATTAACGCTTGCGAAATTAAATATCGCTCGAGCACCGCTGCAACCACGCAAGGGAATTGTTATTTGGCTGCAATATTCTGTATAGTGTAGGTACTTTCCTAGTCGGGCAGCTTACAAATACGCTGTACCCTACATCTATTTTACCAGAACCTCTTTCGCTAGGCAGCAAGGTGCACCACGTGCAGGCAAGGTTAGCTTTGGGTCTAAAGATCGTGGTGAGCCAATTACACCCTAGCTTTTGGTATAAGTGTGCGTTCCCATCAGACAAGTCATATGCTAGTTTTCCACCATATAAAATATCTATAGTCTGCAAGGCTAATTTGCACTTACGAAGCATTTTTCATAAGACATTGAGATGTTGAGTCGATGACCGGTTAATTGGTGCTCATTTATCTAATAGCTTTACAGCTCTGGAATCACTGTCATTTAGAGCCCATTTTTACCCGACTGCCAGGAGGGTTATGTGTTTAGCGCGTATCTTGTATGTATGTAATATTCTTTATTACCTTGTATCTCTAGAACCGTTGAATGGATTTTCACATTTGAGGTATCGTTAGATTTGTCTTAATAGCCCGAGTGTTCTTAGGTAGGTGAAATATAAAAAAAAACAATATAGCGGCTGTTTGAAGCCATAATGTGAGGAAATAAAAATAAATCTACCAGGCATATTAAGTGGGGTATCAAAATGAAGGACTGGGGGATCTTATTGCTTTCGTCAGCCAGAAATTTTATCTGCTGAAATTAATCTCTGGAATTTATTCAGTTTTTGTGAGTTGCCCCAAAATATGAGGCAAGCTGGAGATACAACTTTTGTGGACATATTAAACAGTCTTCGCGTTGGAGAACTTACAATGCAGCAGTTATCAATCATAGAAGGCCGCAGAGTACCGTTGATAGGGCCATTTGAGGATGGAGAAGCTGTCAGAATTTTCCCAACAACTAGACTGGTTGATGCATATAACGCGACCATGACAGAAAAGTTAGAAAAGCTCACACAAGTATACACTGTTAGTGCTGTAGATATCTCATTGGATCCTAAAACATATGGTCAAAAACCACGAGAGGAATACATACCTGAAGATCCCAATAAAACAGGTGGTATACTAAACCAACTCAAATTAGGTGTAGGCTCTCGAGCCATGCTAAGACGGAACATCAATGTTAACCATGGGCTGGTTAACGGTGCCATGGGTGTTATCCGACGAATAGACTGGCCAGCACTACGCAGAGAGCAGTTGGAGCCGGGAGAACTTCCACAAGCGGTATTTGTGGAGTTCGATGATCCAAGTATAACAGGGAACCTACCTGGAATTGGAGTCCGGATCGAGCCTTGTGCTACAGAATTTGATGCTTTACGTGGTAAAGGCAAGATCGAGCGACGAATGCTTCCCTTAATTTTATGCTGGGCAGTGACGGTGCATAAATTACAGGGCACAACTTTAGACCGAGCAGTTGTAGATTTAAGTAAAAACTTATTTGCAAAAGGTCAAGCCTACGTTGCTTTGAGTAGAGTAAAGACTCTCTCCGGACTTGCTATCAGTTCTGTTGACGCTAAAAAATTGCTAAATCAACCACATGACATAAACTCATTTAAGGAATTAATCCGGTTACGTAATCTTTCTTAACTAAAAAGACATAAATAAAATAATAATTTAAAAAACAAAAAACCCGCCTGCATGGATAACTACAATTAAAAATCAACTGAAAAGACTGAAACAAGATAAAAATTCAATGATAAGGTATTTAAAAAAGCAATGATTAGGTAGGTACTTAAAACTAGAAACGTAAATTGAAACACTACAAAACCTATGTACCTACGTATTGTACACTTAGAAATATCAGCACGGTAGTCTTTCAATTTTTTGCAACAGTATAAACAGAATTGCAGTCGGAGGCATGCGCAAAGAGATAATAATTTATCATATAGAAGCACTTAATTTCATGCCTCCGACTGCAATTCTGTTTATACTGTTGCAAAAAATTGAAAGACTAGACTACCGTGCTGATATTTCTAAGTGTACAATACGTAGGTACATAGGTTTTGTAGTGTTTCAATTTACGTTTCTAGTTTTAAGTACCTTCCTAATCATTGCTTTTTTAAATACCTTATCATTGAATTTTTATCTTGTTTCAGTCTTTTCAGTTGATTTTTAATTGTAGTTATCCATGCAGGCGGGTTTTTTGTTTTTTAAATTATTATTTTTTATATATTTTGTTTATATTTTATTCCCGGCTTCAGGGACATACCGAAAAACATCGTCAGTAATCTTCTTGTTCCTCCATTACTGGTAACAAGTCAACAGTACAACCGATAATTTATCTGCTGTTTTGCACGACTTCTTGAAATGACTCGATAGGCCCGATTCAAACACTTTTAATCAAATATTCTACTAATTTTATGTACTCAAATGATTACTTGCACCATGACACACTATGACTCAATATTTATAAATATAAATAAATATTCCTAGACAAATTACACACGGCCATCTAGTCCCAAACTAAGCAAAGCATGTATTATGGGTACTAGATAACTGATCTAGTACTATTGTTTTTTGTAAATACATACATAGAAGACACCCAGACCAAGACAAACAGACATGTTCATGCACACAAATATTTGTCTTGTGCGGGGATCAAACCCGCGACCTCGGAGTCAAAGTGGCCATTGCTTACCATTCGACCACCCAGCTCGTCGAAGAAAGAAGATATATTTTCAAATCTTCTTCTGTTTAGAAGCACAACCGCGCTCACCAAGTTCGCGCCAAAAAGTCCGTTAATTGGCTACATAGAAATAATAGGTTAGTTGTTATGTTACAAAATTATAAAAACTCTCTATCAGTAACGTAAAATTCATAAAACTAGAACGATCTGCGATCTTAAAATTTAATAACTTATGTCCAACGTGTTTTATGTTCGGTCAAAGTTTGGTGGGAAAGTCCATTTTAAAGGTATGAAATTATAAAAAATAAATATTACCATTGCAGAAACAATAAAAAATACTATAACTTTTGTTACGGCACTAGCTACATAAACGCAATATATAACATAGCTGTCGTACAAATTTCTGATTTAATGCATATAAAATACAAGGTGTGACGTTATAACGTGGTGGCCTTTTGTATGGAGCGTTTTCGGGATAGTCCAAAATTGTGATCTTCAAGTTATCATATCTCGAGAAGTTTTTATGCAATCGAAGTAATTCTTTCCCTTTCGTATCGTAAGAACATTAAAGTAAAACGCCCTATGAGCACAACATCCTAAAAGCAAAAGGACCTATAAGCAGCTCGTCTTATTAGCAATATGACCTAGTAGCAAATAGTCATAATGGCTAAAGGACATGTTATCAAAAGTCATGTACAGTACAGTCATATACACAGGCGAATGAATAATTTTATTGCACTAAATTAATTAAATAAATTAAACTGGTCACTCACGTCTTTTTGTCGGGAAAGCCGACTAGTTTCGATCTCAAAAGGAGACCTTCATCAGTGTCCGGCGCGAGAGACAAAGGGTGGACGTGTCTGGATATTCGCCCTGATGAAGGTCTCCTTTTGAGATCGAAACTAGTCGGCTTTCCCGACAAAAAGACGTGAGTTTAATTAATTTAATTAATTTAGTATAATGTCTCACGTGAGTTTTAATAATATTAATTTTATTGCATGCATACTTTAATCTATTTCGAGTGCAGGCTACTTGAGAAAACGACTAAAATCTATTGAGTTTGACAATTACGTTTTCATTTCTATAACTAATGGTAATAGATATTTGTTTGAAAAATTTACATACTGTGATTATTCCATTTGTAACCTTAGTTATGGAAATAAAATGGATAGTGCATCAAAAACTATTTAGTATTCATCAAATAACAAAAAAATAAATATGTTTTGTTGTATGCTGGTCACCGGTATAATTTTAAAACATTGAATAAAAAAAAACTGATTCAACAAACTGGAAATCTGCAAACGGAAACTGATGTTGTGACTGTTATTTTATTTCTGATATTGAGTGTACCTGTCAATTTACGACCGTTTTGATAATATGTTCTTTAGCCATTAGGACTTTTTGCTACTAGGTCATATTGCTAATAAGACTCATATATGCTTATAGGTCCTTTTGCTTTTAGGGTGTTGTGCTCATAGGGCGTTTTACTTTAATGTCCTTACAATACGAAAGGATTATTTCACCTATATTTATATTATTGTGACGTCTTTAAATAACAAATCGGAAAAAAAAATGGTATTGAAAATAATCATAAAATTACCATCGCCAAGTTTGTAAAAAAAATATCGCTGTACTTCGCCACGTGGTCTGTACGACGCATCTCCGTCGTCATGTTGATGGCAGACGGCTTGTATCTGGACTCGGTCCAATCTACTGTTTACGAGATAAAATTAAATATGCACCATTTTCAAACATCCCGTCATCAACGACGCAAGCGATGATTTTAAGAATTCCCAAGTTACTAAGTATCCAGTGTTTCTCTATGCTGAAGGATACGCGGCTGACTGTAATCTTTTTCAGTTCCTAGGAACATTTATTTCGAGTTTTTCAATCACGCCCCGTGTAATTACGTTACGTTTTCACATAGCACTCCAATAACGTTGATTTTAGGCAGTGTAATTTCGGCAATATCTTTTATACTTCGTCGATGGCAAACAAGCATACGGACCGCCTGATGTGAAGCGGTTACCGTAGCCATATTTAAACTCTCGCAATATGAAAAATCGCTCGCGCGCTGCCATCCCCGCTACCAACTCAGCAAGGCCAATCCATCCTGGACCTCACTCACTCGCAGGAACACAACAACCCTCAAGGGAATTGTTATTTGGCTGCGGTATTCCGTGAGGTGGAAGTCGGGCAGGTTAAAATTACGCTGCACCCTACGTCTCTTTCACCAGAGTCTCGTTAGTAAATCAGCAGAGTGTACCACTTGCAGTGAGGTTGGCTTTAGCTCAAAGATGTTGGTGAGCCACTTACACCTATATGATAAGATCATTACAATACTGCCACAAAATAATTAGTTGCCAAAAATTTGGTCTGATTTTTATATATTTAGCAATCCACGAATCCGATGACGCCGAACTTAGCCCGTGCAATTTCAGCACGGTGAGATACTGAGGAGTATAGTTGCGTATAACGCGTTCGTAGCGTTTTTCAAAAAACGATTTGTTGAGGCCCGCATAAATTACGTCTGTTATCCGTCGGTATACAATTGAAAGGATTACGGAGTTCTTTACCAGCCCTCACGAGGGGACTTGAGACCCAAAAGGGACAAATTGAGGAAGTTAAACCGGCTTCTCTTTGCCATTTAATAGTTGAATATTAATGAATCCCTATTAAAAACGTTAAAATATCAATATGTTAGGTATACTCGTATACTTGAAGTTTGTTGTATTCCTGCGAGGGAGTGATGTTACAAAGGAAGAAGCTGCTTCATAGGCAAAGGGGGCGGTGCGATATTTCATTTTTAACCGACTTCAAAAAAGAAGGAGGTTCTCAATTCGTATGAATTTTTTTTTTTGTATGTATGTTATTGAATATCTTCGCGAATTGTGAACCGATTTTCAAAATTCTTTTTTTTTGTGAGTGTTTATACGGCTACGGAAACCACTCCACACCAGGCGGACCATATACTTGTTTGCCAACCGACGAAGAAAAAAAAAACCAAGTAACGTTAATCATATTTCTGAGAATGTTACTAACGATGACAATGAAGATTACACCATAATTCAACTTCTTTCCAATATGAAAAAAAGAAGATATTTCTCATAATTCTTTGCAAAAAGAGAAACTTTTGTATTCTATTCCCAAATATACCATAACTCACACGGAGTTTCCCAATAACAGTTAAAGAAATTGTTACATCATATTTTATCCATCAACAAATAATACTAAAGTTCAACAAAATAGAAACTTTTAACAACATAATTATTCTTATTGAGCAGTCACTGTGCCATGTTAGAATAAGGGTGCATTTGGTACCGCGCCCGAGGTATCCGGGTGTTCGTTAGGGGTGATACAATAAATGTAATCATGTCAAAGAAACAACAGTGTCCCCACCCACCCTCTCAAGCCTCGCCCGGCTCCGCTACACACTTTTATAACGAGTGCACCCCGCCACAGAGCCGAGACTACTCGGCTGGAAATTAAAGTAACCACAGATACAAATCGTTTTGTAGATTACTGAACTTTTTATGATAAGTAATAGGCATGATTTAGAAATACAATAATATTGCGTGTTTAATGCAAGAAGTTCGCAATCTAAGGGTATTTTGGATATACTTTCATCATATGCGAGAAACATATAAAATTCTAGAGATCTTTACCCGACTGACGAAGAAGGGAGGGTTATGTTTTTTGAGTGTATGTATGTATGTATTTTTTTTTTGGGCTCTACGGTTTAAATAGCTTGACAACACATAAGGTACATTAGGTTCGTTTTTTTTTTTTTATACTACGTTGGGTGGCAGACAAACATACGGCCCGCCTGATGTGAAGCGGTTGGCGTAGCCATATTAACGCTCGCAACATAAAATATCGCTCGCGCGCCGCCACCCCCGCTGCCATCGCAGCATCTCCTTCCTTTCTGGTGACCTCACTCACTCGCAGGAACACAACAACCCTCAAGAGAACCGTTATTTGGCTGCGGTATTCTGTGAGATGGAGGTACATTCCCCAGTCGGGTAGCTTACAATTACGCTCCCTACCTCTCTTTTAATCAACTGAGATATTGATATAGGGTATTAATTAAGTACGGCACCCGTGAAAAAAAAACAAAGAATAATGACAAAAAAAATGGTAGAATTTTGCAGTTGGGATTTTTGTTCCGGTTAATAATTTCTTGTTATATAACGTAAAAAACAATGTTTGTTTATAACTCAAAAGTTCACGAATAGATGGCGCTGTACGTGCACAAAGTGCATCACGCTGTATTTTGTTTTTATGTAGCAGTATAGTCTATCAGTAGTACTATTGTAAATTAGGGTTCTCTGAATCGTTCTATTAAACCGTTCTGTGGAAAAGATTGAAGGATTTTATTTTCGATATCCCAGTACCATATCGAAGGCCAGTTCAGCCAGTTGACATCATAGGTCGTACACTTGTTTATAATTTCATATCAATACTGAAAATCCAAACTTAAACACATTTAATTGTAAACTCTTTATATTATAAAAAACTTAATAGTGCTATACACAGTCGAATGATTTATGATTGTCACCAACAAAGATACAGATAATTTACCTGTGATATTTATTCTAAATGCAAATTTCAACATCACGACAGCATCTCTAGAGATATCCGCTCCAGATGATTATAATCCCTTATTATTTGACGTGAGAGCCGGACGCGATTCCAGCTATCTCACTTCCTGCTTTTTATTGTTTGCATGTTACATGTATTTGATGAAACATTGTGAGAAGCATACATTATTGAAAAACAATCGGATTTCATTTAGGTAGAACGAGTATATTTCTATGTGAAAAGAAAGTACAAAGTTTCAAAATTCTTTTTTTTGTATTGTTATCAATCGTACCGTTCGCTATCTCGTTAACGAGGTATTCATCCACTGGATGGAACCGAAGTGGTGTCGTGTGCGGCTTTAAAGAAAGGATTCTACTCCGAACGCTCATGTAGTGGAGTCACACCTTACCGAAGTGTATGGTAAACCTTGGCAGGACAAAAAATAGCAATACAAATTTCAAAAAGAGAGCGAAGAGAATTTTACGTTGCGTGAACGATGCCTCTATTGGTGCAAGGGCCTATGGTAACTCCTTACCGTCAGCTTTTGATAGTTTATCTTCTACATAATTTGAAGACCAGCACTATACATATTTACTTGCCATGCGATACAAATTCCCCATAAACCGACCGCGGCGACTCAGCCGTCGCTGAGCGCACATCGGCTCGCCCGACATGTCATGTGGAGCGAGACTTTGCGTATACTTTCATAGGAAACAAATCATGTACTTCTCTACCAACATAACTATGCACCTGACTGTGAGGAATTTCCTCATAACCAGGTGTACAGTTACATTGGAAGAGTAATACGCCTTACACTGGTTACTTTCAACGACCGCCTGGTCACGTGTTTTAATCGGGGAAATTTACATGCGTTTGCTAGTCGACGAATCCCGCGTGATGAATGAACTCATGACAACATGTAATCCCTCTTGAATATTTCATGCATTTTTACCCGACTGCCGAAGGAGGGTTAATATGTATGTATATATGTACGAGCGTACGTATGTAGGTATCAATGTATGTCTTATTATTTGGCACGCTCTACAGCCTAAACCGTTTGACAGATTTCAACATAAGAGGTGTCCTTAGATTCGTCTTAATCACGTGAGTGACATAGGCTATATCAAATATATATAAAAAAAAAAATATGGCGGCTGTGAGCCGCAAAATTGTCGTTCGAGTATTTTTTTTTTTCGTCAAATTTTCGTTTATTTTATACGCAGTAGGGTTTTATGATCTTTTTAATTAATTTAACTTGTTACATAAAGACATTGCAGTTTCGGTGTTTTTGCATTATTGATCTCACGATTTCTATGTTCGTTCCATAATAAACGAGGTAATACTCTCAATAAAATACACTTTACTGCACCAAATTTTATTAAAGTTTACTGTTTTGTCTGTTCGAGACAAGACAACCTTGGGGCATAACAAAAACAGGCAGTTGGCACGTGTAAAATGACTAAGCAAGATGAACAGTTACGAACTTATTTGCGAAAATAAGTGTGTTATGGTAAATATTACAGTTACAAAAATTGTGTGATGCAGGTAAAGATCCAAAGAGATTAGAGAAAAGTGCGGTCGATTTGGTAATGTTCAGAGGAAGGTTGACAAGAAATTTGATAGAGAAATGGGATTGAATTCTTGGGATTGGTAGATGCATTGTTTAAATTGAAAAATACATAGATTTGTACTAAGAAATTATTACTTTCTTATACTGAGTTCTTACGACTGTTTATTATAAATATAAAAATAAATCTACAAAATATAAGAAAGAAATAAATAAATATTAATTAGAATGAAACATCAAATACGGAACAAAACTACAAAAAATATTTGAAAAAACATTTGATGCCAAAGCGACACATAATAATTATGCAACGCTAGTATTCTTTGCCGGCCACTTCTTTGACTGTACGAACAACCCGTAGTACCTACTTGTATATGCGATCTGTATTTTTAGATTTACAAGTAGGTAATATTATAAGTTATAACAGATACAATCATGATTCCGCTATTAGTAATTCAATTTGGCCTAATCTCATTAGCGATCAGTTAATTCGCATTTCCATACAGTCAGATGTAGAATGCGAATGTTGCGCATATCAAGAACATTTCGTCTAAAGCTAGGCTATTATCAAACGATAGAGGAAAGGGCCAGTTGTCTGCGATCTCCCGGCCGTGCATGCTAATGAGCTCGCTATAGTCCACGCCTTGTTTAGCAACTAGTGCTGCTCTCTCATTAATCGATACATTCACTTCCGAGCAGAGCTGGATAACAACTGTATTTTTATTCATGAAAGAAACAGGTTAATTTTTTTTTTTAATAATAATTGATATGGTAGCCTTTTCTTACTGTTTAAAAACACTGATATTTTTTAAATAAGGTTTCATAAATTTTAAACACTTCTTTAAAAGCAGCATAATATACAGTCCAATTGTTCATTTAAAGTATTTTTCTAAAAAATTCCCCTTGTAAGATTAATAAAACGCTAATTACAAAAACATTATTTTAGAAAGGAATAATAAATAAATATAGGAAATAAAGGAATAATTACAAGTCTTGTTGAACCAGATATATTTAACAAAAAAAATTACTTCTGTAAAAAAAATGCCTGAAGTAGGTAAATATTTTTTAACCAATTTGTCAGTACCAATTAAAATACTTGATTTTCAAACATGTATTATACAAAACCAGCAGTCAGCCATGACATTGTGAGTGGTTTCATAAACTTCATTTTTTTTTTCAGGTGAAATAATGTACACATTTTTAATTATTTATTTAAAACCCCGATTCCCGGGATAAAAATAATCCTACATGTAGCGAAACTCCATTAATAAAAGGATTACTTCCAACACGTTCTACAATTTTATTTATTTTATTGAAGTATACTCGTAGATGTGTTTTTGAATCTTTCACGCGTTAAACCCTGTTAAGGCAGACTTTACATAGCGAGAATCTGTCATGGAATTCAGAAACTAAAACGAATTTTAACAACGGTGTGTGGGTTGGTTCATAGAAATGTACGAAACTATTTGCGGTCTGTTATAATAATCACACATTGAATCTACCTATTGGTGTTCAATGTTTGTAAACGGGGGTAAGGGCGATCACATTCAGTCAAAAAATAAGACCCCAATACGAAAGATTACACGAATATTCATGCAGGCACCCATTAAAGACGAAGGAAGACTACCTTTGCGAACAAATTTGTATTGTAAACTAAAACTATTGTAATGGATATGCAGTTTTTTACTTATAAGCATACAAACATTCTCTATTAATCAACCATAGGGTGATTCGATTTTGTGTTTCAAAACAAAACATGAAAGTGCTGTTGAGGTTTTTTTTTATACATGCTGTTGAGGTTGAGGTGCTTGTATCACAAAATTCAAGCGTCAATCTAGACACATTAGAGATAGATCAGTTATCAACGGAAAACATTCCCACCTATCACAAAACTGATAATTCTAGTCCCACAAGAGGTTGAAAACCGACGGTCTAATATACCCAACGATGGACGATAAGCAGTGAATGAAAGTTGGCAGATAACGCGTGTGTATCCAACAGTGTCAAGGTCGCGACGCACGCGTTGTATACAAAATGCCGTGCCAACTATGTGTTGTCAATGTTGTCACCATACCACTACGCATGCGCAAGCGCAAAACACAAAACAGTAATTGAGATGTGAAGAATAGTAGAGTTGACTGTACCCAGACCGTTGAATCTTAATTGTAAAAATGATTTATAAACCGACTAATAAAAAAAAATTGGAACAGCTGTCACGAAGCTAATTTATTTTCGTCTAATTAAAAGCTAACGACTGCTCGTGATAATGTTCTGACGACTAGAGAATCATGAGATCCCCTTTAAGGTTAACGCACATTTATCCGAACGCGTCGAACGAACCGCACGATTCGAATTTTAAAATTCTTTATATGAAATCTGGCATATCCGCCCTTCCGGATTCGGACGATTCAGCGCGGATAGATGTGCGGAGTTCATACATTTCGTATAAAGAATTCTAAAATACGTTTCGTTCCACGCGTTCGGCTCGCAGAAATGTGCCTTCATCTTTAGATGGGGCTCCGTAGAAGGGAGAGGTCTAGCTGTCGCCGTGATGCTCGCATCGGTACTTCATTAGTAATTTTGGTTTAACATACAAATAATTAATCAAAGTGAGAAATCAACTCACCGCACAATTTCGGGATTATATCGAGCCAAAATCTACGCGCGGTACTAAACCGTATACTATCTAGTACTATACCACTGTCCAATACTATAGCTTTTGTATGGATTTAAATGACACGGTAGGGTTGACACGCGTTCGCTTAACAATTTGACATAAAAGCATGCTGATGTAACCACTATCTGCGCTATCTGCACAATCGATCAACTCACACCAAGCGTGATTGTGTTTTGACATTCTGCATTTGAATATGAGATCATTGTTAGGGTGTTTGTGCACTCATCCGTATTATCAGTATTGGGTTTTGGAATTGAAAAGGATTTTAGATTTAGATGATGGATGTTTCTAAATGAATTGTTCAGTTCAGGTCTCTCTTTTTCTAATATATAAGGCATATTCTCGCTTGTGCCTGCTATCCCGTTCCTGCCGAACGACTATACCAGTTGTGATTTGTCAGTTTTCGTACTGTGCTCTACCTCCATTTCGGTAGCACCTAGTTCGCTCCGGCTAAGTGCACAAGGCACAAACAGGAGACAATAGCTTCAGCTCTTAGGCACTTACAACACAAAACAGTTGGTTACAGCATGATCATAGAAAATAAAACAATAGTAATCTATCTGCACACAACGTGCCACGTTCCATACGCAGTCCTACACATATTCTCGCTGACTGCCATTATACATGTTCTTACACAATCACTAAAATTGAAGTTTTAGTAATTGTGTAAGAACACGGGCTCCTGCGCATGCAAGATAGCACGCAGCGTCATGTGTCTGCATCAAACCATATTCATCGCACTGCTGGGATATGGGTTTCACCTCAATCGAAGGAGCGTAATCCACCACGCTGCGCAACTGAGGCTTGCCGGAGGCCAGTGGTTTCAAGCCGCCCAAAGACCACTAACTTGAGTCATCTAATGACAACAGCCGGAACCATCGGCTTAACGTGCCCTCTGTACCACAGAGGAACGCAAGAGAAATAAACCCATAGGTACAAAGAGACTACGATCGGCGTTGCTTAACTTGCGTGGCCGCTTAAACTGACACACGTTACGAACCAATCGAGTTCCTCAAGTATAGTCTCAATAAGTGTCATGTGTAATGATAGCTTACTGTTATTTTTGTACTAGGGGTTATTTGTAGAATTACTTCGACACAAGCCTTCAATACCTTATACCCAAATTTTGCCGTAGTCGTCGCCATTCATTCGTATAATAACAATTATTACTTACGATGTGTAAATTATAACACTGTATAATTAAACTCTTCAATGTCCATTTAATTCAGACCGGCTTAGAGTTGGGAAAGCGACATTTGAGCTGACGAAAACTGACCAATTCAGAGAGCATTACCTGCCTAGGATTGAGCAATTAAATTTAACCTTTATAAATTGGTAACAAGGGCGAACTGAAGCGGCCTAGCAAGTTAGGGGAGTAATCCCGAGTCCCGACTGGCCCCAAGGCATATTAGTGACGGCTGCCCGCCCCTGCCCCTGTGTGAATACAAAACTCGCGACAATTTAAACTTGTAAATCGTATAATCCAATAATGCGGCCCGCTCTACGGCCCGCTGTCCATTACGACGTACAGTTCAAAGTAGAGCATTTAAATGAATATTAAATTAATTCAGCTAAACATTTTTTATTTTTATTTTGTTGAATGATAATAAGTTAATATAGTTATGTTTAATAAGTATTATTTATAGAACTTTACTGACTATTATAACATAGTACACACATATCAGTCGACCTTTAGGAGTAGAATATTCTTCTTTTCCCATTCCCACTTTATATGGGGTCGACTCTTCTAACTCTTTTTCGCCAGGTTATTCTATCCTGAGTTGTATATGGATGCAATTGTGCCTTGTTCATAATTCGAGCCCTACACGTCCACCACGTTGGTGGCGGGCGTCCTCTTCCACGCCTTTTTTCAGGCAATTCCAACGCCTTGCGAACGACATGGTCCGATGACCGTTTTCAATGAGTTTTAGGAGTAGAAAATAAATGAAATATAAAAATAATAACATAAACATTGTTGCATATAGGCTATCGATAACTTAACAAATATATATATTTTCTAAGCATAAGTTTATAATACACACTAAGACAAATAATAAGTTCATTCTGTAACTTTACAAGGATAAACACCTGATCGGTTGACAGTTTAATTAGAATAATGTAATGAAAAACAATTTTAAGATATAAAAAATAATTGTATTACTAATTATTTTTCAAATTTATGTTGTGTTTAGTTTAGTTTGTGTTATGTTTACCACAAAATACTTGCTTCAAACATCAACCAAGCAAAAAACGGCCAAGTGCGAGTCGCGTACGAAGGGTTCCGTACCATTATTATCTATAAAAACGGCAAAAAGTCAATGTTTTATTTTAATGTAATTATTTATTTTTGAAGTGAATTTATAACTAAATATTCTGTGAATGTTTTAATCGTCTACCTGTTGCCGTTATCAATATCGAGCAAAAACGGGCAGAAAAATCACGTTACTTGTATGGGTGCCCCCTTAAATATTATGTTTTATTCCGTTTTTTAGTGTTTGTTATTATAGCGGCAACAGAAATACATCATCTGTGAAAATTTCAACTGTCTAACTATCACGGTTCATGAGATGCAACCTGGTGACAGACAGACAGACGGACGAACGGACGGACAGCGGAGTCTCAATAATAAGGTCCGTTTTACCCCTTGAGTACGGAACCCTAAAATCACCGAATAAGAAAAAAAAGATTAAAATTTCAGTTATACAAGATGTTGCAATGCACACAGGAGTGTGTATTGCGCGGGAATCGTACCCGCTACCTCGCCACTCGACCTCACAGTTGAATAACTCATTTAGACAGTTTGTAAGAATTGACAGACAAGTTAGTACGTATCAAGTTAATTATGCTTCATTATGAACTTCAAATACCAATTTCAAGTCAAGTTTACCTTCAATGCACCAACGTACGTGATATGTGAACAATGAAATAAAAATGACAATTTAGGATTTATTTTTTAATGGAAGTACCTTACGCAACACTACTGCTTAATAATAGTTATTTTTTTTTTATGTGAGAGGGAGGCAAACGAGCATGTGGGTCACCTGATAGAAAGCAATCACCCCCGCCCATGGAGATCAACAACACCACCGGGTCGCCAATCCGTTGCCAGCCTATACTCTTTCCTTTCTTCCTTTTTGGTGACCTCACTCACTCGCAGGAACACAACAACCCTCAAGGGAATTGTTATTTCACTGGGGTATTCTGTGAGGTGGATCAATATCTAATGTTACTAGACATGTAAAGTCAGTTACTCCGTTGCCATAGGTGCTAAGTGTGTGGGGTGCTAAAGCCAAAAACCCTCCTCATGTGCTCGGATCTGTTGCTGGCTCCTTTACCTACATACGCCTGGCGGATACGGCGGGTTAGTAAGTTAGGAGTTAGGAGTTTTCCCTCGCGGGGTTCTTACTACTCATCGGCCGAAGTTCTAGCCACTTCTGGCAAAGGTAAAAAGCGTCATCTGGACCATAACCATGGACATGAAGGGGTCGTGCTTTGCAACCACCCGTTCCACTTCGTTAAATGGCCAAAATGAGGAGCATAGTGAAAAAAATCCCTCAAAGTATTTAGTGCACCATCAGAAAGCGTCATCGTCAGAAACTGTTATTTTCAGAACGTGAGGAGCCCGGTGGACAAATAGCAAGTAATGAAAAGTGCGGGGATCGTACCGGCCGCGGCGACATCGGAGTCTAAATAGACATTGCTTGCAATTTGATTTGAGACATGTATCTGTTTTGGTCGTGTGGTTTCCGGCAGACTAGAATAGAATCACTCCGTCTCTTCCCGTGGATGTCGTACAAGGCGACTAAGGGAAATACATTATCAAACATCGATCAGGCCTCCACAACCCGTCTGGCCAGCGTGGGGAGTGTAGGCCAAATCCTCCTTCTGTCTGGGCCAGAAGAGAGAGGGTCGCCCTGCAGTCGCTCCTGTAGTGGAGACTAAAATGACCTGATGATGATGTATCTGTTTGTCTTGGTCTGGGTGTTTTCTAGGTGTTATGTTATTATGTATAAATAAAATGTATTTAAATATCATTTATCTAGTGTCTATAGTACAAGCTTTGCTTAGTTTGGGACTAGAGGGCACTGTGGAATATGTACAAGAATTTTATTTATTTGTGTCATTGTAAAAGCGTCTTATTTTCAGAACGCATCATTGTAAGAGTGTCATTTCCAAAATAAATAATAATAATAAATCATTATTTCTGGACAATTTACACAGCGCTATCTAGTCCCAAATTAAGCGCAAAGCTTGTGTTATTGGTACTAGACAACTGACTTATAATACATAGAAACGCCCAGACCAAGACAAACAGACATGTTCATGCACACAAATGTTTGCCTTGTGCGGGGATCGAACCCGCGAACTCGGAGTCAAAGTGGCCATTGCTAACCATTCGAGCACCGAGCTCGTCAAAAGAATGTGTCTTTGTCACAACATGTCAATGTCAGAATGAAACACTTTAAGAATATGATATTGTCCGCTGAATGCAGACTACTACGTCTGTTATTATTTGCATTTAATTCAGTACTACTTCAGAATATGTATTACCACTAACACAATTCAAAGTGTATTGTACTACTGTATGGAGGACTTAGGATAAGTATAGAAAAACTTGATTATACCACCAGAGCCGTACAAAATAAAACATTAATCATTCAAGGTAAAGCTACATTCAAGGCAACCTACGCGATACGCGTTAACACAAAAAAGGTAACATCACATTGATGTAAAAGCAAACAATTAGAAAGGCTTCGGGTAGAGACACGCGAATCGTCATGGCGGGGGAACGCGGCCGGCGGGGCTGCAAGCTGCGACAGGGGGCAAAACAAAGTATCCAATTTCTCCACTTCCCCACTTCCGACGCAATTACGACACAATATTGTGGGGCTGCGGCGGCGACCTGACCGCAGCCCGGCTGAAATCTAGGCAGCGCTGCAATCTCGTTACGGAACATAAAATACACTCTCATTGTTCGCTTAGATTTTTTTCGCAAGACCTTATTGAAACAAAGAAACCTGTGTACACCTAAATATCGTCATAAAATCTACAGGTGGTTTCATTTCCGCTCAGTGCCTATATTGTTCGATGTTCATTGCTGCGTAAAACACGCCGTAGATTTATCTTTCACGATAGGGTGCTCGACTAATTGGAGCAACTTGATCTTGAAAATTGCAACCCATAAATCACGGCGATCCTGTGTGTTTATACGATGAGCTGTCAAATCTCAGATAGATACTTCGGGTGAGCGGAGGGGACGTCCCTAATATTATACGTCGGGCAATATGTCAACAAGTCCAGGACAATAGCCATGACATTTATGTCTTTATATTCAAGGGTTATGACTAACATTTTTGTAACAGCATTATTAATATATTTCTGTCATTTCCAAATAAAACCGTGTGTATTTGTAAATATAAATCGCCGTGTCAGGTCTCTGAGCCAATACTATGTCACCTGCTCGTGGTGCACCCCGCTGATTAGCAAACAAGGCTGTAACATAGAGAGGTCTACGGCACAGCGATATTCACTAGAAATAGCCTGTCTTATTAACTAACACCACATTACAGAACATCGCAGCTAAGGAACTATTCTCTAGCAAGAAGGATGTTGTTTCTGTGAGTGATTAAGTCACCAGAGAGGTCTTAAGAAGGATGTTAGTTAGCATCGGGAGTGGCAACGCTCAACCAATAACTTCTGGCATTTCAAACGTCTGCAGGTCAAAGTAACAGCTTCCTTATACGTCAAGCAGGCAAATATACGACCCTAACAGCGTCAATCAGGCGAATCGTTAACTTATTTCCGTCCAAACTGATATAAAAAAGTACAATTACACAAAGGTATTAAAACAATAACTGTCTACAAATCAACTCACTTTCCTCAACGATGGTTATTCAAACGTCCCATCGCAACCCCTATTTCGGTGAGAACAAAACAGTAAAAACCCTAATATTTACTGAACAACACAAAATACTGTTGAGTAACAAAAGCTCTTAGCGCCCACAGCGATTGCGATCCATTAAAACACTTTGCAAAGATTTGAGGGCGTCAACGTTACAATTCGGGCCAGAATTTTAAGATCTCCCCTGACTTTGACTGCAAACATGAAAGTAGCGGGATTATTATACGGTAATATAAGTCAGGGGTCACATTGTATTGGTTGAACAAGGGCACTCAGCTTGCAAACTCAATGCTCGGTACGTCATTATCATGTGACCCCAATGTGACCCAGTCTAATAATGGAGACACTGGGAGCGTACCAATCATCTTTCGCCAAATATACTAATTTATTATCTGCAGTGCGAGTATGTAAGTGGCTCACTGTGGTTCCTGAACCTCTTTGATAGGATTAAGTCAATAAAGGATTTTCTTTCTTTTCATGTTCACTGGCAAAGTTAACCACACACACCGGCGAAGGTGTGATTATTTTTTTCTTTTATATTTAGTTTCATTGTCTCTGGTATTTGTTTTGACATCACGGCTACAAGGAAAGGTGGCCATAGAAGCTCGGAAGCTCGTATCCTAACCGTAGAAGTAGATCTAGAGTAAAAGAAGACTAATCCAAGACAAAGCAGTGTTATTGAATTCTATACAGTTAATTCCATAAAGTGGTAGTTCCACAGTCGGGCTCCGAACCTAGGTAGGCACGGTGGGGCCCATCTAGGATCTACCTCCACATTACGGAAAGCCAGATAACAATTCGGTGGAAAGCTGCAGTATTCCTAATTACTATTAGTTTACGACGTAAACTAGTAAGTTTCCTCGTAAACTCGTCAGCAACAGAGGAGACAACGAAGGAGTCGCAACTAGAGTGGTTTGCCAACCGATGTGTAATCTGCACCTACATTAGTAAGGTGTATAATAAACAATAAAACCTTATTGACCGAAGCAAACTCATGAATTTTATGGATCATGCGGATATAATAACATATAATATACAACAAATTAAACAACCTTCATAAAATATATATCAATAATTTTCATATAAACTTTTTATGATATTTATAATTGTAATCTATCTTTAATTGCACAATAAGATGAGTATTGTATTGTAAGAATATTGTATCCGACGCAGACAAGATTGCAATCGATATATCAGAAAATTACTGGCCCTATTTTCTGCACAGTTAACAAACATAGTTAATATTGCAACCTAAGGGCATTGCGCGGGGCAGTATGCTGTGACCAGACAGTTGTCATTATATGCCCGCAAATTTATGAAAGACACCTCATATAACGAAACTAGCTCGCAGACTCAGTTCCGCAGCTAATGCGGTTAGGAGAATAAGACAGATAGCGGACGAGACAACTGCTAGGCTCGTTTATTTTAGTTATTTCCATAGCATTATGTCATATGGCATATTGCTTTGGGGTAAAGCAGCTGACATTGATAAAATTTTTGTATTACAAAAGAGAGCCATTAGATCAATTTACAATTTGGGTTCTAGGGATTCACTCCGTGAGTTATTTAAGGAGATAAACATCCTCACTGTCGCTTCTCAATATATTTATGTAAATATTATGTACGTCCGTAAAAATATTTCGAATTTTACAAAAGTATGTGATATAACTAATGTCAACTTGCGGAACAAAAACAAATTGGTTATTCCAAACCATAGACTGGGGAAGGTCAATAATTCGTTTGTCGTAAATTGCATCCGCTACTACAATAAGTTGCCGGAATCGGTCCTGATTTTACCCGACACTAAATTCAAACAGCTTATTAAGACCACCTTATGTAAAAAGGCTTACTACAGGACCGACGATTACCTTAATGATAAAAATGTATGGCAAATTCTCGGCACAGGATGTGAAGCACAGGCGTCTTATCTTTACAAGTAGTATTGTGGATATACATATTTAGACTTTATACAATATGTATATACACTCTATACTATGATTTTTTATATTTTTATTTTTTTACTATTTTATTTTACTTATTTTTTTATTTTTTATTTTCTCTCTTATTTTGGTTGACATACCATTTTTTTTATTGTACATTGACATTCTTTTTATTGTATTATGATAATATTGTATGGCTATTTAAAAAAAAAGACCTATAATGACAGAGTTTCTTTCGGCATTTCTTCTCGTCAATGGTCATTCCGAAATGCTGGTAGATAAAAAAATATACCTAATTGTAAAAGACGTGTCTAAGTGCCCGCGAGGGCCCACAGAATAAAGAATTTTGACTTTGACTTTGAACTGTATTAAAAAAACAGTACAACGGATAAAAATAATGACTTAATTTTAACTGTACTAATAATCAGTTGTCAATCACGACATTCGACAAGGTGCAATTTGAAAGGCGCACATTTTTAAACTTGTCTCTTTCTGCGTATTACGGCAGCACAACCTTGTTGTGATATTTGAACACTTCACACAGTCTAGAGACCACACTGGCATGACTCACGGATTTATTGTCTACTCAAAACATTGTACGTACAAGGTCAAAGCGAGAAACTGCAGCAAAAATGACTCTAGTACAGTGAACCCGCGAAATCGGAGGTTGTTATTATTATATATCATACTAGTGTCCAAACGCAGCTCCGCTCGCATGGATTCAAAGTAGTTTAATAAATGACACGTCCTGTACGAAAACACTATGTGGCGGTTAAACTGTTGACTTAGTGACCTAAAAGTATTTGATTGTATTCTTGACTGGAGGGATGATAACGAGTATTATTTTACAACCGCTTACAAGTTATATTACAATGGCGGCCCTAGCGTGCCGCATTAACTTTCGGAGGGCTATTATCAATACAATAAAAAGTTCGCACTGTAAGTGATCCAGCTATTTTTAAGTATGCAGCAATCAAAACCCAAAATGACAAGAATTCTAAAATATATATTGTTTTGGCCCAGTCATTCCTCAGGACAGATTAAAAAAAATGTACAAACTCTAATGTCAAATCACGAAATATTAACGAATTAAATAGATAGAATTATAATATGCACGAAATTCTTTACAAATCAAATTACTTTAGTCAAGATGACAATAATGATGGTGGCAGCATGAAAACAAAATAATGAATTATGCTTCGCTAAAACATATGTACATATATGAAAATACTAGTACAACACGTCAATATTACCACGATTTTTAAGTCAATAAAACATAAAAAGTAATTTAGTTGGATATAAAAAACTGTGACGCCTTGAACAGAGCTTTAGTATATTATTCACAGAAAATTGTCGTTTTGCCAATTTTAATGAACTAATTTGACTACTACTTTACTTCGTCTAAGATATCACCATTCCTACAAATTCCTATTCTATTACAGCTTTATGATTTTCCCTCGCAACTTTTGTCAAAGGACAACAATGAAATAGGAAGGATTATGAATTTATGATATAATAAAATGTCATGTTCACAGAATACGTGGGCTGACTGTACGGATAAGACTAAATGAAGTCAGTACAGAATATTTTTCCTGTATTCGCGACAAATACCTATAGTTTATGAGCATGAAAAACATGTATTTCAGTGACATACGTATGTATGCTGACTAAAGCTTGACTAATTCAATAACATGTAGTAATCACATAATCGAACAAAGTATAAATACCAAATGATTCAGGTAGGTATTTACACTTTCCATATTTAAATAAAAACAACGCTGAAATGAATAGATCTAGAGAAAAAATAATAATTTATTAAATACTCGACCAAGAAAACAATTGATTGTCGGTAAAGTCGGTTTATGGACGATAATTTTACGTGATAACGTCATAAGAAACATAGGCCGATCGGGCCTCTCTATCGCTTGTTCCGCGCTCTCGCGTGCACGTTTGGCTCAGGCAGAACGTTTTTTTTTTTTTGACAAATTACACAGCGCCATCTAGCCCCAAAGTAAGCGCAGCTAGTATTATGGGTACTAGACAACTGATAAACATACGTAAATACATTTTTTTTTGTAAATACATACTTATGATACATAGAACGTGACAATGAGTAATACTTTTTCGTGCGTGCAACCGGTGTCCATCGATTTATAACACGTTATGATGGCAAATAAGTATTTGTGGCAGCAGATACTACAATATAATATTAATTTAACGAATTTAAGAACGTTAAATTTTTATAAGACATTATCAAGTCATAGTAGTTTATGAAACTGTTGCATAATAAGGGTTATTAAAATACGAGTGTGAGTTTCACATTTGACATTCGCCTTCGGCTCATGTTATAATAGACCACACGAGTATTTTAATACCTAATTATGTGCAGTTTCATACACTACTTTATCTAATCTCATGAAATATATGATAATAATATTTTAAATACAACCATGAAGTTAATTTAACAGCTATAATTCTTACATATAAATCCATTTGCAGATCGAGCATGCGTAGTGCGCATGCGCGACGCGCCGCGCGGCGCCGCGTTCACAGATTATGTAGAAAAATTTTGCAAAGTTGCAATGTATTTGCATTGCAACCTGTTTAAAATACCTGTATCCAGGGCTGAAGCTGTATCGAAATGGTAAAAAAGTTATTTTACGATAAGAGCTGTATCGAAAAATAACTTTTTAAATTTATTTTGATAGCTTGTGCGTAAAGACTGTCATTATGATACTGTGTTCAGTTTTTTAATGTGTAAATTTCAGTATGAGATTAGATAAAAATCTTTTTGCTACTCTCACTCTGACAATAGACCCTGATCGCTATGTACTCTGTTCATTAAGACCATTACGAACCTAATCTGAGCCTAAACACAATACCTCTGCTGTAAGTTGATGAGATGTATTTGGTTGTTTCCTGGTTACAGGTGATGCTGTAGCATCACATCAGGCTTGATGCCGTGATACTGCCTCATCGCTTATTGCCATGATCTTTGTGCCAATTTTGAATAGACCAGGTGTCCTACCGCCGGAGCTGAAGCCGATTCCCACCGGATTTTTTGATTGCAAAAATCAAACTCCAGAATAGACTAATCACAATTGTGTTTAACTTATCTGGCAGAAACCAAAGATCTATTTTTCGAGTCAAAATATTCGATGGTAATCGGTTTCAGCTTCGGCAGTAGGGCCTCTGGCCCGCGAAAGTTGCTCAAATCCTTTCATAAAATACAAAAGAGCTGATGATCTTGAAGTGGCTGAACAGATTTCCTTGAATCATACACAAGAATCTGATACTGACACGGAAAGATGTTTTGATGTAGAATCGAATGTCAAATTTAGTCTAAATAATAAAATTTTTTAGATGTACCTATCAGTAAGGTCTCGGACTAACCAATAATGTCTTGCCCTGACATTCGAAGCTTCAAACTATGTCATAGTTGCTTACGTCATCCTCACTTAAGTGCCATAGACCAGAGTAGATTTGCTCTAGACAAAATAGAGGGCCAACCTACCACCGACCATTTACATTACAGTAGTATTTTCAATACCATTGCCGAGAAAAATCTTAAAACTTGAGCATGTTGCTTACGTAGTCGTTAACGTTCTTGCATAGACGTTTCGCAAAAAATTTTAAACCGTCACATTAGAAAAATTGTTCGAGACAAATCAGGAGCACGTGGATACATCTTCACCTACAATTCCTAAACATAATTTGTAAAAAATACTTACGTGGATCCAGTGCAAGTTGCCTGTACACCGCCAGCGCTACGTCGTCTTCGCTCACGAAGTCCCATAGACCGTCACAGGCCACCACCACGAAGTCTTCGTCGCCGTCCAGGTCGACCGTCGCGATCTCTGGACGCGCCGTCACATACGGCTTGTATTGTGCGTCACCTGAATTACACAATATACGTCAGTTACAACATACTTTTATTAGACCAAACTATTTAGTTTAGTAGTAAACTTACAAATATACAGGGTGGAAACCATAAGTGATCTTCACTAGGTTATTTTCTAAACTATACAAGATATTCTCCACCAAGCCGCAGTTGAACAGCGTGGTGGAGTATGCTCTAAACCCCTTCTATTGAGAGGAGACCTGAATCCCAGCAGTGGGATGATTAAGGGATGACAAGAAACAAGTTACTGAAAAACTACTGGATCCTGAAAGTGCTGTGCTTTACGAGCTATATCAAATGATAAAAATATATTGTTTATAAAATAAACTAGATCTATCCGAGAATTCGACGTTTCCATCTACCTGTTCTTGCTTCATCATCAGACCCCCATCGATCACTATCGATATCGATACCTAATCATTAAAAACATATCAAGGAGTCCAAACACGATACCTCTGCCGTTGGTTTCCTATATTTCAAGTGATGATCAACCTAACATAATCTCATCTAATGGTAATAAGTGAAGAGGAAGTGAAATGGATAATACTTAATTTTTCGGAGCTAAATATAAAATGTTGTATGTAACTCCGAAAGAATCTCAAGGACAATATAGGAAACAGTAAAACAAGTAAAGGGAAATATATCCATAAAGAACTAAACAGTTTTATACAAAATAAGAAACCAAAAATGCGAATCCCAAGGATTCCCCATGACCTCCTTCTCGTCAAAACTTCCGCTGGAAGCTCATTTTCCACGCGTCGAGCGTAAAAAATGAAACATGACAAGGGAATCCCACTTCCTACTTCCTAGTATTCTTTTCTACCTTACTTACTATCTTATTTCCTATTAATATTATACATTTGAAAATTTGTGAGGATGTATGGATATTTGCTCTTTCACGCATAAACGGCTAAACGGATTTGAAATTTGGCTTACAAATATTAGAGAATATGTTCTGGGTTGACCCTTGTATACGATTATACACACCGTTTCGCTCCACGTGAACACAGTTACGTGAAGCTGCGGGTAGAAGCTAGTCATTTCATAATTGTGGAACTTTGTGAAGAAACGTGTATGTTTATGCTCAATCTTTTGTATGTTTTCCTTTCAGCCGAGTGACAAAGAAAGGAGGGATATTATAAATATTTTAAAAATGGAGAAATATTCTGGCCAGTTAGCCGAATACAACTATTTTAAAAAAGGACACATCCTAAATACACCCTGTATTGAGGCTGTGGAACGTGCTAATATACATCATATATACGTGTACATTAGGTAGGTTAGGTTTAGCTAAACCGCTTGACGTATTTTAACATAGGGAGGTGTCATTCGATTCGTCTCTGCTATGAGAGTAAACTAGGCCCTAGTTTACTCTCATAGCAGAGAAAATAATATACCCTAGTTACTAGGGTATATTATTTTAATACGGCATGCATTGCAAGCCGGAAAAATAATTGAGATTAATAACAAAAAAAATGTTAAAATGTTCAGTCGGATTTTTTGTTTCGGTTAATAATTTCTTGTTGTCTGATGTTTCATGCGAGCGAAGCCGAGGAGAAGCTATGGTCGTCTAATTTAAAAGGTAGTGATTCAAATGTTCTCAATAGCAACGCGGCTTTTTATGTCCCAATTTTTCTTATAAAGGAATTCAATGTAATTGATAGATTGAATACAACAAAAATAAAATAATGAAAAGGATTCAGATAACACTAGCAATAAGCTGCCGGTCATGACGCGGTTACGTCAACGTCCCGAGTATTCCAAGGTCTCCCGAGATTTATTTTTCAACTCATAAAATTTGTTTTAAGCAAATGAGCATGACTCAAGCGAGAAGATTTGGCAAATCTATGAGTGAGTTATATTTTTGACAATAGTATCACTGCAGGATTCAACAAGTACAAGTGGGATTGGGACACGAAGGGTTCCGTGCCACGCACAGAACAGCGAATACCTGGATCGCATGACCAATGCCTCGCTTTACAGAGAGAAATTTCATTTCGTATGAGCATGTAATGCGAAGGGATGAAAGACATGTAATAAGGAGAACGATGAATTTGAATGTGAATGGATATAATGAGAGAGAAAGACCAAAAAAGAAGTGGTTGGATTGAATGAGAGAGGATATGGGAAAGAAAATGAAACGGGGTAACTGTAGATATGACGGCTGATAAGGATGAATACAAGAAAAAGACATACTGCCCCGACCCCGAATTATGGGAGAAGAAAAGCAAATGATGACAGTGTACACTATATCGAAAATAAACTGAAAAAGACATGTTTCTCATATGAATACACCCTTCACCTTTATTTAATTTTTATTACGTGTCGCTTTGTTATAGCGGCCATAATACAATACAAACTGTGAAAATTTCGTGTCTACATATTATGCCTCAAAAAAAAACCAGCCCTGTGACAGACAAACAAACAGAAAGCGAAGCTTTAGTAATAAGTAAGTAAAGATGCCATTTCTATACTCATGTGGTAATAGGATCTGTAGGCACCATTTGGGAAAGGAACCCTAAAAAAAATATAATTTATTCAAGATCTTACAAGACAGGGAAGGTTAAATGGAAAGTGGAAAACCACCCACATTGTTATGTTATGTTATCTAGTTGGATGCGAAACTAGTATGAAGATATTTTGAAACCTCAGCTCGTTCGAGCAACTACTGCCTGCACACATATAAGACACAATCTGGTGTCCGTATCGGCCTAATCTTGCATGAAAGCCTGAGTGTAAGGCCCGAGATTCCCGGAGGGGAGTCTGTGTAAACATTTCCGAACTTAATCTCCCGTGGAACGCGAAATCGATGAATTTTACTCTCGATACGTGGGGGACAGGCCGGCTGCGGAAAGCCGTGAAGAAAATGTCAACATTATATTGTAACTAAGCTGTCGCCGCCGATACCTATCTAGAGTAATAGGGCTGGAAGTTGGCCATTATCGATAACAGCTATCGCGATATGCGGGATAAGTTATTCTTTAAATGCTTTTGTCTCTATTATAAAACACCAGTCTAATTTTTTTTTACTTTATTGTTAATAGTTTTAAGATAATATCAGAAGCTTTTAGTCTGTACCGACCCTTTCAAGCTATACATAGCTTACGGGTGGTCGAGTGAGTCACATACATACTTATGTTTTATGTAAGCCATTGTAAACTGTGTCTTAAAAATACTAAAAAAATATAATATAAACATTAACGTGTTACAATTATACAAAATAATAGAAATGAAATAGTATTTCAATAGCATCTATTAAATATAAAGGTAAAATACTCGTATGATAGTTTTTATGAGTCTTGTTATATATATTTTATTTGTATATAAATTACAGAATAAATAAAGTACATAATTATTATTTCTAGGCGAATTACTACGCAGTCCAACTTAAATCGAGCTTGGACTATTAGTACTTGATAACTAATAGAAAAACATAAATACTTATTTTTTTTAATATATACATATATAGAAACATGCTGACCAAGAAAACACATAACATATTGATTCATACAAATGATTGTCTTGTATGAGAATCGAACCCGCACTCTTTAAGAGTCCATCGCCGGGCTCGTCTAGATATTTTTAATCACAAAAAACATTATTACGAGTAATATACTTTTCTGAAAATGATACTTACTCGTAGAAACATCTACGAGTAAGTACATCTACAGTGCCATATAATTGCACAATAAGTAATAACAAACCATTGTTTTATTTAGACAATGCAAAATGATATTATTAATAGGTTATGACGGTTAAGCTACAAATTTACAATTAGTTATCGTAATAGTTATTTTAATAACGCTTAATAGCTATTTTATATATAAACCAAGCTGAAGTGGCAGTGAGCCGGCCACATCTGCTAAGTCAGTGTAGTATGAGACGACAAAGTGATAGGTGCTATTCGGTCTTGAGTCGAAATCGACATGCCCTCGTGTTACATCTCTATTTTTTTTTTATACTACGTCGGGTGCCTGACAAGCATACGGTCCGCCTGATGTGAAACGGTTACGGTAGCCATATTAACGCTCGCGACGTACGCGACCCCGCTGCCAACGCAGCATCTCCTTCCTTTCTGGTGACCTCACTCACTCGCAGGAACACAACAACCCTCAAGGGAATTGTTATTTGGCTGCGGCATTCTGTGAGGTGGAGTACATTCCCCAGTCAGGTAGCTTGCAATTACGCTCCGTACCTCTCTTTTCGCCAGAGCTTCGTTTGTCAGTCAGCAGGGTGCACCTCGTGCAGGTGAAGTTGGCTTGGGCTCAAAGATGATGAACCACTTACACCCCTAAAATGTCTCAACAGAATCTCGTTAACTAATCAGTGTCGTACCATGTGCAGGTAAAAGATCTTTAAACATGATGGTGAACCACATATTTGTCGACACAGAATATTTGACGAGCCCGGTGGTCGAACGGCTAGCAATGATCACTTTGACTCAGAGGTTCCAGGTTCGATCTCCGCACATGACATCTGTGTGCATGAACTGAACATGTCTGTTTGCCATGGTCTGGGCGTTTTCTGTGTATTTGTAAATTGGGACGAGATGGCGCTGTGTAAATTGTCAAGAAATATTTATATTATTATTAATGTGACCAAAAAACTCGGACTAAGCACTCTGTCTAGTTTATCGATAACGTGCATGGTTGTTCCCCGCCGCATCTAGTTTGATGCACCTCGTGTCCGAGTGATCGATATGGCGGTCGTGCAGGGGTCGTGGGCCGAGGGCGGCGGCCCGGCGCCCGACGCGCGCACTGCACTCCGCCCCGTGCACCTCCATTGTTTCAAAAATACTATTCAACTAATTGAAAATCAATGATTGAACGCGTATCCCTCATTCAAAACGGCTTTATTTATTTTGGCCAAATCTAGCATTTAGCTATCGACTGTATAGTTGTCGGCGAATGCTTCTATGTCTACTAGCTAGCGCTTCCCGCTACTTCGTTCCGTTCCTTCGTTCGTGGTTTCTTTTAATGTTCTTTTGTCTCCACCATCCGTTTCTTTATTCTCCATTTCCTTCCAATAGGACTTCGCCTTCCTTCTTTTACACATTACGTCTCGTCTCAGCTGCCTACCCTTTTAATCCCACTGGTGGAATCTTCTCTCCTCAATGGGATTTAGAGCATACTCTGCTCAACTACGAGTAGCCGGAAGTCAGTATTTTCAAGCCATCTAAAAGCCACTGACTTGGCTTAACGACTGTCATCTAACGACAACAGCCGGGACCGACGGCTTAACGTGCCCTCCGAAGCACGGAGGAACTCGAGATAAATAAACTCAATCATGGACAGGCTAGGGTGGACGCTGCTTAACTTGCATGTTCGATTAGTATGACACGCGCAACGATGCTATCGAGCTCTTCTTATGTCTATTATTATGTAAGTTATAAACTTCATGCCCCGACATGACAGACATCAACATACAGGGGATAGGGGTTCACACCTAGAATATTAATCCCAAAACTCGTGTTAATATTTACTTCTTTTGTAGTATCTCGTGAATCTACATACCAAAGTTCCGGTCATCGAGAGGTCGTGGGTTCCAATCACAACAAGGCGGGTGGAGGTGAATTTTTCTATTTTTAAAATACTTAGATTACCAAAGGTCCTGTTTTTTTTTCAACATAACTACTTTCGGACCCATATTTATTCCCTTGAAAGTTAAAAGAGACTCGTAATGCGGCTCACTAGCCCAGCGCTATCATTGAAAAGTATAATATCTTGACTGTTTTAAATTTGTTTCTACAACTTCTTTCGGAAATACTAAAAAGTATTTTTAGGTAGATTAGGTATATACCTATCCTACCTAACCTGATTTAAAATGTTGTTTAGTTATATAGCGCGTTGTCATAAATGCGGTTACACTTAGCAACAATACGTGATATGTCTAAACAACATTTCATTTGTTTCAAATTTTAAATTTCGTTCATTCATTCATTTCAAGTGTGGACTGAGTGTGATGTGACCTATAAATTCTTTATTGTATACGAATATATGAATTCAGATGTTCGGGAAGGAGGCAAATCCGTAAATCAAAGATCATAAAAATCAATCCAGCTATTCTGGAGTTATAAGTGGTACACCATTTATAACTAACCCGACTTTGTTTTATATATAGAGATAGCGATGTTTATTTATTTATTGGGGTGTAAGTTACACCACCATGTATGTACATGACCATGTAAGGCTCACTACCATATTTGAGCCAATGCCAACCATATCTGCACGTGGTGCACCCTGCTGATTTACTATCGAGGCTCTGGCGAAAGAGAGGCAGGGTACAGTGTAACTTAAAGCTGCCCGACTGGGCAAGTACCTCCAATAACAATTTCCTTGATGGTTGTTGCGTTCCTGCGAGTGAGTGAGGTCTACAGGATGAAAGGAATTGCCGAGTTGGCAGCGGGGGTGGCAGCGCGTGGACGATATTTTATGTTACGAGCGTTTCTATATGGCTACGGTAACCGCTTCACATCAGGCGGGCCGTATGCTTGTTTGTCACCCAACGTAATATAAAGAAGAAAAAAGTTACAGCTTTTTAACCCTATCAACTAATAGAAACAGAGATGTACTACATACCACAAACTAAACAACAGAAATATTAGTTAATTAATGTGGGATTATTACTTTGTCACTTTATTATGGATATCTATGGGGGCATTTATTGGGTGCAGTACACAAAAGGCGCGCACCTCTAACAGAAGCGTAGAATTGATAACATAAAGATGACATTGCAGTCCAGCCTCCAGCCCTAACCTTAATGACAGGCACGCGACCCTAATGATCGCGATTCATTGCGCACCCACGCCATAGTAGATACACATACCAGTACATTAAATCTAACACTTCTGCAATCGACGCACTCACACAAACACATAAAAATGGGTGTAAGCATCTCGTCGCCATCATTATACCACCCAGCGTGAATTTGGTGCACTGGTGCAACTAGCGATAGAAACTCTAGTGAAAGAGAGGTAGGTAATGTCAAGCCCGACTGGAGACATACCTCCAAATAGATCCATATGACCTATGTACATCTTGAGGACTCTTGTGTTCCTGCGAGTGAGTAAGGTCACCAGGCATAAGAAGCTGCTTTAGCAGCCAAATAACAATTCCCTTGAGGGTTGTTATGTTCCTGCGAGTGAGTGAGGTCACAAGAAAGAAAGGAAGGAGTATAGGATGGCAACGAATCGGCGACTCCTTGGTGTTGCTGATCTCCATGGGCGATGATGATTGTTTTCCATCAGGTGAGCCACAAGCACGTTTGCCCCCTGTCATATATAAAAAAGCAGTAGGGGAGCGGCTATCGTATTGCTATACATCAGGCGGGCCATATGCTTGTTTGGAACCCGACACTGTATAAAAAAACACGCGGTTACATGCCGTACATGTAATCAACCTACGTAATAATAATAACACAGTATAAGAAATAGTAGCCACGACATTAAAGATATCTCTGGTGCTTTTTCTCCACAACGTCACGTAGGCTCGTCGAATAACGGTCTATTTGATGCCGCACACAAACACGCATTTACGTTTTCACAAACATTTTTTTTTATACCACTAAAGTGGCAAACAAGCATACGGCCCGCCTGATGGAAAGCAGTTACCGTAGCCTATGAACGCCTGTAACACCAGGGGCATCACACGCGCGTTGCCGACCCTGTAAAAACCTCTTCACGCCCTTTTTGCAGAACCCCATGCTGTAGTCTCCTGAGAAAACCTCGACAGGCAGTTCATTCCACAGCTTAACCGTACGCGGGAGAAAACTTCTCTGGAACCGCACGGTACGCGACCTATCACAGAACATTTTGTTTAAAACGAAGGGGTTCCGTTTACATGTTTTAGTGCTAATTAAAAACATTCGCCTTTCCCTAAAAATGGTAATCTTTATATTTTTGGCATTCTCTCAGTGCAGCGAATTCATCCGTTTACTGTTTACATGGAGTTAACGTACTGTTCCACATGTTTACTGTGCCCTCGCTCCCTGCGCTACCGCTCGCCCGAATGCGCCCCGCATTAACAATAAAACGTGCGATTAACTCCACGTTAGCACTGCCACTGATCTGCCGCATTCAACAATTTGTATGTTTTATTAACCCTCCCTTGATAAATTACTAAACATCCAACATTTTGCGTGAGAGGTAGGGCATATTAAACCCAACCAGACCTACCGCCTAAACTGAAGCCCATTTCCAACGGCTATTTTATTTGCAAAAATCGGGCTTCTGTTCAAATGTGTGATTATCATCTTTGTATTAAATTTGTTTCTCTTGTAAAGGTTGTCTGAAAGAGATTGCTTGATTGATTGATTACTTCTAATTTTGTAAGTTTCTTGTATGTATTGTGATATTGGTGCAATAAAGTGTATTCTATTAAATTTAATATTATTAGTGTGGAGGTACTTCCTCGAGGAAGTACCTCTGCTATGCCCTACCTTTCTTCTAGCCAGAGCCTCGTTTGTTAGTCAACAGGGTGCACCACGTGCAGGTCAGGTTGGATTTGGCTCAAAGATGTTGATAAACCACTTTTTTATGGTGTTCTGTGATACTTGTTTTAATGGATACTTTTGATATCACCATCACCGTCCCACTCGTACTGCAAGTCTGATACTATAACCAATTAAAATCAAGTATGTCGTGCTAATTTGGCCCCCGATGTGGTATCACGAAGAAAAAAGTTGGCACCCGCCAATGATCACCACATTGAACAATTAGTACGCTTTAATAACCCTCCGCTGATAAATTACTTCTCGTAATGATCCACTTTACAAGGGGAAAGCTACACACACTAATTGTAATATGAACGTTTTTGCAATAATTTATAACGTTTTCAATTATCTGTCGACCGTAAATCGTGTTATATTGTTATATATCTCATTAATAACCAAAGGGGCAATTCTCGTAATTTAAATTGAATCAAAATTCAGTTTCGATCTCACAAACGTCACATTTGGTATTCTCGTATCACACATTGAAAGAAACTAAGATTGTTATTCAGGTCGCAATAAAAAATCACAGCAATTCGTGAAAGAATCAACTATGTATACAATTTTCAGTCAATTCATAAGTCAATCTCGATTCGGTAAACTTTCATTCTGCGATGTAAATTAATTACCAGCCCCCTTACCACCATCTCTTATTGCGATTCAATAACTGAATAGAATGCTTATTCATACCAATGAATAAGGGACTCTATTTCGAATGGAATAGAGTCGCTTATTCATTGGTATGATTAAGCAATCTATCAATTATTGAATCGCAACAAGAGATGGTGGTAAGGGGGCAGAATTGACCTTCAGATTTCAGGCCAAATTAATTTCTGCATTATCCCATGGTTTTTCCACTGCTGGGATGAGTCTCCCTTCAATATTTAACCCCTACGGTTAAAGAATAAAATCCACTACACTTTGGGAGTGTAAGCGGTTCATTCAAATCTGTGAACCAAAGCCAACCTCGCCTGCACGTGGTTCACCCTGCTGACTGACAAACGAATCTCTAAACTCTGGCGAAAAGAGAGGTAGGGAGCGTAATTGTAAACTACCCGACTGGGGAATGTTCCTCCACCTCACAGAATCCGCAGCCCAATAACAATTCCCTTGAGGGTTGTTGTGTTCCCACGAGTGAGGTCAGAAAGGAAGGAGTTGCTGCACTGGCAGCAGGGATGGCGGCGCGCGAGCGATATTTCATGTTGCGAGCGCTAATATGGCTAAGGTAACCGCTTCACATCAGGTGGGCCGTAAGCTTGTCTGCCATCCGACGTAGTACATAAAAAAATGCTCAACTTCGGCTAGGTGGAGGTCAACGTTTTCAAGCCTCCCAAAGGTTTGACTTGGCTTTACGATGGTCATCTAATGACAACAGATGAGATCGATGGCTTTACGTGCCCTTCGAAACTCGGAGAAGGTTGAGGTAAAAAAACCCATCTATAATAGGGCTGAACCGTCAAGGTTGTTTACCTTGCCTGACCGATTTTGACGTGCCTAGTAGTCGAATGGCTAACAATGGCCACTTTGACTCCGAGGTTGCGAGTTCGAACCTCGCACAAGACAAATATTTGTGTGCATGAAAATGTCTGTTTGGTTTTTAATCTGGGTGTTTTCTATATAGTATATGTATGGGTAATACATTTCTTTGTAAATACATTTCTTTGTAAATACTTACAAAGAAATGTATTACCCATAACATAGCTTTGCTTAGTTTGGAACTAGATGGGAGTATGTAATTTGTCGAGGGATATTTATTTATCGATTAGGCTAACACTCGCACCTACCCTTAAACTAGTTTACCTTCGGCGCCTCAACGTGCCCTCAGAATCACGGAGGATCTCGAAATAAATAAAGGTTTTTTTTTTATATACTACGTCAGGTGGCAGACAAGCATACGGCCCGCCTGATGTGAAGCGGTTGACGTAGCCATATTAACGCTCGCAACATAAAATATCGCTCGCGCGCCGCCACCCCCGCTGCCAACGCAGCATCTCCTTCCTTTCTGGTGACCTCACTCACTCGCAGGAACACAACAACCCTCAAGGGAATTGTTATTTGGCTGCGGTATTCTGTGAGGTAGAGGTACAATCCCCAGTCGGGTAGCTTACAATTACGCTCCGTATCTCTCTTTTCGCCAGAGCTTCGTTTGTCAGTCATCAGGGTGCACCGCGTGCAGGTGAAGTTGCCTTTGGTTCAAAGGTGTTGATAAACCACTTACACCCCATAAAGGTTGTAAGTGAGGTTAAGCCGAACTAACACAAACTAGCAGTTTTCTGTCTTTAATTTATAATATGCAATAGAATTGACATGTATTGATAATAAATATTAAACATGTTAATAAAAACATCATATAATTTTATATGTTCTTACAATGTAAAGCCTGTCACAAGAAAAAGACCCATGACATAATAAAGTTTATGTGTGACATAAAACTTGAACCAGTGGCGGTAGCGGGAGCTCATGAAAATCTATACGTGGAATATTGCTTTTTATTTCAATTTGTTCCTCTTTATCTCTGGTAGATAAAGTTAAACAGAGGCGGTCTGTGGTTTGTCAAATATTTATTTAAATGTTACCCCACAATTCTGTTGCCAGCCGAATTTTCCATTATAAAAATGGCGCCACTGAATTGTAGTAAGGTCTCTCCCACACTAACGATTGTCGAGCGTGTGCAACCCTCTATCGGTTGGACACGAACACGACACACACACATTGCGTGCGCTATTGCTGATCGCTATTGCTGATCGAAAGGACTCGCACACTAGGACAGCGCTAGTGTGGGGGAAAGCTAGGCAAGCGTTAGTGTGAGAGAGACCTTACTGTACAATTCAGTGGCGCCATTTTTATAGTGCCAAATTCGACTAGCAACAGAATTGTAGGGTAACATTTTAATAAATATTTGACAAAATACAGACCGCCTGTGTTTAACCTACCAGAGAGAGTGACAGGAACAAATTGAAACAAAAAACAATACCGTGCTATACTATACTCATGTTCTGTACAAACAAATTCAACCAAATACGACGTGAAGTTAGTGTTAGTAGTAATATTGCTTGCCAATCGTTGTGTGAGTATGGCACGCTTGGTTCCCATATAAATCTAATTGTTAATGAATCATATGGAAATGGTCAAGATAAACTTACCGATAGCCCGCGAAACTGCTAGTTGTCCGTTTACCCGCCACGTACCCCAGTACATCACTGTACCGCCAGACGACTCTATTCGATCTCTTTCATCCTGCACAGACATAAACATAACATGAAAAGGTAATATATCACAGTTACCAAGTAATACCTCCTAAGTTTGTTTTGCACATATTCTGACAAAATAAATTAGTAATTGCTGCACTGATTGGCCGACCCATTGCTCTGATTGGCTGAAACGCGTCCGCTGATACAGTATTGATCATATTCTATGTTAATGCAATGAGGATTTGTCACTAGTGGAGATATAAAATTGAAAGCCATTGGCAGTGGTGGAGGAGGGTGGAGTTGAGGTGGCAGCACTCGAACCTAAATTCTCACATTGACCACAAAAAATATTTACACTATTGGTTTTGAGATTCGTAGTTTCGTTTTGAGTTATTTACAAAAACTGAGTAACGACATGCTTTCTATAATTTTTCGGTATGAGCATAAAGTCGGGGTAAAGAAATAATGTTTAACCCCGCCGCCACACTATGCTCCTCGCGCTGCTCATCGCCTTGCTCCTCGCGCTGCCGCGATGTTTCCCTCACTGCCCACACACTGCTCTACTCGCGCAATTATTCGCGACGCTCCGCACTTGGACATTCGCCTTTGCTATACAATGGACGTTGAAGCGGTGGCAACGTCCGCGATATGCCTTTTTATTATAGCGAAACGAAGCTTTTTTTTATGGACTAACGGTCTAAAAGATGCCATCAAACATTTCTTTTTTGCTACCAGCTCTTATAGGGAAATTTTCATGACAGACATGATTTTAAAAAAAATATTTAAAAAATATGACGCGTGTTACGCGCCCGAGCGCTCGATGCGGAATGCGTCCGAGGCGATTATGTGGCCGGCCACTCGCATCCACGTTGCCCCCGTCCTTTGACTCGCGCCCAAAAAACCGACAAAACAGGGAATGATGGGCAAGACGAAGAGCAAGACGAGCGGCATGACGAGTAACGTGGCCACACTACGTTCCTGCCTACTTCCCTCGCTACTTCCCTCGCCACTCGACGAGTGTATGGCAGGGCAATAATGTCACACTCAAAATAACCAGTATCCAGCCCCGTAAAAGTAAAAATAAAAAAATCCATGCCAGTACCATGTACGTATCATACCGAGTGGTACCGTAACGAGTGGAGAAAGAGGCGCAGGGTTAAGAGCGTGCGGCGATGGGTTGCCCACGCCAACGGTCGGCCTGACCCGTCGCATTAAATGTTTCATATAAAAGTGTGTGCCATGATATCGTCCGATAATAACGCGCCCATTTCGTAACGTCTTTAAGAAGATAACAACAGCGGTCAAGTGTGAGTCGGACTCGACATGAACGTTTCCGTACCGCGGTACAATTAAAAAAAAAATCAGTAAAGATCATACGTTTCGATCGATGTGTTTGGTTGGACTCTTTCTTTCTCTGACAATAATATAAAAACAAAACGTATGAAAACACAGTATGCTGTTATTAAAATAAAAGTATAAAGTGAAGCCGACCAATGTTTAAAGTCAGCCAGTATCAGAACGAGTCCCTTTAATTTTTAACTATATCTTATTTTTAGTATTTGTTACTTTAGCCGCCACAATAATACATAATCGGTGAAAATTTCAAGTGTCTATTACGGTTCAAGAGATAGGGACAAACTCTGACAAACGGACAGCGGAGTCTCGGTAATAGGGGTCGTCCATTAATCCCCCCCCCCCCCCCCCTCAAATCACGTGTATTTTTGTAGCTACGAAGATTGTTAAAATTTTTAGAATATATAAGAACCTTTCTGTCTGATTTAAATAAAACAAATATTCTTTTGCTAGGCAATCGGCGTATGACATCGGCGAGTCAAGGTCTTCAACAGTCAAGGTCTTTTCGGCTTAGAAATCGCACCTTTGACAAAAAAAAAATATACGTGATATCTTGCTACACCCCCTCTCCCCCCTTGTGATATTTCGTGATTTAAACCTTAACCCCTCCCCCTCTTTCGAGCCTCACGTGATTAATGGACGGCCGGCAGCCACCCTTTGGATCGGTCATCCTTTGGGAGTCATCCCACTGTTGTCTCCCGTCAATCTAAGGGGGTTTAGAGAATGCTCAACCACGCTGCTCAACTGAGGGTTGGCGGAGACTAGTGCTTTCAAGCTCAAACGTTTGGCTTAACGACCGACATTATATAGGTATATTATGGTCAATGTAATAAATTAGTTATTATTCACACTGACTTGGTCAATGTGATAAATCATGGTTTCATGATTCATGTGGTTCATTTTGGTTAGATTTGAATTGATTTTTGGTTAGGTTAGGGTTTTCTTGTGTCCTGACACCGGAACTTCGCGCAGCTCTGTCAACGTAGATCATGGATAATGTGGTGCCAAGTAAGCTTAATTATTAATAATTGACAATTTATTACATTGACTGTAACTTATATATAATACAACAGCCGGGATCGTCGGCTTAACGTGCCCACTCTTTGGATACGGAACCTTAAAAACGATAAAGAGGCAGAGATAAACCCACATTAGATACCATATTTTGTATTTCAACTTGTCTACTGCCTCGCTGTAACCAATCACTACTGAATACGCGGTTGGTGTGCATTGCAACCCGTCAAAAAACAAGGTCTTATAAAAAAAATATGCCTTGATTTAGTTAACAGATTGCAACGTTCACGGATCCATCTGGTCGGTTGAACGCGCCGATCCGGGCAGCGAGTTACATAGATAAATTTCATTGATGCGTCGTGACAGTAAGCTGCTCAACATGCGGAATATATTGTGGGTGATCTATAATGTGGGTCTTGGTAGATCTTCTCCAAAAATTTTCGTTTTCCTAAGTGTACCTTCAACACAAAGTTTGCGGAACACTGATCTATGTAACTAATAACGGCTTTTATAGAATTGCATGGGTTGCTTATGGGTTATCCCAGGACTGAAAACAGCATTCAACTGAACACATACGCACCTGCCTACCGGGTTTGTGCGGCCGTACTAGCTGCATGAGCCTCATTCGTTTAGCTAGCAGCGCGAGTGAGTCTCCCGCCCACGCCGCCAGCAGCCGCCGCCCCCGTACCGCTACCGTCACCGCTGTACTACCACCACATGCGCGCTGGAAACAATAACATGACATATAAATAAATAAATAAATATTTCTGGACAATTTACACAACGCCATCTAGTCCCAAATAATGCAAACGCAAAGCTTGTGGGTACTAACTAGTTAACTGATATTATACTTAAATACATTTTTATGTTTTTTGTAAATATATACATATAATACATTCAACAAAGTACGTACATAAAGTAAGTACATACAAGACAAACATGTGTGTGCATGAACATGTATGTCTGTCTTGGTTTGGGCGTTTTTCTATGTATTACAAGTATGTATTTACAAAAAAAAAATGTATTTAAATACATTCATCAGTTGTCTAGCACCCACAGTACAAGCTTTGCGCTTAATTTTGGGACTAGATGGCGCTGTGTAAATTGTCCAGAAATATTTTTTGTTTTTATGGGAGGTATTACGTCCCTGAATACGAGTCCTTCAGAGCCCGAATATCGTAGTATTTAGGACGCGGTGCACCCTGCCGACTAGCGAAAGAGGCTAGGGCAAAAGAGAGGTAGGGTACAGAGAATTTGCACGCTGCCCGACTGGGGAAGTAGCTCCACCTCACAGGATACCGCAGCCAAATAACGAGTACCTTGAGGGTTGTTGTGTAAGTTGTGTTATCACCAGAAAGGAAGGAGTTGCTGCGCTGACAGGAATATTTCATGTTGCGACCGTCAATATGGCTACTATACTTATCTGCAACTGTATCCTTGTCTATATAATAAATCACTATTATGAAGCAATATCAATAAACAGCAAAATATTAAAATTTGCTTCCAAGCACACTCCAACTCTGCGAATACCCGCCAAAAAAGTCTTCATAGGTATATTTGAAACCAATATTTGTATGGATTTGGGGTTAAGTGATTCATCAACATCTTTGAACCAAAGTCAACCTCACCTGCACGTGGTGAACCCTGCTGACTGACGGACTAGGCTCTGGCGAAAAGAGAGGTAGGACATAGGGTATTTTTAAGCTGCCCGACTAGAGAAGTATCTCCACCTCACAGAATACCGCAGCCAAATAACAAACCTTTGTTGTGTTCCTGCGAGTGAGTGAGGTCACCAGAAAGGAAGGAGTTGCTGCGGTGGCAGCGGGGGTGGCGGCGCGCAAGCGATATTTCATGTTGCGAGCGTTCATATGGCTACGGTAACCGCCTCACATCAGGTGGGCCGTATGCTTGTCTGCCACCACATGTGTTATCAAAAAAAAAACCAGCAGGTCTTACCTCCTGATTGCTTTTCCTCACGAACTCTGTGTCTGTTCTGAGGTAGGCGTCTCTCATCGCGCGCTGTAAGTCTGTCTTGAAGTATGGACTCTCCACCAGGTACTGGTGCAGGTGGGCGGCGCAGTACGTCGCGGCCGCAGAGCCTGCGTGTCCATCGTATACCGCGTAGAAACTTGTCGATTCTGTTGTCTGAAATAATAACACATACAGGTAAATAAAGTTGTTAACAATATACATAGTTCAGTTAAGCCGGGACACAAGTGTAAGAAACAGTCATGTTCCTGCACAAATAAGGATTTTTGAGCGAGACTTGAATCCCCGAGGAACGACCATAGGCACCAGACGCATGCACTGCCTCTGCGCTACTAAAACTCCATGGTACACGGCAGTTGAGCTTCACTTGACTGCCCATCTCTTTAGGCTTTTAATACCTTATTTGCCATATTGCTGTCTCTCACATTGCTAAGAGGGGAAGTCAAATTCCAAAAGCTTCCTACGTTGCGAGTTCCAAGGCAGCCGTAGTTTTACCCCCGGTACTGCAATGGACTTCACTGTTCATTGTCTTTTTTGGCGGTCGCCGCTGTTAATCCTGGCTACACAGGAGACACAGTGGTGGGAATGTCTGGTGGGCCCCCGTCATTATATCTTTGCTATGACCACCTTGTGATATACAACATCATCATCATCAGGTCCATTTTAGTCCACTACAGGAGCACGACCCTCTCTCGTCCGTCCTAGACGGAAGGAGGATTTCGCCTACACTCCCCACGCTGGCCAAACGGGTTGGGGAGGCCTGATCGATATTTGATAATGTATTTCCCTTAGTCGCCTTGTACGACATCCACGGGAAGAAACGGAGTGATTCTATTCTAGTCTGCTGGAAACCACACGGCCAATATACATACAAGCATGTAATCATTTATTTATTTACTGTACTTATTAATTTGAATTGTGCAAATAAAATGCATTCTAACAATCTTTTCGGTTTGTTAGTAGTATGTTTATTGTACATAAAGAACATACATACAATATATCTAACAGAATTCCAAGAACATGAATAAAGGTAGGTTTAACTTTGTAAGAGACCTCTACCCGCCAACCTTCAAGTATTGGATAAGAGAATAAAGAGTTGGTTGTATGGATTCAGATGAAATTTGGCATACATATAGATCGCGATATCGATTTTTTTTTATACTACGTCGGGTGGCAGACAAGCATACGGCCCGCCTGATGGGAAGAGGTTACCGTAGCCATAATAACGCTCGCAACATAAAATATCACTTGCGCGCCGGCACCCCCGCTGCCAATGCAGGTTCTCCTTCCTTTCTGGTGACCTCATTCACTCGCAGGAACACAACAACCCTTAAGGGAATTGTTAGTTGGCTGCGGTATTCTGTGAGCCAGTCGGGTAGCTCACAATTACGCTCCCTACATCTCTTAAAATATTTTTTTTTTACCCCATGATTGCCCCATAGTATACTTTATATACCTAGTACTGTATAGATAAAAAAAAAGTATTTGTCGCAGCAGAAACTACAATATAATTTTATTTAACAGAATATATAAATAAGCAGTTAGTTAAAACACCTTTGTTTATCTGACAAACAATACGAGAGGCGTGTCGACTGACATACATATGCATATTACGTCACGCCGCACGGACACTCGACGTGTGTTAGCATATAAATAAACTTAGTTACTCTACACACTGCACTAGAACAAACACTAATCAATCTGCTCTATTTCTATATAGTTTTAACAAAATAAATCCGACTCCAAACATTACTCTACATTTGTGCATGTAGATACAGGCTGATGATGATGATAATGATGAAAAATATATGGGACCAATCTGGAAGTATACTCTTTCAAATAAAAAAAGATTTTTCAAATCGGTTTATAAATGACGGAGTATTGAAATAAACGTAACAGTGGGTATAAACAGGCTGATGATGATGATGAGGAAAAAAAATGGGACCAATCTGGAAGTATACATTCTGTGTACTAAGTATCGGGAATTTGTCAATAAAACAAAAAATACAAATTATTCATCTAAATTTATTTTATCGCCTTCAAAGTAGGCCCCATCGCTTAGTTGCAATTAGGGCATGCAATATTCGCCAGATTTTAGTATTCGATTTATACGAATATAATGATTCATACTATTCGAGTTATTCGAGTTTTACGAGTTTTTCGAATATCTTTTTTACATAGTATAAAATAAAGTCGCAACCGCTTTCTGTGCGCTTAGATCTTTCAAACTACCTACGCAACGGATTTTAATGATGTTTTCAGCAATAGATAAACAAATAAATAAATATTTCTTGACAATTTACACCGCGCCATTTAGTCCCAAATTAAAACTATGGGTAGGTACTAGATAAGTGATAAATATATATATATATATATATATATATATATATATATATATATATATTTGTAAATAAATGCATTATAATACTTAGAAAACACCCAGACCAAGACAAACAAAAACAAGACATATTTATGCACACAAATGTTTGACTTGAGCTGGGATTGTTGGCTGAGTCTGTGCAATCTCTGGTTTTCTATCTGGTATCATAGAGTTTTGTGGCATGTTAATGTCTTTATTTGTTGGATTTTGTTTAAAATGGCGGATGATGGCGTCAGTTATTCATCCCCGCGCGCGCAACCCCCCGAGAAAGATTGGATACAGGCACAGATCAAAAAGCTGCGTTCGCAATTTTTGTTGCTATCATTTTGCTAGTTATTTAATATGCAATTTTATACTATTCGTAAAACTCGAAAACCTCGAATACTAAGTTTTATAGTATTCGAATATAAAACAAGGGCGAATACTCGAATAAAACGAATACTCGAATTGCATGCCCTAGTTGCAATACAACATCTCCACCGCTTCACCCAGTCTTCCATACATTTTTCATAGGCTATTTGCGGTATGGCCTTTAGCTCATTCAGCAAATTTTCTTTTATGGCTTCTATCGACTCAAAACGTGTTCCTCGAAGTGGTAATTTTAACTTGGGAAATAAAAAAAAGTCAGACGGAGCCATATCAGGTGAATACGGTGCTTGGTCGAGAACTTTTGTTGAATTTTTCGCTAAAAACTCTTTCACTATAATGGCTGTGTGTGATGGTGCATTATCATGGTGCAGCATCCATGAGTTGTGTCGCCACAAATCTGGACGTTTTCGGCGGATACTCTCACACAAATGCTTCATGACACCTAAACAATATTCTTTATTCACTGTTTCTCCCTCTGGAAGGTATTCGGAGTGAACCACACCACGGTAGTAAAAAAAACTGTCAGCATCACCTTGATTTTGGAGCGACTTTGCCGCGGTTTTTTGGGTTTCGGCACGTTTTCGAGACGCCATTCTGAAGACTGTTGGCTTGTTTGCATGTCATACTCATAAACCCATGTCTCGTCGCCAGTTATTATACGTTTCATAAAGGTCGGATCCGTAGAAGCTCGGGAAACCATGTCTTCAATGCTTTCGCTACGCTTTTTGAACAAAATTGAGCGCTTTTGGAACTAGCCGAGCGGCGACGCGTTTCATGCCTAAAATGTCAATGAGAATATTGTGGACGGACTTAAAAGATATGTTCACCTCACTAGCCAACTCTCTCATATTCATACGTCGATTTTCGAGCACTAGCTTCTTGATTCTGTCGATGTTTTCTTTGGTCGTAGCGGTTGAAGGCTACCAGAACGAGGCAAGTCTACTACTACTTCTCGGCCTTCTTTAAAAGCCTTATACCATTCGCCCTTGTTTTCGATATACACGATTCGCCGTAGGTATTTCGCAACATTTTTAGTGATTCACCACATGAAATATCATTCGAAATACAAAATTTAAGGCACACTCTTTGTTCAACAATATTTTCCATTGTAAAAATAAAAATCGCCGAGGACTCAAAACTATGACTAACAAAAAGTGTAGTTTAAAAGAAATTAAATGACAGATCCCGCTCAAATTTTGCGCGCGAAATCAGTACAGTGCTACCAACATGCAGTAAAAAAAATTAGAACGACCTCTTTTACGCGGGTCTTTTTATTGACATATTCCCGATACTTTTTACACAGTCTCTTTCAAATAAAAAAAGTTTTATTCAAATCGGTTTATAAATCACGGAGTAATTAAGTAACAAACATTAAAAAAAAATACAGCCGAATAGAGAACCTCCTCCTTTTTTGGAGTCGGTTAAAAAGGAAACTTACTGACTGATCTATCAGCGCACATCTTAAACCACTGCACAGATCCGGTTAAAATTTGGCATCCATGCTTCAATCATTTATATTGAACACTAGCTGACCCGACAGACGTTGTTCTGACTCCTTAACAACGAATATTGAATTTGAAATGAATCCGCACAATTTGTCAAATGACTGACAGTTCTCTCAAACGGTATAAAGTTACATTAGAAAAGTTAATAGGTATGGTCGTTTTCATAAATTTTCTAATTTTCCGCGCAACATATTGTTTTCTTTCATAAGAACCTTCTCCTGGCAATTACAAATTGGATTCATATATAAATATACAAGTAATGGCTAAATGATGGGATAACTAGACCAATTTTTGTACACTTTTTTATTAATTTATTTTAATCTCTATTGCATGCAAATACAAAAGTACTAATACAATAGGCGAACTTAATCTTCATCTACCTTTGTCAATAAATTTTACCTCAATGCCAAAAAGTGCTTCCAGATTGCCAATTTCGACGTGCCTATCTTCCATGACCCGCCTGGAGTTCTTTGTGGCACAGGAGACAGTCTGCATGTCACGCTGCAAGAGCGGCGGCGGCGGTGGCAAGGAGTCTAATCTGGAGTTGTCCAAGTACCGAAGGCAGACGTCTATGACACGTGCTGTCACCGCCTGCATTAGCCGCAAGGCTATATACACTGGAATTAAGAACAATACTTATTTTATTACACTATGTATAAGACCATAACTCAGGAGTAAACTTATTTTTATAGTGATTTAATAACATCATACAACGTATTTTTTACTGAGTCTCACGGTTGACTTTGTATAATGCTATGTATGGCTAGGCGCCGCGAACTCTCCGCTCTCTCTCTCAAAATCGATTAATTGCACAAAAAAATGTTTAATACAAAATTTATAGAGAATTTAATTATCAACAATTCTTATAATAGGTGCGATTGTCATAAAAATTATAGGAAGTGAGATATTTGCAAAAAAAAAAAAAGATTTTTGATATCTTGCTACGCGGACTCGCGATCTTATGAGACTATTGAAGACACTTCTTAGAACGCCAAAATAAAGGTTTATACGAGTTTACAGCTTATTATCTCTCATTCCGAGGTTGACCCTGTTTTTTGCCTTATATGACTGTACTACCAATGAATATTAGGTAGTTAGGTGTTTCGCTGTATACCTCCAAGTGAGTTAACCTTACTACCAGATTACGCTTACTACATAACCTTCCTCATCAGAGCAAAGAAAACCAGCCACGGCCAAGAGTAGCTCTTGAAGAGGTTTTATAATAATAATAATAAAACCATTTATTTCAGACAACATTGCAATGCATACAAATATACAAAACAATAAGTCCATAGAATAAATACCATAATCTACAAATATATATATTTATATTACGTAACTCTAGAATTATTATATTATACACGCAGTGTCGGCGACGTGTAAGGCGAAACGGTAGGTAGCCGTCCTCGGAATCTCCGGAACACGACGCCCTGGGGCCAGAAGTCTTCCTTCATGAAGGTCTGCAGATGGTGGGTCGGTACCCTAACCACAAATGAGCTAAAATTGACTCTGTGGCGAGGTATCAACCGCTCGACCCTCAGAATGAAGGTGCTCTTCTTCTTCACATAATCCACAACGTTTTCAGTTTTTGTGGACCAGTGTAGTCGTGACACGTACAACTGCGTTGATGGTACTTCCTGACGCAGCAACATGTCGGGTTCGAACGGGGCGGTGCCGCGATGGTTGCGGTTCGAGGACTTCTTTTTCTTCACTACTTTGATGAAGCCCTCTTTGTCGCACAGCTGTTCTTCGTGTCGTGGACGTGGTGGCCCAGCCTCGCGAGTTCTCTTCTCCTTATTCACGAGCCGCTGAGGTGGTGAGACGGCTCGGGTAACGGCGGCATACGACACCCGCGGAACGCGGGGGGAGGGAGCCGGGGCATCCGCGTGACGCAGCGATGATGAGCTGCCGCCGATGTGCGTTTCCGACTCGACTTCGGTTGTCTTCGGTGTCAACGTTACAATCGCTGACTCAACACTTGACGGTGAGGCATTTAGGCACGCTCCACGCTTAGTGTTTACGTTCGCAATTGATGACCTAGATACCGCAAGTGAACAACGCAGACTATATACTTCCTTGCGCAGTTCATCTACAGTACTTTCGGATGCTTCGAATTTCAGCGTCAAATCGGCCAAACTCCTCTTCAAAGATACCAGGTCCTTCAACAGGCTTGACACATCGACATGATCCGGGGTCACGGCGGGAAGTTTCTGTATGTCTTTCACCACAAACGTCGGCACGTAATCCGGATCAGTCTCCTTCAGCAGTGTAATTATTTCCTGCAAACTTTTCTTCGTCCCATCACGCCTATGGGACACCATCTTGTCTCTCTTGTTAAGAGAATCGTATAGGAGTACCTTCGCTTCTGCTATGTCATCCTGAGTGAAGGTAGACACGCATATCTGCATGGCGCTCACTTCGTCCATTACGTCCAGTTTTTGTTGCAGGAACGCAAGGAGTTCGTTGGCCACGAGTGTATCACTCATGGCTAGGCACGTGCAACGGCTTGCGCCGCGCTCAGCGGTTTAGCGAAAAATCAATAACAAATTACTGTGATACGTGCGCCTCGGAATACGCATACGGCGACACCATTTTAACAATAGGGGTGACAGAGGGACTTCTTTTATTGCAAACGTTTCTAGATTAATGTAACCGCCTTCACATCAGGTGAACGGTATTTTTTTACACCACGTCGGGTGGTAAACAAGCATATAGTGCACCTAATGTGAAACGGTGGTATTAGCTTATTTATCGAATCGGTGGTCGAATGGCTAGCAATGTTCACCTTAAATTCCGGGGTCGCCGCCGGTTTGATAACCGCACAAAACAAAATTTGTGTGCACAAACAAGTCTGTTTGTCTTGGTCTGAATGTTTTCCATCTATTATATACGAATGTAATTACAAAAAAAAGGTGTATTTATATATTTAAGCATAATATCAATTAGCTAATACCCATAGTACTAGCTTTGCTAAGTTTGGGATTAGATGACATCGTGTAATTCGTTTAGGAACATTTATTTATGTAGGTATTTAGGACCCTCAGGCCTCTTGTACACGCTAAGAAAAGTCGCCGGGCCTATGCAAGAATTAGTGTCGTTTCTACACACGAACTGTGTACACCGCTTCCGCGCTGACCAAGTAAAAATTGTTGTCTGCGCTAGACATGACGCGCGACGTTTTGTTGCGGTGCGGTGGTTTTCGTGTCTAGATCCGACAAAATTCTTGTTGTATACATGATGAATTGGTCCTATCTGCAGTAGACACGGTGAAATTTCTTAGCGTGTACAAGAGGCCTCAGGCTGAGAACGACAACTTCCTAAAACGACAACTACAAAAATGACAACTTCCTAAAACATAGAGGGAATATCTATGGTAATCTGATAATGAGTAAAAATGTAATTGGAGATGAGATCGACTCGAGAGAGCGGCAAGACGCAGAGAGGTGGACAAGGAATAAACCCTGCCCCCTTACCACCATCTCATATTGCGATTCAATAATTGAGTAGATTGCTTATTCATACCAACGAATAAGCGACTCTATTCCATTTGAAATAGAGTCGCTTATTCATTGGTATGAATAAGCAATCCATTCAGTTATTGAGTCGCAATAAGAGATGGTGGTTAGGGGGCTGCGCTCAAATAACAAAATTATAAACCAGACTATGTAGTTCTAAAGTCGTGTTTGTCACACTTCTTAAAACTGGTTTCTCCACACGTAACATTTTAAAAAGTAAATTTTACTTAGCCTCGAAAATATGACATCATTCATGCATGGTTTTAAGTTTTAATTTTAGATATCATAGAATGGGGTGTATGTGGTTCATCAACATCTTGGAACCAAAGCCAACTTCACCTGCAAGCGGTGCACCCTGCTGACTGACAAACGAAGCTCTGGCGAAAAGAGAGGTAGGGAGCGTAATTGTAAGCTACCCGACTGGGTAATGTACCTCCACCTCACAGAATACTGCAGCCAAATAACAATTCCCTTGAGGGTTGTGTTCCTGCGAGTGAGTGAGGTCACCAGAAAGGAAGGAGATGCTGCGTTGGCAGCGGGGGTGGCGGCGCGCGAGCGATATTTTATGTTGCGAGCGTTAATATGGCTACGGTAACCGCTTCACATCAGGCGGGCCGCATGTTTGTCGGCCACCCGACGTAGGTAGTATAAAAAAATAAAAATAATAAAAAATCAAATTAGAAAATACATAATGTTATACGTTATCAACAATTTGTTAGTGTTCATAGAAATTTCAGTCATTGACAGTCGTTAAGTCAAGTCAGCCCCCTTACCACCATCTCTTATTGCGATTCAATAACTGAATAGATTGCTTATTCATACCAATGAATAAGCCACTCTATTACATTTGAAATTGGTATGAATAAGCATTCTATTTATTATATATATGGCCTTTAGGCGGCTTGAAAGCACTGGCCTGCGCTAACCCGCAGTTGAGCAGCGTGGTGAATGTTCTAAACCCCTCCTATTGAGTTTTTTCTTTTGAGAGATTAAAAAGCTTGTAAGAATAGGTCTTGAACCTTCTCAATAATTACCTATCTTATTTTTTCAAAATAGATACAGAGACGAACTTCTTAGCTTCCATGGATTCACCGTGCGGGTGCCGGGTCCATCGTGTGGCAGAGAGAGAAACCCAAGCAGATCCCGAGACTTGTGACACGGGTGTAGGTTTAAGTAGGTTTAACTAACAAATTGTTAATATACTCGTATCAGCAGTCCGGAGAACAATCTAACTTTGGTATTTAACAATTTCGGATTGCAAGTGGCTCATCAACATATTTGAACCAAAGCCAACCTCATCTGCACGTGGTGCACCCAACTGACTGACCAGCGAAGCAAAAAGAAAAGTAGAGCATACCTAGCGTATTTCATAAGCTTCCCGGCTAAGGAAGTACATCCACCCTACAGATTACCTCAGATAACAATTTACTTGAGGGTTGTTATGTTCCTGCGAATAAGTGACCGCGTGCGAGCGATATTCATATTGCGAGCGTTTATATGACTACAGTAACCGCTTCACATCAGGCTATGTTGACTACCCAAACGACGTAGTACAAAAAACCGCGCAAGAGCGTATATTTCTGTAGTATATCTAGTTCTAGTGGTTTTATAATCGCAATATAGAGGTATAGGACACAACGGAACATGTCTAGATGTAAGAGATGAGTCGAGTATCGATTCGTTCTCGCATTACCCTACATACCCGACGTACAGACATACAATTTAGCTAGTTACGATGACGCAACACCGTACAGACAAACCTAGATACTGAATGACATCATTATCAGAAGATATTAACACAAGTCTATGCAATAACACAGCTATATTAAGTGAATACTTCTTTAGGTACTTTATTTTGTGGCTAGTGACGGGGGGCTCACCACACATTCCCTGTGTCGTATGCTTGTTTGTTACTCTGATGTAATAAAAAATACAATGTGTGCTTGACCATACAAGAGAATCAGAACGGGGGCCCACCAGACATTCCCACCACTGTGTCTCCTGTGTAGACAGGTTTGACAGCGGCGACCACCAAAAAAGGCAATGAACAGTGAAGTCCATTGCAGTGCCGGGGGTAAAACTACGATTGCCTTGGAACTCACACCGATTTTTATCACAAGAAATTAATAGGAGTAAGAAGCTTTTGGAATTTGACTTCCCCTATTAGCAATGTGAGAGACAGCAATATGGTAAATAAGATATTGAAAGCCTAAAGAGATGGCTATCAAGTGGATCGCAACTGCTGTGCACCACGGATTTTAAGTATATGCTCCTTTCTCCTGATTAAATTCGTTGTGAGTTCCAAGGCAGCCGTAGTCTTACCCTCTCGTATGGTCAAGCACTCTATTTGTCTTCCCAACCCGTCTGGCCAGCGTGGGGAGTGTAGGCCAAATCCTCCTTCTGTCTGTGACGGACGAGAGGGTCGTGCTCCTGTAGTGGAGACTAAAATGACCCGATGATGATAGTCAAGCACACATTGTTTTTTTCATACAATGAGACTGACAAACAAGCATATGACCCGCCCAATGATAAGCAATCATTCAGTCTATAGACGCTTGCGACAACAGAAGTATCACTTACGCTTTGCCGCCCTTGTAAAAACTAATTTACGCCTTCAGGGCCGTCTTGAACCTATTGGATCCCCCCGTACGTAACCATGAATGAATGAATGAAGCATTTATTTGTATCTCCAACACACACATAATTAGTTATTTCCAGTCTTATAACACTTATAAGCTTAAGGCGACGTAAGCTCGCAACTTCGAACCTACTAACCCACAAATTACGACTAAGACAAAATACTATTTTATTGGTAATTAGCTAACCTGACAGACGTTGGCCAGTCTTAACTATCAATATTGAATTTAAAGTGGTTAAAGTGTTGTTTTTACTATTGTCCACGCATTTTTTATATGTTTTCTCTTTATTAATACTTTCACACCCGTATTCTAATATGTTTCCTCAAGATTCTCTCCACTCAAACCTCAGCTGAGGTAACCTCAAGGAAGTCCTCGAAAAGACCTCGAGATTGGTATTCTTAGTGTTAATTTTTACCTTAACTCGAAATTAGCTGCAACAATGGTGGAATCCTTTGTTGTTTTGGTTGGGTTGTATGGCAATCAGAGGTAATAAAATTTCCACACATGTCTCTTTTCTAAAACGAAACCGTTTTTTAAACTGGTTTTCGTCGTAAAACTATCGGCTTTTCAGCGTCTCTCAAATACCTCCGCGCCGGATAATCGTAAGTATTATCATCCCACACGTAATCCATATAGTCTTCAAAATCACTCATATTTTAATTTCAAATTAACGTAAAAAAAACGTCGCAACAAGCGCAAACACGAAATTTATGTAGTTGAGGAGACCTTAAGGTAGATCGCGAGGTACCTTAAATTTGACAGTTCATTCCTCGACTTATCCTTAACTCCAGTGAGGAAAGTCCTCAAGTCGAGGACAGAAATGTCAACTTAAAATACCAAAATCCTTATCTGAGGTTGCGTGGAGTGGAGGAAATCTTGAGGAAACATATTAGAATACGGGTGTCAGTGTGCTTTAGAAAAATATGAAAAATAAAAATTGCCGAGTTGGTCGAGCCGTTCTCGAGTTTGGCGCTTAGCAAGATTCAATTTTATTTAAATAGATATCGGGTTGGTGATCTGGTAGGAACTAGGGGGCCAGATGACTGCGGGGCTCCTAGTTGGGGGGCTTCCTTTGGGCTAGTTGGGCACGTGCCCAAAATGCACAGTGGAAAAGAAAGGCCTGTACGCATTTCTTCAAGAACCCCACGCTGTAGTCTCCTAGAAAAACCTTGGCCGGAAGTTCATTCCACGACTACAACAACTATCTATGTATATTATCTCCTCAGATTAAATAAAATTTTTCTTTTATCTCAGACTATCGCTCACGAGTAAAGCAAGTTTGAATTGCGCAATTAATTCATTTCAGCATTCAGTCAACGTGGAGCCAACTGTTGACGTACATGCCAATGATTCATAATTATTTAATCTAAGATCGATGAGCTAATCCAGATAAACGTTGCAATTTTTTTTTATCAACTGTACTCTAGCCTGTACTATCGGTGTAGTACAGTCCATAAACTGATAAAGAACTGGATCAACAATTTTCATACGCTTGATTCAGAAACTTAAATCCCAAATAATGAAGCTACAGGGCTTTAAGGCATTTATATGTTTTATTTTATTCTACTCAGCAACATTTTCATGTCATGGTTTTTGTTTTGATTTCATAGAACGTCATGGAAGTCCATTAGTCGGTATCGATATATTTCTTTGATCTGTGGTATAGACATTGAGGAGCTTGATGGCGTCGTTGCGCATGTCAGTCTAATCGAACACCCAAGTTAAGCAACGTCGACCGCAGCCTGTCTATGGATGGGTTTATTTATCTCGAGCTCCTCCGTGCTTCGGAGGGCACGTTAAGCCGTCGGTCCCGGCTGTTATCATTAACAGTCGTTAAGCCAAGCCATTGGCCTTAGGGCGGCTTGAAAACACTGGGCTCCGCCAACCTGGAGTTGAGCAGCGTGATGGAGTATGCTCTAAACCTCTTCGATTGAAGGGAGACATGAGGAGATTGAAGGTGTTCAGAAGAGATGTTCGACATAACGTCTACGACCTCTTTCTACAATCACACTTGCCATCGACACGGAATTCATCCTTATACATTGCAACCGAAATGGTCACGTAATCGTTAAACCTCTATGGTATATACCTTACAGTACCTTCAGAGGCCCTACCGCCCCGCAGCTGAAACCGATTACCATTGAATATTTTGGTTCGAAAAATAGGCCTTACGATTTAGTTATTGACAAACATCTTCAGCTTAATCGATAGAAACCCAGGTGCTCTACCGACTGAACTGAAGATGTTTGCCATTAACTAAAGGGGACCCGCCTTTAGTTAATGGCAAACATTTTTTCAATGACAGCGACAATTTTCTAACAAAACATGTTATCAAAACAAGTTACCAAAACCGCCCGTCCGCTACGCCTATCGTATTGTTTTTGTTTCACACAATTCAACACATAACGTACGAAATTTACGAAAATGACGTCTTCCTCTAGTGCGATATTTCCCCTCCCCGCGGGGGATGTTATCCATTCGTCTCGGCAAACATGTTATTGTATTTTTTCTAACATAACTGTTAGACCACGCCCCTATTCCGTTAGCTAACAATGTTATCGTGTTTGCTAACACGAAACCACGTCGCAGCGGACCCGGCTTAAAACGTAACACTTATTTTTGAAATCAATATATACGATAGTAATATCATTGCTTCTTATGAAGTTGCTAGTCGTGGCCGAGAACAATATTTTTTTCCGAGAACAATTTTTTTTTGACGCAATTTATTCGTTGTTGGCCTGGCTCGTCTAATAATTATTATAAATGTACAATAACATATAAATGCCCAAGAGTTACCCAGTTTTTGGGCATAATTAGATAATTTATATGTATTTATAGGGAATTTATTTATCGTAAAAGCCTGGCATTTCGCCCATCTCTACTAGTAACACATAATTTTGATTTAGGCGGCAGTGCCACTGATCTGCTCTACCAACATTTCGGAATTAACAGTCAGCCAGCCACAGAGTACGAGTATTCACCTGATACAATTGTAATGGGCATGGGTTTGGCGCCCCTTAAAATTACCCACTAGGGAGGACGCCGCAGTTTACCCTCCTGTCATCAAATAAACAAAATCGAAAGAACCTTTCCTATATAAACACATTTAAATCGAAAGGCGGTGTTTCTACTCATGAATATAATAGGACCAACCTCGAAATATTGAGAAAAGTTCTTCCAAACAATATTCAATTTAAATACGTATAAATATTTCTGGACAATTTATAGAGCGCCATCTAGTCTCAAATTAGGCGCCTAGGTTGTACTAAGGGTACTAGACAACTGATAAACGTACTTAAATACATTTTTTTTTTTTGTAAATACATACCTATAATACATAGAAAACACCCAGACCAAGACAAATAGATATATTCATGAACACAAATGTTTGTCTATGCGGGGATCGAACCCGCGACCTCGGAGTCAAAGTAGCTATTGCAAGCCATTCGACCACCGCTCGTAAAACAATAATATTATTTATTCAGTGCCAAGATCTAAGATTTTTTCAACGTACCTGACTCGTCAGCTTTGTACCCAAAGTCATTGGGTTGTTTCTTGGATGCGACTCGCACCTCGTCAAGTATGATCCGCCGCAGCGGCGTCATCAGTGTCGGCGGACATTGCCTGGTAAACAAACAGCTGAGTGTAAACAATTGATGATCTATGCTCGTGGTATTTCTGTTAGGAAAGACGTCACACGCCCTGGCCACAATAGGATATTAGGTGTAATAGTACTCCATATGGACTACACTATAGTATTCCATATCCTTCGCACTCTCCAACGCCATAAATAGATTCCAGCGGTGCCCAAACACAGGGCGTAGAAATGACCGGACCAGAACAACAAATATTCTGTATTTGTTGTTCTGGGTACTGTTTGGTCTTCTGGGCGGTAGGGCTACCGCCGAAGCTGAAACCGATTACGATCGGATTTTTCGACAGCGACAATAGATCTTGGGTATATGTTAATGGTTAAGGTATATGTTGGCCGTGTCGTTTCCGGCAGACTAGAATAGAATCACTCCGTCTCTACCCGTGGATGTCGTACAAGGCGACTAAGGGAAATACATTATAAATCATCGATCAGGCCTCCCCAACCCGTCTGGCCAGCGTGGGGAGTGCAGGCCAAATCCTCCTTCTGTTAGGGACGGACGAGAGAGGGTCGTTCTCCTGTAGTGGAGACTAAAATGGCCTGATGATAATGATGATGATATGTTAATGACAAACTTCTTCAGCTTAGTCGGTAGAGCACTATAGTTTCTACAAAGTAAGCTAAACACAGCTACCGCGAATCTAAGCTAAAGTTTGATTTTCGTAATCAAAAAACCAGATGATAATCGGCTTCAGCATCGGCGGTATGGCCCCAGGTCCGGACAGTTGTTGTTGTTGTTGTTGTTGTTGTAAGAAAAATATAATATGTATGATCCAATATTATATTCTTCTTACAAATTCGCACCGGGCGCATAAAAGCCAGATACGGCACTCTCGGATGGACCTCACCTCTCTTTGGACATAAAGAAGCGGAAAACGAAAAAAAACAACTAAATAAGTATGAATTTTTATGATAAAGAAACCAAACAGAATCAAAACTACGAATGATTGATGTGCTAAATACGTACATACACGTACTATATTCCTATTATCAGTACTACTTATGAGCAAAGTCAACAAACAATGTGTATCTGAATCATCACATTTGTACTAACAGGTAGATACACAGAATGATAAGAAACTACAATGTTACAATTTGTACCTACAAATTTAAAGCGTGCAGCGAGCCCATCTACAGTATTTCTAAAAGGGCTCCCTTTAAATATGGGCCGCTTCGATCGGTAAATTATATAATTTACCAATGGTCCATTATTCTGCTGCATATTAATAATTGGATGATTTGTAAATTATATAATTTACCAAGAATTTAACAATTGAAGACCCCCAAAAAGCAAGAGGTTGCTTTTTAGGGCTCTTTTTACTTCGTACTTCAATGGTTTCACATATTGAAACTATTTGAACATTATAAATATTTTTAAAAATGGAAAAATCTCCTCTCCGCCTAGGTGGGATTTGAAACCAGAACCTCTCGATGACCGGTCAAGTGCTCTTCCAACTGAGCTACCAGGAAGGTTTTTGTTGGTGACGAATTTTTCCATATTATTTGAACATATTGAAACCATTGAAGAAGTACAAGTAGAAGGTAGAAAAGCCCTGAAAAGCAACCTCGTGGGCTATAGTTTAGGGTTTGAGTGGATAGCTTCTTTCAGTCGTTAATTTATAGTTTGTGTGATTTAAAATTTGTGTTTGTGTGTGTTAATTTGCGTTTGTGTTGAACATATTTTAGGCGCCTGTCGTACAAATACAGGTAACTGCACGTAAAGCTATGCTAACGTAAGTTATGCTTCCAGTATAACATTGTCTTGCGTAGACACAACTCATACTACATCAATAATTAAAACTTGAAATAGGTTACAATTGTAGGATATGCCTACAATTGTAATCTATTTCAAGTTTTAATCATCAGACAAACTAGGTTCCAAAAAATATTTTTCACTCCATTTATTCCACAATACTCGTACATATAAATTAAAATAAGTCCACTAATGATTTCGGATCATGGAACCATTTTAAATTGTAACCTTTAATTAAAATTAAGGTGATAGTATTCTGAAAGAATTTACCTCAACCTCAATATCAACACGGTAAATTAATAATTGTTACTTAAGACATAATCCTGAACTAGATAACGAACGACCTCCACTGAAAAAGCACCAACCAAGATTCTGCAAGATCAATAAATTAGATTATAAGGGGGTTCTAGTTTGTACTGGACAAAACTGCAAACAAACGAATGCATGTTGAGAGGTCTTTTCTTTAACAAAATTATTCATGTCATAAATTCATCACCGCACCACCCGCGCATTCCATTTGGTAGGACAAAATATTCAACACACGGTATCTATGAGGGGGATTAACTGAGATCAAAATTTATCAAATAAATAAAGCATTATCATAAAGACAATGCAATAATTTTTACAACACTTGCCAATATTTAAACTACACAAAGGAAAAACATGTAGACAGAGAAAGCTATAGACAAAGGGATATTTTCTCTCGCATTCACACTTAAAAAAGAAGAACTTACGCCATCATCATGTAAGGAAATGAGACAAATGGCAAGATTTTTTGTTTCGCGTCACGTTTGGTTCTTTCTATGGAAAGCTAAAATTTAATTAATTAGCTAAACAGTTATATGACAATGCTATATAAAATCTGAGATATTCTCTATCTCATGTACACGCATAACAGGCGTCTATAAAACGTAGTGTATTATACATATATGGGAAAAAAAGATAAAAACGGAGATCAAAAAAGGAGGTTTCATCCCATGTCTACTATATGTATACTTGGTCTTTGATTGTAACATACTGATATAAGCATGACACTATTATTTCCTTGTGAGGTATAATAAGTCATCGTAACGTAATAAGTTTTCATTTTAAAGACAGTTTATAATACTATCAGATACTTTTTGATCTAGCTTCATGTCAGACTCCTTTACTTAGCAAGCATCGCGTCTCTGGAACACGTTACCTGACGCCATCAGAGAATCATCCAGTATGTTCGTTTTCAAAAAGAATGTTCATAAGCTTGAAGCCTTGATAGCCTTGAGAATTTACCAAATAATAATCATAATTGTCCAATTGTTTTTTCTTTGCGTTTCCGTCTATAATTATGTATATGTGTAAAAAAAATATATATTTATGTATGATCGATTATGTATATGAGTATAATTAGCATATGTCTATGTATCGTATGTAATTTTATGTTTTCATAGGTACTTATTGTGTGTATGTTCATTAATGTTATTTTATGAACCGCATTCGAATCTTATCTGCTTTTCCCAAAGGTTGACTGGTAGAAAATGCTCTAGAATTAAGTCCGCCTTTTGTACCCTTATTCTGTGGTCAATAAAGTTTAAATAAATAAATGAAATTACTACAAATAATTAAAAAGGACATGGTTCTTTTTTCTTCCATTGTATTTCAAATACAAACAATATATATATATATATATATATACCTTCTAATATCTGATATTTCTCTTAAAAATACTGAAACGGAAACTAATTCTACAGTGATTAGCGAGTCTACTGCTATCCGATCAACTATTTGAGTAGAGCAAACAAACCGATAGGACGTTCACTTGTTCTCCAGCAGGGCATGTGTTTGCCCCGGGCCCCGGGTGCGTTGCCGGTGTAGTAATGAAATAAAATGCGGACGTGTACGTCTGTCTGTAGTTCTGTATAATACATAAAGAGGTCAGTGCTCCTGCTACTGTGACGAAAACATTCAACGTTTGTATCTAAACCACATTACTATCACGTCTGTAGTAGGACTTATGGAGAATTAATAGCTGTGCTTTATCCAAATGAACAGTAATTCCCCTTATTTTCTGTATCGATTTTAGCACCAGATCTCTGATTTGATTTTTTTTTATATACCACTAAAGTGGCAAAACAAGCATACGGCCCGCTTGATGGAAAGCAGTTACCGTAGCCTATGAACGCCTGTAACGCCTTCTTGTGTTCCTGCTGAGTGAGATCACCAGCGTGCGAATATTGTTTTGTAAGCATCTATAGGCTACGGTAACAACTTTATATCAAGCAAGCCATATGGTTGTTTGGCACCTGGCGTGGTATAAAAAAATATATAATCCATATTATGAAAATCTATAGTGAGTTGTCTTTTTTAAAGTCCCCAAAATCCCAAACAAATGCCTGTAACTTTTCACAATACAATGTCGTCGAACCAAAGAGACACGTTTTTTTCTATCCTACGTCGGGTGGCAGATAAGCATACGGCCCTCCTGATGACAAGCGGTTACCGTAGCCATATTAACGCTCGCAAATCGCAAAATGAAATATTGAAAACATCCCCCACCACCCACGCTACCGACGCAGCAACTCCCTCCTTCTCGGTGACCTCACTCACTCGCAGAAACACAACAACCCTCAAGGGAGTTGTTAATTGGCTGCTTTCTTCTGTGAGGTGGAGTTACTTCCCCGGTCCGGCAGATTACAATTACGCTCGCTCTACCTCTCTTTCGCCAGAGCCTTTTTAATCAGTCAGCAGGGTGCACCACGTACATGTGAGGTTGGTTTTGACTCAAATCGTTGAATATTGGTTACGTTCCATCTAAGAAGGCTGGTCAGGTGAATTCATAGAACTATTTACTTACTATGCATGCAATGCAAGTGCAACAACACATGCAAGCCTCGTGTACAAACTACATTCCATCAATATTGATGAATGAAATGATAACAAGATAAGGAATGAGAGAGTATTCACAGTTCACTTCACACTATCTAAATTGTGAAAAAAAAATGTTTTTTTTTTAAATTATGCAAAACATACTGTCCTTACAATTGTTTGGGTACTCCTTTTAAGCAGAACAAGTGCTTGTGTTAGGAGTGACCACTCATCCAGAGTTAAAAGAAAGTGACAGTTTAAAAATATTTAAACTAAAGTAATTGAAGCTTCAGTACTTGATTCGACATCATCGTAGTTCCTAGTCTTTAGCCATTTTGTTAATGTCTTTTTACAAATGTGATATGTTATAGGATATATATTCAAGTTCTTATTCTAATAAATCGTGTATGATTAACAATGCATATCAAGTTTGTTCATTGTTACAATATATAAGAGACAGTAATGCCATACAGTACGGCAACAACCTATCACTCCCTCGCATCGACTCTGTATTGGAAGCGTCTATAAACTACTGTTGCAAGGGAGGTTGTAAGGGAGGGGTCATGGGGGTCATGAACCTCCCTCCCCACCCCTGGGCTGCTGATGGACCTAAGAAAAACTTTATTAATTTACCGAGCGAGCGGTTGTTTGGTATAAAAAAATCAGTTTAAAATAATTTATATTAATTAAAATAATTTTGAATAGTGGATGCACAAAAACAACACATGATCAAATTAGCGAAAAAATATTAGTTAATGTACTAAAAACTACAGACTTCAATGAAAAGCCGATTTATTTTTGACAATTTGACGATAATAACCGTAATAAAAAGGTTTTTCTAAATACCACTAATGTGACAAACAAGTATAAGGCCCGCGTTTGTTTACGTGTGCTGAACTCTTATAAGGAATACAATATGTTATTTTACATCGAGACTTACTTAGATACATAGCAAATTATTCAATACTAGCTTCCACCCGCGGCTTCGACCGCGTTTACTTTGTTTTTTGTAAAACACAAAGTAAACGCGGGCCCATGTCCTTCCTAATTAAACCTTTGAGAATATGTGTACAATTTTCCTGATGATCGGTTGATAGTTTCACATTTATAATATTATAGCAGGGATGTTCAATACACCCCCCACTAAAAAATCGAGATTTTTTATATTCTGCTGTCAAATTTCTCAATTTATTTGATAATTTATCACAAATAACGTGGTTCGCAACGATTCTCTCAATGAACAGTGTCTGGGTCGGTACGTTGACACCAGCGGTACTATCACAGCATCCGCAACCTCCCACGCTTTGGCCCGTGCCAATTTCCGAGGCCACTACACAACCTCGGCCTATAGCCCCGAGGAAGAAAGCTTAATCCAAAATTAAGGCGATTAATGACGCTAACAAGCCCTGCCATAATAACGAATCAGAGTTTGAACACAATTATAAACATACGGGTCAAAATTATAACCTTCCTTTTCTTCGCCGTATTCAGATAAAAACGAAACTATATATAGGTATTTAAACGCCACTTATTGAAGACTAGTTTACGTCTGCGACTTCGTAAGCGTGAATTTCAAAATTCCTTTCTAAGTGGAGCACTAGACCCTAGATCTCATAAGGAACCCATGTGTCAAATTCGGAATCTCTAGACCCTGCGGTTTAAGCTGTGCGTTGGTATGTCAGTCAGTTTGTTCTTTTAAATATATGGATTTAAAATGTAACACACAGAAAGCCTAGCGCTACACATTACCCCGCCTACAATAGTCAGGTAACGATGCCACAAACGGCCATTTTATGCAATTTTACCTAACGCTATTTAAATGATACGTTTTACTTTGAGATTTTATATTTGACAAAACAGCTTTCGTTTTTATGGCAGTTTGCGGCAATAAATAAATAAATATTCTTGGACAAATCACACAGCATCATCTACTTCACATCTCAAATTAAGTATAACATGTACCACAGAATAAGTAATAGTAGTTACATACTTGTACAGTAAAGAACACGTCCTTAACACTCCGATATATTTTGTATCTTACTTATGCCGTATGTAATAAGAGTTACAATCGCATTGTGACTGTCAAGCATGATTTGCTTTCAGCTATACTAAGTGTAGTAGAAAATATACATATATATTTTAACTGTACGTGTGTTTGTACTTTTTTATAGTACGTATTTATAATAGGTACGTAAAAAAGACACACACCAAGAGAAACAGACAAATTCATGCACACAAATGATATCTTGGGAGAGCATCGAACCCTAGACCCGTGGTGCCAAAGTAGCTATTGCTATTCGACTACTGGGCTCATTACTATAATATCTATGTATTGTATGTACATATAGTTCAATGGTTTATGAGCTATAATATTTTTTAATCAGCGGTGGTGTAAGTTAGCATTACTAATCGCATTAAAACGTACTCTCTCTCCGTTGCTTGTATGTATAAAAAATAATCCTACGCCCATTCAACGCGCTAGTTTCCGCTTGCCATTCAGACGCCTCCTCATAGTGATGTGAAAATGCATTTAAAGATGACCTCAACCATTGCAGCATAGTGCCAAGTTTCGCAAATTTATTTCAAGACTTTCACAGTGAATAAGCAGCCAGTTTTATTTTCGGAAATTATTAAAATTTATTTGATATCAATGGTTGCTTCCAAACGAATTATTAAATCAAATTATTCATAACCGCGATATGATTAAGAGTGGTAGGGACCGTAATTGTAAGCTACCCGACTGGGGAATGTAACCTCCACCTCACAGGATACCGGAGCCAAATAATAATTCCATTGAGAGCTGTTGTGTTTCTGCGAGCGAGTGAGGTAACCAGAAAGGAAGGAGATGCTGCGCTGGCAGCGGGGGTGGTGGCGCGCAAGTGATATTTTATGTTGCGAGCGTTAATAAATAAATAAATAAATATTGTCAGACAAATTACGCAGCGCCATCTAGCCCCAAAGTAAGCGAGCTTGTGTTATGGGTACTAGACAACTGATAAACATACGTAAATACATTTTTTTTTTTTTGTAAATACATACTTATGATACATAGAAAACGCCCAGACTAAGACAAACAGACATGTTCATGCACACAAATGTTTGTCCTATGTGGGAATCGAACCTACGAGCGTGGTGTCGAAGCCGCGTCATTGACCGCTACGCCACCGAGCTCGTCAAAATATAGCTACGGTAACCGCTTCGCATCAGGCGGGCCGTATGCTTGTCTGCCACCGGATGTAGTATAAAAAAAATGATAAGGAGCATGCCATGGAGTATATCAAAATTGGACGTGGAAAAACGACGACAGGAGGAATGCATACAGAGTAAACATAGTCGCTGCAGTCAGTACGGCCTATGTATGCAGAATACCGGCACCGGTTCGGTGCACCATTACACATTACGCAACTAGGCATGGTCATTGGCACCGTAACACACAATTTACGCTCTCTTAGACGAAGTTGGGCTAAATTGAGCAACACTCAATTAGTTACTTTAATAACGTCGATTTACTCATTGTAGACCTTTTCTTTTTTTATGGCGGCAGACGTAGGTAAGTAAGTTAGTAAGTAAATAATTGTTTATTTGCACTTATATAGGATAGTACATATCATGTTGATGTTCGTGCTATTCTAATTTGGCATAACCTATATAGCCTTGCAAAATTTATATATTAGGTTCTATATAAAAATACAATTAAAATATAAATAGCATAAATCTTGCATTTGACGAGCCCGGTGGTCGAATGGTTAGCAATGGCCACTTTGACTCCGAGGTCGCGGGTTCGATCCCCGCACAAGACAAATATTTGTGTGCACGAACATGTCTGTTTGTCTTGGTCTAAGTATTTTCTATGTATTATATGTATGTATTTACAAAAAAAATGTATTTAAGTATAATATCAGTTATCTAGTACCCATAGTACAAGCTTTGCTTAGTTTGGGACTAGATGGCCGAGTGTAATTTGTCCAGGAATATTTATTTATTTATTATTATTTATGTTTGACATAACAATTAATTTAATTAATTACCGTATAAATGTCACAATTGTAATAAATAATAATAATTGGTTATTAATATATAATTACAAACTAATAATAAATTGAATACGTGAGCTGCAATTTATAATAGACTAGCTATGGCCACGGCTCTGCTCGCGTAAACTATATTCTACAAACAGACCATAAAATATAGCTGTCAATTTTAAAACCGCCATGTAAATCGGATAAGTAATATTCGCATGAAAATGACATAAACGATAACTAGACCGTATTTTAGCCCACAGGTCCGAAATCGAGCTTGAGTGGAGCGAGTAGATTCGCTAAGTGTATGTTTTCCATTGATTTCAATGGAGAATGTATTTGATGATCATTCCTCAAGGACATGATCTATCTCAATATTTTTTCGACATCGGTATGTACTTATAGGGGCCATCCATAAATTACGTCACACGAATTTCATGATTTTTTTACCCCTCCCCCCATCCTTGTCACAGCTTGTAACATTTGTGAGACTCCCCCCTCCCTAGTGTGACGTCACATATTTTGCAAATTTACATCTAGAGTTGCAAATGTTTTTCGTTAAAAGTGCAAAGTTCGTGTTAACACTTAGATTGTAATAGATTTTGAAATGTCACGTCACAAAATGTAGGACTCCTCCCACCCCCTTGTCACACAATGTCACACTTCATCGACCCCCTCCCTCCCCCTCAATGTGTGACGTAATTTATGGATGGCCCCATATACTTTTATTATTGCCGGACTATTCGACCAGGCCGTGTGGTTTCCGGCAGACTAGAATAGAATCACTACGTTTCTTCCCGTGGATGGCGTACAAGGCGACTAAGGGAAATACATTATCAAATATCGATCAGGCCTCCCCAACCCGTTTGGCCAGCGTGAGGAGTGTAGGCCAAATCCTCCTTCCGTCTAGGACGTACAAGAGAGGGTCGTGCTCCTGTAGTGGAGACTAAAATGGACCTGATGATGACGATGATGATTCGACCAGGTTGCACCGGCCGTCGTCACAGGCTGACTGAACTTACTTCCCGTGTTTTTATTTAACTCTTAAATCATGCAACGTAAAGTTTAAAAGTTAATCTAAATATATAAAAGGAGAAACTGACTGACTGACATATCAACGCACAGCCTAAACGGCTAAACGTAGGCACTTGAAATTTGGAAGGGACGTAGCTTAGGTACCGTAGAGGTGCACTAAGAAAGGATTTTTCAAAATTCATCCCCTAAGGGGGTGAAACGGGGGTCCAAAGTTTGTATGGGGAAAGAAGATTAGTTGGACCATTTTATCCGAAACTTTACATGAGTACTTCTATAGATAAATGAGTAAACACGTGTTTCAGGATTTTTCAAAATTCTACCCCTAAAGGGGTAAAATGGGGCGAAAAAGTCTAAAAATCGTCATAGGTATTGTTTTTATGGTTTATTGGGTCGCTGATTACGAAAACAACAACTATTTTATAATCCAACATAGCCGACGTGTCATAAAATCACCCCTGAGGGGATCCGATGGGGTTGAAATATATAAAAGAAGAAACCGACTGACTGACTGATATATAAATCAACGCACAGCCCAAACCACTGGGTCTATAGATTCCAAATTTGGCACGTAAGTTCTTTATGATGTCTAGGGGTGCACTAAGAAAGATTTTTTCAAAATTCAAACCCTAAGCGGGTGAAACGGGGGTCCAAAGTTTGTATGGGGAAAGAAGATTAGTTGGACTATTTTATCCAAAACTTTACATGAGTACTTCTATGAATAAATAAGTAAACAAATGTTTCAGGATTTTTCAAAATTCAACCCCTAAAGTGGTAAAATGGGGCGAAAAAGTCTGAAAATCGTCATGGGTATTGTTTTTATGGTTTATCGGGTCGCTGATTCCGAAAACAACAACTATATTATGATCTAACATAGATGACGTGACATAAAATCACCCCTGTGGAGATGCGATGGGGTTGAAATATATAAAAGAGGAAACTGAGTGACTGACTGATATATATCAACGCACAGCCCAAACTACTGGGTCTAGAGATTCCAAATTTGGCACGTAGGTTCCTTATGATGTCTAGAGGTGCACTAAGAAAGGATTTTTCAAAATTCATCCTCTAAGGGGGTGAAACGGGGGTCCAAAGTTTGTATGGGGAAACAAGATTAGTTGGCCTATTTTAACCGAAACTTTACACGAGTACTTCTATAGATAGATGAGTAAACACATGTTTCAGGATTTTTCAAAATTCAACCCCTAAAGCGGTAAAACGGGGTGAAAAGGTCTGAAAATCGTCATAGGTATTGTTTTTATGGTTTATCGGGTCGCTGATTACGAAAACAACAACTATTTTATAATCTAACATAGCCGACATGACATAAAATCACCCCTGTGGGGGTGCGGTGGGGTTAAGATGTCATAATATCGATATAGGTGTTAATTCTATGGATTTCTGGGACGTCGATTACAAAAATGGCATCGAATTGAAAATATCAATCCTTAAAAGGGTAAAATGGGGTCAAAAAGTCTGAAAATCGTCATGGGTATTGTTTTTATGGTTTATCGGGTCGCTGATTACGAAAACAACAACGATTTTAAAATTCAACGTGGCTAACGTGACCATCATCCTCTATTGAGGTGCGATGAGGTTGAAATGTCTATATATCAATATATGTGTCGTTTTTGCGGGTTTACGGAATGCCAATCCATACTAATATTATAAATGCGACAGAATGTCGGTTACCTCTTCTTCTTTCAATGAAGGTGGTTGGTGTATTCATCATCATGAAACTTTGTACACATATTCTTTTCTAGGAAGGACATAGGATACTAAAAAAAAGTAAACGCGGGCGAAGCCGCGGGTGAAAGCTAGTATAGGATATAAACGGACAGAAAGACAGACGTTACATTTTATAATATTATTATTAGATAGAATATGTACCTAAGATAAAATGCATCAAATATTCTGTCCAATTTCATAATTATTGGACACTAGCTTGTGCCCACGGCTACGTCCGTGTAACCACAATGAAATAAGCATAAAAATGTATCATATATATTCCAGCATATTCTAATTGTTTGTCAAATTTCATCCCGATCAACGGATCGGGATGAAATACATAATGACGTTAAAAAGTGGTTCTGCAATTTACACGTGAATTAGTAACAAACATTTAAAAAGTATCCTCAGAAACGTCTGCGTTTATAAATGTTAAGTTAAATGTTATTATTAATCTATCAAAATTCGCTTTGCCTTTGAATTTAACTGGCTTATTATTTATGGCCATTGAACTGGTTTACGTTACTCTCTTATTGACCGCTTGTAAATCTACCACGCCACATTGACTTTTTTCATACAAAAGTGGTAAGGTACCATAACTATGAGGCTACCTATACCTATGAAATCTGTCCTTGCGAAGAAAATAGCGGCCATATTTTTTCCTACTCCATTTAGTGGTACTATACGTACATACAAATTACATGCATGCATATACTGTATCGAGATTTGAGAGCGACCGACTAAAGAACTGGTTTACTTTGCAAAAAAAAATATACAAAAGGGCAATGTGTTCATAACGGACAGATGGTGTTGCAACAGTAAGCCCTACTTTTGAAGCCTTCTTAGATCGCAATTGTAATTTTCATATTACATCAACGGAAAAGGTGGTTCCGTACCGAAAATATAATTATAATGTTGATCAAATAAAGAATTTTAACATTATTCATTGTCGGTAAAATCTACAAATCTATATATACGTGAAGCAAAAAGCAAAAACTTTATACCCCTTTTTAGGAAAATTGCGCGGACGAAGGAGTATGAAATTTCGCACATTTTAGTTTATATATAGAGAAGGTTATTGCTATTTTTTTAATTATGCATAAAAATACATTAAATAAATAAAAAAGCGTTACCCTTACACACACTAATATGTATTTGACACACACACGCAAATATACTCTTTTGTTTATTGCTATTTCCATTTCGATTCCCATTTAATGCTTTGTATTGTAATTTCGGTATTCGCAGAAAGACAGCAAGTAGTATTATCGCAAACTATACCAAGTTTCCTTCTATTACTTCCCTACTAATCAATGATGTTACATTACTAAATAAAAATCAAATAATGTTTGCAAGTTTAAAAGACATTTAATATTTTAATAAACGGGCTTTATTTAGGATTTATATATAAAACTATGATCAGACTTAACCTGTATGGATCGCAATGTTGGGCCGTGAAAAGGAAGGATGAATGCATGTAGCTGAGAAGTGAATGTGGAGATGGATATATGGCGTGACTAGAATGGATAAGATAAGTAATGATTATGTTAGAAGAAGTTTGAAAGTAGCACCTGTGAGGAAATGATAAAAGGAAATCGCCTTTCGTGGTATGGGCAGATACAGATGATGCGGAGGGATGAAAGACATGTGACAAAAATAATGATGAATTTGAATATCAATGGATACAATGAAGGAGGAAGACCAAAAAAGAAGTGGATGGATGGTGTGAGAGATGGTATGGATACGAATGGGGTTGGCCGTGTGGTCTCCGGCAGACTAGAGTAGAATCACTCCGTCTCTTCCCGTGGATGTCGTACAAGGCGACTAAGGGAAATACATTATAAAACATCGATCAGGGGCCTTACCACAAGCTCTAAACGCAGGAATGGAACTATGATGGTGGCGTATTTATCAATGAATTTCGTTCATAAATTCACAACCATGATGGTTCCATTCCTGCGTTAAGAGCTTGTGGTAAGGCCCCAGGCCAACCCTTCTGGCCAGCGTGGGGAGTGTAGGCCAAACTCTCCTGTCTATGACGGACGAGAGGGTCGTGGTGCGTGCTCCTGTAGTGGAGACTTAAATGACCTGATGATGATGAATTGTAGATATGAAGGCTGATAATATTGAAAGGAAGCAAATAATACGCTAACCCCAAATAACAGGGAAAGGACAAACTAATGTAAATGCCCAAGATAGTAGAAATCGTATTGTTCTAGTAGAAAGATCAAATCGTTTAGTTACCGATCTACAGTTTTCCACCAACCTGAATGGTTATGAATATGAATATGGTTAAAATGTTGACAACGACCAAAGTCACTGAATCTGATGTTCAAAACCATAGCAGTGACTTAACATAAATCTATAGCCGAGATCCACTGGGAAAATATCTCCACTTCACAGAAGATTGCGGCCAATATAGCAATAAGTAGAAATACCCATATAATTTTTGCGTTTCTGCGAATGAGTATTCACTCAGACGTGCCAGCACCTAACCAATACACATTGTATTGCAAGTCCCTACATGCTACGGTAACCGCTTTACAACAGGCAGGCATTATGTTTGACACCCAGCGTAGTATATAAAAAAAACAACAGGTTGCACTCCGGGAGAGCCGGCAGAAGTGAAAACTTGAACATTAACGTTGTGCATTTTGAATATTTTTGAATGATTAGGAAATAATTTCGTATGAATTGTTTTTTTCATTAATAGATGCACTTTGTTCAATTTCAAAACGCAAACGTCGTTCTCGAGCGAGGTGACACTACGTATCTCATCATTCTATTATAATTCTTATCGTCTTTTCTTAAATTTGAATTTTGTAGTCTCGCAGCTTTATCTTACTATTTTGATGTCAAAACTATTTCGATTCAAACCAATCTCAATCGTATCGTCTTTGCTTAAAGTAGATTTCTTTATTTTCGCAGCTCTGTCTTACTATCAGGACACGTGATCCTGACGCGAGTTTAACATTTTTTACCCATCCCAAAAAGTACACAGCACCGCTAAAGAAGCTTTTACTTTTAAAAAAATTGGTTTGGTTTGATAATGACATGGCACTTTGCAGATAGCAATCTTATAAAGGCTAACATAAGCGTAATTTGTGTACTAAAGGTATTCTATTCAAAACGCCAAAAACAATAACTAAGAAGTCGATTTTGGTAAGTTAAGTAGTTATTTATGGCGAGCGTGATGCCAACCAACTGCCACAGGCCAGCCGACGGTCGGTCGTATAAAATCTTCACAGTCTAGTTAACTCGAAAGCGATTAGATAAGCGGCTGTATATTTCCTAGTTATATTTACGAATTGAATAATTGCATCAAAGACCACAATTATCCTGTTATTGTTAGTACTCGTTCCATCAACTTCCTCGTGATTTTTATTTCTTTTATAAATCTATATTTTTAATTTATAAATAAAATATACATATGAAATCTGTAAGTATAAATAAAACGCATAAAATTATAGACGACTAAAGTCTAAAAGTTTAAATACTCATGTACACATGTAGTCTAACCAACTACATCTGGCTAGACAGACTTCCCTATGTGTATTTTAGGTTTCCCGTATAGAGTTATTAACTAAGTAGATGGCCTAGAATCTCAAAGTCAAAAAGAGTTCCAGGTGAAGAAAAAGAGGTGAACTGATAGAACAACTGAAAAAGCTGATGAGAAAGTTTGACGATCAATCAAGACGATTCAATCACAAACAATAGGTCACCAAATTCTGCCGACGAATTCAAACTTTAGCATTTCCGAAATGCTAGCAGATTAAAAAAGAGAAAAAGTAATATATTGTTTCATAAAAAAAAACTGTAAGACGTGTCTAAATACCTAAAAAAGCACAGTGGCAAAATAAAAAAATATATTATTTTAATAATTTTGACGCAGCAGTCAATTTGCGTTACAAATCAGAGACATAGGATTAGATCATATGCTCGGAACACAAGCCGTGGTTCAAATCCCACTGCTTGAGAAATCTAGCTTCTCTAAAAGATCTACAAGATCAATTAACCAAGACATTTAACCCTCGCGGTAGCTACTATTATAAATATGGTTCTAAAGCAATTTACGCCAGCTGGAATCGCCTCAGTTACGGCAGTTGCAAAGGACTCGATATTTGATAGAAGACTGACTGCCTCAACGAGCAAGATGCATAAAATAATAAGATATTTGTGTTCAAATAAGTGGCTCAATGAGCCCAGTGCAGCAGTGGCGCATCCACTGAGATATTACATCCATCCAAACGTGTAGTCAATTAGCAGAATTCGTTGGAGAATGAATAAGTTAAAAGATACCATAAGCGAAGGCAAACTATGAGTTTGGCTTGGCAAACTTGGTTAATCACTTACACACACACGTTTATGTATACTACTATTCTTATGATATTAAGATAGGATAATGGAATTTGCCCAAACGAAACTGTTATACTTGTTTCTGGTACGGCTTTCGATGACAAATAAATGTTGGAAATGATTCAACACTTTCCAGAGATCAAATCGAATCGTAAGAAATGACGAAGAAAGGAAAATAAATTACTGGAACGAATTACTAATGATGAACAATTGGTTTATACGTAGCAGATATTACGTAGCGTGATGTTTTCCTCTATACAAAATGGTCAGGGACACTATAGATATACAGTTATTATGTGGTTTTGAGATCGCATCAGGCAGGACACGATGAGTAATGCGCTCTATGATTGTCCCGTCAACCATAAAGTAAATCGGGCACCAAACAAACACACTAAATTAGTTGGAATTAATCATGGTACTATGGTAGTACTATGACCACGTCAGTGCTATTTATGTATTCTGTCCCATTACACACCTTGTGACATGATGGCAGTGTGTAACTGGTATGATATTTATTTAGTACGAGACGGTGCCAAATTCAAGTACAATGCCAAGACAAACTGTGTCAACATGTGTCCCAATGGGGAAAACACTTGGATATATTTACCAAGAACAAAGAACAGATGGGCCTTGGCTGAAAGCCTTTGAAAGGTCAATATCCTATTGAGATTACAGTTTAGACGGCTAGCCCGTAAACGAATCTAACATCACTCACCTGAACAGCCGTTAAGCAAGCACATAAACTCGATTACACGTCCCAATAGGCAAACACCAATCGACACTCCAGATTAGGTTCTGTTCACCTATGCATACTAAATAGAAATCTTTCTAAATGGTTCGATATGACCTCAAGTGTGAGGGAATGACACAGGCAGACCTTTGTCATGTAATGTAAGATGTAGATTACTGTACGAAGGAGAATGTTCATGGACGGTTGTGAGACACGAGGTCATTAAGAGATTCAGCATGACAGGTGATTAAAAATTATTACATAATTTGTTGAAAGATGCTTAAATTCTGCAACAGGAACAAATGGTGTGCATGAAGACGTGAAAGATGAAAGACGTTGAAGAGGTTTTTGTAAAAAAATGTTGTTATATTCGAAGAGTGCTTCATTACCATAATCAGCTTATCATCTACCCACTGCTGGATATAGACCTTCCTCAATGCTATCCACCAAATGCGATCCTCCGCTTTGCGTGTCCAGAAAATACAATTGTAAACACTTGTTTGAGATCTTCGGACCATTTAGAAGGCGGGGCACCTAACGCTTCGTAGCGCGGCTACTCCTGGAGTTTCCTCCATATCTGCCACGCTGACTCCGCAGATGTGGCCAGTCCACGCTCACTTCTTCTGCTTGCCGATTTTTAAAGCCATTTGTACCGAATCCCTTAGAGGAACTCCGAGCATGGCTCTCTCAACCGCTAGTTAAGCGACTTTTGCTTCTGAACCAGCCTGACGTGAAGCATTCAAGTGTCTGCACCGTATGCCATAGCAAGGACGCACTGGTTGAAACTTAATTAAAGTTATTTCATTTAAAACGACGAACATTTTAATTATTTTCCTGTAACGTTAAGTAATATTATGGTACGTTATCGCTTGATTCTCGAGCTCCTTGCGTGCGCCATTCAAACATTTCTCAGGCGAGTAGATTTTAAAAAATTTAGTCGAGCAATATTTAAAGTACTTAATGGTCAATATTAAGAGACATTTCTTCTCTCTTAGATAGGATATTATTCTTTGATTTAACTAGGCTGTGTCCAAATAAAGGTTGCGGGCATGACACTAACACATATATAATACTACATATTAGGTTGGGGAAAAAGTCTTTTCGTATTTTATATGAAAATTCAAAACATTTTTTAATAAAGTTTATTTACATTTAACTAAAGTATGTAGGTGCCATTTTGTTCGATAACTTTTTGCCATCTTGTAGGTATAGACATGATCCCATTACTATAGAAATTTTGGGACTTCTGTTCAAAAAACCGGGACAAGTGGTTTTGGCAGTCTTCTCGTGATGTTAACCTGACATTGCCTAAAGAATTCTGAAGAGACCGAAACAGATAGAAATCAGAAGGTGCAAGGTCAGGACTATACGGCGGATGCATTAACACCTCCCAGTCAAACTCTCTTAATTTTTGCTGAGTGGCTAAAGATGTGTGAGGTCTAGCGTTATCATGATGAAAAATCACACCCCTTCTGTTAATTAATTCCGGCCGCTTTCTCTCAACTTTTTGCTTTAATCTCATCAGTTGTTCACAGTAGAGTTCAGAATCGATAGTCCTGCCTGGCGGTAACAGCTCATAATGAATAATGCCCTTCCAATCCCACCATACACACAGCATCACCTTGTTGCAGGTTAACCCGGGTTTTGCCAGAGTCTGTGAAGCCTGACCGGCCTTTGAACACGACCTTTTTCGCACGTTCTTGTCCTACGTGATCCACTTTTCATCACCAGTTATAAGCTTCTTCAAAAACGGTTCGCTTTCATTACGTCGTAGTAAAGAATCGCAAATGAGTACACGGTTCATTAGGTTTCTTTCAGTGAGATCGTGAGGCACTCAAATATCGAGCTTTTTAGTGTACCCAGCTTTTTTCAAATGCGCCAAAACTGTTTTATGGTCAATTCCTAATTCTTCAGCTACGTCGTAACTACTGATATGCCGATCTTGCTCCACTTTTTCAAAAATGGCATCCATTTTATCCGTAACAGGGCGACCAGAGCGACGTGCATCTTTGACATCAAAATTTCCGGGTTGAAAACGCCTAAACCAAATTTGTGCTACTCTCACAGACACTGCACTAGGTCCATAAACGTCACAAATTTTTTCGCAGCTTGCGTTGCATTTTTTCCTTTTTTGTAGTAAAATTTTAAAATGTATCGAATTTCTTCATTAGATTCACTCATCTGGACAGTAAAAAAAACAAATGAAAATCACACATTTACCTAATTTGAATTTGGAATTATCTTTTTTAAAATTTAAACTTTTTAAAGATACCAAAACCTTTCAGATACAAAATGTATAACCAAAGAGATTTTATTACAAGTTCATACATACTATAATGCGAAAAGACTTTTCCCCTACCTATTATATGAGTGTTACAAATACGTCGCAATAACTCACAACGTAGCCTGTTATTATGATGATTCACTGTGGTACCTAGTTTTACTTGCGTAGTAACTATTAAGTATCCTGCGGTTTTATGGTGAACGAGGCCTTACGATGCAGAGGAGTGCCAAAGACATTGTGTATTTAAATTACAATACACGTATTTAAGCCTTTCCCGGCATTCCATACATCTTGCTTGCTAGGGTTTCTCATCCTGTTTGGAGTTGACAGAGTCTTTACAATAAATGATACTGGAACATGACGTAGGTATGAGAAGTTTCTTTGCCAAAGGTTCTTTGCCGAATCCTGATTTGAACCCTAGGCCGATATAATTTTATTAATTTGTGCAATGTTTATTATATTCTTCTCCCATAATATTGTATTATTTATTATTCAGCCCAACCTTAATGCTTGCTATACCAGCGGTGTATTATATATACATATTTTTTATTATGCATGAAGTTTAAATAAACAAAAATATAAATATATAAATATTGTCAGACAAATTGCACAGCGCCATCTAGCCCCAAAGTAAGCGAAGCTTGTGTTATGGGTACAAGACAACTGATAAACATACGTAAATACATTTTTTTTTTGTAAATACATACTTATGATACATAGAAAACACCCAGACCAAGAGAAACAGACATGTTCATGAACACAAATGTTTGTCCTGTGTGGGAATCGAACCCACGAGCGCTGGTGTCGAAGCCGCGTCATTGACCGCTACGCCACCGAGCTCGTCAAATAATATATTTCTAGAGATGATGCTTATAAAGTACACTGGAAAGTGTCTAGCCTGTAGACAAGTATAAGGTATATACATACCTGTATAGTTACAGGTTTAGAATCTCGTAGCTCGTAACCTGTATTGCGGCCTTGACCCTCGCGAGCTGAGTTTGTTGAACGTCATTTGGCGTCCGCCACCAATTTCGTTTATTATGAACACGCCAATGCCCACAGCAGCCGTTGTTTTAAAACATAAATTGTAATTACAAAGGTCAAGTCGCAACATATTGCGTTGGAACTGGGGAGTATGTACGCACATTGGCCCAATTATGTGGCTTACCTACCGTCCTTAGATTGGCATTCAGGTGGGATGTTTTTACCACCGACGCGAGTCTCTGTTTTCTACCCCTGGCACGCCGGCCCTCCATACAAATGTCGCGTCGTTTACTTCTCATAACATACCTTCACACTTATGCAATGACGTAAGTATTCTGTGCTGAGCCGTATGAGCGTGCGGCGTCATGCAATCTGTTCCAGATTCGTCTCAGGTGAAGTCAAGAGAGGTGAGGTTGTTACGAGAAAGCGGCAGGGAGTAGAGTGAAAAATCGGGGTTGAAAGTTTGTATGGGGTGATTGATAAAACACTGTCTGTTGATTTGAAATTTAGACTAGAAAAATAATGAAATGATCGTACCTGTAGCAGCATTTAAAAAAATATATTAGTTTAGAGCAGCAGTTCTCAAACTTTTTTAGTGACGGAACCCTACAATAAAACGTTCGACCATGGAAAGGTGTTTCGATTTTTTTTCTAAATTCTTGCGAAACCCCTACATCGGGGTATCGGGTTCCGCGGAACACAGAGAATGGCTGGTTTAGAGTATGAATTAGTGGTTCACAGTTTGTTTAGTGAAAAGAATTTATTCACCAACGCACGCCCGAAACTATTCAAGTTACAGCTATATCCATACATATAAAAATCGCGTGTCACGGTGTTTGTGGTTCAACTCTTCCAAAACGGCTCGACCAATTTTTATAATTTCTTTTATGTAAGAATATTGAACTGACATATTGAATCGTATAGGCCATCTGAAATGGGGCTGGATTGGACACATGCTAAGAAATAAAACAAACAAGTGGAGTAAACATTTGACTATATGGTACCCAAGAAATGGGACAAGAAAACTAGGACACTGAAAAACAAGATGGTAAGACAGTATCTGCCTGACATTGGAGCCATACTGGATCAGAGTGGTAGAGAATCAAAAACAATGAAGAGAGTTGGAGGAGTCCTGTCCAAAAGGCACACCAGACTGTGGGATTTCCTATAGCCTCTATCCTAAATCCTAGATTTCGTCTGCAACTTCGTCCGCAATTTATCGGGTTGATAAATATATAACACTCAAAAATATAGCTTTCTATTGTTAAAGAATTTTCAAAATCAGTACAGTAGGGCCAGAGAGTATCCCCTACAATCTCATAAACTTGATCTTTTTATAATATTAGTATAGAAATAGTTTCCTCCTTTCTAGATATAATCTATGCCCATGCCAAATTTCATATAAATAGATTCAAATTATTTTTTTTAGAATACAACTGGGATTGCAAGTTCAATCCCCACACAAGACAAATATTTGTATGCAGGAACATACCTGTTCGTCTTAATCTGGGTGTTTTCTGTGTACCTATATATATTTATGAAGTTATGAATAAGAATGTATAAGTATTTAGAAAAAAATGCATTATAGTATAGTATCAGTTACATAGTTCAACTTGTCTAGTACCCATAGCTGTCAGTGTGTAATTTGTTCAGTAATATTAATTTATTTTAGTTATCCCTCATGAACAGGTCAATTATTGTAGATCAGGCTTTTCCAACCTTTATTTCAACAAGTCTCCCCAAATTAAAATTGTTGATGTACGTCGTCGGAAAGGGGCCCCTTAATCCTACACACGTGTCACAAGTCTCGGGATCTGCTTGGGGTTTCTCTCTCTGGCACACGATGGACCCGGCACCCGCACGGTGAACTAAGAAACATGGAAGCTAAGAAGTTCGTCTCTAATATTTTAATGCCCCCTTAAGTTAAAATAAAAACAAGAAACACACATTTTTTGACAAAAGCGAGTAATTTGGAACTTATTTACCTACTCGTTATATTATATTTACCTACTCGTTTTTTTTTTTTCGGAAATGTAAACATACCTATTACGCCCACCTTGACATTTCTCTATGACCCCAAGGGGGGTGGCCCCTTGGGGTCATAGAGAAATTGTGTTGAGTTGGAAAGTCCTGTTGTAGATAAAGATTGCCTACTATACATTTTGGGCATGTAATATGATGTATGTAAAATTTTTATGGCAATTGGTGCAGTAGTCAAGGCGTGAGCTTTCACATCACAAACAAACTTTCACATTTATAAAATTAGTAAGGTACACAGGTTTACAAGTAGGGTTTACAGTAATTTAGCTACATGTTTGTCTGTTTGCTTTTGGCAGCAAAAGCCTCCTTCATGTGTATTTTATTTTATACTAGCTGCCCAGACAAACTTAGTTCTATCAAAAGTTAAGTTTTTTTATTACTTTTTATAATTTCACATTATTAAAACTTTCTGTGTGCCATAATTTATTTATATACATATATTAGTACATAAAACTCAGCAAGAAAAAATATATATGAAATTAATGTATATTTCATTAATAATGTTAACATAGCATTGCTAAAAATATTAGGAGAGCAAGAAGAGAGGCATCTCTTCTAGTGCTAGTCTCATAAGCTAGTGCAGCGAAAACTACAATGCTGTAAGGTTAGAATGGTTTTTGAAACATAATGTAACAAATATTTACATTATTATAACTTGTTACAGTCATTGTTGTGGTTTTTATCATTTGCATGCGGGTCATTTTCAAAATAAATATATGTCACGAAAGTGTAAGTAAATTGTTTTGTTAGGAAATGACGTTTTACCATGGTTGTATTGACCAACAATTTCCTAACATTGACATAGCCTTATTTTTATCGGTATACTGAGTACGCTTTAACATTTCCTGACGGCACAATTTACTAAAATTTTCGGGACATACATTTATTTTGAAAACTACTCATACATATATTGATGTATGCATGTTTTGATTGCATGCTTTCTCATAATTATATTTGCTATGCTTTACAATCATAATTTGTTGGAATCATTACATGCCATATTTGTTGACATTGATATATATATTGTATCATAAAAATTGCAACTATATTTAGAGCTATAATGTAATTGTATGCTGTTAGAAATTGAATCAGCCATTATTTTTATGTTAGTGTAATTAAGTGAAGGAGACTATTTCTTTCTTAATTACATAAACATATATCGTACTTTTAATGACACGTTTGTTATTTAACTTATAAATTAAAATAAATAAAAAACAGAAAGCTTGTTAGAGCTAAATACGTACTTTTCCGTCAAATATTGGGTAGTCCAGTACAGGACTTCGCCCGGTAATTCAGCCTCGGTGATGGTATAGCCCGCAATATGTACAGGCAATTGATCTTCTGGGTTCACGGTTGCAGCGAAAGTCTCAAAAAACACTCGATATGATGTCAAATAATCTTCTTTATCGCCCATTTTTTATACGATTTAGGTCAACAAAAGGAGGAATATTCGTTTAGGCTATCGATCAACAAACCCTTAGCTTGAATGCTAAGCGAAAAATTGAGTTCATCGAGATCGTTAACACGGTATTTTATAAAAACAAAACACTGTTTACTTAGACGTAAATATAATTAACACTTAGATCATAATCATATGAAAAGATTAGAGCTAGCTCCGTATCGCAATTCAGAATTTCAAAACACTAAATTCACAGTACCACATAAACCTCACTCACTTGTCAAATTGTCATCCACAGACACAGACAGTCAGGCCACAGAGTGCTCAGAGATAACCGAGAAATATCGATACATCGTTATCCAAAAATATCGATTTTTATCGGTATCGAATATTTCCCGACATTGATACATCAACATCGAAAATGACTCAAAATATCCGTCCGGTATACTGAGTACAGATCGCGCGGCGAGTTAAGATCGCTCGGCAAAAGTAGAAGGGGCATGCGCAGTATTCACTTTCTAGGTCTATTTGACGGGGCAGAGGAGTAAGGGGGGCGGGCGCGACAATACCGACGCGTAATTGTTGGATCAGTCGCACTTTACCTCACGCTTCGCGTCCGCGCGTCTCGTGTCTCCTGGGTACTGTTGCGTACTAATTGTTTTTCGTATTAGTAGTACATCGTAGAGAAAAAAATGCCGAAAAATAAAGTTTTAACACGGCAAGCCAGGAAAATGGTTTACGACGTGAATTGTTATATTAAAAAGGAAACTAATGAAATCGGTAGTAAATTAAAGCAGGTAAAAAATACAACAGCAGAAGCTGCGATTTCATTACAGAAAAAATTGTCAACACCTATACAATGTTTACAACTGATTGCAAATAGAACTACAAATGCTGTTGATAAATCCATATTAATTGAAATCTGCAATAAATTAGAGCAAACTCGGGAAGAAGCTACCGAAGTTAGCACAACAAATGATAATAAGTTAGTACAAATTATGAACAATTTAAAACAAGAACAAAAAAGAACGGCGCTTGCTACAAATACATCTGATAAAACAGTTAGGAGGATTGTGACACAAGCCGCTAATTCGGAGTTTCTGTCGGTCTTTAGAACTCCTAGAAGAAAAAGACAGCGTGCAAAACCAATAACAGACATCGATAACTTTGATCAAGGAGTCATAAAAAGGTGTATTCATAACTTTCATTTGACCAATAAAGAGCTTCCCACAGTTGAAAAACTAAGACAAAAACTACAGGAAGATTTAAATTTCCAAGGCTCTAAAACAAGTCTTCGACAGATAATAAAAGATTTAGGCTTTAAATGGAAAAGAACAGAAAACAACAGAAAGGTTTTAATAGAAACTACAAACATTCGCCTCAAGCGAATCGAGTACTTACAAAAAATTAAAAAATATCGTCAAGAAGGACGTGCAATAATCTACACAGATGAATCATATGTAGATTCATCACACTCGAATCCTAAAGCTTGGACAGATGGTTCAACTAAGGGCCTTAAAACGCCAATTTCTAAAGGACAACGCGTGGTTATCGTACATGCTGGATCCGTGGTGGGTTTTGTCCCAAATGCATTGCTCACTTTCAAAGCTGGATGCAAATCAGGAGACTACCACGACAACATGAATTACGAATACTACGAAAAATGGTTGAAAACCCAACTCATCCCCAATATTCCACCTAATTCTGTTGTCGTGGTCGATAACGCTTCATATCATAACAAACAATACGACCTCGCACCGACATCAAGCTCCAGAAAAGCGGATATGCAAGCCTGGCTGTTTGAAAAAGGAATAGAATTTGATGAAATAATGTTAAAACCGCAGTTATATCAGTTAATAAAAACACACAAAGAACAATTTAAAACGTTTTCTATTGACAAAATTTTGGCTGAACACAATCACAATATTCTAAGACTGCCTCCATACCACCCTGATCTCAATCCTATTGAGATGGCTTGGTCCATGATTAAACAGTATGTGGGTAGTAAAAACGTCAAATGGAATCTAAATAAAGCTATTGAGCTTGTCAAAGAAAAAGTTAATTTAATGGGAGCACGAGAGCGGGAAATCTTGTGTAATAAAATCAAATCTGTAGAAGAAGAATACGCAAAAAGTGATCACATTATAGATACTATGACAATTCAATTCAATTCTTCTTTGTGGCGTTCTTGAAGTTCTCGCCAATGTCAATGTTTCTTATAGTTTCAACTGTCGATATAAACAAGTAGGCGACGATGCTTAGTACGTGACTCTGCGATAGAATGGCTTTGTGAGTGTTTAATAACTAGATTTATATTAAGTAAGTATATGATTTTGGCGATCTGTTGACATACCTAAAACAAAGGACAAACACAACATGTAAAACGGCACAAAGTGTTAATTGATTAGAAATGACAGACAACTTAGAGTTTAATATTATTAGAGTTAATATAATCACAAATAATATATACAAGAGGGGAGAAGTTGATGTATACAAGGAGAGATTTAAAATCAATAGGACGAGGGATGGAAGGAGGAAGAATATCGTATAGGGATGATGAATAGTTAGGGCAGTTAAAAAATATATGATCTGGAGATCCTTCTTCTAGGCCACATTCACACAGAGAGCTATCCTTCACCCTGATTTTAGCCAGGAACACATTAGTGCATACATGACCGAGTCGTAAGCGACAGACGACTGAAGTCGCTCGTTTATTGGAATCTCGGAATTTGGAGAACCATGGCTTGGATGGTATGCAGTCTTGGATGGAGGCATAATGTTTCCCTTTTACAGTGCTAGATTGAACCCATATCCTATTCCAAGCAGCAGTTAACTTGCTCTGGGCGAGTGGGATGAGATCCTGCGAGTACGCCGTACAACGAGGAGACCAACAGCCATATTGTATCGCGTCTCTAGCACAACTATCCGCCATTTCATTCCCTGGAATACCCTGGTGTCCTGGGATCCATACAAGGTTTACTTGAAAATGTTTGACATGGCATCTATATAACGCTTGCTTGATAGCCAATATAACAGGGGCCTTACTCTTACTACGGAACTGGTTAGAGGCTATAGCATCCAAACAGCTCCTGGAGTCTGTGAAGATCACAGCTTTGGAGATATTATGTGATTCGATATATAACAAAGCCTCCAAGATGGCGGTAGCTTCACCTGTAAAAATATTATAGAACATAAAGAGGGACACTTAAAATTTAAAATAATTTTGTATAATGGAATCCATACAGCAGCTCCAACGCAGCTTTGATCAGAGATCTTGGAGGCATCCGTATACATGATTAACCACTCACTCCACAGCTCGTCTATGATGGCATTTAACCTAGTAGATGCAAATAAAGAACTTTTTCCTATACCCAGGTTAAGTATTATGTTCGGATGAAAGATAATGGCTTCAAATGGTGTATCAAATAGAGGATTTATTTTACATTGGAATACCGGACAAGGAAGACGAAGGAATGATACAAAACTATTGAATAGACAAGGTGCGTCCTTATGGGCTCAATAACCACCGGAATTAATGGATGGTCCGAGGCTTGCAAAGCTTTGTGCAGAAATCTGTCAGACAAATATTGCCTGCGTAAGTGTAGTGGGGGATCCACACATTCTACTTGTAGGGCGTTTATAGGAGATGACTTCATGGCACTCGTGATGAGACGGAGGCACTTGGATTGGATTTTGGTTAGTGAGTTTAAGGCCGCCTTGTTACATGGCTCAAGTAGGAAGGAACCATAATCCAAGTGACTACGGACTAGAGCGTTATAAATCAATTTTTGGGAATATGGGTGAGAACCCCACCAAATACCTGCAAGGGAACGTAGGACATTAATGTTCCTTTCGCATTTTTGGGCGATATGATTGATGTGGTGGGTGCCAGTCAGTTTTGGGTCTAAAATTACACCAAGAAACCTTACTTTATCTTTAACAGGGAATATTTGCCCATCATAGGCGATAGAAACAGGTGGAATAGATCTTTGACGGGCAAACACCAATACGCTACTTTTAGATATGGAAATAGAAAGTCCGTGATCAGAGAGCCATACTTGTAAGTAAGAAACTGCTGAGTTTAGCCTTGAAGAGGCTTCAGAAACATGCTCAGATGAGACGTATAAGGCAAGGTCGTCTGCATATTGGAGAACATTACAAAACGAATTTACAGATTGTTCCAAATCATAAGTGTAGATATTGAACAAAAGAGGACTGAGTACTGATCCTTGTGGAAGGCCTTTCCAAACGTTTCTTAGAGGAGCAGAGTAATTTTGAAAGTTGACAATTATATGCCTGGCCGAAAGATAATTTATAATATAATTTATTAGCCTCACTGGAATGCTCAGCTGGTGCATTTTCTGCCTGAGCAGAGGAAGCAGGACGTTATCATAAGCAGACGACACGTCTAGAAAAACTCCTACCAAGAAATTGCACTTGGAAAAAGCTAACCTAATGTCAACAAGAGTGCTGAGGCTGTCCATAGTGCTAAGACCTTAACGGAAACCAAATTGACTTTTAGGTAGTAATTTCCTGTTTTCCATCAACCACTCCAGGCGATTTTTGACCAGGTGCTCAAGGGTCTTACCCATGGTACACGAGAGGGCAATGGGTCGGTAAGCTGAAGGGTCAGTACTCAGTTTTCCAGGTTTCAATACGGGGATGATAATTTGGATTTTCCACTCTTCAGGTGGAGTACCTGAGATGTAAAAACTATTGAGAATATGCAGAAAGCGTTCCTTCGTTATAGCGCCACTGTTAATAATAAAGGAGTAGGGAATCCCATCAATGCCCGGAGAAGAGTCCTTTAGGCCACCCAAAACAATGTCCAGCTCAGCTCGGGAGAAAGGAGCATCAAAAGGGTCGGGAGAATGAACCGGATTGACATAAATTGTTGATTCCTCATAAGACGGGGCTGAAGGAGGAGCTAGTGTTTGGAAGAATTGATCAATCCATTCAGTGTAATCATTAGAAGAGATATTAAGATTGTTGGATGTCGAACATCGATATTTCTTAACATTTCTCCAAACCATTGAAGACCGTGTAGCGGGAGACAAGCTTTCACAAAACCTGTGCCAACCCATTTTCTTTTTTGTCCCCAGTAACTTTGTCGTCTCTGCAGCCACCTTTTGATATTTTAAATAATTATCCCTGGACATATTTGCAGCATAATGCCGTTCTGCCATTTTTCTTTTTCTAACTGCCAAGTAGCACTCTTGATCCCACCATGGTGGAGGGGACAGTTTCTTTTTCGGAGGTTTCTTCAAAGGGATTGATCTATCAGCAGCCAACAGAAGTGAGTTTTTAAAGTCAGCATAGACCGAATGGGTATTGTTTTGATCTGTTGGTGGAAGTTGTGATACTATCTCATCTGTACACACAGCAAATTGAGACCAATCTGCCGTGGCAATACAATACTTTAGACGAGGGTTGAAAGGAGTAGACGGGATATTGTTAAGGGAATGGATGGAAATGCATAAAGGATAATGAGAACTGCCATAGGAGTTGCTCAGAACTTTCCAAGAGAGCTGGGATGACAAATTTGGTGAACAAAGTGAGAGGTCCACAGCACTGGCATTTTGAGTGGGGAGAACAAGGCGGGTAGGGGAACCATCATTGAGGATGCAGAGATTTAAGTCATCTACTAGATCCAGAAATGAAGATGATAAAGAATCACACCAATGTGATCCCCATGACGTATGATGTATATTGAGATCCCCAAGAATTACAACAGGAGGGGGTAGTGAAGAAATGATGGAAGACATTCTGATTAGGGATAGGTATATAAACCGACAGAAAAGATATGTTAAGGGTACGGATAGCCACAACATTGATACCAACAGAATGTGTAGGAAGAGGGATTTGAGAGAAAGTAATAGTTCTAGAGACAAGAATGGAGGCGCCAGCATGTCCATCATTCCTGTCATCCCGAAGACAGGAATAACCAGCTACCCTGAATGGGGCATCAGGCTTAAGCCACATCTCCTGGATGGCAACAATGATGGGATTATATTTGTTAATGAGATGAATGAGATCAGCTTTCTTATACTTAATACTCCTACAATTCCATTGTAGAATTGTTTGGAATTTTATTAAATATGGAAATCAGCTCAGTAAGTTTTTGATATACATTATGGGGAAGTTCTGTATCACTAAAGCGAGTTAGAAGATTCATGAGAGTAGATAGCAATAAGTCAAAGAGGTTGTCGTTAGGAGAACCAGTCAAAGCATGCCCATTGGGGAGAGCAGAGACCGGGGATTCCGTAATTGTTCCATGTGCATATTTATCATATCCAGGCCCCGAGGCAGGAGTAAATTGACGACGTGGGGAAGTAACTGTTTTCTTGTAGGAGGTCTTTTGTGGGGGATATAGTTGGGACATGTCTTTTAACTGGGAAGTTCGATGTGAGGCAAGGGAAGGTTGGGATGGGAGGGGTGAAGGAGTAATTCTAACGGTATCTGCGAATGAACGTCTCGATTGAGGGAACCTCGCAGATGCCTCCATATATGATATATTGTCTTGTGACATTGTTAGTTTAATGGATTTCTGTCGGGAATGCTCTGGACAAGAAGGATCTTTAGCAGTGTGGCTGCCCGAGCAAAACAGGCATGTAGGCGACTGTTTTGTACATGATATTCCCTCATGGTTTTGGGCACAGATGAAGCAGCGTGGGTTAGAACGACACTGAGATGTTACATGTCCATACCTGCAGCAATTATAGCATTGGATTATCGGTAATACATATGTCTCAACAGGCATACAAGTGCAAAAACAATATATGTTCTCAGGTAGTTTTTGGCCTCTAAAGGTCAGCACTACAGTCTGAGTGGGGACATAAACTGTATTGCCACCCTCACCACCTGTTTTTCTGTTAAATCTACGTGCTCTTATGACTGCTCGAAACCAGGGGGGGTTTCTATTGCCGACACGAATTCCTCCAGGGACCATTCGACTGGTACAGACCTAACAATGCCCATTCTGGTAATACTAAACGAAGGGGGATTGGGGTGTAAGTGGTTCATCAAGATCTTTGAACCAAAGCCAACTTCACCTGCACGTGGTGCACCCTGCTGACTGACAAACGAAGCTCTGGCGAAAAGAGAGGTAGGTAGCGTAATTGTAAGCTACCCGACTGGGGAATGTACCTCCACCTCACAGAATACCGCAGCCAAATAACAATTCCCTTGAGGGTTGTTGTGTTCCTGCGAGTGAGTGAGGTCACCAGAAAGAAAGGAAGGAGATGCTGCGTTGGCAGCGGGGGTGGCGGCGCGCGAGCAATATTTTATGTTGCAAGCGTTAATATGGCTACGGTAACCGCTTCACATCAGGCGGGCCGTATGCTTGTTTGCCACCCGACGTAGTATAAAAAAAAAAAAAAAAAAAAAAAAGGGATTGCAGCTTCGAACTTGGCTGCCACTAATGCAGCAATTTACCACCACCACCAACAATACTACACAAAAAAAAAGGCAGATCAACAGTTGATAATTGTAAAAAAACAAAAAAGAATTCTCAACACAAGTATCACGCACTCGACCAAGAAGCAGAGACCAATCAATCGATACTATGACAGAACAGTTTATTATTCGTGTCACTGAAGACAGCTCGGACAGCGAAGAGAGTGCAGATACCGATAACTCCGAAATTTCGGACGACGATGAAGTGCCCTTAGCCTCGTGCTTCCATCCTCAGCCTTCTTCGACATCGCACGATGATTTAATGGAAGGACTATCAACACTACCGGATGATTAAATTTTTACTACATGAGGTACACTAAAAGCACTTGCACCTTGCACTTCTAGCTAATCGGAACAATTTTAATTTCGAATGTTATATTTTTTGAACCGACTTGAAAACTTCTTAGTAATAAAAAAAACAAATTGGCGGGAAATCATTTGTCAATTGTTTTTAATCACACATTAAAGTTCTACGTACGCAACGAAAATGGAATTAAGTCGAAAAGATTTTTCGTGAAAGGCGGCCTTCAACTGCCGTCAACGAAAATAATGTGGCTACTGTTAAGCGGCTAATTGAAGAAAACCCGCGGATTATCTAGCGTCCGAAAAAGTACAACTCGTCACCCATCCTGCACATAGCCTCGATCTAGCAACCTGTGATTTCTGTATTTTCCCCAAAATATGCCTTCAGATCTGTGTTCCTCCTGTTTTAAAAAATGGTTCGATCGCATGAAAAAATGTTTAAAATGTAAAGGAGAGTATTTTGAAAAGCAATAAACATACTATTTTGGTTATAACATGTTGTTTTTTTAAGTTACGCAAAACTTTTAGTGTGACCTACCTATATTATTAACTAAAACTTACTTTTGTTTTTATTTTTCTTAATATACTAGCAATAAATCACAATCAAAAACTAGTGTTATTATAATTATGTTATGTTACTAAGGGTTTAAAAAAGAAAATAAGGAAAAAAAATTCTTTTCTTAGTAATTTTGTGCGCGATTGTACACATGCGCCAATTGCCCCCACTAGTTTTACCGAGCGAACTTAACTCGCCGCGCGACCTGTACGCTGCTAAACAGAAACAGCTCCCAACCGGGAACGCATTATTTGGTTGGGTACATTGGGAAAAAGAGCATGAGAGTAAAAAGTAAGTCTAAAAATCTCATTTCCATGATGGGACCAATTCTAGTACACTTGGCAGTAGACCCCCAAAACAAAACTATAAAAAATAGTTTAACCTTACTTTTCACAAGAGTTTAAAGAGATTAACATTTTATTTCAAATATAAGTATGTTATTGTCAATTCTATATCAGTTTGGGTTTTGTATAACTACTGAGAAGGTGTAAATGTCTTATTAAAAATACTGCATAGATAAATAAATACCTAATTATAAATTGATATAAATGCTATGCTAAAGCTTTACCGCGGCAGTCCCCGAGTGCCACATGTATTTTTATATTTAAAATAATGAGTAATTTTCGACATAAAATCAAAATATATCAACGTTAAGATTAACAACGATTTTATATCGATATAGAATTGCATCGATATCTATATGTCGTTATCGATATATCTACGCGTAACATTCACCATTTTTTTTTAAACAGCTTTCTGGCTGTGGATTGAAAATCTTTTTACTTTGCGTTATTTTTTTCATCTTATTCCCAGCTTCAGGGAGGGATGGTCCAAAAATATTGTCAGGTATCTTATAGTCCCTCAGCCACTTGTAATAAATACATCAACAGTAAAATCGGAATATCGATTCTTGGAAAAAATTGTCAGCGCGATATATACAGTTTCAATCAAAGAGTCCACTAATTTTATGCACGCGAGTGCCGATTTGTACCCTATTACACTCTTTACTGTTCGACTGTTGATGCATTGGTACGGAGACCAAACGAATTATGTAAGATGAGGCGATACAACATCCAAAGCCTACAGGTTGGAATGCGGGGTGCGCCAACGTGGGCTAATCTCTTCGATTTTTTTAGCGCCTATGTCAACAGTCTGATCTGATCTCTCACGGATTGATGTACAATGTGGGTAAAACAGAGATGCTTGTTCTCAGGGCGGGGAAAGGTCCGGTAAGTGTACCACAGGTATTTTTGATTGGTTCAGTGGTTAGGGTTGTTGACCGGTTCAGATATCTTGGACACATTGTTACAGGAGACCGCAAAGACGATCTTGACATGGAGTGAGAAAGACGGACATTGGCGGTAAGGTGCAACATGCTCGCATGCTGATTTTCAAAATGTAAATGAAGAATTGTGGGCAAATCTGATCTTCGGCCTTAGCAGCAGTTGAAGCCGATTCAGTATTCCGATTTCCGATCAGCGTCGTTACTAGTAAAAATTGTTCAATATTAATTATTATAAGTATAAATAATAAACAATTAACTGCGGTAAACACTTACCATCAAGTGGGCCGTGAGTGCGCTTGTTTGCTACATTAGGAGTATAAAAAATATTAAGTCAATGCGGACGAATTCGCGGACAATATTTTGTTTATTAAAAAAATGTTAAATGGACTGATGTCTGGTTAATTTACATTTAAATATCTTATTTTTGGTTTTATAATGATAATCATGCAGTCATGCTAAATGTTCCAGGTTCCAAAGCAAAAATACGAGATTTTTAGCTCAAAACGAGAAAAATAGTTCTGTTGTTGGCAACCCTGATTCATTGATGTAACTTTTTTCTACCAAATACAAGTAAATAGATAAATAATAACAAAACAATTTGAATTTATTTAAACTCTAGCTTGTTTAGTGATTTTTAGTTTACTTTTTCCAACAAAACAATGAGAATGTTCAATATAGTATTATTCCACAACCCCTACTCAACTTGGAAATTGGCGTAAAATTGAACGAACAGTGCAATAGCAAGTTAGAGGTGTAAAAGCGATTACACCATTATATATCATAATTGTAAAGTTGAGTCAGGTTGTGTTGGTTGTTGATTAATGTAATCGGCGCCTTAATTTCTTGATCGAACTTTGTATGTATGTAGGTATGTACACTGAGCAAATAATCACTACGTTTTAGGTATGTACATAGCAAGATATTCCTTCTGTGATTATCTGTGTACGTGATTGATATAAAGTAATTATCAACCTTATCTAAACGCTTATCGTTCACTATTTTGATTGATTTTATGTTTTATTTATACCGCATATGTAATTTAATTTAGTTGTCGTCGAACGTAAATGAATATACATTAATCCTGCCCTGCCTGGCCTATCCTGGACAACACCTCGAAATTTAATAGATTTTAAATACGAAAAAGGAATTTTTATTCTGAAGAACAATGCCTTCTATCACAGGCAAATATCAACATTATAAAAACGAAAACATTGATGATTATTTTGCTGCAGTTGGTAAGTACTAAAACTAAAATATAGAAGTCTTATTCACATATAAACATCATTTTTGATTTTGTAGTTTTCTTTTTTCATAGTCTAAGTATTCAAAAGTGACTCAAGTATAATGGAGATTTGTTTTTAATAGGTGTGCCTTATATGGGGCGTAAAATGATGGCCATGTCTTCCCCACTAATGGAAATAATATTAGAAGGGGATACTATGACCATCAAGAGCTCCTCTTTGCTAAGAACAGTTGAGCATACATTTAAACTAGGTGAAGAATATGAAGAGAAAATGCCAAACACATCAATTAAAGTAAGTATCAGAGTAAGAGTAATCTTTAAATATTTTTTTATACTATATTAGGTGGCAGACAAGCATACGGCATGCATAACTCAAAGCTAACTATGCCAGAGTATAGCCCGCGGGGTCGAAATTGAGGTTGTGTGTAGCGAATAGATTTTCCATTGATTTCAATGGAAAATGTATTTGATGATCATTCCTCAAAGACATGTGCAATCTCAATATCTTTTCAACACAGACCTCAAGCATGTTGAGGTGTTTAATTATGACAACTTTCATCAAAATCGTTTCAGTGGTTTTGGAGTCTATTCATTTCCAAAAGTTACTTTTCGGCTTATATAAGCACTTGTTCCACTCAAAGATTCACAATAACGTATTGCCAGTCACAATATCTTTTCGATCTTGTCGATGTGTTTAATTATGATAAGTTTCATCAAAATCATTTCAGTGGTTTTGGAGGTATTTTAAGAGAGGTAGGGCATAGGGTATTTCTTAAGCTGTCTGACTGGGGAAGTATCTTCACCTCACAGAATTCCGCAGCCAAATAACAATTCCCTTGAGAGTTGTTGTGTTCCTGCGAGTGAGTGAGGTTACTAGAAAGGATGGAGTTGCTGCGTTGGCAGCGGGGGTGGCGGCGCGCGAGCGATATTTCATGTTGCGAGCGTTAATATGACTATAGTAACCGCTTAACATCAGGCGGGCCAAATGCTTGTCTGCCACGTGACGTAGTATAAAAAAAAGGGTTACTATCAGAAGATCAAGATATCAGAACGACCAAGTAGACATATAGTTCACATCTCAGAAAGACTATGTATCCAGAACGTCTTTATATCAGAATTTCTAAAAAGCATAATGACCACATTTCAAAACGACTTAGTAGCAAAACATCTAAATCTCAAAACGGTTAGATAGCGATATGACCATATCGCAAAATGTAGGTGTAATTCGGTACAAAACTTATTCCTTTCGAATCTCTATTCATAGCCACTTGAAACATACTGTCCACTTGAAATATTATAACTGTTAATTATTAGAAAGAAGTATTGTTCCGAAGGAAATTTGTCATGCAAGAAGTGTTGTATTATCGTGCGTTTTATTTTTTCAATAATTTTATATGTATTCTTTCTAGTTTTTAAATTTCATCTTGAGTGTACAGTCATTGTGGCTATCCAGTCAACCTGCGATATGGTCGATTCACGGAATAGTCGTTTCGATAACCAGTCATTTTGCTACTTCGTCAATTTCAGATATAGACTTTTTGTAGGGTTGGTCGTTCTGATATCTCATCTTTATAGTGCTTAGGTCAATTTGTATACTAAGTCATTATAATACTAACCCAAAAAAAATAAAAATAGGTACATACATAACTGATAAACATACGTAAATCCTTTTTTTTTGCCAATATGTTTCACATGAAAGCAATTTTTTTACTAATATAATTATTATTGGTCTCTCATGCCGTTAAATCCCTCGCTATGCTATATATATGCTATATCTGTAATCTGTACATATTAGATTCAATTCTAGACTAATTCCCTAGCTAGGGATTTAACTATGGGAATTGGCACTATACACAAAAACACCTTTGCTTACTTAGGTATTAAACAAACAACTATTGAGACATGACTTATTTCAATAGTTGTTTTGTTAAATACAGTGTTTCCCAACCATTTTTGTTCGTGGACCACTGAGGTTTTTGTTGTGTGCAGGGTCCCCAACTGTCATATTAATCCATTATTCTATAACTCGAGATTTGCGTATTTTGTATAATAGTGCTCAATCTCTTCATTATCATTATCTAGGGTCTGTCTGGCACAAGCATATATATTTGCTTACAAGATGGACCCAGCCTCAAACTAATTGATGTAAAACTTTTAGATGAAAATAAATTATTATTATTATGTATCTCTTTTCAATCACGGGTCAAGCCCGGTCATTTGATAGGCGTGCGCGGGTATATGAATCCAACGCGTAGAGGCCCCTTTGAAAAGTTTATTGTAATGTTGTACGCCCGCCGTGACCCGCTCCAGGATATGTCAATGGAACGACATACCCATGAGCAGGTCTCGGCAGGCGTTGAGACTATTGCGAAGTGTGATGGAAAATAAATGGGCTATGTAGATGAGATCTGGGTGAACTTAATACCGGGCTATTACAGAAGAGGGACGGAAGCCTGCCATAACTGCTTTTATTGCTAGTTATTTGCGGCAGGCGGTGGCTTTCCACTCACTAGATGGGCCCCCGAAATTATGTATTATTATTAAAATAGAATTATTAAAATTATTATTATTAAAATTAATATTTTTTATTAAAATTATTATTATTATTATAAGTTTGTAACACGGACCATAATTTACCTTTTATGAACCACTGGTGGTCCACGGACCACCAGTTGGGAACTTCTGGTTTGATAGGAAGAGAAGAAACTGTAATTATGGTTTCTGTTTCAGAGCAAAACTACAATTGTAAATGACAGTGAGGTATTAACAGAATCTGTAATATCAGACAACGGAGAAAAATGTGGACGGCACTACTTGTTTACCGACGAAGAATGCGTTATAGTAAGTATCAAATGATTTTCTAAATATGCAATATTGTCGTCAACCCTTATTCGTCCCACTGCTGGTATACAGGTCTACCTTCAATAATTTACAGCATACTCCACCCACCTCGCTGGCCACTGTTTTCAAGACGCCTAAGGCCATTGACTTTGGTTAAAGACTGTCATCTAATGACTACAGTCAGGACGGATGACGGCTTAACGTGCCCTCCGAAGCACGGAGAAGCTAGAGATAAATAAACCCATCCATGGACAGGCTACATTTTTTTGCTTGGTTGCTTAATAACCATCGAGCTCCTCAAATATACAATATACACTAACACTATTATATTCAGCCATTTAACTGTAAAATAATAACAAACATCGTCTATACGTTGTACTTACTTTCACATTTGTAATATGTATAAGTAGGATAGGTATACATAGCAAGGAGTAGTAAATAATAATGACAGAAAACTGTTTTGACAGGCAGATAATGAAGTTTTAAAAGTTGATTAAAAAAAAAATTTAAACCGACTTCAGTTGGCGAGCGCAGCTTATTGGTGGAATACCCCGGCAGACGCTGCTGCCCGTCTTCCGGGAGAAAAGTTATCGCGTGACACAAGATTCCTTAGTCGTCTTGTACGACATCCAGCGCAAAGCAATGGAGTGGCACAGTTTTATTCTGCCGGCTACTATAGGGCTCCCTTGATTTTTCTGGGATCCCATCATCAGACCCTGACTTGGTGAATATGGAACCACCTCGCAATTACCCTTTCAAATAAAAAAAATGAATTTGACCATACGGGCTTATAAAATTTAAGGGTTTCCCTTGATTTCCCTGGCATCCCATCATCAGATCCTGACTTGGTGAATATGGGACCACCTTGCAATCATACCCTTTCATATAAAAAAAGAATTATGAAAATCGGTTCACAATTCGCAAAGATATCGAATAACATACATACAAAAAAAATATTCAGTTGAATTGAGAACCTCCTCCTTTTGTGAAGTCGGTTAAAAATAGGTACATTCCCTTAAACTCGCAATTTTTGGAAAAAAAATTGGTTGTCTGTAAAAACGGACAATATTTTTCCGTGATAACGTCATAAGAAAACATCGGCCGATGGAGTGGAAGAGAGATAGCTTGTTCCGCGCTCTCGCTTGCACGCTCGGCTCAGGCTGAACGTGACAATGAGTCATGCTTTTTCGTGCGTGCAGCCGGTGTTCATCGATTTATAAGACGTTATCGACTTATAAAATATTTTTATGCAATTATATTGAGTTACTAATTTTAATATAAATTGTCCGATAGTTTTTCTCTCTATTTATTTATATTAATAGTGTTTAATTATAAGTTTTATTACATAATAGTTAAAAAAAAAGTTACTGTAGAAGCTGCTGTTCCACCCCTAGGTCACTGGCTCGGCAATGCACGCACATACACTCATACAACGTCCACACTCACCCGCGGCTCGCGTGTACTGACGTTTATGCCAATATGCACGAACACACGAGACAATGTATGTATTGTCTTAGTTGGACATACACTACATCCCTCCCTTATTTATAAATGAAACTAAAGATTCTAAACTAAAAATCATTTTAATATGAGCTACTATAACATCATCCAATCAAATACTAACAATAATCAAAATGCTTTGTAACACTCAGACAACTACTTAAATTAGGCTTCATCATAAGTATTTATATTTCCTGGTTCTGATGCTGTCCATTCGCCTTGTATCTTTTTCAAATGCACCACATTTCTTCTCAATATTTGTCCTGTTTCATCGTTTTTTACTATAAAGTCTCCGTCATCGGACCTTTCGACCGTGTGGGAAGTAGGATTGAAATTTGAGCTGAGCTTATTCGTTTTCTCCATATTCTTGACGTACACTTTATCTCCTTTAATCAAGTTTGGATGAGCAGCTCGTTTTTTCATATCCCCATACTCCTTTCCTTTTTCTTTTTGAATCTTGTCTCTATCTCTTACATCCGTGTCAACTTCTGAATTATCTAATTTGTCGAACGATGGAATTTTATCTCTGTTTTGGCGTTTGAAAAACAACTCTGAAGGGGATTTGCCTGTTGTAGAGTGGGGTGTACTATTATACATAATTAGATATTCCCATAAACTTTCTCTGATATCCCTCTTTTCTATTTGACTGATCTTTAAACGCTTCAAAATGTCCCGGTTCTGTCTCTCGACCTCGCCATTTTGTTGCGGCCAATATGGAATTGTATTGTAAAGAACTATATTGCATTCCTTACAGAATGATCTAAATTCGTCGCTCACAAATTGCCGCCCATTGTCTGCAGTAATTGATATTGGATATCCTAATCTGCTAAAAATTTCCTTGAGAATTTTTATAATATGAGAGCTTGTGATTGATTTTGTGATCTTTACCTCCTTATAACGACTGTAATAATCGACAACCACAAGTAAATAGTCCTGATTGGGCAGTGGACCGAGTAAGTCCATTGCAATGTCAATCCAAGGAGCTAACGGTAGCTCACGGCGCTTCATTGGTGCAGGAGGATTTGGAAAACTTACTAAGGTGCAGCTTTTGCAAGATTTCACTAGATTCTCTGCATCCTTATCAATTCTCGGCCACCAGACTTTTGACCTCAATCGACCTTTCATGGCCACTATGCCTGGATGGCCCTCGTGTGCGGCATCAAGCACATCCTTCCGTAATGTTTCTGGAATCACTATTCGGTTCCCTCTCAATAAAATGTCGCCATAAAAACAAAATTCATTTTCAAAAATCTTGTAACCTCTAACAGATTCGCTCCATTCTTGCTGATATAACCCCTTCTTCACGTCGATAATTTCTTTATCCCTTCTGGATGCTTCTGTGATATCACGCAACGCTACTGCCTGAGGTCTATATTGTTCCACTATTTGGTGAACATATACGTCCTGTCCTTTAGCAGGGGTCTCCATATGTGCACACAGTCGTGATAAGGGATCAGCTATGTTGGTTTTTCCTGGCTTGTAAATTACCTTAAATTTATATGATTGTAATCTAAGTACCCATCGCTCTATTCGAGCACACGGCTTTGATTTTGGACCAAATAGTACTTCTAATGGCTTATGGTCCGTTACTAAGTCGAATTCTTTGCCAAAGACGAATATATTAAAATGTTCGACGGACCAAACAAGGGCTAGAGCCTCTTTTTCGGTTTGGCTGTATTTTCTTTCGCACTCTGTCAAAGTCCGGTTCCCATGAGCAATTATTCGTGGACCCTTTGAATCCACCTGTATTAAAATAGCACCAAGTCCAACTGGACTTGCATCTGCGATTATCTGGGTCTTATCTTTAACATCATAGTATCCCAAGCACTGTATATCTGTTAATATCTTCTTTAGGTCTTCAAAAGCTTTGTCTTGTTTATTAGACCAAAATGGTTTGAGCTCAGCATTTTTGCAGAGTTTCTTTCGCAATAATTCTTTTAAAGGTTCTGTTTTTGTGGCCAGATGTGGTATCCATTTGTTAACATAATTTACGAGGCCTAAAAAACTTTGTAGTTCTTCCACGTTCGTAGGGGTTCTAAAATTCGTAATGCTATCAATGTATTTTGCAAGAGGTTTTACGCCTTCTGGAGTTAATTTATGCCCCAAAAAATGCACCTTCTCCACTTTGAAAATGCACTTTCCTTTATTGAGCATAATGTCATTTTCTTTGAGAATCTTTAGCACTTGTTGCAGTCTAATATCGTGTTGCTCTTCGTTGTCTCCGTAGATTAAAATGTCATCGATGAAATTGACGACGCCTTCGCATTTCAATAAGACTTTCTCCAGTATCTTTTGGAAAATTTCAGGAGCACAGTTGATACCGAACATTAGTCTTTTATATCGGTAAAGTCCCTTAGCCGTAATAAAGGTTGTGATGTGTCTGCAGTCTGGGTGTAGTTCAAGCTGGTGAAATGCATTTTTTATGTCCAATTTACTGAAATATTTGGATTTCCCAATTTTTGGCAACAGTTGGTCCATACAAGGCAGTGGGTGATTCTCTCGCATGATTGCAGTGTTAGCACGTCGCATGTCGACACACAGACGCAAATCGCCATTCTCTTTTAAAATAGGCACCATCGGGGATACCCATCTTGAAGGACCATGCACCTCTTCAATGATGTCCCAATCCAGTAGCTCCTTAATCTTGCTTCCTACTTTAGCTTCCAGTGGAATAGGTATACGTCGATATGGCTGCGATACCGGCTTTACTGTGTCATCTATTGGAATTTCTACTAATACATTTTTCATTTTAGGAAATGGCTGGGCCATGGCTATATCTTCAATTTTGTTGATATCCATGCCAATTTTTAAGACGCCTAAGCGTGTGGCTGTTTCTTTTCCTAGCAAATCTCGAGTACCTCCTGCAATAACGTATACTGTGGCACGTTCTTTACGATCCTTAATACCGATAATAGTTTCGAAAGATCCACTAATATTTAGTGGCGTATTACTTCCGTAGGCTAACAGTGTTTTATTAGGCTTTTCTATTTGATTTTCCACTTTGACTTGCTCCTTTTTCAAGATCGTCCATGTATTCTGAGTTATCAAGTTGACTTTACAGCCCGAGTCGACGAGCATGTCAACTTTTACGCCACCTATGATGCACTCGACAGTCACATCATCTTCGACATTAAATACGTAATCGACGTCTATCCTCTTCTTTTTCTTTTCTTCCAAATTGTTGTTAGCTGTTCTCTCTTTTTCGTCTAGCTTCCTCTTTATACCTATTTTTGCAGATCTGCAATACTGACGAAAATGTCCCATCTTGTTACAATGGTAACATGCTTTTACTCTTGCAGGGCAGTCTCTGTCTTCTGATCGATGTTTACTGCTCCCGCATCTGCTACAGGATTTCGTCTTGTTTTTCTTGTATAACTGTCTATTTGAGTTTGTTTCTTCTCTTTCTTTGTTGTTATATATCGCGTTAACTTCCTGACTTTCTTGTTTTTTATTTCCATAATTTTCCATCTGATCATTAACAACCTCCAGCGTATTTGCTGCGGTTACAATTTGATCGAGAGTGATTTCATCACCGATCGACAAAATTTTTTTTCGTAGCTCTGTGGAAGTACATTTTTCGCTTATTTGATCAATGAGATGATCATCTTTCCGATCAAAATTACACTTATCTGCCTGTTTCCGAAGTCGCAACAAAAATCTTTCAAATTTTTCTCCTTCTTCCTGCTTCATGAGTCGAAACAAGTGACGCTCGTATACTCGGTTCTGTTTTGGAAGAAAGAATTCGTCCAATTTGTCGATAGCGACTTGAAAGACGTCAATGTCGGCGACAGCTTCAACATGGGCACCAGGTAAGTTGTAGTATATTTCTTGAAGGTTAGTCCCCCCAAAATGCAACAATGTTGCTCTCTTCTTCTTTGGAGCCTTTATGTCAGATGCATCTAGGTATATAAGCAAAGCTCTTTTCCATTTCTCCCACCTATGTCCGACCGAGGCTTGGTCACCTTCTACATCTAGCCCTTCCAAAGGTGGTAATGGATTAGCCATTATTTATTCCCGTTGGGGTGATCTGAAATAAATAGACACCAATTCCCAATTTAATGGAGGTAGTCTACAACATGTTTAGGCTACCATAAGTATTTCCAATTTAATGGAGGTCTTTATCAACCAATTCCCAATTTAATGGAGGTCTTTATCAACCAATTCCCAATTTAATGGAGGTCAACGTCACGTCAACCAGTTCCCAATTTAATGGAGGTCAACGTCATGTCAACCAGTTCCCAATTTAATGGAGGTCAACGTTATGTTAACCAGTTCCCAATTTAATGGAGGTCAACGTCATGTCAACCAGTTCCCAATTTAATGGAGGTCAACGTCATGTCAACCAGTTCCCAATTTAATGGAGGTCAACGTCATGTCAACCAGTTCCCAATTTAATGGAGGTCAACGTTATGTCAACCAGTTCCCAATTTAATGGAGGTCCTCATAGTATTTGAGGCCAAATTATTTTCCAATCTAATGGAGATAAACTTAACCAAACAAATATGTTCTTTTTTTTTTTTTTTTTTTTTTTTTGAAAGGAAGCGTTCAATTTTCCCTCAATATATTCAAAACTATTCGTTGGGAAATAATTACTAACTAACTTTAGGCTATTTCCGATCAAATGTAATAACTAATGATTTCATTTCATTTCGATTTACCTACGATAGCACGGACTTTTTTTTTTTACGTGCTATATCGAGCCATATTAAATAATAATAATGTTCTTACCTACGATAGCACGGACTTTTTTTTTTTTTTTTTACGTGCTATATCGAGCCATATTAAATAATAATAATGTTCTTATCAAACATATCAATTACAATAACTGTCTTAAAATATGTATCAAATATGTTATGAACGCAGTAGGTACAGTATACTTGTAACTTATAATAACAAGTCGACGATGTTGTTTACGTTATAAGATAACTCTGATCCGAGTCCAACTCTACTATAATGCGTATACATAGTGTAATGCGACCAGCAACAGCCGCTTCATGTGGGAATCTTCCGCCGCGGCTTGTTCAAAATGTAAACATTTTTAAAGTTATCTTACTCTATATTCACTAAAATTTTCATGCAATATCAAAACATTAACGTGATAAATGGTAACATTTGCAAAGTTCGTTAAGAATTAAAAAAAATATATAAAATTGATTTATAACAATTAGAACCCAAAACGTCATAACATTTATTTATCTTTAATTTTATTTCTTTGTTACCTTTTGACTCGTCGCCACTTGTAGAAGCTGCTGTTCCACCCCTAGGTCACTGGCTCGGCAATGCACGCACATACACTCATACAACGTCCACACTCACCCGCGGCTCGCGTGTACTGACGTTTATGCCAATATGCACGAACACACGAGACAATGTATGTATTGTCTTAGTTGGACATACACTACAGTTACTAATTCTCATTCTTCTCAGTTTCGAATACAGAAAATCTGAAATTGCGAGAATCTTTCCTGTATCGGAGAAATGGAATTTCTCAGTATGTAGGACAGCATTTGAGTTCAGGGCACATATTTGTTTAAAGAAACTTTAAATCAAAATACTGTTTAATTTGTATTGCAAAAGCATCTGATGTATAATTTTTAATATCGAAGTAATCACATGACTAAGTGAATTTATCTACACTTGCGTTATAAATCCTTTTATCATGCATTGAGAGACGATTGCCAGAGAAATGACTTGCATTATTTGATCTAGCGTCATTGTTTATCATAATCGTTATCAGCCTGTATCTACCCACTGCTGGACCTATAGACCTTTCCCAATGCTTTCCACCATATGCGATCCTCCGCTTTCCGCATCCAACCGCTACCAGCCACTTTTTTGAGGTCGTCGGTCCATCTAGAGAGGGGGCGCCCTACGCCTACGTCGCCCCATACGTGGCCCCCACTCTAGGCCTTTCCTCCCCCATCTGCCGTCACTGACTCGGCAGATGTGGCCAGCTCACTGCCACTTCAACTTGCTGACTCTGAAACATCGGTCAGTATCCAAGTCTTTGCACCGTAAGTCAAGGCGGGGAGGTCGCACTGGTATCTTAATATATCAGATCATTGTTTATAATCTACTGACGAAATGCGTAATGTTTTTTACAAGCTTTTATTTATTTTCACTGCAGTGAATGTAATCAAATCTAACAAGTTACATTTCACCCACTTGTCAGTGTCCGACTGAGATTTTTTTTTATTCTTACTTGTTTTATTTCTATTTTTTGAAAAATGGAAAAATTCACCTGCCCTCCCCTAGGTGGGATTTGAACCCACTACCTCTCGATGACCGGTTGAGTGCTCTTTCAACTGAGCTACCAGGAAGGTTTGTGTTATTTTTGCATCTTATATTCTACTGCGTGAGTCACAGTGTGGCGTCATCTACTACACCTATCAAGTAATTACACTACTAAACAAGGCATAGCAGTCCATCGTTGCAGATGAAATTCAGCTATTTTTTGGTAACACCAAACTAATTAAACTTAAATAGTTGTCTTGGCCAACTTGCCAGATAAATGTTTTTTTAAAAATGGAAAAATTTCTCTTTGATTTTTATTATTATAGGAGTTAGAGGAGTAAGTACTAAACTTTCGACCCTGGTTACTTTTAATAATGTTATAATAATATATAGTAATAATGTTATAATCAAATATAGTAAATATATGGTTAATAATGTCTGTCCCTGTCACTTATCCGAGCCGAATATGAAACGAATTATAGAATTAGTTCAGCTTCATACGGCTCGGATAAGACCTGCCTTATCCGAGTGTGCGAGGTTTCATAAGATTTCATATATAAAATTCTGAGATACATTTCGTCCTGTTCGTTCGGCGCGTTGAAAGCTCAGATAAATGTCCTTTCACCTTTGCCGTAACATATACACTGCGTATACTTAATGGTTGGTTATATCCTCTTTCATCCAGCGCTATAATAAATAAAATGGTAATAATATAATTATATCATATCCTGGAGCGGGTCACGGCCGGTGTACAACATTACATCAAACTTCTCTAAGGTGCGTCTACGCGTTGGATCCATTTCCCCCGTACACGCCTTTCAGATGACCGGGATTGACCCGTGTAGTACAGAAATTATATCATCATAACAATATGTTCTTCTTTTTTTTTCAGACTCTTACACATGACAAAGCTGCACAACCAGGAAAACGTTTTTATAAAAGAATAAAATAATGGAAAATAACTAGAAGCTATACATAGTTATGTACTTAAATAATATGACATATGATTCATATTATGCCTATAGTATATTCCTATTCCTTAACGCTTATTGTACATTCCAAGACATTGTAAAAACTAAAGTACTTTAATAAATAAATAATGTCGTCTATGTATATAATTTGTCAATGTAACAAAGAACTTTATTATGTAGTGAATTATTTACAAACGCAGATAAGAAAGACTGAGTTTATATACTTGTTTACATATTTTGATACTTTATTACTTGCAAAAAGGACTACTTGTATTTCAATAATAAAATGTTATTTTTATTGTTCTTCAGTTCTTATTATTTACACTTCTCTTGGTCTCCTCGTGGTGCACCCTGCTGATTGACTGACGAGGCTCTGGCGGAAGAGAGGCAGGGTACAGCGTAATTACGAGTACAAGCTGCCCGACTGTAGAAGTATTTTCCATCTCACAGGAGACAATTTGGGGTCACCCAACCCGTCTGGCCAGCGTGGGGAGTGTAGGACAAATCCTCCTGTCTGTGACGGACGAGAGAGGGTCGTGCTCCTGTAGTGGAGACTAAAATGACCTGATGATGATGAGAAGACACTAGCCAAATAATATATCGTCTCTTACAAGTTTTTATTTAGTTACACGACATTGAGTAATCAAATCTTGCAAGTAAAAAGACTTACGTCCCAGTATCCAATTGAGCCAAAATTTGGCATACTCGTTTTGTTCTCGTGACAATGCACGATTCACACGATGATCTCCATACGGCTCACCGGTGAGCCTAGCGTAGATTCCATTAGGGCCACTCCAAAATCAGCAAATAGGTCATTTTCAGCAACTTGAGAATTTTGTTCCAAAGTTTATAAAATGCGGTAATTTATATGGAAAATAAAAAATACGAATCTTTCAGTGGTGGATCCCATGGCTTCTTACAAATAATTATATATTTTCCGTAACCGTCAAGTAGCGGGGTCACTCTAGGGTCACCACCAAGCGCAATGCTTCAGCTACGATTAGTGCCGGCCAGTTAATATCCCGGGCTGTATCGACAAGTGAGGATTTGTTACTCTTTAAAAATTAACGATTTAGAGTTGACTCAAAAGGAGAGAGGAGAAGAAATTCGACGGAGAACCAAAGTTATCGATGGCTTTCAGAGTTAGCATGTTGAAATGGTAGGAGGCCGCCCACATCTGACGAATCAGTGATGGTATGATGGGGCAACAAAGCATTGAATCCCGTCCCTCCTCTCCTGCATTATGACGTTAAAAATTATGTCTTATGACTTCTAAAAGGTCGTCGGAAGTGGTTGGAAACGCAAGGCAGATCTCTCTCTCGGAGATCACCTTTGATATCCAGCGTGGGTACATACAGGCTGATGATGATGATAATTAAGACAAACGAGATACTCTTAACACAGACAACGAGATAAATCTGAAACATAGTGATCGCGAGGTCTCTGTTATAAACGACTAAGAGGACGTCTCGTATCGTATAGTCGATATTAACGCGGCGATGCACGGCGCGAATACAATATTTAGACATTCGACGCCTATTAAAGTGTCCTACATGATCAAATGTAGGGTTGTAACGGAACTTCGCTTCCGCCTCCGTTACTGCGGAAGTTCCGCAAGAAATGGTATCTTCGCCTCCGCCTCCGCCTCCGTACAATTTTTGCGGAGTTGAAACGGAGGTTTATTTACGTAATCATAGAGCAATAACGCGCGGTAAAAACTATTAGAAGACATCAATTCCAGATTTTGTGTTAATTTTGATTGACTAGAACCTTTTTTTGTTCACGGACCACTTTTTCGCGCAGAACACGCGTGGTTTTTGTTGCGTGCAGGGTCGCCAACTGTCATATAAATCCATTATTCAATAACTCAAGATTTGAGTATTTTGTATAATACTGCTCAATCTCTATAATTACAAGTTTGTATCTCGGACCATAATTTACCTCTCACGGACCACTGGTGGTCCGCGGACCACCGGTTGGGAACCTCTAGACTAGAAGGTAATGTTTATTTATATGTTTACTTAGGTGATTTTAAATGAAAACTTTGTACTTAGTTTTAATGCACCACAAAATTTCAATTTTTTCTACTTCCACTTTCATCTTCGCCTCCGCCTCCGGTAATCTCCGCATCCGCGGAGGTGATACAGGTCGCCTCCGCATCCGCTATGTAGGCCTCCGTTACAACCCTAATCAAATGCATGCGAGACGGCGAGTGCGCGTCCCGTGAGTGTTTTTTTTTTTCAGTACAGTTTAAAAATTATGTATAAATACTATGTTCCGGGTTGTGACAATGGATGCAGTCACTGAAGAATAGTACCCTGTTGGGAACACCAAGTATTACGTGATAGGTACTTTGTGACTACTTTAGCAGTTAAGTACGTGGGAGAAACGGGACATAATGACATGACTCTCACTCAGATTATATATGGAAAAATTGGACAAAAATGGGTTATCGATCATGAAACACATACTGTACAGGATTGATAAGGCTAATGTAGTGGTAAAGGAAAAGGCATTTGTTCCTCGAGAAGTCCGAGAAGCTATCAAAATTAATCGACGTCCAAATCTCAACCGAGCCGAGATACTGAATGGGTATTGCCTGCAGCCTAGCAATTGGTACTTCAGGTTGAGTGAGAAGACAATGAGCATACCGTTGCCAATATTGATAGAGTTAATCTTTACCACCACATGGTAAGCGTACGAAGCGACTGCTTTTATTAGCAAATTTAGTTAGCTTTACAGAAGTCAGGTTGTTGTGAAAATCCTAACGTAGATTGAAGACAGTAAGGACTTTTATACGGCAAATCGTAGAGTGCTTGCGCTTCTAATCAAATTCCAAAATTAATTGTTTAATAAATAAATAAAATAAATATTGTCAGACAAATTACACAGCGCCATCTAGCCCCAAAGTAAGCGAAGCTTGTGTTATGGGTACTAGATGACTGATAAACGTACGTAAATACATTTTTTTTTTTGTAAATACATACTTATGATACATAGAAAACACCCAGACTAAGACAAACAGTCATTTTCATGCACACAAATGTTTGCCCTATGTGGGAATCCAACCCACGAGCGTTAGTGTCGAAGCCGCGTCGTCGTAATGTTAGTGCTTTATAATCTCATTCATAACAAATAAATAGTGAATAAGGATTATGCTGCAACTGCATGTATATATAAAAGTAATCGTGGAATCTTTGATTATCATAAATGTATAGCTGCTGTCAGGTTGTTCCAAACAGTCACGCAAAACACCATAAAATTTACAGGTAGTTAATGCTATTATTTCTGTGGTAAAATTGTGCATTATGGGTTCTGCTGTTGAGTTTCTTTGCTTGAGTTTTTGACTTATAGGACTAATTGAAGTACTAAAGCATTCCTGACGACATTTTTCGTTAAGAAGCCGAGATTCCGGGACTAAGATGAAATAATATCCAATGGAATAAGATCCAACGAGGCAACGGGGCCAGCATGTTGGTAACTTTACCTAGGGGCAGCGGTTAATTTAGATGTACAGTGCGACACAAAAAAGTCTTTGAGTATTGAGCCATTGTGCTGTACGTGTTTACCTCGCCCCCCGCTAAAAGTGGTGAAAAAATTTGTTCGAAGAGTTTCGTTATTGCATCTCCAGTGGCTCAATACTCAAAGTGTATGGTATGGATGACTGTGGCGGTCAAAAGGTTAAATTAACCAAACAAAAAATATATTCGACTGAAAAATGATTGCCAGTAACGAAACAAGGATGAAGAAGACATTGAATAAGGCGTTCAAATAAATGATGTACGACAAAAGCTTGCTTACTCTTTTTGTTGCCGTTACATTTACATCAGTTGCTCTCTTTCTATCCGTACTTCTCGATTTGGTCTTAGAGATAGTTCGATATTATTGACTAAACGAGAAATTCTGTCAGTCAATTTGTCAAATGTCATTATCATAAATTTCATTGTTTTGGTTTTAACATTCGCAATTTTGATTTGAATGTTTTTTGTAAGTAGGTAAACGGTTAGTGGTGCTTTAGTGGTTTTCTTTTATTGGATTATTTATTGAACGTACAACGAATATTTTATAAAGATTGTACGATACTGTTTTCAGCGTAAACTGAAATCTACTACCTATTTATAAAATGGCAGATATTACCCAAGATCAGGTAATTTTTCTAAACTGTACATGCTAAGAATTTGCGTAGAAAATTAAGAATTCCTATCAACAATAAAAAAATATTATGAATACTAACTACCCGTTTTAAATTAATAGGACAACTGATTTATAATAATGAATAAAATGTATTTAGATGCGAATTCAAATAGAATAACTACATTTATGAGTTTACATTTACAATTTGTACAATCACTATAAGGTTCAATGGAAACCCAATTCACGATTTTAATACGCAGTTATGCAGAATAAATAAGTAATACTCTAGTAAAATATGTACATTATATATATTTTACTAGAGTATTACTTATTATAGATAGATATTGAAATTTAAAAATATGTAAATCAGTTTTTATTACAAACAAATAAACTATAATAACTAGGACTATTAACTAAAAATAAACTAATCTTAAAATACAAACTTAATTAACTAAAAATAAACTAAACTTAAAATGAATATTATTATGTAAATAAAAAGAAAAGAAAAAATAAAATTATTATTTTTTTATTTTCTCGACTCTAGCTAGGTCGGTATTTAAATGGAGTATTTCTATATATATATATACTTCTTTTATCACTTAAATTATTATAATATATGTTATTATTTAAGTATTTATTATTATTTGTGTATGCTATTAAAGAAGCATAATGCTTTAAGGCGAAACCTTTAGTTGAAAATAAATTAATTATGCGGAACAGCACAAGTGCTTTATCAATAACAAAATTCGTAATACAACATACATAGTGATTAATTTTGGTAAATATTTTTATTACAGGAACAGCAAGTAAAAAAGCTGAAACGGCTATTGGAAGGATGGCGTATGGCTTTATTGCCACTTAAATCTATTATTTTGTGGGAACAGCAGTGGCATCCCTGTGCCATAGTTGGCTGCATCTCTTTCCTTTACCTAATTATCTGGTTCATGGATCTCAATACTCTGACCACGTTTGCAATTGTTGGACTAATTCTTAACTTTATTGATTTTATTGTACCCGTAATTTCCAATTCCATATACGGTACCATTGCTTGGAACGGGCAGAAGGAAAAGATTTTTGAGGAAATCTGTCAGAGCATTGTTGTTAATTACAACAATGTATTTTATCAATTTCGTTCATTTTATTCAATGAGAGAATCAAGCCCGTGCATGGTAAGTTTTATTTGTTGACTAGCTTTAGTGCAATGAAGATAGGCCTTAGCATCACATGCATATTTAAGGAAGCAATGATAAGTGATCTCACTCAATTATTTGTAAACTATACAAGATATTGAAAACTGGTAATGGATCCTAAAAGTGCATCACAAGGTCTATCTCTATCAATAGTGGTTTATAAAATAAGCTGGCTGTATCTAAAAATTGGATTGTTCCATCGACTTGACTATGTTGCACTTCATATGACAACATGGCACTCATAGAGTGAGATACTAACATTACACATGTATTTACTATCTACTCCTATTTCTCTTAATTATATTAGTAAAATGCTTTCAGTGTCTGTAATCAGATATTTTTTGCAGTTCTACAGTTTAGAAATTCAAGTGAGATCTAAATATATGGCACATAGACATGGTAACCACAAACACAGTGACACGAGATTTATATTAGCTATTATGAATTGTGTGAAAGTGATTTCAGAAACAATAATCAGTTTTTCAATACCTTCTATCCTGTATATATTGCATAAATATGGTTTCCAACTGTTAGTCGCTAGTCCTAGAGCAGTTTTAAATTACTTGAAGCAATTATGATATTGACAATACTACATTAATGAACACATTAGATTGTGTGTAGTTTTTTTCTATTTTTCCAGTACTACATAATTTCCATCAGTATGCTGTGCACACTGGCTTGGGTAGCATCCTCCATAAACAACACGTTCCTACTCTACATTTTGTCAGTGGTGATGCTCCTGTGGCCTGGGGTCCAGCATCGGGGAATCTTCAACACTCTGCTCTCTATGGTCAACATGGCCCCAAAAACGATTAAATCTCAGTAAAAAAAATTGCAATCTATTTAGTTTATAAACATGTGATGCGTCTGGTCATTAAGATTTTATTTTTAAGCTTAGCTTATTAACTGTGAGCTTTAAATTAAAGTGTATGGTGTATTATTATTGGTTAAATATAATAGATATGTAGCTTAAATGTTGTTTTTTCTTGAACATTCAAAAACCTACTGCTTGATCATTCAAAATCTGCTAGCCTGAGTGACTTCATATTTTTTCCACTGTACCTAAACACAGCAGGCCTTCATCTACTTGATTGAGCGACGAAAGTCGTGTTCCAGCCACACACCGTGCTAGCAGCTCGTCGGGCGATATAGGGTCGCGCAACGAGAGTTGAGGCGAGGACAACAGACCCTGTGCCTACAGACAATGCTCCCCTGTGCACCGACCTTCCTGTTATATTACAGGATTACAAGTCTTTCGCCTAGTAAACCAACCAACTTTGGGGTGTAAGTGGTTCATCAAGATCTTTGAACCAAAGCCAACTTCACCTGCTTCACGTGGTGCACCCTGCTTACTGGCGAACGATGCTCTGACGAAAAGAGAGGTAGGGAGCGTAATTGTAAGCTACCCGACTGGGGAATGTACCTCCATCTCACAGAATGCCGCAGCCAAATAACAATTCCCTTGAGGGTTGTTGTGTTCCTGCGAGTGAGTGAGGTCACCAGAAAGAAAGGAAGGAGATGCTACGTTGGCAGCGGGGGTGGCGGCGCGCGAGCAATATTTTATGTTGCGAGCGTTAATATGGCTACGGTAACCGCTTCACATCAGGCGGGCCGTATGCTTGTCTGCCACCCGTCGTAGTATAAAAAAAAAAAAAAAAACCAGGCGAGAGGACCTTTTCCCGCACCGCCATCGCGTTCCCGCACAATCAACCAAGCACTCAAGCAGATTCGTAGAAGGTTTCACCTGCAAGCAGGCTTTGACACTTTAAGTCGAGTGACTCATAGCGACCGATGATCGGTTTCCCAAGCATCGGGGCCCTACCACCACTCCCCAATCTCCACGGTGGGTACCGGAGCTGTAGGCACGCTAACTTCCCAACGCACTCCGTACGCCTAGTGTAATTGTATCCACACTTGGGTGCCAGATAGCTGGCTACCTGATGCCCGTGAGAGGTTCAGGAGCTGTAAGGCACGTTGAGGCGCTCGCACTCATTTCAATATGTAAAAGTGAGAAAGAAAGTTTTCTGAAGGCCAATTCTTGTAATTTTTCTATGAACGCAGATTGAAAGTTGACCGAATCGAGATTGAATTGTGAATTGACTAAAATTATATAATTGATTTCATTATTTAATTATTATCAATTCTTGTTGTTGGCAAAGTAACATTCTTAGTTTGTTTAATTTCTACTCATATTTTAATATAATCCGGCTTAAATTTAATTTTGAAGTTACATAAAATATTGTGTTGCGAGAATACCAAATGTGACATTTGTGAGATCGAGACTGGATCGAAACTGAATTTTGACTAAATTTTAATTGCCCCTCCGACTTGCGCACATTGAAATGCATCCGTGAACTCCCGCTGCATGTACTGTAACCAATATTCAAGTAGAGTTTAAGCATTGTTGCGTGCTCGTCCATCTAGAAGTAACATGACCGTCAATCACTTGCGCTTACATTACCTGGTGTTTGCAAACGTCCATAGGTTATGGTAACTGGTTCCCATCAGGCGAGCAGTGCGATTTTTTGTCACTTTAATCGTATAAAAACGATCTACTGTTGTAATAGTACAACGTACAGCGGCGTTTCTGTTGGGCGTACCTGATGCCATACGTTGGGTGGCAAACAAGTAAACGGCCCGCTTGATATGAGGTTAACGTAGCCATATTAACGCTCGCAACATGAAATAGCGATATGATGTTGAGCGTTTTCAACTACTAACGGTAAGTAGCGGGCGAGTACCAACCAGCGGTAGTTTGCATGAACTGTCTTGGCACTCGGTAGTACAGATCAAATTACCTTATTTCTTTGACAAAGTGATTCCGATTCATAACCTATTTTTACATACCGCGAAGTACTACTGTACAATTCTCTATGGTATAGGTATCCATCCTAGGCTAGGCTTTGACGACACAATATATTTAGTAATAATACTCGTGAGTTTGAGTTCGTGCTGTATAACAGAGCAATCTTATCAGAATTAGCTGTTTATATTTAAAGCCAAAATTCACCTGCATGTTTTGTACTCTACCGATTAGCAAAGGAGATTGTTGAGCCTGATGGCAAAGTACCTCCACCTCACAGAAGACCGCAACAAAATAAGAAGCCCTTGAAGATTGTTGTTTTTACCTGCGAGGCAGGTCACCAGACGAGATACTACGTTAGCAGAGTGAGTACAAGCGTGCAATAAATACTCCTTGTATTGCAGGTGTTTATGAGCTTCGGTAACCGCTAAATAACGCGCATCTGTTTCGTTGTTGGTTAGTTTTTAGCTGTATTTACATTTTTAACGAATACGTTAATTATATGTAATTTTGTGGGTGACCTGGCCGCAATAACTAGTTGTAAAAAGATACTAGTAGACGTCAGTGGCATAAACATGAAACGATAATAAAATTAAAACCAGAATTCATTTTATATAGAATATTTGTATTTTTACATAGTCTTAAACTAATTCCATCCAATGAAAATTCATTTAAATTATTGCAGATACATTGATATGATTTCATCGTACTACAGCTAAAGTTTAATATCACAAAGCCCTTCAATGGTGAACTTCACAATGCGAAGCTTCCATTTCAAATATTAGAAAATTAACTATCAAATTCATGCCATCCATCAGTGATACTATAGCAAAATATACATATTCAAAAATAGAGATAATACATTTCAACAAACAATGTTAGTCGTGATCTGCCTATAAAACATACTATACGCATATTAACCCCTCGACTGCCGCGACCTGTCAATTCTGTACAAAGCACTGTATCAACGCTGTACGTACCCACCATGGAACCGCGGCACGCGAAAAGTTATAACAATGCGTTAACGTCGCTATATAAAACGATAATAATTAGCCTCCATAACAATATTCTGATTTCATAAACAAAGTATAAAATAAAATAAGAATATCAAAAAAAGCAATACCTTCGGGTGCACTATATCATTTATATTTAATGCTGTTGTAAATGAGAATATATATATATATATACATACATATATATTATCAGTCATCGGTAACCGTAAACCCTGCCTTAACTGTAACATTATTAGCCTTCGTCACAATCGGTTTAGAAGACAAACTAGGCACATTGTTATTTGACTTACTTTCCCCCGACGTACTCGGCCGGAGCGAGTCCTCAGCTACTAAAGTAGTGGTAAATCTACTGCCTGAAACGGCCGCTTGTGAACTAACATTGCTCTTTTGTGCACTGCTATCACTATATCTTCTACTCTCATTATTTAACGTATCATTCTTCTTACTTTTACTTTTGCTTTGCAAGCTTAAAGAGTCGAGATTGCATACGAATTGGGACGAATCTACCTTTGAAAATTTATTTAGATCGGTGTCCATATTGAAGTTTTTGCTACTCGATGGCATGTCTTTGTAAAATGTGTCTTTAGTTTGTTGATAGCTGAGTCCGTAGAAGTCTACAGGGGTCTGGCTAGTGGATGGTTGGCAGGCTTCCCCCAGGGACTCAGTTCCAACAAATGTCTGTGGACTGAGGTCGTTTTTGATCAGCTTCACTGGGGAACCACAAGGGTCCGCCGACAGCGTTTCTTCGTCATCTTCACCTTCAGCGCTCTACAGAGAAAATACATTCGTGTTATTACCTCGTCTACAATAATGACTGACTCAGGTTCATAAGGGGCCATCCATAAATTACGTCACACGTTAAGGGAGAAGGAGAGGGTCGACGAAGTGTGATATTGTGTGACAAGGGGGGTACAATTCGTACTAAATAAAACTCAAAACAATTGCAACTCTAGATGTAAAATTGTTAATTATGTGACGTCATACTAAGGAGGAGGGGGGGAGGGTTCAAAAATCATGAACTTTCTGTGACATAATTTATGTATGGCCCCTGATTTTATTATCTATTTTAATAATAAAATTAAAAATATAATAATTTATTATATTAAAGATAATAAAAACACTAATGGTGGTCTTTTTCGGTCGTGTATTGTAATGTTTGGGTTTAAAGTATGAATAATCCTATATGAGTAAAACAAATTGGCTAGTTAAAATTATAAAAACTATAAATTATTCTACTTCTAAAAGATTAGTAGTATCAAAATTGTAAAATACTAGCTAACAATGGCCACTTTGACTCCGAGGTCGCGGGTTTGATCCCCGCACGACACAAGACGAACATTTGTATGCAAGAAGATCATGTCTGTTTGTCTTAGCCTTGTTTTCTATGTGTTGTATGTATATTTACAAAAAAAAATGTATTTAAGTATTATTTTATTGTATGTATTTAAGGATTATCGATTGTCTAGTACTCATAGTACAAGCCTTAGTTTAGTTTGGGCCTAGATAGTGTGTAAGTTGTATAGATATTACTTATTTATTTATTTATTTAAAATTGCTGTAGTCTGTGTAACAAACAAGCGATTGATTTATCAACATTTCGTTGATTATTATGTAGTGTCAAATAACATTTGCCTTGAGGGTTGTTGTGTTCCTGCGAGTGAGTGAGGTCACCAGAAAGGTAGGAGTTGCTGCGTTGGGCTCGAGGGTGGTGGCGCACGAGCAACATGTTGTGAGCGTTAATATTGCTACGGTAACCGCTTCACAACACGCGGGCCGTATGCTTGTCTGCCACCCGATGTAGTATAGAAAAGGAAGCTAATTTGCATCCCACAGGCCATGTACTTATTTACCTACTGATATAAAATTCAGATATGCCCATTTTAAACATATAAATATACTTACCAAAAGATCGTGGTCAGTGATGGAGCCGGCGGTGGCCTCGTTGCTGTTACAATCCAGCTCGGAGGCGATCGACACCGGGGTCACGTCGCCGCTAATAGATGAACCTGCCACCACAATTCACATGCAAATTAAATATGCAGCTCCCATGCAACGTCAGTCGATCGCTTGCAAATTCAGTTCCTATAATGATATCGTGACATATTTTTCCATCATAGCTGTTATATAGACATGTGTTAGGAACACGAGAGAGAAAGACTTCATGCAAACAAATAGCATTCACGCAGCAACGCAAGCGATCATTAAAGTCTCGGGTGATATGAGTAAATACTAATATTGTAAAAAAAATATTATGTGCAGGAGTTAAATGCGTCCATTATTTCCTAAAACATAACAAAACGAACGGTGAAACTGTGGAATCTTCCCTCAGCGGTATTTCCGAACAATTACGACGTGGGAGCCTTCAAGAAGTCTTTATTTCCCTTAAAAGGCTGGCAACGATTCGGCGACCCTCTTTTTTGGTTGCTGATCTTTATGGGCGGTGGTGATTGCTATCCATCACGTGACCCGCATGGTCGTTTTCTCACAAAATAGAGTCATCAAAATGACTCTCTTCGTAATCCCAAAGGCTTGGACCTAATTACAATGCAAATATACTGTTAGTAGCATTGTCTCAGCAACACGAAGAAGCTTATACGTAAAAATGGAGATCACAATCCGAAAAATTGACCGAAGATAAAAAAAATTGCTTCCTCGTGTGCTGTGTCTCTTTACAAATGTCATGCTACATTATTTAAGTTTTAAAGAATATACGTAAGCACCTAAGGAGAGAGGGGCCTTGAGACTTACATTGTGTAGGGAATAATAAGTACAAGATCCCCAGCGTTTCAAGTACTCGCAATGAAACTGACGAGCTTCGGAAACGCATTTAACCCTTACGCGTCATATTTGATACGTACGTTTATTGCGTGAAGACTACCATGTAAATAGATGTAAACTAGCATTATCATGGCAGCGCAGCGTGCAAACATGAAACCCATGCACGTTATGATTCGCTGACAGTTTTATTTTCGATATTGTGCAATGTTTACGGGTAAACAAATCTTCATATCATAGCATTATATCCATGGAAGAGGTGTAGTAGGGTAGTTGAACTAAACACCCACTTTTTAAAACCTTTTGCTAGTTCATAATGGACACATGAAATCGTACGATTTTGCAACTTGTCATAAATGAAATTGAAATATTTCCCCGTTAGGTACTTACGTGTACATAACAGAACTAATAAAAAATCATAGTAACCCAATGTCTCGCAGTAATCACTTATTTATCGGTAGAACAACTATTACATATCATAAAACTAATGACTTTTTATCTTTCTTTATGTTCTTTGTATACGAGACAAATAACGCTATTTAAAACAGGGTTTATTCAAATTAACGTATATTAACAGATTATTAGGAAAGTATTTCGCTAAATAAAGTAACTACGACAATAATGATGTCAAAAAAAAGAGTCGACGCCACACAGGGCGGACCCGTAGGCACTGCTAGCCTTCATACAAGTGGCCGAAATGCACTAAGTACTTACGCACCTCTTTATGAGGACGTTCATCCGTACTGCATTGTCGTTTACATCGGTCGGTACAGTCTGTATCATAATAATCAATAGCGCCTAAGGGGGGGGGGGATATATTATCCAAAACATGGGCTTAAACACAAGCAAAGAGTACCCTAACCAAGCCTACCTTTAGCGTTATAAGCTAGAAATATTATATATCTACCGAATGACAAGTGCAAAATCGCACTATTTCAGTTCACAGCGACTTCAGTCGAAATCCTTTTCGTATTCACATGCCGCCACATCGTACTGGAACAGCAAAGGTTTCGAAAAACGTTCGATGAGTGTCGTCACTCGTCAACGTGAAGTTAAAACTGGTGCAGTTTGATCGACAAATGTTATTAGAAGGCTTCAACTACGAATAATAAATGGGTAGAAGCGTAACATACAGCTTTAAATGTCTCTTCAAAACGTATGTATCAGCAAAATTCAGCACCTTAAGGTATATCAAGCCGAAGGGCTAAACTTCTAAATCGACAATTTTCAATCAGCTGACCACTTTTCTAGAGAGAAGTCGAAAAACACCCTCACATTGGACTAACCTGAATATAATCTGTATAATAGATTCAGAATTGATATTTCGTGAGTTACGCTGTCCATCAATTATTATCCATAGAGCTTCAAGGACCTCGGTCGTAACGGTTTCGGTTATGTGACGCGGCCTATAGGCAACGTGTGCATTGTGCAAGGGGCAAGGGGAGTAGTGCGTCGTTTATACCTGCTACGTTGGAGTGCGGCATGAATGGGTGCAGGCTCGCGTCGAATGCGCACAACGTCGCCGCCTCGCCGTCCCACTGAGGGAGCTTGCTCGGCACATTTTTACTCCAATTGCTACTGGAATCCACAATGGTTGTTTACCAGCCTCATGTCGTGCTGTCTGGGACACCACGAGAGCGAGACTTTCACCCGTATACATGTTACACTGCCCTCACACAATTATATACAAAAGCAGTTAGTGGTTTGCTATAACTTTTTATAAGGCAGCCGCCTTATAACTGTGCTTGCACTTATCTTCCGAATGCACTATTTTTTCAGTAGCAGCCTTCGATCATTAATTAAGTTCATTAAATAACCAAAGATATGACCATTTTTTTTATAATAAGAAAGAGAGCTATTTTCTTAAACCGATATACCGTTTCATAAACAAACTAAGAAATAGCCTAATATAAAGAAGGCTCCGGTACAAGGTTTAATTAAATAACAACTCTGAAAGCGTGAGAATAAAACATAATACAGCTTGACCGTTGGTTTGTAAATCGACAGATGCACGACAGCTGTTTTCGAATAAAGCATTGTCAAATAATATTGTATAATTTTACCGCGTCGTATTAATTTTAAGTAACTTTAATAACAAAGAATAGCACTTATTTTTATTCTCGTCTGTCCTTTAAAATCTTGCGTTGTTATTAGAAACCTTGAAGTAGCGATATCTACGTATATCAGAAACAAGTCCTATATCGAAAATCAAAATAGTGTCAAATAAAGAAGCTCCAGACTTATAAAGAGTTTAAGTTTAACACTTGTGGTTTAATTTACAGCGTGCTATCTGAATATACACAACTTATAAAATTAAATTATTACATTTATTGTGTGAAAGCAGATATTTACTAAAATCTATGAAGTGGCTGCATAAATTAACATTTAGTTCAGTTCCAAGAAAGCTAAAAGGTTGTTTCAAGTAGATGGATGATAAGGCTTAGATGACAAAAGACACCTCCAATCTCGAAATCTTAAAATGAAAACGAGCCTAAATATGTTGATGTAACCCCATAATTACCCAACATTTTAAATCTAAAGCTACGAGTATCTGGATAACTACAGTCAGCATCAAAATGTATATTCTTTAGGTTTTTGTAAGTTTATAGTAAACCTACAAAAATATCTGAACATTTGACTAAAATCAAGCTTATCGAGAGGTGTTAAGGTGCACTTTCTATTGTTCTCAGAATATTAATAATAGTGCACCTAGACGGCCCGTGGTAAGGTTGATTTTTCAAATATTCAGGTATATTTGTAATTTACACTCAGATCATTTCGATTCTGGCTGTATTTGAAGTTCACAAGTGACCCAAGTAACATTTAACAAATTTGTCATATAAATTGATAGATGAGCTAAACGCGATTTTATCCATACAAACCCTATGGATAGAAGGCGTTTGGTTGGAATGGAAATGTTGTGATGGAATGCATGCATTAAATCTAGGTAGAAGATCTCATAACATCGAAAATACAAACAAAAATAAACCAAAATATTACTTTGATTCCTTGTGAACAGCCTTTATTTGTTGTGAAAATATGGGCATGCGCGTTTTTAAATCCATTATTACTTCACACTTTTAGTCATTGAAATAAACTAAGAAAATGAAAAGGAAAACCACATGAGATAGTAAAATTTGAAAACATTTTCGATATCGTAAATGATGACCCGGAGGCAAATGGCTATAAATAGTAAATCCGATGCTAGGGGTCTCGGAGTCGGTGCTCGAATCACGACAAAATAATTATATCTAGCTCTGGATTTGAAGTCAGACAAACAACATTTTTTTCACAAATATTGGGACTTTGATCTCGGAGTAGCTACTTCTAGCCAAATGAACAGTTGGATCGATAGGTACACTATAACTTATCACAAATAGGCGATAATAAAAGTAAATACATACCCATTTAAAAAAACATATTAATAATAGCTATATCAAATCACGGCGACGGCGAGAATCATGCGTACAATACACCTAGATATATTAATAAGAATAGTTTTATCTTTTTCGGGATCAACGTTTATATAATAACAATAAACATCATACAAAGATATATATAGATAGATGCATATAGATAAGTGAATGTATAATACGACAACGACAGCTTCCTATGTTAAACAAACTGAGAGTATTACCTACAATTTGCTTTACATGTGCAATATTGCGCATATTGCACATGTAAAGCAAATTGTAGGTAACTAATCAAAATGAGTTATAAGAACATCACAATGGATTTCTTTCTTTCTATTCTTGTGATAAGATAGTCGGAGTCGGAGCAGTCTTCCCCCAGTTGTCACAGACACTTGGCTGCCTTACAAAATACATCGATTGGAAATTCGCTAATGGTAGAAGGTAACTAATTCTAATTCTAGACCATCCAAGCTTTTTGCTATAGCTATGTTTATATCTTAAAAGAATTACTTCGTCAAGTTGTTTATGTTTTATTGCTTATGGGCTTTAATTTTCAATATTTACTGTGTTCGAAGACATTGCTAGCTACAACTACAAGAATGAGTTAATGAAAGCAACATATCGGAAACATGAAGCACGCGCATCGAGTTTTACAAGCGTCTGTAGCATTTTCTAACGTTCTCATGTATTTACTGTAAATAGTAACAATAGACTGAAGGAAAATTGCTAGTTAAAAAGGTTTTTGAGTCAAAATACACATAACCTCGTTCGCCTTCGCGATGTTTATATTGTTAGGCTATTGAACTCTTGTTTTAAATTCTATTTACGGTTCTTAAATTATATTTCTATACCATTTTTTACAAACATGAATATGGCTTAATCGTTTAAATGGTTACGGAAACCTACAAACGCTTGTACCATTGCTATCCCCTTGTGTGGCCAGACACTTATGATGACTACACTCGTAAGAATACATAACTCTTATAAGAAATTGTAATTTGACTGCGGTGTTTTATAAGTTGTACGTGGGAATTACATACAACTTCCTAATTCAGTATAAGTAGCTATTAGTAATCGGTTTGCTAGCGTGCACCGCGCGCGTGTCTTTAAAGCGATGATAACACATTTAGAATTCAAAACTAGACATCTAATAACTATCCATAGGTAAACTACAAAGAACGAACACCTAGAGATTGAAGGAAGCGGGAGTGATCTGTTTTTCTACGACTAGGTAGGCTTTCTGTCTTATTAACTGTCTAAGACTTTACTTATTTTATTGTCGAAATACCTGTCCGCAGAGCTGTTTTTCATTTGTTCCGAGTTGGAGGCATAGTTGGAGTTGGGCGATGACGGTCCCGCAGACGAGAGCCCGCTGGCCAGCTCGCCCGACGACGACATCAGGGACGAGGGGCCGCTCCAACCCACGCCTGAGAAGTATGCCACGCAATTTGATTCATACGATGGCCTACTACTGGAATAAGACTTTATAGTACACATTGCAAAAGCACGTGTTATTATAGTTGACATTAAAAGGGGGTGTAAGTGATTCAGTAACATCTTTGAACCAAAGCCAACTTCACCTGCACGCGGTGTACCCTGCTGACTGACAAATGAAGCTCTGGCGAAAAGAGAGGTAGGAAGCGTAATTGTAAGCTACCCGACTGGGGAATGTACCTCCACCTCACAGAATACCGCAGCCAACCAAATAACAATTCTCTTGAGGGTTGTTGTGTTCCTGCGAGTGAGTGAGGTCATCAGAAAGAAAGGAGATGCTGTGTTGGCAGCGGGGGTGGCGGCGCGCGAGCAATATTTTATGTTGTGAGCGTTAATAGGGCTACGGTAACCGTTTCACGTCGGGCGGGCCGTATGCTTGTCTGCCACCCGACGTAGTTAAAAAAAAAAGATAGTATCTCAACTTTGACGACTTTACCCAATCGACATCCGATTCGTGTAATGATGTAAATATATGGATGTGCATCGATTTTGGGCGTCTCACTATGGTTCGTGTGGAACAAGTTAGCTGGACAATATTATTTGATTTGATTTTTATGTCTAAATGAGGTTATAAAGCATAGATGTAAAGTCCTCTGTACTTCTTGGAGGGCAAATTTTCATTTGAGTGAAAAAAGAACAAAGTTCAAGAATATGTACAGAATATCTATATTTTTATCAAGATTTTTTAAAAATAATTTATCTCTAAATCTAACTTAATAACTAATAACAGTTACATAAAACACTCAGCAACAAAATCTATCTCTCATCATCATCACTATCCTCAGATGAATCATCCAATGAATTGTAATGATGATGATGATGAGTGGCAGAACTATAAAAACTATGAAAAACATTATCTTCCTTACAGCAAGGTTGAACTATGAAATCTAAGACTTCACATTCACTTCACATGGTCAGATGTCAATAACACATTAAGTAAATCTCTATTCGTAGATTGTTTTTTTTTTTTTGTTGTATTCATGAATTCTTCTGCAGTCTTTAGTCCGGCTCTGATGTTCCACTCCTGGACTGTAAGAAGTTTAGTTACCTAAGTGGAAGACGGGAAGAAGAGGTCATCTACGCGACGTCTTTTTGTTTTGAGACTGGAATCTTCAAACTCTTTAGTTGGTCGTTCAGGTCCCGATTGGGTTTGTATCGATGTCCTTGGCATGGATAAATAAAAGGACACGGCGAAACATATGTCAACACCCTTTAGGTACGTCGAAGTCGTCTCTAGGAAGCGCTGTCGGCTTCTTCCGCAGCAGCTCCATTTTTCAGCCATTTTGATGAATATTTGGAGATGATAACCTTGACGTCCCTCACAGATTACTCCGTAACACCATCAAAATCATGTCTCAAAGATACAAACCGATAAAGCTCCTCATTCCGCATTTCTTTCGGGTGTTTCAGCCATTCTTCGAAAAAATCTATTTCCGAGATGGTGAAAACTGTTAAAAGAAAAAAATTAAAAAAAAATAGTTGTGCAAATAATTCGCAATTTTTTTTTTTACCAATAAGTACATAGATACTTAGAGAATCATAGATGATAGATTTTACGGAGTGGACATGAGTGGACATGTAATTATTTGTCCATTGAACTAAAAAAACCGGACAAGTGCGAGTCGGACTCGCCCACCGAGGGTTCCGTACGTAGTATCAATATTAAATTTGATATTTTTCATTATAAATATGAAATAATGCGTCGAAAAAAATAAATAAAATATATTTTGCAATGTGTCCATCAAGCCCTTTCATATGATACCCCATTTGAACTAGTAGTTTCAATTTGAAATTTCGACACCCTATAAAAAATATAGACCTAGAAATATAGACCCCTATTTTTTAAGATCTATTTACAAATGTATAGTTTTGAGATTTATTCCTGTACTTGTAGTATATAACGATGTTACTTGCCAAATTTCATAGTTTTAGGTCAACGGGAAGTACCCTATAGGTTTTGATTCCCTAGAGAATGTGTCGAAATATACGTTTTTTGCTGAATAAACGGCCGTAACTTCTTTTTACGTAAACTTAGCAGTTTGATTTTTTTACAACTTCATGGGACCGTAGACGTGAGTATACAGTTCAAATTTCAGCTTGATACCTCCACGCATTCTTGACATAGAAATTCTTGACAGACAGACAGACAGATAGACGGACAACAAAGTGATCTTATAAGGGTTCCGTTTTTCCTTTTGAGGTACGGAACCCTAAAAAGACGGTTAAAAAACATCACTTTTATCTAAACATTTAATTTAATAAAATTATCGAATGAAGTTCCTGTGATAAAAACTAACTTAAACAAAACTACATACCTTTATGTACACAATCCATCATAAAAACACTATCACTAACTTCTTTTAGTAACGTAAATAATGCTTTCAATTATGGCGTAAAATTGCAAATGAATGCACATTGAATTATCAACATTTTGTATACTTACCTCAATGACGCTCCTGTTGACGAAAGTAACGAAAATTCATAGGTGTATTCCTTAATGTATATATCTAATGAGTTCATCTTAATAAGTAATTACTAGAAATTTAAGGGTCGTTTTTGTCTAGCTAGCTTGTTCTATTCGAGCCATAGTGCGGCTGCATAAAGTATACTGTATTATACATCTATTTTATTATAAACGATATGAGAAACCAATAAATAAATATCTGCAATTTCCATTTCTACCTTTACGACAAACTAGTCACCGCAGTCTAACATACTGATAAGGCATATGCATATGCTTAGAGCATATGTAAGCAATAGAGTGCGTCTAATCGAGTATGAACAGACCGATACGGTGTTTTATGAACAATGAAAAAAAAATTATTTTCATTAATCTATTAACAACTGTTATTATCACTTAGCCATATTTTTAGCACAAATGCTTATCGTGCATAGAAAATCACTGCACTAGCATTATTTAAACTAATTTTAAAATATTAAAATGTACGGAGCAGCTACTTATTAGGCGATGCGCGCGCATAGTTCTTATATCCTATAAGGGCATTTGTGACAGTCGTGTAAGTGTCCGTTGTGATCACGTCTGCTTACTGTTAGTGGGCGAAGGCTGCTTGAGTGCATGTGCAGTGGGTGCGGCGGGCGGCGTGCCCAGCACCACGGGCGCCTGCGTCACGCGCTCCAGGAACGCGTCCAGCTGCCGCAGCGACAGCGCGTTGTGCAGCGTCTCCAGCGGACGGATCGCCGGCACGCCTCCGAAACCCTCCAGAGCCGCGACTGTCGACACACAAACTTTAGCCGACGACCGACAGCCACTGGTAGGGTTACTATGTCACTACACTAGTACAAACACTGTTAAAACTTTATTTTACTTTAATCCTGGTTACATTTCAATAAAGCTTAGAAATACAAAATCCTGTCTTTTTATCATCATTAGAGACAATTCTAAAGGCATTCAAGATGACAGACAAAATCTCTATTCTACTAATTTGGCAAAGTGGATAAAGATTTTTAAACTCAAAAAAAAAAAAGTTAACTCGATAAGTTTAATTTTCTCTAGTATAATTTTATGGATAACAAAAAATAAATAGATCGGTAGATGCGGTAGGGAGCGATACTGACTGTTGGTGGTGGCGGCGCTGGGGATCATGACGCGCAGGTTGGGCGCGGAGCTGGAGCCGGAGATGACGGCGGTGCTGAAGAGCGCGGCGGCGGCGCCGGGCAGCTTGCCGCGCACGCCCAGCCCCAGCATCTTGAGGTAGCTCATCTGGCCGGCGATGCTGTGCCGCTGGCGACGCCCTGCGGCCGACACGCTACAGCCGGCGCTCGCGGGCAGGCGCGGCCACGAGGCCGCGCCCGCGCCCGCCCGGGACCCGAACGTGATCGCGGACAGCGGCAGCTCGTTCGTGGACGACTCGACGCCGTCCACGTTAACGAGGGGAGGCGGACCGCGGCCGCCTGCCGCGAGCCGCGCCGGGGACGGGACGGGGACGCGGGACGGACGGGGCGGTTACGTGACATGGACGTGAACAGTGATGTTAGAAGACGGGGCGGTGACGGACAGAGAGAAAATAAATTAATAAATAATATAGAGGAGTATAAATAAATAAAGTAAAGATAAAAGAACGGTGCGTCGAAGCGTGAGCGTGGTGAAAGAATCGCAGTGGAGTTTGTTCGCGATCACATCGAAAGTCCCGCAGCCCAGATCGTGCATCGTTTGACGACCGTCCCTAGGCCTGGGAGCATAAGTCTCGGGGCCGCCCACTTCCTGCCTCGCTCACACACTGTGATCGGGGGAGGAAATTTTGGCTGGACGCTATGCTCGCTGCGAAATTACGTACGCTCGCACGATTTATTTTAGTATCTAGGTATTTTCGAGTTTAATACTAGAGTTAGTCACGGCGAGTGTTAATCTAACGCATGCAGGTTCCAAACGATAGTCAAACGAGCACACACAAACGCGTGGAACGAAGATGCAACGCAAACACACACAAGATCGCCGGCCAGAGTGAGCTTCCGGTGAGGCGGCGACGACTCGCTACGAACTCCAAAATAACACAAGTCAAATAACAGAACGGACAAAACATCAGACGACGTGCCAATACTGATCATAAAATAATCCGGAAAAACATTGAATGATGAATCTATGATGATACAGGTACGCTAACGGGTCGTATAGAAAATAGTCTTCCTAATGCGCAGCTCATGCATGCCCCTATACAGTTCACTTTTGCCACAAATAGAACAATTTAGCGACTATACTGAAGTAGCTGTACCTCTGGATGACTTTTAGTATAGAGACATTTGTGAAGTACGAATGTTTTCCCAAGACAATAGCCGACACATGGATCCCGCCACCCGTATACCAGCACGCAGGTGTGGCGAGCCGGCGGCCTGCTGACCTCGGTCTCGGAGCCGCCAGCACGCCGCCGCAGGGAGCCCGTCCGGTGGCTCATTGTCTGCCGCGCGGCACACGCGATATAACGTCACAGGCAGATAACCATTACTGTTACAATACATATATTATACTGCTCTTAACTTAGCTATTCATTTTATTTCCATTTTCGCGTCTGTTCCTATTTCTTCCCATAATACAAAATTAGGCTTATCCTATTACGTGTAGATATTTTGTTACTCTAAAAGGTCACTAGGAAGGGGATGAATTGTAATTATACAGGTTGCAAAAGAGAACGGCTCTCGGAAGGAAAAAATCTTATTTTTTCTGTAATCGTTTAGTATGCGCAAACTATTATTCCGAAAATATAAGAGACAATAATATCTCTTATTAATATTGAACTACATAATTTCATATGGTCGTGTAATTACAAAATTCTAAGAGTCACAGAGTTTTCAACGTTACAATAGGGTATATGAAAGTTTTCTTAAATTTTAGAAATATTTAACAATATCGTAAAACACCAAAAAGTACAACGATTTGCGATCTTTCATTTTAATATCTTGCGTAAGTTGAACGCAAGATATTTTATGGTCGATCAAAATTTTAATGGGAAAAACCATTTTAAAAGGATGTAATTATTATAATTATATAAACGCAATATTTACATAGCTGTCGTAGAAATTTCTGATGCAATACATACGAATTACGAAAGCGTGGCGTCATCATTTAGTAGGGTTTTGTATGGATCGCTTTCGGAAAAGTCATTCTTTCGCATATTATATTACTGCAATGTCTTGCAAGCGAAAAAGTAATGGTCATATAGCCTGTTGAATCTATTGATTGGTTTAATAACCATAATGCCTAACTCGGATTCAATAATTCGGTGAAGCTTCGGACTGCTACTTTCAAGTACAAGTCAAGTCAAGAGTATAAGTCTTATAATTTGCTACTTATAATTTTCTTTCTTTTGTACTCATAAATGACGCGACAGCAAAATGATAGTAATAATGATTTTTCTTTTTTACTTTTATTGGTTTGATTCACGGACCAAGTAAGCTAAACAGCTTTCTTGGTTTTTTAATATTCTATTTTTATTTTTAACAGTAAGGATGAAAAAATAAAAAAATAGCCGAATTTCATCTGCAAAGATGAACTGCTATGCCTTGTTTAGTAGTGTAACTACTTAATAGGTTGATGACGCCACACAGTGACTCACGCAGTTGAATATAAGATGCAAAAATTTGTCAGCAACACAAACCTTCCTGGTAGCTCAGTTGGGAGAGCACTCGACCGGTCATCGAGAGGTCGTGGGTTCAAATCCCACCTAGGGGGGGCAGGTGAAATTTTCCATTTTTCAAAAATATTTATAATATTCTGGCAAGTTGACCAAGACAACTATTTAAATAATAATAAGGATGAAATCTCTCTGATACTTGGAATTTTGTAAATGAAGAGCAGTAAGAAATTAGTTCAAGTTAGATATGTTTTATATATTTTGAGACAGAGAGTAATTCTCGAAATACCGTTCTGTTTTATTCCTGTATAAATATAGTTACTATGTTCTATGAAGGGTTCTAGTTTTCTAAATACTTATACGCGTAGTACCAATCCAATCGGAACTGTATAACAGCAATAAATATAAAATAATATGGTAAAAACCAAAGATAATTCTAACTAAAAGCAAATGGCGATGTTTCATAGCCAGGATTAGGGGATTCACTACAAAGTTACTGATATAATTGTACGAGTATTATCCAGATCCTAAAAATGATTTGCGGCAAAAAACAATGTTTTTTTTATTATATTATGATACAGAGATATGTAGAACCGAAATCTTGCGAGGTATTTCAAACTAAGCATATAATTATAGTAAGATTCACATTAGTTCTTCCAATAACGTATTGATAAACTTTAATGCACATTTTCAAACGCTTGCAAAAGTTCTTATACCGTAACCTCAATTTTTTTTATACGCGTTAGGTGGCAAACAAGCATATAGCCCGCCTGATGGAAGTTACCGTAGCCTGTGGACGCCTGTAACAACTAAGGTATTACATGCGTGTTGCTGTAAAAACTTCAATAAGTCATTTAGCTTAACGTGGATCTTACTTGTATTTTTTCATAATGTAACTGGCATCAACAGTTTTTTTTTTTATAATTAAGATTTCGTTATATCAAATAGTTTCATAAATCTAATTGAAACTATTTGATTTATGAATATACCATTTCTTAATAAGAATTCTATATTTATATAAACTTACGTAAAACTGAAATCATGTTACTAATGCATTATAATATAACACAATATTAGGAATATTTTTATGATACGTATCGATGTAGTTTTCAATCCATTTTGTCACATGATTTAATTACCTATTTTCAAGTACTTAAGGTTGATCACTGCATGCTCTCAACAAAAACCTCGCAATGTTAAAACTGCTCGATTTATTCACACAAAAACTCAGAAAATCGCATTCATCCAAAACGCTTATTTGTAAAAGAGGAGACCACCGTCTCAATAATAATTAAGTTAAAAATCATGGTCCTGATATCCCCTTATGCGTCTCTTTTAACAGGTTCACAGTCCCGAAGCAATTTGCGATCTTCTTTGTATACGTCCCTATAGCAATAATGACACCTAACGCTCATGAAGTTTTGGTATTAAGTTACGTCATTCTCTTCAACTATTTTATGATACTTTATGTGTCCCAGAGATTGAAATAATAATCTACATGCATAATCTACATCACTGGCCATGAAGCACATATGCTTCATGGACGTACCAGTGACGTCACCCATGAGGCACATGTGCCTCATTGGACTGCGAACCTGTTAATACCGTAAATTTGGAAACGTAATTAGAGAGTCGCAAAGAACATCAAAGTGAGAACACCGCCTAAGTCTCCAGTTTTATTTATAAGCTCATTTCACACGTATCTTGCGAGCTGGTCACCCGTGTGTTCGCGCCGGTCGGCCATACTTACCGTTGTCGTTCGCCTGTTTGTGCTGGTCGTAGCTGCGGGCGCGGGGCGGAGCCTCCTCCGCCTCCTTGCACTCCTTCTCTTCAATCTTAAACGTAATTTGTTTGTGACATTAATTCTATTATTGAAAAGAAACTTACATACAATCGAATATAAATTTGTCTTCAATAATAGAATAAACCATGAGTGAACTTCACCGCCATTAACTTGACTTCTAAATGAAAACACATACACAACAACCCTAAATAAAAAGTATTGTTATTTAACAGATACCGGTCACATCTGCCGAGTATGGCCGGTATACCGGTCACATCTGCCGATGGCAGATGGGGAACGAAGGTATTAGAGTGGAGGCCGCGCATAGGACGACGAAGTGTTGGACGCCCTCCTACTAGATGGTCCGATGACCTTAAGAAAGCGGCTGGGAGCGGCTGGATGCGGAAGGCGGAGGATCGTATTTGGTGGAAAGCATTGGGGAAGGCTTATATCCAGCAGTAGGTAGATACAGGCTGATGATGATGATGATGATGATAACAGATACACTCACACGACTATTGAGGCCGCCTGATGTGAAGAGGTTGCCGTAGCCTAAAGGCACTTGCAATACAAGATTGAAACGGGTATTGTTCGCGGCGCTCGAACACCCACTGTTAACGCTATGCTAGATTTATTATTTGGTTGCAGTCCAGATCTCGGCTGCTTTTATACAAACGATGTTCTAGAACTTAAGTAAATATGATGCACTCTGAAATTTATGACAAGGTGCTCCAAAAGCAACCTCTCTGCCTATACGCGGAGACCTCGGTCTTATCTCTAAAGGTGGTGTGCTAAGCCATTCACGCCCGACTGGCTTTACTGAACTAAGGACTTTAACGAGGTTTGTACAGTGAAGCAGATACTGTCGGACTATGCTGACAAGAAACTGCTATTGTAGCGTGTAGAGCAGACATACTAAACCTGCGGCCCGCCCGGCCTTTGTGGCTGGCCCACCTAGAGTTACAAATATATTGTGAAACGTTTAAAGAATTATGAAAAGCGTCCAAAGAAGTGCCCAAATCCTATTAAAATTCTTTTGGGTCCACGTACGTGTGCGAATCATCTTTTTCAAAAATGAAATACACAAAGAACATGTACAGAAATAAACTTACTGATTCTTATGAGACTTAGCATGCAGCGACAAGCCAGATCTTGACAAAGTTTTGAAAAAACGTTCACAGTATCAAAAATCTCATTAAAGCATATTAGGGACATTTCGATTAAGTGTTAACAAAGATGTTAATATTATTAAAGTATATACATAGCTAATTTTGAATTATGTTATTTGTTTACCCTACCTACCCCTAAATAATTTTTGTACGTGGCCCGCGACACTATGGCTAAAACGTGTCTGTGGCCCGTATTAAAAAAAGGTTGAGTACCACTGGTGTGGAGTATACCTGATCGTCGAGCGCGTCACTAGCCCTCGCGCGCAACTCTGCGTTGAGTCGCGCCGCCAGCGTCGACGCCTCGTGCCCCGACACCGTGTAGTGCAGGTTACTGTTCACAAAGTCATCACTTATGGCTACGGCCATACTGTCGCGATAAAGCGTAGATAAAAAGATTGGCGCAACGCGTTGTTTAGACAAGCAATACGCTATACCGCGAGTCATTCGGACGAGCTCGGTGGCGTAGCGGTCAATGACGAGGCTTCGACACCAACGCTCGTGGGTTCGATTCCCACACAGGACAAACATTTGTGTGCATGAACATGTCTGTTTGTCTTGGTTTGGGTGTTTTCTATGTATCATAAGTATGTATTTACAAAAAAATATATATATTTACGTATGTTTATCAGTTGTCTAGTACCCATAACACAAGCTTCGCTTACTTTGGGGCTAGATGGCGCTGTGTAATTTGTCTGACAATATTTATTTTTTATTTTTTATTCTGACATATATATTCATATATGTCAGAATGACTCGCGGTATAGCGCACCGTAAGTTGCAGCATATCGAAGGATTTTATTACGACAAAGATTGATGACAGAGAAAGAGGGGCGGTTATCTGCACTTCGTGCGTTTTATTTACAAGGAGATGTCGAACGATTCGCACGTACTTGTATGTTACAAAATTCTGATGATTATTGTAAATACGGGACGTACAAGATTCCCGATATTTCGGCGACGTTGCAGACAACCTGGCCATGGGATGACATCATCCAGTGACCACAGCGTCGCCTAAATATCGGGAAAATACAAAAAATCGATCGCGGTAAGTAGTACCGTATAAGTGATGTAAACAACCGTGAAAGTTTAAAATTACATATAAAATTCTGATACTCAAGAACCTGCTCCAATGCGACTCACATTTTTCACATTTTTCATTGATAAAGCGTAGATAAAAAGATTGGCGCAACGCGTTGTTTAGACAAGCAATACGCTATACCGCGAGTCATTCTGACATATATATTCATATATGTCAGAATGACTCGCGGTATAGCGCACCGTAAGTTGCAGCATATCGAAGGATTTTATTACGACAAAGATTGATGACAGAGAAAGAGGGGCGGTTATCTGCACTTCGTGCGTTTTATTTACAAGGAGATGTCGAACGATTCGCACGTACTTGTATGTTACAAAATTCTGATGATTATTGTAAATACGGGACGTACAAGATTCCCGATATTTCGGCGACGTTGCAGACAACCTGGCCATGGGATGACATCATCCAGTGACCACAGCGTCGCCTAAATATCGGGAAAATACAAAAAATCGATCGCGGTAAGTAGTACCGTATAAGTGATGTAAACAACCGTGAAAGTTTAAAATTACATATAAAATTCTGATACTCAAGAACCTGCTCCAATGCGACTCACATTTTCCACGGCTAATTCCCATAAATTAACGCGACACTTTCAAACTGCAAATTATTTATTGTGATATCAATAAACGCGACATGAATCAATATGACCGTAGCACTAACAGGTTGAGGTACTTATCATCTGTGGAGAACTGGAGAGCACACTTACCAAATAGGTATAGGATCGGACGGCCTCAGCTTTGATTTAGAGGGCAGCTTCGGTGAAAATGTATTGTCCAATTCGTCGGCGTTGTCCTGAAATTGTAATGTTGTAACATTACAATAAAACTGATCAACAGTCACTATCTTTAATCGACTTTAACAAAGAAGTTTCGAAATTCATTTTGTTTTCGAAATAGGGTAATTCAACGGTGGTTACATAGGGGCCGGATAGAATAACAAAAGTTTAAATGGTTCTACCCTAAGTTACCCTAGGTTAGGTAATCTAGGACCGAACTGGGCTCTTCATGTCGCATTGCCCCGCCTAGAGGACCGCCTACAAGGAGACGGCGCTGAATCATTACGCGACAAAAAGAGAGCGTCTTAGAAGTAGAAATAATTCCTATTTTACAGTAACGTAAACAAGAAAAAAAAAAACAATTCTAATTATTTATGAGATACTGTAGTCATAACGTGTGAAATGTGAAATCCAGTTTGATATAGATCCTATTATAGGTGACAATACTAAAATTCATAGGTAAAATTCATACTATGACAATAAATATCGCCTTTTTGGCGGGTACCTAAAAATTGGGTATTTGACACTAGTCTTTTGACACTAATCGTTGGCGATTGCTTAAGGGCCATTAATAAAATAATATTAAATCTTACCGGCTGTAAAGTCTCCTGACTGGCCATTGGGTCTCCCTCACTTTCTTCTTCGATACACTTCACTTCGTCCGATGAGCTCTGCTGTTAAGAAAATATAACATTAGAACGCTATACAAATAACGAACGCTATAAAAAATAATAATTTGTTATTAATTTGTATAGCGTATAGCGTCTAATGATTATAACAATCTCACGGAGTTGTTGGTGGTGGAGTGGTTCCTGCTGTGCGGCCTGAAGCCGGGGCCGGGGGGCAGGTTCTTCTGCACGCAGCAGTTGACGCCCGGGCTGAAGTGCAGCTCCACGTGGAACCTGCCACAGACGATAAACCACTCCGCAAACAGAACGACCCACACTCTGACATGTTACTCAATATGAATAACTTTTACTAGAACTATTGTCAAAAATGACACTGTCGACTCACTGAGCGTAAACAAAGCTTGTTTCAGTATGTAGCATAACATTACATTCATTTTTTATTTTTGGGGTATATGTCTCTCACCATCATCTTGACACACAAAGCCAACATCACCCGCACGTGATGACCAATTAAGAAATTAAGATATGCAAAAGAAATGCAGGGAATTTGACTTCTAAAAATAGCAGGGTAATAACAATATCCTGCAGAGTTACGGATGAATGAGATCGCCATACGTGATATGCTTCGATCGCAACAGAGGTCCTTTTATTGCGTGTAGTACCTACGCTTGTTTAGCATCCAACGTACTATAAGAAAAGCCAATAGAATTATTATTATTTAAATAGTTGTTTCGGCCAATTTGCCAGAATATTTTTTTTTTTTTTTTTAATGGAAAAGCATTTATATAATATGCTTATAGAAATTAGAAATAAATCTATTTTTACGTATAAAATAACGTAACTAACCCTCAATGCATTTGTAAGGATTTACTAATCTTATCTCCGGTTGGTTTATATTTATATTGATTTATTCACATAGATTTGTAAATACACATGATATACAGGTCCTGGTTAGGTGGGTAAATCGATGTTTACGAATCACCTATACAAGGCATTCGTGAAGTATGGAGGTACTATTAAAAACAAAAAAAAGTAAAGTTGTACGATATTATTACATAGACTATACAGTACATAACAGTCTAATTTATCAATTTTCTTTTTTAATATGGCAATTGTCTTAATAATACTAAATAATAATGTCATAAAGAAAAATCAAAAAAACAGTTCATAAGTTAGTCATTAAGTATTCCTTGATGTCGTAATATGCTTTACTAATAAGTAGCTTACCATAATTTAATTTCAAATTTACTTTCTTGGAAGGTTTTTAGAGAGTTTGGTAAGTGATTATAAACTTTAATGGCTACATAGTAGGAGTTGTTTTGGTATACCGTGAGAGGCGTGTTGGTATGCTCAAATCATTCAAGCGTCGTGGGGCGCATCGGGTTGTCATGTCACCAGCTCTTTGAAAATAATGTGGATATTTTTTAATGAGTCTACATAATTATTTCTTAGTACAGCCCGTCCCCATATTTACCTTTCCTCGGAGCAAGGGTCCTTGGTGGGATCCTCATACAACATGACGACGATCTGCGACATGTAGTTGAGCTCCGACACCATGGAAACGTACTCCATAGCACGACGCCATTGTTCGTCTTTTAACACCTGTAAAAATGGTATATTTATGTACATAACATGATCGATTTGTAAATAGTAAGCATGAAAAAACAAAAGAGCTGTTTGGATTGTGTGATAGTTGTGTTGGAGATCCTATGGGAAAGAAAGAGATAACTTTTTTTTTATACTACGTCGGGTGACAGAGAAGCATACGACCCGCCTGATGTGAAGCGGTTACCGTAGCCATATTAACGCTCGCAACATAAAATATCGCTCGCGCGCCGCCACCCCCGCTGCCATCGCAGCATCTCCTTCCTTTCTGGTGAGCTCACTCACTCGCAGGAACACAACAGCCCTCAAGGGAACCGTTATTTGGCTGCGGTATACAGTGAGGTGGAAGTACATTCCCCAGTCGGGTAGCTTACAATTACGCTCCCTACCTCTCTTTTCGCCAGAGCTTCGTTTGTCAGTCAGCAGGGTGAACCGCGTGCAGGTGAAGTTGGCTTTGGTTCAAAGATGTTGATGAACCACTTACACCCCAAACTATTGTCGATAACTGATAAGGGTGAACGGTAGAAAAAGACATACTGTCTCGACCCCAAATAATGAGGATAGGACAGGGCAATGACGATGTGTACCGTCGCTGTCGCTACTTTTAAAAATAAGCTAAAGGAGCACTACCTTACACATGACGAGTGATAAGTTTAAATTAGTATTGTTAAAAAGATACTATTATGCATAGCTTGCTTCACTCTCAGCCATGTAAATTTTCTTCATACACAGTATGGCTGGCTGGATGAAATCTCTTGAAGAGACAAGCTCACCTTTGTATACTTGTGAGCTCACCAAATTCTATATTTGTTTTTATCATCATCATCATCATCAGGTCATTTTAGTCTCCACTACAGGAGCACGACCCTCTCTCGTCCGTCCGTGACAGAAGGAGGATTTAGCCTACACTCCCCACGCTGGCCAGACGGGTTGGGGAGGCCTGATCGATGTTGTATAATGTATTTCCCTTAGTCGCCTTGTACGACATCCACGGGAAGAGACGGAGTGATTCTATTCTAGTCTACCGGAAACCACACGGCCACATTTGTTTTTATGCAATATAGAAATAAAGAATGTGTGTAGTAAGTATACATCGTTTTTACGGTATTTACAGATCAAAAGGCGCCCATGAAAGGAAAGTACTGCTTTTAACCACGCATACGTAAGTGTGAGAGAGATTGACGGTAAGAAAAGTGTGCTGCATTATGTGTTGTGTATGCGTAGTGTAGTGTAGTGGTCAAATGGTTAACAATGGCCACTTTGACTCCGAGGTCGCGGGTTCGATCCCCGCACAAGACAAACATTTGTGTGCATGAACTGAAAATGTCTGTTTGTCTTGGCCTGGGTGTTTTCTATATATAATATGTATGTATTTACAAAAAAAAATGTATTTAAGTACATTTATCAGTTGTCTAGTACACAGTTGTCTTGCACTATGGTGCAAACTTTGCGCTTAATTTGTGACTAGATGGGGCTGTGTAAATTGTCCAGAAATATTTATTTATTTTATTTATATTATATTTACGTCGAGTAGGCCCCCGAAGCGCAACACGGTGAGCAGCGAGTGCACGTGGCTCTCGCTGGTGAAGTACAGTCGCGTGCGCACGTGCCGCCCCGGACTCGACACGCCATGACTGTACCTGGACGTCAACACGTACACACTGATATAACATCATTAGAAACTGCCGGGAACTGTAAGCTGTGAGGTGTAAGTAGCTCACCACGATCTTTAGAGCCTAAGCCTCATCTGCACGTGGTGCACCCTGTTGTCTGACAAAGATTTAAGGCATAGCGTATTTTGTAAGCTGCTCGACTGGGGAAGTACTTCCACCTCACAGAATACCGCAGCCAAGTAACAATTCAGAGGGTTTGTTGTTCCTGCGAGTAATTGAGGTCACCAAAAAGGAAAGAGTTGCTGCGTTGGCAACGGCGGGTAGCGGCGCGCGGACAATATTTCAAGTTGTGAGTGTTAATATGGCTGCGGTTACTCTGTGAGGTGGAGGTACTTTCCCAGTCGGTACCAAATACACTGTACGCTGTACGGCGAAAGGGAGGTAGCCCTCCCTTTCGCCTGAGCCTCTTTCGTTAGTCGGCAAGGTGCACCACAAGCAGGTGAGGTTGGCTTTAGTTATAAAGATCATGGTGAACCACTTACACCCCAAACAATTACATTACAAATGAAACTTTATTTCTTGCGTACATCTGGCTTCAGCTTTGGCGGTAGGGCCCCTGATTCTAATATCGCTAACGAAAATGTGTACGAAAATAAAATAAAATGTCATAAATATTGAGAAAATCATTGCCACTTGCCAGGTTAGTGGACGGGCACGAGCAGTTAGATCAAAATATAGTTTCTTAAGTTTAGAATAAGAGTCAATACGTTCAGCAGTGGACGCGTATATACTGAGAAGAAGAAGAAGAAGAATAAGAGTCTAAATATATCAATCACCGTCAACCCGTAAACATCCCACTGCTGGGATACGCCTCACCATTCGATCGAAGGTGTTTAGAGCATACTCCACCACGATGCTGAACTACGGGTTGGCAGAGGTCAGTTTCTTCAATCACAATATATATATCGACATCATCATCATCAGGTCCATTTTAGTCTCCACTACAGGAGCACGACCCTCTCTCGTCTGTCCTAGACGAAAGGAGGATTTGGCATACACTCCCCACGCTGGCCAAACGGGTTGGGGAGGCCTGATCGATATTTGATAATGTATTTCCCTTAGTAGCCTTGTGCGACATCCACAGGAAGAAACGGAGTCATTATATTCTAGTCTGCCGGAAACCACACGGCTAATATATCGACATATATGATGCCAATAAAAATATGTTATATAAGGTCAACCAAAGGCAGGGAATCATTCTTCACATTGGAACCAAGTATAAGGTTACAGGCAGGTCGGACGCTTGTTTCCCATCCTCGTGGTATAAAAAAGCATTATTTCCATGCATTAAGCCACCATTAAACTTGCATTACCTTGGATTAAGTCTATTGACGGTCTCCTCTCCCGACTCTTCTATATTTCTCTGCAGGTCAGCTCGGATTTTCTTCAGCAGCGGCGTGCAGATGCCCTGACCTATTGTCAGTTTCTCCTGCATTGTGAGCCCGTATTCCTATAAGAGTTTACGGTGAATTTATTGTATCATCATAGAGAGCCATAAGCAAGACGCATATATACAAATTATGATCGAACAATTTTAAGAAGAAGAAACTAACAAATATAACACGTAATAAAGGTCGAACAACTATCGATAAAACCTAACCATCCCACTGCTGGGATACGGGGTCTCCCCTCAACTGAAGGGTTTAGAGCACAATCCACGACGCTGCTCAACTACGGGTTGGTGGAGGCCAGTGTTTTCAAGCCGCCTAAAGGCCACTGACTTGGCTTAACGACTGTCATCTAATGGCAACAGCCGGGAGCGATGGCTTAACGTGCCCTCCGAAGTACTCGAAGGGGCTCGAGATAATATAAACCCATCCATGAACACGTTACGGTTGACATTGCTTAACTTGCGTGTTCGATTAGACTGACACATGCAACGACTCCACCAAGCTCCTCACTATACAGTGTGTAATGGGATGCACTGTACAAACTTTAGGATTGGATTCTACACTCAAATGTACATAATAAAAAATTATAGAAAAAAATCTAAACTCAATACTATAGAAATGGCAGCAATTTTAATTTATTTGTCTTCGTTTTGAAAGTGCGTGTATTAAAAAAACCATATCACGAAAAGTTGAAATCCCATTTATTTAAAAAAAAGTTTCTCGGAAAGGTGAAACTAGTCGCAAGTAAATAACAATCAGCAAAGTAGCGAAAATTTCGAGCATCACCAGTAAAAAAACAAACAAGTCGGTTTTCGAGATCAAAAATGAGGAAAAAATTACAATGTAACCAATTCACTATAAAAATTTCACTAATAAAGTGCTTGTTTTATAACTACTTTTGAAACTATTTGAGCTGTTCTAATAAATCATTATTTTAAAAACAAAATAAATTGTAAAGAGTAAATTTACAATTTATAGGGAGTTGAGAACTCCGACTACCTTCCTTTCATAAACAGATTCAGAGAAGGAAAATATGTGAATGAAATGAAAATGAAAAATTTATTTATTCAATCTTTCACAAATGGTGGATCAAGTTGACGGTGTTTCCTTTTAGGCATAATATGTGCCAGGAGGCACTGCTCTTTCATAACAACATAATCAGATTGATCTTGATGTACATTGACACTTATAATTTAAATACGATGTAAGACATCAGCCCCCTTACCACCATCTCTTATTGCGATTCAATAATTGAATAGATTGCTTATTCATACCAATGAATAAGCGACTCTATTCCATTTGAAATAGAGTCGCTTATTCATTGGTATGAATAAGCAATCTATTCAGTTATTGAATCGCAATAAAAGATGGTGGTAAGGGGGCAGTTTATGTGCACAGTATTGTGAGTTATATGTGTATTAATGTGTGTGAGTGTGTGTAAATAATTCAATAAATTCAATTGAATACAATTGAAGTGTTTCTTATATGATTGCCTCGGTAGTGGATACGGTGCAGAATGCTTTCAGCGCGTCATAGACCCGACCAAAGTGAATAACGTACCTGTGGGATGACGATGTCGGCCAAGTACTTGGCGTACATATACAGCTCCTCGGCGAGGTCGAACTGCAGCGTGTGTTGGTTGTGCTGCAGGTCGTACTTGATGCAGTCGTAGATGTCCGGGATTTTGGATATGTCATACGACTTGTTCTTCGTACAGAAGTCTTTCTCGATCTTGCCCCACCGTCGTCCCATCAGTTCCCATGTTTCACCGTGATATAAAATTGTATCTGAAATGTAAGAATTTTATTAATTTATATAAGGCTAATAGCTGTGCCCGCGGTTTCGCCCGCATGATTGTCGAGTATCGCGCCAACAGGTAGTCTATGCACTTCCTCGGGATATGTCTTGGGGTGTAAGAGGTTCATCAACATCTTTGAACCAAAGTCAACTTCACCTGCACGTGGTGCACCCTGCTGACTGACAAACGAAGCTCTGGCGAAAAGAGAGGTAGGGAGCGTAATTGTAAGCTACCCGACTGGGGAATGTACCTCCACCTCACAGAATACCGCAGCCAAATAACAATTCCCTTGAGGGTTGTTGTGTTCCTGCGAGTGAGTGAGGTCGCCAGAAAGGAAGGAGATGCTGCGTTGGCAGCGGGGGTGGCGGCGCGCGAGCGATATTTTATGTTGCGAGCGTTAATATGGCTACGGTAACCGCTTCACATCAGGCGGGCCGTATGCTTGTCTGCCACCCGACGTAGTAAGAAAATAAAAAAAAAAAATATGTAGATGATGGGGAATTTAATTCAAATCTATTCAGCCATTAAGTCGTGAAAAGATAACAAAAAAATAGATACACTTTCACATTTATGTATTAGTACAGATTTGGTTAAGCAATTGAAGTAGGTGTATTTCGATTTTTGTATACGGAAAAAGTTAAATTGAAGTTATAACTAACAAAAGTACTCTTTCAAGCAAGTTGGATAACAGTTTGAATATTTTTCTGTATCCCTATTTTTACTTTCAAAATTAAATAGGATGAAAATATCCTAAGGACTAGCTAAAATCGAATTTCGTTTTATGGCAAGGACAACCAGTAGGCCTCTGGGTGGTGGAAGCGAAGCCTCTTCAAAATCGTTTGTGGTATATTTTCTCGGGAGTTCTCAGCAGTGCTAGGTCGTTGTTAAGAATTCCGCTATGTGTGTAAGTGTATGCTGGTCCCATGATAATACCTCGCCACAAGCGCAGATACAACATTACAATAACCTTAAATACTAACACGCTTATATCTAATTATCTTATAGTTCCAGCGTCTTGACGCGTCTCGACGTCGATGGTACGCTCTAACCGGCCAGCGTTTTAAAGGAAAGGTTTAATTGGAAGGAATTGAGATAGGAATCTCGCTTACCGGAGCGCCCGACTTCTGTCGCCCGTGACTCCAAATGTCCGACGACAATATCACTTTAATTTCACTATTCCACTGATTAACCACCAAGTGTTAATCCAGAACACCATTTATACTATAAATACCAGATTTTATAATATTAATCCAGTAATATCGACGCGCCCCGCGCGGCTACGGAAGACTGGGGGAGTAATAGTGTTGCCAGCTAATGAATGACCGTATCGATATTAAGATCGATAAATGTGAATCGCGTCGAGATAGTTGTACATCCGTTTTTAAATCCAACAGTCTTGGTACTCACCCTTGGTCTTGGGGTCGTCCTTCTTGGTCTGCACGATACGCACGAGCTGCTGTATGAGCGCGTGCACGTGCGTGCAGCAGCGCACCGGGTTGCTGACCAGCTGCATGGCGGCCGCGATGCTCAGCGACTGGCACGGGTTGATGCGGGCCTTGTCCGACTCGGAGAACTCGCGGTCCACTTGCATCGCCTCGTGCAGGCGAGCCTTGGCCCTGATGGCAAAACAATTTTTTAACTTACTATACGTCCATTTTATAAATTGATCATATTGTAGAGCTTTACGGGTAAAAGATTTTCAATAATTTCATACGAATCTGCAAGGCAGTCCGACCTACGCTGCTTTATGGTAGCGAAACCTGGGGTACCAAAAAAAACCCATGAGCAAAGGTTATACACAACAGAGATGCGCGGGTGCTAAGATGGGCGGGTGGTGTCACATTGAAGGACAGCGTTCGCAACGAGCACGTTAGGGGGAGCTTTGGAGTTGCAAGAATAAACGACAAAATCGCGGAGTCCAGACTCAGATGGTACAATCATGTACTGCGACGACCAGCTGACCATGTCGTGAGGAAGTGACTAACCATGGCTACAAAAAAGAGGGAAAGGGGACGACCTCAAACCACCTGGATGACGGTCGTCCGTAAAGATATGACAGATCTCCAACTTGAAGACGAAAATGCACAGGATAGAAACAATTGGCGTCGTATGATTACGAAAGCCGACTCCGCGTAACGGGATAGGCCGAGGCCAAAGAAGAAGATCTGCAGGGTAGATAAATAAATATAACTCACATATTTTGAACCTTCGACGAATCACAATCATTGTCAAGCAGTCCATTAGTGTTGGCAGACTTGACCATCTGCACCAGGATGGGGGTGAGCTCCCCCTCGAGCGCCAGCAGGCCCTTGGCGAAAGCGGCGGCCGTCATCTGCACGCGGCCTTCGTCCGACGCGTAGATCTTCAGGTCGTGACGGAACGTCGAGTGGAGACGGAGCAGGCCCAGACCCTGGGTGCCACCTTCACCTGGGATATTCATGAAATCTGAACTCTCATTTAAATCTTTTAAATAAACTGTAAATGTGTGGGGAAGGCAGTGAATTAAGCCGTAAAGGACTGGTTCTACACGTCATGTAAACTTTTACCACAGTATAATTCTCAGTACTACGTACAGTATGGCCTCTCCCTGCCGCTCTCTCTTGTCGACCTCACCTCCTCTCTGAGACAAATCTGGAACACTTTGTATGGCACCGCACTCACACTCGCTCATACACGCTCTGCACAGACGTCATTGTTTATGTAGTAATAAACGACGCGACATTTGTATAGAGTGGCCGGAATATGCTTTTACCATGAAACTAAGGTTGCCATTTTAAACACTAGCCACCAGGACAAGAAGCGTGAAAACTCCGGATTTTGAATCTTAAAACCCGGACATGTCTACTACTATTATATTTACTAGTATTATTTATTATTCTGTGATATATTACTATTATTACTGTGATTATATTACTAGTATTATTTATTATTCTGTGATAAGACGGTTATTCGCAGCATGGAGCGGGCGGTAGTGATTTAAAACTTTTTACCCTGGACTACAAATGAAACCTCGCCCGGACGCACCCCGGAGGCCCTCCAAACTAGGACAAATACGGGGAAATCCGGATGGATGGCAACCCTACATGAAACCAACTTCGGAGACGTGAAAAGAAAATTCCTGGGTTGGATCCGTCTGGGCGAAATCAGCCGGATAGTCTAGTTGAAGCCCGTCCCCTGACCTGGTATGTGGCGGCCCTGTCCGCCGGGGTACATGCAGCGGAACATGCGGCCGAGCTCCTCGGCCTGGATGCGGCCGGCCGGCGTCAGCTCGCCGCCCCACTTCAGGATCAGCACCAGCGACGGCTCGCCCGCGCCGCCTACTGCAACCATATCACTACTACATGATCTCATAAAGTAATCGCGTATTGTGCGGTTCCAGAGAAGTCTTGTAGGCACTGGCAATACAAACTGACAAGACGATTTAGAACCATTAAGTCTGAGAAGAGATTTTACGTCCCTTTGTGTGTTCTACCGGTTGTACAATGGGGTGTGTTCAGAGGAGTTATTTGACATGATGCCCACGCCCTCCTTCTGCAGTCGCACCGTTCGCCATCGACAGGGAGTCCATCCTCACACATTGGAGCCTAAGTGGTGCGTAATGTGCGGTTCCAGGGAAGTTTTCTCCCGCGTACTGTCAAGCTATGGAATGAACTGCCTGTCGAGGTTTTCTCGGGAGACTATAGCACGGGGTTCTTCAAAAAGGGCGTGAAGACATTTTTACAGGTTCGCAACACGCGTGTGATGCCCTTGGTGTTACAGGCGTTCATAGGCTACGGTAAATGCTTTCTATCAGAGTGGGCCGTATGCTTGTTTGCCACTTTAGTAGTATAAAAAAAATCTCATAACTGCACTTTATACAAATTCTAGTTATAATAGGAACATCACTTAGTTACGTTTGGTCACATACACGTCTACATGCAACAGTGATATAAAAAATCCGTCAAATATATCCTTATAAGGAATTCACAAAGGAATCCCATTAATATAACCAATAGTATTGTATACAGTGCGTGTGTACGCTAGCTGAACGATGGCTAGGAGTGTAATCTTTATTTCCCAATTTATTTATAAGCGATCATTATTAAATTTTACATAGCGCGGGCACTATTAGGGCAGAGTCTTTGTGTGTTAATTGACTTACTTTAATAAAAGCCACTTTCGAGTACGGCCATGGATACGCTAGCTTGACGTGAAGCTAGCGTATTAGCGTACCCAGTAACATTTTACTGAGTCCATAATAAGGTAGTTTCTTAGTTTAAAAAATGCAGACCTCCAGGTCTGTACACTTCTTGTCGTAAACGAGGCAGTATTTTTTATTATTACACCAATTAGAAACTATTTATAAATAAATAATAAATATATTTGGACATTTTACACGGCGTCATCTAGTCCCAAATTAAGAGCAAAGCTTGTGCTATGGGTACTAGACAACTGTTAAATGTATTTAAATACATTTTTTTTATAAATACATATGTACTTATAATACATAGAAAACGCCCGGACCAAGACAAACAGACATGTTCATGCATACAAATGTTTGTCTTGTGCGGGGATCGACCCGCAACCTCGGACACAAAGTAGTAGTAATAATGTATCAACATGAAATTTAAACATTGGTACGGTATCGTCACACTCTTAAATCACAATGTAAGTAAAATGCTGTTCGCTTCTTATGTTCTATTAACGGAAAATGATTCATTAATGGATTCAAATGACATGTTTCAGTTAATCTGCTATCGATTGTACGTGATCATATCTACATTTTATTTAAGTAGCTTTCACTACATACTTAACTAATTATTTTTAATTACAAGTCTTAAATATTAATTAAATAAACATGCAAATGCACGCCGCACCGACCAGGAAGTGGCCTTATAATGTATATGTCAAATTCACTAGATCAGACAAAGCCTCTATTACCTTTTATACAATTTAAGTCTTTTATACAATATCATTTGCATAAAGCTGCGTTCGGCCAACTCAAAATTATGTATTCTCTTAATGAATGCAAGCATGGGATCAAACGCCATGGAGTGAGAGATTTGGTAGAAATATAATGTTCCAACTAAATTAGCTTAAAATAAATATGTACTACGCGACATCACTCAATTTGATTTTTTACAGCAAAGTTGGAGCAGCGGCGGGAGCGTTACTTTATCTGTATCGAGTGACGTCGGTAGTGTGTGTGCGAGTGTGTGTCTGGTAGCGTGGTTGTGAGTGTGTGACTGTGTGTGTGTGAGTGTGTGCGAGTGTGTGCGTGAGTGCGAGCGGAGCTACCGTGCGGCGGCGGGTCGGCGGCGGGCGCGTTACCGTCGTCGGAGCTGGAGCCGCGCGGCCGCCCGCGGGGCTGGTACTTCATCTGCACCTTGCGGTTGATGCCCGAGAAATGACCGTACCTGACGTACACAGAACACTTTGTTGTTTATATTATACTACGAAAGTATCAATATTTATTGTACGAAAGTTCGTCAAGATTGATTAATGCTCTTGACTGTATGGATTTGTATGACAATAGGCATAAATATAAAATAGGATCTGAATTAACACATTTAGTACAGTGGTATCAGGCAAAAAAGGTGTACTAGAGGTCAGGATTTGTATGTTCACTTCCTAAACAAGTTTTTGAAGAAATCGCTCACGCACTCTATATGAATATACTATGAACACTCCCCTTTATGAGCCAATCGTAGACTAAATAAGTTTGTATTCTAATATTATATATTCGATATCTTTTTTAAATTTAAGTACGCACATCACAATTGACTATGAAGAACAACAATTTGTGCCTTGAAACGAAGTTGATAATTTTTACGAAACTTCATGAGTGGAGATGTCACAGATGCCATCTTAACGTGTCGCAAGAGTAGTGGTCAAAAAAGTTTAAATAGATGACTTTTTTAGGATATTCCTTGAAGTACGAGAATGGTTCTCACGCAGAGAAAAATTTAAAAAATTGCCTGAAAAAGTCTAAAAACAAAACTTTTCTATACTCCCATACAAACGATTCGTTATACTTAAAAGTCAATTTGAAGTTTAATACCATACCATAAAGTCCACCATACCATCCACTAGAGTCAACACAAAATAATAGGCCCGTTTTGACATTTGTCTTCACGACGTAACTAGTGATGTAATCAAACGACTCGGTACTCGATACAGGTCGCGCGGCGAGTTAAGATCGCTCGGTAAAACTAGTGGGGGCAATTGGCGCATGTGTACAATCGCGCACAAAATTACTAAGAAAATATTTTTTTTTTTTCCTTATTTTCTTTTTTTAACCCTTAGTAACTTAACATAATTATAATAACACTAGTTTTTGATTGTGATTTATTGCTAGTATAGTAACAGTAGCCACATTATTTTCGTTGACGGCAGTTGAAGGCCGCCTTTCACGAAAAATCTTTTCGACTTAATTCCATTTTCGTTGCGTACGTAGAACTTGTGTGATTAAAAACAATTGACAAATGATTTCCCGCCATTTTGTTTTCTTTATTATTAAGAAGTTTTCAAGTCGGTTCAAAAAATATAACATTCGAAATTAAAATTGTTCCGATTAGCTAGAAGTGCAAGGTGCAAGTGCTTTTAGTGTATCTCATGTAGTAAAAATTTTATCATCCGGTAGTGTTGATAGTAAACCATTTTCCTGGCTTACCGTGTTAAAACTTTATTTTTCGGCATTTTTTTCACTACGATGCGATGTACTACTAATACGAAAAACAATTTGTACGCAACAGTACCCAGGAGACACGAGACGCACGGACGCGAGGCGGGAGGTAAAGTGCGACTGATCCACCAATTACGCGTCGGTATTGTCGCGCCCGCCCCCCTTTCTCCTCTGCCCCGCCAAATAGACCTAGAAAGTGAATACTGCGCATGCCCCTTCTACTTTTGCCGAGCGATCTTAACTCGCCGCGCGACCTGTACTTACGATAAATCGATTCAAGTCTGCATGAGTATTTGATCAATTTGAATATGTATTATAAAGTGTATTGGATTAAAGTTCTGATTAGAAAATATTACTTTTACTTTGATATTGTACGAAAGTTGTTACGAAAGTAAATAAATAAATAAAACATAATAAAATAAATGAAAGTAAGTAAATAATGGCCGTGTGGTTTTCCGGCAGATTAGAATAGAAACACTCCGTCTCTTCCCGTGGATGTCGTACAAGGCGACTAAGGGAAATACATTAGCAAACATCGATCAGGCCTCCCCAACCCGTCTGGCCAGCGTGGGGAGTGTAGGCCAAATCCTCCTTCCGTCTAGGACGAACGAGAGAGGGTCGTGCTCCTGTAGTGGAGACTAAAATGACCTGATGATGATGAAGTAAATAAATAAGACCGGCCAAGTGCGAGTCAGCTTTAAAAAAAGTTTGATCGATTTATTTTTTTCCTTAACCGATTATTAATAGTCTGTGGACAATATGAAAAATCATTATGCACAGCACTTAGCCGAGTGAGCGATACCCATCAATGAAAAATGTAATTACCGTCAGAACATTTCGATCCGTAAAAAATAGAGAACTTCATGGGCGTTGTCAACATTGAACTGTCAAAACGGGCCTTTTATTTTGCGTTGAGTGTAACACTTGAAGTGTTAGTGGAGAGGTTCCGGGAAGGCAAAACATGGTGTTACATTTCCAAGACGCTTTTGAGCTGCTCGAGCTTGGCCTGCTTCTCCTCGATCTCGGGGTCGGCGTGCCGCGTGTGGATGTCGGCCAGCAGCGCGCGCGCGATGTCCAGGATCTCCTGCAATTGCTTCGGCTTCTTCAGCTTCACGTGCCCGCGTTTGTACCCCTCGTACTTCTCGAAAATCTCGAAGAATCTGCGCACACCAGATTACCACTTTATAGGTGGGTTTCCGCATGTTCGAATATTAAATGCGCTTTACGAAACTCTATAGCCTGTCAACGGATCGGCGACTCTTTGGTGGTGGTCATTGCTTTCCATCAGGTGACCCCACGTGCTCGTTCCCCCCCCCCCCCCCCCCAATCCTAATATAAATACATTTCAACACATGCCGTACCACGAAAACCTCACAGGGTTTATCTGGGTAGGCGAGTCGCTGAGTTTATTCTTATTTTTACACAATTTCATATAGATCATAACCAAGTATATAGATATATAACCAAGTAGATTCCGATGTAAATCAAGGGACAAATTAATACAGGATATAAGAGATGAATGCAGCGGCTAGTAATAGGATAAATATGACTAATTGGCTGCGGTATTCTGTGCGGTGAAAGTACTTTCCCAGTCGAGCAGCTTATAATTACGCTGCCCTACTTCTCTTTGTGCCAGAGCCACGCCAGACAATCAGCAGGGTGCACCACGTGTAAGTGGGACTGGCTAAGATTCTAAAGATGGTGGTGAGTCGCTTACACTACTATTTCTGAACAAATTACACATCTAGTCCCAAACTAAGCAAAGCTTGTATGTACTATGGGTACCTACTAGATAACTGATATTGTACATAAATACATTTTTTGTGTAAATGCATACATATAATACATAGAAAACACCCAGCCCAAGACAAACGGACATGTACAAGCACACATATATTTGCCTTGTACGGGGATCGAACCCGCGACCCCGGAGTCAAAGTGGACATTGCTAGTTATTTGACCACCGAGTTCGTCACTATTTAATATTAATTAACTAATTTGGCCGTGTGGTTTCCGGCAGACTAGAGTAGAATCACTCCGTCTCTTCCCGTGGAGGCGACTAAGGGAAATACATTATAAAACATCGATCAGGCCTACCCAACCCGTTTGGCCAGCGTGGGGAGTGTAGGCCAAATCCTCCTTCTGTCTGGAATGGACGAGAGAGGGTCGTGCTCCTGTAGTGGAGACTAAAATGACCTGATGAGGAACTAATTACCTCGGATGGCGAACTTCAACCTTCATCTTCTGCTTGGGCGTGCGGTCGCCGTGCCTGATGACGGCCACGACGCAGCGCAGCTCCATCATCTTGCCGAAGGTGGTGGGCACGATGGGCGGGTCGTCCAGCTGGAAGGGCACCGACCACGGGATGTGCAGCGTGGGCGCCAGCTCGCGTAGGATCATGTTGCCTAGGATCTTCGCGCAGTCATCGTAGTACTTGTTCGAGTTTTTCACGAACGAAAATCCGTTTACGTCACACACGAACGATTTTCCGTTTGCCCTATGGATAAATCATAAGTACGTATTATTGCACAGTCAAATAAAAACACTCGATTTTGTTAACAAAATCTCGACTCTCGAAACTCGATTTTTGTTGGGGTGTAAGTGGTATACCACGATCTTTAGTGCCAAAGCCAAGCTCACCTGCACGTGATGCACCCTGCCGACTAGTGAGAGAGGAGGCGAGGAGAGAAGGACCAAATAACAACCTTGAGAGTTGTTGTGTTTCTACCAGTGAGTAAGGTCACCAGAAAGGAAAGAGTTGCTGCGTTGGCAGCGGGCGTGTCGGCGCGTCTACAATATTAATACTGCGAGCGGTAATATTGTTACAGTAACCACTTGACATCCGGCGGGCCGTATGCTACCACCCGACGTAGGAAAAAACTAATTCCTGTCAAGTAGAGAACTAGTAACTAACTAACAATCACCTCAAGAGATTATTTTTTTAATTCATTTATTTTTAATAAGGGATTTGGCCCAATATTTGAGCATGTCATCCCTATCATAACATATGAATAATAACAAAAAATATGTATACAATAATAAAACCTCAAGAGATCAAATCCGCAGACGGTCTGTTTGAAGGCCAGGCACACCTTCCTCGAGATGAGTTTCTCCTGGTTGGACAATATGACGGGGTAGCGGATCTCCTTGCCCTCCGAGTCGCGCTCCACCTTGCCGTCCAGAGCGGGGCTCTTGCGAGCCTCTGCGTGGGCGTAGTCGGGGCCCACCGTATACACTTTTACATCAGTTCCTTTAAACAAAAAAATTTGACGTGAATCATCATCAGGTAATTTTAGTCTCCACTACAGGAGCACGACCCTCTCTCGTCCGTCCCCGACAGAAGGAGGATTTGGCCTACACTCCCCACGCTGGCCAGACAGGTTGGGGAAACCTGATCGATGTTTGGTAATGTATTTCCCTTAGTCGCCTTGTACAACATCCACGGGAAGACACGGAGTGATTCTATTCTAGTCTGCCGGAAACCACACGACATTTTGATAAAGTAGTGTATGAAACTGCACATAATTAGGTCTTAAACCTTTAACGTGAATACGTCTTCAAAATTGCTTCCATAAGGAGGCAATCAAAAAAAAACGAACGATAACAAAATCGGGGGATACAGCTAGGGTTGCCAACCATACTGTTAAAAACAGTATTATACTGTTTTCTATGCTTCAATACTGTTGAAAAAAACTTCATTTGACCATAGCACTGTTTATTGTACTGCTCCGCATGCACTGGGCCTTACTATACCGTTTGTTTTGCTACGCAGCTTTTAATATACTCTTTTTCTTGTAAGAATAAGTTGGCAACCCTAGATACAGCTTGGTGTTGCAGCTACAAATCTATCATCTTCGTCCAAAATTCAATCTCACCACTGGATAGATGAAGGACCAACGAATTTAATACGTCAACACGGCTGTGTCTGTCCATGACGCAGCTACACCCCATTATGTATATTTTAGTATAACAACACGAGCACAAATACTAGATGGGTTTATAACAATATACATTATCTGAAGCTGCAATAGACATCTTCATTTTCGTAATTTGCGCTGTATTAATGTATGTATACTTTACAACGAGTGAAAAATTACCGATTTGGCATAACTCAAACAACATTTTTCCTAAAGAAAGGATGGTATTACTATTAACAGTTTTCGAGTTATAGCGTATCAAACTTAAGTACAGAAAAGGTATCTCTAAACATGTCTTATTGTATTTTGCACCCCTCCATCAATTATTTCTAAAATGTCCTAAAGGTAAATTGGAAGAGAATGCTTTGCATTAAGTTCGCCTTTTGTAACAGTTTTAATTGTACACAATTATTATAATATAGTAGTTTATGAAACTGTTGCATAATAAGGGTTCTTAAAATACTAGTGTGACATTATCACATGAGCCGAAGGCGAAGGTGATAACAGCATGACACGAGTATTTTAAGACCTAATTATGTGCAGTTTCATACACTACTTTATCTAATCTCATGAAATAGATGATAATAATATTTTAAATAATAAAACAATGAAGTTAATTTAACAGCTTTATTTTTTACTTATAAATCCATCTGCAGATCAAGCATGCGTGGCGCGCATTCGCGACGCGCCGCATTCAGACTATGTAGAAAAGTTTTGCAAAGTTGCAGTACATAGAAATTTTTTACAAATTTGCATTGCAACCTGCTTAATTTAGCTGAAGCGATAGGGAGTGGCCTACTGTCCGTAGTGCCATTACTTATACTGTGATTACGATTAATACACTAGGCGGACACCGCAACATTGATTGTGAAGCAATCAATCAATTCAATCAATCAATCAACTTTATCAGCTATCGTAACAGTCGCGCGTACCACCTCGGTTTCGTCTGACTGGTATAAGAAATAAATATACTACGCATAAAGATTCCGAAAGATGTTGATGACTTTGCTTTAACTATTTAATCATTAACTACCACCAAAAGTAACTACCAAAGGAATAAGTCTTGACTGGAAACTGGTTATGAAAAACAGTTACGAACATGGATTGAACAAGAATACGCAAGATGAAACATACTATTGACAGTTTATAATTATTATTCACTTTGCAATAGATTGTAGATTCATGTAGGCTAACCTTTCTAAACAGCCGTTGACTCCCGCCACCCTCGGACGTAAATGTAGTATATAGATAATAAATATAATTGTTGTGATTTTCGGCCGACACAGCCTTTTCCACAAAAGGCTTATTGAACATAATCACCCTATCAAGTCTATAGAGTTTACTCCGAATTGGAAATGCATAACGTAAAAATAGATGACTAAAGACTCACCATCTGTAGGCATGAAGTCTTCGTATATAAACGATCCAGTCTTCCTGACTCTTGATTCAGGCGAATAAATACTACTTCGACTTCCAATCTGCAATGAGTAAGTTCACATTATTGTACCTATGACGGGCATCTGTGAAACGTGCACTCCTCAGTTCAAGAACAAAACAATCTTTACACTTTTAATAATAGATCATTTATTTCATTTTCTTAGCTTGCTATTACATAGACTCATGGTAGCTTCCAAAAGTAAGCTTGATTAGCGACAAATCAATTACATATTTTGTTTGCAATTATCTCTCATTTGCAATAAAGTAAAAAGAAAAACCATAGAAATAACGGAACAATATTTTCTGTCACCTAAGTTTAGATGTGTCACTAATGACCCTAATAATAATATCTATCACTGCAGACCCTAATAATAATATCTATCCCCAAGAAATATATTAGTCATCATTTTAATCAAAACTGTCTCTAAATATAAATCATCAGCTTAACAAACTATTAGTATCATATAATTAGTTTGATCATCAAAATAATAGATCTGTCACCAAATAAATAGATCAGCTCCTTAATTTAATTAAAAAATGGCTAATAGGGGCGAAGTCCCGCTCCGCGAAGCGGAGCTCAGTCAACCTAGATGATGAATGATGTGGTGCCAAGTAAGCTTAATTATTAATAATTGACAATATAATATGTACATACAAAAAACATTTATTTGGTACTAGAGCCTATATCTCCAAGATTTTAGGTGATTTATTGTGGAATCGATTTTATATTCTTTGGTGACTACATTTTGGTGACAAATCTATTATTTTGCGGGCAAACCCTATTAGTTAAGAAACACAAAACAAATTAAATTGGCGATAGCTTAAATGATACCCTAGAAACAAAACAAACGACAATATCCTACCATTTCCTTTAAATACAAACAAACAATATAAATATTTACCTAATTAGAAATTAAACCAAATAAACATGAGCCGCAAAATATACTAAATGAGCCACAGAAATGCTAGGTCAGGCTAGGTTTGGTATGTTTTATATCTACTTTAGTTTCCAAGTCGGTATAATAGTCGCCCAGTGACACAATTTTAGATGCTCGGATTATTACTACCAATATAATAAAGAAAGGTTGACATGTTAACAGTTACTAAACATTGCCAGTTTTTTACAACTAACTACCAAAAGATAAGCCTTGTTTTATGAAAACTGGTTATGAAAAACAGTTACGAACACGGATTGAACAAGAATACATACTATTGACAGTTTATAATTATTATTCACTTTGCAATAGCTTGCAGATTCACGTAGGCCTACCTTTCTAAACAGCCGTTGACTCCCGCCACCCGCGGACGTCGGATAATAAATATAAATGTTGTGGTCTTCGGCCGACACGGGCTTTTCCACAAAAGGCTTATTGAACACGACACCGTTCACTTCCACGTGATCCTCCGATTCCACTAACTCGTGGTCTGTAAACAGATGCATTATGTAAACTTAGACTAGGGGACCTACCGCCGAAGCAGAAATCGTTTACCATCGTTTTGTTTTTATTCCAGAAATTGGTCTTAGCTGAAGCTTTATTTCAGCAATCAAAATATCGTAAACGGTTCAGGTTCAGTTTCGGCGGTAGGGCCCAGACGTCCACTGGTGGGTCGCACGGTAAGATATTTTAACATGATATAATAATTTAATGTGATGAACAGAACAATAATCGTCATTAACTCATTTATCCCGCCGCTGAGATACGGGGCTCCCATCAAGAAGAGTTTAGATTATACTGCACTACGACATCGGTGAGACTGACACGCTCAATGACCCTATAATACTGACATCTAAAGTCTTAACAGAGAGCTCGATGGAGGCGTTAGATAGACCACGCAACCTCGACCGCAACCTGTCTATGGATGGGTTTATCTCGAGCTCCTCCGTGCTTCGGAGCACACGTTAAGCCGTCGGTCCCGCCTGTTGTCATTAGTAACAGTCGTCAAGCCAAGTCAGTGGCCTTAGGGCGGCTTGAAAACACTCGCCTCCGCCAACCCGTACTTCAGCAGCTTGGTAGAGTATGCTCTAAACCCCTTCGATTGAAAGGAGACTAGTATCCCATCAGTAGGATGATTATAGGTGGATGCCGAAAATCTAAACAAATGCAAGATTTCAATTTGCTTGAGAATGCCGCAAAAGCATGGTAAATTATTATTCGTAATGTAAAATCGTCTAGCTAGGTAAACAAGTTTATTATGACATCAAAAAAACTTACGTTTGGGATCAGGTGAATCCCTATCTAAGACAGCATACCTCGGTATTTCAATCCCTTCACTTTCTAATATCGCGTATACTTTTCTCCGATCCTGTAATTATATATTAACATACTACAGTGTATCTGACAGGTAAGTGTGCGCTTAAACATCTACCAGAGACCATTAAAGAAACAAAAATGTTATCTCAAAACAACTCACAATTGTGTATTTTTTTATTTTTATACCACGTCGGGTGGCAGACAAGCACACGGCCCGCCTGATGTGAAGCGGCTACCTTAGCCATATCAACGCTCGCAACATGAAAAAAAGCTCGCGCGCCGCCATTCATTCGTAGGAACACAACAACCCTTAAGGGAAACGGGTACAGGTGAGGTTGGCCTTGGCTCTAAAGATTGTGGTGAGAGATTTATGCCCCAAGCTACAAATTATTTAATTAAGTTTTTTTATTATTTATTTAATAATCTGCTGTAAAATTGCATTTCAAAACCTTATAATGACAAAATAGTAACTTAGAGACGCCTATCTACGCCTATATCTATATATATCTTTGTCGTATTAAATAAGAGTAGAGCATTGATTTACTTAGATCGATGGAGTAGCTCAACAGAGCACAGTATAATTAACGGTACATACTACCAGAGCCTCTACTAACGAATTATGCAGGCGACCCCTTTAGTGTTGAAATAGCCTAAAAGCTTGAGGGCCTGCATGGCAATGTGAACTGTTGGGATAGGACACTACGGCTCAATTTACACCGCCGCGGAATGGAGTAGAAGACTTTTTGCAATGAAATTGTTCATAGCATAATGAACTTTATGTCAATTGTATAACTTATAAACTTAAATACGATCCGTAGCTAGGGGAATTCTCGAGAATGCGCGAGGATTCCCCTGAAGATGCACGATCTTCTTTGGCTCGAAGATGAACAATTTCATTGCAAAAACTGGCTTCCAGTCCATTCTGCGGCGTTGTAAATTGAGCCTAAGATGTCTTATCTGTAACCGATGCGACTTAGGCTCCACTTCTCGGTTAACATAAGGCGATACGGCAACTATGCTGAGGAATTATTTATTAAAAATCAGATGGGTGAAAGATATATAAAAGTCGTTAAAACTAAACACATACCTGAATATCATATTGCATATGAAGATTGTTTATAACGTAGGGTTTCCTTAATTTCTCATACTGTATAGCTTTATCTAAAGGGAACCCTTTTGAATGGAAGGATATTAGACAGTCGCAGATAGGCCATTCTTCCACTGGTTTCTGAAAAATAATGTCAATAATGAGGTTTGTATTCTTAATATGTTAGTAATGAAGCGCTAATAAGTATGCCAGCACTCGAGGACATATACGACAACGAATAAGAAGGGTTTTGAACAAAAACGCGCAATAAGTGTGAAAGCTGTGTTAAGGTCTGTTCACACATTTCAATACAGTGTCACCAAATAAATAATGTGATATCTTTATTTTAGTTTTTATTTCGCCAAAAGCCTATCTATGTCACTTTGCATAAAACATTCTTCCTATTGATATTACAAATGATAAAAATTGTGAGGGTGTATGGATGAGTGAAATTTGCCCTACATGTAGAATTCAGGATTAACACATAAGATACTTTTTAACGAAGGCACAGGTAGAAGTTAGTAAATTATATGTGGAACCAAATTTTTCTGGAGAATCAATCTGTCTAAGCTAGACAAAGAAATTAAGTCATCAAGTCTCAGTTTTGTACTGAATCCTTAATCTTCAAGTCCTTGTGTAATTCGTCAACCGAATCCAAAATAAACAGGTCCCGAACGAAAACGTAATTAGATGTAATTTGACATACATACATCTTTTTAGATAAATATGTGAAATATTTTTGCCCTAGCACTGGTGTTCATGCAGAACGAAGAAGCGGGCAGTAGCTAGCCCGGCAAATATTACATATTTCCTTAAATTGATGCTACAATAAAATAAGATATTCTCTTCCCCAATATAGGCAAGACGACGTCACGAATTTAGTTGTCAAAATCTGTCATTTTCCAAAACACAACTGAAGACGTAGGCAAGTTCATGTGACCAGATCTGTTAGTAAAGTACATACCTTGTGATATTGTACCATACTCAGATTTATAATATTAGCAAGGGTATACCTACAAAGAGATGCAATGATACCAATGTCGATAATCGTAAACTGTGCGTTATTATTTGATAGACATTAAACTACGTATATTCCAAACTGCTGTTGAGCAGCAGAGAGTATGCTCTAAACCCCCTTCTACTGGGGGAGACCTATATCCCAGCAGTGGGATGAATAAGGATTGACAACAAATTATATATATTGTGAAGTGTATTACAATTTCATATAATTATACGAAATCGCTATAACCGGCAGGCAAATTTCAAGAAACGTTATTTTCGAAACTTAGTGTGTGCCTGTTAAAAGTTCTTGATGTCAGTGTACGAAAAAACGTGTCAAACTTATAATATATATGTTTTTGTGTTTAACTAATTATAATAATTATTTTTTATAACACATCGTACAGCAAACAGGTACAGAGCCCCGAGAGCCCGCTTAACTTACTGCATCACACCGTAACAAAATTATTTGAGCATTCAAACCTACCAGAATATCTTTCATACAATATGAATACAAAACATGACGTCGAGGTATGCTTTCAAGTGCTCTTGGAATACAAATGAAAGTACACTTTGATGTGTTGTGGTAATATTAATTTTGGCCCAATGTTTTTCAGATATTTGGTAGGTTTTAATGCTCAAGTAATATTCTTTCTGACACTGCTAAGGATACTATATGTACAGATAGATAATTGATAAATGTATTGAAACTTTTTGCAAATTCATTAAAAAATATTAATACAACACCCATACCCAGACACACACATGTAAATGCACACATCTTAAGCGGAACTCAAGCCTATGACTTTTGGTTACAGTAGCCACGAAATCCAGGGTGCAAATATGACAAAATGACTTTAAACAATATTTAACAAAAGTTGTTTTTCTGTAATTATTCATGACATGCATACATGTAGTTCACGGAATAGTTAAATGTAAATTTTAAAGACATTGACATGTGTGGTTAGACCTTAATCGAGCAGCCAGCAACCTGACACTGTGTGTGAAACAATATGGGTATAATATGAGTGACATACTGAAGCCATTCAAAGGAAGCAATGATAGACCTTATATAACTAAAGATATATATTTAGAAGATATACTACATGTGTATGTAATACTAGTAACATTCCTTACATATGCTTGCATTTAAACTAAATTGAAAATGAGTATGAAGAGAATTGTTAGTTATGAAAAATGAGGCCTTTACAGCAATTATATTCATTGTGAAACAAAATTCTACATACATTTTGTATTAAATTTTATAAATTACAAACAATAGATAATTTTATATCAATGGCTTTAAGTTTTAGAGTGCAAATATTATGTAACATTGCGGCAAATGATAATAGTTTTGTATGTTAGAATATACCATTATAGTTTTGCAAAACTCCTATCAATATTGTTGATAACAAAAAGATACAATACTATCAATATTTTCAATTGACAGTGGCCTAATGCCCCACTTGTAATTCCAAAGTGATTTTTTTCATAGTACGGTATTTATCAAAGACTCCTAAAGATAAGACATAACATGAATCATGTGTCATATCGCATAAGCAAGCTCCGAAAAGCACTTGTGAATGCCATATCTAAGCAAGAAAACTCAAGAATTAAATTTAAACTTTATGTTGATGAAATGGCCCTAAAAAAAGGACACATACTCAATGTAAAGGTAGTCATTTAAAATGTTACACACTTTAGCATAATAATAAAGCATGTTATAAATATCAAAATAAGCTGGTTTTTAGGAAACTTTTGCTTAGTGCATCTGAAATCTTAAAGCCAAAGTTTGAAAATTTGACTCGGCAAAGCTTATAATTCAACATTTTGTTTCACTACTGAGGTTAGATATGTGAGAGAACCTTAAGGATAACCTCCTCTGGGAAGACCAGCATCTTGATGTACTCAAACTCGTCGAGACGAGTGAGAATCTCCTTCATGGGCTTCGACTGCGACTTCTTGGCCATGGCGCATACGCCAACCACCACTTTCTTCCCCCCGCCATCACAATGAGGATCCGAATCACACAGATCCAATTCGCCCTAAACAGTCAATTAAACTATTAAAAACATCTATAATGTCTAATTCAAGTATAAAAGCAGGCTTAGCTCCCTAAATTCAGAGCAGTTGGACCCCGGAACTAAAGGACAATACTTGATCACTGAGCATTGCCAGTGTAAAAATTTGATGTTAACATTTAAATTAAAAAACAAACTTTACTTTGACATTAAAGATAAATAGCATTAGTAACAGAAAAGGAGTACTCCTTGAGTTACAAATGCCTAAAAGCTATGGTATCTGCTTCCCATCAAAGACTGCATGTTTCTTTTTCTCCTCAAGTGGCATAAACTATCTAACAGGCTACACCTGAATTAAGAAATACTTGATTCATAATATGTGTTTATTTTTCCGTTAACTAAATTAAAATAGAGAATAATATTGACATTGTAGTTACATGCTTGAGAAAACTTATCAACAGCTCATATTTTAGTAAAAATTTCACTGTACAAATCAATATATATTTTTGTGCATTTATTTGGAACAACAGTATTATGTAAAAAATATTTGTGATATGTGATAAAAATTATAGTTATATTATTTACATAAAATTTGACATACCAAAAAATGTTATATCTACATCAACAGCTAAAACAAACACCTATACCCAAATGCACATGGATTTATTTATATTTATTAATTATAAATAAAAAAAATGTATAATATTTGAATATAATAATATGTAATAAATGTGTTTGGTGCCAAAGTCCATTAGATAGCTCACATCTGGTAAACAATCATCACAGTAACAAAAGTCATCATCATTTTGCTCCTTCTTTTTATTGTTCCTCCATCTTTTGAGTCGCCACCAGTCTTTGAGCCACTGCCACTCCATCACTGCACTATCAACTGTCACTTATATTAATTACATACAGATACTGATAAGTACAGGGGGGCAACCTTGCCCATGATTGGCTGGCACTAGCTTACACATGATAACCAAGATAAACTTGACATAAATTTGCATATAGCATTACCTCACTAGTCATTGTGTGGAGAACACGTATAAATAATCTATTTTAATATACGCCTATGTGTCAACAATGTACGTCAACAACGCAGCAAGTGCCACAGTGAACAAAAACTCGATTCAGAGTAATATCTCAGTTAAATCTCATTTTATACCTAGCTTAAGTAAATGTAAAATTTGATCAAATATTTGTATAGTTTATGTAAGTAACATTAAACCATGAGATTAAATTTTAACCTTGTAATTTCTTAAAGATATATGTATAGTTTTTATATTGGTAATTTTCTAGGTCTATTCTTTGTTGATGTTGTTGAATTATATGATATTAATCAAATGTATATGCCTGCTCAGGTATGCTGAACATTATAAATAGTTGACGAAACTTACCGGCGACCTTATGGGGACAAGGTTACCGTCTTCTCCAACATAAAACTGTGGCTGACGAGATGCTTGCCGTAATCCCTGGTACCCATGTTCAAGCTCAGTGTATGACATTACCTACATACGTAAAGTATTTTAATGTACTAATGTTGTTAATTCCTAAGCGTCAAGATGTCGTTTTGTAATAAAATTACGTTAATTTTTGGTAGGTATTTCGAAAAGCGATAAACTCAACAAACAATAGGAGAAAATTCCGAATCGCGAAAACAGAAAGAAGATTGAGTGAGAAGTCAATGTAACATCAAAACCGAAATGACAGCTAAAAATCAGGAATCTTCAACTTCTTTGTTTATTTTTGGCAACCCTTCTTTTTCTTTGGATAAAGAAAAAAAGCTGGATGACTGAGCTGATCCTTTGGGCAGTTTGGGCGAGGAATGTGCCAAATTGCATGGATCACCAATTATGTCGACCTATCTTTTTCCAAATTCTTTTAGCTGCGTTTTTGAGCTGGGACCCTATGGATTATGATAGGTTCCATGGATTATGAATTTATAGTGTAGTCAGCCAGCGTTGCAGATTATGTGATTTATTTATCGATAAATCATAAAGCTGAGATCTATAGTGTCTCTTAGTGTGTCTCTAATTCGTAAAGTGTATCTAACCCAACCATTGCCGTGTAGGAGAATCCGTTTTTCGTGGAGAAGATTTTGATGCTGCCAAAATGACCGCATTAAAACCTTCTCCATGAAAAAAATTATGTAGCAAGTGATTTTCGGATTTTAGTAATTATTTTGAATTGCCTTTGAAACTAGTTGGGGTTATAAACATTTTTATGTATGTTCGATTCGCAATAACTCTACAATCGGTACTCTAACAAAAAAAATTTTTGTCCATAAAGACAGTCGGTATACGGAAGATAATTTTACATGATAAATGAACGTCATAATAAAAAATGGGCTGATGGAGTGGAAGAGAGTTAGTGCCTCTATATCGTTTTTTTTTTAAATATTCCTGAACAAATCACACTATCTAGTTCTAAAATAAGCAAAGCTTGTACTATGGGTACCAGATTACCGATAGAATACTTAAATACATTTTATTTTTGTAAATAAATACAAATAAATTCAGAAAAAACATCCAGACAAACATACATGTACACAAGTATTTGTTTTGTCGGAGATCGAACCCGCGACCTCAGGGTCAAAGTTGCCATTGCTAACCATTCGACTACCGAGCTCGTGTTCCTCGCTCTCGCTTGCATGCTCGGCTCAGGCGGAACGTGACAAAGAATCTTTTGCTTTTTCGTGCGTGCAGCTGGCGTGCGTCGATATATATGACGTTATCACGTCAAAATTACGCTTTTACTCTTTAATCTCCCTGATCAAATATTGATGAAACTCGGTATGTTACTAGATAAATTCACATATTCACTGGAGATATTTCTAGTAGATTTTGAAATATTACAATTGATATAGAAAATAATTGCGAGGTCTGAGTTAGCAGTGAATGTTACTGTGCAATTTTATTTATCTAGAAATATTTATTTAACAATGTGATAATAATAACTTTATTTTAAAATTACTAAACATTGACAATCGTTCATGGACACAGGCTACCCTACCAGTTAAATTTGGCGGGTTAGGCATCCGATCTACGTCAAGTGTAGCCCTGCCGGCGTTTTTGTCCTCTGCACATAGCGCGTTACCCCTCATCAGTAAAATTTTAAATCGCTCAAGTGCTGATGTTCGGGTCACGTTCTTAGCAGAGGCCAAGAGCGCCTGGAGGGCAGCTTGTCCAGGAAAAGATGTCCCCAAAAAACTTGATATTCAGTAGCACTGGGACCTTCCTGCCATAAAATCAATAGTAGACGACCTTCTGAATACTTCATCAAATATCATCGACCGTGCCCACCAAATCGCGGTTTCGGAAAAAGAATCAGGTCACTGGCTACACGCGCTTCCCTCCATCAATTTAGGTACAGTCCTGGATCCAGGCTCACTGCGTCTAGGCATAAAGGTATGCGAGCCTCATCGCTGTCCTTGTGTGAAAGACGTAGACACGTCTGGTCACCATGGACTTTCATGCTCTAGGAGTACTGGGCGAGCCTTCCGGCACGGGTCACTGAACGACCTTGTCCGACGTTCCCTTACCACCGCCTCAATTCCTGATACCCTAGAGACCGTGGGGATGTGCAGAGCAGAGACGACGGCAAAAGACCTGACGGAACACTGGTGCCCTGGCATCTCGGGCGCACCCTAGTGTGGGACGTCACGTGTACTGATACACTGGCCCCGTCCCACGTTCAGATTTCTGCCGTTAGAGCCGGAGCAGCTGCCGAGCAAGCCCAGTTCCTCAAGCGCCGCAAATACGCATGCTTAGCTCAGCATCACGAATTTGCGGCGCTTGCAGTGGAAACGCTCGGTCCATGGTCGTCCGACATGAAAGCTTTCGTGAAGACCATCTCCACCAGACTGGTCCACGCCCCAGGCGACTTTAAAGCTGGTGCCTATTTCGCTCAGCGGCTAAGCCTTGCGATCCAGCTAGGTAACGCCGCCAGCGTAATGGGCACTATGCCCCAGGGAAGAGGGTTAACTGAAACTTTTTTATTGTAAGTTTATTTTTAGTATTATTATTATTGTTTATTTTTAAGTATTTAGTTGATGGAACGTAATTTTTTGTTTAATAATATACACGTATAAATTTAATAATCTGTCTAGATTATTAAATAAATGTTATTAAAGAAAGTAAGAAAAACTTGTGCTATGAGTAATAGATAACTGTTAAACAGTCTAAAATACATTTTGTTGGAAATCTAATGAAGAATCTTTAATTCTAATAAAATTTGACAATACATTGCTATATTAGACTGTCTACGACCATTAATTCTGCTGATAAAAACGAGTGCATTCGCTAATAAATATTATAGTGAAACAGTTGCATAATAGTAGGTTTCTATACGCAGTAACGATATTTATTATTTAAATACATATATTAAGGCGTTTCCCTTAACATATGGCTATATATTCCATCACACTTCGCAATAGTCTCAACGCCTGCCGAGACTTGCTCATGGGTATGTCGTTCCATAGACATATCCTGGACCGGGTCACGGCGGGCGTACAACATTACATCAAACTTCTCAAAGGGACCTCTACGCGTTGGATCCATATCCCCGCGCACGCCTATCAAATGACCGGGATTGACCCGTGATTAAAAAGAGATACAAAATAATAATAATCTTTATTGCTTAAAACATGGTATACATAGGTCTTAAATTAAATCTGAGAACATTCATGTTTTGCTAACGGAGAGATAGCATGCAACGATACAAATAATAAGCAAATTGCTTCTCATATCTTAAAAACTTCTCATGTCAAGAAAATCCTTTATATTGTAAAATGTATGATGGATGAGACAAGAGACGAATACAAACAACTACATACTACGAACGAAAGCTGCTTTATTACTGGTTCAATATAGAGAATATCGAACCGTACGCGCATTCATACACACAATACTCTTCCCTTAACTTTGTAACCTAATAAGTAATATCAATGAAAACAGTTATAATTCCTATGAACTAAATAGCTTAATTTCTAGGTAGTACCATTACTTGTTCTGTGGTTTAGGCCTATGCCGCTAATGATTATCCTTGGGCGTCTAATTCTAAATTCAACGGCGGCTCCTCCTCCAATAACTGGCTTGAATCAGGGTCGGCAGTCGGCAACTGCCTTCACCCAAACTTCACCCTCGCCATGCTTACAAACCGGGCTATTTTCTATTACTTCCGCCTTAATCGGATCTACTAATGACACTTCACCGTTCTCATTATGTGATATAATATGATAAGGCGCTTGAACCGGCAACCGTTGTTTTCACAATAATCGGTCCACCTGTAACTATCTCCAGTCTTTCTTTCTATCGTGTAACTACATCCTTTTCTTACAGGCACATATAAGGGCTAGTTTTGTTCTTCCTTGCAAAATTTTACAATAAATCTGTATATTTACCTACGCGTAACTATTTATTTAACTACTATCACATTATATTTTTTTACCAAGTCGAGCCGACAAGCAAACGGCTCGCGTGTGATGAAGTGGTTAAGGTAGAGTCATATTAACCCTCACAACATGAAATATCGTTCGCGCACCGCCGACCCCGCTGTCAACGCAGCAACTTGTCCTTACTAGTGGTGACCTCTCTCTCTCACAGGAACACAACAACGCTCAATGGAATTGTTATGTGGCTGCGGAATTCTGAGAGGTTTATCCCTAGTCAGGCAGCTTAGTAAGCTGCCTAAAGCTGCCCGACTAGGTAGGACTGGTACGTTGTACCTTACCTCTTTTTTGCCAGAGTCTGTTTCGCTAGTCACGCAGGGTGCACCACGTGCAAATAAGGTTAAATGTGACTCTAAAGATCGTGGTGAAGTTCATAAACCCCGATTATGTTAAAATATAATGAAATATGTTAATGTTATCTTCTCTGGATAATGTAGCTTACCAATGGCGAAAAAGGTTTCATAGTTTATCGATTAGAACAAGAGAGAAAGAGGGAATTTATGAAAGAAGTAAATAGTGAAAAACAACATTATCTACTTTTTTTAAATTGAAATTTTATACCTGCATTGCTAACAGCAAACTTGTATCATATCTATCAGTTTTGCTGTCTAATGACTAAGGTACTAGGTAGTGGATTCCTGACGATATTTTTCGGCATATTCTTGAAGCCGGGACGGTGAAATTATTAGCCTGATAATAGCAAAAATAATCTTCGGTTTGGTCTGCAGAGTGGATGCCAAAAATAGAAGAAGAAGAACCTCTTCTTTGACAATTGTGACATATGGAATAACAAAACACATGAAACACATCACATCACATCACACAACAAAAGTCAAAACACACGCTCTGACACACAGTTGTTCAATCAATGAAATTATATTTAATTCGTTCGAATTATAATTGCTACGTAAAGTTTTAAAGAATTTCACTTTTGTTATGAGTAATATGTCTATGTCCACGAGCGTGATCACTGTTATTACAGATTTTGGTTTTTGGGAATCTGTTAATATTTTGCTTACAAAACCTCATGTTATCAACAAAAGGATATGGGGTTCGAAATTATTATTTAAGTGTTTTGGAAAACCTACCAATAAGGAGTGGAAGTTACCAGCGCTATGCATAAACATGATGAATGATCAAATTGAAGCTGACGATTACGCGACCTATGTACTAAAAGAATTTCAGTTAGAACCATGCAGCACTTTAAAAGGAAAAATAAATAACACTGTAGAAATAGTCCTTCTAGAATTGTTTCCCAAGTGTTTTTCTAATAATCATGCTTTGCAGTTAATTTGTTTACAAAAAAGCGAAAATATGGTTACATTTTATGATGTTACATCAAAGAAAACTGAGCAAAATTTATGTCCAGAATTCACATACTTCCTTCGGCTTGACAACCACGAACTTACATTAAAATGCATTTGTGGTCAGTTAAAATATATATAGTCATTGTTATGTAGTTGCTGATTGGCCATTGTCATCAATAGCCATTGTACAAAACTACCATAGGTATGTGGTATTAGCATAGCAATTTTTATTACATGAAACTCTATTTTTAGATGAAACATCAAAATCTTACAACTGGCTTGCAAATGCTTTTTTACCTCAATTTGTGAAATGGGGTGAACATACTTCAAAAGCAAATAAAAATAGTTTTTGTGTAGATTCTTTGATGTTGGTATCCAATGAAAAATATTATGCAAAATATAATAATCTTAAGCTCAAATATGGAAAAGAAATGGTTAAAGTAAGTAATGAAATAACACAAAGAAATGGGGGGATTAACGATTAAATTAATTGGCATAATCGAGTCTTTTAGCTATACCTATAAAAGATCTTGCTTCAACTCGTAGTTCGCCTGCATGAATGTCGGTCATATTGCGCCAAAACATAGCAATATTCTTTTTTTTTTTTGTCATTTTGGACATTATTTTTTCATTTGTCAATAGTGAATTACTGAATTTAAGACATTGTTGTCCACAGAATTAAAAGATATTAAATTTTAAAGTTTACTTGAGATATCTAATGCCAATAATGATGCAGGTAGAGCTAGTTTCAAATGTAAATGTGTAATTTTCATTTCAGATTTGGTCAGAATGCACTGACCCATCTAAATTTGTTTATGAAGATGTTGCAATAGCTACCTACTTGCTGATATTATGGGAAAATCAAGATGGTCCACCACAAAAGAATTTTGTTGATTTAGGATGTGGCAATGGTTTGCTAGTCTATATTTTAACTAAAGAAGGGCATAAGGGAGTTGGTATTGATGTACGAAAACGGCAAATCTGGGATTTGTATTCAGATGATGTAAAATTGAAGGTAAAAACCATTGTAAATTATTATTAAGATTGTGTTTGCTTATTTTTGCTCAAATACCATTTCATTTTTAGGAAAAGACTATAATACCTTCAGATGCTAACTTGTTTCCTGAAACAGACTGGATTATTGGAAACCACTCAGATGAACTCACACCTTGGATACCAGTCATTGCAGCAAGGAGTTCCTACAAGTGTAATTTTTTTTTGTTGCCATGTTGTGCATATAATTTTGATGGTACCAAATATCAACGGAAGGATTCATCCAAAAGTCAATACACTGAATATTTGGGATACATACAACACCTGTGTGAAGCTTGTGGGTTTAGAACGAATATTGACCGATTGAAGATACCTAGTACAAAAAGAATATGTCTTGTTGGTCAAGGTAGAACATATACCTATGAAGAATATGACAAATATTGCAACAATATAAAAGATCTACTGAATAAAGAAACAACTCCAAACTTTCAAAATAATAGTGATCCATTGTGGTCGAAGGATTTTAAACCCAGAGAAGCAGTAGAAAGAGTGAGAAACTGCACTAAAATAGATAAATCAGTTATAGATTCCATTGTAAATAACATCACAAGCATCTTACTTGAAGGGATTAATTTAGAGGGTGGTTGGTCTGCTGGTAAAAGTGTTAGTATTACTGAATTAGTTGCACTCCTATCACAGGACATGTTAAAAGTTTTAAAAGCAGAGTGTGGTGGACTTCAAACACTATTAAAGAATAATAGCCAGATTTTCAAAGTGCAAACTGGAATGGTTCAATTGAGGTATCCCAAAACAGTAGAAGATGTGAACAGTAGGATCAAAACAACTGGAAGTAAATCAAATAGCATAAAAATTCAACAAAAACCATGTTGGTTTTATAACAAGCATCCACAAGGCTGTCCCTTGCCTGATAGTAATTGCAGTTTCTCCCATGTAAAAGAAAATAAAACTGAATTATAAAGTAACAAATGTATTAAATTATTTTCATAAAACTTTTCATAGTTTGCCCTTACATTTATTAAATGTGCAGTCAAGGGTCATAAGGGCAGCACCACCTTACGTTTAATTTTAGATAAAACATACCTATCTCATTAAATGTGTGTTTTATTCAAACTTAAAATCAAAATATCCTTAAATTAAATTCTAGAGAATGAGGGTATTTGGAAATAAATCATATTATAATACAATAAAATAAACTACTATATAAATAAACTAACAAATAGATTTTACAATACGTATGTATTGTATATACGTATGGAAAATAAATCATAGATTTTGAAATACATATTTTATTCAATGTTAAAGGTAAGGTACTGACTGTACTTATGACACCTTGACTGCACATAAATTATTAAAAATTACAAACCGCACCACAAAACCATGAACCATCATAAAAAAAATAGTCTTATTTACTATGCAAAGGTATATTGCTTGCCTTATTACATCTTAACATTACAATTGAAAGTTTGTGAGTAAATTACTCAAAGTAGGATGTATAAGGCATGCAATATACCTACCGGTTGATGTTTACACTTTTAATTTAAGAGGAAAATAAAATTGTTTTTAAGTTTGAGATACTTTTTCTGCCAGTACTCTGTTCATGCAGAGAAAACCTGCAGGCAAAAGCTGGTCTGTAATAATCATTCAGTACTTGTTTTATTTCAATTATCACAGTGTTATAAATTTTTAATTAGTTCATCATTCTGTCTCAAAGAATTTATTTAATTCTGCTAAATTCCTGTCATCAACTAATTTTGCAACGTCATGCTCTCCCATAAATGAGCAAACCATTCTTAATGTTGTCCAAATTGTAGAGGAACTAGTATCCACAGAAGAAGAATCAGGATATGTACTCTTTGATTTATATTGTTGGTTTAATGCTACTAAGAAATGCTCTGCTGCCTGTCTATGAGCCCCTAAGTTCATACATGTGATCCCTACATTGTATCTGGCCCTGATAAATCCTGGCTCTAAGTTAAGTGCCTGGTGATATGCATCAACTGCTTCTTCAGATCTTTCACTATTTGCCAAAGTTGCACCGAGTCTGTTCCAAAGTTTTGCATTATCAGTAGCTACCATTAAAGCTGCTTTAAAACAGTCAATAGCTTTGTCATAATCCTGACTGATGTTGAAAACAACTCCTAATCCATTCTGCACATCTGGATCAATCTGTGACGGATTCAATTGTGCTGCCCTTAAATATAGTTGTCTAACATGAGAATCTAATGTTTTTATATCTAACTTCTTTGGGTCAACATCTTGGGGATACAGATCACTGTATTTTGGACTAGCTTTCAACCAATCCAATAAGGAGCTATATGCATATTTAGGCATATTTTCATTGGTGTAAGCTGCTGCTAAGGTAATATAAGCTTCAAGTTGCCTTGGATCCAGTTCCAAGGATTTCTTCAATGCAACAATTGCTAATGGATCCTGTTCATTTTCAGCCTGTGTGGTCCCTAGAAGAAACCAAGCCTCAGCAGAATCAGGCGATTGTTGTGCAGCTGCTTCAAAGCAGAGCACAGCGCCGGGAATGTCACCCATCTTTAATTTTTCTTTACCCAGTTCTAAAGCACTCCTGTTTTCTAACATTACGTTACCTTCAGTGAAATTGTATTCCTTAGAGATTCCATTAGCTTCTTCAGTACTCCAATAGTCAGTGACATTACTCAACTTGTCCCACTCCTCTTTGTACTTTTCTGTCATCTCATCCAACATTTCTTCTCTACTCATTTTCTTCTGCTCACCTTCAACAGTGTCTCCCAAGTTCAATTCTCCTGCACTTATTTTTTTCATAAATGACATAAATTGATTATAAGCTACTTCATCATCATCTTTTACTTTATCCACATATTCTTGTGCCTTTGCTCTCACATCATTATTTGTTGATAACTCTGATTCATTTAGATATTGTATCTGCATACCTGGAGGAGCCATAGTTTGCATCAGAGGTTGTGGTGGGACATAAAATGGCCTCATCATAGTTGGAGGTGCCATGTATGACGTAGAAGGACCTGGCGTCCATGGCATATTCATTTGAGGAATAGCTTGCATCTTATTAGTACCCTGGGCATGAGCATTCTTGACCATAATATTAGCTTTTTCCACTTCAGGTATGTTGTTCAGCAACGCATTCATATTAAAAGTTTGAGGCCCTTGAGAGTTGTGAGCCATGAATTCTTGTACAAACCTATCCGCTTGTGAAAGTGGTTGCCCAATAGATGCATCTCTACTCACTATATTAGATAGTTGAACGAGTGAGTTGTTTCCGCCACAATCGCCTCCCACTAACTTGTTTAGCGACATTTCCTTTAAACTGAAAATTATGCACTACAAGAAATGTATCAATTTTAACAACTGTGGGTCAGAGGGTCGTATTAGGCGATTAGGGACTGTGGGTCTCAGAGGATCGTCTTTAGGTGTTTTCTTGCAATGTTATCAGTAGTCAAATATTAACGTTATCGCGTGATAATTAGATTTACGATTCACCCTTGGTTCAAAGTTCAAAGATGTATTACTACGATACCATTAGGTTGGAAAACATCACAAAGTTGTATTGTTGCACGAATTTTTGTAAATTATGTACACATAAGTTTATTCTAAATAGCTCTGTGCTTTGCTTTCTGTACAAAAACAGATAGAGAAAATAAATATTATTGAGTCTATTCCGTTCCGTACTGACAAGTACTGACAACACACAATAAAAAAAAAGTTCCTATTGAAGAGGAAGACGGGACCAGTGTTGCCAGACTCTGTTGCCAAAATTACCGAAAAAATAAACCCCCAAAACTACCCTAAACAACGGTTGTATGAAAATTGGCTTTACATGAAAATTTACCCGTCTGCAGAAGAAAAGTAGATAATGTTTTTCAACTATATATAAAAATTTAGCAGCAATTTTAAACCATTTCCAGTCAACATAAATTCACCACAAAGTCTTATCTCATGATATTCTCATTCACATAAGAATTTGCGGTCTAATAGGACGTTATATTTGACATGACATGATGCTTGGAACATTTAGTTCATAAGAGAGGAAATATACAGTTTTGGATATAAGCTTAATCATCGACAACCCTTATTCATCCCACTGCTGGGATATGGGTCTCCCCTCCATCAGGGGCGCCGGCTTTTAGAAAACCTCATGGGTGCTCATGCTCATTTGATGACTCGAAAAAGTGACTAAGTGTGAGACCCACAAACACCCAGACCCAACACAAATATCTGTTTCATCAACAAACATTTGTGTTGCTGCGAGAATCGACCCGCGACCCTTGCGTCTCAACCGGCGCTATAAACCACTGCGCTAAACGCGTCGTCGGGGGGAAAAAACCGGCCAAGTGCGAGTCGGACTCGCGCACGAAGGGTTCCGTACCATTATCTATAAAAACGGCAAATAAATCACGTTTGTTGTATGCAAGACCCCCTTTAATATTTGTTTGATTTTTATTTAATTATTTCTTTTTAAAGTGAATATATAACTAAATATTATGTGAGTATTTCAAGCGTCTATTTATTACCGTTAGCAATTGTGAGCAAAAAGAAGCAAAAAAAATCACGTTTGTTGTATGGGAGCCCCTTTAAATATGTAATTTATTCTGATTTTTAGTATTTGTTGTTATCGGCAACAGAAATACATCATCTGTGAAAATTTCAACTGTCTAACTATCACCGTTCATGAGATACAGCCTGGTGACCAAGGGCGGATCCAGGGGGAGGGTCAAGGAGGTCATGACCACCCCCTGGGCTGGGTCCAGGACCTAGACGGACCACTAATTAAAATTGTTAAACTTAACATTTTAATATATTTTTTGTCTCAATATAGATTAAGTACAGTACTTACATACATTAACTAGCGGCCCGGTACGTGCTTCGCTACGTATAAAGTGAAATAATAAAAAAAAAAATTGGAACACCAAATTCATTTATTCGAACAAAAAAATATTTTATTAATTGCTATTTTAAAACTTAATCCAAAACATTTGGATAAACAATATTTTTTGTTTTTCCATTTTGAGCATGACAAACGGCTGGGGGTACCGACTCTGGAACAGGCAAGTCGAAGCACGTCCAAAATGAAATGACCGCATGAATGACATAACATGCTTGTACTGTCAACACTGGAAAATTCCCCATTAACAGTCCGAATAAACCCTACACATTTGGTTTGCATTGGTGAGCCCGTTCTTGAGTTATAAAATTACAACGAAAATTAGCATTGATTTTTATATATTATATGGATAGATATGTTACAAAAAATGTGATAAAAAAAGAACCGCTATAACGATTTTGTGCAAACTTCACATAAACCATCTAATAAATTGTCCGAATAAACCCTAAACATTTGGTTTGCCTAAGTGAGCCCGTTCTTGAGTTATAAAATTACAACGAAAAGTGGCATTGATTTTTATATATATAGATAAAATACCTACTTTTTACCTGTATCTTAGAATATCAAAATTTAATTATAACTTGAGTGTGACTTGACCACAACTATGTGACCCGCCCCTGGCGCCAAAGCTGGATCCGCCATCCGCCCTTACTGGTGACAGACGGACGGACGGACGGACGGACGGACGGACGGACAGCGGAGCCTTAGTAATAGGGTTCCTTTTTACCCTTTGGGTACGGAACCCTAAAAACGCCCATCCCTAAAAGGCGATTACTGATCAGGGCCCTACCGCCGAAGCTGAAGCCGATTACCATCGGATTTTTTGATTGCGAATATCAAACTTCACCTTAGATTTATGGTACCTGTGTTTAGCTTAGCTAGTAGAAACTTTAAAGCTCTACCAAGTAAGCTGAAGAGGTTTGTCAATAATTAAAACGTAAGAGCTATTTTTCTAAAACGTAAGAGAATGAAAATATTCACTGGTTGATTACCGAAGCTTCAGCTTCGGCGGTAGGATTCTCAGGGGTAGAGATGGGCGGCGGGAAAAATTCGGGAAGGTTAAAATGGGAAGGAAAGGGAAGGAAGGAAAAAAATTAATAAATTCCCATTTATTCCGGTAAGTTTTAAAAACTCCCGGGAAAAAATATGTAAGGTTAAATTTCCTATAATCACTACATAGTATAAAACAAAGTCGCTTTCTCTGTCCCTATGTCCCCATGTATGCTTAAATCTTTGAAACTACGCAACGGATTATGATGCGGTTTTTTTTAATAGATAGAGTGATTCAACTGGAAAGTTTATATGTATAATATATGCATAACATAGTAGAAAAACACTGATAATTTAGAGGTTTCTAATGTGATGTCGTAAATAAACACATTTTTTTGCTCTTTCATTGCAAACGCTGGCTGAACCCAACGAGATAGATCAAAATAATGTAGTACAGTATTGTTCACCTTAAAATGGTCTACAAAAAAGTTCGCGATGGTATATGTCTATCTCTTAGTGGTAACACACAATAACCGTTATTTTATCCTTTGCTTTTTACAAGAAATAATGCCTTATTTACGAAGCGATTTTAAGCAATACAGAATTAATCCTTATCCAATTAAGTACCTTAAATACATTGCGCATTTAATATAGATGAATATGGCCCTTCACAGCATGTAATTTAAATGAATAGTTTAGAAGATATTACACATTTAAAATGCAGGGACATAACGGCTGTGGCGGTACCGGCCGCGGAGCCGGCGGCGTGTGCCTATAACTGGGGAAGGACTGGATAGGACAAAGCGCAAAGACCTTCTGTAGTTCATTCGCTAGTATTAAATAAAATATAAGTAAAATATCGTTTGGATATAAAATAAAACGATGTTTAGCGGTGGCACAGGCAAACACGTTACAGGTAACAATTATTTATAGCGTGTTCTATCTATATATATAAAATTCAAAGTCCTGACTGACTGACTGATTGACTGACTGATATATCAACGCACAGCCCAAACCGCTGGGTTTAGAGATTCCAAATTTAGCACATAGGTTCCTTATGACGTCTAGGGGTACACTAAGAAAGGATTGTTCAAAATTCATCCCCTAAGGGCGTGAAACGGGAGTCCAAAGTTTGTATGGGGGAAACGAGATTAGTTGGACTATTTTATCCGAAACTTTACACGAGTACTTCTATAGGTAAATGAGTAAACACATGTTTCAGGATTTTTCAATATTCAACCCCTAAAGGGGTGAAATGGGGTGAAAAAGTCTGAAAATCGTGATGGGTATTGTTTTTATGGTTTATCGGGTCGCTAATTACGAAAATTACAAATATTTTCTAATCAAATGTAGTCTGCGTGACATAAAATCCCCCTGTGGGGGTGCGATGTGGTTGAAATGTCATAATATCAATATGGGTGTTGATTCTATAGTTCTCTGGGACGTCAATTACGAACATGGCATCGATTTGAAAATATAACATAGTGGACAAGAAATTACTTAAAAGGATTTTTCTAATTTTACCCCTAAGAGGGTGAAACAGAGGTCCAAAGTTTGTATGGGGAAACGAGTTTAGTTCTATTATTTTATCCTAAATTTCACACGAGTACTTCTATAGATAATTGACTAAACACGTGGTTCAGGATTTTTCTAAATTCAACCCCTATAAGGGTAAAATGGGTCCCAAAAGTCTGAAAAACGTCATGGGTATTGTTTTTATGGCTTATCGGGACGCTGATTACAAAAACATCAACGATTTTAAAATTCAACGTGGCTAACGTGATCATCATCTCCTATTGGGGTGCGATGGGGTTGAAATGTCATAATATCAATATGGGTGTTGATTCTATGGTTTTCTGGGACGTCAATTACGAAAATGGCATCGATTTGAAAATATAACATATAGAGTAGATATAAAATTAGTTAAGAGGACTTTTAAAATTTTACCCCTAAGAGGGTGAAACGGAGGTCTAAAAATTCTATGGAGAAAGGAGATTAGTTGACTATTTTATCCTAAACTTTACACGACTACTTCTATAGATAATTGACTATACGTGTTTCAGGATTTTTCAAAATTCAACCCCTAAAAGGGTAAAGTGGGTCCCAAAAGTATGAAAAACGTCATGGGTATTGTTTTTATGGCTTATCGGGTCGCTGATTACGAAAACAATAACGATTTTGAAATTCAATGTGGCTAACGTGATCATCATTCTCTATTGGGGTGTGATGGGATTGGAATGTTTAAAATGGGGTGAAAAGGTCTGAAAATCGTCATGGGTATTGTTTTTATAGTTTATCGGGTCGCTGATTACGAAAACAACAACTATTTTGTAATCCAACATAGCCGACGTGACACAAAATCACCGTAAAGGTGCGATGGGGTTGAAATGTCATAATATCAATATGGGTGTTGATTCTATGGTTTTCTGGGACGTCAATTACGAAAATGGCATTGATTTGAAAATATAACATAGTCAAAAATTGCAATGCTTCCAGGAGAACTTACTCCTGAGCAAACTACATACAACTGATCATGAGAGAAGCAGTCCTGTCTCAAGTCAACCCCAGCGACCTTTAGAGACTGCCCCTGAGCTTTGTTAATGGTCATAGCGAAACACCTTTATGGGAAATTGAAGTGAAGTCTCTTAAATTGAACTGGGTGGTCTTATGGAATAATGGGAATGCGGGTTATCAAGAGAGATTCCTCAACAGCGCATCCTTTACTGTCCTCACTCAACAACTCATCGTTCCGGTTGTTTAATACGTGAACAATGGTGGCACGAACCTCCTGATGATACACCTCCGTTCCATGCAAGTGGTAGGAGATGGAGCGGAACAGGCCAGCTCCATCACTTTCCAAAGCTATAATGGTATGGGGCATCATCACACCTTCCACAAATATAAATTTAGTGAATCTTGACTTCATTGTTTGAAAAATACGGAAATTCTTTTATTAAGTAGGTAAAAACCTATTCTAAGTACCGACTTTATGGGAAAGTCGGTACTTAGAATAGGTTTTTCAATTAGTTTTCGACACCAGATGTAGCTTCATTTGTAGGACGCAGTTTCTTTTACGCCCTACGCGCGCGATGGTTTACCTCCGGGGGTAACTACTGGAATGAGGTGAGCGATAAACCGTCATGGATAACCCCATGGTTTGAAATAATCTCTCGTATATACCCTTTCCTTAATAACGAAACCATAGCGCGCTGTACAAATGCTAGGTATAGCGCCATCTAGTGATAAGTTAATTCAAATATAAATATAACATTTTTGACATTTCTTGGCTGGGTGCTGGTTAAAAGTTAATCAGTTACCCATAAACATCGCCTTTTTTTTATAAACAACTATACTACCAAGTTTCAAAATTGTAGGTGAATCGGTTTCCAAGAGGGTTTTTTTTCAACCCCCTATTTTAACCTCTTAGGAGTGAAATTTCGGAAAATCCCGTCTTAATGCGCGCTTACATTGTATAAGGAACACATATCCAAAGTTTCAGGTTTCTAGCTTCAGGGGTCTGGGCTGTGCGTTGATTAGTGAGTCAGTCAGTCAAGTCAGTGAGGACAAAGCCTTTTACTATCTAGCTTTTGCCTGCGGCTTCGCTCGCGTGAAGTTCGCGCTTTTTAGATTATCCAAGTCAAGTCTAACACGCAACGCAACCACCCTCATGTAGCACCTATAATTGTACTAAATACGGATGCAAGAACTTTCTAGATAACTACTACTACACCCGTCCCGTCCTCACCGCACTGATTTACGCCAAATACAAATTTAAAAACCTATTAGGATAACACTTCAGTCAACACACAAGTCTCATTCCATCAGCTTAAAAAGGTTAAATCAAAGTTTAAAAAAAATACATGATGATGGTCACGTTAGCCACGTTGAATTTTAAAATCGTTGTTGTTTTCGTAATCAGCGACCCGATAAAATATAAAAACAATAATATCCTTCATGATTTTCAGACTTTTTGACCCCATTTTACTCCTTTTTTTTTGGGTTGAATTTCTAAAAATCCTGAAACACGTGTTCATTCATTTATCTATAGTCAAACTAATCTCGTTTCCCTACACAAACTTTGGACCTCCGTCTCACCCTTTTAGGGGTAAAATTTGAAAAATCCTTTTAAGTTATTCCGTGTCCACTGTGTTATATTTTCAAATCGATGCGATTTTCGTAATTGACGTCCCAGAAAACCACAGAATCAACACCCATATTGATAATGACATTTGAACCCCATCGTACCCCCATAGGGGGATGATGATAATGATGGGGGGGGGGGGGATTTTATGTCACGTCTGCTATGTTGGATTATAAAATAGTTGTTGTTTTCGTAATCAGCGACCCGATAAACCATAAAAACAATACCCATGACGATTTTCAGACTTTTTCACTCCATTTTACCCCTTTAGGGGTTGAATTTTGAAAAACCCTGGAACACGTGTTTTTTCATTTATCTATAGAAGTACTCGTGTAAAGTTTCGGATAAAATAGTCCAACTAATCTTGTTTCCCCATACATCTTGTTACCCCCCGTGCACCCCTAGACGTCATAAGGAACCTACTTGCCAAATTTGGAATCTCTAGACCCAGCGGTTTGGGCTGTGCGTTGATTAGTGAGTCAGTCAGTCAGTCAGTGAGGACAAAGCCTTTTATTATTATAGATTATTTTAACCACTAAGTAATTTCTTTTTACTCAAGGTTGACAGTCCTAAGCCTGTGAAAAGTTTGAAGGAAAATCAATATTTGTAAGGGAATTTATAAAATATTTAATTAGTTTTAGGTACTTATTTAATACAAAAATACAATGTCATCAAAATGATGCAATAGAACTGAGAAGAATGTAGAAGGAATCAGTCAACAGAACTACTGAGTCGATTAAATTAAAGATACATTGAACTAAACGAACTAAGTGAGTCAAAAGAACTACAGAAGTAATTGAACTAAATGAAGCAATTGAACTAAATGAACTAGATGAGTGATGTAGTTCATTTGCGTCAAAAGAACTGCATCTCTCTTTTCAGTTCAGTGAACTGTTTTGCGCAAGTCTATGTAATACTAATCTATGAGTTTTGAGACTTGAACCGTACGCGCACTTGACTAAACTGTGCAAAATGGCGGACTGGGGCTGACGGGTGAATCCCCCTCCCCGCCTGCCGCTGCGCCGCCGCCACTCTAGGTAGTATGCAGGTACATAGCACGCTAAGTGTCATTCTATTATATCGCGTTTATTTAAAAGTATGCTTTAGTAAATTACTAAATTAAATAAAAAAACGCTACTTAGAAATGACAAATTTTCAAATTTAACGAATTCAATTTCTTACCGGAAGAAATTAAAATTGGGTGGGAAGAAATGGGAATAAATGGAAATATTTCCAGAGGTTGGGTTTTTACCGGGAAAGTGCCCATCTCTACTCAGGGGTGCTCAGCACCCACTGTTTATAATTCTCATGGGTGCTCGAGCCCCCGAGCACCCACGGAGTCGGCGCCCCTGCCCTCAATCGAAGAGGTTTAGTTTTAGGTTTGCCTGCTCTGCCACCCTGTAGTTACGCCATTGGTTGAGAGTGCGAAGTGCACTCGTCAGCACTGCCTCACTCAGTAAATTTGTTCTTGCTCGAGGAGTCGAGGCACTGCCAATAGTTGTCCGCCGTCGTCTCCATCGTATACCTGTCTGGAACATGTAGTCTCTCTTTTTTCTCTGTAAATATCTACTTTCTTCAGTATTTCTGCATTTTCCTCCTTGCCTAAAGCAATTTAAAAAATATATAATGCTAATAGTGCTTGTTTCTACGGACCGTCAGTTCATTGTATCCGACCCTTTGAGTCTCAATACTCAAAGATCCGACCATTCCCAAAATCGATTTGTATCATGGATATACCCATACAACTTCATGTTTAAATACCGAAAAACTTACTTTGGATTCGTCCCAACATTAATTTGTAGGTTTCACGAAAAGCACAAATTACACAGTTACATTCCAATCTGTTTCTGACTTTGTTTCTGACTATAGTATATTGTCTAACGCAGTAACCTGTCCCGATGGCCGATAATTGTAAAATCTTGCACAGTACGCAGTACAAATCTCAAATTTCTAAGTGCAATAAATTAATAGATGAAGCAGAGAACTTATAGCCAATATCATCATCATCAGGTCATATTAGTCTCCACTACAGGAGCACGACCCTCTCTCATCCGTCCCAGACAGAAGGAGGATTTGGCCTACACTCCCCACGCTGGCCAGACGGGTTGGGGTTTTATAATTTATTTCCCTTAGTCGCCTTGTACGACATCCACGGGAAGAGACGGAGTGATTCTATTCTAGTCTGCCGGAAAACACACGGCCGATATAGCCATTACAGAGTATATAAATATGAGAAATACACACACCGTGAGTTAGGGTTCTTGTACGGTTGGCAACGTTGCTGGCATGTCAAGTGATTGTCAAAATTTGACATCTTTCAAATTCCAAAAGTTGAAAACTTCCAAATCCAAACTTTGTCGAATAATGAATATTTGAGGTTATTTTTAGGTAGAATCGTAGCAGAAATTAGGTTTCCTGAAGATTAAAGATTATAATTATTGGAAGGTTTTGAATAGTTTTGGAGTACAGTGTGTGTATTACTCTTTTGTCTGCTCTATAATAAAAATACCTCTGTAAATGTTTATGTAAAGTCAGAAGTAATGTCGGAAGGTAATACTGCAAGTGGTTTGCCCGAAAATACTTCAGACAATACAAATAATGAGCTTATTACAGAGGACAAATGGATGGTTTGTAGCTGTTTGTAACTTGAGTCTAACTCCGCCGCCACACTATGCTCCTCGCGCTGCTCATCGCCTTGCTCCTCGCGCTGCCGCGATGTTTCCCTCTCTGCCCACACACTGCTCTACTCGCGCAATTATTCGCGACGCTCCGCACTTGGACATTTGCCTTTGCTGTACAATGGACGTTGAAGCTGTGGCAGCGTGCTCGATATGCATTTTTATTATAGCGAAACAAAGCTTTTTTTTATGGACTAACGGTCTAAAAGATGTCATCAAACATTTCTTTTTTGCTACCAGCTCTTATAGGGAAATGTTCATGACAGACATGATTTAAAAAAAAAGATTTAAAAAATATGACGCGTGTTACGCGCTCGATGCGGAATGCGTCCGAGGCGATTGTATGGCCGGCCACTCGCGCCGGTCCTTTGACTCGCGCCCAAAAAACCGACAAAACAGGGAATGATGGGCAAGACGAAGAGCAAGACGAGCGGCATGACGAGTAACGTGGCCACTCTATGTTCCTGCCTACTTCCCTCGCCACTCGACGAGTGTATGGCAGGGCTATAAGATCGGTTGAATGCAATGATTAAATCTATGTCAGTGACCATTGGACAGCTGAATCTAACACTTCAATCATTATTATTAGACACTAGCTGACCCGGTAAATGTTGTACTGCCATATACCTAAATATTTTTTTGTCAAAAAACATTGTTTTTTTTTTTCTGAATAGGCAGACCCTAATGACCTAGCAGTATGAAAAAATCTTTCTTTTTAGCTGTATGAAAAATTCTTTGAGACCTATTCTCATGTCTACCAACTACACATGAAAATCGGTCGACCTGTTTCGGGGAGTGCAAACACAAACATAAAACTTTTATATGTATAGATAAATAATAATTGCAGGTCTAACACTTTTTTGGACTGAATTCTGGGATTACTCAAATGCGATAGGTATTTCCAGCAGATTCCCCAGTTACTACTTTGAGTCAGGTTGCTGTAGCTTGTCATTTTTTAACCAGAGCATAAAATTTACTGCAGGCTTTAATCATAATATGGCTTAGATTCAGTTAGTACGGTCACGTCATGCGGCAACCATCAGACCACATGATAAGAACAGTATTTGACATAAGTACCCAGCCCAGAAGACGCGGTAGACCTCGCCTCACATGAATGTCCTTTAAAGTTGTCATTATCAAGAATCATTCATGTATTTTATTGACAATAACTCATGTAGTAACTAATAGATCAGTCATAAATTTGTTGGAGAGACTAGTTTCTATGTCAAATAGAGCTCTTCTTCAGAGTGAGTGTTCTAAGTAAACTGATTTCTATGCAGTTTTTTTTTATATTTGGAACACTTGTTTGTCGCACTATTAGCATACCAGCTGGAATTCAAATACAAATTGAAATATTTGCAACTTGTGTTGAGATAATATAATTTGTATGCAATTCCACACGTTTTTATCTGATAAATCCATATTCTTTGTTTGGGATATTTATAATAAGATGAAAGGTTATTGAGATAAGTCATACAAGCTATGAAAGTAAGTAGTACTAAGTCAGGGTAGTTATCAATTTTAATTTTGCTTTTGTATTTTTACAGATAAGAGAATGTGAACTCTACAAAGATGAATACAAAGAATGCACGAGCTTCAAGGGCAGGTTCCAACAATATTTTGTTTATGGCAATTCTATAGACTGCAACCAGTGGAAAAAGGACTATAATAACTGTTGTAAATGGAGAGATGATAAAGATGTCAAGGCTGCTGTAAGTCAGTATTAACGCAACAATGTGGTATTTTTACATCACTTGATAATTGTAAATGGGGTTGTATCGGAGGCCTTCTCAGCGGAGGCAGGAGCGGATGCGGATGTGACGAGTTTCACCTCCGCGGATGTGGGTGTTAACGGAGGCGGAGGTGAAAGTGGATGTAGAAAAAAATAGTAATTTATGGTTAATTAAGAATTCAAAATCTTTGTTTCAAATACGTATATTCATAGTAGGTACATTTAAGTAAACATATAAATAAAAAAGAAGACGTGTGGCACTCGGGGACTGCTGCGGTAAAGCTATTGCATAGCATTTTGTATCAACTTATGCAATTATAATTTTATTTATTTATTTTATTCATGCTTTTTCTTTGATATTAATTCAAGTTACACTTTTTGAGCGTGGTGACCGATAAGAAAACATTTTTTTCTATTATTAAATAAATAAAACGAGTTTCGTAGAGTCGTACAATACGTCTAATCGCACGCACACAACGCCGTGTCGAAGACTGCCGAACTGAAACGACGTTAGACGATGCACGGCCTTCAAGCCACACCTCCTTGCCCGTTGGAGTGGGGAGCGTGAGGTTTTTTCGTTACGGAATTTCTGGATTCGGTCCCCGCGCTCAAGGCCCGCGATAGAAGCTATGCAATAGCTTAAAATTACCTTCTAGTAATCAGATTTAACACAAAATCTGGAATTGATGTGTTCAATTAGTTTTTATCGCGCTTTATTGTCCTATGATTACGTAAATAAACCTCTGTTACAACTCCGCAAAAATTGTATGGAGGCAGAGGCGGAGGCGAAGGTACGATTTCTTGCGGAAGTTCCGCAGTAACAGAGTCGAAGGCGAAGTTCCGTTACAACCCTAATTGTAAATTAAGTTCATCTCTGCTGCAAAACTAGTACTAGTGTTTTGATGATGATGCACTCATGAACTCAAGTAAACAATTAATTGTTCACCAAATACATAACAATTAAAATAACTATGCTACAGCCTACACCATTGATAACTAAGCCCCATAGCTTTTTAATAACTCATACAACCGGCTGTCACTTCCTTTAAAAAATAACTGAAAGACCACTATTTATCTATCATCACATAGCTATCTACGCATGTTTATTTGAGACCTACATATATATATGTATGAGTATATTAGTGGGTATATATTTATTTATAGAGTCCATGGTGAAAAATAAAAAAAAATATTCATAAAAAAAAATCGAAAACATACTTTTATTTTTTTAGATATTTTTTGTCCATAAATTTTTTATCTAAAAGTGTAACTTTGAAAGGGCATCCTCCTTTCAAAGTTACACTTTATTCCGGAACACACTGTACATGTATGTTATATGAAGATTATAAAATCGATTCAGTAGTGTTGAGAGAATAGATAAAAAAATTATGAACAAAAAAATATCTAAAAAAATTAAAGTATGTTAGCTATTACTTGTCCGAAAGGAACCCCTGATCCAATTTTTATTAACTTGGAGGATAAGTAAATTATTTACGAAACATTTACGTTTTTATTGGACATTGTAACTGAGATAAAATCGCGAGGTCTTAGCACAGTGTAAGTAGGTAATAGTACTACGTACAGTATGGCTCCCGGCCGCTCTCTCTTGTCGACCTTACCTCCCCTCTGAGACAAATCTGGAACCGTTTGTATGCCGCCGCACACACGCTCATTCGCTCTCTGAACAGACGTCATTGTTTATGTAGTACAACGCGTCATTTGTGGTCGGAGTGTGATCTTAGTTCACGACGAACGACTACCGTTCATCGTATGGAACCCTCTCTATCTTTTCCCCACGTTTCCATTCCTCCCCAATGGCATTGCACAAGATACATGTGCACCTGTCCGCGTCGCAGTCGCGTCAATAATTTTGGCCAATGACTATGCTGGTGCTGGTTACGTCAACTGTAGACACTTTTACATATTTAAAAGGACCATGGCGACTGCAGTGCTGTCAAATTTGCATCCATCTTTGCCGAAGTCTTGTGAGCTACCAACTGTTAGTCTAAATCCTTGGTTCCGAACCTAGGGGTAATTACCCCCTCAGGGGTAAAATACGAATTCTGTAAGGGTAATCAAGCTGATAAAAGGTAACAAATTAGTACAAGCCAATAAATTCTAATCTAAGGAGGGGGTTAAAGTTAGTTTCCTTTATTGGTCATAGGGGTAACAACATTAAAAAGGTTAGGAAACGCTGGTCTAAATGCTTGTGTCTTTACCCGACTGCGAAAGAAGGAGGGTTATGTTTTTACCCAACTGCGACAGAAGGAGGGTTATGTTTTTCGAGAGTATGTATGTATGTATAATTGTTTGGCACGCTCTGCAGCCTGAACGGCTAGATGGATTTTAGCTTGAGAGGTGTCGTTAGATTCGTATTTGCTGTGAAACTGACATAGGATAGGCTACATCAAATAGCCGCAAAATTGTCGTTCAATATTTTTTTTTTCTTCTAAATGTATCGATATGTTTATCTAAATAAAGGTCTCGATGACCTGATTTCAAATATATATTTGATATATTAGTTTTTGCCTGCGGCTTTGCTTGTATGGAATTATATTATTGTTACGCGTGATTAATAAATTTGTTGTAGGTGCAGTCGGCTTTTTGATTTTTTTAATTAACTTATAACTTGTTGTCAACCTTTATTCATCCCACTGCTGGGATACGGGTCTCACCTCAATAACGTTACTCAACGGCGGGTTGGCGGAGGTCGGTGTTTTCAAGCCGCCTAAAAGCCACTGACGTGGCTTAACGACTGTCATATAACGACAACAGCCGGGACAGACGGCTTAACGTACCCTCCGAAGCACGGAGGAGCTAGTGATAAATAAACCCACCAATGGACAGGCTACGTTGCTTGACTTGCAAGATTGATGCTTGAAATGCTTGTGTGATTATTGCGAACTAACCATATAAAGAAAATCGCATTTGCTAGTTTTGTTAGTTGCTAATTTTATCTAAAAAAATAATAGTAACAATTTTATTAACAGGAAACACTAATTGAAAGCGAAAAAGCACGTCGATTAGCACGACTAAGAGCTCATTATAGAAACGACGTATGGAAGAAACGTGACGCTCCACCGACTGACTGGGACAAACCATTGCCAGAGTGGATCGTCAAGAGGGACGAGAATACGTATCTCGCGGCGAAGGCGAAGGAAATTAACGAAGGCAAAGAGGAGGCTGCAAGCGGGTTCTGCTCTATTATGTGACAAAGAATACTTCGTAGTTAAATTATTGTTTAGTAGTTAAGTAGGATATTTAATAGAAACTATACAATCAAATGTAATTTATTATTTGCACCCAATTGGTTGATGATTGATATCACTCTTTAATCACCTAGTCAGTAGACGAAGCATAATCCTGTAATCCTATATCTATATGTAATTTGGGGTGTAAGTGGTTCATCAACATCTTTGAACCAAAGCCAACTTCACCTGCACGCGGTGCACCCTGCTGACTGACAAACGAAGCTCTGGCGAAAAGAGAGGTAGGGAGCGTAATTGTACCCGACTGGGGAATGTACCTCCACCTCACAGAATACCGCAGCCAAATAACGGTTCCCTTGAGGGCTGTTGTGTTCCTGCGAGTGAGTGAGGTCACCAGAAACGAAGGAGATGGTGCGATGGCAGCGGGGGTGGCAGCGCGCTAGCGATATTTTATGTTGCGAGCGTTTATATGGCTACGGTAACCGCTTCACATCAGGCGGGCCGTATGCTTGTCTGCCACCCGACGTAGTATAAAAAAGAAATATCTAAACAAAATTACCCGAACATAATTATGTATGTTAATTTAATTTGTTCTGCGTTTGTAGTCTCATTCTACCCTTAAGACATACATATGATACATATTTACAGAATCCTCTCAAATATTTAAAGGTTGACTGGAAGAGATCCCTTAGAGGGATAAGTCCGCCTTTGTACGGCTTCTATTCTATGAAAGCTTTCATATTTTTATTGTTTTATTTCATACAAAAATGATACTTATTAACTTATTACAAAAAACAAAATTAGCTGCCCCCCGCGCGAATGTCGGTTATCGCTTCACTTTTGGTTATCCCTCGGGAATAGCTCAATCTTTTCGGAGTAAAAAGTATCCTATAGTTTATACTGAACTTCTAATATGATGTATGCAATATTTCATGTTCAGTAGCTTCAGTAGTTACGGTGTGAAAGTGAAACAAACAAATACTCTTTCACATATATAATACTAGTAACGTTAAACAAGTATTTATTTATATATTGTATCTTATATATTATTTATATACTGTATTATGCACTATTTATGTATATTTGTATGTTCCTAACAAAAATATTTGGAATGAGACATTGTGCTTTTATCTATCTGCCTTGCAGAATTGGTATCCTGTCCTCCTGTGAGCAATCTATGGTTGTCTGGAAGAGATCCCTGATGGGAAAGTCTGCCATTGTACTTACAACATATTTTTCTTGCATGTACCTATTTGTTGCTGAGTATTGCAATAAAGTTTTTACAAACAAACAAAAGGAACAAAGGAAGCAGTTAAGGCTAGCAACGGATCGGCTACCCCTTGGTGTCGCTGGTCTCCATGGGCGGTGGTGATTGCTATCCACCAGGTGACCCACATGCTCGTATTCCCACTCTCAAAGTAATGTAACTGATCGATGCCTGTGTAGAGTATTGTTTATATGTGCAAATTCGTATAAGCAAGTATAAGGGATTTTCATGTGAATAATAGAAACCAAAACGAATATTCCGCAATTCACGCAAAAACACGAAATTAAATGTGGCTTTCACGCAGTTATATTGATGGAGGTCTAACTTAAAATCTGGTGCTTTTTTTGTTAAACGGGACGGTAGCCCCACCACAGATTCCCACCACTGTGTCTCCAGTGTAGCCAGGATTACCAACGGCGACCATCAAAAAAGGCAATGAACAATGAAGTCCACTGCAGTCCCGGAGGTAAGACTACGGCTGTCTTGGAACTCACAACGAATTTAATCAAAAGAAATTAGTAGGTGTAGGAAGCTTTTGGAATTTGACTCTGGTCAAATCAGGTGCTTGTTTCATCGTGATACGCCGAGTAGTAACGGAGTTATTAATTCCGATCATAACTGTTTATGATCAGAGGTACATGCGGATGAAATCGCCGGCGGCCGCTAGTCTTGTATGTCTCAAACGTCCCTAAGATTTCGGTGGTATATATAACCGTAGCCATATAAACGCTCGCAACAGGAAATATCGCGCGCACACCGCCACCTCCGCTACCAATGCAGCAACTCCTTCCTTTCTGATGACCTCACTCACTCGCAGGAATACAAGAACCCACAAGGGAATTGTTATTTGGCTGCGATATTCGTGAAGTGGAGATACTTCCTAATCCAACAGCTTTGAAATACACTGTACCCTACCTCTCTTTTGCTAGTCTGCAGGCATCACGTGCAGGTGAGGTTGGCTTTGGCTCTCAAGGACGAGGTGAGACACTTCCTCTAATGTAACAGGCATTATATTATAGAGGTAGTATCCTGTGTATTTTATTTTATGCGATTAAGGTAATAAGTATACGACCTGCTTGAAGGTAAAAAGAAATAAGTAAAAAAAATTAAAGAAAGAAAGGGAGCAAGGAGAAAAGGCTGGCAACGGATCGGCGACCCCTTGGTGTTGCTGATCTCCATGGGCGGTGGTGATTGCTTTCCATCAGGTGACCACACAGTTGATAAGAAAAAAAAAGTAAGCATCGCAGGTTATAGACAAACGCAACAACATAGAACTCACGCGTTGCCGACCCTATAAAAACCCCTTCACGCCCTTCTTGAAGAACGCTGTAGTCTCCTGGGAAAACGTATGCAGGTAATTCTTTCCACAACCTGAGAGTACGTGGAAGAAAACCTCTTTGGAACCGCACAGTTTGCAATCATCTTGACTTCTATGTGTGAGGATGAATTCCCTGCCGATGGCGAGCGATGTGACTGTATTGTGCTTATTACGGTGTATTCGTCTATACCAGTGTTTCTTAACCTGTGGTCCGTGGACCCCCGCGATTATGTGTATGGGGGTCCACTTGTCTTATCTATGAACATTTGAATTAATAAATAGTGCTAGCAAAACTCGAAAAAATGCAGCACCAACCTTTAACTAATGTTAATTAATACAGTATTTTTAATTTTTATAAAATATAATGTATTTTCAGTACTAAAATAAATTGTTCTAAATTTATTCTTGTGTTTATTAAGGTGGTCTTTGAAATTGTGCTTGATTTTCTAGGGGTCTGCGTACCGAAAAAGGTTAAGAAACGCTGCTCTATACTGAAATAAACGTAAGTAGATTACGTAACACATAAATGTACTAAATCAAGGGCAACCTGCAATATTATTTTTACATGTTGACAATAATTTAATGGAAGAAAATGATATTGGTGACCCAGCAACTGACTTATCGCTCTGATAAGGCGCGGAACGCCTCTAATTGTTCACAAATAAGATAACACATGTGTTTACTCTTATAAATTTATTGTAGTTCCATTCTCGCTATTTGTGTGAACGCTCAGCGGTTGGAAAGCCCGATGAGTTTCGTCTTACGTCGCAGCGTGCTGTGTTTTAGGCTGCGAACAGTGCAAATGGCTAGAAACGCATCTTCATTCCTCATCGAGGACCCGAAATACTCTTTCTTGAAAGAGTTAGGATTGGAGAAGAAGAACGTCGGCGTTTTCAATGGCAAATGGGAAGCTAATGGGCAGGTAGGAAAAATTTGCAATATGTTATCATCTACATGTACTTATAGGTGTATTTAACCAACGTTCGTTTGTTATAAGTGATACTTACCTACATATTGAAGTAAAACTTCTTTACGCACGCTTGCTTTGAGGAGTAAGCTGGTAAATGCGTGACCAGAGCGTTACGAAAAGTGTGATCGGGTAAGGCGAACGGAAGTTGAGAGGGTGATATAAGTTAGTAGAGCTAAAGAAGTTTTACTTCAGTCGTGTGGTCTAAAGTAGGTACACTCGTTTCTTTTTTTTTTCATATTTTTGAAAAAGCATTTTATTATCTGTAGTATATTAGTTATGTAAATTTGTTGCGTTATAACTATCAAAGTGCTGCACCGATTACGATCAAATTGAGATTGAGGAGTCTAACTGGCTCACCACGATCATTAAAACCAAAGCCAACCTCACCTGCACGTGATGCACGCTGCCAACTAACGAGAGGTTCTGGCAAAAGATAGGTAGGGTATTTGTATTTGTAAGCTGCCCGTCTGGGGAAGTACCTCCACCTCACAGAACACCGCAGCCAAATAACTATTCCCTTGGGGGTCGTTGTGTTCCTGCGAGTGAGTGAGGTGACCAGAAAGGAAGGAGTTGCTGCGTTGACAGCATCGATAGCGGCGCGCGACCGATATTTCATGATGCGAGTGTTAATATGGCTACCGTAACCGCTTCACATCAGCAGGCCGTATGCTTGTCTATTACCTGACAAAGTAGTAAAAAGTGGAAGAAGGGCACTTTACATACGCATATGACAATGTATGTGAAGTGTTCCTATATTTTTTCACAAAATTTTAATCTTAATTTTTTGTCACTTAGTTATTAACTGATTTTCATGCGAAAAAAAAGACAATCGAATTGAGAACATCTTTCTTTTTAACCGATTCCAATAAAGGAGGAGGTTCTCAATTCGGCTGTATTTTTTTTTAATGTTTGTTACTTAATTACTCCGTCATTTATAAACCGATTTGAAAAAAACTTTTTTATTTGAATGAGTGTACTTCCAGATTGGTCCCATATTTTCTTCATCATCATCATCAACATCAAACTGTATCTACATACATAAATTATGAGTAATGTTTAGAGTCGGCATTTTTTTTGTTAAAATTATAAGTTATTTGAAGTCAGTTGAAATGGGTCTAGCTTAATATGATACTTTGCCCACGTCCCACATTATCCCACGCTATGCAACTTCTGTAGATAATAGATAATAGTCTGATATAAAATTTCGATTGACAGGTAATCCAGTCGTATAGCCCCGCCAATGGTAAAGTAATAGCGGAGGTACAGACGGCTAGTCCGTCGGACTACGAAGCCTGTGCGGCGGCGGCGCAGGCAGCATGGCGCTCTTGGGGGGAGATGCCGGCCCCCGCCAGGGGAGAGATCGTCCGCCAAATCGGAGATGCTCTAAGGGAGAAACTGCAGCCGTTAGGCCAACTGGTATCCTTGGAAATGGGTAAGATATCTATAAAGTAATATAGCACAAGTTAAAAGGTGGACTTCGGATCATGTAGTGGCTACGTGATTCTGTAGGAGGGAGTAGTGACGTGAGAGAAGAGATCTGCATATTGCGGATGCTCTGTGGTAGAAACTGCAGCTTTTTGGTCCCTAGTGTCTTAGATATGTCGATTAAGATGCTTAATAATTTAACGTAACGTAGCTAGACAAGTTTACTACTAATGTTTAAAATCTGAGATAAAACATGGGAGTTGTATTAAAAAGTAAAGAACGACAACGACAGCCAATTGAATTGTAGTTGGCCAGCCTCATCTGCGCCTGGTACACCCTGCCACTAAGCAAACGAGATGATAAAGGATAGAACATACCCAGAGTCAAGTAGGGCATGTCGCGTCCGACTGGGGAAGTAACTCCACCTCACAGAATATCGGAGTCAATTAATAATGCCCTTGAGGACTGAGTGGGTGAGGTGAGCAGACTTGAGGAGATGATGCGTTGGTTACGGTAACCGCTTTACATTAGGCGGGTCGTATGTCTGTTTGACACCATCGTATAAGAAAAGCATATCCTCGGATATCTTTATACATTAAGGACATCGTGCTCTGAGTGCTTAGTGCAAGTTCCTGGTCATATTCGAACGTTTACCACCCGACCAAATTGAGAAAAAGTTTCATATTGTGAAATTACCAGACGCGTGTTACATACATATCCAAATTCGCCGGGTTGCTCACTTCAAAATGTGAACAAGTAAGGCATATAATTTTAATATGTAACACGCGTCTTATAATTTCCTAACATGAGAGTTCTTCTCTATTTGGTCGGTTTGTTGAAGTTGACATAATCGAACGCGAACAAAAAGGCATTCTGAGCGTGCTTGATTTTCTCATAGAATGATCACAATAACTTTTTAATTTTACGTAAAATAGGCGCATTATGTAATGCGACATCGGGATACTGATAACAGGGGCCCTGCCGCCGAATAATATACTCTAGCCCTACCGCCGAACCTGAAGATTACCATCGAACTTTTTGATCGCGAAAATTTAACTTAGGTTTAAGTCAATGACAAACATATTCAGCTTAGTCGGTAGAGCTCTATGGTTTCCACCAGATAAGCTAAACACAATTACCTCCAACTAAGCTAAAGTTTGATTTTGGCTCAAAAAATAAGTACGATGGTCCTAATCGACTTCAGCTTCGTCGGTAGGGGGCCCCAGGTCGTGGTATCTTTGTACTGTCTGCGAAATTGTTAGTGTTATTTTTTTTCTCTCCAGGCAAGATCCTTCCAGAAGCAGTAGGTGAGGTGGTAGAATACATCCACGTGTGCGACCTGGCGCTGGGTCTCTCTCGGACCCTGCCCGGCACTATCTTCCCGTCGGAGCGTCCGGGACACGTGCTCATCGAGAAGTGGAACCCTCTCGGGACCATCGGCATCATCACGGCTTTCAACTTCCCTGTCGCTGTGTTTGGATGGAATAGCGCTATTGCTATGGTCAGTTTGTTAATCTGTACTTCTTTTTTTTTAATACTACGTCGGGTGGCAGACAAGCATCCGGCCCGCCTGATGCAAAGCGGCTACCGTAGCCATAATAACGCTCGCAACGTAAAATATCACTCGCGCGCCGGCACCTCCGCTGCGAACGCAGCATCTCCTTCCTTTCTGGTGACCACACTCACTCGCAGGAACACAACAACGTGGAGGTCGAGGTACATTTCCCAGTCGGGTAGCTTACAATTACGCTCCTTACCTCTCTTTTCGCCAGAGCTTCGTTTGTCAATCAGCAGGGTGCACCGCGTGCAGGTGAAGTTGACTTTGGTTCAAAGATGGTGATGAACCTCTTACAAACCAAATAGTACTTAATTTAATTTTTATTTAATATAATAAATTTAATTCTCGTTACATTTTGTTAGGTGTGCGGAGACACAAGCGTATGGAAGCCATCAGACACGACGCCGCTGACGGCCGTGGCGGTGACGAAGATCGTGGAGAGCGTGTTGCAGAGGAACAAGATCCCGGGCGCGGTGGCCGCGCTCTGCGTCGGCGGCCGGGACGTCGGCCAGCTGCTCGTCCGCGACCACAGGATGAAGCTGGTCTCCTTCACGGGCAGCACCGCCGTCGGACAACAGGTTCGTCACACATGTTTTATCGTACACAGAGAATAACTATAAACAAATTGATAATTTCCATCGCATCGCATGACGAGCTCGGTGGTCGAATGGTTAGCAATTGCCACATTGACTCCGAGGTCGCGGGTTCGATTCCCGTACAGGACAAACATTTGTGTGCATGAACATGTCTGTTTGTCTTGGTCTGGGTGTTTTCTATGTATTTAAGTATGTATTTACAAAAAAAAACTGTATTTAAGTACATTTATCAGTTGCCTAGTGCCCATAACACAAGCTTTGCGCTTAATTTGGGATTAGATGGCGTTGTGTAAACTGTCAAGAAAAAAAAGAAAAAAATTTACACAAGAAAAAGGGTAGATAACTAGGTCATAATGTTTTATACCTACTGTTCCACGTAATTACCACGTAATTACATTTATTTTTACCGAACAATTTCGCGTAAGGCGCGTAAGGCGGGCGCGTAAGGCCTTTTTTCGTTGATAATTCACGAAAACGGGGAAACCGGTCGATAAAAATAAATGTAATTACGTGTAACAGTTGCTTTATTATATATAACATTATGATAATAATGTTCCTTCAGGTGCCAACAATCAACAGTATCAACTTTTTTAGATAACTCTGTGAGATAACTAGGTATTGTATGACTTGTATGTAGAAATAATGTAAGGAAATAAGACAGATTGATACGATTCTTTGTTTCAAGTCACCAAACTGGGATTTATACAAAATATTGCGTTTTATAAGGCTATGCAGTGGCGGATCTACACTTTTTCCGCCACTAGGCTATTCAAAGTTGCCGCTCTAATTTCATTCACTGGCAGGAACACCACAATGCTTAGAGTTACTGTTATTTGGCTGCGGTTTCTTGTGAGCTGCACACCCAATCAGGCTCGACGTGACCTCAAAACAGGTTTGGCAAAACCTAGATCGCTATTAGTTGGCGTTTTTGCACATGTATGCAAACTTGATTTCAGCTACAAACATGGTGGTGGTTATCCACTACAACCTATTGTATGCAAGGTGGTTACTGATAGAAAGTTGTCGACAATATTTAGGTGGGCGTAGAAGTGCAGCGTCGTTTCGGGCGACACCTGCTGGAGCTGGGCGGCAACAACGCCATCGTGGTGAACGGCGACGCCAACGTCGAGCTGCTGCTGTCGGCCGCGCTGTTCGCGTGCGCCGGCACCGCGGGCCAGCGCTGCACCACCACCAGGAGACTGCTCATACATAAGAAGGTACTGCACCTACACCTTCTTCTTCTGCCTGGCCTTAATCCCATTTATTTGGGGTCGGCCCTTCTGGTCAATCTTCGCCAGGACGGACGGTCTGTCCTGGGTCGCCTGTTGTGTTTATTGGGCGTTTTTTAAGTCCCTGTTAATAACACCTTCTTAAACTTTCAATTACCAAGTGGGCAGTTGGCCGACACCTAGCCCAAAATAACTTCTCGCATGCCACGCTTCGAATCACGCATATCTCTCTCTATATGCCGCGGAATTTTCATAGATATTCGTCGACTATTGGGAGCCTTGTCCTTCCTAATCATTTTGTTATAAGTTTGAGCAGGATCGGTATAGATTTGAGAATTCACCACCATTAGTTCCATGGCAAGCAGGTATTTTTTTCCGATGTACCCATATTGAGACCTCGGCATGTGAAAGGGTATATTACTTTTTATCAGTTGTTAAAATAGCAATATACTTAGTAGCGATTTTGAACATTTGTACCCTGTACTGAGGGTGGGGTGGACACTAACAAAAATGCTCTTATGCAAAAGTAGTCTCAATAAGATGTCGACACCAAACGTCAAAACGCTCACTAAGACATTTTTAAAAGCAGATAAAATAAAGTCTGTTTACTTTCACAGGTGTACGGTGAAGTAGTATCTCGCCTAAAGAAGGCATTCGCGGGCGTAATCAGCAAAATAGGCGACCCGCTGTTATCGGAGACCCTCATCGGGCCGCTGCACACGCCCGCCGCCGTGGAGGTCTACAAGAAGACTGTCGCCGAGATCGTTAAACAGGGAGGCACCATCGAATTTGGAGGAAAGGTATTTGCTCTGAATAGTAACACAATTATAAATAAGTAATTGTACTACGTAACAATATGGCCACTTCCTGCTGGTCTCTCGTGTTGACCTCACCTCCCCTCCGAGATAAATCTGGAACAGTTAGTATGGCGCCGCACGCATACACGCTCTGCACAGGTGTCATTGTTTATGTGTGTAGTAGTAAACGACGCGACATTTGTATGGAGTGGCCGGTGTGTGGTAGAACTGCGTCACTCCTACATAAAGCTGCGTTTTCACTTAGTGTTCTGACGGAGCATATTTTGTTGGTTCGCGCGTAGGTAAATGAGAGTACAATGTTCTGAGCGAATGTTCAAGCTGCGTTTTCACTCAGCGTTCTGAACATTTCCTCAAAACATTTTGTTTTTGTTTCTTCGACCGATGTTCGATCGATCATTATTCATCACCGAACAAACGTGTCGCACGCTCAAGTGATTATCAGTTACGTGCGAACGAATGAATGCTCGTTCAGTATACTAAGTGCTAGGTCGGGGCATTTTCATACTTAGTCTTCGATCATTAATATTAGTGATCGAAGGACTAAGTATGAAAATGCATATTAATTCTATATAGCATTATAGATCACTTTATATATGTACAGTGGCGGACTAAGGCTAAAGCGGGCACTAGGCAACATTGTATTTCCGGGCCTACTAAAGAAGAAAACTTCCAAATCAAAAATTTTAAATCTAGTTTTCGGGCCCCAAACATTACGGGCCCTAGGCACGTGCCTAGGTTGCCTAGGCCTTAGTCCGCCCCTGTATATGTAGACTATGTTCGACTATTATTACACTTATAATTTTTAGGTCATCGAACGTGAAGGTTACTTCGTGGAGCCAACAATTGTCACAGGGCTGCCGCACGACTCGCCGCTGGTCAAGTCCGAATGCTTCGCGCCCATCGTCTACTGCGTAGAGATACCCGATCTAGACACCGGCATTCAATACAACAATGAAGTCGAACAAGGGTTGTCATCCAGTCTGTTCACTGAGAATCTAGGAGATGTTTTCAAGGTAAAATAAACAACACTTATTAAAATATATTTGGGTGAAACAACACAGTAAATTAAATGTTTTAAGAGTCTGTTATCTGAAATTGCGTAATAAAAAAAAATGCAGAACTTTTCCCTTCGTTTTCCAGAAAATATTTATTTGAATGTGGTCATCAAATTCGAGAAAATTGTTGTAAATCTAGGTGCATTTGTAAATTAATATATATATATATATTTTTTAATCGGCGCAATTAAACGGGAAACTCACGCATTTTAGCCATGAAAGCGAACTAGTTACCCGACGATGCCATTCATGTTGTCCAAAACTGCTTGTAGACTGCGATTTTTAAAAGATGTGCTATTTATCACCAGTGGTTGTCAACAAGTTTTTAATTCGGTGGACAGTGACGCGACGCGCATTTTTATACTTCATTCTCGTTGCTGCTGGTGAAATTTTAAAAAGTCTGTAGTAGTCCTCCAGCAAGTTATAGAAGGGCTGGGAATCCTTCTATAGCTTTATTTACATGAAACATTCATTTTTAGGGTTCCGTACTTCAAAAGGAAAAACGGAACCCTTATAAGATCACTTTGTTGTCCGTCTGTCTGTCTGTCTGTCTGTCAAGACCCTTTATCTCGAGAATGCGTGGAATTTATGAATGTATGTAACCGTGTCGTGTTATGTGCAGTGGATCGGTCCGCTGGGCTCGGACTGCGGCATCGTGAACGTGAACATCCCGACGAACGGCGCGGAGGTGGGCGGCGCGTTCGGCGGCGAGAAGGCCACGGGCGGCGGCCGCGAGTGCGGCTCCGACGCCTGGAAGAACTACATGCGCCGCTCCACCGTCACCATCAACTACTCCGGCGCGATCAAGCTCGCGCAGAACATCAAGTTCGGCGACGAGTAGACGCCCCCCAACACCCCCCACCCCACCGTCCGCCGAAAGGAAAATTCAGATATCAGCTTTAAAGTAGCACACAGGGGCGGACTAAGGGCTAGGCAACCTAGGCACGTGCCTAGGGCCCGTAATTTTTGGGGCCCGAAAGTTAGGTTTTAGGTTAGTTGTATTTTAGAAGTGAAAACTTCTTTAGAGGCCCGGAAATACAATGTTGCCTAGGGCCCGCTTTAGCCTTAGTCCGCCACTGAATTGCACGATCAAATATAATTGGGCGAAGTAGTTAAGAGTTCACTAAGAATGGACCGACATCAGAATGTGCTTTGATTAGTGTCGCCACTATTAAAGTTGTCTCCGAGAAGACATCGAAACTTTGTCCGGAAGACTTTGATCGTGTCAATGCAGCTTAAGGCCGTGCCTGTTGAAACACTAGCGCCACTCGAGTGAAAAATTAATTATTCGCTAAATACACAACGAATCAAAACTCCTCCAAAAATTGTTTATTGAACTCCACAGTTTTTAATAGCTCATAAAATTGATAAAATATTATACTCAACAACTATGTTGAGGACGTTGAGGTGCAATGTCCAAAGACGAACGTTTTCCGCAATTGTCGTCGAGACAACTACATCATTTATTGTTTCATCAATTTTCTAAGTTATAAAAAAACTATGGCGCTTAATAAACAATAGTGTAACAGTTTTGTGATTCGATAAGTATTTATCGAATAATTTTATTTTACTCGAGTAGCGCTCGTTTCGCAGCATGGGCACCTTGTGGCGTCACTTTTACGAACGAATTTAACTCGACGATATTATCTCTTAATGTTATAACTCTATGAGCATGTCTCCACACAACGATTTACGTATACACACACTTGTGAAGATAGCGTCTAACGTTATAGCTACCACGTCGAGACGCTGTATTCGAAGCCACAATTTCAGAGTATGTTTTTGACGTATCCCGTCATCATTTGTGTACCCGGCATTAGGCGCTGTTGGTCATGACCGAATTTGGCGATGTAAATGTGGTGTAATAGTCCTCATCTATTTTAATAAAAAATCTCTCACCAAACGCACCTTTCTACCGCTGCGTCTGATATACCAGTTTCATAGATTGGCCGCCTATATCAGATAATATTACAAGTAATACTGAGACACCAACTTTTTTATATTTGACGTGGCATCGAAAAGGCTAAAAGGAACTTGTATCAATTTGATTTCTTAAGTCATTGAACAGAATGCCGTTCTGATTCTGAACGTAGTTTCATTTAGCAGTTTATATGGTAAACTATTCATATTCTGCAGTTCTAACTGGGAAGCTCATGTTGAAAATTTACAATGCACCCTTCGGTCATTAATATCAGTACTAGATACACAATCAATACCCAAGAAATGCCCTTCGGACTCCTGTCTCCCCTGACGGCTCCCCTAGAGGAGACATCAGGACTTCTACAGTACTGGTGTCTCCCCAAGGCTAGGGAGACATCCGACCTTACTTTTAGAATAGGCTATTTGACTAACATTTTTTTCGGTTTGATATGTAGGGACGTCTCCATAATATAACCATAGGTGAAAGAATTACTTCGATAGCACAAAAATCTCTCGAGATATGGTAATTTGAAAATCACAATTTTTAGACAGCCCCAAAACGCTCCATACAAAAGACTACCGAATTATGACGTCACAGGTTTGTATTTTGTTTGCATCAAATCAGAAATTTGTACGATAGCTATGTTAAATATTACGTTTATGTGATTAGTATCATAATAAAAGTTGTAGCATTTTTTTTTGCTTCTCCAATGGAAATATTATTTTTTAATAATTTCATACTTTTAAAATGGACTTTCCCGCCAAACTTTGATCGACGCTAAAAAAAGTCTGACTGAAGATATTAGAATGAAAGTTTGCAGATCTTTATAGTTTTGTGTATTTTACAATATTGTTAAATAATTTATACAATTTTTAAACATTGGAAAATAGCCTATTATATTTTTAGTACTCGTATATCCTCTGTAACTGGCCACTTCCAAATAAATTTATTTATTATTTTTATTTCGATTCAGATTTAAATTTGCTTAAGTAAATGTTTTACATCATATAAATATTACAAGTCCGGTTATTTATTTGCAAGTGGCCAGTTACAGGGGATATATGAGTACTAAAAATATTATTTTAAAAGTAAGGTCGGATGTCTCCCCAAGACTGGGGACTAGTACTGTAGAAGTCCTGATGGCTCCCCGAGGGGAGCCGTCCGTCAGGGGAGACAGGAGTCCGAAGGGAAAAATGTCGTCACCCAACAACTATTGTACTATATTTCTATCTGATATTTTTCAATTGCCCGTACATGTTACCATACAGATTGCACCGCGTTTAAAAAGCGCGACATCGTACGTCAAAAGTTTGTCATTACTTTTAAATAAATGTGCGTGAGAAAGTTTATAGGTATGTAATTCTTTTTTATCACGGGTCAAGGCCGGTCATTTGATCCAACGGGTAGAGGCCCCTTTGAGAAGTTTGATGTAATGTTGTACACCTGTATATTATATTATGTAATTATTATTAAGTGCAAATAATCCCATAACATCGTGTCTGCAGTAAGATGAAATGTAATTTGAGTTCATTTTTTAATTAAATAAAGACTGATTCGTAAATAAAAATACAACATTGTTGTTATTGATTTTATTGTCCAATAGACTTACTGTAGGTACCTCAGCAATTTCATGTTGTGTAAAATATATACTAATATATACAAAGCTGGTCGGATTTAGCTCATCAATATCCGTAGAGGCGTTATGGAGTCAACCTCAGGGCGCAAATAAGCGACATATCGCCTACTATCATAGTGGTACTGCCTGCGAATTGTATGTCCGCATTGGGAGCCATGTCTATAATATCGTAATGACATTTAAACTAGAGAACAGTCGAAGACATTGCGACGGTTCCCTAGCGGGGCCTTCCTCCTTTGCCCGGGCTTAGGACCGGCACATAAAGCGCAGTGACACCTTCATTGCGCACTATGAGGCGGAGTTATGACGTACTGCCCTATAATAAAAAGGACAGTAGGTACTAAAAGTAGAGAGTATCTTTGGACACATCACCCGCAACGAGGACTCAGTGAAACGATTGGTGGTGCATGGGAAAGTAGAGGGGAAGAGATCACGAGAGCGCTCTCCAACACGATGGATAGATCTCATTACATCTGTGGCGTACTCTAATATCAACGGTAGCTCTAGTTCCGCGAAACATATAACTGCATGGCGGCGAATCGCGAGAACAGCGGTTACAATCGACAGAGCACGACTATGAAGAAATAAATTATTATTATTTAAATATTTAAATAATAATACTTTATTTCTTCATTTAAATAATAATAATTTATTTCTTCATTTATTCTCTTGGCCAACCAAGTTATAAATATTTTTGAAAAATGGAAAATTCACCTCCTCCGCCTATGTGGGATTTGAATCCATGACCTCTCGATGACCGGTCGAGTGCTCTTCTAACTGAGCTACCAGGAAGGTTTGTGTTGGTGACGAATTTTTGCATTTTATACTTTTACTGACTGACTGACTTTTACTACGTGAGTCACATGACGCCACACTGTGACTCACGCAGCACTTCCTGGAAGCTCAGTTGGAAGAGCACTCGACCGGTCATCGAGAGGTCGTGGGTTCAAATCCCATCTAGGCGGGGGAATTTTTCCATTTTTCATAAATATTTATAATATGAAGAAATAAGTCTAGAATCACATCAAAAACGTCTTACATGATCTCTAACAAAAAATATTGATCCTCCAGATTAATTCTAAAATAAATAAATAGATAATATGTATAAATTTCATTAAATCATGTAGTTTGGGAATAAACAAGGGAGTAGACATCAAGAATGTGGGTGGTGGACGCGCCACAGGTCGACGGCGATGTCGCGGGAGACTTGGCGATGGAACTTGTACGTAGCGGGGAGATTGTACCGGAGCTCTGCCACCACGCCGCCTTTCATACCCCACTCCTTTACCTTTTTTTGTATATGTGCCCTGCATAGGAGATAAAACTTTATCAAAAATAACGCCCGCGAAAACACAAGATTTTTTTTAGAGGAAGAGGGAAGCAAACGCGCATGTGTGGGTCACCTGATAGAACGCAATCACCACCGCCCATGGAGATCAGCAACACCAAGGGGTCGCCGATCCGTTGCCAGCCATACTCCGTCCTTTCTTTCTGGTGACCTCATCAACATTTTTGAACTAACCCTCTGCTAACCTCACCTGCACGTGGTGTACCCTGCTGACTGACAAACGAGGCTCTGGCGAAAAGAGAAGTGGGCATAGTGTATTTTTTAAGGTGCCCGACTGGGGAAGTACCTCCGACTCACAGATTTATACCGCAGCTAAATAACAATTCCCTTGAGGGCTGTTGTGTTCCTGCAAGTGAGTGAGGTTACTAGAAAGGAGGTTATAAGAAAGAAAGGAAGGAGTATGGCTGGCAACGGATCGGCGACACCTTGGTGTTGCTGATCTCCATGGGCGGTGGTGATTGCTTTCCATTAGGCGAGCCACATGCTCGTTTGCTTCTCTCTCTCATTGTTCTCATATAAAAAAAAGGATATAGTAACCTTGTAGATGACTTGTGTAATGAGTAAACACAATCACAGCTCAGCTCCAGCCCTTTCTGGAGAAATTTCATGTCAATCCCAGCGTTGTTCTTTGTGCCAAATGGAGGATTCATTATTACTGTGTCAAAGTAGTTATCCAATCTGAAAATATAAGGTAAGACATTGTACACTTCATTTTACATATATTATATTACCTTTGAATACATAGAAATACACTACATTTGACATTTCTGTTGAATAATGCATAAAAAATCTACGACATATTTGATGAGCTTTGTGGTCAAATGAGATTTTGAGGTCGCGGGTTTGTGAATTGTGCGAATTTGTGTGCATTGACATGTCTGAGTGTTTTCTATGTATTATATGTTATCTAGTATCCATAGTACAAGCTTTGCTTAGTTTATACTATACAGGGTGGCGATTTATTCACCTGCAGTATTTAAGGAACTGTATCTGTACGTGATATACTACTCAAATTAAATAGAAAAATACAATTTCTTTTTTATCCACTTGTACTATTTTTTCAAAGGATAGTGAACACTAGTTAACACTGCTTCCGCGCGCCTTTCCCATCGCCCGACGCACGAGACGAGCGCAAATCCGCTCTCGCGTCGCTCCGCCATGCCAACGCGTTAAATTGTACACGCTAAGAAAAGTCGCCGGGCCTATGCAAGAATTCGTGTTGTTTCTACACACGAACTGTGTACACTGTTTCCGCGCTCACCAAGAAAAAATCTTGTCTGGGCTAGACATGACGAGTATATTATTCTGTGACATGACGCGGGACGTTTTGCGTGGTTTTGCTGCTAGTGAGGTTTTCGTGCCTAGATCCGACAAAATTCTTGTTGTGTACATGATGAATTGGTTCTATCTGAAGTAGACACGGTGAAATTTCTTAGCGTGTACAAGAGGCCTTAGTGGGACAGTGAGTTTGGTAAACAATGCGTATAAATGATAAATACATTTGTTAATTATTTTTTTCAAGATATAATGCTATCACCATTTTTTTTTACTTATACACGACTAGCCCTACGTCACCCTCAAATATTGCAGGTGACTAAATCGCCACCCTGTATATGTACTAGATGGCACTGTTAAATGTAATAATAATAATAATTAAAGAAAGTACAAATTGTTTATAAAAGATCACCATAAGCTACATACTTCGATTTTGATTCAAAACACTGTACTTGTCGAACTTAAATTCCTTAGTAAATTCTCATACATTCTGCCTTGGCTGAATTGCGCTATTATTGTACTTCATATGTCGTATATAGGGTAAATGATATTGAATAAAATTAACTTCCTTACTGAATGAATTTGGTGTTTTATTAATTTAAACCCTAAGTACTCCGAGGTTGGAACCTATTTTTCCAGCACTGAAAGAACAGCACATTCTGGGCAATAGTAAATTGCAGTTAGACCATTTACAACAAAATTCTAATTGGAATACATCTGTACTGGTATCCCTGCTATCTAGCCAGTATTTCAACAATCAAATGGGTATTTGTCATTTATAATAATAAATAAATAATAAATATTGTCAGACAAATTACACAGCGCCATCTAGCCCCAAATTAAGCGAAGCTTGTGTTGTGGGTACTAGACAACTGATAAACATACGTAAATACATTTTTTTTTTGTAAATACATACTTATGATACATAGAAAACACCCAGACCAAGACAAACAGACATGTTCATGCACACAAATGTTTGTCCTGTGTGGGAATCGAACCCACGAGCATTGGTGTCGAAGCGGCGTCATTGACCGCTACGCCACCGAGCTCGTCAATAATGTGTAAAGTATTGTCTTCTGTGTGATGGAGTTATTTTCTCAGTTGGGCACGAACCGCTCACGCGTTCAGCGTAAGAGCACGAAGTTGTGTTGTGTACATTGAATTTCATCTAAAGTTTCGAAAAAGTTATCAAATGGAATTTCAGTAAAGATATTATAATAACTAAAAAATCTGACAAATAATAGAATTAAAATATAAAGTTATTTACTTTTTATCAGTTTGTTATCTGAAATTATTTTAATCTTTTATGTATTAAATCGCACAAAACTAACATTAGTTAACAAAGAATATTGTGTATAGTGTCAAATTTACCTAAATAATTTTGCATTTAAAAAATCACATTGTACAGCATCAATATTAAATAAGTCCATTTCAACTACATTCTCTTGGTAAATTTCCAAGGCATCACTGTCAATGTCGATGGCTGTGACTGCCGCTGCCCCCAGCATTTTTGCCCCAATTCCCAGGGTACCTGCTCCACATCCAGCATCTAATACATGCTTATCTTCTATACTTTCAAATTGAGTCTGAAAGAGAAAAATAATTTTATTTAAAATTATAACAAGAATATAATTAACACTAGGAAATGGAGAAAATGCTTTACTTTCATAGACGTCTGCTGGGGTCATTCCAGCTGTTACCTCATAAATAGTTTAAAACTATAGAGGAAGCAGGGAAAGCAAATAATTAAATGGGAAGATGCAAAACAAGGCATTTTGCTCGCAAGTCGCATCGAGCTACTCATAATACATACAAAACTGAATAAAGTGCCAAAATTGTTGCCTTGTGAAAAAAGAAACCATTTCAGACTAGTTATATCTCCGCAACCAATGCAACAATGGACTTACTTTTACTGAAGATGCATTCAAATTGAAGCAAATTTAATCAGCTCTACACATCCACAGTGTATTGATAAGTTACGAAAAGAAAAATCATCTTTGGAACATCATCTTGTTACTTCACCATATTAAGATATATTTTTTATTCCACTCGGTTGCCAAACAAACACACCACCTACTTCATTGTAACCAGTCAATACGGCCTATGAACAATTGCAACATCGGAAACATTACTTATGCATTGCCGACCATGTAATAGCCCTTTTATATCTTTCTTAGAGAATCCCATTCTGAACTCTCCTGGAATAACCCTGACCGATCGCTGTATGCATTTTGGTTGCAATGTGCGAGATTAAATTCCCTGCGTATGGTGAGTGGTGCAACAACTATAGAAAGATGCTAGGGAAATCATGTTAAATGTCTCTGAGCACAACTTTTTTTATACTAATAGGATGACAAACAAGCATACAACCTGCCTGATGGTAAGCAGTCACATGTCTCTCACTCACATGTTATTGACCCTATAAAAATCCCTTTATCTTTAAGAAAGGCTTCTTAAAGAACCCCATACAGTAGTCCTTTGGAAGATCTTGGTAGGGTGTTTATTTCACAACATAAGATCCACACTGTATGCACCCATATTGGTTGGTGTGAGGATAAATTCCCTGCCCATGGTGACTTTAAAAAGATGTTGTGGACATCATATCAAACTCTGAACACACCTATAGCAAAGTTTTTACTTGATCTATAAATACTTGCAAATGAGTAATATGCTGCACCTTTTTAGGTGTTTTCCCGAGATAGTCATGAACTATGTAGTGACCAGATTTAAGTAACGTTTACAACATTTTAGATATCTCTAACATTTTCTTACCTGTATTGTAAATAAACTCACAGCAGCAATGTGTGCAGGTGTTTCATATTGCTCAAATTCAATCTTTGGTTCTGCAAAACCTTTAAGATCCTGTAAATAACCCTGAAGAGTCTTTAATTTCATTGTGGCTGACATTTTTTTGCTTCTGCAGTTTACTTGCTATCAAATCTAGGTAGAACGGGTAAGATCTGGTTTCCAAATGAAGAGTCTTGAGATACAAAATAACCACAAGATGTTGCGTTAGCGTGTTGCAATGCTGCTCGGTGACTAGTGTTCACAATGTTTGCTTCAGGAAGTTGTGGAAAACCCTGGAAATTAAGACTTCTATCAATTAACTGAGCAGGCAATGTCCATGTGAGTTGAGGAGATAAAACATTTATGTAAGTAGAATATATGTATCGTTGATTGTTGTTAAAAGCAGAGCTTAGGTAAATTATACCTGATGTCCAAACTGCCTCCAAATAACATAGATGAAGATTTTTTGGTATTTAATTTCAATAAACCGAGTAAAACACATCTTAATATTCAAGAACAAATATACCTGGTCATAAAAGCAAGAAATATTATGCCTTTTCTGGAAGACCACCAGGACTTATAACTATAGTTAATTATTCATAAATTATGTACAAAAAGATTATGATATTTTTTAGATTTTGGCATCAAGTTACCAAGTTATAACCGCCAGCACATGGATGGCTTAAAGATAAATAAATTGATTATAATTTTTACCCTGTACTGAATCTATTAATCAAATGATTTATGTGACTTACAGCCGTAGCAGAGACCGGTGGTATTGAGCACATAGGCAACTGGCTCACTGGGTTCGGTTGAGTGAGCGTGATGGAGGTTGCAGTGAGAGGAGCTACGGCACCCTGCTTCAACAGCATCTGTTTTTTCAACTGCAATTCTTCTAGTATCTTCCGATTCGTTAGTTCTGAATTACGAGAATTAGAAGGTTCATATAGGTGTATTACAGATGAGGATATAAGGTTTCTGAAGGGACCTTTACTAACCTCGTTGAGCATTAGGCTGGGGAAACGCCATCTAAAGTGTAAATTGTAAAAAAGTTCATTAACTATGAGAATAAAAATAAATAGATAACAGTAACTAAGTAACGTAAATTGGACAAATGCGTTAAAATTTGCAATGGAATTAATTGTTTAAAAAATCGGGAGTGAAAACTTGATAGAAATAATACAGCAAAACAATTAATGTAATGTTGCCACCATCTGATTTACATTTTTCCCGAGCGAGCTCCTCATGAAAATGTGCGAAATTGGACTTGTTAAGCAGAATGATATAATAATGGGGTGTAAGTGGTTTATCAAATTCTTTGAACCAAAGCCAACTTCACCTGCACGTGATGCACCCTGCTGACTGACAAACGAAACTCTGGCGAAAAGAGAGGTAGGGAGCGTAATTGTAAGCTACCCGACTGGGGAATGTACCTCCACCTCACAGAATACCGCAGCCAAATAACAATTCCCTTAAGGGTTGTCGTGTTCCTGCGAGTGAGTGAGGTCACCAGAAAAGAAAAGAAGGAGATGCTGCTGCATTGGCAGCGGGGGTGGCGGCGCGCAAGTGACATATTATGATGCGGGCGTTAATACGGTTACGGTAACCGCTTCACATCAGGCGGGCCGTATGCTTGTCTGCCACCCGACGTAGTATAAAAAAAAAGCATAGATCCAACCGACAAATTATACCAAATTATGGTAGGTACAACAATTATTAATAATTACCTAAATTGAAGGCAAAAGTAATAAATTATTCACTTTTACCGATTATTATTAATAATTAAACCTTACATACTTTTAGTAAATGAAATTATTTTTCAAAAATGACGTACCTATGCTAAGCATTTGTTTCAAGCAACAGAGACAGGCGGTAATGTAATAAAACATGTTTTGTTTAGATTCGAGTTGATTTATTATTACTACGAATTTAATAATAATAATAATAATAAGTCCGCAGGGCAGCTTGTGTGGCGAGCTGTTGTGTGAGTAGCGACACCACGGACCCGAGTCTCCAGAGAGTCGGTCAGGGCCTTCGTCTCCGACGTGTCTTCATCGGTCGGAGTGTAAACACAAGAAGGCCCGCAGGACTCTCAGCTCTGGCTTGCCTTCATTGGCCGTCCAGAGAGGAGCCGCTAGAGCTATATGCTCCAGGGGTGGAAGTGTTAAAGGGCATCACGCCGCGAGTAACTTCGGAGAAAGCGCAGCACACCTCTCGACATCCCTGAGTCACTCACACCGGTGTTGCCCGCGGCCGTTTTCCTGGCATTTCGGGGGCCCATCTAGTGAGTGGCAAGCCACCGCCTGCCGCAAATAACTAGCAATAAAAGCAGTTATGGCAGGCGTCCGTCCCTCTTCTGTAATAGCCCGGTATTAAGTTCACCCAGATCTCATCTCCATAGCCTATTTATTTTCCATCACACTTCGCAATAGTCTCAACGCCTGCCGAGACCTGCTCATGGGTACGTCGTTCCATTGACATATCCTGGAACGGGTCACGGCGGGCGTACAACATTACATCAAACTTCTCAAAGGGGCCTCTACGCGTTGGATCCATATCCCCGCGCACGCCTATCAAATGACCGGGCTTGACCCGTGATTAAAAAGAGATACATAATAATAATAATAAATCTTTATTTGCGTAAAACATGGTATAGTTACAATACGATCTTAAATGCTTAAGTAGGGGCGCTCATGTTTTGCCAATAATTATTCTAGCATGCAAATATTAATGCAAATATTAATTTTAATTTACAACTTATGCTCAAGTAGTGTATTAATACTGTAAAAGTTTTTGTCGTTTAGCCATTTAAATAATTTCTTTTTGAATTGACTAGTATTTAATTCTTTGAACTCGCCCGGAATTTTATTATATATAAAAACACACATCGCTAGGCAGCTTTTGACATATTTAGCTGATCTAGCTACATCCTTTAGTACTAATCTACCAGGATCTCTCTGCAGTCTAGCATTTCTATCACCTGCTTCTATAAACAGGTCTTTATGTTTAATAACAAAATTACAAGCTTCATATATGTATAATGAAGGTAGTGGTAATAAGCCAAGGCGTTTAAATATTGGTTCACAAGATTGATCCGGTGGGATACCACATATAGCTCGAATGCATTTTTTTTGTGCAATGAATGCCCTATTTACTTCCGTGCTATTACCCCATATGACTAATCCATAGCGTAGGATAGACTCGACGTAAGCACGATAGGTAGTAATAGCAGTTTTGACGTTAGTTGTATTTTTCACTTTATTGAGAGCATAAATGAATTGATTTATGCGTCTACTTAGATTGTCTACCTGTATTTTCCAATTTAAATCGTGGTCTAAAGTTACGCCTAAGAATTGTGTGTGTGTCATTTCCTTTATTTTATCAACAGCAAGAGTAAAGTTATATTTGGAATGTTTTGATTTATTAAATTGCACATAACTTGATTTCTCTAGGTTAATTTTTAAGTTATTAATTTCTAACCATTTAATTATACTGTCAATTGTTTTATTTATTTCACTTTCATGGTCAATTATTGAATTATTTTTTTTATTTGATGTCACAATTATAGAAATGTCATCTGCAAATAAAATACATTTATGATTTGTCACTGTAGTTATGTCATTTATGTAGAGAAGAAATAAAATCGGCCCTAGCACACTTCCTTGCGGCACGCCATATCTATTCACTTTAAATTCGGAGGCATGGGGCAGTAGTTCATTATTTGCAATTTTATTAACGACCACACATTGACGTCGGTTGGACAGATAAGATGATATCCATTGTAATGCCGGGCCTCTTATTCCTAACAACTCGAGCTTTTGCAATAACCGGTTATGGGAAACAAAGTCAAATGCTTTTGACAGGTCAAAGAATAGTCCTGTAGTCAGATGATTATTATTAGTATTTGTCAAAATTGTATCTAGAAGAGTGAACATGGCAAGTGTCGTAGACTTCTGTTTTTGGAAACCGTACTGATCCTTGTTTATTATATTATATTTGCTGCAAAATTGTAATATCCTTTCGTACATACATTTTTCCAGTACCTTTGAAAGAATAGGTATAAGGGTAATTGGACGGTAATTTTTTATATCATCTTTTTCTCCTTTTTTGTGCAAAGGTTTCACTATGGAGGGCCTTAATAGGTCAGGGAATGATCCAGTAAAGAATGATTTGTTAATGAGGTGAGTCAGGACAGGTACCAACTCTGAAACACATTTCTTAATTATTTTCGTATTAATACCATCGTATCCTTCAGATGTGGTATTTTTAAGGTTCATAATTACTTTTTTTACCTCGTCTTCGGAGACAGGAGTTAAGAACATGGAGTTAGATACAGTCATGTTAGTAGCAGAGTATGTCTGTTGTGTATTATTTGATGTCACATTGTTATAATTAGTCATATTAATAAAATAGTCATTAAATATATTAGCGATATCTATTGGATTTGTTATCAATTTATTGTTAATTTTCAGTTCATTCACATCGTCATTAGATTTTGTAATTCCCATCTCATTTTTAATTAGAGACCATGCTGCTCTGCACTTATTTTTACTTTCATTTATAAATTTCATGTTAGAGATCTTCTTTGACTGAGAGATGCATTTTTTCAATATATTGGAATATTTAATATACTTTATTTTATTTGTAGTGTTTTTATTTTTATAGTAATTGTGACGCAATGATCTTTTAATTTTACAGCTATATTTAAGCCCTTTGCTCATCCAATTGTGATTCCCTTTATTGCTATTGTTTATTTTTATTTTTATAGTTGGGAAACAAAGATTATAAAAAAGACATAGTAAATGATGAAACTTCCCAAACGCAGTATTTAGGTCCGGTTCCGAGTAAATTTCAGACCAGGACAAGGAATTTAGGCATTCTTTAAATTTTAAGATATTTTCACTGCAATAATCTTTTTTGTAAATAAAACATGATTTGGCATTTGTGTTGTTATGAAGTACAGGAAAAGATAATAATTGAGCGGTGTCATGATCGGATAAATATAATGGTAATACGATGGCAGTAGCGTTTTTAATGTTACTTATAATATGGTCAATGCATGATGCTTTACGAGTTGGAACTTTAATGTGAATTTGCAAATTATTATTGTAGCATATGTCTTGTAGATACTTTGTTATTTTATTTTGTTTAAGAGTATTAATATTAATGTCTCCAGCCAAGACAATTGAAAGAATAATGTTAAATGTTAGACTTGCAGTGGCGAGACATCTCAAATAAAAATTGGTCTAATTTATCTAAAAAAATATTGGGATCTGATTTGGGTATTCTATACAGGCAAATTACTATCAGCTTATGTAAAGGTATCTCAATACCACAAGCTTCAAATGTATTCTTTGTTGCGTAGTTCTTTAATTTTACCAGATCCTTATACAGCATATTTTTTTTAACTAAGATACAGGTTCCTCCTCTTTGTTTGTCTCTACAGAATGAAGTAGCCAGTTCATAATTATGGAGGTTCAGATATTTCTGTCGGTCAATTTTTAAAAAAGTTTCAGTTAGACATATCAGATCAGGGTCATTACCTGTCCCTTGCAAATCTTGTAAAGTAAGTTCCAATATTTCCTGTTTCGATAAAATACCGGCAATATTCTGATGCAATATTTTAAATGCTTTGTTTGATTTACACGTTTTATCAACGAAAAAAACTACTTTTATGAACGTTTGGGAAATAGTCTGTTATCTTCCTTTTTTGTGTAGTTTTTGAATTATTTGTATAGGAGCTATTTGTGGTTATCGACTGTCGCGAAGCAAAGTAGTATGGAATTGTCCCTTTGAGATATTTTTTTACGACTGTAGTGCATGCGTCATTTGATTGTATCGACGTTGGCTCCTTACGCATTACCAATTTTTTTTAAAAACTTTAATACAAAGTAAATTAGAAGTTATTGCACTTCCTTCTAAATTCTAACAAATAAAATAAAATTGGTACAAAGAAAGACTTCCATTATTCCACATTTTTACATTTTCAGGGCGTTACATAAAGTAAAATTCATTATTAAAACCGGAAGAAGTTAATTGAATTTGTAAGAAAAAGCAAATAGTTTAATTGAACCTAAGTAATGTTTAAATAATAATTTTAACATTTAAACGTTCAGTTGAGGATAGATTATTATACGAACGAACTTACGCAATACGCGGCGCCACGTGGCAGCCCTTGCGATCGATTCCACATTCGACTTTGAGGGGAGGCGAGGTCGTCTTGAGAGAGCTCCAGGGAGTGGTCAAAATGTACTTATAACACAGAATTGCGAGTCTATCACTCAGTAAAACAACCAGGCAAGAGAACCTTTAACCGCCCCGCTATCACGCCCCAGTAAACCAACCAGGCACTCAAGCAGATTGGTAGCAGGTCTTACTCCCCTTTAGCCTGCAAGGAGACTAGTTGGGCACTCTTAAGTGAGTTGCTCGTGGCGACCGACGCTCGGTTTCCCAAGCATCGGGGCCCTACCACCATTCCCCAGTCACCAAGATGGGTACCGGAGCTGTAAGGCGCGCTCCCCTAAAGAAAACTTCCCGAGGCACTCTGTACGCCTGATGTAATTGTTTCCACACTTGGGCGCCAGATAGCTGGCTACCTGATATCCATGACAGGTACCAGAGCTGCAAGGCATGCTCACTTCCGTCGGTCCGGAGAATGTTTACCGCTGGCCTACGGTAGGGTGACCGGGCCGACAGAAGCAGGCAAGTATCCGAGCTGCGCAGCCGGCTTGGGAAAGCGAACAGTTTGTATGACGTCATTGTTTTATGCAGTAGTTCACGACGCTACATTAGTATGGAGTGGCCGGGGTGTGGTACAAGTATGTAGGTATAATAATAATAAATTCCTTGTACAAGTTCCTCTGAGAGGTACGTATAGTTGCAAAAATCCGTTGGCTACAGTTATTTAACCCATCTGGTTTACATATAAAATAGGGATAGGCAGTATTTGAGCGTATAGCTAAAGACCTACACAAAGAATTTAAAACAGGCATACTTAGCTATATTAGTGATGTATGTACCTACTGGTAACGAGGATAAAACTAAAACAACCTTTTTATATAAAAGCATTTATTTTAAAACAATGTAGGTAATAATATACTTTCTGATTCTTGGCAAAACAGTCTCACATAAGCAAGTCAACATTTGGCCTCTCTTAATGATAACATAAGACTAACATGCGCTGCCATAACTCACAAATTAATAAAACTGAAATATCAGATAAATAATATTATAAAAGGACATAATGTAAAATTATTATCATATGTCTATGTTGCAGTTAGCATTGCATCTCGGTTGAGCAATCTTAGATTAATTTGTTTTTAACGTAAATTATTCTAAATAAAAGGGAACATTATCATTACTAGAATTGACTCACAATACATCAGCGATATATATTTTCAAAAAAATCCATCTAGTATATGTACCTAATAACAGTTTTCACATGTGCAGACATTCCAGTCCACAATGAGTTTGTGGTATTATTGATAAAATTTGAATAAATGCACAACAAAAATAGAATTTCAGTTGCCTTTGTCTTTTACGTTTTACAAAAATATTTATATTAACAATTTAGAAATAATCATAACAGATATTATATAAACAATTTGGAATAATATTGCACAAGCTAAAAGCTAAATTATTATTATGTGCATTTTATAAATACTATTAAATATAACAAATCAACACAACATTCCATAACGCTACACATCAATGACTCGTTTAATGACACTATGTTCTATATTGCGGCCAGCAAATGTAAGTTGCGATCACGTTCGACGCTTACAACGAGGGCGAGGACGATCCTACTACTATGCTAAACGAATGTAACCATTCAGTCAGTCTCATAAAATAATTTTGATCCTAAACAATTAAACGTGCATTTATTTTTACGATAAAGTCATTAGTGTAATTTGATTTATTGCTAGGAATATCGTAAATTATAATCAATATTAGTTGCGAATTTAACAACATCGGCAAACATTGGACTGGTATATTCCGCATGAATAAAAATGTAAAATTAAATGTTTTCGAAGACAATTCATCGATACATGCGGAATAACCCGCCTGGCTCTGCTTACATTTGCTAGAATACAATTGGTAACTTTTAAAATAAACAATGTAGTCGAATTAACATAAATAATATTTAAATTTACTAGTAAATGTGTGGGCCGCCGACACGTGAATCATTTCATTTTGTAAATTAAGCCGACCACACTGCGTATATCCCATCAAGTGTTGATTTGTCCGAAATTATTTTCACAGCACAGGAACAAACACATTCTGGACTAAATAAAATCTGAAAAATGATAACAACATTTGTTTTTAAAGACTAGCACGTAATTTTGGCACAACGCTGCGCCCGCGCGGGCCGCGGGCCGCAGTGGCATCCATGTTGTTCTGTTACTCTTAGATTTCTGCTCAGTGAAACTTAACACACATTAGGGTTCCACAAAGCGATTCCAATAGACATAACTATCAGGAACAAATTAAACATGATTTTTATATAACAGTAGCAAGCGAAGAAACTAAGCATTTTAACAATATTTGTGCCCAATGTGTCATGTTCGATGTATCGTTTTACAATTTATTTATGAAACCCTAAAAATCAGTGACCGATTTCTTCGTCAGTATAAATGGACAGCTGCCATTATATTATAAAATGCAAAATAATGTATATTAAAATTTATTAAAAAAAATTATAGTAAATAATTAAAAAACTTATTTGAGTAAATAAATTCTCTTGTTCCATTGCTCATTCAGTGCTATATACAAAACAGAGTGTAAAAATAACGGGACGCGGCAGTGAATGAAGCCTGCTGGCGGAGCTTTCAAAGTGAAATCGATCGCTACAAGATGATTACTCGAGAGAAGAAATATAAAACTAGACTAGGGAGAAGACGCCGTGCGTCGAGTGGCGGAAGGCCGGCGCGCTTCATCGGAGCTCGTCCCGTTAACTTTTACACCCCGCCACAATGAGTATTTTACCCCAAACAACACTCTTAGATCCGAACAACAATACATTACCTAACACTTTCCCTGTATAAATATATTATAGTCTTGTAAAAGAAACCTTTGAAACCTCATAGGTCATTAACACTACGTGAGAAATTACACAAGAGCATTAGGATAGAATATATTGCTACGAGTTAACTTATTTCATTTGGCACTAAATTAACATATTGCATCTCGAGCATTCGTCACATTATATAAGTATTTATTTATATTTTCAAATTCTTTCAAATTCTCAATTTATTTTTTCTAAAATTACAATTAAATTGTCATTTAATCATCTAATGATATAGTTTCGTTTGGGCCAAAGTTTCCGAGTTCAAATTTACAATTATATGAAATTACGAAACAGTTTTCATACGTTGAGCAATCTGGCGGTTCCCTTTGCCAATTAAATTAGCTAAATACAGAGCCCGGGAACGGCGCCACTACCGATTAACATAAAGTAATAGACAAGACGCTTTTCCGGCAAGTAAAATTTGGCAAAATTGAGCATTAAGACTTTCGATTGGCATCGTAAAATATTACAATTTAGTAAGACTTTACTACGTAGCACTGAGTGACTACTAAAATATCCTAACTCTGGTAACTGTAACTTATTCGTAGGTACACCAGTGTTAAAGGCGACTGTTCATAACGTGCAGTACTTACTGTATCGGCACAGATCATGGAAACAAGGAAATACATTCGCTGAGCGCCATCCGCGAAATGTCGTCACAACGCTCGCCCATTCTATGACAAACATTGCTACTCGCCCGGCGACTTACTCAGACTAATATCATTTTTTTTACACGTGACATTACAATCTGAAAGCTCGTCTTGCATAATCATCATACGTGTACATACTATACAAAATTGTATAAAATTGTTTACATTCAAATGCTCTCCTTGGAACGTACAGCGAATACGTATATGTAAGTATAACATTTAAGCATTATCATCACATATCACTCAAGGCGTTTCCCTAACATTACGTCATCACGGCGTACCAAGTATGTACCTATTTGAATTTCATTCAGCCTCACGTTCCCGTTTCTATGATCTGACATACGTATTATTTATGTGTACAATTTGTACAAAATGATATGATATTTCATTGTGAGATACAATACAAGGTAATTATTATGAGGACTTTACTTTTTGTTCAAAAGAACAAATCGTGAATCTTTAAAGTATTTTTTTAAATTCACTAACTACATTTTATAACACGTTGGTTAAAATAGTATTTAAAAATTAAAAACTCATCTTTATCAAATAATAGTTACTTATTGCTTCTTTTGATATGATAAATACATCCTCGCGCGATGTGAGGCGAGCTTGTCACCTACAATTGACGGTCGCGTACGTCCCGGTCGTGCGGCCACGTGCGGCCGCCTGCGGTCCGGCGCGGCCCCGCGCGCACCGGAGCGGCCGCGTGCGGCGCACGGCCGCGTACTGAAGTGTGTGGTGAAAGCAAACGGATGACTCACTAACTACCACTTATATCCACATTATCATACAGATAGTCCGTACGCTCGATAATAATTACGTAATAACTTCTTAAATGTAAGTATATTTTAAAAATATGACTGCTTTATATCCATCATGATCACAGCTCTCCAAAGACTTTACTATATCCAAACCTGACGCTCCAAAATAAATTCTTTATCATTTACACCTATAAAACGAAATGACTATAATATTTCTATGTTAGTCCTAAAAATTATGCCATTTTGAATATATTTACTTTGCAATTGCAACGGTCCCTCGTACAGCACTTAAATGCCTCATATACAAATTTTAACGTAACAATGAAAATGACTTTTTTTTTCTAAAATAAAGGAAGCAATTAAAAGACTAATATTCACGAAAGGAATTTTAGAAAACAAGCGGCAGTGTTCGCGAAAATTCGTGCAATAGAACCTAACTACAAAACATGTCTTAGGAACCTGATAAATTATTGCTAGAGCTTCGGGCACGACTCCACTCCCCCTCCTTACGAACGACAATGCATCCCCGGCGTGGCCGGCGGACACATAACGAGATAAAATCTTATCAGTAGCCAATAGAAAAATATCACCTAAATAAATATGAATATTTGAGACGGGCGGGCCGCCGTCGCCGCGACCGGCCGCCGGCGCGGGCGGCCGCGGCGATGAGTATCGGTACATTTTTCTTTTTTGGTAAAAAATAACAAGATTATGAAATTGATATGCAACTGTCGGGCGGCGCGGGAGGGGCAGCAGCAACATCACTGCGGCGCGCCCTCGCCCTCCGCGAACTCGGGCCCGCCCCCGCCCCCGCTGTCGCCTCCCCCTCCCCCGCCCGGGCCCTTCGGCGGCTCGCTGCGAACAAAAACACTTGATGTTACTACGATGGCTCCATCGTATATTTATTATAAATGTGAAAGTAGTAGTAGTAAAAAAGGATTGACATGATTTTTTACGGGGATACTTTAAGGTCAGGGCGTGACATAAGCCCTTCGATCATTAATACTAGAACTAGATGCAATGGCGTCCAAAAACTAAGCAAAGCAAAATAATTCCATCTCGTATAAATCTGTGTCATTTTCTTAAATAATGATGGCGTAAGTTACTCTATTATTTGGGTAAATGCGATAGAGACTGTCAATTTATCTAAAGTTTTATTTGTCTATTAGCAAAGTCTGAATGTGGCCTGCGACTCAGCAATTCAGCATACTTTTTATATAATTTACTAGCGACCCGCCCCGGCTTCGCACGGGTGCATTGCTGATACTAAATGTACTACAGAAGGTCTTTGCGCTTTGTCCTATCCAGTCCTTCCCCAGTTATAGGCACACGCCGCCGGCTCCGCGGCCGGTACCGCCACAGCCGTTATGTCCCTGCATTTTAAATGTGTAATATCTTCTAAACTATTCATTTAAATTACATGCTGTGAAGGGCCATATTGATCTATATTAAATGCGCAATGTATTTAAGGTACTTAATTGGATAAGAATTAATTCTGTATTGCTTAAAATCGCTTCGTAAATAAGGCATTATTTCTTGTAAAAAGCAAAGGATAAAATAACGGTTATTGTGTGTTACCACTAAGAGATAGACATATACCATCGCGAACTTTTTTGTAGACCATTTTAAGGTGAACAATACTGTACTACATTATTTTGATCTATCTCGTTGGGTTCAGCCAGCGTTTGCAATGAAAGAGCAAAAAAATGTGTTTATTTACGACATCACATTAGAAACCTCTAAATTATCAGTGTTTTTCTACTATGTTATGCATATATTATACATATAAACTTTCCAGTTGAATCACTCTATCTATTAAAAAAAACCGCATCATAATCCGTTGCGTAGTTTCAAAGATTTTAGCATACAAAGGGACATAGGGACAGAGAAAGCGACTTTGTTTTATACTATGTAGTGATGTAAAGTAATTTAATATTCGTCTGCAGATAGACGGATTTTATGTGAAGACAATTAAAATAAACGACGATTTCATGCCTAAATACATTAAAAAAAACTTACAAATTGGAGTATGCGGACCTCGCACTGCCCCCGGGCGCGTCGTCGCAGGGCGGGGGCCGCGCCGCCGCGCTCAGCAAGTAGTTAGTCGACTCACTAAAACAATTCGAAAGCCTACTTCAAATTGTATTACTGCCTCGAGTGCGCAGATTAAAGGACTATACACCAGGATGAGCTTGACATTAAATTATAGACATATTGACAGTTCAAAACAAAAGTGTATAAAAAGTTTGGTGCCATTTGGTACTTAGGCACCAAGTGGCGCCCAATTATTTTTTGGCATCTCTGAAGTTAATTCTTAATATCGTCTGGAATGAATCACGTCATTATCCGGCGTATCACATGTTAGATTTTTCTTTTTCCATTAACCCTTGTATGGAAAGCGTCTCCTAGTAGGTTGGTGAATAAATAGTTCAAATACAAACCCTCCATGTAGGCCAGTTAAAAAATCTATAATAGAGAATTTCCGGTTTCAAATTCTGAACGTTAATATATCAACACATGTGTTGGTGTAAGACAATTTACCAATATTTCAGTATCTCTATGTATGTAAGTTTGTAAACTTTCTGGTCTTATAAAGGACTATTTTAAGTTCGCGACAGTTAAAGCCTGTCTTCTAAGGTTGAGTCAACATGGCCATTTTTGATTTATAAATCTTTTATTTAGTTTTACCGCGGTGTCTGTAATCAAATGTTAAATAGTTAAAGGAGAACAGCAATGGGGGTACCACTTCGCTTTTTGTTTATTTAAAATGTATGTGCCTCGAATTTAGTTGATTGATACGGCATAATAAATTAAGTTTATTGCTAAAAAAAACATATTTCTAGGAGTTGGCAGAAAATCATCTACTAAAATATTCAAGAACAAAACGATCGCCTGTCGATCATTGACAATTTGTCGTAATGGGTATACTTCATGATGTTGTCAAACACCGATTTCTTCGAAAAGATGTTCCGTAAAAACGTAGTTATGTTAAATGGTTGCCAGCAACTAATATGGGTATATGGATGAATGAACCGTGTCTTTAAAACTGATGAATTATTTGTAACAAACATGTAGTCTATACGTGGTATTGAAAACGTATAGGATCCTGCCATTGTCCTTTGAGCAACTTCCCAGTGTCGGATTGAGCTTTAATTTAGTACTCTCTTGCACTTCTCATGACAAGGCCCGATTACCTAAATGCCGCCATTTTTAATGCAATATGGCGGTCACCACAAAATGCAAGTGAGTAAGGTCACCATAAAGGAAGGAGTTGCTGCGTTGGCAGCGGCGGTGGCGGCGCGCGAGCGTTCCGATTTGTGACGCATCTATCTCTCTTACAATCCATCGGCCGATATTTTATGACGTTATCACGTAAAATTATCCGACTTTACAGACAACCAATTTATTTTTATTTTATATCACGTCGAGTGGCAAGCATACGGCCCGCCTGATGTAAAGATGTGCCGCCACCCCCGCTGCCAATCCAGCAACTCCTTCCTTGGAATTGAATTGCTTCCCCAGTCGGGCAGCTAATCAATTACGCTGCCAGATCCTCGTCAGTGAATCAGCAGGATGCACCACGTGCCGGTGAGGTTGGCTTAGGCTCTAAAGATGGTGGTGAGCAACTTACACCCCCATTTTTTAATTTACTACTAATAAAAGCGTATTAAATTTTTAAATATTAATAAAGTCTTACTTAAGATATACCGGCTGTAACTTGCGAAGCCATGCTGCTCAACTCGCAGTTGAGCAGCATGGTGAAGTAAGCTCTTAACCCCTTCGATTGAAGGGAGATCCGTATCCCAGTAGTGGGATGAATATGGATTGGCTTTTAGATATAAAGATTGAATGTGCTTCATTCGCAAGATGAAAAATGTAAAGAAAACATGATATTATCATAATCTACAAAACTTGAAGTGTACCTACTCGAAATTATCCGTGAAAAGAAAAGGAGGAATTGATAAATAGGTAATTTTACTCCAAATATTAATCTATATTTAGTTAAAATGATTGTAACCTTAGCCATTTAAAATGATGGTAAATTAAACTTGCTCTTTACAGTATAGTATTTAATTAAATATTTATTTATTTAGAAAATATACCTATACAAAAAGTCGAACCATAATAAACTAGAAGGTTGAATACTTTAATCACATGTTATATAACCTTGAAAGGGCGAAAAAATATTTGTTATGTATGATAGTGTAATCGCGAGTTTTTCGCGCAACTACGGCACTCACATACCGCATGGACTAAGAGACCGTGATCGCCAGACCTACCACATAGTATAAAGGCTAAAAAAATTTCTGTGCAAGTACCCTACAGCAGGTAAGAAGGTTTGGATATTATGAACCTCGAACCATGGTGGCTTTGACAGGTAACAGGTTTGCTACCTGTTACCTGTCAAAGCCACCACGGTTTTCAAAGCAAAAATTTTTCTGTGCAAGTACCCTACAGCAAGCGAGAAGGTTTAGATATTATGAACCTCGAACCGTGGTGGCTTTGACAGGTAACAGGTAGCAAACCTGTTACCTGTCAAAGCCACCACGGTTCGAGCACAGAAAAGTACTTTGCACAGAAAAATTTTTAGCCTATAGACTATGTGGTAGGTCTGGCGATCACGGGCTCTCCCTCTATCAATAGTGGTTGCCAGCAACGAATATATATACACAGTAAAGGATGCCATTTATAGAAAGTATTCTTTATCCAATAACATCTGAAGTTTCCAAGGTGCAGTAGGCTTTGGTAATATCTGATTTTAGATAAAACATAACGCGTCTTTTGGTCGGGTCAGTGGGGTAAAGGCGACCGTTTTGTCCCAGCTTAATCGTTACGTCATACAATGAATGAATCAATGTCTTATTAATCGTACGTAATTTGCACTCTAGACTCTAGCGAGGGCTTGAGACCGCACACATCATGGTGATAAGCATGGTATATGGTACCTGATAACATACGGTTCATGTTTACATTTGATAATTATAATTTACAAGTAATTTAGTATTGTTATTGGGTTAACTATTTAAATTAAACTTGTCTCCGAAATAAATATTAGAACTTGTGCGTAAAGTTTGTAAAGGCGATGACCTTTATGCGAATATTCTACGTCAAATTATGAATTCGAGTAAATAGCACATCCGGGAGCGGGATGAGACATGTTGAATTCCTTGCATATCGCACTCAAGGTGTTTTTTTTAATACGTCGGGTGCCAGAAAAACATACAGTTAGCGTGATATGAAGCGTGATTGCACATCACGGTGTATCGATATAAAAAGCTCTTTAGGCGCACAGCGCTGTGCAAGCTGAAGTGCACCTTATTGCATCGCTCTAGAGTCGTTATTTAATTGACCGTACGAAGTGAAGTTTCTATATTAGTAATATTTCTTATAATTATATTATAATATATTCGTGGTCAAATGATCAATGCGTATATCGAATGATATTTTCATCATTGTCGTCTTTATATAAATAAATAAATATTCCTGGACAAATTGCACACGGCCTTCTAGTCCCAAACTAAGCAAAATTGTACTATGGTACTACATAACTGATATGATACTTAATTATTTTTTTTGTAAATACATATAACACATAGAAAACACCCAGACCAAGACAAACTGACATGTTCATGCACACAAATATTTGTCTGGTGCGGGGATCGAATCCGCGACCTCGGAATCAAAGTAGCCGTTGCTAAATATTCCACCACCGAGCTCGTCATATGCCTGTTTTAAAGGTTTCTTACGAATCTGTTTCATTATTTACATAGCTCAAGAATAAGCAGCACGCAATAGAGAATATGGTCTGTTTTCTACGTGATAAGACTCATGAATTAGTATATCTGCAGTAGAATTAGAGTTACCTACATAGCTCTTAAGGAGCAGCAATCTGAAGTGGCAGCGCGGAAGCAGCTTAGATCACGGAAGCGACGGACGTTGGGGCAGAAAATATGTGGAATGGCAATCACAGACTGGTGTAAGACGCCACTCCACTAGAAGGATCAACGATCTAGTGATCGCAGGGTGTCGACAGATGCAAGTACAAAACCGATTGCCGTGGAAGTTAAAGCCAAGGCATTTTTTTGCAAAAAAAAATTGCAAAGGTTTAAACATAATGCATAGACAACACCCAGACCATGACAAACAGACATATTGATGCACACAAATGTTTGTCATGTGCGAGGATCAAACCCGCGACCTCGGAGTCAAAGTGGCCATTGCATTCAACCATCGAGCTCGTCATGCAATATATGACAACAATAACATTTTTCTGGTAAAAATTGTGCAATACTCGTGTCCTTTGTGTAATTTGCGAATGGAATTAGTAGGGCATGACGCTTAATCTAATTACCTATTCCAGTACATAGGCTAGATTAGAGACAACATAGATAATATAATCGAAACATAAGTTTTCTTTCTTTTCGAAGCTGAAAGACAATAAGAAACTAAATTCAAAATCGAAATTGCATAAGCATTATTGGTTTTTTGACTCTGAAAACACGAGTTAATCAACATATATATTGTTACATGTATGTATATATAATCATTTATATATTTTACTTATTAACATTTATTATTGTGCTGACGTATATGTACACCACACCGAGTCGGTCTTTTCGGTATTCTATGTTTGACTGGGAGAGATTCCTCGGCGATAAGTCTCCATTGAACAAACTTCATTCTACACTTCACTGTATTATTTATTAGTGCGCTTTTACGATTCTAAATGCATTATAAAACACTTCAGACCCACCGTACCCCTGACCGTACCTCAGGTGGTACGGTGGGTTTTTTAAATCCCTTCTGTCTGTCTGCCTGGTACGTCAGCACAGCACGGTGATTTATTCAGTGGTATGGTTTAATATTTAAAAACCCACCGTACCACCAGAGGTACGGCCAGGGGTACGGTGGGTCTGAAGCGTTATAAAACTCAAAATTAAAACTGATCCCTTCAGTCACTTGCGTACCGCGTGATATGACGATATTTCTACTATGCAAATGACAAATCGGGTGACATTACATTCATACCACAATCAAGACACGTCTTTCAAGTGATCGAGAACCTAATACATGCAATAAATTTCACCGTACAGCAACAATGAAAATGTCACCTTGCGGTCCTCATCCTGAGCGCGGCGCAGTTCTCCTTGCACTTGTAGGCGAGCACCTGCTTGATCCTGCTGACCTCCACGTCGGGGAAGTGCCGGCTGACGTACGATATGAGCGCATGCACCCTGCGCCGGTCGAGCGGCGGCTTGGTGGGCCGCGACTCCTGCCCCGCGCGCGACCAGCGCTGCCCCGTCACAGAGCACGTGGCCAGCTCTATAGGCGAAAACAACGCCGCCGCCAGCCCCCGGGTCACTTTCCTATAATCCCCCCACTTGACCCCCCGCAGCAACTCTTCTCGTATCTCCACGCCTTCCCCCAATTTTATCTGTGAACCGTGACGTAAGGTTGTTAGTACAAATCGTGATAACTGACTCGACCGATAACGTGCTTGTGATACGGATATTTATGCGAAGTCTTAGTTCAATAGGCTCATGGCAGTGAGATAATTTACTATTGTTATATTTTTTATATCACGTCGACGGCAAATATGCATACCATCAGAAGGTCCATTCTCGTAATTATTTAACGATCGCAAAATGAAAGTTGACCGAATCGAGTTTCAATGTTGAATTAATAAATAAATAATATTGGTCAATTTACACAACGCCGATAAATTAAGCGAAAAGCTTGTACTATGGGTACTAGATAACTGGTACATACTTAAATACATTTTTTTTTGTAAATACATACATATAATACATAGAAAACGCCCAGACCAAGACATGTTCATGCACACAAATGTCTGTCTTGTGCGGGGATCGAACCCGCGACCCCGGAGTCAAAGTGGCCATTGCTAACCATTCGACCACCGAGCTCGTCTTTCGTTGTGAGTGAGTCGAATTGACTGAAAATGATTTACATGATTACAATTATTAATGAATATCATTCTTATTGCTAGCAGAATATAGTTCTTAGTTTATATTAATAGTTTGTTTAATTTGCGGCGGTGATTCGATATAATCACACTTTAATTATACTTCGAAATTTCATATTGTGATTGCTATGAGAATACCAAATATGAAATTTGTGAGATCAAATCTGGATCGGAACTGAGTTGCCATCACTAGTGTATCTCCTGAGAATCTTTAATAGTATAAATAGAAAATGAATACTAGACATTAATAACGTAAAGAAGACTCAACTCTCGAGCCCTGCAACTTGATTGTCGACATCGGTCATTTGAATTCAACTGTTTATTGAATTGCTTCTCAAATATTACACGTTAAAAGCGGGCTTTAAGAACTGCGGTACGAGTTGCGAATCCACAAATTAAATGTTAGTCAAAGTAGTGTCGTCGGAGCGTATCAGAATATATCACAGCGCTCTTTAAATTAAGTATAGGAATATCAATCTGTTTAATTTTAACACACAATTTGGGCGGTGGGACATACGATTATTACAAGTGTAAGGAATGACCACGAAAAAGAAATAAAATGGAAATGACCTGGAATTAAATTTGCACAGCACCAAGCGTGCCAAACTTAGACAACGACAGGCAAGCAATATGGATATACTACTAATAACTTCGTCTTGTAATTGGTTGAATTTGGTTGTATAGTATTGTGTCATAAAAGCACAAGTGTCTAAACACACTACGCCGTAGATATGCGACCGAAGTTCGGCGTCACTACACCTACAAAACTTTTCAATGACTATCGACACAGTTGACCAAATGTGTACGTTGCGTTTTTTACATACCAATCTTAATCACGCGGAATTTCGGCCGCGGAATTTCGGCTTAGTGTGGTTTGACACTAAAACAGATTAAAGCATATATAAAAAAATTAACACGATTTATTACGTATACGACTGATAGAAATCCATACTAAGTTAAGAGTTCACACTCTTATTGTTGACACGCGCGCCACGCATACATACCATGTCTATTATATACTTGGTCTGTAGGAACGACAATACAAAAAAAACCGGACAAGTGCGAGTAGGACTCACCCACCGAGGGTTCCGTACGTAGGATCATTATAAATTAGATATTTTTCATTATAAATAATAAATAATGCGTCGGAAAAAATAAATAAAATATATTTTGCAATGTGCACATCAAGCCCTTTCATATGATACCCCATTTGAACTAGTAACTTCAATTTGAAATTTCGACCCCCTATAAAAATATAGACCCCCTATTTTTTAAGATTTAATTACAAATGTATAGTTTTGAGATTTATTCCTGTACTTGTAGTCTATAACGATGTTACTTGTCAAATTTCATAGGTCAACAGGAAATACCCTATGAGTTTTGATTCCCTTCAGAATGTGTCGAAATATGCGTTTTATGCTGAATAAACCGCCTTATCTTTTTTACGTAAACTGTAAGCTGTTTGATTTTTGTACAACTTCATGGGACCGTAGACCTGAGTTTACAGTTCAAATTTCAGCTTGATACCTCCACGCATTCGCGACATAGAGGATCTTGACAGACAGACAGACAAACGGACAACAAAGGGTTCCGTTTTTCCTTTTGAGGTACGGAACCCTAAAAAGAGTGATTCGTAAAAATAAAAAAAATATATTTATTTAGATTTTATCGCGTTAATAAATATATATTTTTAATTTAAATATTCGTCACAGCAAAAGATAAAGCAGCATTGTCCGCATTGTTAACTAACTATTAATTAATGATAAAGAAGTTATTATTTGTAAATACGAGTGATAACGCAGGGCCATAAAATTATCAACATACGTTTAATTTACCTACTTGCGCCCCATAACATTATCTTTAGACACTCTACTGTACACATGTGTACACAATCAAACATTGTGACAGAGGTACTTTGTGTGATAGCGACGAACAATAAAGTTACATTTGTAATTATACTACTATTTGTAAGCTAACCGACTGGGGAAGTAGCTCCACCTCACAGAATACCGTAGCGAAATCACAATAGGCTATTTTCCTATGTTTAAAAATTGTATAAATTATTTAACAATATCGTAAAATACACAAAACTATAAAGATCTGCAAACTTTCATTCTAATATCTTCAGTCAGATTCTTTTTAGCGTCGATCAAAGTTTGGCGGGAAAGTCCATTTTAAAAGTATGAAATTATTAAAAAATAATAATTCCATTGGAGGAGCAATAAAAATGCTATAACTTTTATTATGATACTAATCACATAAACGTAATCTTTAACATAGCTGTCGTACAAAATTCTGTTTTGATTCATACAAAATACAAACCTGTGACGTCATAATTCGGTAGTCTTTTGTATGGAGCGTTTTGGGGCAGTCTAAAAATTGTGATTTTCAAATTACCATATCTCGAGAGATTTTTGTGCTATCGAAGTAATTCTTTCACCTATGGTTATATTATGGAGACGCCCCTACATATTAAACCGAAAAAAATTTTAGTCTAATAGCCAATTCCCTTGAGGGTTGTTGTGTTCCTGCGAGTCAGTGAGGTCACCAGAACAAAGGAGTTGCTACGTTGGCAGCGGGGATGGCGGCGTGTGAGCGATATTTCATGTTGTTAATATTGCAATAGCAACCGCTTCACATCAGGTGGGCCCGTATGCTTGTATGCCGCCCGACGTAGTATAAACAAAAACGACTGGACGAGTAAACACACGATGTACGACGATGGTAAATTGAAACAAACAACCATAATGAACTGCTGGAGCTAGATTAACTGAAATCGGGACAGCCCAATTAAATCGAGACCGTTGGCAACCCTAAGTGCAATCAGAGGCAATGAGCCCTGGTATATTTTTGGCACAAAAAACAAATATATATATATTTACTATATATACATTTTTTTAATATATGCATTTGTAAATAAAGATTAAATTATAGTAATAAGTTAAATAAAGATTAGATTTTTTTCAAAAACAGTTCAATATTCAAGCTCGGGATTTGTCTTAAAACGACTTGTTTGCTGTCAATAACTAAACTTTCATGGCAGCGAAACGCTCCTCCGACTGCGTATCACGCAACAAACTTTCGACTTAACATGTTAAATATAATAATTACAATTGATTTCACTTTGAAATATCAGAAAACATCACTTTTAGTTTTTGAAACACCCGCATTAATATCGCTCCCTCGCCGCCACTCCCGCTACCTACGCAGCAACTCCTTCCTACCTAATGACCTCACTCGCAAGAACACAACGACCCTCGAGTAAATTGTTATTTGGCTGCGGTGTTGTGAGATTATAGTACTTCCCAGTCGGGTCAGCTTATGAATATGCGTTGTCTTACCGTTAATTTGCCAGAGCCTCGTTTGCCAGTCAGCATGGTGGACCAAGTACAGGTGAGTTTGGCTTTGGATCAAAGATGAACCACTTACATCCCATTTGAATCCACCGGCACTGATACGATGTTATAATGGAATATTGGAAGTGTTCTTACAAGCCTCGGTGCGGCGGCGCCTCCCCGCTCGTTCTCCCGTTTCAGCACGAAGGGCAGGGCGCTCCGGTGCTGCTCCAGCCACACGGCGTCAGGCACGGGCCGGTTCCGGCGCCCGTCCCAGCGACCCGCTGCTACCGCTATAAGTATAGTTTATAATTTATATGTAAATTTCTCCTCAATCTTTCACATAATGAATATTCCTAAGCATAGTAAGTAATATTACTAATTAGTTACCCGCAGTTAAGATGGGGTAGAACACAAGTCTACTACTTTAGAAACTACCTTCTGTTGGCTATTAATTTGCTCTTTTTCTCAAGGTTAAAGCTATGTTCATTAGGTACATAATTTCTAAAGTAATGTTTTTTTAACTGTAATAATGAGTAACAAAAGCCTATGTTGTTATGCCTTATGTTGAGACAAATCCATATTACATATTTATATTTTTAACCTACTTCAAAAAAGGAGGCGGTTCTCAATTCGACTGATTTTTTTTTTGTATGTATGTTATTTGATACTTCGCGAATTGTGAACCGATTTTCAAAATTCTTTTTTTATTTGAAAGGGTATGATTGCAAGGTGGTCCCATATTCACCAAGTCAGGTTCTGATGATGGGATCCCAGGGAAATCAAGGGAAACTCTTAAATTTTATAAGCACGTATGGTCAAATTCTTTTTTTTTATTTTTTTTACTTGAAAGGGTATGACTGCGAGGTGATCCCATATTCACCAAGTCAGGGTCTGGTGAGGGGATCCCAGAAAAATCGATGGAAACCCTTAAATTTGCCCTGTGGTTGCCGGCAGAATAGAATTGCGCCACTCTATTGCTCTGCGCTGGATGTCGTACAAAGGAATTATTTTTTCTTAAAAATCATTAGACGTGTACCTTCGCAGCGCAAAGTAATTCCGTTTCTACGTTTGCATGGAAATGTATCCGGACGGAGCAATCTTAATGGTCCAGAGATTTTTTCCGGATCTTTTAATCGTTGACAAGGATTTAAACAAATTAAACCCACGATATTATACAAGGTAAATACAGTAACCGCTTCACATCAGCAGAGCCGTATGCTTGTATGCCACCTGACCACATCCGGCCACTCCATACAAATATCGCGTCCTTTACTCCTACATAAACAATGGCGTCTATGCAGAGCGTGATTGAGCGCATGTGCGTGCGGCGCCATACAAACTGTTCCAGATTCGTCTCAGAGGAGAGGTGAGGTCGACACAAGAGAGCGACAAAGAGTGGCCATACTGTACATAGTACTATTATTTATTCTGTAACCTGACGTAAAAAATATAACTTAAAAGTTATAGCATTAACTACTGCCGTCGCGATATGCCGCGGGATTTATATCCGAATTTAATACTTACGTTTAACTCATGTAAGTGCCCAGTTCCCTATGCTTATTTGCCCCCGGTAGACTTAACTCGCCTGGAGAAAATCTCCTGGATCCATTAAGCGCTAAGCACGGTAGATTATATTTTGCATAGAGGATATACATGAGTGACTGAATGCAACAGCTTTTAATAAAAATTCGGCCCTAATATGTTCCAATACCATCCATAGCACACATAAATTATCGAGTGAGGTGATAGAAGTTTACCTGAATCGAGCTTAGACATATGGAAATCTGTGTTTAACTCACTCAGATGCAGAAAATCTACCGTGCGTAACACTCAATGCACCCAGGTGACTTTCTTCAGGTGAATTAAGTCTACAGGGCGATATTTGAATGTATGTTTTTTCGTAAGCTACATGAAGTGTGAATGTTAGGTATAATAAATATTTTGAGTTAGAGCAAATTAGTGATAGAATATAAAACTAATGCTATTTTCCGTATCAAACTAAACTGGAAATTACAAAAAAAATAGGGTATGCTTATATTCGTATTCGTTCAATAAATTTCATGAAATTATCGGTGAATTTTCGCTATAAATCCATTTCAAATGCTTGGTGTGGCGAAAGTACAGAACAATGTCGCGGCTCGGTCACGATCACGCGAGATATCTACTTTTGTATAATAATATTAAGTCGAACGATATTTTAACCGATACAAGTAAGAAAGATCATAAAAAAACCATTCGTAATAACTAAAACCCTTAAATTTTTCGCAGTACTTTATTTTTCATATTTAGTAAAAAATTACATTGATTTATGTACATACATTGAAATTCTAATTTCTGCATAAAATAAGTGTACATACGAACAAAAAACTGTTTATATAATTATCATGTACATTTGAGAGTAGGATAACTTTAACGAGGTGTAAGCGTGAAAGTATAGAGATCTTCGTTAAAATTGCGTTTAACATTATAATATTGTATTGCTAAGCTGAGAGGGCACTATAAATTAGTTTCCTATATTTGAAAACTTAACATCGTGTTTAACAGATTTATATATGTGACATAAACATATCCCGTTTGTTATAATATAGTCTCTGATTTACTATAACTGTTTGTAGTTGAGAAAAATAACACGTTACATGTAAATAGAAACATTAACTCGTTAAACTGTTTCTAAATAACCGTTTTATTTATATTATTACTAAGATATTGATGATTTTTTCTAATTCCATAAATTCAGCAAGTGTCAAGAGAGTCGATTCCAACTATACAAATATTATAATTCATTTTAAACATTACATTTAAGAAAGCTGCGCCTTAACTTATTAGTGGTAGGCTTGCAACGAATAGTATATTCGGCCATACGCCGTATACCGAATATTCGGCAAGCTCGCTGACCGAATAGCCGAATATTAGGCAAAAGTATTCGGCCGGAGTGTGACGCCAAAACTTGTATCGACCGATTGTTTCGCGCTCGTTTGTTATAATGTACTCGCCGCGCGGCCTAACAAAATATTTGTCACCGCCAGGAAGTAGTGTTTATTCAGAGCGTCTTTTCTCCGAAGCTGGGATGGTCTAAGAGAAAAAAAGAAGAAAATGCAAAAAAACTTGTCTTTCTGTACCATAACCTTCCCTTATAAATTTTGATTACTGGTTATGACAATAATTCAGATGCATTTTAAATCTTTAAATTTTCTTATAAAAGAAGATTATGTACCTGTGTTATGTTCCAATGATTAGTTGATTGGTACATAACACAGCACATAATATTTATAAGAGAAATACAAATATAAATATATAATGAATCGATAATTTCTTTTATTTTACCAATTATCTTAGTTTAGCAAAATATACATATTACTTAAGTATTCGGTATTCGGCCGAATAGTATGTAGATATTCGGTATGCGGCCGAATACAATAAAAGAAGCCGAATAGGCCGAATACCGAATAGTAACCGTATATTCGTTGCAAGCCTAATTAGTGGGACTAAAATTATTTTAAGGAAAGTCCAAAGTGCTTTCAAATTACAATTACTAATATGTATACTAAAGCGATTATTTTATGAGTAATTATTATTGCAATCAACTTCAATTCGTATGTTTACAGTAACACAGTGGAAAATAAATGCGAAGTAAATTTTAGAGATCACGGACACGACTTGAGATCACACGATATTCCAATACAATTTACAATTAACTTTCAAATGATAAAACTAATATTGTAATTCACAACCCTAATCATACCTTTAATGACATTTTCTTTCTAAATGCTTTTGTAAATACTGACTAGACGTAGTTTTCGCATGGCAAACATTTATATATACTTACAAAGAAATATCCACGAATCGATCGACATAATAAACAAATTACCTACAAAACGTAAATAAAAGCAAGAACATGATACTGTCGCCTTACATTCTATAAAATTTGAGATATTCAGTGAAGTTGACACTGGGCTATGGCAAGTGGTCTCTTTCGATATTCATAGATAACTAATATAATATTTAAATAACTAATATTATGTATCATCATTAATATACGACTTTGAAGACATTTATATTGAATTGGATCATTACATCTGAGATTTTGTACAAACTATTAACCGGGAGCCGACCAATCACTCAACTATAATAACACTGTGTAAAGATAAAACTATTTTGTATAAAAATATGACTATTGTTGCTCTACGCGAATTATGTATCGTCGCAGTTACATAACCGAGCATTCGACAAATAAACGGTGAATTCGCCGCTTTCCGTCGCATCTCAATACAAAACGAATTACAATCTATTACCAAAATACAGCTTATTACTTACTCTAGATATGGCGCGTGCGACGGAAAGTGTCGAGCGGGTGTGGATAACGTGTATAATGTATGTACAATATGTAACCAGTAAATAACCTATGTCATGTAAAATCAGCACCGGTCGCAACAAATGCTTAATAACAATCAGTCTATTGTCAAAAAGGAAGGTACTTACGCGTTTCCTGTAACGAGGCACTCTTACTCATGTTGCGGGAACCCTATTACCAAGTGACTAAGTACACGGCGTTGCAACGCTGACGAACCGACCGACTATACCATGGAATTCCCTTGTCTTGTTATTGTTTTCATATTACCCATTACGTCAGCGCGGTGCCGACTAAATGAAATGATAATTTATTTGCGAGATAAAATTCACGAGTTGCTTAGGGGGTTATAAAAGTGGCACGGGTCAATGTTATGTTTGTCTGTCAACAAATGATGTATACTTCATACTATACTATTACTAAACGGATAGATTTTAAACTTCAGGTTCCAGCAGGTTCAGCCACAGACTAAAAGCGCCTCGTTAAGGCGACGGGAATCTGGCACTCGGTATATTTATCGAAAGGCACGCAATAAGCGGAGAGGTGTGACGGCAGATAGGCCCCCGGCGACACTCCGATCACAGACTAGATATATCTATTGACAGTCTTCGTTACGACGTTATAAGCCACATCTTAACGGCGTCTCCGAACGGGGAGATACAACTTCTTCTTCGCCACGGGAATCAGTCAAGAGGGAACAGAGAGGTCGAGTTCGATAAAAAACGCTCGAGTAAAATACGCAAAGATCGGGCACTTCAATCGGGTCGAAGCGAACGATAAAAATTGTATCTCCTCGCCGGCATCTATCCTCGTAGTAGAGTAGGAGAGAGCGCGGGAGTCGCAGGACGCCGGCGGCAACTACTGGTGGAAGCTCTGAGCGGGCCGCAGAGCGGGCAGCGGCGGCGGCGGCGGCTTGAGGAGGCGCGGGGCGTGCTGCGCCAGCGTGTGCCGGCGCAGGTACAGCGGCGTCTTGAAGCTGCGGCCGCAGGTGGCGCACGCCACCGGCTGCGCCTCGTGGATCAGGCGCACGTGCTGCCGCAGGTTGGACGCGTTGCTGTACCGCCGCCCGCACACCGCGCACCGCGCCCCGCCGCCCGCGCCCGGCGCCCCCAGCGCCCCGCCGCCCGCTGCCAACAACACCACGTGCCAGAGCCAGCGCCGCCCGCGCCCGCCCGCCCCGCCCCGCTCGCATCCTCCAACGAACGTCACCCGATTCAAATGCTCATGCGCCGGCCGCCTGATCACCGGGCACCGCCATAAGTCACGCTAATTGAAGATGAATCCGAGAATATCACTTAGTATAACTAGAAACCGTTCAGACTATACGGTGATCGTTGTAAGAACGAGTTTGATCAGCATTTGAATCGGGAGAGACGAAGCAGTGCGCACGTTCCGAGGAGCGATGGGGCCGGGGCGGTGCGAGGCGGACGGCGCCGGCCGCGTCGCCCGACACCCGCGCTCCTAGCCACCACTCTCGATACGAAACCACGCGCTCTCTTCTACGACCGATTGTATGTCAACATGCTAACGAGGTTCGCCGGGGGCGCGGCTGTCCGAGTCGACGTGTGTGTGTGATAATGACGTGACAATGGCAGAACGAAAGAATATTTACCTTCTGTGTTCTCATCGCGGAGCTCCGTGTTCATACCGCTTATGAGATCCATGTTACCTGTAAGAGAAACGGTCATGAGTAACGGCCACGACCACATCAGAGAGCTACGAAGCTGCGTTATACGAACCTTGCAGGGCGGCGAATGGATTGGCCAGTGTGTTGTTTTCATAGTACATAGGGGGGAAACCGGAGCGTTCCTCATCGCTGGCGTCTTGTTCCACCACTTCCATTTTTGGTTCCAAAAGGTCCGACGCGTTAAAATCTTGCGATTTCTCCGCTCTCTCTGGATCTCCGGGATCCATAAGAATATCACTCTCTTCATTTTTCACTTCAGCTTCGAGATCAGATTTCACCCTTAACGGGTAGGAGCATGTTTCGCTATAGTCCTCGTTATTAGGCCTCATTTGACTAGAAGGTTGAAAAGGAGCTTCTTCATTGAGATTGTTTCTGGCAACATCGGGAGAATTTCTCGTGGATCGGCGACTCTTGTCCTGGTCCTCGGCAGAGGTCGACTCAACGTTTTGGCTTGCGGCTTTGGAGGAGGAGGTAGAATGTGACGGCTTAGCGCTGAGCAAATTACGCAGTTGGGAAGGAGGAGATTTGCGATTCACTTTCTGCAAGGAAACGATTATGATTAGATTGATTGAAATGTTGATATTATCCAATACATTTTTGACCTACTTATAACATAATTAACATGTTTACTTTATCGTTGTGTTGCGAGCAATCGGTGAGGCCGCGTATCTGCAGCGCGTCGGCGGTGCGCAGGAAGGCGCTGAGCTGGGCCTGCGCGATGTTCACCTGGCCCACGTACATGAACTGCAGCAGCGCGCGCACGTGCGACACCTCGCAGTCGCGCATGAATATTATCGGATGAGGACATGGATTGTTCTGAAACATTAGCATTGTTTCAATAAAACAAAGAGACTGTTAAATTATGTACATTTTTGAGCACTGCAACTGGACCACCACACCAAGTTCTAGTAAATTGTGCTCAACTGCCAAAAAACAATTTGTTGCACGTGGACCACTAGAAAACGAAGTCAAAGTCATACATTAGCAGGAGTATGTTCGATTCCGTAGAAATATTTAACTTATTCCATTCGATCAATATGACAAAATAATGCAGAAGTCACGAATTATTGCAATAATTTCGTAATTCTGCTTTAAATCATTATACGATCTCATACTTTTATATATACGACATACATAGCCCGTTAAATTTATGATTATCTAGAATTCTTGAGAACCAACAAAAATGAATGCAAATTTCGCAGATACGTCGTGCATATTTCAAAATTGTTTACGTTTGACTAAACACCATTGGGAGATAACGATGATGAAACTATTCTGAATAATCGTCGGGGGAAGCGTATTGGAACAGTATTGTGTAATACACAAATTAATAGGTCTCACACCGCTAAGAACTATATACCTAATAAACCAGATATGCATGCATAAGTATAATGCGAGTAACGGTACAGACGGTTCAGAAATGAATCTTACCTGGAAGTGATCTGATATAACTGGTTTCTTACACGTATTTCATGGCAAAACGACATAAGTTAGGCAGATTATTTTAGTAACTCAGATATTTTAAGGCAACAAAAACATATTAAATTATTTATTATGGAAATTTATTATGATCGAGAACATTATACTACCTACTTGTAAAGTCAAACCAACTGTATTTCAATATTGGACGAGGAATGTAAAAGGGCGAAGTATTCTAGAAGATTAAACTTCTTTTATCTCTTCTCTACATATCTCTTCTATATATTATAAATGGAAAGTGTGTTTGTTTGTTTTGGCTTTTTTTCACGTCGAAAGGAACCAACGGCCTGACATGATGACAGCTGAACGGATCTGGATGAAATTTGGCACAGAGATGATTAGATCATAGCGTCCTGGTTCCAAATACGTAGTACATTGTTTAATAATTGGAGAGCCGGCTTCAATTCCAATTCCAAATCCGCCGGATTACATGGAGAAAATAATTTTAATATGGTATCTCTTATGAGATACTTATACTCTCTTATGAGGCCTAAACTGGCTAAATATTATTATTTAGCCAGTTTATGCCATTTAAACGCCAGTATATATAATATAGTCACGGCTTTTTTCTTTTTTGACGACTTAATTACGAACCAACGACTAGTCTCTACGATGTATAAATTTTACAATTAATACAAACATACATTATAAACCTTCAATTTCGAAATTGAATGGTACCGAAAACTAGATCAAAATCATTGTGTAGTTCAGTCAAGAACCACAGTGTAGAAAATTTCTATACTGTGAATAAACTAAACGACAAGCAGTTAGATTATTGGTGACTTTGTTTACAATATCGTATCGAACACCATGACACGCCAATAACGTAACATTCCGATCAATAAAACGTACTTTCATTTAAAATTTAAATGACAATGAATATTAAAAATTGGAACTTGTTTATTAATGATTAAGTAGTCATGGTGATTAGGTTAATTGATATGTTAACGGCATGTGGACAAAAACTGTTGATCGTATTGTTCAACATAGAGGGAACCGATAAGAGGAAAGTCTAGGACCTTGGTCATATAATACCTAGATTTTAAGGCGTATTGATATCGCTTTACCAACAGACCTGTCATTAAGTGATTCATCGTAAGAATAGGGATTGATTTTGTTGAGAAAATATAGGTATTCGTTTCTCCTATTTCTCCCTTAGGCTCTAGTTACACCGCCGCGGAATGGAATGGAAGAGACTTTTTACGACGAAATTGTACATAGCATAATGAACTTTATGTCAATTGAATAATATATAAACTTAAATACGATCCAAAAAAGGTCGCGCGTCATCCCGCGATTTCCGCGTATTCTCGAGAATTTCCCTAGCTACTGTCGGCGCTGTCTGTGGAATCTGCGGGAAATGGCGCGAACGGGGAGAAGATAGGGTTCGTCACAGCAATGGAATACGCTCGCATTCCAGCGAATTCGCGCGCATTTCAGCGAATTCGAGTCATGAGGCGAAATTAACGATTGACGAGCCCGGTGGTCGAATGGCTAGCAAAGGCTACTTTGACTCCGAGGTCGGATTCGATCCCGGCACAAGACAAACATTTGTGTTCATGAACATGTCTGTTTGTCTTGGTCTGGGTGTTTTCTATGTATTATAAAGTTTGTATTTGCAAAAAAAATGTATTTAAGTAAATTTATCACTTGTCTATTATCCATAGTACAAGCTTTGCGCTTACTTTGGGACTGGATGGCGCTGTGAAAATTGTTGTAAATTGTATTTATTTATTCCATTCTCCAGCGGTGTAAATTCAGACTAAATCTTAACACATTATATACATTGTTGCAGCAAAACGACGAATTTTTTTTAGAGTTTTGGAGGCTCATAACTTTGTTGTGATGTGTCATATTATATATAACATTTGTGTGCATGAACATATCTGTTTGTCTTGGTTGGGTGGGTGTTTTCTATGTATTATAAGTATGTATTTACGTAAAAAAAATGTATTTAAGTACATTTATCGTTGTCTAGTACACATAGTACAAGCCTGGCGCTTAATTTGGGACTGGATGGCGCTATGTAAATTAGATAGTTAATTATGTTATGTAAATTGTCCAGAAAAAAATACGAGATTAAAATAAATGAAATAGAACAGTGTTTCAAGATTCGGGTAAGAATGAGTCCTTAGGACAGCCATGTCAAAGAGGCGATTCGCGACCGGATGTCACTGCCACTACCCAAGATTAAAATTATTATTTTGACTATGGCCCATTCGCATACGCCTAAATCTTAAAAATGGCCTTTTTTTAAAATATCACGTTGTCTAAGTCCGTGGCTCGCTAACTTTTCACTATAGTACCCAATAGATACCACAGGTGGTCTGTGGATAACGCCTTGTTTAAAAAATGTTCTAGATATCTATCACCTACTTTCTAAATTTTGGTAATCTATAAATTTTCCTTAGACGTCTGCAATGGCAATTTTATGTTCATGCACACAAATGTTTGTCCTATGTGGGAATCGAATCCACGAGCGTTGGTGTCGAAGCCGCGTCATTGACTGCTACGCCACCGAGCTCGTCGATATAATAATAGCAGAGATAATAAAATCATTATTACGCCTAAAGTCGAATTAGGGAAGTTACGGATCTGCAAAAAAAATTTGGGAACTGAAAATAAGCTAAATAAATTAAGGATAGTGAAAATTGTGCTAAAATAAATTAGGCCTATAGTTTGTATGCTAGTGACAGTTAGTCACATAGAGTACAAAAAAATAGGCGACTCAATAATATATGTGAGCTGTGCAGATTATGCGAAATGGCTCTGTATATATGATAGAGAATGCAATATCTTCCTGCGCAAATTTGGGAGACAATGGCCTTAGTTCAGTCAGTAGTCATTCCTAAAGATTATATGTAGCATTTTGTTAGTTTATTTTCTAAGACTGATGATTTTCACATATTAGCTTTTTGGAAAAGTAAAATATTGTTTTTATTTTATGAGATGTATAAAGAGAATCTAATCTTATTAAGCTGTGATTTATTTTTATTTAAAATTAATATAAACCACACACACCACACCCTCGCCAAGTTAATCGTCTTTATAAAATGGTTTTACTTTTTTGAATTGACATAAAATACACAAATTTTTATAACATGAGAATAATAAACCAGAAATTATCACTTGAAAGAAAAACGAGACTACAATAGAAAGTACCATTTTACACTAAGTTTAAAAAAATAATATTATAAAACAATATACCAAGCGTCACTCCCGCAACTGATATGAATCTAAAGAAATGACACATCTGTGATATAGGTTAGACTGTAGAGCAAACAAAAGAATTAGACAAACATACATACAAAAACTCTCAAAAACATTACAGTCCCTTCTTTGTAAGTCAGGTAAAAAATGTTCACCCATATGACTTCACTCTCTGTGCCCTGTATGTAGCATCATAATCAGGGTCTTTGTCACCCATAACAGAGTATTTAATATAAAATATATATACCAAAATATGAAAATAATACATCACATGAGCCTTTGCCAAGTGGCACACGAAACTCCAAGATATATTATAACAAAACACAACATGTAAAGACAGTCTCAGGATATAAAGACTATTTTATTGTGTGGCAAACCCTACTGCCACGGATTAGTTATGACACTGCCAATAGGCCCAAATTATCTATGCATAGACTGTAGCACACTAAAGGCTTTCTCTAGCAGTCGACCTTTGGAAGTGCAGAATTAAACTATTAGAAATTATATAAATTAGCGTTGCAGTAAAATATAATATATATTAATACATACATAAATTATGTATACATCATCATCATCTCAGCCATTGAAAGTCCACTGCTGGACATAGGCCTCCCCTCTAGATCTCCAATAAGACCGGTTGGAAGCGGCATGCATCCAGCGCGATCCTACGGTCTTAATGAGGTTGTCTGTCCACCTTGTGGGTGGACGTCCTACGCTGCGCTTGCCGGTACGTGGCCTCCACTCGAGAACTTTTTGACCCCATCGGTCATCCGTCCTCTGTGCTATGTGCCCTGCCCACTGCCATATATTATATATTTATACATATAAACATGAAATACACTGACACATACAAAAATAACATTATCTCTCATTCCATTGTTATGATGGTTGTAAAGTAAAGGAATCTGATATAAAAATCGAATGGAACAATGGAATTGAGAGAACAGGGGAATTATTGGAACGAAGTTGAAGATTATAAGAGTCACAGAGAAACTGAAAGTTGCATGTTAAATATTGTGGAGATTGAGAGTTAGAAAGAATAGAGTAATTAGTTAATCAAATTTTATTCAAGGAACCTGAAATACTAAACAATTAATACAAAGTTGATGAAATTTTGCAGGACAATAAAATTAAATTAAATAATTTAACTGCCAGTGTTAATTCAAAAAGGACATCATTTTATAAGCTTAAATACAAGATGTTGCCAAAGAAGACAAAATCTATTACATAGTCCTAAACTTATATTTTCAATAAAGAATTTATTTATTATTATTATTAATTTATTTATGTGATGTCATGCACAATCCCTTGATTGTGAAATCCCATAAAACCATTCTGTGAACTATCATCTGTTTCCATATCACAACAAAATATTGTTAATTTAATAAAAGTTAAATATTTCAGTTATTTTAGTTATAATTCAAAGTAGTCTATGCATATCGAAGGATCAATTTCCACATGCAAAAAATCAGAAAAAAGCAACAAGCCAAGAGATAGGAACCTCAGTAAAAAGTTTCTTGGAGTCTATACTAAACTAGCTAAGCAAAATGTTTATCATTCCAGCTTTCTATAGACGTCTCCATTGTGTGAGAGTTATCTCAAATAAATAAGAAAGGAAGTAGGTACAGTAAACGTTAATAGCCTCAAGATTTCAGCAAAATAACTAGTGCAAATAATGCATTGCAAATTATGCAAGCAATGACCACAAGTGTATAGCATTTTTATGAAAAGTTTCTGTGTCGACAATAAATTAGAAGTTCAAGGGCAAGGTTCACCTTTCAGAATTTACAACAGCTAGTTATTGTTACAATTACAGAATACTTCACATAGGCCTCATTTGCATAACAACAATTCTGAGCAATACTTTGTGATCTCCGGAATACCAACACTGCAGTGCGCACTGCAAATAGTGTTGAGACACATAAGTTGTAATTATGAAATATTATATGATTTTTGGTTTGCATTATTCAGGTGAGTTAAATCTATTCATAAATAAATTTCCAATAGAATGAATGTTGGTTGTGAAACCATACATATAAATATATAACTTAAGACAGAAATTACTATCACAAGAAGTTTATGTAGAATTTACCCTCTAATATAAATTATGCATTCCAAGATTACATTAACCACATCTTTTGCAAACAAATTATCAAGTTACTATGTAGGTATTTTATGCTATCATTATATTCGTTGTGCCCATCAAAGGCACATAAGCCAGTAGTAATCTATAGAGCCATTGGTAATGAATTAATTAGAAATTGTGAAACCGAATTTTAAACTGGGTACAAATAAATGAAATCACGAGTACTTAACCGGAACGCGAGACATGGCATTTGTAAGTAGATCAAGTGTTTTATACATAACAACTTTCACTAGAGTCATTGTAATGGTGACACATCAAACTGTGGGGAGTGAAAGATAGACTTACTTTAAATAATTCCTTGAAATATGGACTACAAGCTGAGAGTACCACTTTGTGGGCCTCCAACCTGTGTCCCTCGCATGCCAGGGTGACATCCACGAAGTCCTCATCATCGCGCAGTGCCTCGAATTGAGATGTTATATTTGCTTGAAAATTGTTCCATCTCAAACAGAATTGCTGGTCGCCACCCAGTTCTGTACCTTCCATTACTTATAGACATAACTCGATATCCCTGCTCATTTAATTGGTTGATAAGAATTGTTAATTATTGAAAATAAATATATCACAGAAACTTGCAATTTCAGTCGACGTCTGGCCGAAAATCTTTTATGAAAGAAAACAATCAATAAAATCTCGTACCAATATAAGAAAAATAAAACTTTTTTTAATTTGTCATTTTGATGAGTACATTCACTTCTGCGTTCCGTTTCACGTTGTTATGACTAACGATTGTTACGACTTGTTTTAAGACTAGAACAATTTTTATTATATATATATTAGTGTACTTGATAAACAACTTCAAAATATTAAAAACAAGGGATCTTACTTCAAAATCACAAATGTAAATATTATGTTCAGAATTTCTGAATACATCGGCCCAGTGTTGCCAACGAAATATGTGCATGTCACAGAGATATTGACATTTGACATGTCCACCATTTCAGAGGGTACACACCGACAATCATATCTAAATTTAACAATGTGATCGGTCAAATTGACCCAAGATTAAGAAATTTACTTCGGCTTCTAAAACCTCGTATTCAGGACTATAAAACCATTAACAAAAAATTTAGTTATTCAAAATACAAATCTATGTATTTTTTTTGTGAGAGACAGTTTTTTCGAAACTTTTTACAACCTATATCAAGATATGATAGGTATTTCAAAATGTTTGAGGTTACACTGTTTTGGAAATAAAATTACAATCAATTAAAACGCACTTATTCAATCTTGATACCGATCAATTCTAGTACATCAATCATCTTGACACATGAAGATTTTGTTTTAGTTTTAGGTGAATCTGAAAATCTTATTTACAAATTCTAGAGGAATATTATTTTTTTACACCACCAAAGTGGCAAACAAGCATACGGCCCGCCTGATGAAAAGCAGTTACCGTAGCCTATGAACGCCTGTAACACCAGGGGCATCACACGCGCGTTGCCGACCCTGTAAAAACCTCTTCACGCCCTTTTTGAAGAACCCCATGCTGTAGTCTCCTGAGAAAACCTCGACAGGCAGTTCATTCCACAGATTGACAGTGCGCGGGAGAAAACTTCTCTGGAACCGCACTGTACGCGAGCACTTAGGCTCCAATGTGTGAGGATGAATTCCCTTTCGATAGCGAGCGGTGCGACTGTAGAAGGTGGCCGTGGCCATCATGTCAAACAATTCCTCTGTACACACCACATTATAAAAACGGTAGAACACACAAAGAGACGCAAAATCTCTTCTCCGACTTGAATGTTCTAAACCGTCTGTCAGTTTGGGATCGTCAACAATCCTCACAGCACGCCTTTGAATCGAGTGACAAGGTGCAAGCTTGTATCTAGACGCTCCCGCCCATAGATGGCAACAGTACTCCATATGCGGCCGTACTTGCGCTTTGTAAAGCAGAAGTCTTTGCCGCGGGTTGAATTACTGCTTCGCCCTGTTGAGCACACCTAGTATCTTCGACGCCAGCTTAACCTTCTCCTCCAGGTGACATCGAAACTGGACGTCGCTGGAGATTCGCTGGAGTTCGCTGGAGTCGGTGGAGATTATTATAAGGGGAACACTGTATGAGTTTTCGCTGCGTCCTACCTCTCTTTCGCCATAGCCTCGTTAGTTGATCAGCAGGGTGCACCACGTGCAGGTGAGGTTGGCTCGAGAAATGTTGATGAGCTGATTACACCCCAATATATTATATATATATATATATATATATATATATATATATATATATATATATATATATACACACACATATATATACATATATATATATATATATATATATATATATATATATATATCTCCCCCTCTTGAAATGGCAGCCATCTTAATTTTTTTTTTTTACTTTTGGTACTGCAGACAAAAAACTATTTTTCTATTGATCTGGAGGTCCTGCAGAAATAAAAAAAGACATATAGACATACAGAAATTAATCTTCAAAACGGTATCAAAATTACTGCTACGGATTTCATACTTTAAGAGTTGTTGTTGTTTGAACAGGATCCTTGCGCGAGCGATCACCATTGATATTATGTATAAATAAATAAATTGATGTAATGAGCAGGATAGATAGACTTTCTATCCCACTCATTCACCTAACAACAATAGCAAACCTTTTTTTTATTACGTGCTCGTGCGTGTGGGCCTACAAAATGTAGCGGTAAATAAAAACAATGTTTTGTGCAAAATATATATATATATATATATATATATATATATATATATATATATATATATATATTAATAATATATATATATATATATATACACATATAAATATATATATATGGAAACACCAGCTGCATAAATAAGGCGTAAAACCTAACAAACAAACGAAAAAGTCATGTCCGTACTTAGTTTCCTTTTGACCTGAAAGTAACTTTATTTTTTTCCGTGGGAATAAGATGTTTTTCCGGGATAAAAAAGTAGCAGTCACTCTCCAGACCGTAAACTATACCCACTAAAAAAAAGATGACCGTACTTAGGTTCCTTTTGATGTGAAAGAAGGACAAATGTTTTTCCGGGATAAAAAGTAGCATATGTCATTCTCCAGACCGTAAACTATACCCGTTAAAAAATCGTTTCGATACTTTGGTTCTTTTCAACATAAGGACAAATTATTACAAAGTACTTAGTTTCCTTTTGACTTGAAAGAAACTTTATTTTTTCCCGTGGGAATAAGATGTTTTTCCGAGATAAAAAGTAGCCCATGTCACGCTCCAGACCGCAAACCATCCCCGTTAAAAAAATCACGTCGGTACTTCGGTTTTTTCCCATGGATTAAGATGTTTTTCCGGGATAAAAAAGTAGCAGTCACTCTCCAGACCGTAAACTATATCCATTAAAAAAAAGATGACCGTACTTAGGTTCCTTTTGACGTGATAGAAGGACAAATGTTTTTCCGGGATAAAAAGTAGCATATGTCATTCTCCAGACCGTAAACTATTCCCGGTAAAAAATCGTTTCGATACTTAGGTTCTTTTCAACAAGGACATATTATTACAAAGTTCATTTTTTCCCATGGGATTAAGATGTTTTTCCGGGATAAAAAGTAGCTTCACACACCAGATCGTAAACTATCCCCATTAAAAAAATCATGTCGGTATTTAGGTTTCTTTTGACGTGGATGAAGAACAAATTATAAGATGTTTTTCCGGAATAAAGAGTAGCCTATATCACTCTCCAACCATAAACTATCCCCGTTAAAAATCATGTCCGTACTTAGGTTCCTTTCGACGTCGAAAGGAACCTAAGTATCGACATGATTTTTAACGCCTTTTAACGTAAAAATTCCCTTGAAGTAAGGAGAATTTCCCTAATTGGCAATCCGAAATGTCACAGCAACGCCCAGTGCTACAAGGATCTAAATGAACGTGGCAGAAAACGGAACTAAAGCCGCCATCTTGTAAGACGTCACTTTTGACAGTTCTTCACCATTGAATGTTGTGGTGCGATTTAAAGTATATTTTGTTACTATAGTACGATTATCATGCCGAAAGTTTTACGAAGTGGTGTCAGAAACGTTGTGTTAAAGGTGAAGGAGTTTTTTGTAAAAGAAAAACGGCCCATTAATTCCTTTTGAAAAGATTCACGAGCGAGTCGCTGCTGCTACAGGTAAATGTTGCCAGACATGTGTGTTTATCTTAAATTCCCACTTTGTTCCACAGTAAACAGTTTTATTTGGTTTAAGTTATACATAAATATTTATGAATTTAAATTATTTTCAGGTGTTTCTTTACACACTGTATCAAACATTGCCAAAGAAGGCAATGTGGCTAAGGTATCATGCAGTAAAATTGTTACACCTGGTAAGAACAGGAAAACAAGAAAAGATAAACTCAAAATGGATGATTTTGATCTTGAAGTTTTAAGAAGAAAGATTCACGAGTTTTGTGCAATGAAAAAAGAAGTTCCAACTGTCAATAAGTTACTCGCTGTACTAAAAGAAGAAATAGATTTCAAAGGCAGTCGGGAAACACTGAGAAAGTGCATTTTGAAAATAAATATGTAATATATAAATAAAATCTAAATTGTATGTTTTTTTTATTTCACATATTCCTCATTCCTTCATTTCACAGATCGTTGTTAGATTTTTTATTTGAGGAGGTACTTCCCGGGTCAGTCAGCTTAAAATATACGCTTTGGTCTACCTCTCTTTTCGCCAGAGCCTCGTCTGGCAGTCAGCAGGGTGCACCACGTACAGGTGAGATTTGCCTTGGTTCAAAGATGTTGATGAATCACTTACACCCCAAGATAGGTACGAAATTATTATAATCATTTTAATTAACTTTTTATCTGGGCCGTATCGTTATTTAATAAACTTAACTAAAATACTATAATATGGTGTTCATTACAGAATTAGTTTAAAGTAATTAACTTGAGCATTTTACGTCTTAATTAGGATATGTAAAAATTCCCTTGAAGTAAGGAGATTTTCTCTAATTGGCAACCCGAAAGTCACAGCAACTGCAACACCCTCCTACAAACGTCACTCACGTTCATACTTATCCTTGTACTTTCCAGTATTACTCTGTGCCTTGTACTCTTGTAGCACTGTACAAACAAACATCAACATCACATCACTCACGTTCATTCCTAGTGGCAATGTACATACTACTTTTGGTGTCTTAAAACTTTACGTAGTCAGTAGTCAGTCTATGGACTTGGGAGTGTTTTTTGAAGACTATTTTTATTTTTTTAACTATGACTATTTTTATTTTTAACATGCAGTCATATTGAATTTAGATCACATTCAACACTTTGAATGTGATCTGAATTCAGTGTGAATGGGACATTAACTGTAAAACCCTAACAGTTTTTTTAAAACCAATTTTATTCAAATATAACAAATAAAAACACATGCAGTACATCTAATACAGTTTTATAAAAGTTGCTCTCCTTCAACCATTTCTTTCAAGTTCAATAACTCAAATTGTCCACTGCCTTTGGTTTCCGTTCTGATCATTTCATCGAGGTTCCTGAAGTTGCCTGGGTCAATCAAACAGATAATATTGGCTGTGCCTGAATCCCAATTTTCTTCTTCCACACTCGTTGCCAGTTTAACAACTTTTTCCTTTGTTTTTTTCGCATCTTTGCCTGTCAACATTATTCTTACCCTCATTTGCGCTCTTTCAAGAGGTATTTCATTTTTTAACAATGGTATAACATCAAGCGCCTGTTGTTTTGCACTTTTGTTTACATTAACAGAAAAATGTAAATCTTTCATAGCTTTTTCTATAATAGACACAGGGTACGGTCTTTTAGTTTCTGGATTAACACATTTATCTGCTACGGTCGTGGCAATATCTTTCATCAATGCTTCTATCTGTGAATGTCTCTCTTTGTCTGAAACTTGGAGTTCACCCTTTTCTAATATCTCTTTAGATATTTCTGTCATGTCATCTTTGCCAAATACTTTGACTAAGTCTTCTTTTTTAGCCACTTGTCCTTTAGATACATTTGTAAATACTGTATGTGTTTGCAAAACTTCATCAATGTCTTGTTCTCTGTAAAAATAAAACGAGAACTTGAGGACATTTTTGTTCATAGAAGTAACAATTGTCGATAATAAATATTTTGTCAACACATTCAAGGTCAACTTTCAGGAATCCTTTTAGAAGTTAAATATGAACCATCATATACATGACTCGATACATCATTATCGTAACATTTTCGTTTTTGAATTCAACAATAATAATTTATGTGCTTACTGTTTATTTCTCCATGACAAAACTTTATTCCTGTAACAAGCTATTTCGAACCTCTTACCACCTTTTTTTAGTCTTACTATCGCTACATTAGTTAAACGTATTTGATTAGTAGGCGTGAATATTTTTGCCATTTTGCGTACAATTTATTGAAATGGTCACTTTCGTTTCACAAAGGCGAAATCAAATAAAAATAAGTCAATCAATCAATCAAGCAAGACAAAAGAGAGAGATGAGCATAAGTTATTTATTTATCAAATAGCTTTACGGCTCTGGAATCAATGTCTTTAAGAATGTCTTTGTATTATTTCTTTATTTTATTCCCGGCTTCAGGGACATGCCGGAAAATATTGCCAGAAATTTTCTCATTCCTCCATTACTTGTAATAAGACAACAGTAACTCCGGTAGTGCAGTTTTTCTGCTGTTTTGCACGATTTCTTGGAATGTCTCGACCGACAGCCCATATAAACACTTTTAATCAGAGATTCTACTAATTTTCATATGGTACTACTAAATTATGATATGGACGTTTGTAGGTTTTCATATAAGATCTAAAGAGTGAAGTGAACAATTTTCGCGAAGGACCTTTTTTAAAGTTGGGCCTGCTTACTTGTATAACTTCAGAATCACATACAATATTCAAATCACTAATCATAGCGAAAGAATATGCTCTTTCACGTATTACAACACAATTCAGTAATGCAGAACATAGTTTATTTGAGAATACTATAATGGTATGTACAATAAGCAACGCTGCTATATGTTTATTTTGCTTTGTTCTGCTGTTATCGGTAATTGTTATTTGTAGCCTAGTCTTTATTTCTTCGATGTAGGCTACATCGAAAAAAAAATAGCGACTGGTGGCCAAATGAGATTTTTGTTGCCCCGGTACCCTTCGAGATAGCCTATACAACGATAAGTCATCTAATCTGGCAACACTAGAAATCATTGGTAAATAGGTAGGTACTTAATACTCTAACTCAGAGCGAATGTGAGTAGTCAGTGGTTGACCAAAAAGGGACCTCAAGGGAAAATGCCTAATTGATTTCGCGTAAATCGCGTTTGAAGTTTCGTGTAGAAACAAGGTTAAGTGTAAGGTGTAATTTTCCAAAACTGCCTCGGCTCACAAAAATAAATCATAAAAAAAACTACGGCACCTAAAAATATTCTGGTTAGATCAAAAGTGACCAAAAAAAGCTAAAAGACATAAATAACGGTTTCCAATCCCCTGTACGTTTTTGGTCAACCACTCACAATTAAACTAATTATTACACACAAACCAAAATCCCTGATACAAACAAAAAAACATTCTCACTGTCCTGTGTTCCTTTCTTTAATTTATTGGTGACAACTCCTCAATCGCAGATTATTCCGCTATTATCAAGTTATTTTATATAATTCTTATAATATAGTTTCATCATCCCTGCTTCAGGGATATGCCGAATAGTTCCTCTATAACTTAATAGCAAAATCGATAATGCAGTTTTACTGCTGTTCTACCCGACAGTTTTCAACATGACAGTGTGACTATATCACTTGCACCATAACTCACTATCTTTATTAAGGATCAATATTAAAATAGCAGCGTTTTACCTGAAAATAAAACGCATATTAAATACTTACCTTATTTGAAGCTTATTTGCTTTGAGAGTAGCCCTTTCGGTTTTTCGCCTATTTGCCTCCTTTGCTACCCGTATACAGCTGTCCCTTTCGCACATCCGGTTCACATCCCACCACCAACCTGCCAGCAGGGCGAGTGGAAGTGGGAACTTGCACGACCGTCTTAGATCATTGAGTCCAAAACGCCAGACAGAAATTAAAGTTAAGCTTCAAATAAGGTAAGTATTTAATATGCGTTTTATTTTCAGGTAAAACGCTGCTATTAAATAATTGACAGTTATTTGAAGCTTATTTGCTTTGAGACATGTTTGTTATCGCCTGGCTGGTTGGTAGGTACGCCAATGTGAAGCGGTTGTAAAGGATAAGATTCTCACAAAGGTATAAAAGGTTAGGTAGGTATCGAACTTGGATCAATCCGATTATTCGATAATATATGCATCTAGGGCATACATCAGGATACGATCTAGTCGTAAATGCATAATAATGACTAGTAATAACTATCACTACTAAATTGCTGTGAATTAATTTATAAATCAGAGACAGCATTACTTCCAGTATATAATGATATTTTATTTGAAGAAGAAGAAGAAGGAACATTGTTAGCCCAGCTCTTGGAGGGCACGGTAGTTTTAATGCGGGCAGCATTAAGCAGCGGGAATACCATTGTTTCGGCTAAAGACAATAAAGTTTTTAACAAATTAGCAACAGTTACTGTTCGGGGTGCAAGCTTGCACGAGCCCCTCATATTAATAAATAAATATGAAAAACCTTTCACAAGTTTCATAACTGACAATAACAAATACGAAAAATGCAAGCTCTTTGCCCATAATTCTCTTGTAAAGCTTCGTCGATATGAGGCCAAAAAGATGGAAGCCTGAACTTGTAAAAACGTCTCCCGTCATAGGAGGAGGGTGTCTGTATGCATTAACATACAAAGTGTTGGTTTCATCGTCTATGTATATTTTTAAATAAGATAATCAGTCAATATAATAATTGCGTTTATCTGATATCCACTGTATTAAATAGATAGATTTAAGTGCTCTTTTAATAAAGCATAAAAACGTAAATAACCAAATCTCTGTATTTTTCTGTGTAGCACTAAAGTAGACACTACAATTTTATGTAACATTATATTGAGGCATGTAAGCATCTCGATGAAACAAGTCTGATAAGTTACAAGGCAAAAATGAACCATTGGGACGTAATAAGCCAGTTTTGTTCATTTTATATTAACCTAACCAACAATTTATAATAAAAGGCATAAAAGAGAAGGCATAGTACTCCCTTATCATTGTAATCCCGGTTGTAGTCCCAGTTTATCAAATCTACGTAAAGCTTATGACGATGTGATTTACTGTGTACTTATTTTAATCGCAATGAAGCATTTATGAGACAGTAACTGTTCTGACTCTTAGTTTAGCCAAGGTTGTAAGTTCAACAATTCGACAACACTATATGAGGGTCATGTTTAGTGCCTAAGGCCACAAGTTGCGAATGTAGTATTATTGCAGGCTTTGTTGGATTGACCTGCCTGTCAAGCTACTGCATCTGTGCAGGATATTGTTCCGACTATATCACTTGGCGATTTTACTAGTTTTTTTGTTTGAAATGTAACTTAATCGAGAGTGTTCGTTGCTATATTTCATCGAAATCGGTTGAGCTGTTTACAGGATTTGGGCGATGTTTATATTTGCAGCAAATTTGGATTTATAAAGGCGATCAACGGAGATGAATGAAAAACATAGATGTAGTTATCCATACTAATATTATAAATGTGAAAGTGTGTTTGTTTGTGCTTCTTTTACGTCGAAAGTAACAAACGGATTGACATGATTTTTTTAATGAGGATAGTTTATGGTCTGGAGAGTGTCATTGGTTACTTTTTATTTCGAAAAAAAATCTTAATCTCATGGGAAAAAATAAACTTTGTATTCATTTGTCCTTCTTTTACGTCAAAAGGAACCTAAGTACCCACATATTTTTTTTACAGGAATAGTTTCCGATTTGGAGAGCGACATAGCCTACTTTTTATCCCGGAAAAACATTTTAATCCCATTAGAAAAAATAAACTTTGTAATCATTTGTCCTTCTGTCACGTCGAAAATAACCTAGGTACCGACATGATTTATTTAAACAACTTATCAAACAAATGTTTTTAGAGCCAAAGCTAGGCTCAGCTGCTCGTGGTGCACCCTGCCGTGTAGCGAAATAGTCGAAAGAGTAGTTGGGTACAGCGTATTTGTAAACTGGCCGACTGGGAAACTACCTCCCCCTCACCGAATACAACAGCAAGCACGAATAAAATATACACAAATCAATGGCAGCTCCCCTGGACCACGCGGGCGAAGCCGCGGGTAACAGCTAGTAATATATTTGAAAACAATGCCATAAATGAAAGCAATTACATGACATATGTAATTGGATGGATTTGCTTACATCATAGTAGAAACTTGGTTAGCTTGGTGATTATTTTCGGTATTTTTTAATTGTGTTTATATTGCGTTCATTTACAAGAATAAAAAAATCTGCTTTCATTTATGGCATTGTTTTCAAATATATTACTAGCTGTTACCCGCGGCTTCGCCCGCGTGATCCAGGGGAGCTGCCATTGATTTGTGTATATTTTTTTCGTGTTTTTTTAACCGACTTCAAAAAAGGAGGAGGTTCTCAATTCGACTGAATTTTTTTTTGTATGCATGATCTTAGATATCTTCGCGAATTGTGAACCGATTTTCAAAACTCTTTTTTTATTTGAAAGGGTTTGATTGCAAGGTGGCCCCATATTCATCAAGTCATGATCTGATGATGGGATCCCAGGGAAATCAAGGGAAACCCTTAAAATTTATAAGCACGTATAGTCAAATTCTATTTTTTTATTTGAAAGGGTATGATTGCGAGGTGGTCCCATATTCGCCAAGTCAGGGTCTGATGATAGGATCCCAGAAAAATGAGGGAAACCCTTAAATTTGCCGTGTGGTTGCCGGCAGAATAAAATTGCGCCACTCCATTGCTCTGCGCTGTATGTCGTACAAGGAGACTAAGGAATCTTGTGTGACGCAATAACTTATCTCCCGGAAGACGGACAGCGGCGTCTCCCGGGGTATTCCACCAATAAGCTGCGCTCACCAACTGAAGTAGGTTTTTTTTTTCAAAAATCATTGAACTTTTTTTTTTGGACTTTTACACAGCGCCTTCTAGTCCCAAAATAAGCGCTAAGCTTGTACTATGGGTACTAAACAACTGATAAATGTACTTTAATATTTTTTTTTTTTATAAATACATACTTATAATACATAGAAAGCGCCCAGACCAAGACAAACAGACATGTCATGCATACAAATGTTTGTCTTTAAATTATGGGCCACACGATACAGGCTTGCACGCCTAGTGTGTGGATCCATTGCGAGCCATTCAACCACCGGGCTCGTCTTGACTTGAGTAAAAAAAACAAAGAAAAATTTATAACTTTAAATACCCATACCTTCGGTTGGGGTGTAATTGGTACGTCAACATCTTTGAATCTCTCCAAAGTCAACTTCACCTGCACGCGGTGCACCCTGCTGACTCACACACGAAGCTATGGCGAAAAGAGAGGTAGGGAGCGTAATTGTAAGCTACCCGACTGAGTAATGTACCTCCACCTTACAGAATACCGCAGGCAAATAACGATTTCCTTGAGAGTTGTTGTGTTCCTGCGAGTAAGTGAGGTGACCCAGAGAGGAAGGAGCTGCTGCGTTGGCAGTAGGGGTGGCGGCGCGCGAGCGATATGTCATATTGTGCGCGTTAACATGGCTACGGTAACCGCTTCACAGCAGGAGGGCCGTATGCTTGTCTGCCACCCGACGTAGCATAAACAAAAAATTGTTTTAAGATGTTCCAATGAAGAGAATTAAACCGATTGATATAGTTGAATTTGTACTTTTATATTTTTTTTGTGTTATTATCTTAATAAAGTACTGAACTTAATATTTATTTTATATTCATTATATTACTTCTATATAATCATAAATTTAATGGGTTAATGGGTATATATGTTTATCAGTAGGTATGTAGAATATAATAAAAACATTCGGAGGAAACATTTCAGTACCTATTCTAGTTAATTATTAATTCACAATTTCAAATATATCGTAAATCTTGATCAAATAGAGCATGGAATTGCATTTCAAACAAAAAAAACTGCACCCACCATCAAACAAACCCACAAACAGACAAGTTAAACTTACACCCTCTTTTTACGTCGGGAGTTAAAAAGGATATCATATTATGCATTTACGATCTTAAAAGATCTTTGGGCTGGTTTACCACCGTATATTATGAAAGGAGTAAAGTGGCACGAAACAAATCTTGCCTCGTGCCAGCTTACTACTAGCTATTATAAAAAGTAGTACGCTCGCACTAGTGCCAGAATCTGAGCATGCCAGTTGACACCTAAGTCCCCTTTTTGTAGCAAACACTATTAAAAATTTACTTGCGTCCTTAGACGACTGCACTCGGCGAAAAACAGGACGCCAATGATCTAAGACGGTCATGCAAGTTCCCACTTCCACTCGCCCTGCTGGCAGGTTGGTGGTGGGATGTGAACCGGATGTGCGAAAGAGACAGCTGTATACGAGTAGCAAAGGAGGCAAATAGGCGAAAAACCGGAAGGGCCACTCTCAAAGCCAATAAGCTTCAAATAACGGTCAATTATTTAATGGTACAATAAATTATGAAAATTTAATTAAAAGCACGACTGCGCCTAACAAGTTCCCGCCAAAAATCATTCTCCCACTGTCACCAGGGTTGTCAGATGCTAGCAGGCCTAAGTCGCCAGGTTTGGAATTTAAAGTACAGAGCGACTGAAAAGAGTAGAAATTAATTAAATTAGATCATTTTGACGAGCTCGGTGGTCGAATGATTAGCAATCGACACTTTGACTCCGAGGTCGCGGGTTCGATTCCCGCACAAGACAAACATTTGTGTGCATGAACATGTCTGTTTGTCTTGGTCTGGGCGTTTTCTATGTATTATATGCATATATTTACAAAAAAAAATATATTTAAGTACATTTATCAGTTGTCTAGTACCCATAACACAAGCTTTGCGCTTAATTTGGGACTAGATGGCAATGTGTAAATTGTCCAGAAATATTTATTTATTTATTTTTCCACACGAGCGACTCGTGCGAGACGGAAAGATCAACTCACACTAATATATTTTATGTTTCATCTGCTTACTATTGAAATTGAATGTCTGTGGGTTAGTCTTGTGCTTAATCGGACACTCTTAGGTGCGCACTCTAATAGTACAGTCCGATTAATGTACTAGTACACCTTATTAGTACTATTAGTACCTATTAGTGCTCAGAAATTTAGCCGACAATATAATCATGTGATCAATGTAAATTTGGTAATTACAAGCACTATACAGCGCTGTATAAGATTTTATATGAATAAAACACACGGCGCTGAAAGCGATTTATACCAGTGCAGGGCGCTTACCTCCTATCTCGCTTACTCTTACGATAACATTGCGAGACGCTTTATTCTTTGTCTCTCGGACAGACCACAGACAGACAAGTGTTTCGGGCTTGGATAACCTAGTACACTGTACGAGTGTACGAATAGTCCGATTAGTCCGAATAAGAGTTCGCGTTCGGTAACGTTTCTTTTAGTACAGTGTCAAGTACCGTCACCTATTAGTACATCGTACATGTACTACTCAAGACTACTGTGGGTCATTCATACCGTCTATGGTACAACCAAGATTGTCTTAATTTTTGCAGAATCTTCAAACTTTACCTCCTTGTTTATACTATTTTTTATGTAACCTCGTTCTATGCATTTTATAATATATTATAATGTATCCAATAAGCATTAGCAGAAGGCCCGCCTATAGGCATTATTTATTCGCCCGGAGAAAGTGGAAAAGTACGGTAACTCTCGGCAATTGCTGGCAACAATCATTTATTAATGTCAGACGCAACACGTCGTGTATTTCTCTCTTCTGATTCTGAGAAATTGCCCTTCATTTTGTTAAAATTGTGTATTTTGTCGGCGATTTTATGTGATTATTCATAAAGATGGCGAAATTGGTCGATATATATCACAGCGAAAAAGAACCCGTTATCAAAAGAAGGCAATTACCGTTAAATATCTACGAAAATCTTACTGTAAGTGGCATTTTCTGTACTTTGACATTACCTCCAGCGTAGATTAATCAGAAATAAAATTAAAAATTATAAAATATATTTGGAATATTCCTTCTTTACCTTGTATTTCCATAGTTCTACGAAATACATTTACGGTACAGTTTGTGCGATTCGATGAAAATGTTAGGGTGCAATGTATTGGTATTATTATTTTAAAAAGTAGTGACGTTTTCTAGTTGACCTTATTTTGTAAATATCTTCTTTGTTGATTAAATTTTCCTTATTTTCGCAGATGATTATGGATTTGAACACGATGGGTCTAATTTGTGATAATTCGCAAGTGAAAGGTCGAGAGTACGAGGAGTTTATGCGAAAATATAGAATACTCACGACAGATGAACTAAAATCTGCACTCAGAGTTGACGCATCCGATATATTTAATGTATTAAATCAAAGCATTCCTTGTGTTGGCTGTCGGAGAAGGTTTGTATGGTGACACAAATATGAGTTGTGTGTTTTTAAAGTTTAACAGGTTCGCAGTGCAATGAGGCACATGTGCCTCATGGGTGACTTCACTGGTACGTCCATGAGGCATATGTGCTTCATGGCCAGTGATGTAGATTATGCATGTAGATTATTATTTCAATCACTGTGACACATAAAGTATCATAAAATAGTTGGAAGAGAATGATGTAACTTAATACGAAACTTCATGAGCGTTAGGTGTCATTATTACTATGGGGATGTATACAAAGAAGATCGCAACTTGCTTTGGGACTGTGAACCTGTTAACTTACACACAATCCTAAGTACCTTAAAGTCTGAATCTAAAGTTTGAGACTGCATCCTTTTGTGTGTTCTAATTTTTATACAATGGATTATGTTCAGAGGAGCTGTTTTGTAATATTTGTAGCATATCGGTTAATTTTCATGTTTAACCGCATGGTATTTTCAGTCAATAAAAATATATAAGTCAGTGACAACCCAGTTTTATTAGTAGTAGTATGCTTAAATAAAGGTTTTTTTTTACAGAAAACTATAAGTACTCTCCACCAGAACAAGTTTTATGGTGACCCTGCTAGGCATGAATCTTTATCCAATTGTTTTAATACTATGTAAACACTGGGCTGTTATTGACCAAGAAATATGCATTGATGCCAGAGTAACCCATAAAGTTACTGTTAAACATTAAAAATAGCCAATTATGATTTGATGCCCATGGCCTCCATCCAGAATCTTGTCAGGGAATTTATGCTCATACATTGGTTGGAGACAAATTAGTTGCATACAGTGCAGTTGCAGAGAGGTTTTGTTCTGGGAACTTGGGTAATAGAATGAACTATGTGTTGAGATTTTAAAGAATACTAGTTTACGCCTGTAACTTTGACCTATGACATAATAGCTACCTCTGTACAAAATATACCCAATCCGTACAGTGGTTTTAGCTGTGGTCAGTAACGTTTGCCTTTTATATTAATAAAAAAATATACAGGGTGGAAATGAGAAGTGAACTCACTTGATCATTTCTAAATTGTTCAATATATTAATAAAAATATTACTGCTCTGAACATGCTTCACAAGCTTTATCAGATGGTATCAAGAGCAGTTCATAAACTAAACTGGATCTATCTAAAAATTCTATGTTTCCATCTACAGTGTTTTGATTTTGAGTGTGTCTCATTTGTACAGAAATAACATACATTTATACCAAAAACTAAACAGTAAGCTAAAGTGGCCTCCTCCACCCCGCAGTTGTGTATGTTCCAAACCCCTTCGATTGAAGGTAGACCCGTATTCCAATATTGGATAACCATGGGTTGAAGCATAATGCTGAATATTAATGTTGAAATATCATAATCAGTTGAAATAATGTTTATATCTTTGAAGTGTTAAAATTAATATAGTATGTTCAGAATTTGTTCAATTTACAAAAAAAAAAAATGTTTGCACGCCCAAGTGTAGTTGTGGTAACATGACCTACATGTTTTCTATGTACATGCATTAGCAGAAAGAAAAGTTTGAGTTTTACAATACATTTAGTATGCTGACATGGCTCTCATAGAGATATGTTAAATTTACATAATATGTATTTACTATCTATTCCAATTACAATACAGGTACAATACATACCAATTTACTGTACATATAGGGTATCTTTTGTGTACGTAAATGATAAAATTTTTACTCCATGAGTGCCAGTCGTCATACTAAATGTATGGTAGTTGAAAACATCGATTTTTCAGATAGGTGCAGTTAACTATTGTCGATACTATTTGATAGACCTTTTGTAATACTTTCAGGATTAGTAATTAATTTTACAATGTCTTGTATGGTTTAGAAATAATATAGTAAGATCAGTTCATATTTCCACCCTTTTAATTCTTGGAACAGCACCTGCAAAATATATGTAGTTTGGTTGCTATTCATGTAATAGCTTAGGTTCTATTCAGGCAGATGCTCTTTTCCATTAGCAGTAGTAGTACATATTAAAATGTTAGTTAATTTGCTGAAAATATTAAATTTATTTTAATAATTAATTTCTTAAATCAGGTTTTTTTTATCATTGTGGATTGAATTATTGTGTGCTACTATATTTTTATTATTTATTTTTGAACAGTCTTGAGACTATTAGTAATTTTTTTGTGTGATGTAGAGTCTTGTAGATGCTCCCCAGCGAGACCACCTCTTATATTCATCACCACTCCGTCAAGCCCTGAATATCATGGCGCTTGAGCCGCTTGATGTAAGTTTAGGGCGTAAGTGGTTCATCAACATAATATTTGAACCAAAGCCTGCACGCGGTGCATCCTGCTGACTGACAAACGAAGTTCTGGCGAAAAGAGAGGTAGGGATTGTAAGCTACCCGACTGGGGAATGTAAATAACAATTCCCTTGAGGGTTGTTGTGTTCCTGAGAGTGAGTGAGGTCACCAGAAAGGAAGGAGATGCTGCGTTGGCAGCAACGCAACGGGGATGGCAGCGCGCGAACGATATTTTATGTTGCGAGCGCTAATGTGGCTACGGTAACCGCTTGACATCAGGTCGGCCGTATGCTTGTCTGCCACCCGACGTAGGTAGTATAAAAAAAAAAGTTATTTCCCTCAGAGCACTGGTAGGCTCATTTGGATGGTCTTTTAGCCGAAAACTAGTTAGAGGTTGAGAGTTTTCCTACTCTGGTATTTGCTATTGTGTTTTTGTTCTGCGTCAACTGTCATGTAAGTTTTATGTCTACTCATCAGTAAAGTCGATCTATATTTTTGATTGTTCGTACTTCGTATGTTTTTATAGGGAGCTAATATCAGATTGAACATTATTCGATTCTAAATATCGATAAAGGTAAAGGATTCTAAATACAATAAAGATAAAGGAAATAAGAAAATTCAGAAAAACGGCTGTAGAATTTATATCCCTTATGTCGCCAAGCTATTTAACTCGTTTTTGCTCCATGATCACATCGGACTATGTTCTACGGATGAGTCGATGTCTAATTCTTTGATACGCCCTAGAGCCTAAACCATTTGACGGATTTTAACATAAGGGGTGATGGCATTAGATTTGTTTCAGTTTACAGCGTCAGTGAACAAGAAAATAAAGGGATATTTTAAAAAATAGTTTTTGGTGTTTACGCAGTTATTTCCTAATTCAGACTTGTTTTTTATTCTATTCAATATTTTTTTGTTTCTAATTAATTATTATATTTATATTTCAGTGTGGAACGTCTATTTTATCAATTATGCAAGTCAGGACACCCCACACTGGATCCTCTACTATTAACTCCAGATGAAATAATGACCATTAGAGAAGAAAAAATAGTGCACCCTCAGTCCCTTGCTACGTTACTGAATGGTCACAGGTATTTATTTTTTAACCAACTTCTAAAAAAGGAGGGTGTTCTCATTTCCACTGTGTAACTCCCGTCCCATCTAGAAAGGAGGAGTACTATAAGTTTAATGGAATCGAATTCTAAATTGGCATAAAGAACATACTAACCTTGATGTGATGCTCTAACATTATCACCAGGAACCTACAGGATGCTTAGTGCGACTTTGTTGGTCACATTCAAACGTGTTAATGTTTACAAGCCGTCCAAATTGAAAAAATGTTTCATATTGTGAATTTACCAGGCGCGTGTTACATAGCCAAATTAGCCGGGTTGCTCACTTCAAAATGTGAACAAGTAAGCTACAATTTTGATATGTAACATGCCTCTTATAAACTCACAACATGAGAGTTCTTCTCTATTTGATCGGTTTGTTTACGTTGACATGATCGAACGCGAATAGAAAACTCGCACTTAGCACTCGGAGCGCACCACTACAGCCAGGACATTGTTATAGGACTAATTGTAATAGTCAATGAACAGATTATGGATGAATGGCGGTCAGGGTTTAACATTTTTCATTCAAAATTGTCATTTCGGCAGAGTATATAAAGTTATGGTCAGTAATGCGCCAGAGATCACAAAAGATCCATGAGCCAGATATGCAGAAATATAAAATAGATAATGCACCAGATATGCAGAAATATAAAATAGTAATTGTATTTCAGCACGGGCATAGAATGCTTAATATTGAACCAGCCCCGGTGGAAGAAGTCCCAGCGGTGCACGCTACACTCGCTGGAGGCGGGCACGGCGCGCGGCTGGGGCGGCGGGGCGGGCGGCGGGGCGGGCGCGGGCGCGGGCGCGCTGCCGGGCGGCGCGGCGTGCGCCTGGGGCTGGGGCGCGTGGGGCGGCCGCGCCGCCTGGCGCACCGCCTGGGACGCCATGCGCGCCTCCGCCCGGGACCACGTCACGCTGGTGCACTTCAACACGCTGCACGATACTCTCACCAACTACCTGAGGAAGCATCGGTTTTGCACTGACTGTAAAACTAAGGTTAGTAACGGGCCATCGACCGCCATATAGTTGAGTTTGCGTGACATTTAAAACAGTATCCTAACGAATTCTTGCGACTTCATTTGAGCAAATTAAATTTTATCTTATGGGTGTCCACCGTCCCGCAATTGACCAGCGTGGTGGAGTACACTGTATAAACCGCTTCGAATGAAGGGAGGCCCGTATGTGCCTTTTTACAAGATAAAGATATATATATATATATATATATATATATATATATATATATATATATAATACTTAGTGATGAGGAAAAAAAAAAAAAAAATGTAAAGTATATTTAAAGTAGTAATAAAGTATTATTTTAAGTTGCATTTTACTTCAAATGCATTTTAAGTAGCAGTGAATAAATAAGTGGAAGTATTTTACAAAATGTTCATGTCCTTGAGATAACGTTTCTTTTAGTTAGGTGACCAGGAGCCAAATGTGCAAAATATCCAATAGGCCGAATCTATGAAGGAGGTTATCTGTGATTTTAAGTATAGTTCAAGTATGCACAACTGCTAAACGTACTTCCATTGATTACAGCTTGTATTATATATTCTTTGCCACACTATCTTACTATCAGGCTTAGATAACAATAAACTTGATATCTCTTGTTTGTGAGAGACCTTCAAATTGAAGAACGGAGCCATGTTTTGATTTTTATAAATAAAATCTGCACGGTAAGGAGGATGCTAATCCAGAGTAAATTTAGACATATATCCTAACTACATATCCTCTAGTCCTAACTATATGGACATCGTCAGTTGTTGTTTAATATAACCTTCAGCATAGTGTTTTCTTCATTATTTTTGTCATGGAATCAATGGAATGCAATAATGAATAAACCTATACAAAAATCTTGTCGTTATCTGCAGTCAAATGAAAGATAAATTGATAGATAAACCAACTGGCAACTTTTTATGTGAATAAGCAATATACATAATTTTCGTAGGTAATTTCTTGAAAATAAGATAAAGTCAGGGGTCATAGAGTTAAACTTCCTAATCAAAAGACTGGATAAGTGTGAACTGAAAACATGCGGTCAGGGTACCGTACAATAAACATAAGGAGTTAGGTGAAACAAATATAAAATAAATATAATTATAGAGATAAGATTAAAGGTAGAAAAAAGTACTTAAATTGTATTCTACTAGCTTTCTAGCCTATAGGCCCAGTAACGCGCTATGAGTGGTTCACCATGATCTTTAGAGCTAAAGCCAACCTCGCCTGCACGTGGTGCACCCTGCGGACTAGCGAAAGAGGCTCTGGCTAAAGAGAGCTCGGTACTTGTAAGCTGCCCAACTGGAGAACCTCCGCCTCACAGAATACTGCAGCCAAATAACAATTCCCTTGAGGGTTGTTGTGTTGCTGCGAGTGTGTTCACAAGAAAGGAAGGTCTCATTTTGTATCACTGTCCTACTTGGCTTTTTGCAGCAATTACAACTTCGTCGTTCAGTGAATATTGTTTTATATTTTAGGTGTTACGGGCATATCACTTGTTAGTCGACGAAAAGGAACCACAGAAAGAGAAAGGCTACGTCGGTACGCTGTACAGTGGCATCAAAAGGTGTCTACTAGACAAACATTTACATTTACAAGCTAAAACTGATTACATCGCACACCTTATAGCCAGAGCTGAACCGGAACTACTTGGAAACCACCGTGAACGGCATGCTAAGACATTAGAAATTGCACAAGAAGAGGTGAGTTTAAAGATAAAACACATTTTTTGATATGCAAGTACTAGAATACATACATAAAGTGACCATACGTCTCGTTTTATATACTGTAACTTTTCTCGGTCATCTGTCTCGTTATCCCCAAACAAAACGCCGGGACGCAAAATAGTCCCGTTTAGCGCGAAAATTTTTAATTACGAAGCTCGTGATGATTTGTTTCATATAATTTAGTAATTACAGTCAGAGGAACTTTGCTTTAATAAAGCTGGTGAAATGGCGATTGTAGTTTTTTTTATTTTTTACAGCTTATTATAATAAAAATAATTAGAATTGCATAATATGAATATAATAATAGTGGATACTAATTGCTGTAAGTTACACTTTTTCTAAATAAAGAAAATTTATGTTCTGTTTTGTGTTCAAATATAAATGGTCAGTTTATACATACACCAAGTAAATAAATAATATTGTTTTTGTATACATTTAGGCTCTATTTACACCGCCGCGGAATGGAATGGAAGCGACTTTTTACTGCGAATTTGTACATAGCATAATGAACTTTATGTCTATTGCATAACATATAAACTTAAATACGATCCAAAAAAGATCACGCGTCTTCCGGCGAATCCTCGCGTATTCTCGAGAGTTCCTCTAGCTACTGTCGGCGCTGCCTGTGGAATCCGCGGGAAGTGGCGCGAACGAGGAGTCGATCGCGTTGGTCAAAGCAATGTAATACGCGAGCGTTATGAGGCGAAATTGACGCTTCTATTCCTTCCGCGGCGGTGTAAATTGAGCCTTAGTTTCGTATAGGACAAAGCCTTTATATATATTTAAAATCTTCCCAGAAAAATATACAATCGATGATGTAGTTTTTGAGAAAATCGCTTACATCACAAGGTTCGTACAAAGAATGACATGTTTTTGAAGGTTGTTATTAAAGTTACTCCTTTAGGCCTAACATAATAACAATACGATATTTATTTCATAGAATATGTGTACGTTATTTACCAATTTTATATCCGAATGTTATTAAAAATTGCGTGAATTCCGCAGGTGTTGATATGTCTTGGAATATGCATTTATGAACGTCTACAAAGGATTTCACTACGTCTGCGCGAGGAGGAGGGCACGTGTCAAACGCTGGCGGCAGTAGCTGTAGAAGCGCTCTATAGAAAGTTTGAAACGGCTGTCGAACACAAAAGCGGAGTTTCCAAACTACAGCTGCTGTACGACGAAATCACCCAAGAGGAACTCACCAGGCAACAAAGAAAAGAACAAAAGAAGTTGAAACGGCGTAAGAAGAAGGAAAGGCAGGCAGTCGAAAGCAAGTGTAAGGTAAGGTGGAGAAAACATTGTATTATTGTTAATTATACGAGCTATATCTATATGTTATATTTCTAATCGCGTTCTCGAAATCAAATGGTCTACGAGTACGAACAATTTTGCGAAAATTCTTCTTTACTTCTCCTCCTCTTTTGTCCTTCAGAAATGTCATTTGCTAGAGTGAGAAAAAAGTATGAGGGCTTCGATTCGCCGATGCTGCGATAACACTGACGCTGTATTTTTCGATCTATCGAATGATACTACTACTGAGTGCAAAAAAAAAACAAAGCGTGAAGAAATGCAATTCCGTGTTGACCCATCCCCATGTGGGTCAACCCTTAGATAAGCAAAATTTTATCGCTTAGGAAAGTAAATATTTAAAATTCGATCATTAAAACTGTGTTGGTAATTTATAACATTACAGGAGGCAGACTCAGAAGAACCAGAAGAAAAATGTGAATGTGAAGAGTGTCTATTAGAAGAGCGTGATACACCAACAGACTTACTTTCCCCGCGCGACTACAACCACTGTTACGAACCCAGCAGGGACTCGTGTCACTCGTGTCAAGGGGACTCTATCAAAGAACGGTCGCCGAAAAAAACTGGCAAGAAACGGGTCAAAAATGGAAATTTATCGCCTAATGAACACTCGCAAGATTGTGGATACTCGTCCGGAAATAATGGGGGATGTTGTGAAACATTATCTGGTTCTTCCTCGCTTATGAGTACTCCGGAAGGTTCAGAAGTAGCTTGCTCCGAAGGCTGCTGCAATCTCGAGAGAGGCGACTGTGTAGACTTGGCCAAAAATAACAAGATAACATGCACCGGTTTCACACTTTCTCTACAACAAATGTTAATGGTATGTCTTTTCCCATCACTAGTATTTACTAAAACGATTCCACTAATTAAGATAGGGGGTAATTAGTCACAATCATCTTTATATTCGAACTTGGCCTCAACTGCATGTGGTGCTTTGCATCGACTAGTAACTGAGGTAATGAAGAAGAAGGACGCAACAATGTTTATTACAAACTTTGGAGTAGCCCGACCGAAGAACTACCAACTCCCTGAAGTGTAGCAAAATAAAATAAAAAAATGTTGTTTTTTAACTGAACAATTATGATAAGAGCAGTTAGGTCGTAACTGCTCTTATCATAATTGATTACATTAAACGATCCTAAAGCAGAAGTCAATTCAGTTAAAAAAAATTGACCAAAAATTATCTTTTTACAATATTTTGTTTCAGAAACTACACGCTTTACGTGGAAAAGTATTCTGAACAATGGAGATAGCAAAATTTCACTCAAAAAACAGATTGTTCAGAAATATTCCTTTATTTTGAAAAAAAAAAAAAGAAATTTTAATGAAACATTTTCAACTTTTACCGGCTAAAATTCGACAGCACCGGATGTCTTTAATGGCATCGATCGATAGGGTATAAACCATAAAATAATGATCACATGTCTCTTAACATTTTTTAATATTTTGTTAGTGAATTGAATGAAAGGAAAACCATTCTTCAAATCTCAAATGATTTTAATTGAACGGGAAAAATTTGTTATTTGAAATGAGTCCCATCTTGCTGGGATACATAAATTCATTGTCAATTACTAATATAAGTAATCCGATGGACTTTAGAGTAAAAGTGAACATCGTCATAATGTCAGCCTATTTACAACTACTACTGTATACTGTAAACGACTGACATAATAATATGACAATGTGTGATATGAATCTGAATGAATTATATATACCTGTACCTTCCGCATGAATGTACATTTGCGACAACCGTATGAAAATCAGTTCAGTAATATTTGAGTTTATCCCATGATTTGGTTTTACGATCACGCTACGACGTAATATAACTAAAGATAACGAGATAACCAAAACTGACATAATTTCCAGGATACGTGTTCATCAGACGAGGAAGAAGATGCAAGTTATATTCCTATAGAGGATGTATTGGAATTTAAATCACGTAGAAATATAACAGAGAAAAGACAGGAGCTCAGGCAGAACCTACGACAGAAGTTCGCAGAGTTGTGTGTGAAACAAGACAAGCAACCCGCCTAACTCCAGCCGCCCCGCCCACATTCAACTGCACTTTGTTAACTATATTCAGTCATTTCTAAAATACAACAGTGAAGGTACTTTGAAACTTGACAGACATAAAGTTGTGCTATGATCACTTTCTTTTCATATTTCAGGAATAGTGTAGAATTGAGAGTTATTCCATGCATTTGCTATGCATTGACTTTCTAGTCTCTTTTTGGTAATTGATTGAAAAAATATAAACAATGTTATGTGCCAAGTTCCAAGCCTCCCCAATATAACTGCTTCGTGGTCTATAGAATGATGTAATCTGTCAATATTCACAAATTCTGTAATATGTAAATTTCCCTTCCAACATTTTTGGTATATGAAAGACTGTTTTACTGTTTAGGTAGCCATATAAATGGTCATCCATGATCAGGAATCAGATATAAGCAATGGATAACAAACAATTTATTTTTGCCGACACATTAAATATTTGAATTGTGTATCGCGTTGTGTCGGAGGAAAAAATGTTTTGATATGATGTTGTTCCAATATATAAATTAGGCAAGGCCAAAAATTTTATTAAATGAATCCAATTCATTTTGAGGATTATTATTAATAGAAGAAATAATCTACAAATCAAGTAAAAGGCGTTAATTTTTATTTTATTTGCATCCATATATTCAGTTTATTGAACAAGTGAGCATCGAAATCTCTTAATTCTGTATTTATTAAATTATATTACTTGGATGTGTTATATTAAAATTATGTAGCTTCATATCTACAGGTGAAGACATCATTGTGAATAAACCAAGGAATGTCAGATAAGTGTTATACTTGGTAACGATAGACTATGTCCTACAGAAAGAAACAAGTGCATAAAATATTTCGATCAGTATTTATTCTACTGAAATACATGTTACAACTAATTTGATCCCTATTTTTTTTAATGGAAATTTTAGTAACGAAAGATTGAGTATGTAGAAATAGCATAAAACTCAAAAGAAGAAATATCTTAAATTTGATTTCGTTTCGAAATTACTGCACGTAAACTTAACATTAATTGCGTTTATTGTCCTTTCTTAAATTACAGATTGCTGATATTGAACTCTCATGAGACGTCTTAGTATATTTTTATTTAAACGCGTTAGTCACATACTTTAGTGAGGAAAGCAATCTTGTTCCTATCTAGGGAATGCAATCACGTTCTCGCGAGATCTCGCGCGGCGGCGGCGGGCCTGAGGTAGCGGTCTCACGATTCACTTGTACATTATTTTTTTTGCATAAATAACCACAAAAATACTTGAACGCAATCAACTCGTTGACAACAATTATTACTAATAAACAAACAAACACAGCAAGTAGACGCAACAAGCGAATCTGAGAGGACCTCGTCCCCTGACCGCTACCTCAGGCCCCGCCGCCGCCGCGTGAGATCTCGCGAGAACGAGATTGCATTCCCTATTTCGATCTCAAACGGAAATCTTCATAAAAGTGCATGCGCAGGCGCTGCCATCTTCTATGGCAACAAACACACTCGTCGCGATCGGAGTGAAACCAGCGAGAGCAATACCTCGCTGGTTTCACTCTCGATCGCCGTCTTGTATTGCTTGCAATACAAGACGTATTGCTATCTACCATGATCATGATTGTAAGCATCTATACGTTATGGTAACGGCTTTATAATAGGCAGATCGGGTCAGAAGCAGGTCGTCCCATTCGCAACTCGTCCATATTGCTACTTGTCCCATTCGCAACTTGTCCCATTCTCAATTAGTCCTGTTCGCGTCTCGTCCCATTCGCAGCTAGTCCCGTTCGCGTCTCGTCCCATTCGCAGCTAGTCCCGTTCGCGTCTCGTCCCATTCGCAACTCGTCCTATCCTCTATTTTTTTACGCAACTCGTCCCATTCGCTACTTGTACGTTCTTTGCTCGCATTGAGTATATAACTAACTAAATAATAAAAAATGCTGCAAATCATTTATTTTCTTAAAAAATATAGTTGAGGTGAAAAGCAATGACTTTATTCAAAATTACCCTGAATTTTCTAAATTACCTATATATAATAAAAAGGCAAACACACTTATTTTTAAAAAAATCAACAAAAATCCCCATAAGTGCCCGTGCTTACACAACATTTTACAAAAAAAGAATATTCAAATTCTTTAATTCATAAAAAAACCATTAAGCCATTTACCCATAACAAAAATCCCCATAGGCCCCCATGCTTAGACAACATTTTACAAAAAAAAATATTATTCAAATTCCTTAATTCATAAAAAATTAAGCCGTTTGACGAATCACTCTCTGGGCTTTGGTATACATTCAAATTAAAACCCTGGTAATCTTTAACGATACCACAAGTTGTCAAAAAAATAAAAATGGGACGCGCTGCGAATAGGACGAGATGCGAACGGGACGAGCTACGAACGGGACGAGCTGCGAATGGGGCGAGACGCGAACGGGACGAATTGAGAATGGGACAAGCTGCGAATGGGACGAGTTCCGAATGCGTGACGAGTTGCGAATGGGACGACCTACTTCTGACCCGGCAGATCATTTGCTTGTGCGTTACCTAGCATGGTATATACCAATGGTAAATAAAATACATTCTCAAAGAAAACTTTCAATAACTTAACAAAGTCAAAGTCAAAATTCTTTATTCTGTGGTAACAACATGTGGTAACAAATGAATATACCCACGTTTATTTAATACATTGCATAGGAGGATATCAAAGGTTATTTTCTAATAAATTAATTCTTTATTTGTGAAACATTATGATAATAAAAAGTTATAATGTTAAGAAATATACGAGACTCGCTAGCTAGCAGTAACTAGGTACCTTGATTAGATTTTTACGGAAATTAGACAGAATAACTTTGATGCTAGGTACATGTTTTTCAGTAGAACGCTGATCTGTCATATGCCTTTGTCAGATAGGATGTAGTCATTACTTTGTGGTAAGTTAAAATTTGTTCTAAGGATTTTTTTCTTTATAAGACATCTTAGATTAAATATCAACTTATCATTTCGAGTACAACAAACCAATATACCTACCCTACAGTATGTCATCCACTTAATGCGAAGTCTATGGGTGCTTATAGTTAGTCCAGATATTTGTAGACTTATTACATTCATAGATATAGTGACATCCAGACCTATTTCGTTAAATCATGTTTTAAACTACAACATTAATTTTAAGACATAATAAAATCAAGTGCATGTTTGAATGATTGGACTATTTTATGAATCAAATCGGACTGGATAAGACCAGCATTTAAAAATATTTACTATTTAAATTGTTAGAAAAAGCTTAGTAATGGAACGTGTAAAGTAGCATTTTTTGATCAAATTATTTTATTTTCATTGCTTTACGTGACTCAATATGTGGTTCATGATGAATAATATTATAATTGCTCGGTAAGAAAAAGCTTGTAACTGCATGATGGGAGTTACCTTGGCTAGAATGCCATTGTTATTGAAGTCAAAAACATTTGTAACTCAGTTTTGAAATATACTATATAATACAGAAATTATCTGTTTTATTTCATATCAGTTATTTCATCACAATAATAATTAGTCTTTATGGAATCTGCACTGAATGTTGTCAATGACAAATGTTAATATATCTATTTAAAAATTCAGTTTACTAAAGATGAATGCACATTTTTAGAGTCAACTGAACCGAATTTTAGAATTCTTTATATGAAATCTTATGATTCTTCGCACATTTATCAAAGCCGAATCCTCCGAATCGGAAGGAACCACAGAAAAAATCTGATGACGTCTTCAGATTCGGCGCGGATGATCTTCGGATGCGGTCGAATCCGAAGATCAATATATGGTTATTGGTTCCACATTTGACTCTGAGGGGAGGTGAGGTCGCCTTGTGATAGCAGCAGGGAGCGGCGATACTGTACGTAGTACATACTGTGGTATAGGAATGAATGCATGAGGAGCTTGAAGGCGTCGTTGCGCGTGTCAGTCTAGTTCATTACGCCGTTAAGCATCGTCGACCGTAATCTGTTCATGGATGGGTTTATTTACCTCGAGCTCCTCAGTGCTTTGGAGGGCACCTTAAGCTGCTGGTCCCTGAAGTTATCAGTAGATGACAGAAGTCAGTAGCCTTTAGGCAGCTGGAAAACACTGGCCTCCACCAACCCGCAGTTGAGCAGCATGGTGGAGTATGCTCTAAACGCCTTCGATTGAGGGGAGGCCCGTATCCCAGCAGTGGGATGAATAAGGGTCGACGACGATAGGAATAAGTAGTCTATTGATTTATCTTACTTAAATTATTTTAATATGATTTGACAATTGTTGAAACTTGCAAAGTTTATCCTTTACCAAATCAGTCTTCTTACAATGAGTCCTTCAATGAATTAGGCATTAGTTTTATTGCACTATTACACGGGTGTTTGTTTAAGGGCGTGCCTTATTTCGGCACTGCCCAGGTCTCAGACCTTGATTTTAACTAGACAAAAAATTTGTCGCCCAAAAGAAAAAAATTGTCGAAAAACAAAGTCAAGGCAACATGGGTAAAATCAGATTTACGCTAGGTGGTGTAGTTTTATGGGGCAGTGCCGAAATAAGGCTTATTTCGGCACTGCCACAAAAAAATACTATTAACTTTTTAATGGGAGGTCCGACTAATTCTGATACTTGGCGTCTGAATTCAACAAATTGACGACTAGTTCTGGGGGAAATCACATCTTCGCTATGTTATGTAGTTTAATAGATCCCGAGTGGGCTGTGATATCTCAGATCTTGATTGTAACTAGACAAAAAATTAGTCGAAATTTGTCGCCCAAAGGAAAAAATTTGTCGCTCTCCCGTTAAAGAGCTATAAGGTTTTTTTTGTGGCAGTGCCGAAATAAGCTTATTTCGGCACTGCCACTGACAATTTTTTTGTCTAGTTACAATCAAGATCTGAGACCTGGGCTGTGCCGAAATAAGGCACGCTGTTTAGGGAACAGTCGCTGATTTTGATACCTAAGGGTTTGCAAATTTTGTCCCTGTTTGGCTGTATCCTTCAATGTTTCTCCATTCAGTTAGATAAAATTCCTCAGTTTTATTGCACAGCCATGTGATTATGATGTAGTAGTCATTTTGAAAAAATTTGATATTTCATGAATTAGTAGTTTAGTTTCAGTAGCCATGTTGCAATTTAGGAAAGTTGGGCTTTGTCTATTAAGGTATCTTTACACTTCAACTTATTTGTCCTATACACAGTGTTGCATTTGTGCCCCCAAACCCAAATGAGTTTTTTAAAGCGATTCTTTTGTCACACTCCCATTTACGGGTTTGTTTTGCAACATAGTTTAAATCATCCACAGGATCATCTAAATTCAATGTTGGTGGTAAGTCGCCATTGTAACATGATAGAATAGTAAATAAAGCTTCTAAATTTCCTGCAGCTCCTAATAAATGACCATGAGCACCTTTTGTAGATGAAATGTTAATTTTAGAACTATGTTCTTTAAACAGTGTTTTTATAGCAGTTGATTCTATGCCATCTCCAATTGGTGTAGATGTTGCATGAGCATTGATGTATGTAATTTGGTTCTTTTCAATATTACCGTCCTGTAGAGCTCTGCTCATAGACAACACTGCTCCACTGCCATCCTCTCTTGGACTGGTAATGTGAGAAGCATCTCCTGAGAGACCATATCCTAAAATTTCAGCATACATCTTAGCATTTCTATGTAAAGCATGTTCATACTCTTCTAAAACTAGGACAGCTGCTCCTTCACCCATTACAAATCCATCCCTCTTTTTGTCAAAGGGTCTAGATGATTTAGTTGGCTCATCATTGAAAGAAGTACTTAATGCTCTAAGTCTACAAAAACCTGCAATTGCAAGAGGGCTTATACATGCCTCTGCACCACCACACACCATAACATCAGCATCACCATTTCGAATAAATCTGAAAGCATCACCAATAGCATGAGCACCTGTTGCACATGCTGTTGAAACAGCATGGTTAGGGCCTCTGAAACCATATTTTATGCTTATATGACCAGCAGCCATATTTGGTAATATTCTTGGGACAAAAAATGGACTAACTTTATTGTAACCTAACTTCAATGCATCATTTGTGTCGCATACATCTTTAAGATCTATCATGCCCATTCCGAGTGTTACACCTGTTACCTCTTTATCACTTTCATCTTTAGGCGTCCATTTAGAATCTGATAATGCTTCTGCAGTAGCTACTAATGCCAAACAAGTTGCAGGTGCCATAGACCTTAAATTATTTTTGGAAAGAGCCTTACATATTTCATCATCTTTATGGTAGGGAATAACCCCAGCAACTTTACATGGTAATTTAGAATATTCTTCGCCTTGAAGAGTTACTATGCCACAATGTCCTTTTAATATATTTTTCCACACTAATTCTGTACCAACTCCAAGAGGGCTGACGACTCCTAAGCCAGTAACTACTACTCTTCTTCTTCGTGGAATCTTAGTAAATCTCCGTATTTGCCGGCTCAAATTATTAATATTCATTATTTTAAATAATATTTTCTGGGTATAATTGAAAAAAATCAGTATAATACGAGACAAATTATTAAACTATTTGTCACCAGTCACAATAAATAAATAATTATAAGTTTTGTGACTTTTGTCAACCAAATGTCAATTGTCATTTGTCAACTTGCTTGAAGTATTGCACCAATGAGAGTTGCCAACCATATTTTTCTTTCTCGTACACTATGAAGCTAAATATCGTAAATCGTAAAAAAAAAGTATGTATATAGGTTTTCAAACATCACTAAATAGTAAAACTAAAATTTAAGAAAATAATATGCCATCTTTAGCTTTAAACGAGCCCGGAAACCATAGTAGGTACTATAAAAATTTAAACACTTACCTCGAAAAAAAAATATCGCTTTAAAGTTCAATATTTCGCAAACGGAGCCTTGAATCATAAAATAATGTTTTCACGCTCGCAATATTCAGAAAAATCATCAACACATTACGTGTAGGTAGGTTCTTAAAAAAATATGTAATTGGTTGTCTGTAAAGTCGGTTTCCGTTTTACGTGACGTGATACATTTTGTATCGCGTCCCTAGCACTATGATCGGCCGTCTGATCAGAAACATACAATTTGTAGGTCGATCGTATCTCTCTGTCGCTTGGCTCAGGCGGAACGTGAAAACGAGTCATGATTTGTCGTGCGTGCAGCCGGCGTTCATCGATTTATAAGACATTATCACATCAAAATTCCGGATTTTATTTTACTATTTTCTCGGCGTCATTATTATTACCAAATTTGAGTTTTCTAGTCAGTTGACTGACAGATGGACATGGCGAAACTCTAGGAGTATTCTCTTAGTTAATTAATTTAAGTTTTTGAATTGCTGAAGCAGCGTTTTCTTGGTGTTTAGAACGAGCATTCGCTAAGAACATCTGCTCAAACATTTGTTTATATAATCATATCATTTAAAATATATACCAAAGGGGATGAATTCATAAACATTAGAAGGGATCTAAAATCAATAGGATGGGGGATAGACGGTGGAAGATGGTATTATAGAGATGGATGATAGATTCTTGAGACGGCAAATTACTAATGTTGCCCGTTTACATCATATTCTAACTCGCAGCCAACTAAGTTTGGGAGAGTCGGTGGAGATTGCACGAATAAGACGTATACCGAACGTAAATACAACCATTTTGCTTAAAGAATTATTATGATAGGGCAGTAGATGTTCCAAGTCCACAGCTGGCAACATCGAAGCAAATGTCATTGTCATTTTGTCACTGGTCAAATTTGTATTATCTGTCAGTCAGTAATGTCAGTTAACGAATGAATATACTGGTTTCTCTAGTTTTGTAAATTCGTTTCAATGTTTTAGTATTTTATTCTTCTATCATTTGTTTCTTTAATTATATTCTACATCATTAATTGCTTTTTTATAACTGCTCTGTGTTACGATGCAGTTTTGAAAATCAATAGATCTAATATAAATAAGAAAATATTATGGAACCGTGCAAGTAAGTTCAACAGTTCGCGCGTTACATTCTAATTATCTCCAATATACATTCACAAAACCTTAAATAATTTCACAGAGTAGACGCCGAGTTACCTAGTAAAATGGCACACTTGGATATAATGGAAGTGGACGACTCAAATCCAGTTATATCTTCAGAGAAGACTTCTGAATTAACACGTGTGCTGAGAAAAAGAAAATGTTTAGCGTCCGAGATAACGAAATCGAACAATCGTCGTGTTAATATGAAGCCTCGTAAACACATCATGAATGAAAATGCCAATCCAAAACAAATTGAAGCACTTTACCTGAACAAGAAAGTGAAAGCCTTATCTCAGACATTAGAAACTATATATGAAGAGCCTAAGGCTCATAACAGTCAGAATGAATCTTTAATTGGTGGTAGAAAGGTAAAAAGATTATTAACATTCCAATTAGGTAGCCAGTACACAAAGGACAAAATTAAAAAACGTAGAGCTAAGATTAAGAAACTTCTTGGTAATAAATCGTTTTTAAATAGAAAGAAAATTCCCATGCCAGTATTTTTGAAAACAATAGAATGCCTGGAATTAGATGAAGTAGTAAAAACTGAAACTAAAGTATTGACAACTGAGGATGTTTGATTGTTGAGTCTACCTTTAGTATGGTATATGGTGTACTTGATAATGTTAAATACCTTTATAGATACTTAATAAGGAGTATTATAGAAACAACAATTGAGACTCATGTTTTTATTTTTTGTTTTGTTAATTGTAGTATTAAATGATACTGTTTGCTAATAATTTATTTTAGAATTTGATTCTGCATTAGAAAATACATTTTTGAAATAAGTACAGTGATACCCCGCTTTACGCGAGGGATACATTCTGGAAAAAATGGTGTTAACCGAAATTCGAGTATATCGAGGTTTATGATTAAACATTGTCAAAATTTAATACAAAAAAATATGAATCATTTTAATTCTAAGAACACTTTATGCAGTACATAGGTACTATTAATTATTTTTTACGGAAAAATACTTCTTGTAAAATATGTGCAAAGGACAGGGAATCCCCAATTCTTCAATCAGAATGTTTAGAGGAAGCGAGGATTCCCGCGACCAAAGAGAAGTTAATGACTACATTATGTTTATACACATTCTTTCATGTAATGCGAGGCATTTGAATGTGAAATTTGAAATTCGCGTTATATTGAAATTGCGCATAACGGGGTCGCGTAAAGCGGGGTATTACTGTGTACTTGTGTAGAGTTCATATAAATTACATTGAGTATAAATTTGTCATTTAAGATTGAGATTCCTGACTGTCTTATCATTAAGTATTGTATTATCACTAATTTGTGAAATATTATAACATGGAATACTTCCAACTGAAGTTTGTGAGTAAATTTCATCCATTATTTGTAACAATACATTCAGTATTGGTAAGTGGACACCCTTCATATTCTTTTAGTAAGCCGAGATCAATTTTTTCCTCTGAGTTTACACAAACACACCGTGGATGGTCTTGTCCAGGGCTGTACAGCTGTCGAGGTACTCCAGTCCATGACCTCTTCACACCACCACTGTAGCAATATTATTTTCATTATTTATAATAAATCTAAATGCAGTAGAGCCTCTTACATATTTCAATAAACCAAATATTAACTCTTTTTTTGAAATCATTGTTGTAGCAAAAGGCTGGATAGTACAGGGTGATATCCTCTCTAAAACTGCACAGTATTCAAGTACTCTAAGAAACAACTCAAATGAATTCAACCCACTGTGTCACCATAATATTTAAAGTTTTATAATATATCATGCTGGATTGACCATAAAGGGGTAGGTAGAGCGGAGAAAACTTAGGCTTGCTTTGTTGCAACATCTCATAATAACAGGAATAAGATAGCTTTCTGGAAAAAAAAAAACTCCAATTGCTAGGTGTATACAAAATCCATTCAGTAGTTTTACCAAGAGTAACAAACATACAATATAGATAGGATTTGAAAATGGTAACAATTTTTTTTATACTATGTTATATGTATGACATTTTTGCAGGAAATTGATCTATTTTACTAGAAGATGAAATAATTATAATTATTTATAATATATACAGGAGCAATAGAATTCATAGAATATTTGCTCAACATAAATAACAAAAATTACAATTAACATAAGATTTATGATTTCCCAACTGCCATAAATAATAACAATAATATAATTAGGTAATATTAGAATATCTGTTTACAAGTAATTATAAATCATAAAAAGGTGTAATGTACACCTAAAATACTTGAGTAAATAAATCATAACATATTAAAACATCACAGAATTTTGTGTATAACATACTAACATCAATGTTTGAGTACCTTGACCCAAAATAGCACACCTATTCTAAAGTTACATTAACAAAATACATTTTAATCCTGAAGTCTTGATCTTTACCTTGTCTTTGAACACCACACCCTTGAGCCAGAGTGTACACTCCATTCCACATTACAAGGAGGTAATTTCTGTTCTTCTAATTTCTCCATCTCCCTCACTTCCTCACAATGTTTTAATTTTTCCTGTAATTGTTTAGTGTACTCTGTTTTCTCTCCCTTTACATTATAGTATCTGCCAATATGTTCACCTACAAATTATTGAAAGTTTCAAAATAAAGCCCAGTTGTATGTGTTAAATTTATTAAGGGAAAACTTACCTACTAATTCATATTTTTCTTTCAAGGTTTGCTTCCAGTTCATTAATATTAATAAGTCACTGCATGGGAAATCCAAAATATGATCTTTATTTTCACTTTCATCGAGGAAATTGCCAGATATAAATGCTCTTGTGCCATCTTTCCCTAAAAAAAAGTATCTCCATAAATCAAAAACATATCATAGGGTTTGAAATCTTTTACTATTACTAATACAAATGTAAAAGTTTATGAAGATATTTGTTAGTCTTTCACTCATAAACACATGAAGGGATGTGGATTAAATTCTTTACTGTAAACATAGTTTGACATTACATACTTTTTATCCCTGTAATAATATGGTTAATGGCCGGCAGAAACTAGAGCTGTAATAATGATGTGCACTACTATAAAATTATACACAATAAACATTTACCTACAAAATAGTTGTAAGGTGCTCCGGAACCGTAATGTTTGATGCCTTTAGTTACATCAAATATGGAACCCATCAAAGAGAGATACAGCCTGTTTTGACTAATTCCATTGTACTGAGCTAGTCGCTCAGTTGTAAATAACTTTCCATTCTCCTGAAATACACGGATGTCAAAAAAATTTTCTAAATGCTCCCGAAATGAAATACATATTATTGCTATTACGACCGTAATTAAAAAAATTCGTTTGGTAACCACATAAAACATATTTGCTATAGTTCATTTAATAAAATTATAACAAAAAATGATATTATGGATTACAATCAACAACTAAATACGAGATTGAGGAATGAGGTTATAATTAGAGTTGGAAAAAACGGCTTAAAATTAATAAACGTTTAAACGTTGTACTTTTTATCAAAAGCGCGCTTTTTAAGCGCGCTTTTTACTTAAACGCTTTTTTTGTCGTTGATGCTACTTGAGGCGTCTACGCTTATGGAAAACGTTTAAACATTTAGTCGCAGCTTTAAGACAATGCAATGGTTAACGATCACAGACAGTATCTATTTGCAGCCGATTTCTTTTCTCTAAGTATTTAAAGTTTCGTATACGCATGAACATACTTAACACAGCAAAGCAAAAAAATTCGCATTAATCGACCGACGACAACAGCAAAAGCGTTAGCGCAAACATTCACACGCGCGCTTACCAGTTGACAACAAAAAGCGTACTGCTTAAAAAAGCGTAAGCGTTGTTTATTTAAACGAAAATCATTTTTGAAACTAAAGTGAAAGAAAATTAAACAACATTAATCCTAAGGCACCTGCGAATAAGGTTCAATATTGAATGAGGATTACTGACGCTTTTTTCAACGAAACCCATTTGTTTAAACGAAAATGAAACGAACGTTAATCGATAGTAAACCTAAACTTGTTGATGGTAAAGTTTATTATTGCATATATGGCTTGCTAATACAGCACGACGCGACGTGGCAGTAATTATGTGTATCAATTATAGATGGCGCTATATCAAATTTGTCAAATTATCAGACAACATTGTAAAAAATTTAAACGAAAAAGGCTTATTTTTATAAGCGTGCTTATCTGCTTACGCTGATAAGCAGACTTTTTTAAGCGCTTTTCGTTTAAGCGCTCAACTCTAGTTATAATTAGTGACAAGCAGGGTTGCCAATGCAAATTTATACATTTCCCCAAAAGTCGGGATCGTTTTCCCCAAATTTGGGGACAAAAATCCGCTGATTCCTCACAAATTCCCCACATAGGTTTATTTTTTTAAAATGAAACAATATTCTAGTAGCTGAGTATAACTCGCATTAGTATAATGAATAAAAATAAAAACTCAAACAGTTAATATGATCAATAAGTTTTCTTACATGGGACACTTTATAGGCTAATAAAAAAATTATATCTTTCATATTCTTTTCCATATTTTTGTGGAAAGCATTTTGTTTGAAGGGTTGAACAACTGTCAATCTACTAGTAGCGTATAAAAAAGAGAAAAAAGGGAATCCCCTGATCATAAACAACTGTCAATCTACTAGTAGTTTGAAACTAGAGATGAGCTATACATAATAATATTAAAGAAAGGTCGATGTCGTGTCGATAATGAATGATGAAATATTTACCGACGAGAATAAGATGTCAAAATGTTAAAATCCCCGCATTTTCCCCACTTAATGCCAATCCCCAATCAACTTCCCCGCAGTTTGGGGAATTCCCCACAAATTGGCAACGCTGGTGACAAGTGACAATGACAATTAGTGTTGCCGTTTGCCGCTCGCTATACAATCGATGATAGTCCCCTATCGATAGACAATCGATAGTTATGCAAAAACAACAGTGTCGATATTTTCTTGCAATACTAGCAGTAAACCGTGACTTGCACGTGGTCGCCCAATTTAGTCCCTCTTGGGGGACTATGATCAAAAATATTTCCCTTTGGAACCCCTGCGTAACAATTTTCAGCATCTGCATCTTCATACTCATCTCACTGCCGAAATACTGGTTTCCCCTCAATCGAAGGAGCTTTAGAGGATACTCCACCACGCTGCTCAACGGCGGGTTGGCCGAGGTCAGTATTTTTAAGCCGAAAAATATGGCACAAAGCGCCCCACGCTTTTTTCACAATAATGCTAGTATTTTTTTACTCATTATTATTTTCAGCTTGTATTAAGAATTATATTTCACTTTTTAGTTTGATGTGCTTTAAAAGCGTGTTTTTTTAAAACTATATTTATTTAGTTAATGAAATGTCGGAACCTTCAACGTGCAAGTCCGACTTGCACATGCTCAATAGGTATATACTTCCATAATAAAATATTCGTTGAACTTGGGGACTGCTGGCGTGGGGGTGGTGGCAAGTGCCTTTACGCTACCAGATAATTGAATATATTGTCATTAAAACAAAATCACAAAATAAAAAGGAAATTGCGTTTAAGCCATACCTTACGCCGCCCTATTAGTACTATTAAATTAATTAGCAAATAGTATACCCAAAAACATGTTCAGAAATATGCTCAAAAAACATTTTTTTACGCAATCATATGTAAATCGTTCGGTAAGGCTGCCTGCTGCCATTAAAGCGAAGCGAGGCAGCGGAGAGGAGAAACGGAGAAATATTAGCCAATAGGAGTGCAGAAGATCTCCGCTTCGCTCCAGTGGACAGGGATTTGCGAGCTAGTTTAATCTGTCCATACATTTTCGAAAGCGGCCGGCGTGTGGCAGCGGTGCGGCGTAGCGGTGCGAGGCGGCGGAGCGGGGAAACGGAGCGTGTGAGCGGAGATGGGCGCTTCCACGCTCAGTGAGCGTGGAAGCACCCATCTCAGTGTTGTCAATTTAGCATATATTATGCTAGATTTGGCATATTTTTACGTTGTTTAACATATTTATTTGTTGTTTAGCATAGAGCATATTTTTATAGCATATACATAATTATAATTATTTAATAAAAAATTAACCACGAAATAAACGATCTCATTTAATTACTAAGCGTGCATACTAGGAGTGGTGGATTTACATGGGATTAGCGCCAGCGATTTTTCTGATATTATCGCAGCATTTTTAATGGCCGACCAATCAGAGGCCGTGGAAATGGTAGCAATCGCTAAAATCGCGCCGGGCGTTAAGTTGCCGCGTTGATTCACACTCAAGCTGCGATAATATTGCAAAAAGGCTGGTTTCGCTCTCCGTTATATGACTCATCGCGTAAACCGCCCAAGCTCCGCACAGACCGCTTCACAATACTCGCTCGCTCCGCTCCGCTGCCTCGCTCCGCGTCAATGGACAGTCAAAGGTCTGTCCATTAACGCGGAGCGAGGCCACTGGAGATGCCATAACGAAACTCATCGAACAAATTTTTTCACCACTTTTAGCGGGGGGCGAGGTAAACACGTACAACACACCACCAAAAGATGATATTAATTCACAGACACAAATTTTGCTGTTGCGATAAACGCACACTACAAAAAAAATCAACACATCAAAAATTACATGTGCACAGACGCAGTTTTCACGTAAATATAAGCAGCATACATACGCACAAGATAGTGATGGGGCACATCTGAAGAATGAGTCAAATCAGTTTGATGAATGAACTGAATTGTCTTATACTATTTATTATAAAATTGTAAAAGTGCCAAATTCTGTACATTAAAGATATTATCCAAAAAATTTTGGGGTGCAAGTGGTTCATCAACACCTTTGAACCAAAGCCAACTTCACCAGCACGCGGTGCACCCTGCTGACTGACAAACGAAGCTGTGGCGAAAAGAGAGGTAGGGAGCGTAATTGTAAGCTACCCGACTGGGAAATGTACCTCCACCTCACAGAATACCGCAGCCAAATAACATTTCCTTTGAGGGTTGTTGTGTTCCTGCGAGTGAGTGAGGTCACCAGAAAGGAAGGAGATGCTGCGTTGGCAGCGGAGGTGGCGACGCGCGATCATATTTTATGTTGCGAGCGTTAATATGGCTATGGCAACCGCTTCACATCAGGCGGGCCGTATGCTTGTCTGCTACCCGACGTAGTATAAAAAAAAAATATGTTTGTTTGTATGTATGTCTGACTGTATTTATGTGCCTTTGTGTCATTAGCACTCTCGTGCAGCTAAACTGTGCTATGAACTGTCGCCCGCGGGTTTTCCGGGCTGATACTGGAAGCTGATGCGGGACGATACTGATGCTGATAATGTACGCTGGCGCTGGACTACGTACGTACTTGTAGTATAGAGGTCAGTGGAAACAACCTTCAAGAAAACAAGAAAAGAGCGTACGCCCATCTAAAAATCCAGCTACGCACTTGTAACCCTTCTTGCAGTTGCTTAAATAATTTCTTATCCTTTATTTGATTTTATCGGACAAAACCCTGTTTGAGATCATGAAATATTGTCAATTTAATTTTTTAACAGATATCCTACTAATATTTTAAACATTTATTACAAAATTTTCTCCATTTCTCTTTTATATAGGGATCTTTTGGAAATCTAAAAGGACATACAATTACATATATTAAATAAAGTCTTTAAATAATAGTATCTTTATAACATATACAGTCATAGTCCCACCCTAAATGTATTGCTTTTACCTACTCTTTTTTTAGCCAACAATTCTTTTCATTATCAGAAAAAATTTCAACATCGTATGTCCAGAGAAAGGTAATTTTTCTAATTCACCTTACAAGATTTAAATGTAACATACATCTATACCTACTATTTAATTCAATATCTAATAAAATAATAACCGGCCAAGTGCGAGTCGGACTCGCACACGAAGGGTACCATTATCTATAAAAAACGGCAAAAAAAAACATATTTGTTGTATGGGAGTCTCCCTTAAATATTTCTTTTATTTTTATTTAATTATTTATTTTTAAAGTGAATATATAACTAAATATTATGTGAGTATTTCAAGCGTCTACCTATTGCCGTTATCAATTGCGAGCAAAAACGAGCAAAAAAATTACGTTTGTTGTATGGGAGACCCCTTAAATATTTATTTTATTCTATTTTTTAGTATTTGTTGTTATAGCGGCAACAGAAATACATCATTTGTGAAAATTTCAACTGTCTAACTATCACGGTTCATGATATACAGCCTGGCGACAGACGGACGGACGGACGGACGGACAGCGGAGCCTTAGTAATAGGGTTCCTTTTTACCCTTTGGGTACGGAACCCTAAAAACTGACTATTATACGAACTGCAGTAATGGAATGAGTGAATGATTCATTCAAATGTTGAATCGCTTTTTTTGACTTTGTCACATCCCTAAAGCCGATTCGCCCCTGTACCACTGTATTCATGTTTACATTTCTCTGTCGTTTACGTATCGCAACGGTTTTTTCTTTAAATGGAGATTGTACTTTAATACACATTTAATAGTTAGTAAAAATACTTACCTATGATAGGAAACGCGATCTTGTTGCGAATTTGAGCTATCAGATCGCCTTTTGCACGATAATACTGCACAATTCACCATTTTTCGAGAGAAACGTCACGCGACACGGAGCGATGCAAAATGGCGGTGAAGCAACTCTATGTAGTTTTATATAACGTGTTTGACCAGTTGACCAATGTAAAGTACATTACATTGGTCAACTGGTCAAACCTTTGAGTATAAATCGACTGGAGATGCCATAACGAAACTCTTCGAACAAATTTTTTCACCATTTTTAGCGGGGGGGCGAGGTAAACACGTACAGCACACCACCAAAAGATATAATTAACTCGCATTCACAAATTTTGTTGTTGCGATAAACGCACACTACAAAAAAAATCAACACATCAAAAATTACCCGCCCACAGACACAGTTTTCATGTAACTATGCAGCACACATACGAAAAAGTTAGTGATGGGGCACATCTGAAGAATGAGTCAAATCAGTTTGATGAATGAACTGAATTGTCTTATACTATTTATTATAAAATTGTAAAAGTGAAAATACTGTACATTAAAGATATTATTTAAAAAATATGTTTGTTTTTATGTATGTCTGTCTGTATTTATGTGTCTTTGTGTCATTAGCACTCTCGTGCAGCTAAACTGTGGTATGAACTGTCGCCCGGGGTTTTACCGGGCTGATACAACCATTGTCTTCTATTATACGAGTACGCTGAACTACGTACGTACTTGTAGTATAGAGGTCAGTGGAAACAACCTTCAAGAAAAGAGCGTACGCCCATCTAAAAACCCAGCTACGCACTTGTATCCTTTCATACAGTTGCTTAAATAATTTCTTATCCTTTATTTGCTTTTATTGGACAAAACCCTGTTTGAGAACATGAAATATTGTCAATTGATTTTTTAACAGATATCCTTATTTAATATTTTAAATGTGAACATCCAAAGATCCAAACATCTTCGTTTGGATGTTTAGATCTTTGGTTGTTACTCAATCACGCAATAACGGCTAAACGGATTTAGATGAAATTTGGTATGGAGATAGTTTGAGTCCCGGGGAATAGCATAGGATACTTTTCTAACGCAGGTGAAGCCGCGGGGCGTAGCTAGTATTATATAAAGTACATTGGTATTTGTAAGAACCTATGTATATGAAATTATATTATAATAAGTAAGGGTCATCTGTCCCCACATATAAAGTTATTTAAACATATGAATGAGCAAAGGGAAAGCAATAAAACAAATTGTTAATTTAATTAGAATGGCCACATATTTATTTAAATTAAATTCTCATGTAGGGATTTCTAAAACCCGATTAAGACGGTTTTCATTAATTAGTATTTTTATTGATTTTTAAAATGAATAAGTTTATTGTATACGTGACGAATACATTTCTTGGGGTCTACTTTTTTTTTACAAATTTTGAAATGGAATTGTGGGGCAAAAATGGAGCAATATTTAAATTTTTATCCTTCATTTGATTTTATCGGAAAAATACCCGGGTTTAAAAATTAAATGTATACCTACTACATATATTGAAGTAGTCAAAGATTTAAGAAAAACAAAGAAATACTGACTCACCAAACAAGGACAGAGTCGCAAAGAAGGTATTGCACCTTCAATCAATGTCTTTCTGTTATTAGCATTTTTGTAGCTTTCCGGAGTAAAGTCATAATAAAAATAGAGAATTAGAAGCCTAAACACGTAGGGCTATCGCTTAATAGTTTATTCAACCGTCAAAAATACTTAGTCAATCTCTATTATACAAAATTAAGGTACAAAATACAAAATTAAGTAGGGTAAGTCTTAGGGATCTGTAACAAAAGACCGGCCAAGTGCGAGTCGGACTCGGTCACGAAGGGTTCCGTACCAAAAACGACACACAATCACGTTTGTTGTATGGGAGCCCCCCTTAAATATTAATTTTATTCTGTTTTTAGTATTTGTTATTATAGCGCCAACAGAAATACATCATTTGTGAAAATTTTAACTGTCTAGCTACCACGTTTCATGAGATACTTACAGCCAGACAGTTGGTGACAGACGGACAGACAGACGGACACCGGAGTCTTAGTAATAGGGTCCGGTTTTTACCCTTTGGGTGTGGAAATCTAAAAAGAATAAAAATAATTATTTTTGTACATACACCAGGAGTGACTGGAATTTTTTCATTACCTACATTTTAATGCATGCTTACTCAGTGACAAACGAGCAGACAGCCCATCTGATGTTAAAATTATTAACGAACGTCAGCGCAGGCGCGAATCTTGCGTGGGAGCGGACGGTTTTGCGTACGACGCAGCCCTGACCCCGACTGGCGCTCCATATAAACTCCTACAAATGTTGTCAGTGTGTGCGTGCGACGGCCAATACGTACGGGCGCGCTCACATACAAACCGCGCTCGGTGCGTTTGTATGAAGTTACCTTACTTCTCTATTTTTACTATGGTAAAGTGCTCCGAACAGATAATACTTGTATGTGTAGGTTTCCAAGAATCATTTTCGTCATTACAAAATTTTCTCCATTTTTCTTTTATATAGGGATCTTTTGGAAATCTAAAAGGAAATACAATTATATTAAATAAAGCCTATGAATAATAGTATCTGTATAACGTATACACTCATAGTCCCACACTAAATGTATTGCTTTTACCTACTTTTTTTTAGCCAACAATTCTTTTCATTTTCAGACAAAATTTCAACATCGTATGTCCAGAGAAAGGTAATTTTTCTAATTCACCTTACAAGATTTAAAAGTAACATACATCTATACCTACTATTTAATACAATATCTAATAAAAATCTGACTATTATACGAACTGCAGTAATTGAATGAGTGAATGATTCATTCAAATGTTGAATCGCTTTTTTGACTTTGTCACATCTCTAAAGCCTGTACCACTGTATTCATGTTTACATTTCTCTGTCGTTTACGTATCGCAACGGTTTTTACTTTAAATGGAGATTGTACTTTAATACACATTTAATAGTTAGTAAAAATACTTACCTATGATAGAAAACGATCTTGTTGCGAATTTAAGCTATCAGATCATCTTTTGCACTACAATACTGCACAACTCACCATTTTTCGAGAGAAAAATCACGCGACACGGAGCGATACAAAATGACGGTGAAGCGACTTTAAGTAGTTTTATATAACGTGTATGACCAGTTGACCAATGTACTTTGCCGGAGGGGATCGCCCGCGTATGGCATCTCCAGTCGATTTATACTCAAAGGGTCAAACACGTCATTATAAGCCGGAGGAGGTCGCCCGCGTATGGCATCTCCAGTGGCTTAATACTCAAAGGGACAGACACAGTCCGCAACTCCGCTCCGCAATACTCGCTCGCTCCGCTCCGCTGCCTCGCTCCGCTTTAATGGACAGGCAGCCTTAAACGTTGGTCAGACAGAACTGATATTTGTAGAGGACGACGGAGGCGGCAAAAGTGTAGTCCGCCACTGCCTCTACTTTATACTCTTATAACAGAGCCTCATTAATTAGCCGAGTACACCACGTGCAGGTGAAGTTGGCTTTGGCTCAAAGGTGATGGTGAGTCATCCACCTCCTATCTCTTATGTAATAACTTCATTGTTTAAATATAAGTATCAACAAGCAAATCGTCGTAATATAAAAATATGTATTACGTAAAACGATATTCTGCTACTTCTCTAACGTCATCTAAATCAGAGGATATTATTCTGTGTCAGAGGTTCCCAATTTTTTTTGCCACGGAACCTAATTGATTATACTTTTCCTAGCGGAACCGTAGCAGATATCATTATTATATAGGACATAATTAGTCTTTTTTTTTTCGACGAATGTTTTGTTAATTTTTGGATGGATCGCGGAACCCTTATGGCCCTTCCACGGAACCCCAGGGTTCTGAGGACCACCTTTGGGGAAACCTTGAACTAAATCACACATAAAAAAAGACGTGTGGCACTCGGGGACTGCCGCGGTAAAGCTATTGAATAGCATTTTGTATCAACTTATGCAATTATAATTTTATTTATTTATTTTATTCATGCAGTATTGCTTTTTCTTTGATATTAATTCAAGTTACACTTTTTGAGCGTGGTGACCGATAAGAAAACAAATTTTTCTATTATTAAATAAATAAAACGAGTTTCGTAGAGTCGTACAATACGTCTAATCATACGGTACGATATGTCATGCCATATGGCAGTACGTTTAAAAGTACTGTTTTGCGCATGTCTAGTCGAAGACTGCCGAACTGAAACGACGTTAGACGATGACGTGGGGAGCGTGAGGTTTTTTCGTTACGGAATTTCTGGATTCGGTCCCCGCGCTCAAGGCCCGCGATAGAAGCTATGCAAGGAAGGAAGGCAGGCAGGCAGGCAGGCAGGCAGGCAGGCAGGCAGGCAGGCAGGCAGGCAGGCAGGCAGGCAGGCAGGCAGGCAGGCAGGCAGGCAGGCAGGCAGGCAGGCAGGCAGGCAGGCAGGCAGGCAGGCAGGCAGGCAGGCAGGCAGGCAGGCAGGCAGGCAGGCAGGCAGGCAGGCAGGCAGGCAGGCAGGCAGGCAGGCAGGCAGGCAGGCAGGCAGGCAGGCAGGCAGGCAGGCAGGCAGGCAGGCAGGCAGGCAGGCAGGCAGGCAGGCAGACAGACAGACAGATGTCTAGTCGAAGACTGCCGAACTGAAACGACGTTAGACGATGACGTGGGGAGCGTGAGGTTTTTTCGTTACGGAATTTCTGGATTCGGTCCCCGCGCTCAAGGCCCGCGATAGAAGCTATGCAACAGCTTAATATTTTCAATTTAAAGGGATAACTAGAGATGTGAAAAATTGGACAAATAAAAAAGATATGTATAAAAATAATTTATTGTTACCTTACATACATTATATCTATAAATACAATAAGTACATACTAACTAATATATAGGTACAGATTAGGTTAGGTTTTATGTACAACAAATATTTATAAAAATTATATCTAGCGTTGAATACAATTTTATTTAGTATTACGGTAACCTTAATAGCTTGACTTCTCCAATGATGGACAAAATATATAAAGTTGTTTATCAGTGTTTTTCAATCTTTTTGAATACTCCCCCTTTACAAGTTAAAAACTTCTGGCGACCCCTCCTCCCTCTACCTCCTCATCCTCCAAACTTCAACAATTCAGCTGGTTATGAAAGCTTTAAAATTGTTAGTGCCATTTGATTTTGTTGAAATAAAAATAGAAGATAATGGGCTTCCATTGGAAATAAATTTGCTTAAAGATTTAAGTTCAAGAGTTATTGAATCAGGCCTACTTACGTTTTCTTATTGTAGCGTATGACCTACAAACATTTTCGCTTTTTCCCTCGCGACCCCCCCGAATATAACTTGGCGACCCCCCTAGGAGTCGCGACGCGACATACAGTTTGAAAATCGCTGGTCGAAATGACAGGTCAAGAACATAACGGCAGATTTCTAAAAAGTTAGATCGAAGTGTCACGATTACGAGCTTCTTGGGAGGTTTTGATCCTATTAAATAATATATGAAGACCGCCTCACAAATGTAATGTATGTATGCGCTGTTTCAATATATAGTCTATTTCTTCAATTTACATGTATTTATTACAGGTGCGGACCGGGGGTCAAATCCTCTCCCAATTAAAGAAGGCAATGATCCAATTACACCTTAAACATCGATGATAGATTTCATACAAATACATTATTCATCATTATTTTTTGTTACATATACATTATTAGATAAAATACGCCAGGTGAAATGTCTCGGATATTTAAGTAGTTATATATAATGTTTTCCCTAATTCATCATAAATAGAACATTTACCTGACTTTGGCAAATTGTACCTGGGACAATACAGCGTTTTAACCGCTATGGAATTTTTTGATGAATTACAAAACTAACAGAATGGATAAGTCTAGAGCAGTGAAACCATTTTCAATTGGGTTCCATTATAGAAAAGATCCAGGGGAAGATTCTGGAAGCGGCAGAAGCGTCGCATTAAGGAGTATTTATGAAGTATGGGCAGGAAATCATCTTGGAGAAGACAGGCACTGAGACAGACCTATAAGATAGTTGAGGATTCCAAGACCTACAGAGATTTGTAGAACCGTAGGAAGCAGTGGCATAAATACAGGGTGGCAGAGCATAGCTTATTATAAAAATAGTTATTTTTTTAAGTTTGGCAATAAATATAGAATATACAAAATTTAATAGTACATTATCATTTCTCTTGAAAATAAAATTATAGATTATTAACCAAACTTGTAATGTACAAAATGCTTATTTAACATAACCAACACTTACGATGATTTATTAAAATTAAACTACAAAGTCAAGCTTTCCGAGAGGGCCCCATCTGAGGGCCCGTCTGATGAATTTGCCACATAGTTATAATAGTATAAATACGCCACTGGTAGGTAAGAAGTATTTAAGACCATGGCGGTTAAAATTAAAACGCGTTGTAGCGCTCATAAACACTGTATTCGTAATTCGGAATGTATTCACAGACAGAGGAGAGCTAATCGTCGATCGTAAGGAGCGAATGCGAGTGATTTTAATAATAATCCTAATGTCGTACACAACTAAAATTATAGTCGAGTGGAGCTAGCAAACCGCTTATATACGCCGAAAAGTCACTGTTGGAAATGAATAGGCTTCAAAACCACTGAACCGATTTTGATGAGTCTTGTCACAATTAAAGATATCGACATGCTCGAGGTTTGTGTCGAAAAAAAATTGAGAACGATCATGCCCTTGAGCAATGATCATCAAATACATTTTCGATTGAAATCAATGGAAAACATACACTCAGCGAATCTACTCGCTCCACTCAACCTCGATTTCGGCCCCGTGGGCTAGAATCCCACCTAGTATAAATATGCACCAAAGGTGTTTGTTTCGATACTTGTCGAATTTGTTACGCCGCGCCGTGTACTCTTAGCCGTACACGGCGAGGGCTATAACTTCACTTTCATAACAGCATATTATGTTACAATTGAAATAATTTCCTATCTAACAATACGTGGGCCCTGTTAGGACTGCCGCCAGGTCAGTCGTCGCCATGGGCTTATTGATGGCGACCCACCCGCTCTTGCCGTCTGGAAGTTGAATTTGGATCAGCCGCATCATGCCATTGTTTTCATCTGTTGCCTCCATCTGGAACATATATGAAGTGAGGAATGACGCCACAAACGGCTCTGGCAAGAGAGTAGGGCACCGTATTCTTAAGCTGCTTCACTGGAGAAGTAACTCCACCGTACACAATACCGCGTCCAAATAACGATTCCCTTAAGGCTTGTTGTGTTCCTGCGAGTGAGTGATCGCTAGGAAGATAGGAGTTGCGTTGGCAGGAGTGGTGGTAGCACGCAAGCGATGTTTCATGTTGCGAGCATTAATATGCCTACGGTAACTGCTTCATCGCAGGCGCATCAGGCGGGCCGTATGCTTGTCTGCCACCCGACGTAGTATAAAAAAATAACAAGAATGTAGTAATTATCCGTGAATCTAGTAGCAACTGCCGACGTTTGATTGACGGTCAGTATCTTCGAGCACTCTATATGGAGATTTTTTAAGATTATAGAATCTTAAAAAATCTCCAGATTTTAGAGTATACATTTTTAACAAATTGAAATTACATACATCTACCGTCTCTGTGTCGGGTTTTTCGGACGTTGTTGCTATGGCACTTTCGTCGACTTCTGTTGCTATCGACGCGTTTAGCTCTTCTGAAAATTAAAAATACGCACTATTAGAAAAAATATGCTAAAAGACAAAAGAAATGTTTATAAAAATAAATGATTAATTTGTTCTTATAAACATTACAATAAGTGTAATAACTTTTAAACTTTCGCTTTGCATGATTGAAATTATAATAAACACACACATCAGTTTCAACCGAGAGGATGGTTACAAATTATCAACAGCATGGAATCCAGTGATTAATATCACTCTACCTCGTTTTGGTTTGCAGTCGGGTGGTTTGCAGAATAGGGACCCGTCGATAGTTGCGCAGAATAGGGACGTCGTTAGTGTGGTGTGTCGAGATACGTGGATATTCAACAACACGGGGGTAGATGAAGATTCATCGACCTCGATAACGGAGACAGAGTGACAATGCTGAGACAGTCAGCCTGTGATCACGGCCAAAGAGAATGTAACCACTACGTTTTAAGAGACGGATGTGCCATACAAATAGCGTAAATTCTAAATGTATGAAATGGGAGCGAAAACAATCAGAATTTGTACCAAATTCGCTTCCGATTCATAGAGTCGTTTTTTTACCTTGAGTTGCGCCAGGCTGATCACGGCCAGTGCAACCTGGTCGAAACGTCAGGCAATAATAAAGGTATGTAAAACTACCTTTACATGCATGATTGCGTTCATTACAGTAAGTGGCTAATTTATAATAATAAATTAGACTTTTTTTATAAACTCGCAAATATTTATTATACACGTTGGGAGGCCAAGCATACGGCCCATCTGATCTAAATCGTCAAAGCCCAGTGACAATGTTAATAGTGTTTACATTTCTACTTATTTATAGCATAATAATACTAATAATAATTAATATTGTCAGACAAATTACACAGCGCCATCTAGCCCCAAAGTAAGCGAAGCTTGTGTTATGGGTACTAGACAACTGATAAAAATACGTAAATACATTTTTTTTTGTAAATACATACTTATGATACATAGAAAATACCCAGACCAAGACAAACAGACATGTTCATGCACACAAATGTTTGTCCTGTGTGGGAATCGAACCCACGAGCGTTGGTGTCGAAGCCGCGTCATTGACCGCTACGCCACCGAGCTCGTCAAATGTTATAATAAAGCATTTTTTAGAACGTTTTGTAGAAACACAATCACCATCTGTTTACCTTAATAATGCCTTAGCGGCGTAACCGTTCGGTAATATTAAATATAATAACGTGGAACAGTACCAGTGCTTTATTATAACATTATGATATTAATGTTCCACCAAGTGCCAACGTTGATTGTTGGCAAGTTTATCTAAAGCAGTTTAGGCGACTCTTCAATTTATATTAGTGGCATTTTGTTATTAATAAAGCACTTGTACTGTTCCACATAATTAAATTTATTTTTACCGACCAGTTTCGCATTAAGGCATTATCAAGGTAAACACATGGTGTTTGCGTTTCTACAAAACATCAAGTGCCCACAATCAACAACATCAACATTTACAACATGAAAAGTTAGCATGTGACAGGTCCAAAAAGCAACGAGTTCATCATTTTCAATTGAGATTGTAATCAACATTTATATAATTAATATCTTCAAATTGTACGAGTGTGCAAATGGTGTGGTATTAATTTGGTGATATTGGTAGTTCTACATGGGTAGAAGGCTTTCTTTGTAACCGACTCCAAAAAAGGAGGAGTTTCTCAATTCGGCTGCATTTTTTTTTAATGTTCGTTACTTAATTACTCCGTGATTTATAAACCAATTTAAAAAATTTTTTATTTGAAAGAGTATACTTCCAGATTGGTCCCATGTTATATTTGTTTTTATACTACGACAGGAGGGAAGCCTGCCTGCCTGATGTGAAGCGGTTACCATAGCCATATTAACTCGCAACATAAAATATCGCTCGCGCGCCGCCACCCCCGCTGCCATCGCAGCATCTCTTTCCTTTCTGGTGACCTCACTCACTCGCTGGAACACAACAGCTATTTAGCTGCGGTATTCTGTGAGGTTGAGGTAAATTCCCCAGTCGGGTAGCTTATAATTACGCTCCCTACCTCTCTTTTCGCCAGAGCTTCGTTTGTCAGTCAGCAGGGTGCACCGCGTGCAGGTGAAGTTGTCCTTGGTTCAAAGATGTTGTTGAATCACTTACACCCCAAAACATATGTATACACTTACATACTTACGTTACGTATATGTCCTAACACAGTTCTGATCATATGGATACTCTTATTATATGTATGTAAACTAGTGCAAAAAAATAAGTCACTTACGGAGCAGTAAGTGATCTTCACTTTCTTGCACCAGGTTTAGTGATTTGCCTGTGAAGTGGAAATAATTTTATTAAACACATATATTGCACATAATTAACATATATTTATACAATAAAAGATAGATAGAATATGCTTTATTTCCATAATACAAATTTAAAGTACAGTGAATCAAATTATTACAGACTTGTATATATGCAACAAGGCGTCCTTATTGCTGAGAGCAATCTTTTCAAGGCAACCGTAGGGTAACGAATTTTTGCATAGGCAGGATTCGCAAATCAAAAGAAATAAATAAAAATTAGAAGTAAATGTACCTATATAACCTAAGCTAATGCAACTTACCATCTTGTACGACGTATTTGTTGTCTCCTATAATGAATAACTTTGGGCTAACGCCATCATCTTCTATCACTGCAAAGAAAGACACAACTTTGAAAAGTTTGTCGCATCACTGGTAATATAAAACATGTCATGTTCTTTCCGTCACAGATAGGGCATGTGATTTGAACTTGACTACGTCATCAGTCATTATTGAATTGACAAAGAAGCATGACATTTTTTAATTTTGATTTGTAAATTCTCGTCAACATAATACAATTTCTTGAATTTCTGCTAGGTAATATATAAGTCGTCGTTAATCCTTATTCTCATCCCACTGGTGGGATACGGATCTCCCCTCAATCGAAGGGGTTTAGAGAATAATCCACCACGCTGCTGCGGGTTGGCGGAGACTTGGTGATATGCGGTAATACCTTGTATTGTATCAAACTTGTGTCGTTCGTTGAAAAATATGATATTTAAAGTACATACAGTCCAAAAAAATACAGCAGACTGAATACTCTATAGACTATAGGGTAATGTTGAAAAATGAAATTATATTGAGAGCCTCGATGGCGTTGTTGCACGTCGTTGGACACGTTTAGTTGTCAGTTGTCATTACATGACAGTCGTTAAGCCAAGTCAGTGGCTTATAGGGGGCTTGAAACACTCGCGTTCGGTTATGATTGTGTCGTCGATATGTCGGAGTATGCTCCTAACCTCTTCGATTGAGGGGAGAGCCGTATCCCAGCTGTAGGATGAATAAAGATTAACGAAATGACATAAAAGGGTGGTAGCCAAACAAATTAACGGCCCGCGTGTATGTGCTACGGTAACGCGGTTACCGTAGAACATAGACGCTTGCAATACAATGAGTATTTTACGTGCTGGTACCGCTGCTGCTAACGTTACCCTCTTTACATGTGGTGACCTCACTCACTGGCAGGAACAAGAATCCTTAAGGTTAATGTTATTTATCCGCGGTATGCCTATTATGAAGCGGAGGTACTTTTCCAGTCGGGCTCGTCGGACCTCTCGATTGTTTTATGGTCTTTTTTACTTTAGTTTTAGGACCTAGGATATTAGCCCTTTCGAGCCCGACTTAACTTTTATCCCGATTTTAGGAGCATGCCGAAAATATTACAATCTTTGTTTTTTTAAATTATACAGCAGCGAAATCGTTACAGCAATTTTAATGTTCTAATAAATGATTGATTTTCGGTTTAAAGATTTTTATTTACTCATAAAAACAAATTATTTTTCTTAGGTACAGTATTACCGCGGCCACCTGTCACGGGCTTTCAGTTGTAACCCAAAGAGATTTATTTTGACCGGCTTCATATCAGTTGTAGCCGGCCTGGACCTGGCGGCCGGCTTTATAAATCAACAAAATAAATACCTCTGACAAACAAGGATGTTGATGCGTGCTTCTTCGTGTATTTTCAGTCTCTATTATATTTACTGTTTGAATTTAATTGGCAATGCATAACGAAAAAAACAAAAACAAACGAACACAGGTTCGTTGTCGGATAAATACGACAGAGGTGATTCGGGCTCGAAAATATTTGTCGGATAAATCAGTTGCGAATAATATTGAACGACTTTGTTTTAACCCCATTCTCGCGACAGTCACCACTGCTTTTATATTTTATGGACTACTTACTACTAAATAAATATTATAACATACCGACTGTACCCTCATCCTGTTCGTTTGTTTGTAGCTCTTGTTTTCCTTCAAATATCTGAAAATGAAACAAAATATTTTTAACTGACTTCAAAAAGGAAGTATTCTATTTGACCCGTACACGTACACATAGGCAGAGAGGGTCGTAACGCTCCAGCTAAGTTACTTGCATAGAAGACCATATTGTATTTATAATTCATATCGAGCGGGCTTGTTTGGTAAACCAAGTGTATAAAAAAGTACTTACAACATCATTAATCTTGTTCTTCATTTCAACTGAATGTACGTCTATTAGTTGGCTGGCCACACCCTGAAATCAATGTACAAAAGTAAATGAAACAATTAAGTTCATTATGGATATCCGTCCTATTCGAGCATGTTCATGTTTCGACGTGACCTGCTTTACGAGTGATGTTAAAGATGTCATATACTTACGTTGTCTACAGTCTTTATAACTCTCGGTTGATTTACTACTATGGATTCAGCCACGTGACCCTGCAAATAAATATAAAATTAAATAAAGCAAACAAATTGTCCAGGAATATTTGTATATTCCTAGACAATTAGGTTAGGTTTTCTTTTTTATTGGCCATTTAAAGCACAAATTACGAAGAGTTGTCATTTTGCGAATATATCATTTAAGGACGTTGACCAAATGCGAAGTTGTCATTGTGAGACGTGGATATTTCGAGAAGTTGTCTTTTTGCGAAGTTGACGTTATAAGAAATGTGCTTTTTTTGTCCGGTTTTTTTTTGACATTATGAGAAGTTGACATTATGAGCTGAAAGGAATTTATGGACATTACGTAGAATAACGGAAACAACTCTGAAAGCAACTCGCTGATATAGACGTTTCACGTTAACCAACGGCTGTGTGCACCGACACAGCCCCACAAGATTTTTTTTTTGCATCGGATAATATTAAAGTTTTTTTTTTATCTTATTGTGAAGAGTGTGTGTTGTACTCACGGTGGTGTTCATGTGTGCGTACAGCAGTTGTTTCCTCATGTAGCCGGCGCCGCAGGTGAGACACTCGTATGGCTTTTTCTCGCTGTGCACGAACCGGTGTGTGTTGCGATTGTCGCGAGAGTTGAACGATTTGCCGCACACCTAATAAACATATTAATTAACTATTCCACGTACATGATCAAGTATGAATAAGACGTAGCAAAAAGGAGTTATATATTTTATCTGATTTCCAGTACCTATAGCCACTCTCCCCTTCGAACTCGTACTTATTAACTTACTTATTATACGAACTTATTTTATTAACTGCTCGTTCGTAGCTTATGCACGCAAATATATTTTGCGATATGATGTTTTTGAGGTTATGTTTTTGGGGTGTAAGTAGTTCATCAACCAGTGAATGAAATGAGAGCGGCAACTTTTAATACTTTGGAGACTTTTCGGGATGTAAGTGGTTCATCAACATCTTTGAACCAAAGCCAACTTCACCTGCACGCCGTGCACCCTGCTGACTGACAAATGAAGCTATGGCGAAAAGAGAGGTAGGGAGCGTAATTGTAAGCTACCCGACTAGGGAATGTACCTCCACCACAGAATACCGCAGCCAAATAACAATTCCATTGAGTGTTATTATGTTCCTGCGTGTGAGTGAGGTCACCAGAAAGGAAGGATATGCTGCGTTGGTAGCGGAGGTGGCGTCGCGCGAGCCATATTTTATGTTGCGAGCGTTAATTTGGCTATGGTAACCGCTTCATAATTATCAGGCGGGCCGTATGCTTGTCTGCCACCCGACGTAGTATAAAAAAAAATGTTCTTATGCGAACAAAGGATCTATATATCTTTCAGCATCATCATCATTTTAGTCGAAGGCCGTCCCGTGCTGAATATAGACCTTCCCCTTAGATTTTCACAACCATCTGTTCTGTATGTATTGTCTTCCTGAGATTTTTACCTATCATTTATAGACTACAAGCCCATGGAAAAAAAATACCTGTGAAATGAACCATCGTGAATAACGCTTAGAAGGATGTTACTATATCAGAAAATAACTCTGAGCACTATGCCGTCATTTCTGAGCGGTACAGGTGAGTACATGAGTAAATGGAATTTCCCAGTTACAAGTGAGAAATTATGATTAATTATTAATGTACGGCTTTTTTATATTTTATTGAGGATTTACAATAAATGTCAAAAAACCTAGTGCCGTACTAAAGCGGTGGTGCAGGAAGTCAGTGCAATTTTTTTATTTTTAGAAGCAATATTCCGGTCATTTATTACTGTACGGCATTTGTGTAATTCCTTTTGTATACATATACAGATACTTTACCCATGAACGCCATACATATTTCCAGCGCTGGGGTCGAAAGCCAAGGATCGCAACCCTTTCTAGTAAATAACCCAAACTAGAAGGCTGGATTGCCCTTCCACTACACTACACGCTGCTCTTGCAGTAAAACTTTTACGTTTGATATCGTGTTGCAAGAATGATCGGAACTGCATTTCGTGTATATTACGAGAATTGACCCACTAAACATAAAACCGCTCGTTAGTATAGGGCAGGTATTATAGTAACGTACCTCACAGACGTAGGGCTTGGCGCCGCTGTGCACGCGCGCGTGTTTCTTGAAGTGCTCCGGGTACACGAAGCTGGCCGGACACAGCGAGCAGCGCAGCGGCCGCTCGCCCGTGTGGGCCGCCTTTATATGGTACTCCAGCAGCCTACATACACACCAGTTCCAGTAATACAGCACTTGAGAGCTTCACACACTACACAGATACGATATATTTAGAGCAGGACACTTCTATATGCGTGTAAGAGACGGTGATATAGCCCCTCTTGATCACCTATAGTAGCGATTCGCTTTAAATATATCGTAGGTATATTGGGTACAAATTGTAACTAGTTACAGAAATTAATAATCGACAAGTTATTTATAGTATACTAGGAAAAGCATTGTCCCAAATATACTGCCTTGTGGAGTTCCGTTTACACTGATACAGTGTCATCAAAAATTGAATTATTTTGATAATTATTGATTCACAAAATGTGATGGTGACAAGTAATACGTAATGAATTATGCTACTGTGAAAGTACTTAACATGTAAATGAAATCCCTCCGTATCATAGGGTCAAATTAGCAAAATGACCATGATGTAGTAACGACCTAAAAGTAAAACGACCTACTAGTAAAACGTCCGAAATGAAAAAGTCAGAGTATTAGTAGGTCGTTTTACTTTTATGTCGTTAATGCATAATGGTCAGTATACTCATTTGACCTTCTGATAGGAAGGGAATGTAAACGGGACAAGAAGCATTACCAAAAGTTTTGGTTTCTGGTTAATATGTTTTGCTATAAATGGAATATAATATAAGGGTTGCGAACATGTCCCGTTACCTGCGTCTCTTGAACCTCTTCCCGCACTGCGTGCACTGGTGTCTCTTGTCGCCGAGATGCGTGGCGCGGCGGTGCGAGTGCAGGTTGGAGCGCTGCGTGAACGTCGCGCCGCACGTGTCGCACGCGAACGGCCGCTCGCCTGCCACACGATACTTAAATAAACCAGTGTTCATGCAATACTATGTGATTTCGAGGGGTGTAAGTGGTTCCTCAACATCTATGAACCAAAGCCAACTTCACCTGCACGCGGTGCACCCTGCTGACTGACAAACGAAGCTCTGGCGAAAAGAGAGGTAGGGAGCGTAATTGTAAGCTACCCGACTGGGGAATGTACCTCCACCTCACAGAATACCGCAGCCAAATAACAATTCCCTTGAGGGTTGTTGTGTTCCTGCGAGTGAGTGAGGTCACCAGAAATGAAGGAGATGCTGCGTTGGCAGCGGGGGTGGCGGCGCGCGAGCGGTATTTTATGTTGCGAGCGTTAATATGGCTACGGTAACCACTTCCCATCAGGCGGGCCGTATGCTTGTCTGCCACCCGACGTAGTATATAAAAAAAAAAAAAAAAAAAATGTACACGCCGCGCCAGCTGGTTTACATGACCAAACAAGTATGAGAGAAATCACGCAGATTTTGCAGATATAAGTGAAAAAAAATTATTGTTATTGTCACGAACAACAAATTTTCATGACATGACAACAATATGTTTTTTTTTTCTCGGTGCTTTGGAGATGGTTTCAATTTTATAGACACTGGGCCGTTCCAAGTACTTCATATACCAAGTATTTATTCATGGTAATAATATTATGTTTTTAATAATTTCTTATTCTTTTGTCACCATTATTAAATTATGGTGTATTCTTTTATAATTAGTATCTTTTCGAAAATGATCAGTGAAATGAAGTGAAATTGTTTATAATTATTTTTTATCTATTAGCATTTCGGAATTGACAATTAACGAAGAAGAAATGTTCAAAGAAACTTGCCAATATGAGTAGTATTATACTACTTTCACTCTTTTACAGCCGGGAATAAGATGAAGAAATAATACAAAGGTCTGGCTCCAAAGAACTCGTATCCTAGGCAGTAAAATATTACCGGTGTGTATCCTGGTGTGGTCCCTGAGTTCGGCGCGGCGCGCGAAGGCCTTGGGGCAGTGCTCGCAGGCGAAGGGCCGCTTGCCGGTGTGGATCACCCCGTGCACTTCTAGGTTGTGTTGCGTCGCGAACGCTTTGCCTGCAACATGTTCATATTAACCTAGAGTAGCGAATTAAAAGAATTAAAAAAAAACATTTATTAAAATAATAATCATGGAAAAACAAACCTCGTACTTATGTTTGGAAGAGGGGGGGGGGGGGGGGGAATCCCCTGCCCCCTGATTATTATAATAAACCTCCTTTTTTCTTTAAAACCAAGTTTAGTATTCAATAATTTCATAATAATTTTGGGCCCGTGTCACACGACTACTCAATAGCGTTAATGGAAATGTTAAGGGGCGTTAGGCGGTCAGCGAAAATTCAGATTCCGTGCCTGAGGTACGGGGGGACACCCCGCGGCGGCGGCGGTCCGCGGGGGCGCGCGGAGGCAGTGCACCTGCACTTATGCGAGCGTGATAAATAATAAATGACAACAAATAATAAGTAGGTACTTATTGTAAGTACAAAAGATTTTATTTCACTATCGTTTTACATGCATTTACAAAAAGTAAAATATAGTCTACCTACCTACTCGTAATAATTGTTGGTACCTAATTATACAATTAGTATGAAAAAAACGAAGAAAATAGGGTAAACAATCTCTAAAACGGAACGGACAAACGGAACCATTCACACACATGAAAGCATCGTTATTAGTAAATTATTCCAAGTTAGTCAAAAAATGTAGGGTAAATGACCCAATAATCGGACTCGTCTGCAGTTTCCTATGGTCCTGTTTTTAAGCATTATAAATTGTTTATGAAGCAGCAGTAGAACTTTTTCTGCAAACAAGGTTTTTTTGACGAATGACGCCAAAGTTATAACCACTTTAAAAATCACCTATTGTAGTCATTGACCTAGATATAGACTATATAAGATATAGACTCGCTATTTCATATCAACAATATGTTCAAATAGTTATTGAGAACTAATAGTTTGCTGCAACGCTTAATCATTCGATGTCTACTTTATATTTATATAGGTCGAAATGTTCTACTCCGCTCCGCGCGCTCCGTGTGCACGTCCGTGCGCGCCGAATGTCAAAGGCAGACTATTTGACAGATAAGCGAGGTGCACCTGGTCAGGTGCAGTAAAATACTGGAGAAACCTGGTACCTGGTCAAATAAAATACTTGAGAAAGTCTAAGATTTTAAAAATTCAATCGATGAGTAGTTGTTGGCAGTAGAGATCCGAATCTATGGTTATACGGTACAACTAAAGAGATCTTTCTTCAATTTTATACATACAAAATACGAAAAGACTTTTTCTCCAACCTGTTATGTAAAGTCGGCTATACATGTTGGCCAAGCGGAGGCCAGCGCGAGCGTCGGCAAATGGGTACAAGGCAAGTGCTACTGTCCACACGTTGGACAAGTGCGACAAGCGCCAATGCAAGCGGCCAATGTAGACGAGTGGAGTAGAGGTGCCCACACGTTGGTCACTGTCAGTGTTCATTGTGCACTGAAACACTACGGACGTCGATATTGAAGTTGCTGCAGCTTCGGCTATTTAGTTAATGAGCGTATATAACTATTATTCGGGGTGTAAATGGTTTATAAACATCTTTAAACAGTATAAAATATAATGCAGTGAAAAACAGTATAATACTGTTTTTAACAGTATAGTTGGCAAACCAATGTGTATACGGGACTTTAGACAATGATTATAATATTCACCGTTATTTTTAGGGTTCCGTACTTAGAGGGTAAAAAGGAATCCTATTACTAAGGCTCCGCTGTCCGACCGTCCGTCCGTCTGTCACCAGGCTATATCTCGTAAACCGTGATAGCTAGACAGTTTAAATTTTCACAGATGATGTATTTCTGTTGCTTGTTTTTGCTTGCAATTGATAACGGCAATAGATAGACACTTGAAAAACTCACATAATATTTAGTTATGTATTCACTTTAAAAATAAATAAGTAAATAAAAATAAAACAAATACTTAAGGGGGGCTCCCATACAACAAAAGCGTTTTTTTATTTGCCATTTTTATAGATAATGGTACGGAACCCTTCGTGCGCGAGTCCGACTCGCACTTGACATCTTACATCCGGTTCATTAATATCCACGAAAAACTTGCTGTTACACATATTACAAATAAATTTTAGCTTAGATTTAAGTCCTGTTTTTTTTCGGACACAAGAACTAAATTTTGAAAACCGCAATCAAAACTCTTGCTGTGCATGGAAATAATCTTCAGCTTTTTCAAAAAAAAATTAATAGATACAATTCTTCGCCCATCTATTTGTATCTCAGCTGTCGAGGAGCAGCCACCAGTTTCAATTTCAAATTCAGTTTCTTCAACACCATCTGGCTGTCCTTCATATTGGACTTCTGTATTCGCTAAGCTAAAAAACAAAAAGATAATAATGAGAACAAAGACATGTCAGGTACTAAATCATCATCCACCTAGCGTTGTCTCGGTTACTCCTGGGAGCCCAGGGTCCGCTTTGACCATGATCCTAGAATTGGCCATTCTGGTTATTACATTGAAGCGACTGCCGTCTGACCTTCACAACCCGATAAGTAAAACAGACCAATTGAACCATGGTCACACATTCAGAAAATAACTGAATGTGTAGGTTTCCTCAAGCATATTTTCCCTCAGCGCCGAGCTAGTGGTATAAATCCGCACATAGATTCAGAAAAACTGAAAATCCATTGGTTTGTGCCTGGACGGATTCGAACCTACGACCTCTTTGTTGTGCCAACGTTCGTACTACTAGGCTACCACTGCTTGATGCCAAGTACTGAATAATATTTTAAATAGCAGGAAAAGGTCGACCTCTAGTTATGAACCAGCTAAAAAATTACGAACGTCAAAATGATAATGATTAAATTAGATTTACTAACATGCTTTGATCACACTGTATTTCAACTGTTTGTAGTGATGATGTTGATGTTCCAGCTACATTCCGTAATTCAGTAAAAGTTTTTCTGACACCAAGCAGTATGTAAATAAATAAATGACCAGTATTAGCAATTCATCCTATTTTTAAATAAAAAGAAATCTACCTAGTATTTGTTTGTTTTGTATGTAGGTGTACTATGATACTTACGTAGGTTGATCATGTAGCGTGAAGCTCTCTGGTATGTCCGTTATTGGTGCATTTACCCTGGGCGTAACAAAAGAAAAAGCTGTTGAATAACTACCCTATTTTGGGTCTAATAATTTTGAAGGTGTTGTCTTGTTGTAGTTATGCATTTTTTTTTTCAAAATTATTAGACCCAATATAGGTAGGTTAATTTACCCTATTTCTAAACCAGAATAAATCTACTTTATTACCTATTTTAAGGTACCTAAGTATGATGACACTTACGTAGTTTGATCGTGTTGCATGGATACCTCTGATATGTCCGTTGATGGTGCATTTACCCTGTTGTAATAAAACAAAAAGCTGATGATTCTATGTACGTACGCAGATAACTAAATACATCTAGCTGTCTTTCTGTATTAGTAGACCCAATATAGAGAACTTTACCCTATTTTTAAATCTACCGAAGTATTGAGTTATTATGTAGTAGTAGTCTGTATACTGATACTTAGGTAGTTTGCTCGTAAATTGAATAAAGCCTATTTTTATAATAAACTGCCTACCATGTCGGTTACTAGGGTTTATACAAGAGAAAACTAAGTACCTACCTATAAGTAGAATCTATAAAAAGTAGCGTAGGCACCTATGTACTAACCGTAATATCTCATTAGCTCCCAGTTCTAAATTTTGATCGGTCAATGTCATGCATCGTCGTTTTCTGAAATCATACAAACAATAGTTATGTACCTAGCTAATTAGAAAAGTAAAACAGCAATCAATGAACGTAACTTCTAATAATTTTGGGGTGTAAGTGGTTCATCAAGATCTTTGAACCAAAGCCAACTTCACCTGCATGTGGTGCACCCTGCTGAATGACAAACGAAGCTCTGGCGAAAAGAGAGATAGGGAGCGTAATTGTAAGCTACCCGACTGGGGAATGTACCTCCACCTCACAGAATACCGCAGCCAAATAGCAATTCCCGTGAGGGTTGTTGTGTTCCTGCGAGTGAGTGAGGTCACTAGAAAGAAAGGAAGGAGATGCTGCGTTGGCAGCGGGGGTGGCGGCGCGCGAGCAATATTTTATGTTGCAGGCGTTAATATGGCTACGGTAACCGCTTCACATCAGGCGGGCCGTATGCTTGTCTGCCACCCGACGTAGTATAAAAAAAAAAAATAGTAAATAAATAAATTATTCAAAGTAGGCACTTACCACATCACTTCATTCAGAGCTTTACACGGCCTTTTTCTGCAACTACTCGATTTCGATAATGAGTTTTTTTTATTTCCCATGATAATAATCTAACTAGTGCTTTCGAATCTTTTCGAATTTTCGCGGGTTGAGAGTGGTAAGCGAAGCGACACAGCCCCTACGTGCGAATGTCGAAGCGGGACTGGGACTCGCGGGTGGTGCGCGGTTCGGGGTCCGCGGTTACTATGGAATCAACGAGTTCGAAACTAAAAGTCGTAAGCGCCATTCACATTTTTTATCAAAAAGTGATTAAAAATGTTTAGTTTCTTAAAATCTAAAACGACCATGACATCAAAAAGGTAAATACCTATGTTTTAGTGATTTTATAAGAATTATTATTGTATAAAACGGTCATAATTTGCCTTTATATGAAATTTTAAAGGGAACTTCAGGATTTTTTTCTATCGAGCGAAATTTTTCCAATCATGTTTTGGAAACGACCACCCCATCACACATAAGGTCTGTAATACATAGTAGAAATTTCAGTGGAAAAAACCTTAAATTATTTAAATAAAAGCTAATAGAAAACAGCCAATTTTGCCATTTTCACTTACTAAGAGCCCTTAATAAATAATTTACACGTACCGAGATATAGATTTTTGAATAGTGGGCAATTTTCGACTTCATATTTTTTTAAAGTGATGTTTTCGAACAGTTGCGCCTAATTGTCCGTGGTCATTTGGATAGATACAAAATATTGTATACCGCAGACGATGCAGATGAAGTCCTTGATGCCGAGATGGGTCTTTTCGTGCTGCGCGAGGTTCTGCGGCGTGAAGAACGACTTGCCGCACTCCTTACATTTGTAGGGTCGGGGCCGGTCCTGAAATTATTATCATATTTCACTCGGGGGTAAGCCCGTATTACATTACTCGTGTGCCCAAATGTGATACACACACACACACATGTAATCTGTGCTTTACCCCCCCCTTTTTTACAAGACGTCGGTGAAACACAAGCATACGGATGGCGTGATGTACGGTTATCGTGGCCATACAAGCTCACAATACGCTCGCAATACAAGGAGTATCTTTAGAACCAAAGACAATTTCAACTGCACATGCCGCACCCTGCCAAATTAAGACTCTAGCGAAAGTGAGATAGGCATGTCGAGCTTACTTAGGGAAGAATACCCCCACCTATTAGTAAAGTGCAGCTAAATAACGATACCCTTAAAGATTGTTATGTTCTTGTGAGTGAGTGAGATTACCAACCATGAGGAGATGCTGCGTTAGCAGCGGGGGTGCCTGCGCGCGAGCTATCTTCCTTTTATTGCAAGCGTGTAAAAGTAACTACTTTACATCAGGCAGGACGCATGCTTGTTTGAATGTAGGTGTAATATAAACAACGGTGTGTGCTTAACCACACCGATATCTCTCGCTTGCTTGCTTGAAACCATAGTGCTACGCGATACTGTGAGGGAGACAATGTGATACTTACTTGATGTGTCTTTAGATGCGCTTGATACGTGTACTTGGAGGCGAAGCTCTTGTCGCAAATCTTGCAGACGTGCGGGCGGGCGCCGGTGTGCGTGTGCATGTGTTCGCTCAGCAGCGTGCTCGAGCTGTACCGGCGGCCGCACGTCTCGCACGGGTACACCTTGCCCTTGCCCTCGCTCTCACCGGCTTGCCCGCCCTCGGGGTTCTTGTGCATGTGGTCCACTGGGAAACGAATACACACGTTAGCTTGTTATATCTTCACTGTACTAAATAAAGAACACGTACCTTATACCTAACTATATACTCTACTTAAGAGTACCTAAGTACCTTGCATGCTGGTGAAAGGGGAGTAAGATCTGCTAAAGTTCCGCTTGCGTGCTCGGCTGGTTTACCGAGCGCAAGAGCGGAGCGGGTAAAGGTCCTCTCGTCTGGTTGGTTCACTGGACGAGAGACTCGCGATCCTGTGATATAACCGGAAGGTCGGCACACAGGGGCGCACTAGCAGTTAGGTATAGGGTATGTGTACTAAATAAAGGGGAGCGTGCCTAAAAGTCCGGTACCATCATGGAGATTGGGGAGTGAAGGTTGGTGCACAGGCGGTCGTTGGACTAAATAAAACCCACAACCTGCTACCGATCCGCTCGAGTGCCAGGTTGGTTTACTGGGCGCGTTAGGGGGGCGGGTAAAGGTTCTCTTGGCTGGTTGGTTTACTGGGCTCGAGACACGCAATCCTGTGATATGACCGAAGATTGGGTGCACAGCGGGGCATTAGCTGTAGACTTGTACTAAATAAAACAATAATAAATGCTTACATTCTTTTTTTCCTATCATAAGAATCTTCACCGGGCAATAACAACAAAAAAATAATTATCGAAATCGATCGAGCCGTTCACGCGTGATGCCGTGACTAAAGAAAATTGGGATTCATTTATATAGATACAAGGTTTCAAACAATTCGCAACCAGTACCACAAGTTTTGCCTCGGAGTTCCAGGCAATAAATAACATATAAGAGTTTAGATGAGGTTCCGAAGTTGCAACTTTGACAAATTACTTGAGAATGTACTGCTTCACGAAACATATGGTAAAGTCGCAACTAGGACCAAAATTTTGATTTCGGAATTATTAAAGAAGAAGAAGAAATCCTTCCTGTCTGAAACTTTTAATTATATGTTTATTTTTAACAGAAAAAAAGTGCATAATAAGTATAGATAGACAACGTACACATATGCGTGGTGTAGAGCGCCCGTCGCCTCATCACCCGGCCGCAGTACTTGCAGATGTAGAGGCGCGCGTCGTGCACTAACTTCAGATGCTGCATCGTGCTGGCGGCCTCGCCCACGAACACGCTGTCTGACGAGTCTGCAATATAAACCTGGGTATCGACATGCGAGCGCTGTGAGCGAGCCACAGTTCTCTCTCTTCAAATCAGCATCATCATCATCATCATCAGGTCATTTTAGTCTCCACTACAGGAGAACGACCGTCTCTCGTCCGTCCCTGATAGGAGGATTTGGCCTTCACTCCCCACGCTGGCCAGACGGGTTGGGGAGGCCTGATCGATGTTTTATAAATACTAGTACATAGTATTTACATCTATTATATTATATCTATGTAACCAAACCTAACCTAGGTTAGGTTTCGTATGTTTTATATCAACTTTAGTCGCCAAGTCAGTATAATAATCGCCAAGTTTCACAATGTTAGATGCTCGGTTTATTACTACCCTTTTTTTATAACGCCTAAGATTACTACATAGATGCCCAAAGACTAATGTAATCTTTTAAAAAAGTAATTTATAACAAAGAGATAAAGTGAGTAGGATGAGTAGTTGCATAAAATAATAATAAATAAATAAATATTTCTGGACAATTTACACAGCGCCATCTAGTTCAAATTAAGCGCAAAGCTTGTGTTATGGGCAGGGATCGAAAAGGTTCGTAAAATACCGGTAAAGTACCGGTACTTAGAGGTTCTGATACTAGAACCCGTACCGGAACCGGAACCGGAACCTAAATCTGGAACCGGAACCGGAACCTAAATCTGGAACCTGGACCGAAACCTATATTTTAGAGGTTCTTCTTTAAATCCTGTCCGAACTTGAATTAAACTTAGAGTGCGTCCACGCGGCGCGTTATGCCGTCTTAACGTAATAATTTTGGCGCATACTTGGAAGTATGGGAATTATTATTGTTAATGTTATTAATACAATCAGTAGTAGAAAATTAAAGTTGCGTTCCATTATTCCAAGCTGCGTACTAACTGTCAGCTGCAAGAAATAAGAAATATGCCAGACACGGTCGAACGTATCACATCTTTTTAAGGAACCTTTAATTTGGAACCGGTATATTGGAACCTTTATTCAGAACCGGTTCTTCGGAACCGGAACCGAAAAGATGAACCTTTTTAGGAACCGAAATGACGAACCGGAACCCAAATTTGTACCGGTTTTCAATCCCTGGTTATGGGTACTAGACAACTGATAAATGTACTTAAATACATTTATTTTTTTGTAAATACATACTAATAATACATAGAAAACACCCAGACCAAGACAAACAGACATGTTCATGCATACAAATGTTTGGCTTGTGCGGGAATCGAACCCGCAACCTCGGGGTAAAGTGGCCATTGCTAACCATTCGACCACCGAGCTCGTCCAATAAAAACCAAAATTATTTTTCTTTTTTCATTAAATTAGAGTTTTTAGGTCTGACGTTTCAATGTCAATTTATAACGCATGGATTTTCAAACAGTACGGTTGGCTGGAAGAGATCTCTTTCAGAGATAAGCCCGCCTTTATACTGTTTAATTTATTTGTCTACTTTTATTTGTATTGTTTTGTGGTATAATAAAGAGATTACATACATACACATACATACAGATTTGCCTTTCATATGTTAGTAAAATTTTCTTTTGGCGCTGTTTATGCTGCCCCCTAAGACGTGATGCTTGCTTAAGCATTACTTAATTTGCTTTGACAAAGTAAAAAACAAATACGACAACAACAATAAGAGATACATGGCTTTGAGCTCTGTCTTGAAGTGGTACGCAGGAAAAACTAATTGGGAACCACTGCTATAAATAATTGAAAAAAATGTTAGAGAAGCGAATGAAGAAGAAGTATAGAGACTATGGATGGCTGAACTTGTTGGGTGCATAATCAAGTTCAACAGTAAAGTTAACTCACCATCTTTAGCATTTTTCTCGCACAGCAAACATTTAAACTTTCCGTTGCCCTCTTTGCTGACAATGTGCGTCTGAAATTGTTAAATATCTTTGAAAGACATGGGGCTCACAAATCACCCTCAATAGATTCTACATGTATAGCTTATTTCTGAACATATAGCTTACGGTCATTACACATTTCGACGGCCCTACGTAAAAGAAAGTAATTTTTAGGTACTTTACAGTATAGCGTTTCAAAGCTAGAATTAGACATTATTATTATTTAAATACGAATGTATATTAACCCTGTTACATCTAAAAATAATAATAATTTAAGCACTTTGATTACGTTATTTACTTACATTACATTTACACGAATATATGTACGTTTATTGGGTTTATGTTTCAATAATTTACATGGGACCGTTGATTTAGGTAAATTCATTGAAGTATGTATGTAACTAAGAGACATAAAAGATTATGCATGTAGCTAAGAGCCTGGATATCAAACAGGTATTCGATGTTGAGCAGCAGACATTAAACCCTACAGAACAGAATATCGTGAACAAACGGTTCACATATATGTAAATCTGATAGTATTTGTTGTTTTTATAATATTTACCGGCAAATCCTCAGTCTTGCTCTGTACTGACTTTACTCGGAACATCTCGCCGGTGTCCACTTTTATGAAGGCGCCTCCTGAAATTGTTTTAAAATTTTGTCAGTCGCGTACTGGAAGTAAATGACATTTTTTTGTTTTATACTATGTGTAGAAGCCAAAGCATACGGTTCGCCCGATGTGAAGCAATATTATGTATAAACATGCATACAGTGCAAGAAGTATTGCTTGTTCGCTGACACTACCGCTGTTAACGCAGCATTTCTTCACGTCTGGTGATCTCACTCACACTTCAGATTCCTTTTGAAGGATCCAATATAGTACTCAAGTGAAGCACGAAATACATGTCGGGCAGTTTGTTTCACAAGTCAGCACAGAAAAGATTGGTTGAACCTTTTAATGCGAGGTGTGGGTAAATATTTTCGACTGCGTGAGAAGGTGCGTATAGTTTATGTACCTTGTTCTTGTGCGGCGGCTATGATCGCATTGGCAGTTTCTTCGTCACCAGAAACTTGTAGTTCAATTTGCGCCTCCTCTGTTGAATCTAAATGAATAGATAGATAGATAGTTTATTCGAATTACAGCAGTTACACACACATACAATAATATGCTTATACAGGTCGCGCGGCGAGTTAAGATCGCTCGGCAAAACTAGTGGGGGCAATTGGCGCATGTGTACAATAGCGCACAAAATTACTAAGAAAAAAAAATTTTTTTCCTTATTTTCTTTTTTTAACCCTTAGTAACTTAACATAATTATAATTTTGTCTTAGTTTTTCAACTGTGGGAAGCTCTTTATTGGTCAAATGAAAGTTATGAATACACCTTTTTATGACTCCTTGATCAAAGTTATCGATGTCTGTTATTGGTTTTGCACGCTGTCTTTTTTTTCCAGGAGTTCTAAAGACCGACAGAAACTCCGAATTAGCGGCTTGTGTGGCAGGCAATCCTCCTAACTGTTATAACAGATGTATTTGTAGCAAGCGCCGTTCTTTTTTGTTCTTGTTTTAAATTGTTCATAATTTGTACTAACTTATTATCATTTGTTGTGCTAGCTTCGGCAGCTTCTTCCCGAGTTTGCTCTAATTTATTGCAGATTTCAATTAATATGGACTTATCAACAGCATTTGTCGTTCTATTTGCAATCAGTTGTAAACATTGTATAGGTGTTGACAATTTTTTCTGTAATGAAATCGCAGCTTCTGCTGTTGTATTTTTTACCTGCTTTAATTTACTACCGATTTCATTAGTTTCCTTTTTAATATAACAATTCACGTCGTAAACCATTTTCCTGGCTTGCCGTGTTAAAACTTTATTTTTCGGCATTTTTTTCACTACGATGTACTACTAATACGAAAAACAATTTGTACGCAACAGCACACAGGAGACACGAGACGCACGGACGCGAGGCGGGAGGTAAAGTGCGACTGATCCACCAATTACGCGTCGGTATTGTCGCGCCCGCCCCCCTTACTCCTCTGCCCCGCCAAATAGACCTAGATAGTGAATACTGCGCATGCCCCTTCTACTTTTGCCGAGCGATCTTAACTCGCCGCGCGACCTGTACAATAGATGACAAAATACACAATGTTTATTGTAGTTGTGTGTGTAGGTAGATGGATTGTAGGTGTACATAACAGTGTATTTATTTTTTAATAATAATAATGTCTGTTCACAGATAAGTAAGCATTTATAAAAGGCCATGAATTGCCTTTGGCCACATACAAAAAATCTAACTTTAATCGAAACAGTTATCTCCTACAAGACATTCCGATTTAAACTACTAAGACAGCATACAAGTACGGGACCTGTCTGATAGTAAGCCCGTACTCTAGAGACTAGATTAGTCTACTAGACTCTAGAGACATCTCATGCATTGCAGACCCTGTAAAAACCCCAACACTCCTTTCTTGATGAACCGTATGTTGATGGATGACAAGATTACGTGGAATTCGTTCCTCTCCCGCTAGCCAGGGTTAAAATGGTCTCCCGCTCGGAGGCCTACCTTGTGTGTCGTTGTCCGGTTGGTCGTCATCGTCCACGACGAACTTGTCTCCGTCGTACACCACGCGGTGCGTGTTGCCCACGCGGATTATTGTGGTCCCGTCCTCATCCACCATTATTGTCTCTGGTAACAAAACAATACATTACAAAACAAGCTGGCCCGGCAACCCAGCATGTTCGGTTCGAGTAGATAGAAGAGCCCTTTCAGCCCTGAAATGTTTGGGTAGAAGGCCCACCAGCAAATCTTGATACATGGCCCGTTTAGCGTAAGCTACGCCACTGGACTGAAGCTATCAAATAAATAAATGACTCACGGTCGTCATCATCCGCCTCGTCATCGTTCACGATCTCCACCTTGCCCAGTATGAACTTCTTGTCCGTTTGCTCATCGGCCTCGCCATCAGATAACAGCAGGCCGACGTCGAAGAATCCAGGGTTCGTTTTTGAAGGCTCTAATCTTGCTTTCTGGAAAATATGGCAGCCTTTAAAACCTGTATATGTTTCACTAAAAAGGAAAGTGTGTTGGGCTCAAACTCTCCAATGTCACGACTTTGTAAAACCATCAACAGTTGTAGTGATATTGATGATGTGCATTCTGATTCCATAGGAAAGTTTAAAGGTCTAAATATACAGGTTTGATAATGTAGTGTAAAATTTATACATTTATTAGTATTGATGCATTAAACTAAACCATTTTTATTCAAATTTTGGATTTTAGACAAAATTTAAATAAAGATAACATCCACGTTATTTAAATAACGTGGATTTTCTTGGTAACATTAGATTTCGTGGTTATTCCATTTGAACGGGAATTAAAGCAAATAAGCTAACAAATTAGTTGTTTGAATTTAACTCTATTATATTGTTGAATACACAATGGCGTAACTACAGGGTGGCAGAGCGGGCAAAATGCCACGGGCCCCCGGACCAAGGGGGCCCAAGCCTTGGAGCTTAATACAAAAATTGTATATTTTTTAAGTTATAGGCTATAAATATACAACATACATGACGAGCTCGGTGGCGTAGCGGTCAATGACGCGGCTTCGACACCAACGCTCGTGGGTTCGATTCCCACATAGGACAAACATTTGTGTGCATGAACATGTCTGTTTGTCTTGGTCTGGGTGTTTTCTATGTATCATAAGTATGTATTTATCAGTTGTCTAGCACCCATAACACAAGCTTCGCTTACTTTGGGGCTAGATGGCGCTGTGTAATTTGTCTGATAATATTTATTCATTTATTTATACAAAATTTTAATAGGTACTAATGTACCTATTAAATCATATTTCTTCAAAATAAAATTATACATTATTAACCAAAAATGTACAAAAACCTTCTTTAGTGTTGGTGACATAAATGATTTATTAAAGAGGGCCCCATCCTCTCAGGGCCCATTTGATGAATTTGCCACGGGATCCTGATGATATAGTTACGCCACTGTATACGTAAATTTATCTTGTATTTCCTGGTTTTCCTTTAATTTAATTTACCATGTTTGTTGCAGAAATTTAATTCTTATGACTGACTATAATATCGACTGTTGATATAAAAGTACAGGATATTGTTTTTTCGAATTTTAGCCGGTTGGATTCTTGTGGAAAGCGCATTTTTCATCATCATCATCATCAGGTCATTTTTAGTCTCCACTACAGGAGCACGACCCTCTCTCGTCCGTCACAGACAGGAGGACTTGGCCTACACTCCCCACGCTGGCCAGACGGGTTGGGGAGGCATTTTTAAAATCTTTAAATGCATTTGGCTTAAAGTACTTTTCTTCCCGATAGTATTAAAAAATCCACGCTGTATATCTAAGATTTATATAATGACGATGGCGATGTAATCAATTAGGAATTACTTACTAACCTTCAATGACTCGACATCAAACACAAATTTTCCACTTTCTTCGGACACTGGAACAACTGATAGGGAACAATCTGAAATTAAATTATATAATTTAATGAACAAATCAAGTAGAATTGAGTTTTAGCTCCGCCACATACATTCTATTCTAATAACTTGAAACTTATGCAATACAAACTATCATCACCGACCTCGAACAAGGTCTGCCAAACCGATGCATCCGCGACGCAGGACGCGAATCGGGATCGTCTACAACACTACTATCATCATCATGATCATAATTCATTTATTAGTTCATAAACATGGGTAATAATACATTGGTGTTAAATATGAATAAAACAGTAGAAACAACCATGATTCGCCTTATTGGCATATGAACATAAAAATTTGTATCTAATCATCATTCAAGATATTATATTAATTAGGTACTGAGTCATTTGCACATCAAAATTGAATTCGAAAACAAAACAATGAGAAATAGATCAAAAGTATATCAATAAATATAAAGAATGTCATGAAATCATAAGATAATGTCAAAATACAGGTCAGCGAATAATATAATTTCTTCATAATTTACTAGATATTTTAACATTTATAAATACTCGTTTTTTCAACAAGGAAGCCACTGAGTGCAGTTTTAAATCCATTATGCCTGATCAGCCTGCATCTAACCACTGCTGGATCTATATCCAGCAGGAAAAAGGTAATTTTAATCAAACCTACTTTGTATAATAAGAATTGAATTGAAACGGGAATAACGGGATGCAACCTGTACGTTTGTGGCGGCGCTTAAGATGTTAAGTTATTAGATTTTGCTCGTAGTTAATGTAGTAAAAGGCTATAGAGACTGTGGGGCAGGTCAGTATAAAGACGTAAAGGACCGGAAACGCGTGAGCGATGCTCCTGGTATTGCAAGCTTCCATAAGCTGCAATTACTGCTTACTTATTTTAACTTTTTACGCTTATTTTAACTATACAAATGAAAAATTTGGTCGTCTGTAAAGTCGATTTACGGACGGTAATTTTACGTGATATCGTCATAAGAAAACATCGGCCGATGGAGTGGAAGAAAGATTGATGCGTCACAAGCCGAACGCTTAGGTCGATCGTGCCTCTCTATCGCTTGTTCCGCGCTCTCGCTTGTACTCGGCTCAGGCGGAACGTGACAATGACTCTATGCTTTTTAGCGCGTGCAGCCGGCGTTCGTCGATTTATAAGACGTTATCATGTCAAAACATAGATGAAGAAATAATGTACAAACCTTCATCAATCTCCATCGGCTGTTCATCTGTGTTCTCCACGTCATCATCATCATCATATTGGCTCGTTTCAGTTTTCAATGAATCTTGAGTGATTTTAGTCAGTACCGCTGACGCCGACAGAAAATCATTTGGTAAAGAATTGACATTAAAACTTAACACCGGGTTTGACGTCATTCCACTCGTCGTCGGTAACATGAGTGACGTCACTACGTCATTGGCTTCAGTTTCAGAGATCTTCGTTTGTGATGCAGTGGTTGTTTCCGTTGGTTTCTTCTGTATGATTGCTCTGGAGGCTTTTATGCTTTGTGTAAGGACTGACGAACCAACAGTTACTTTTAAGTTTATTGTCGGCGATTGTGTTGTTGTCAATGTTGTCATAGTCTGAAATTATGTAATTTTATTGATTAGAAACAAAAAAACAATAAAAAGGAAACTATAAAAACAATTGGGAAGAATTTATAAAAAAATGTGTTTTCAAAGCTTACCATTTAGTTCCATTTTTGATCAGAGCAACTGAGAATGTTGAATAAAAAATACTTTTTTATTGGTACAGTAACGTATCACATCACAGCGCAATATGCATTCTATTGCGCTGTGATACGTCGTTTTACAAATATTTTTGTGATGGTGCCTCCACCACCACTTCAACTTATATTCATTACGGGATATGGATCTCCCTTTGAATTGAAGGGATTTAGAGCGTACTTCACCATGGTGCTCAACTGCGGACTGTCAGAGGCCAGTGTTTTCAGGCCGCCCAAAGGCCACAGAGTTAAGGACTATCATCATATCATCTATGACAACAGTCGGAACCGATGGCTTAAGGTGCCTTCCGACGCACGAATAAGCTCGAGATAAACCCATCCGTAGCTAGGCTATGGCCGACATTGCTTAACTCGTGTTCGATTATACTGACACATGCAACGACGCCATCAATGTCCTCCACAGGTGCAGGAGACTCACCTTGATCATATTAGGAAACACATTGGCTTTAGAAGCAGCAGCAAGTTTATTGACATCTATTACGAAGTCAGCAGGCACAGGTTGCAATTTAGAAGCTGGCAGAACAATCTTCTTGGGTTCCTGTTTCTTCACAAGACCGGTCTTCTCTGGATTCAGTTGTAAGTAGTCTTCTAAACTTATATTGTGTTTTCCAAGTGTTACTTGGAACTGGTTCAGGAGATCCCGCTTTATTACTTGTGATCTGTAAAACACAATAATAGACTATAAGCCCATGGAAAAAAAATACCTGTGAAATGAACCAACGTGAATAACGCTTAGAAGGATGTTACTATATCAGAAAATAACTCTTGAGCACTAGAACTGAGAAATAATTTATACAATTTTTGAACATTGTCAAATAGCCTATTATAAAATCATGTTCAAAAATTGAATAAATTATTTAATAATATCGTAAAATACACAAAACTATAAAGATCTGCAAACTTTCATTCTAATATCTTCCGTCCGACTTATTTTAGGGTCGATCAAAGTTTGGCGGGAAAGTCCATGTTAAAAGTATGAAATTATTAAACAATAATATTTCCATCCATAAAAAATACTGTAACTTTTATTTATGATATACTAGCGACCCGCTCCGGCTTCGCACGGGTGCAATGCTGATACTAAATGTACTACAGAAGGTCTTTGCGCTTTGTCCTATCCAGTCCTTCCCCAGTTATAGGCACACGCCGCCGGCTCCGCGGCCGGTACCGCCACAGCCGTTATGTCCCTGCATTTTAAATGTGTAATATCTTCTAAACTATTCATTTAAATTACATGCTGTGAAGGGCCATATTGATCTATATTAAATGCGCAATGTATTTAAGGTACTTAATTGGATAAGGATTAATTCTGTATTGCTTAAAATCGCTTCGTAAATAAGGCATTATTTCTTGTAAAAAGCAAAGGATAAAATAACGGTTATTGTGTGTTACCACTAAGAGATAGACATATACCATCGCGAACTTTTTTGTAGACCATTTTAAGGTGAACAATACTGTACTACATTATTTTGATCTATCTCGTTGGGTTCAGCCAGCGTTTGCAATGAAAGAGCAAAAAAATGTGTTTATTTACGACATCACATTAGAAACCTCTAAATTATCAGTGTTTTTCTACTATGTTATGCATATAAACTTTCCAGTTGAATCACTCTATCTATTAAAAAAAACCGCATCATAATCCGTTGCGTAGTTTCAAAGATTTAAGCATACAAAGGGACATAGGGACAGAGAAAGCGACTTTGTTTTATACTATGTAGTGATAGTGATAATAAAATAAACGTAATATTTAACATAGCTGTCGTACAAATTTCTGATTTGATGCATACAAAATACAAACTTGTGACGTCATAACTCAGTAGCCTTTTGCATGGAGCGTTTTCGGGAAAGTCCAAAATTGTGATTTTCTAATTAACATTTTATCTCGAGAGATTTTTGTGCTATCGAAGTAATTCTTCCACCTATGGTTATATTATTGCGACGTCCCTACATATCAAACCGAAAAAATGCTGGCCAAATAGCCTATTCCACCCCGGGCACCAAAGCATACGCCCGCCTGATATAAATAGAATCAGTATTGCTTGTTGGTGTTGGCACTCTCTCCTTACGTCTGGCGACATCACTCACTCGCAGGAACGCAACAACCCTCAAAGATTAAAACTTATTGGCTACACGATTTGCAGGTTTTATCAGTTAGGCTCAGCATGCTCTCCGTTTCTTTCGCTGCAGTCTCGTCAATTCATCGGCCGGGTACACCATGTGCAGGCAAGGTTGGCTTAGGTTTAAAGTATAATGGTTGAAGAATTAATTGCAGTTAGGAAGAAGAAATAGCCCTCGCTGGACTTGCGAGTCTTTTTGTATGTAGTCGTCGTCACCCCTTATTCATCCTACTGCTGGGATACGGGTTTCCCCTCAATCGAAAGGGTTTAGAGAATACTCCACCACGCTGCTCAACTGCGGAGGGTAGTGTTTTCAAGTCGCCTATCGGCCACTAACTTGGCTTAACGACTGTCAACTTACGACAACAGCCGGGACCGACGGCTTAAGGTGCCCTCCGAAGCACGGAGGAACTTGAGATTTATCTTTAGTTATTATAAAATTTTGTAATCTACCACATAAATGTTTTGGTTGCATATACTGTAAATTTATGTGTGTGAATAAATAAATAAATAAAATAAGACTTGTGTGATCGATTAGAATGCCGCGCGCAACGTCACCATCGAACTCCTCATTGTCTATACTGCATATATTGTACACTAGTCACTTACCTTAATTGAATAGAGTCATATTCAGAGCAATGCTTAAAACATTTCTTGCAAATAAAATTGCTGTGTGTTGAACCCTGATTGATTGGTTTAGCTAGTATCTCACTTAGTAATTCTGATAACTTCTTCGAAGATTGTAACTTTATCTGTAAATTAAGAATCATAAGGATTGGATAAACCTCTACAAGGTCAAAAGTGGGAAACTTCTGCATAAGGACGCCACTTGTATCTGTTCTTTCAATCGGTAAGAGATAGATTAAAGAAAAAGTGGTTAGAAGTCGACCACCCCGTTGCGCAATTTTTAACTGGACATGGCAATTTTAAGGTTAAACTCTTTTTCTTTTAAATTAGTGCCGTCGCCCTTATGCGAATGTTCTACTGTTAATTATGAATTCGATCAAACAGCACACCATGTTCTCTGAGAGTGTGATATATATACTATATTATTCAGATTTAGTAGCAACAAGGGAGAATTACCAAGCGTTCAGACGATTTTGCATAGTATTGGAATCGTATATATAAAAAAGCTCCATTTGTATTTTAGTTTAAAATAGATCAAGTTAAGCCACTAGCATTAGCCTTTCGTGCTTACGTACTTAGTGCAAGTGGCCCTTAACCTTTCGCGTGCCGCAGTCCCACGGTGGGTACAGCGTTGGTACAGCGCTAGTATTCGCAGCACGCGAGTGATTAATAGGGTATTCTATAAGTGAGACAAATTCTCTAGATATGTGAATGTAAATCAAGCTGGCTTGGAAAGCGACTGATTTGCTCAATCGTTTAGTTTTCATGCGTTTTAGATCTTATGAACCGGTCTTCTTTAGCACCAACGACCTACCTAGTTCTTTAGGTACCAACGCTGTACCCACCGTGGGACTGCGGCACGCGAAAGGTTAAGGGGCACTTGCACTAAGTACGTAAGCACGAAAACCTACACCATCTGTGGAAGCAGATCTGTCTAAGTTCATAATTATATTTATAATGTTTACTAACATTTTCTCCGAATATATTTATAGCAGTAGTTGAAGAACCAGCAGCGGAGTTGCAAATGAAACATGTGTGATCCATCCTGAAACATATATAGGGTCATTTAGCACTTTTTCTAAATATTACGTAGGTACATCACAATCACAAAGGCTATTTGTCAATGTTAAAAAATTGTATAAATTATTTAACAATATCGTAAATTACACAAAACTACAAAGATCTGCAAACTTTCATTCTAATATCTTCCGTCCGACTTATTTTAGGGTCGATCAAAGTTTGGCGGGAAAGTCCATTTTTAAAAAAAAGAGTAGAAAAGTATGAAATAATTAAAAAATAATATTTCCATTGGTTCTCCGATAATAAAAAATACTATAAGTTCTATTATGATACTAATTACATAAACGTACCTAATATTTAACATAGCTGTCGTACAAATTACCTATAACCATAACCTAGTAGCCTGTTGTATGGACCGTTTTTGGGTAAGTCCAAAATTGTAATTTTCAAATTAACATATCTCGAGAGATTTTTGTGCCATCAAAGTATATCTTTCACGTGTGGTTTTATTATTATGACGTTCTTATATATAAAACCGAAAAAAACGTTGGTCAAATACCCTATTACCTCTAGTATTAAAGTAAAAATTCCCAATATTTTTGCTACCTCTCCATTACCTTGGCCTTCACACACTATACAATATAGCTTACTATCTTATAGCATCACTCACACAGTAGGTCACATTGAAATCCGTTTGTTATCATCATCATCAGGTCATTTTTAGTCTCCACTACAGGCGCACGACCCTCTCTCGTCCGTCCCAGACGGAAGGAGGATTTGGCCTACACTCCCCACGCTGCGCTGGCCAGACGGGTTGGGGAGGCCTGATCGATGTTTTATAATGTATTTCCCTAAGTCGCCTTGTACGACATCCACGGGAAGAGACTGAGTGATTCTATTCTAGTCTGCCGAAAACCACACGGCCCCGTTTGTTATACTTATAGCTATATTGACCAACCGCCTAGTATGAAGTTATATAATTCGTGTGTGGGGAGTTTGGTTTTGGCAGACCAGCGGTTGGGAAGTGACTGACAGTATGAACCTTCACTCATTTTCGTGCCGCCGCCGTATATTTATGTTAGAATCGCTTGCGCTGCCCCACAGTTGCAGACAGTATGTCCAAATGGGTTTCAGAGTGACTTTATATATAAGGAGTTTGTTGTCCAACGAGAGTCTCGAGTTTCTTCCTAGCATCCAGTATAGGCTGTTGTACTTTAGCTGAAGCTCCTGCTTTTTGCATTTGAAGTGATGCCTCCAGGTCAGTTTACGATCAATGTGTAAGCCAAGATATTTTATTTGGTCGCTGTGGGGTAAAGAATATTGTCTCAACTTTACAAGTGGGCAGTTTCCTTTGTTAAGGGTGAATGTCACATGTACTGACTTTGCTGCACTAGCCTTCATTTTCCATTTTTGGAGCCATTCATTTACGTTGTTGAGGCCTTTCTGCAGGTTTTCTGATGCCAGTCTAGGATCTTTATTGCTTGCAAGTATAGGGGTGTCATCTGCGAATGTGGCTGTGGTTATCCCTGGAGTGACTGGTAAGTCAGCAGTGTACAACGTGTAGAGCATGGGGCCAAGTACAGATCCTTGTGGCACCCCAGCGTCAATCTCTTTGAAGTTAGAAGTGGCGTCACCCTCTTTGACACAAAATATGCGATCCTCAAGGTAAGATTTGAATATTAGAAAATATGAGTGGGAAATATTCTGCTTGATCTTGCACAGCAGGCCTCTGTGCCAGACTTTGTCAAATGTCTGCTGGATGTCCAAGAATGCTGACGAGCAGTATTCCCTTTGTTCTAGAGACTTTCTTATAGCATCGCATACTCTGTGGGCTTGTTCCACTGTACCATGTTGTTCTCTAAAGCCGAATTGGTGATCCGGTATCACTTTGCGGTCCAAAAGGCCTGGCATTATTCTGCGAAGTATTACTTTCTCCAGTACCTTGGATAGAGCAGGCAACAGACTGATACGTCTGTAAGATGATTTTTCGGTACTTAATTTGCCAGCCTTGTAGATCATTATGATTTCCGAGACCTTCCACGCACTTGGGAAGTACCCTATTCGTAACATAGCGTTGAAGATGGTAGTGATGAAGACAATGGCCTTTCTCGGTAGTTCCAATAGTACTTCTTTAGTTATCAGGTCGTAACCCGGTGCTTTTTTACTGTCCAGTCGTTTGATCGTTTTTCGCCTGCGGAAGTCATCTTCCGCAGGCGAAACAGGTCTAGGGGGAAAATCCTTTTGAAGGTCTTGTTCTAGAATGGGATCAACATATTCCTCTGATGAATTGTCCAGTGTTACATTTGGTTTAAAGACGCTTGTTAGATGATCCGCAAATAAATCCGCTTTGTCCTGGCCCAGTCGTTTTCTTTTTTAATTGGGGGCTTTTGTATGTTAGGTCTGTCGCAAGAGCGGGTGGCTTTCCAGAGCGAGTAGTTGCTGGATTTAGTAGCAGTTAGGGACTCCAACTTTGCTTGCATTGTTAAATCATTGGCATTCTTGATAGCTTCCTTCAATTCTACAATGGCTTTGTTAAAGAATGCCTTATCCTGCGGATTACGGCTCAGTTGCCAAACTCTACGTAATCTACGTTTCTCCTGGATCATGAACTTAATTTCCATAGGTACGTTTGACAGCTGGTTCCTATGTTCCGTAGCAGGGGTGCTTCTCCATGCAGCAATTTATACCAGATTAGTAAATTGCATTACTGCTGTTTCAACTTCGTCTGCTTCTTTGAGTCTGACATTTAGAATAAGGTTTTCTTCTATGTATTTTCTGAAGGAATGCCAATCAGTATATCGGTTGTATAATCTTGCAGGCCTCTCTACCTCAATTATAGTTGAGCTGGTAGTTAGTAAGACCGGGGAGTGATCAGATGACCCGTCTACACATGACTTGTGCTTCATGTACTGCTTGGAGAGTCCTTTGGTCACAAGGAAGTCGAGAATGTCCGGGATCCGATTGTGATCAGCAGGCCAGTTGGTAGGTTCTCGTGGGGCAATTGTGGTCAGGTGATTTTTATCAATGCTCAACTTTAGTTGTCTCCCTCTAGTTGTTATTAGTCTCGAACCCCAATGAACATGTTTGGAGTTCCAGTCGCCTCCTGCTATGAAGCGATTTCCGCGACATGAGAAAAAGTGAGAGGACAAGTCTGAGTCTATTCGATGTTTTGGTGGACAGTATACAGCTGAGACATTAAAGCATCCCCATCTGTCTTGTATTGCGACTGTAGTGGCCTGTATTTGCTCGGTTTTATATTCAGGCAGTAAATGGTGCTTTACTTTGTCCCGAATGATTATCGCTGTTCCCGCATGTCCTGTACCGTCTGGATGGTTTGTAGTGTATGTCTGGAACCCTTTGATTTTAACATTGGACTTGTCTGTGCAGTGTGCTTCAGATATTAAGACAATGTCTAGCTTGTGTTCGGCAATTAGTATCTCAAGCTCATCTTTATTAGGTGGAAGTCCATTTATGTTCCAAGTCGCCAGACTTAGCCCAAGGCCTGTTAACCTTGTAGTTTGGTTATGAGTGTAGTCATGAGGCTCATTAGAGTACTCATCTATTGTAAGATTAAGTCAAATTTTTCGTTTTGTTTGGTGAGGAGAGTTTCTAGAATTGTTAAGTTTTGGCTTACATTAGGTTTAGAGTTTTCTTTGGTCACTTGGCCTGGCGCTTTTCAAGTGACTTTGGCGTAAGTGAGTGGTTCGTTTTCCTTCACAAAGGAAGGAGACTGTTAAAAAGACACCATTCGGGACTCAAACCCTTTCTTCGAGGGTTTGAGTCCCGAATGGTGTCTTTTTCGATAGCACGTCTATCCGCTCTTCCGTGACCGTATTTGTTCATCTTTCTGGCAAGTATTTCTCTGTACACCTCACAACCCTTGTAGTTTGCCGGATGGGAGCCTTGGCATAGCGCGCATTGAACTGGTGTATTTCTATCGCGCTTTGGACAGTCCGAGGTTTTATGTGCCTGAGCGCATTTCACGCAACGGAAAGGCCTCATGCAGTAATTCTTTGTGTGCCCATATTGCTGACAACGTTGACACTGTAGAATTGAATTTTTCTTCGTGGGATCCTCTATGGTTACAGATTGATGGTATATATATTTGATTTCCTTAGCCGCTTTGTTGTTCTGGCTAGGCAGGAGATTAACAAAGAATGTTGAGGTAGGTTTTTTCTCTGGACCATATCTGGAGTTAATAATTTCCCCGACAACAGTGTTTCCAGTTTTTTCAATTTCCTCCTTTATCTCACTTTTAGGTGTTGTATGGTGCAGATTTCGAATGACGATACGGCAGAGTCGTTCTTCTTTTTTGTTGAATGTGTGACCAATTAGACCACTTTCACGAAATTTTGTGATGATTCCTTTGTAGGTAAGAACTTTTATCTGCAACAGTTTCCACAAGTTCAGTTAATTTATTGACATCTTCTATCTTCTTCTTCTTCTTCTTTTCCCCTTCCCACTTTATATGGGGTCGGCTCTCCTAATTCTTTTTCGCCAGGTTGTTCTGTCCTGGGTCGTCTGTGGGTGCAATTGTGCCTTGTTCATAATTCGAGCCATACTCGTCCACCACGTTGCCGGCGGGCGTCATCTTCCGCGCCTTTTTTCAGGCAATTCTAACGCCTTGCGAACGACATGGTCATCATCTCTCCGCATCACATGTCCGAACCATCTCAGTCGGCTTTCTGTTAATTTTTCCGCAATAGGAGCTACCCCGAAACTTCCTCTCACATATTCGTTTCTAATTTTATCCCGTCTGGTCACGCCCCCCGACCATCTCAACATTTTCATCTCATTTGTATGGAGTCTTTGTTCATGCGTTTGTTTTACAGTCCAGCACTCAGACCCATAGAGCAAGGCGGGCCGCACAGCTGTTTTGTACACTTTGCCTTTCGTTCTAATAGGCATACGAGGATCACAAAGAACCCCTGTAAGGCTTCTCCATTTTTGCCAACCCACGCTTATTCTATGGGCGACATCAGTCTCCACGTTAGCATCCGGTGTTAATACCGATCCTAGATATTTAAATTGGCTGACTTTAGGTACCGGTGTTCCATCATCATAGTGAATTATCGATGGGCTATCGTTTATGCCGCTGTACCTACATTCCATATGTTTGGTTTTGGATCTGCTAACGCGTAGTCCGAACTTTTCTAGTGTTGTTTCTAGTGTTGTTGCATAAGATCTGCTGGAGCTGAGTCGGTGTGTTTGCAATAAGTGCGATGTCATCTGCATACAATAGACTCCATGGTAGTGGAGCTTGTATATCCCTGGTCAGATAGTCCATGACCAGATTGAACAGCCACGGACTCAAAGCCGATCCCTGGTGTACCCCCACCCTCACTTCAAAACTTTCGGTAAAACCCGCCGGACTCCTCACTTGCGTTTTGTTTTGATGGTACATATCTTTTACTATGTGAATGTAATCCTCGGGTAGGCTCTGAGCTCTCATTGCTTGCCAAACGAGTCTTCGGGGAACTCTGTCAAACGCCTTTTCCAGATCGATGAATATGAAATGCAGGTTCTCTTTATTCATACGGTGTTTTTCCATAAAGATTCGGACTGTCTGGATTGCGTCTGAAGCCGATTTCGCCGGAGTAAATCCAAATTGATTTGGGGTTATCCCAGAAAGCAGTTGAATACGCTGATTTGCAATCCGTTCCCAGATTTTAAGTGTATGGGAGGTTAGCTTTATGCCCCTATAGTTTTCGCACTGCGTAATGTCTCCTTTGTTCTTGAAGAATGGTATTAGATAGCTATGTCGCCACGATTTCGGTATTTTTCCTGTTGTTAATATGAGACAAAATAACTTTCGGAGCCATAGAGTTCCTAGCATGCCCAGAATTTTCCATATTTCAGCGGGAACCTCATCAGGGCCTACGGCCCTGTTGGTCTTCATTTGGGAGACTGCTTTTGATATCTCGTCCATGCTTATATTTTGGATAGGACCAAATGTCGGCGAAAGTGGTTTTAAATTTTCACTAGGGTTTTCTTCATTTAGGAGAGATTCGTAGAATTCATACCATCTTTTATTTATGTCTTGATTTGATGTTAGTAGCATGTTATCCTTGTCTTTTATAAATTTGTTTACTTTAATGTCTAATGTTGACCTGGATCTTTGTTTGGCAATTTTGAAAATATCTTTTTCTGATTTTGTGCTTTCCAATTTATTGTAAAGTAATTCACGTGACTTGGCCCTAGCTTGCGCTACAGTCCTCTTGGCAATTGATTTTGACTCTTTGTATTTACTGTGATCTTCCTCAGTACGTGATTTTTGCCACTTTTTGAAATTTACTTTCTTTAGTTTTAATTTGTCTTTGACAGTATCATTCCACCAAGACGGGTCTTTTCCAGTACTTACTCCGCCCTTGGATACTCCTAAAATAAGTGTGGCTTTCGCTTTGCAGAAGTCCTCAAACCCTTGCCACATTGAATTTGAATCAGTGTGATCATTTTTAACATCTTTTGATAGATAATTTCGAATCTCGTCCAGAAATGCGTCTCCCTTCTGACTTTGTAATTGCTTCCACTTGATTCTGGGTGTCTTATCAACTACAGTTTGGATGGATTTAGGTAATCTAAATGTTGTTACCATAATTCGATGTTGTGAGGTTAAAGGTTCGCCAGGTATTACCTTACAATCTGAAAATTTACTCTTAAGTTTCCTGTCAGCCATAATATAATCTATTTGAGATGTCTTGCCCCCGCTTTTGTAAGTTATCAAATGCTCTGGTTTCTTCTTAAAACATGTGCTTAAAACATGTATTGACATCTTCTATACCATACAATATTATGGGTGGAGGCTTGCTGGTTTTTTTTTCCACTAGTTTCTTGGTTGTGGTGGGTTCTTCTGTCAGGTCTATTGGTAATTGGCTGAACATGTTGCTGGTGGTAATACTCTCTGGCGAGTCGCAGATTTTTTTCCGTTTCAGATTTCTAATGCCTGGTACTCTCTGCCAAGGTGGGGGGCATACAGTGCCTTCTTGGCTTGGTGCATTTTGCGTGGCCGCAAACTGTAAACTTTCTGGGGGTTTACTACCCAAGGAATTGCTTCTAGGCCTGGTGATAAACAGACTGCGGTGAAAGGCCTGTTGAACAAACTTCTTGCTGCCAGTAGCATTCACTGTAATGGAAGCCTGGTTGCCTACTTCCATTAAGTCTTCGGTAACTAATTTCACACTCTCCAGCCCGGGTACCGGAGAGCGCCGGGGGTCAGCCGGATCGCATGACGTACAATTATTCTCGTCTGACATTTCCATTAAAAAAAGGGGGGGTTTGGAAAAAATACTCATACTACTTTCCCAAGGCAGTACTGCAGCTATTTCAGGGGGCATTTAACTCCCCTAGGTCAGCTGTGGCCTTGACAGGTTACTTGACCGCCGCCTGTGACTCGGCGTTGTCGCTCGTTTGGCACCACCCGGGGGACACGTGTAGGCTGGATAAGGAAAGGTGGTAATTCCTACGGACGCGAGCAACTCCGCCCCCAGTTTAGAAGTAGTAGCAAAAAGTCCCAAAAAACGCCCGTTTGTTGCACCTTTTATGTAATTATGTAAAAATACTTCCTATCTTTGGTAACAAACTGTATATAGGAAAAAACCCAACTCATTTACAACGCTTCACAACCAGTCATAAGACTGCCGACTAATTTGGGTCTATCTTTTAACCCATATAATTCTTTACCTACTCTCATACTGAAGAGATTAGATTAAAAACTTTGTCAATCTTTTACGCATTAGCCATCAAAATAAATTTAAAGTTACTTTTTGATACAGCTTCAGCCATATTAAGGCTGGGTTCAGCTATATTAAGCAGGTTGCAATGCAAATGTATTGAAACCTTTTAGTTAAATAAGAAGGTTAACAACGGAAATTAAATATGCATAATTACTTCTATAGATAACACTGGCCTCTGCCAACCTGCAGTTGAGCAGAGTGGTGGAGTATGCTCTAAACCCCTTCGATTAAGGGGAGACCCGTATCCCAACGGTGCAGCAGTGGGATTGATAAGGGTCGACGATGACTTGAATAGAGTTTCGGAGTACTCATTATATAACACGAGTTACTCTGCTAAGTATGAGTACCACAAAACTTGCCAAGTTAAACAAATACAGAGTAATAACGTACTTGGTTATTACTCAGTTAGTGCATCTCTAATATTTTCATATCGCTCAAGATATGATGAGGTAAAAATATTTATCTGTTGTGTGTGATCTCCTGACGATTTATATGGAAAGATGTATCATGCTATAATATAACTTATACATTTTTACATTATAGCTACTATTTGTAAAAGGCTTTAAGAGTGATTAAAATTCAGGATAGGACTTTTATTACTAAAATACGAATTATACAGCTCATTAAATACTAAAAAACTTATATAATAAAAAAAGATACTGGATTTTCTGTTTAGGTATGAGGTGTTATCAAATGCATTTGTTTACATTGTTATCAGTAAATAATTTCAAAACACTGCCTGTATACTTACGCATTCAGTCAATTTGTAACTAAAAAGAAAGAGAACTTTTTTATTGAAGGCAGCCATTTTGATGCACAAATGTTACTTTTTCATATATCATAAAAAACATTCAAAACACTGAAACTATATTTTTATCAACAATTTTACCTGTTCAGTTTTTATCAAGTTGCCATCAATTTTATTCGTTTCTGAAGGTTTCTGGCTTTAAATAAAGTTGTCAGCAATGATTCTTTCGCTCCAAGCAGCCACCATTACGTATTGAAAAATAGGGTTGTTGAAAAAGTATCGATAAATCACTATGGTCATATTATCTGTGTCATATATCGACATTTTTTGCTATATCGATGTGAAATGAAATGAAATTCCTTATTTTGTCCGTGACTTTGTGGACACTGTGTGTGACACGTCCTATATCTTTTGTTATAGTTCTGTAGTAAACAAGGAACTCTGAAATCTGTTTAGCTCAGAGAATATTAGTACTAGAACGTTGAAATTTGATAAAAATGAAAAAAAAAAAGAATTTCGGGATTTTCTTTGTTTATCCAGTGACGTGGAGTATCATTGAATAGGACTTTCAAATATTTCAAATATATATATATTTTATCAATATAATAGAATTTATGTTCGGTAAAGGCCGGTTTTTTCTTTTTCTTTCATCTGTTTTGATATATCGATATAAAATATCCAGATAACGTATCAAAATCAATTGTAAAAGTTCGCCAACTTAACGTTATTTTAATATCGATATATCAATATATTTCCAATTATTTTTAAAATATCAATATGACAAACTTCGATATTTTTTTACTTTCGAGCCGGCATCCTTATTGAAAATATATTAATTTCTGCCTAAAATAGTTTTATGGCTCTGAATACATGTTTTTTATTACCTGAATTAAGTATTACTATTATTATGGTTCCGGTTTTGGGACGCTAGTATTCAACGGGCACAAGCACAGGCACGCACGAACCTGTAAACAAGGTAGCTCGCGCGCGCGCTGCACCTATGTTATATCTATCTGTCTGATCGTAAATCCCGTGCGTAGAACCGCTTAGTCCGTCGACATCTGTCGGACTACGTGCCGACACAATATACAGAGAGTATTATTTAAAGATATGGGTAACTCAATAAAATTTCGTGTGTCATCTCAGGTGCGCTAGCGTAGCTTACTGAGAAACTCAAAATTTATTTAGGACGCTCCGTCCACCAAGTGAGCTGAATAGCGGCGTACGCTGCGCATTGTGTCACAACGGCGAGACGGCCCTGTATGCGCTGCTCGTTAACTCAGCGAATGAGTGACATTATGAATGAGTTAGGGGAGAACGATCGGAGATATTGACGCTTGTATTGAATTGCGCTGCGCGCCAACACAATTTGAAAGAACGTCAACTCATCAGTGCGGTGAACTGAGCTAGCGCAATTGCGCGGCGCAACGCAGTGTTACCCATGTCTAATTATCTCTATGAAGTGTCCAAGTGCCCACAAGCGCCGAACGGCAGAACAAATCATTTCATTTCCACATAAATGACACAGATTGTAAGTTCATTAAGAACTACGACTATTTTATAGCTTTATTGTTTACTAACATTACGTATACATTATTAGCAGTAAATAGTATTCTATTTACTGATAATAACAACAAAATTTCAATGAAAATAGGTCGTCGTTGAAAGTATACGTGAATATAATAGTCGTCATCAATCCGCATTCATCCCACTCTTGGAATATGGGTCTTCCCTCAATCGAAGAGGTTTAGAGCATACTCCATCATGCTGCTCAATTGCGTGTAGACGGAAACCGGAGTTTCAAAGATCAAGCCTACTCTTAACGACTGACATCTAATGATAATCTAATCGACTGGGATCGACGGCTTAACGTGGACTTTATCCTTCCATTCCCTCATCGCTTTCACCTTAAGGTACGATTAAACGCGTGCCACGCACTCCGGCATGCAGCCTGGCATTCAGCTCGGTACGCAGCGCACGGGCGGGAGATTAAGCCAGCACGGAATTCACGATTACAGGCACGGGCGAGAATGCGAGCTACCTGTTTACATGCTATTATTCAACGTGCTCGTGCACGTTGAATGCTAGCATGTAAATGTACCATTATAGGTAAATTTGCGCTTATGCTGCTGTACAGGAAACCGGCGCCCTATTATTTCACGTCTTGTTCTTGTCTAGTACAGGAAAGCTATAAAAATCCAAAGAGAATGTAACCACTACGTTTTAAGAGACGGATGTGCCATACAAATAGCGTAATTCTAATATGTATGAAATGGAACCGAAAACAATCAGAATTTGTACCAAATTCGCTTCCGATTCATAGAGTCGTTTTTTTACCTTGAGTTGCGCCAGGCTGTAAAAATCCACTGAGTAAACAAATTAAAACTGTGTGTGCTTGGACATGTGAAGTGAAAACTTCATCTCTCGCTCTCTCCCTGCCGACTATACTCGAACGAACGTTACAGAGGCATTATGTATGGCCTCATTAACTTTTGGGTGTAAGTGGTTCATCAACTTTGAACCAAAGTCATCCTCACCGGCACGTGGTGCATCCTGCTAAATGACAAACGAGGCTCCGGCGAAAAGAGAGAGAGGTAGGGCATAGTGTATTTTATAAAATTCCCCAGTCGGGTAACTTATAAGTTACTCGACTGGGGAAGTACCTCAAAGAATATCGCAGCCAAATACCAATTTCCTTGAGGATTGTTGAGAATAATTTCACAACAAACGAATCTGTTCTGTGAGGTCTGAGGGACCATAGTTTATACGTTATACTTTTTGAAGTAAAACTTCTTTACGCACGCTTGAATTGGGGACTAAGCTGGTGAAAGCGTGGCGAGACCGTTGCGAAAAGTGTGATCCGACGAGGCGAACAGAAGTTGAGAGGGAGATATAAGTTAGTAGAGCTAAAGAAGTTTTACTTCAGTCGTGTGGTCTAAAGAACACAATTCTTTTTTAGTTTTGATGCCTTGTGAACTGTTATTAAGTGAATAATTTTTGGCACATTATATAATAAATGTTTCAAGTATTATAAAAATAAAGTTAATGTGCTTACCTCTTCCGAAGATATCGGATATGCGTGTAAGGATTAAGGGTACATTACAAAAGCCGTATTTTCTTTAATATTTTAATATAAATTCCAGGACTCGTTCCAGAACGTTTCTTCTATGACAAATTCTAAACTGTGATAAACTTATTTCGCGAATTTGACACATGCTCCCTTAATCCTCTTACATATCTTTCTTCTTACCACAGTTGAAGCAGAGAGAACGCATCTGTAGGTAATAAATCTTGGTTTCCATATATATTTATTGAAGTGAAAATTTCTTTAGAAGCGCACAAATTTTGTGGCTAGTGTTTTTTTTTTTATTATGTCTGGTGGTTAAGCATACGGCCCGCCTGATGTGAAGCGGTGCCCGTAGCCATATTAACACTCGCAACATGAAATATCGCAGCAACTCCTTCCGGCCTGGTGACCTCACTCATTCGCAGGAACACAACAACCGTCAAGGGAATTGTTATTTGGCTGCAGTATTCTGTAAGGAGGAGGTACATTCCCCAGTCGGGAAGCTTACAATTACGCTCCCTACCTCTCTTTTCGCCAGAGCTTCGTTTGTCATTTCAGCAGGGTATAGGTACCTTTCTAATATTCGTTTCGTAATCAGTTCGTAAATCGTTAGCACTCGCATAGAATTGAGAGACTACTACTTATTTACAGGTAAAGTTGCCACTTTTCAAAGAGAGCAGACCCGGAGATTTTTGAAACATCGCTATTTTTGGGGTACAATAAAATAAGTAAAACATATTTTTAAGAAGGTATAATTTATTAAAATCAAATAATTAGGCGTAGGTATTACGTGCATCAAATAAATCAACTCTTAACTCTGCTATTGCCCTAACTTTAACTGCTATTAACCTTGATTTGATTTAATAAAATTATATTTCTTACTGGTAAGTGTGATATACGGTTGACTTTTGCTCGCCGCCCGGATTGTAAAACCCGTAGCCCGGATATGCACTATTCAAACCCGTATACTCCGGGTCAAACCCGGAGGGTTGGCAGCTCTATTTACAGGTCATATCTTTAAATTGCGGCAATATTTGTTGCGAGCGTTAATATGGCTACGGTAACAGCTTCATATTAGGCGGGTTGTATGCTTATCTGCCAACCGTGGTATAATAAAAAGTAAAAACTACCTCGCTGCTAACACAGCATCACCATACGTCTGGTGACCTCACTTGCTCGCAACGATACTTACTTTGTCGAACAACTGTACAATTGTTTGCATTGTTATTTGGCTGCGGTTCAGTTAGGTGGAGGTACTTCCCTAGTCGGACTCGACTTCGTACTTCTCTTTTGCTATAGCCTCGTTTGCTTAACGGCAGGGAAGTACCACGTGCTGGTGAGGTTGCCGGGGGCCTTAAAATTTGGATCTCATTAATCACTTGTATCGGCTATGAAGTTGTATAAGTCAAAGTGGTTGTTTCGTCGATGCTGTAACCCAATGACATTATCCCTACTAATATTATAAATGTGAGTTAGTTTGTTACGCCGAAACTACTCAACCTATCATAATGTAACTGTACACATATTCTCAAATTAGAAAGGACATAGGATACTTTTTATTAAAAAAAGTAAATGCGGTGGAAGCTATACTAACTTATAAATATCATTGCTGGATATTGCAAGACTACGACGTTGGTACGTCACGAGTTAGACTAATCCACACACAATACAATACAGAGGATGACGTAGTCAAGTTCAAATCATGTGGACATATTTTTCAGTAAATAACATAGATAGCTGGTGTTCTCCTGGCATGTAATGTATATGTTATGGGCAAAAATAGCTGTGAAGACAAACTTAAGTTTAGCTGGCTAAAGTGTAGCCGCTGCCCCTTGACTAAAAATGAACGGTTTATCGACATATTTGGGTTAGGTTATACCTGCTTGTGATCAGCAAAAGCTAAGCGAGCGTGGCTCGAGCTTGACTCTCTTTTGCTTTTGGAAAGGGTGTGGGTACCTCACACACCTCACCTTTCTCTCTCCAAAAGTAAGTGAAGCCTCGCTCGCTTTTAGTGTTCACAAGCATTACCTAATCCATGCGGTTTATCTACATAGGATGGATGGATATCCATTCTATGTAGACAAACCGACCATTATGTATTTCAATATATAAACATTTTTAGCAAAGGGGCTACACTTTAGTTTAGCCGACTAAACGAAAGTGTATCTCCACACCTATCTTTAGCGGTAACATATATAGTACATCTCATGTGAGGTCTTGTTGCCCACTAGACTTTTTTTTTAAATTATTGTCTCTGCTTTTTAAGTGCACACATTCCTGTGTTCTGGATTTAACAAAATCGTGAAGAGTGTCAAACAAGGATACGCCCCTCCCACTTCGGTAACCGTTTTACAAGAATGTAAAACGGTCACCGAAGGACTATGTATTGCTCGCGCGCTGGTAACGTCGTTGCTAACGTAGCACCTCGTCACTGCTGGCGACCTCATTCAGTCGCAGGAATAACAATCAAGGGCAAGGTCGTCGCCAGCTGATGGCGCAGGGAGGGCAAGTTGATATGGAGAATGAGAAAAGTATGAATTGTAGGTAATGTCGAGGGCTCATGACGCTTTTCACTTGTAGTGCACGAGCCTTACATTTACAGCGATAGTAATAATACGAGTCTACCTTGTAGAAAACAGCAACTACTATCCTGCTCTTACCAGCGCGTGTGCAGAGTGTGATATACATTCGGTAGCCGCTTTTCATCAATTAGACCCCCTCAGGTGGAGAACAACAACTTCCTAAAACGTTTACCGAAAATTTCAATTTTCGAAAATGACATCTTACTAAGGGGGCCCTTAGGCTGAGAACGACAACTGCCCGGGTGGTTTTGAGATCTTGTTGGACGAGTTTAGTATTAGTAGGAGAGCTGGTATCAATTTTTGGGTACGTTTGAAGCAAATTGAAAACTTAAGTTTTCAATTTGCTTCAAACGTCATACACCTCTCCTATTATACCCCAACACGGAACTGCAGACCTGGCTGGTGATTAGCGGGGCTAAATCAACCCCAAATTTTTTATAATTTTGTTTTTTCCAAAAATATATTTGAGGCAATATGTAATTTTTATATGTTATAGTTTAATGTTTAAAGAATAAAAAAAATAAGCCAAATGATTTAGTCGGAGTTTTAACATTGTCACCCTCGTGCAAAGATATTTTTCAAAAAAATATAAATAAATGCATTTGAGGCATCTTGAGATTTTATATTGAATAGGGTAATAAGTATTTGTAACTAAAAAATAAGATTCTCAAAAAGACAGGCCATTTTGGTGGGACTTTCTATCTGCCAGGTGATCTAACAGATGTACTCGTAACTCTCTCTCGCACCTATACATATTGTTAGATTTCCTGGCAGGTAGAAAGTCACACTAAAATGACCTAGTTATCTTTTTGAGAATCAAATACCTACTCAAAAATTGGTGCCAGCTCTCAAGACTATATGTTTTAGGATGAGCCCTTGCCCTCCTTATTTATATTATTCCTATTCCTATGCGATGTTACCTACAATCGAGATCGCAAGGCTAACCCTAAAAAAAGCTTCCAGATTTGTGTCCCGCTGCTAAGCTCCACTGTGTTAAGAGGATTTTCAAATTGTGGAACCAATAATATCAATCATAGCTGTCATAGCTAAATAGGCAAATTTTCGTAATGTAGTACCATATTACTTATACTGTGGTAGTACGTAATTGTTTAAAGTATGAATTATTTATTTGTTTGTAGTTACTTAACTTTGACGAGCTTGGTGGTCGATTGGTTAGCAATGGCAACTTTGACTCGGAGGTCGCGGGTTCGATTCCCGTACAAGACATTGTGTGCATGAACATGTCTGTTTGTTTTCTATGTATGTATTTACAAAAATCAGTTGTCTATTTGTGACTAGATGGCGCTGTGTAAATTGTCCAGAAATATTTATTATTTATTTATTATAAAAAGGGTACGATTTTATCAATTACCTATATAAATGCATTTTCAGTGACCTAATAAATTATATTTGTTCCTATAATAGTAGATATGTCACCTAAATTGAATCACCAAATAATATAAAAACAAAAATAATTGGAAATAATATCAATCATCAAATAATTATATTGGATTTGAAAATAATGAAATTGTCACTAAAACAGAATCACTAAACAATATGAAAATGTTTACATAAGTAATTCAATTATTAATAATTAAGCTTACTTGGCACCACATCATTCATGATCTAGGTTGACGGAGCTCCGCTTCGCGGAGCCCCTATTTCCGATGACAGGACACAAGAAAACCCTAACCTAACCAAAAATCAACTCAAATCTAACCAAAACATGATTTATTATATTGACCAAGTATTGGTAAGAATCGTCAGCGAATATGACGCCAATTTGTCTTCGCCCCTATTGGCCATTTTTTCATTAAATTAAGGAGCTGATCTATTTATTAGGTGACAGATCTATTATTTTGATGATCAAACGAATTAAATGATACTAATAGTTTCTTGATTAGATTTATGAGGTGAAAGATTTGCTATTTTTAACCGACGAAAAAACGGAGGAGGTTCTCAATTCGACGCGTATATTTTTATTTTTATGTATTATCACGCAGAATTTTTTATAGAGTAGTGTGATTTTGATAATTCTTCTTTTATTGGAAAGGGTATACCTCAAAGTTGGTCCCATATAAATTTCCCATGGAAAAAAAAATCAACCCTAAGGGTAGAAAAACAGGGGATGATTGATTGTTCACTTACTGATTGTAATGTATGACCACGCAGAACTTTTCACAGAGTAGTCCGATTTTGATAATTCTTTTTTTATTGGAAAGGGTATACCCCGAAGTTAATCTCATATAAATTGGGAAAAAAATCTCAACTCTAGGGGTAGGAAAACAGAGGATGATTGATTGTTCACTCACTGATTGTAATGTATGACCACGCATAACTTTTCACAGAGTAATCCGATTTTGATGATTCTTTTTTTATTAGAAAGGGTAGGTATACCCCGAAGTTGGTCCCATATAAATTCGAAAAAAAAAATGCAACCCTAAGGGTAGGAAAACAGGAGATGATTTATAGTTCATACGCAGTTTTGAATGCTGAGTAGTGTATTACAAAAAAAAAACCTCACGAAGAATGAGCTTCAGACCAGCTATTTTAAAAGTAATCAAAACTTAAGCATGTAGTAATTAGTACATTATAGCCACAAAAAAATATAAAATAAAAACTTTTTAACAAAGAAATTAAACCGCCGAAAAAAATGAAAAGCAATAAATAATAAACTTTGTTTTTATTGATTAACCAAGTTCTTAAACTAATTTAAGTACACCTAAGTAATTTTGAGTCGGCGCCAAACAATCAATGTTAAAGATCACTAAATTACCTCAAAATCTAAAGAAATAACCAAATCAAATTAACAATGCAACGTGAAATCTCCAACGATAAACAATAATATTCCAAAAAAATGCGTGTTTGGCGCCGACTCAAAATTACTTAGGTGTACTTAAATAGTTAATAGGGTCAATAAAAACAAAGTTTATTCTTTTTTGCTTTTCATTTTTTTCGGCGGTTTAATTTTTTTGTTAAAGTTTTTATTAGGTACAAATGTATTATTGCTGCTCGTGACTTACTTTTTAGAGGACAGATCTTATATTCAGGCTATAGAAAAAAGTGATCAAACTATAATTTAAGATACATTAAGCCGATGATTTATATTTAGAGACAGTTTTGATTAAAATGATGACTAATATATTTCTTGGGGATAGATATTATTATTACGGTACTGCTGATTAGTGACACATCTAAACTTGGGTGACAGAAAATTGTTCCCTAAAAAGTACCCCTTCCGACCCATGGTTACACTGATTTGTTACACTGGTGTAACGTACAAGTGACAAAAAGTAGCCAAGTGCGAGTCGGACTCAACCATGAAGGGTTCCATTACGAGTAGCAAGTAATAATTGACTGGATGTTTGTGTTGTAACTTTGAATTAGTGTTTTTGTTTGTATAAATAACAAAGTTTTCACTTTAGGAAGTTGTCGTTCTCAGCTTCAGTGAGTACGCCACATTACATTTAATTGACACCCTCTAAATAAATGCCTAAAAGCACACGTTAAAAATAAAAACCAGCAGCGAATTTATACTTACCATTTCCCTTATCACGAGTCGATTTTTTATGAGAACTTGTTATTTTCTCCTTACTCATGATTTAGCCGCGCTACCGCTTTGTAGCATCGGCTATAATTTTTTTACATAAACTTACCTCAAAAACGCATGTCCATAAAATGTACTTCAATGGTTTCGGCTGCAGATTTAGATACGAGTAATACAGATAACATCGAATCGAAAAACATAAAAAAAAAAAAAAATAGCTTATTTTTCAGTTCCCATTCATTAACTAGTGTTTCACGCGTTTATAATGCCATTATTTGTAAAAAATAGTACTGGTTTTCATAATTGTGCAATAGTTATCGCAACAGAGAGCCTCTTATAATAAACTTATTGTAACAACTTTCTGCCGTGGTAACTAACACAATCTCGATATTTTTGCTGACATACCTACGTACATGCTACTGCTATGTATTAGTAATCAACATAATCGTTTAAATATCTTACTACTAATAAAAGAGGTTTCGTTTTATAACGATTTATTGTACAAAACAATAATACATTAAAATGTACAGGTATGTTTAAATTTTTGGACTCGATTACGTCCCGAACACTGGACATGTACCCTTCCCTTTCAGACACCATATTGCTCGTCGAGGCGTCAGCACTAATAGAAACAGACTCGGCTCTAGATAAGCAAACTAGATTAAAAAGAGAATAAAAATATAACAATAAATTAATAGAGTGCTGGTCAACTTAAGTACACATCGTCTATCGCACTGCTTATGTCGACGGGCACCATGTAGTCTTTATAGAACAACGTAATTTAACAATGATTAAACCTCCTAAGCATACAGTAGTATATACACATTATGAACAACTTAAGTCCTCTCTGGTGAACTAGCGCAGGTGGGCGGCACAGCCCCGGCCGCCTCCCGCCGCCGCCGCTCGCAGCCTACTCCTAGCTTACACATCACACGCGACGAACTTTCACTTAACGCATCTAAAAGCCAATCGGTTATACCCGGAGACGAGAGCGGCAGAAGTAGCAGAGAGAAGCGGGTGAGGAACTATGAATCTGTGGCGTTTACCACTTGTCAACGACCACCTCGTTCACTGGAAAACAACGTGAGCGTTAGTGTTGGGCGCTCGAGCGGGGTAGCCGTTCGAACTTACGAGGTTTATGCAGAGATCACAAACGTGTCACAAATGTGTAGTTTCACTGCGGGATCACAACAAACAATGAGTGTTCATGGAATATGTGCGTGCAGGGGCCCTGCGACGGCGTCTGGCGCTTACAGCTTCCACGTTGGCTGGGCTGGGGGCAGACAACACAACGTTAGTGCATGCGGGAGAGACGCGGCCTGCCGGCCGGTCGGGAGGGACAAGTTTTGCAAAACAATTCCAAATCATACCCAGTGCTGGGACAAGGTTTCAAATTCGGGTGAATTAAAATACGGTCACTTTTACTCTTCAGTAAATTTATAGACCCTGTTATGTAATAGTTCTACTTACTCGTTATAATGTCATAAGATTATCGTTGTAAACGGCAATTTTCAAAGCTTGCAAAACTTTAGTAGTTATTGAACAGGAGTTAGGAGGAAACACAAAACAATTTACACGTAAGTACTACTATTACGTTGTATAAACAAGGATACGTCCGTGCTGTGTGCGAACGTGGGGTGAACATAGACAGTGCAAATACTGGTGTTAAGTGCTCATCAAAACAGGGTTGTATGTAGATGAAAGAAAACTGGGCAAGTATTCTCGACAATTTTAATTAATGTAAAATATGTATAAACGACTGTACATTTAAATAAGTTATATATTTGTAACAGTTGGAGGAAGTTGGGACAATCATAACAAGGTTTGAGCATGCCCTAGGTGTGCAGTGTACAGTGTTCTCGATGTCTATCGCCTATCTGTTTTTCAGTCACAATTTCAGTAGATAATACAAAACAACTACATATATAAATGTCATCAAACCACACCAAACTGCACTCTTAAATAGAAAGCATGCAATACACTCATGCAGCGTTTATAAAAAAAAATATGATAGTATACTTATGTACGTACGGACCTTGTACAATGACTAAACAAATTTTGATTCGTTTATTATTTTTAACTTAAACATATTATTATGTCTGAACAGTAAAATATTTTGTGTAAAATTCCAATCCACTCATCATAGATAAAACTTAAATTACATTCATTGTATAAACGTAAGGTACCAAATAACATATTAATCACATTAATGTTCGTACATACATCGACTATATTGCTTTATTTCAATATTAATTTGCAATTAATTTCTTTTACGAAAATAGACACTGGACATTCAGAAAGGGCGTGTCGGGATAAGGACGTTCGTGGATCAATCTCATCACTTCTTTACAGAATGATTCACGTTTATGTTTTAGTATATTAGGCACAGGAAAAGATCTTACTATTTTATTTGACGATTTATGCATGTTCTACTATAATCAGAGTTCTGGAAAAATGTATGCCACATAGCTTTTTAATAGACATATCAGTCAACTATGACAAAATATAGAAAGTACAAAACCAATTTTTTCATTTCACAAAAATATTAAAAAATATATAATTAAACATTCTATGTGGAAGAGAACTCTCTAACTCGAACGATGGTAGGTAATCACTATATCTAGACATTTCATAAGATAAACACCGAACACTTTCCTTATCCTCATACGACCTTTATTAAAAACAGACGCTACAGTGGTATGATCCACTTTCATAAATTATATTTACTGAGAATAATTACAAATTATTAATTCATGTAGCTCGGAACAATGGCATGTTAATGTTAGGTCGGGTAAGTAACAGCAAATCACCAAAATTGCGCAAAATCGAGATAGTGTACAAGAAATAGAAATGCATTAAGGAATGTTAAAAAGCCACAGACGAAAGGACAGAGGAGACCACTTCCTTTCGGCGAGAATGGTTTGTCGAGCAATATAATCATAACCACGTCCCTAACGATACACTTACAATAAATTACACTAAGCTAACAATGCACATTACTATTTATAGTAAATTTTAAATATGTCTGCCGTCCAACGGACGAGGTACTGAGCTGTGCGATTTCAATATTATGAAATATGCAAACGGAGCTTCCTAAAATAGTACATCATATACAAAATTCATTATAAAATGCAAAAACTGAACTTACACAATATACCCTTTTATAAATCAGTAAAACCAATTTTTGGTGTTCTAAGTTAGCATTTACAATGAAGGTGTTCACAGCCGCTTCACTTCTAGTATATGTAGATACTCAGTAAACACGAGAAAGGAAACTAAAATCGTCGAACCTCCGGACGATCGGTTTGTAAACGAGCTCCGAACAATTATTGTCTCGCACATAATATATCAAAAATGCATAATCACACGAGTAGGCCGCGGGTACGCTGCCGCGTCGCTATTAGATCTACTCCAAGGAAATATAGAAAATACTACTATTAGTAGGTACGCTTCTCGAGCGCAGCCGTCGCCGTGTTTGAGCTGATAGCACCGCCAAAGTTCGACGGACGTCTCGCGTCCGACGATCACTGTTTGTTCGTCAGTCACTATATCTGTCACCGCGGCGGGATACGTGCACTAGGGGCATCACTTCACACGCTGTGCGTCAGGATTAGCATTCCAAACTGTTAGATTGATGGTACTGTGGTGAGCCGAGCTCATTGTCCATAGTTTTCCACAGCAGAATTCGGTGCGCTATCTACTGCGAACGAGTCGTGCGGTATGAGGTAAGAGGAGCGACCGTTCGTGTAGGTAGCGCAGAATTCGAGGGGGTATTAGGTGTGAATCAAACGGGGTGGTGGCGCGGCACGGTGGTTTATAGGGGTCCGTAGATGATGATGCCAAAGAAGACGGCCCACATGAGCACAATCCACTGCATGCCGTGGAGCCAGTCTAGCACAGTTCGCGTCTCACCGTCGGAGATCTTGCGCGCGACGAACTTGAGCACCTCGTCGAGGAGTACCACGGGCACTGAGAACTTCATCACAGTCATCCATTCGTCGATGGACAGCGGCGTCACTTGGAACACGGCCTGCGGACATACAGCCGAACAGTTATATTAACACTATTCAAAAATATCCATATGTAGTAGCGCCCCCATTGATACCCAAGCCCCACATGGTTGCGTACAATTAAAGGGATTTAAAATCTTAGTTAGGCTATGTACTGGCATAGGTTAGTGTTGTCACTATAGCTTAATATGCTCTCAAAAAAGCCAGATTAAAAAATAAATCATATCTCCAAGTAGTTTCCAACTGAAATATATTATCATATCAAGCAGATATGCAAATATTTACATATTTGCATGATAATTTTATATTTAGTGCATTCAGCGTACATGTACGCTGAATGCACTAAATATAAAATTATCATAGACCCATTTTGGATACTGCATTCCGCCAATAAATAAACGTTTATGATTAAAATTCTAAAATATATGATTTACAATACAGTAGAATCTTACTACTCCGGCACTTCAATAGACCGACACGTCCAATAATCCGGCACCCTTCGCCAGCACCTCCCCGTCCCTTTCTTAAATTAAAGATTATTATAAAACTATGTATGTAATTACAAGTGAATTCTGAGATGTTACTATTATAAAAACGTGTTAAACAGGAACCCAAATAAATCGTATTTTCTTTATAAAATTAATTATGATTTTTTCTATACAATCCAGTAATCCGAACATTCCAATAATCCGGCACCCTTTGGTATTTAATTGTGCCGGATTAGTGAGATTTCACTGTAATTAAAAGCATATGTAACACCCTAAAAGGCCACTTGTTTTACTCACCGAGAGAACCTCGACGTACAGAATGACGAAGTGGAGTGTGAAGGAGAGCGCCATGGAGCCGACGAGCCACAGGTTAGACCATGGAGGCATGCTAACCAGCGACTGGTTCTCAGACAAGCTGTTCATGGCGTTCAACATCTCGATGGTTACCAGCACGGACAACGCCATTGTCATGGGATGAGGGTCAGTGAAGATCTTGCAGTCGACACCCTGAAATTTCCCATTGAAAATATTACACTAAGTTTCCTGATAAAGCTCTAACAGAAAAATCAGATGTCATTGTATGTCATATGTATGTTTTTTTACGTAGCATAATACATTAATTCATTTCCAGATAGGTACTTTAATTCCATTAAGACCAATCCTCTCAAACTAGAATATCCTGTGCTATGAGAGGTTACAATAGTGAATAATTATTTTACGAGACCAAGAATATTTGTTTTGTTATTTGCCATTGTATCTCTGTTTACTCTTTGTTATTTATCTAGGGGTAAATAACACGAGAAGAAAGGATTGTATACAATGTTGCAAAATAAGCTGTGTTTTATGTTTTATATACAATGCATTTGTTAAGCTTGATCTGTTGTAAATATTTTGCACAAACAAGTATTTTGCACAAAGGGGTGTGGCAATACCTTATAAGGTATGACCTACCTCTTGTTTCGATGTTTTACAGAATATTTCCGGAAAAACACAGAAGGACCCAGCTTTAAGTATCATGCTGATAATGCGAGAGCTTGGACGTCGTTCGAATACTACTAGTGATTGTCGAAAATGCAATGCTATTTCCAAAACCACGTCCTGCGGACGTGTTCCACTGGCGCGTCTTGAATGTGAGAGACTACATCCATTCAGTGTTGCATGTCGTTGTTGTATCGTCAGTGGAGTACTTTATACGAACAAAATTTATAACTTAAATATACAAAAAAAAAAAAAAAAAAAAACTGAAGGCTGTGAATTATTCACTGCACCCATTTTATTACTGTTAAATTTTGATTATATTTATTATTCGCTAACTCCGCCAAAAATAACGGACAAATATTCATTATGTAGTATGGTATTGTTTATACCATGAAGTAATATAAGTAATAAATAGGTTACTTTTATGGAGTCCTCAACTTTTTTGCCTCATATACCCCTTGCCTACATATTTTCTGGTTTCCATAGATCTCCTGCCGTACTAATATTATGAACTTATATGAATTTCACAGACCCTTTGGTTGTTGGAACCTTGTATAAACCATTTTGGGAATCAATACTTTATCCTTATCCCATTTACATACTACATAATATATGTAATTACAATTTAAATGTACATTTTTTTGATGTGCTATCAGAACTTAGGAACTATTATAAAATGTTATTCTATCATCAGTTAATTTAAATATTAAATTTTGCACAATATGAATTGCACTGTCATAAAGTTGTCAAAATTCAACATACAATTCTCCATCATTGACCTAATTTGCAACAATGTGCGTATATACTCGTAATTGTCTTATCAGTATGTTGTCGGCTTTACCCGTCACAATCACAAATATTTGCGCATTTGTTTAATATTAATAACCTTTAGCTGTTATTTAGACATTATTTTTTCCCCGTTTCAATATTTACCGACAAACGCCTCTGCAATTCTAAAGATGCGAAATCTTCGCCTTGCACCTTTAGAATCGCAGAGAGCCACGTCAAATTACGACAGTCAGTAGGAAGTCAGAAATGAAACTGATATTTTAATTGGATTGATCTATGGTTTTTTGTAACAGGTCACAATTCGTTAGGTTGCCGGGAAATTAACTAATTACTTATTTGTAGGTCGAATGAGTCGTTATCCTGAGATATAATTATTTAGGCGTAGGTCATCCTTCATTATTTTTGCTTATATGCGTTTTAACAGGTAACGAAAGTGCGTTTTTAGAATAACTACTATTTGCATTATATTTTCGTGTTATCATTTATAAATAATTTAATGACTTCTTTGTGGTCTGTAAATATTGATCAAATATAAACATTGATTTATTAACTTCATATTTATAATATGTAGAAAATTCCAAGACCAATCGAACAGATTTGTAAATGCGAAATAATACTTGGCATAGTAATGGAATCAAAGTCCCTAGGAGTCATTTCTTAGCTACCAGACAGCTGGGGTAGTTAATTATACTTCTTCGTATGTTTTGTACAATAAACATCTGATAAAGGAAGCACTCCCCAACCCGTCTGGCCATCGTGGGGAGTGTAGGCCAAATCCTCCTGTCTGTGACGGACGAGAGAGGGTCGTGCTCCTGTCGTGGAGACTAAAATGACCTGATGATGAAAGGAAGCACCGGTATCGCGCGCTCTCCGCACTCTTAACCTAATAAGTACAGAACTAGATCTTTTCTCATGTGCTCTGAGTGAATTTACAAAGGTAGCAACAAGTGTGATCTCTTATAGGGCATAACTTTATTGTCATTTCGTAATGGAAATTGTGCTGCACTATCGCATTAGGTCTAACCTGTAATGATAGTTGTAAGTAAAGATAAATAAATAAACAATACGATTTCTATAGACAAATGTGATGTGAGTGGCACGTACCTTGAACTCGTCGCCACCGCTGAGACACTGCAAGTGGTGGGTGAGTTGCCAGTAGGTCATCTGAGGTCCGAAGGGAGAGTACATGAACCACCAGGAGGCGGCGCCGACGGTAGCCGCGCCTACGTATCCACCGATAGCCATGTACCTGTCGGAAGAATATCACGAATTGAGGGTACTGCGATGATTGGAAATATATATTAAATCCAAACTTGTATTATAGAATGCTCGATGCTACCCTACGTACTACCAGTCACCTAACGGAGACGTCTAGGCAGAACAATCGTACCGGGCATGCGGGGCGAGGGAGGGACGGGCCCGAGTAGCCAGACGTTTTGTATACTGACTAATTCAGGTGTTACAGTTACAACAATAAGGCAGTTTATAGACGGCGATGATATCTGCTGGTGCCATATGAAAACACGCAGACAAAGGGGATGTTTGATATTTTTTCTGACACCAGATGTCGCTAGGTAGGCGTCGGGTCCAGATTGTCAAAGTGTACTGAATTTTTTGACAGTGAAACTTCAAGACGACAAGACAACACAAGACGTCAACAAGACATTTGACAAGATGCTATGAATTGACAGATGATTGGACCCTACGGTACAGTGCTGCCAAAAGACCCTCAATGAAAGAGCCAGCAACAACAATTAATTAAATATTGTTTGTTTGTAAACGCCTATACAAAGGGCCAAAAAAAACAGCGGTTTTGCCTCACCGTGTGTAATAGGACTAAATGCGCGATACTCATAGTATTACAAATGTTAACATATTTGTAATTACGCTTTTAATAAGCATACGATCATCCTGATGTTAAGGAGTCATGGTAACTAGCAACTATCATTACTCACGCAATAAAAACCCCATGTACCTTATCAGGCAGGTCGTATGCATGTTTGGCCCTAGATTAGTAAAAAAAATTATATTATGTGCGTGACCCAAATTCAGTCACATGTAACATTATCACATTAATGTAAGCGCATAGTAACTGAATGAACGTGGGTCGTGAGTTGTTACAATTGGTGATAATCTTACATACACTCACATTCATTAACTTTGTAAACAGTTCAAGGAGAAATCTAGTGTGTGATGTCTACGGCATGAAAACATTTACATCAGAATAAAATTGAATATTGTTTAAAAAAAAAAAAACTGAATGTGCTTTAGACCAGTGTTCCTCAAACTTTTTGTGTTCAAGGTACATCTAGGGAAACTAAAATTTAATGGAGGTACACCATAAATGAAAAATCAGAGTTGAGATTGAGTAAGTATTTTTCGTCTGTCCGTCTATGTATATCATTATGAGATAACCTTATTTTTCCGAGGCACACCAACTAATGCCTACGGTACACCAGTGTGCCGCCGCACACACTTTGCGGAACACTGCTTTAGACCACACGACTGAAGTAAAACTCTCTTAACTTCCGTTCGCCTCGCCCGATCACACTTTTCGTAACGCTCTCGTCACGCATTCACCAACTTACTCTCCAAGTCAAGCGTGCATAAAGAAGTTTTACTTCAAAAAACAAATGCGAATAAAAAAGTAGAGACTATTATTAAAACTATCTCGATTGTGGAAAAGAAAAAAATATAATCATAACGTTTTATAAAGTTGATACTGTTGATTGTTGGCACTTGGTGCAACATTATTATCATTATGTTATAATAAAACACTTGTACTGTTCCACGTAATTATATTTAATTTTACCGACCGGTTTCGCCGCTAAGGCATTATCAAGGTAAATGGTATTTGTGTTTCTACAAAACATTTTTATAAGCGGCGAAAAAGGTTGGTAAAATTAAATATAATTACGCGGAACAGTACAAGTGTTTTATTATAATATTATGATAACGTTTTATCTCTTATTAGTTGCAGCTTGTCCGCGTGAGAAAATAAATACCTGAAGAACAGCCATCCAGAGATAAGACCTTCATCGGCTTTACGGGGTGGTTTGTCCATGATGTCCAGGTCGGGCGGGTTGAAGCCGAGGGCGGTGGCGGGCAGGCCGTCAGTGACCAGGTTCACCCACAGCAGCTGTACGGGAATGAGGGCTTCGGGCAGGCCCAGCGCGGCGGTCAAGAAGATGGACACTACTTCACCGATGTTGGATGAGATCAGGTAACGGATGAACTGCTTCATGTTGTTGTAGATGGCACGACCTGGCGGACACAACTTGCTGTATTTTACATATATATTTCGTTGACAAAGGTTTTATTCAACGCACTGCTGGGATACGGGTCTCCCCTCAAACGAAGCAGTTTAGAGCAGCGTTGAGCAGCGTAGTGGAGTACCCCACGCTGCTCAACTACGGGTTGGCAGAAGTCGTTGTTTTTAAGCCGCACAAAGTCTATTGACTTGGCTTAACGAATATCATACTAATGACAACAGCTGAAACCAACGGCTTAACGTGCACTTCGAAGAACGGAGGAGCTCGAGATAAATAAACCCATCCATAGACAGGCTACGGTAGACGTTGCTTAACCTGCGCGATCGATTGACTGACACGCGCAACGACGCCATCGAGCTCCTCAATTTTAGATATGTATGAAACTATAAAAAAATATGCAAGCCAAGCCGCGGACAGCGGTTTAAAAATACCTACATCTTTCAATACATTTAATAATTTTATTAACGAATCCTACGGACATGTTGGCAGTCCCGAAGCAATTTGAAATGTTCTTTCAAACACGGCCTAAAAACATTTAAAACAGTAAAATTCGGTCTGGCAATGAGGCTGGCATATGCGCTGCATGAACATACCAGTGAAACAACTCGTGAGCCACATATGTCCCATCAGACCGCGCACCTGTTAATTAATACTACCTCTTCCTCGTAATAAGTAAAAACCTAGGTAACGTTCATGGAGATTAAGGACTTTGGTGAAATGCCTTCATCGTACTAACTAACTGACGGGACAGTCGTTGAAGGTGTCGCGCTATCTGTCAAATGACTGCCAGTTTTGTTAAACGACATAAATTTACATTAGAAAATTAATTAATTAATAAAGGAGATTGCATACCTTCCTCAACGGCAGCGACGATGGAAGAGAAGTTGTCGTCAGCGAGCACCATCTCAGCAGCAGACTTGGCGACGGCGGTACCGGAGCCCATAGCAATACCAATTTCGGCCTTCTTCAGAGCAGGGGCGTCATTCACACCGTCACCAGTCTGAAACACATGGGAACATTCGATAGTAACATTGATTCCATGACCGCTAGTTTGTGAGACTCGAAATGAACGTTTATTTATATGACTAAGACGGCAAACAAGCGTAAACTACCTGATGATAAGGATATACAGACGCTAGTAACTACAAAAAATGTATCCCGGTATCCTGAGCGAATAAAAAAAAATGATTTCGCAGCGGATGCCTACGTCATAATATCTATTTGTATGCCAAATTTCAATCCGATCCGTCCAGCGGTTAGAGTTGTGCGTTGATAGATCCGTCAGTCAATCACGTTTTGTATATTTAGAATAGCAGTGCCCGCGAATCCGCGCCTCTAGTTACAGGAGGCTGGTTTTTATTCGTGAATACATCCAAATAATTTAGTAACGCAGACGATATATAATCGCATGTTTACACGTAGTGAAAGGTCCTTTATCCATATACACAATGGGAAAGCGTCCGTATTTCCTAGGCCAAAAGTCCCCGATTTTATTACTCGTAGATTCCTTGCGTATATATTTTCTGAATCCCGTAGAATCCTGCCCTACTAATATATGAATTTCATATACCTCTGGCATGTCAAAATCGGCTCATAGGCATCGACGTAGACCACTTTACTATTCCGCGTACGGTAACCGTAACGCAACCGATTCCCCCTGATTGCAGACTCTTTTCACATACGTGTGTGTATAAAAAGAGCCTAACAAAGAGTAGGGGAGCAGACGGGGGGAAGTCGCGTCACGTCTCATACTCGCAATATACGTGTGCGTGTATGAAATGGGCATTTAATGTGAAGTTGTAATGTCTGCCTTTATAACATTACATTTACCCTGTTCATGAGTTATTCATTAATGACAACATCGAATGCCTTAGTTTATAAACACGGGACCTAACGTAAACATTTAACACTCCCACAGAATGTAAACATCAAACAATACTAGCCAAAGCTACTACAAAATAATGAAGATATTATTTGCATACCAATAAATGGCGTTTGTTTGCTTAACAAGACTTGATTTCTCCAATACGGTATCGAATAATTGCCGAAGTTGATACACTGAATGTACTTCTCTTTTATATTAATAAGTAAAACAAAAAGGGAAAATATCCTTGTTGTGATCTTTGCTTCGCAATTTTAAAGAAGAATAATGTTATAAATCAAGTGACCGGAATACGAAATGTTGGTAAATAAAGAATTTTAATTTCCTTACCATGGCGGAGATTTCATTCATGCTTTGCAAGTATTCAACAATCTTGGATTTGTGAGCGGGCTCTACACGCGAGAACAGGCGGGCTTTAGCGCAGGCGGCGCGTTGTTCAGAAACCGAGAGGTCGTCAAATTCGCGGCCAGAGTACGATTTGCCAGTTGTGTCTTCATCCTCAGTAAACACGCCAATACGTCTGCAATATTTTCGTTGTTGTTAACATTTGAAAAAATAAAGAAAATATATAAACAGAATTAAGCTATTGATATACCTGCAGATAGCTTCAGCGGTGGCCTTGTTGTCACCAGTGATGACGATTACACGGATGCCAGCAGCGCGGCAGCGGACGATCGAGTCGAACACTTCTTTGCGGGGAGGGTCCAACATGCCCACGACACCGACGAATGTGAGGTTGACTTCATAAGTGTAGAATTTGGTAGAATCACCGAGGTCCATTTCTTCAGGCTTCATTGGGTTGTCAGCGGTAGCCAGGGCCAAGCAACGGAGAGTGTCACGGCCGGTACCGTATTGGCGGGTCAGGTCCAGGATGCGGTTCTTCAGAGTGGAGTTCAGAGCGACCTTTGATGTACCGACGCGAGCGTGGCTGCAACGATCCAACACACCCTCAGGGGCACCCTTAACGAACAGTTTAGGCCCAGTGCCGAGGCGAGAAGGCTTGAGAGGTGTGCAGTAGGTCGACATAGATTTCCTGTCACGCGAGAACTCCAGGGTGAATTCTTTCTTCCATTTGGTCTCGACTTCTTGGCGTACGACAATGGCAGTGGAACGGCGATCGAGGCCAGTTTTGGAGACATTGAAGGGATTCATTTTCTCAGCAAGAACAATCAGAGCGGTTTCTGTGGCCTCACCGACCTTTTCAAAAGCTTGTTTGAATTCGTTGAAATCAATGGCAGAGTCATTGCACATGACGCAAATAGTTCCAAGTTCGTGCAGGGTATCGAAATCGGCAGACTTGACCTTCTGGCCCTTCAGATAGACATCACCAATGGGTTCGTAGGTGGAGCCAGTGATTTCAAACTCGAGGAAGTTGCTGTCGCTACCTTCAATCTTCTCGAAGACGAACATACGCGAGACAGACATCTGGTTAGTAGTCAAAGTACCGGTTTTGTCGGAGCAGATGACGGAGGTACAACCGAGGGTTTCTACAGATGGCAGAGACCTGACAATAGCGTTCTTCTTTGCCATTCTTCTGGTACCCAAGGCGAGACAGGTGGTGATGACAGCGGGCAGACCCTCAGGGATGGCGGCGACAGCCAGAGCGACGGCGATCTTGAAATAGTAGACGGCACCCTTGATCCAGCTTCCGCCGTGAGCAGGGTCGTTGAAATGGCCGATGTTGATGGCCCACACGGCAACGCAGATGACGGAGATAACCTTAGACAGCTGCTCACCGAACTCATCGAGTTTTTGTTGCAGGGGTGTCTTAATCTCCTCAGTCTCAGACATTTCAGTACGGATTTTACCAATGGCAGTGTTGAGTCCAGTACCGATGACGATACCACGAGCTTTGCCGGCGGCGACATTGGTACCAGAGAAGAGAATGTTCTTTTTGTCCTGGTTTACAGCGCGGGGGTCGGGAATGGCGTCTGTGTGCTTGATGACAGAGACAGACTCACCAGTCAGGATAGACTGGTCGATACGGATGGTTGTAGAAAAAATCTTAATTAGGCGGATATCGGCGGGAATCTTGTCACCGACGGACACCTCAACGATGTCACCGGGTACAATTTCTTTCGCTCGGATTTTCTGTACGCCGGATTTGTCCCCTCTTACAACTTTACCCATTTCGGGCTCGTATTCTTTTAAAGCTTCGATGGCGGATTCGGCGTTTCTTTCCTAAAATTAAAAGTATATTAGTATTCCACTGGTTCGAAACATTGATTACCTTATATTCGATTATTTTTGATTGATTTTATTTACCTGCCATACTCCTACTACAGCGTTAGCAATTAGAATTAGTAAAATAACGAAGGGTTCTACGAACGCTGAGAATGCGTCTTCATGTTCTTCAAATAAAGCTAAAACCTGAAAACATAAAACTGATTATAAATAACATTTTGGAGGCTTATAAATAATTATAGCAAATTTTGATACGAATCTCCGGCCCAAGTACTTACGAAAGAAATAATAGCGGCTAACAGCAAAATCTTCACTAAGAGGTCATCAAATTGTTCCAGGACTAACTGCCATATACTTTTACCTAAAAATAATAGACATAGTGTAGAAATTTGTTCGAACACAAATGTTTATTTCCGGGAGTAGTAAGCTAAAAGTAGACTCTCAATATTTCAGGGGAACAAAAGATATTCAAGTGGGCTTGAGTTTCAATACGGAGCGCGCTGAGGAAAATGGGTCGGTACAGTGCAGCGGGAATACCTCTACTATCAGTGTTTGTGATATTGTGGTACAGCTCGAACTCATTATGTAAATGATTTAAATATGAAAAGTTTTAGGGTTGAAACCATTCAGATTTAAATACTATACAATTTTAAAAACTAAGACTGTGGGAATTACAAAAATACTATCTCCTAATAAAATGGAAGACAACGTCATAATAGGAACTAGTCCGCCTGGCGAGCGTAGATATACTCTATATTGTATATTATTGTGTGGATAATAGTAACAGTAAACCACTTTACTAACCCTATATTAATTCTATACCGTATGCCGTATACAATATGGTAGTTTTACTATACAGATTGAATTTTTTAATGCAACGTAGAGTGAAAATACTCTAAACAGCAAATAAGTCAGTTGCACTCAAAGATAAACATTCCTTTATTTTTCAAAAGAAACAAATCTGGATTTAAATATTTTAATAAATACGTCCAGGAATCTAGCTAGCTACAATTAGAAAAAACAACATTCTGTACTTTTAAGGCCTCAAACGATAGGGTCAAACATAAAGCCTCTAACAAACATGGTAAATTAAATGAACGGAAAACCATGAAAGATAAATCACATTTACATCCTTGAGTAACAGTACTCAAGGGCTCATCGTATTTCTTATGTTAGTGATTTATTTATAATAAACTAGCTGACTCGGCAAACGTTGTTTTTAGAGTACTTTCCCTCCAAGTAGCATTGAAAAACTTATACTTTTTTTTATTAAACGAATAATCCATATTACACGATAATAGTGATAAAGAGTAATAATATGTGAGTGGTTGACCAAAAAGGGACCTCAAGAGAAAATAATAGATTTCGAGTAAATCGCGTTTGAAGTTTCTTGTAGAAACAAGTTTAAGTGTAAAGTGTATGTTTTCCAAAACTGCCTCGGCTCACAAAAAAAAATCATAAAAAATAAACTACGGCACCTAAAAATATTCTGGTTAGACCAAAACAAAGCTAAAAGACCACAGATTCAAAAATTAAAAAAAAAAACATATTCCAATCACTCCAGGTCCCTTTTTGGTCAACCACTCACATATTCACCATAAGAAAATTTTCATGCATTTTTTCTGATGCAACATCCCATGAATTTTAGTATTTTTATAAGATAAATAAACTGACGAACTCGTAACCCATTTGAGAAACCATGCCTTTCAAGTACACAGGGTAGTATTTTTTTTTAAATAAACTATATAATTATTCAGAATCATATTTTAGAAACATGTTTGTAGAGTTAGAAACATGTGTTTAGTGCCCCATTTTAAGAGCAAACATAGCATAATTTATACAGAGTAAAAAAATGTTCTGCTAAAGCTTGTTTTAGGATACCCTATCTCTATAGACACAGCAAATCTGGTTGAAACAACGGTTAATATTTTACAACATTTTGTAAAAGTTACTAATTGCAGCAGCAAAATGATAGAGCTGTATCGATCAATAAGTGATTCATGATACATTTAATGTGCAAGACAAATAGGTAGGAAGACAGGTTGCTCTTGCGATTGTGGCGACCAGGAAACTTGTTACAACAAATCACTTACTTGCTAATTGCTGCAATGTTTAATTGTTTTACCTAAATTGCTGCAATTGAAAACTACTGTTGATCTCAGAGACTTGCAACTAGAACTGCTAAGTTTGCGCGGTTACTTAAAATTATATGATCTAGCCCACGGGGTGAAATGAGTGGAGCGAGTAGATTCGCCGAGTATATGTTTTCCATTGATTTAAATGGAAAATGTATTTGATGATCATTCCTCAAGGACATGATCGATCTCAATTTTTTTCGACACAAACCTCAAGCATGTTGAGGGCTTTAATTGTGACAAGTTTCATCAAAATGGTTCAATTGTTTTTGAGCCTATTCATTTCCAAGAATGACTTTTCGGCGCATATAAGCGTTCCGCTCGCGCCACTCAAAAATCAAAATAGTTGCCGGTTGCAGCCTTCTTACCACCATCACCATCTGAATAGAATGCTTATTCATACCAATGAATAAGCGTCTCTATTTCAAATGGAATACAGTCGCTTAGTCATTCGTATGAATAAGCATTCTATCCAGTTATTGAATCGCAATAAGAAATGGTGGTAAGGGGGCTGTTAGGTAATCAAAGTCTCGACAGCATCTTAGTTCATATTGTAAAATAATTGTAGTGGTTTTACTTTAAATTTTCCTGCGACTCACGCTGACAATTTTGCGCCGATGTTGTGTCAGTTTAGTACACCTCGAAAGTAAAAGGAACTCGTTAAGTTTATTCAAGCGTATTTCATTCTTATTTAAAAAAAAAAAAAAACACGTTTGTTAATGTACTCAGGTACGTAAGGTGACTTACACAAGCCAGACGTACTAAATCCGCTGTATACATTACCGCATTCTAGAGAGATTTCGCCTGGGCGATCGTGAAACAGTCTGAAGTTTTCGCGTTTATTCAAACTTTTATGAAGTTTATTAACAGATAAGTATTTTTTTATAAACGATCAAAATTACACGAACACCTATTGCAAAAAGATATACTATAACTCTAAAATGATGTCCTTTATATAAATTGATGAATGCTTATGCTGATTGCCAATCATGTTTAAATCACGTAATATTACGCTAACATCAGATATTAAGCATTTGTTGCTGACTACGAAGTTGGCTTCATACTTAAAAGAGGTTTTAAAAGGCTACGAGGTAAACAATATGTACGCCTGCGACCTTGGCATGGTTTTTGTTTGAACTCTATTAACTTCGACTCGTAAACTATTTGGGTGGTTGCCTACGTTTCTTATATTCATACATAACATGCTAAAAATTTGTATGCTCTTGGCATCTTGACGGTCGTTAAGCATCGTTACGGTGCTTACCTTCTTCTGCAGGCAGTTCTGGAAAGAGAAAAATACATAATTAGAGTTTTGAATAAAACATCAAAGGAGTAAATTTAACAGACGATAAACCAATCAGAGCAGGCATGCGATCTATCTGGGTTGTAACGATCGTACATAAATACACTAGATTCGCTGAATAGAGCGGTCGGCGGCGCAGCGCGGTACGCCACACCCGCTATAGGAAAATTGACATTTGCTAATCAGTTTGCAAATTTAGCAAATGACATATTTAAATAATATATATTCATAGACTAGTCTAGTTTAAATATTAATATATACAATAGATACTGGAAAGATTACAATGGATAACGGCCGTTGTGATATGTCTAGTATCTTACTACTACATACAAAAAGTGCTATGAAGTCTCAATTCGAGTTGAAGCAAAAAATAATTTCCAAAATGCTTGCAGATAAAAAAGAGAGGAAAAATAAAAAGTAATAAGAGTGTCCAATTGTCCACAAATGCCCAGTGACAAAATAAACAATTTCATTTCATTCGATTTCTCCAATAAATTCTGACTAACAATTATTGCGGGTACTTTGAAAGACATTAACAACTTTATTCATAAATTGGTCTGTACGAGTATATATGTATAACGACCCACCCTGTTTTAGTCTGTATCCTCTCGTATTGGCAAATATAAAAAAAATACTAACTTACTAGAATAAAATACTCTATTTAATGTCATAAACCACAAAATCCGTTTCGTAAGTTATAATACTAGAAAACTAAACAGGCAAATAGATTCGAAAACTCGACTTTGTTATTAAGTGATTGAGATATCTTAATTAATTTGCTGAAAACATCAAAATGTATTTAAAAAATTAGAGAAGAATCAAACTCAATGAGATTCTTAGAGGGGAAATAAATTTTTTGCCACAAAACCTTAAAAAAATGTCAAATCCCTCCCTGCGTATTTGGTAGCGGTAGCGATTAAATAAGCACTAAAAAGTTCACATTCGTATGTGTTACTATTTACAAGCCGACCAAATTGAGAAAGTTTCATACATATTATGAATTTACCAGACGCGTGTTACATATACAAATTAGTCGGGTTGCTCACTTCAATATGTGAGCAAGTGAGCCATATAATTTTGATATGTAACACGCGTCTTATAAATTCACAACACGAGAGTTCTTCTCTATTTCATAGCTTTGTTTAATTTCAATGAAAATTTCACTCTTATGTTTTAATCTATTTAATTATAGTTGAAGTGTTGTTTCTTAAAGTTGAGGACATGATCTCATCAAAACTTTATTAGAAAAATATGCAGTTGACTAGCAGAACTCTATCCTAAAAAGAGCACTAGTTTTTGAGAAGATCGCGAACATATTTACATATACGGGTCAAACAATAACCTCTTTTTTTGAACTCGGTTAAAATCAGTGTCATGGTCTCCACTCACGAACATCGAGAACTCGAGATATCGTAAACGTGATAATAAAAGTCAAAAGCCTCGCGTTCAATTATCATGATCGTACAGTTGTATTTACTCTCACTCGGCATATCATCGATGTACACCTGAATTATCCGTTTGTAAATATAATCGACCATTATTAGCGAACGCACACAGAGACACGTGGCTACACAAAACTCGTCTAATCAGGAAGTTATCGTCCGACTCGTAATACGTCACTAGACTTGTTGGAAAATGGTTCGATTGAGTTATCTTGGCTTTATGTAGCAGCTGTGATAAAGATGATTTTTAAGTTTGTTAATTAATGAAATCAGTGTGGTGATTCCGAACAAATATCTTTTGTTATATCGCATCTTCGTCATATAAATGTCGCTTTGGTAAACTAGTACATAAACAATGACGTCTCTGCAGAGCGTGAATAAGCGTGTGTGCGTGCGGCGCCATACAATCTGTTCTAGATCCGTCTCAGAGGGGAGGTGAGGTCGACACGAGAGAGCGGCAGGGACTGGCCATATTGTACGTAGTACTATTACTTATACTGTGAATATATGTCTAGTCTATGTGACCTCAAAAAGCGGTTGGTAGCGGCTGGATGCGGAAAGCGGAGCATCGCATATGGTTGAAAGCACTGGAGAGACCTATATCTAGCAGTAGGTAGCTACATTAATATTATTAAAACTAACGTGAAAAATCATAGTCAATTAATTAATTAAATTGTACGGGTCACACACTATTTGGAGCGGGTTCCCGCTCGATAGCGGGTTCGATTCCCGCACAAGACAAATATTTGTGTGCATGAACATGTCTGTTTGTCTTGGTCTGGGTATTTTCTATGTATTATTATGTATGTATTTACAAAAAAAAATGTATTTAAGTATTATATCAGTTATCTAGTATCCATAGTACAAGCTTTGCTTAGTTTGGGACTGGATGGCCGTGTGTAATTTGTCCAGGAATATATATATCTATATATATTTTTGTTGGTAAAGCCAACAAAAAAATACTTGCCGAGATAGATACATGCTGATAATGATGAAGATATTATTTATACATGCATATAACTACAATTGATTTGTCCGGGGTAATCTTAGGAACAACACATACGATACATTTTAAACTGGAATTAGGGTTCCTACATAAAAAAAAAATCTCCCGATTTGATTCACTGCTATTGCGTAATTTGTACAAATCCAATTAGTGGTTATAGAGTATGTATATGTCATACTGACAGATAGACATCCTTTTTTATACTATGTATTGATTAGGGGACTCGAGATTTAGTTTGTTTCCGAAAGTCGCGCCCTTTAAATTCCTTTACGATAAGATATTAATTGACATATTTCAAAATTAATGCAGTATGTTGAATTGATGATCTGTCAGTAAGAATTCAACTTATCTTCTATGAGTACATATAAGTATTTACAGATAAGAGAATGAAAACCACGCGATCGAATTATCATTAGATTGGCGAATTAGTTCATCGGACAATCATGACCTCGCTTGGTCGACTCTACGCTAGCGACAACTCAGCCTCCTGTATTTCTCATCCACTTGCTTCTACTACCAAATGAATCAAAATTACTGCTACTAAAATTACTTACTTATAAGATATATTTTAACTAAGTCTACAGCTAAGATGTACTCTATTATATTTATGTAAATTATGTATGTATATAAATCCATATACATATAGCATAGTCTGATTCTGTGTCTGTATTTCAGCTAGCTTCGCTAGCTTCTAATCAGGTGACACTATAGCTTAGAGTATGAATTCCGGAATGTTTATATGTATAGTAGATTTATATTATCCCAGAGGGGCAACACCCGGGCGTGTGGCTAGTAATAAATAAAGTTCAGAAGATTGTCTATTGCACAACTCTATGGAATCTTATTAAAAAAAATCGCAGTAACACGTAATTGCATTACGTAGATCTTATCGACGGCATTAAACTTTTTCCTGTACAACTGACTACATACTAGATTCAAATAAATGACGTCATTTTACGATAGAAATATGAAGATACAAGATGCGGCCACGTCTGTTGGTTAGCACGGTGGCGTGACCCGCACAACGACCTACTACGTCTGTACGCAGGTTTGACGTAATTACGACCAACGTTCCGGTTCCAATTGTTTTCATCCACGTAATGACGGAGTGATCGGTAAGGGCGGCCACACATAAATTTCTGACAGAAAAATTCTGACGCTCGCCAACGCATACTAGCAGACATTTTGAACCGGAAATTTTAAAGCTCAGCCGTATTACCAATTCATCGTATACTTTCGTAAACGCATATCGACCTATATTGATGATAATACGTTATTGTTCTTAGCACTATTGTTTTGTTTAAATAAAAAAAGAATAGAAATCATCGATAGTAGGTCCACTTTCTTAATACGACAGGATTACAAGACAGCCAATATTACATAAAACACGTTGTCATGTTATTTCATTCTGTTAATCATCATAAAGATTCCACAATCGTGGATAATTTTTCATCTCTGCAATTAAATAATAAATCAATATTCCTGGACAAATTACACAGCGCTATCTAGTTCTAAACTAAGCAAAGCTTGTATTATGGATACCAGCTAACTGATAAATGTACTGAGAGTGTGTTCCGACATTAAGATGTTGCTGCAATTCGGGGAGGATTTCCGGGCTTTGAAAAGGATGGAAAGGTTGAAGCGACTTGTGTTACGTGTAAAACATAGCGCGCAACGTTTTTAAAAGAGTCCACTAAATTTCCGAAAGAGCTAAATGATTGAAGTCATAGAAAAAAAAATAGAAACAACGGAGGTTTAGTTTAAAGGGATTGGTACGCAGTGGTTAAAAGGCTGTCAGTATCCGGCACGTTAGGACGTTTGGGTAAAAAGTATTTAGTTGCGCTTTGCGAATCTTGCAAGACGGATCGCCGTATGCTCGTAGATTTAATTTCGCGCTGAGACCCGTCCGTATGCAATCAGGCAACGTGCGCTAAGTCAATCGTTGTATCGGCTCTATTTACGTACGCGCCCCGGCTGCCAGCTCACAGTGACTAATGTAAGCAATTATTTAACACATCAATAGCGCCGTGTCAGCATCTGTGCGATTGTCATTAAAACAGCACTTAACCGGACTGAGACGGTGAAGCCTCCGTTCACGACTTCCTATTGCGACCCACGTCAAATCACAGTACGTGCCTCGACTGTCTATGTAGGAAAACAATACACAATATTCCAGCACTGCTTTAGCACGTTTGGCAATCGACAAATGTCACCTCGTTTTGCATAATTTTAAAACTGCAATCAGCACGGTAGCGAGGCATTGATGTTTGTGAAACGTACACAATATTACAAATTTGAAATATAACAATAGTAAGTAGATCTACATAAATATGCGCTCCATTTAGTAGTATGCTACAGGTGGCATGTGCGGACCTTGACTTCTATTGTGTTGTTCAACTAAACGATTTATTTAACTTCAAGTTTAACAAATTAAACCATATTTCAGGTTTAGGCAAAAAACTTAAATAAAGTCGGTTAAATAGTCTATCTACGTTGACAAATTTTCGAGCTCGATACGAGGTTTGACATCGTAGCGCTTAGAACCGTGGTCAAGTGAAAGCATGAAATTGATTGAAATGTGTTTTAGTAGGTTAGTATTTTTACAATAGTGCAAAAATAAGTCGATCGATACAAAAGTAGGTATTATGAGAACATGGAGTCAATGAGAGGTGTAAAGCAAATGGAGTGCTTTATAAATGTGATGGATGATATAATTCCAGTAACTAATATTGACACTGATAGCATATGTAAATGCATAACGTATAATCCAAGTTATTAGCCGTAAACAAACTGTTTTTGATAAATCTGTATCGGTAATCGAGCAAAAAAGCGCGGCGCGAATAGATTTTCTGCCCTAATTAATAGTACCATGAACGTGATAACACAGATCGGTCGCTAAGGTAAACTACACACGGCGCAAACATTTACCGATAACGCGGATTACGAGTGTAATGTATAGATAATATATTGTCAAATAGATAGATCTTAAGATCGTATCTCGAAACAGTCATGTAGATGGCACGTCAGAAGTGTTCGTAGACGCATCCCGCCAACGTACGCGGTCTAAAATAAACATGCGTACCTATAATATTTCAGCTTCTAGGCACTTTCAGGTCGGTGTCGGCCAGCCGCCTGCATTCCCGCGACTGGTCGCCGTTCCCGATCAGACTGCAATTATCTCTAACGGACTTTAAACTAACGAAAGTTTCATAACCCGCGGTTCACTGCTGTACATATTTTACTATTAGTTACATCACAGCGTAGAAACGAATTAATTCGATCATAAGTCATAATAGTCCGATAAAGAAACACGAAGTGAACTTAACCTAACGTTCAGAGATTGATTCTATTTTATACGAGCAGCGTGGTAATCTTTTTGCTGTTGATTCCATTCTATTTTCCGAAAGGGAAATGACTGCTTTATGATAAATCTGTTCAGAACGTAATACAAGAAATCGAATTTATTTGCACTGCATAATAAATTAGCAAATGGTGTCGCTTTATCAGCAATGACATTACGTGTTACGTAAACGTAAAACACAATATAGGTTTGTATGTTTCGAGGACATAGCATAAAGAGGACTGAACCTAAAGCATTAGTTGTATTATTTAGAACTTTTGATCTTCTTAATTAGGGAACTCGCGATTAGGACAGGAATAATCTTACTAATATTACGTGTGAATTACTGAAAAAATTTCGATGAAATTTTAAATATCTAGCTGACCCGGCAAACGTTGTTTTGCCATATACATTAATCGTTTAGGGGTATAAAAAATAGATGTTGGTCGATTCTCAGACCTACCCGATATGCACACAAAATTTCATCAAAATCGGTCAAGCCGTTTCGGAGGAGTATGGCAACGAAAACTGTGACACGAGAATTTTATATATTAGAAAGATTTTATTACCATATAAGACATTTTTTATCCCAGTACTGTATTGTTACGGAGAATATTTCTACGTAATAGTGTATTTGTACACTCAGGAGAGTGTATTCGTAGTAGGACTACAGTCACTGACATAGAATACAGGATTAGTAAGATGAAGTGGCAGTGGGCAGACCACATAGGTTGGCATACTAAATAAACCACAGACAACATTTTTTTTTGCTATAGACAGACATAAAGATACACCGATAGTCCGTTACATATGTTAAGCTTAATATCCCACGTTTTTGGTTGGAAATTAAAAACAGAAAATATATATAAATAGCAAAGTATACAAATATAATAAACAGCGTATTTGGACTTAGTGTATGATTGATTTTGGCTAGAGGTTTGGCGGATTGTGACCGCATTTTGCAAAGAGCACGCGGTACTATTCTTGAGGCTAAACGAGTATCAGATGGTTTTGCACGAGACTGGCAAAATAAACAATCAGTACGTTAGATCACGTTGTATACCTATTATTTGCTACGGAAAAATGTGGGAAATTGTAATGTGATAGACAACCGGGAGGCGTAAATCAAAATTGGTCAGAACTTCAACGGAGCTAAGTTTCTGTGCGATAATAATTGATATGCAAATTAGTCGTATCGGGACAACTAACTTCTCATGAACGGCTAGATTATGGCGAACTTGAAATTAATTTATGCATACGGGGCCTCGAGTGCTACGTTTTATTTTTATCAAATATTAAAGTAGTTACCATAACATTTTGTTTATTTTTTGTAACAAAATCTTAGTTCCTGATGATACGTTCCGCTAGGCACGCTTCTTCAATACAAAATAAGTAGTTACTCTTTCTCACGCAAGGGTTTATACAAAATCTGTTTACGGTTCTCTAATCTCTACATATTATTGACATATCATCATCATTATGTCAGCCGAAGGACGTCCACTGTTTAACAGAAGTCATAAGTGTCGACTGGACCTAAACGACTGGTTTTATGCATAGTTATCATCGTAGTCATCAGTCTACGTATTGACGCATATTCGCCCGCTAAATATTTAGAATAAAATACGTAGTAATATTCAGGGCGCATTATTGTAGTTATCATGTATAACGCCTTTGTATTTATTAAGACCGTTGTTTAACGATAGTGGCAGACACTTCCCACGTGTAGATGCAATCAGTTTATTCGTCATCGATTCGAATGCCAGATTAAACCATTTATCATTGACTGGAAAGGAGACGTACACTCGGTTTGTTTTGAAGCACGCGTGTTGTTACAAATCATGTGCTGGAATGTTTTTGCATTTTCTAGTTAGAAGCATTCGGCTGTTTTATTTCAAAAATAATAGTGAAGTTTGCTAGTGCCTCTTATTTTAGTTATTTTTTTATCTATAGCCTATATTATATTACATATTATCACATTTATAAATTCAACAAATTTTGTGAAGGAGTCAGCTTCCTTTGATCAGCTATGCTTGGCTTACAGGAAGCAGTCAGTCATAGCTGATTGACTTAACAAAGTGATGTTAACAAAACTATGTGCTTAAAGCAGTTCGTAAGAAAATCAAAGATATGAAATTAACATTGCAACGGATTAATTGCAGAAGACATTATGAATTAAAAGCCGTAAATGCAAAGGTGACTCAAAAACTACGCTAATTACCTACTTTTTCATCTATACTGGATGAATGTGAGCAAATTGATGAATATTTCATAATTAATCTGTTCTATATTTATGAAGGTGTGAGGTGTCACTGTTGCCGCGCCGGTCAATAGGTACGCACCGGCGACATTGTCACGCCTGAGGGCGCGCTGTCAGCCGCCTGTGCTCGGGCACACGCACCATTGGCAACCTGAGCTCATCGGCCCTCGCCGGCCACTCTTCTATTACTATAAATAAACAACTAATGCAAATCTCTCGACCGTCATCTCGCCTTTTTAATTATTAACATTATAAAGAATTTGCCATAGTAGATTAAATTCCATGACAATTTATTTTATTTTCTTTAGGAAACAAACAGATTTTATAACAAAAATATAATAATGTATACAAAAACATGTTATTGTATGTTTCCGCATATAAACAACAAAGTTAAAGAGGCTTACAAGCATCTTAACATAAATAACAATAATTACTTACGAAACATTAATTAAATTTGTACAACATCAGGTTGTAACAGTAAAAAAATCGCACGCAAACCGCCCATTACATTATAATATATTATTTAATTAGAACTAATCTTACAAATGTGTATCTAACATTTTACAATTTCAATATTAGACTTGGAATTGCCTATGTGTATGTTTAATTTTAACTAAAGTTCATATATTCCGGAAATGAGAGCTTAGTTTACAGTAAGTTTGAATTTAATAAAAATATTATGCATTTCGAAGTGCACGGCCTTGGTTTGATTCAGTTGTATTTTGGCCTCTTTTTCTCCCTCTTTGGAAAGTATTCATTTACTTATGTCCATCTTATACATAGCATATTACGACATAATGTACAATGGACCAAATAAGATCTACCACATTGAAAATGCATATACTCTATAATAGAAAATTAACCTTAGCAACGTTTGCGTTTGTTTGGAAGTTTTGCCAAAGTTTCTTGGTCAGGAATTGTGGTAAACCTATTTCTTCATGAATGTAACCAATTCGAATATCAACTACTGAGAATATCGGGTTAGTTTTAGAAACCGATCCGTCTTTCATTTATCGGTGTTAACATCGAAATAGCTTTATTTTGGTGCTACATCAAGGAAACACGTGTCTGTAAGAGTACAACAACACGGTCTAGTAGCAATTAGTATCGGCGAACCAACGTCTATACTAAATAGAGGCAATTTTTAACAACTTCGCGTTATAAACATAATTTAAGTACGACGGAAAATACTTAATTATTAATATTACTTTATAAGTGAAGTCTTTGTGCTACGTTTTATAATAGATATGATAATTTTTGTTGTTAATTTTTGACGGACTAAGGAAAGTCAAATACTGAAGCATACTGGTGTCTTTTGCTTAAATTCGTTGTGGTGTGGTGGTAGTCATTTATAGGTTACCACTGGGATTAGTAATGCATTTCACTGCTCATTCGTATTTTAGTGGTTGCCATAGTTAATCCTGGCTACACAGGAGACATTCCTTGGCGCGTCTTGTACAGTTACTGTCTTTTCTCTAGCGTGGAATGTATAATTAAAGCTATTTTTGGAGCATAAGCTGAGTTGAGTCGTAAATTGTCTCATAATTTAATAGAATTGCTCCACTACTGTTACAGAATAAGAAATGGCACTAGCACTACTATCACGTTTGTTGTATCCGTCAAGTCCTAAAAACCACGCGAAGACGTCGCGTGGTTTAGGTTTGATGCGGTTTGCACCGTTAGCACACCCCGGCCACTCCATACAAATGTCGCGTCGTGAGTTACTACATAAACAACGTCTGTACAGAGCTTGAATGACTGTGTGTGCGTGCGGCGCCATACTAATAGTTCCAGATTTGTAGAGGGGAAGTGAGGTCGACACGAGAGAGCGGCAGGGCATGGCCATGCTGTACGTAGTACTATTAGTTATACTGTGCCGTTAGATAAATATTTCCGTACGTAATTATTGAATAATCTAAGTAGGAAAAATCTATATTTTGTCATCTAGCTCCTAAAAATTACAGCCGTGCGAAGCTGGGGCGAATAGGTAGTTTTAAATAAATTAATCGTAAAAAGTGTGACGTCACAGGTTACCAGTACACTGTTCATACACGATTGCTACTTTGATAGCTGATAAACAGTAACTAATATGTCTGACTACTCTGTTAATGTTATCTAATTCTCAAATAATATTCTATAATTATACATTTTATTCGCCGCCAATTCACAGTATCCTTTCAGGGACTCATAGGTTGACTGGAAGAGATCCCTTATAGGGATAAGTCCGCCCTTGTACACTATGTCTTATCACTACAATCTGTGTTATGTAATATTTAATGCAATAAAGATTTTACAAGCAAACAAACAAAATAATAATTGTTTAAAAAAACACATGGATCCGTAACACTTTCGCATTAAAAATATCAGTAGATATGTGAGTTATTTTTAACTACACTATAGAGCTATTATACATTCGTACGCAACGTAAATGGCCCACTACGTTACATGCAAGGCCTTGTCGCCCGGCATCTTCTCTATTTTTGATTCCAGTTGTCAACATAGGTGATTCACGGCCAACTGTGTTGAGCTGGCACAGCTTCAAGTAACTGACTGATAGCTCGACACAACTGCCTTAAAAGTGTGGGTAGTAATTTATTAAACGTATGTGCAGTTACATCTTGCTGACATTCTGATCTCGTCATCTGCCTAAGTTATAACTCAACAGCTTCATTATACTTTGTATTTGTTGTAAGAAGAAATATATAATATTATATTATTATGTATCTCTTTTTACTCATGGGCTCTCATGGGTCCAGACCGGTCATTTGATAGGCGTGCCCCCGCTATGGAGCCAATGTGTAGAGGTCCCTTTGAGAATGTTAATGTAATGTTGTATATAGGCATTGGGACTATTTCAAAATGTGTTGGAAATTGTATAGGCTATGAAAATTAGTTATTTTTATTATAATTGAAGTACCATTATCTTTTCAGCTGGAATAAATTTCACCTGTTTGTCTATCGTTCAAAACAATTTTTATTATAGCAGAAACTGAGAAAAGTTGGACTTTCTATAGACAATGAAGTTGGACTTTCTATAGAAAATGCAAGAGAGTGTTTATATGCTTTCTTCTTTCTGTCTTGTATACAGTTACGCCAGAATGTGCGTGCAAGTCCCCAGGAATCCCAGAATACGTAGACTTGCGATCTATCGCACTAGAAGTTGGATTTTCTAAATCTAAAAAAATACGATCTTATGAACATCGTCGTATACGGATCGATAGTCTACATTTTTTTGGCTGTTTCGTAGTTGCTCCCCATAGTAAATTTTGTTTGTAATTAATATTATTATGGGTATACTGCAAATATTCCTGGCAAAATTTTTAAAAGTGGCTAATATTTTTCTTTGTAAGTACCTAAGTGTGATTTAGTTGAATACTGGACATACACATAATTTGCTGTAATGAAACTTTTGTCAAAGACAACACAATTATGGCTCATTTACGTGGCGCGTAACGCGCCGTATTGTGCGTTCACACATTAGGCCATTCATACTTTTGGAATAGTCTATTTGACAATGTTCAAAAATTGTTTAAATTATATAACAATATCGTAAAATACACAAAACTATAAAGATCTGGAAATTTTCATTCTAATATCTTCCGTCAGACTTATTTTAGGGTCAATCAAAGTTTGGCGGTAAAGTCCATTTTAAAAGTATGAAATTATTAAAAAATAATATTTCCATTGGAGAAGCAAAAAAAAATACTACAACTTCTGTCGTACAAATTTCTGATTTGATGCATACAAAATACAAACCTGTGACGTCATAACTTTTGTATGGAGCGTTTTCGGGAAAGCCCAAAATTGAGATTTTTAAATTAACAATCTTGAGAGATTTTGGTGCTATGGGTATATTATTGAGACGTCCCTACATATCAAAACGAAAAAAATGTTTGTCAAATAGCCTATTATTAACACAATTTGGGCTCATTTATGAAATTGCAATGCGTTACGCGTCATGTCGTATTGTGTGAACTTGTTCGTTCATACATTTAACAATTCAAACATATCAAACGCTGCGTACAAATGTATGAAGTCTGAACAGTGAACCCACAACACGATTTGTCCATAGTATCAGACCTATGATGTTTAGTAGTTTAAAATGAGAAGAAAAACGATAATTGAGCAATGACGTTATATTATCATTGCAATTAAGTGATTGTTTGTGTGACGTCACATATTGATGGCCAAGTTACGGCAACATTGGAATTGTAGCCAATTAAAAACTAGTCCACACTAACAACTTTTATAATTTCGCGTTCGTTGCGCGATAATGGATGATCATTTGTGATCGCGTTCAACTTCATCTGATTTTTCTTTAGTATTTATTTCTGTTCTTCGTTTTGTTCTTACGAAAATAGACATAATATAATGGGTTAATTTATAACGATCTCGTCTATGCTTCGGAGGGCACGATTAACCGTCCGTGGTTGTCATATCGTCTTCGCGGCGTAGCCGATAAGTAGCGTGGTAGAGTATGCCATAAAACGTTTTATGGCTTAATTATGCCGGAGTCAGAATATTAATTAAAGAATCTAATAATGCTCACTGTCCATATTACATTAAATAAAAATACTTTATTGTCTTCCTGAAGGACCAAAGAACAGAATTTATTTTTCAACCCCAAATACACGCTATACGTTTTTAATGGCGGCTTTAGTGGGCTTTATAAACGCAATTAAAGGAAAAAGAAGTACCTTGATAATTGCCAATTTTCTAATTATGCTCATATAAATAAATAAAGTAAGTATCTGTTTGTATTACTGAGATAAGTCTCCTTAACTCTTAGGATCATAGCATAAGAGGCGTAAAACCATAAATAACAATTATTATGGTGCACGTCGCCACTAAAATGAATATTCCAACAAGTAACATCTATCCAGGCTAATCTTTGCAACTGTTAAACCGTTTGTGATTTGTTTAAATTTGGTTTCGGACTGAACCTTTTACCGAACTCCACACAAGCAGAAACAAAATCTAAATAAAAATATTCTCTAAGTAGTAGTATGAGGGTCTTATGTTTCAGATAGGAAAACTAAGTTTTAGAATTTATTAGGTATTTAAACTGATTATGTTTTATGTCCACATGATTGACATGATTATTATTTTGCAAGGGCTTTTCTGAATACTTTATAAGGGTTGCAATTTGACGAGCCCGGTGGTCGAATGGTTAGCAATGGCCACTTTGACTCCGAGGTCGCGGGTTCGATCCCCGCACAAGACAAATATTTGTGTGCACGAACATGTCTGTTTGTCTTGGTCTGGATATTTTCTATGTATTATATGTATGTATTTACAAAAAAAATTTATTTAAGTATAATATCAGTTATCTAGTACCCATAGTACAAGCTTTGCTTAGTTTGGGACTAGATGGCCGAGTGTAATTTGGGAATATTTATTTATTTATTTAATTTGTCTTTCCAATTTCATAAGCTTTCACTGCCTTATTTTATACTCTTAAAATTAAACTACATACGCAACTATGTTGCATGAGTACACATGCTACCTAAGAAATATAATCAATTAAAACTAATCCTTAATTAAATCAAGTGTTGGCAGAGATTGCGTTTAAGATTAGATAGCATTATGTAACAGATGATTCAAGGTGTTAAATCTAGAAATGCAAATTATTTTTTTTACATCTATTCTTAGATTTTTTTTTCATCTATTCTTAATTCATAGAATTTTATAAATTCTCGTGTCGCGGTGTTTGTTACCAAACTCCTTCGAAACGGCTGGACCCATTTTTACGAAATTTTGCGTGCATATCGGGTAGGTCTGAGATACGGCCAACATCTATTAAGGGTGACCCACCGAAATAATGTATATGGCAAAACAATGTTTGCCGGGTCAGCTAGTCTATCAATAAATACTATCTGTACTATATCCTCCTGGGGCCCAATGTTCTTCTACAAGGACTTTAAAAAGATCGAGTATCGGCACAGCCTTATTCAGCGTAATGTAGCCCTAATAGCCCAGTGTTCTTGGACTAGTAATAAAAATTCGTAATTAACACACCATTCTTTTTAGTGTTACGTGATTAGAAGATATACTACTGTTAGTCTGTCAGTATGGGATTCAAAAATTATCTTGGTGAACTCTTGGTAGGGACATTTTCAAGGCAAGTAGCGATTCAAGCTCGTTATTCGGATTTTGAACAAGACGAGCCTGTGTAATGTAAAAGAGGGAAAGCCACTACTCCACTTCCATCGTAACAACACAAAAACATTGCTAAAGTTCAATAAGTAGGTTTTCTAATTAAAGGGATGTCAAGTGTTTAATCTCATTTTATAATGTTTGATTAAGTATACAAAATAAAATAATTAATAAAAAACAAACTATTTTTTAACGACCTAATGTTACCCACAGAGAATATAAACAAAATACCAATTTATGACGTAAAGGTCCAATGTCCTCAGATAGGAACAAAATATTTTGATATTTTGATCATTCAATCATCTGAATCTATTCTTAGACGTGTCACAAATACTAGAAAAAAGACCCCTTCCAATATAAACACTCCATCTTTGTTAGATTTTAGTTTATTCATCTGGGCAGTCCGTGGACCACCAGTGGTCCGTGAAAGGTAAATTATGGTCCATGATACAAACTTATAATGTAAGAGATTGAATAACTATTATCACTACATAGTATAAAACAAAGTCGCTTTCTCTGTCCCTATGTCCCTTTGTATGCTTAAATCTTTGAAACTACGCAACGGATTATGATGCGGTTTTTTTTAATAGATAGAGTGATTCAACTGGAAAGTTTATAAGTATAATATATGCATAACATAGTAGAAAAACACTGATAATTTAGAGGTTTCTAATGTGATGTCGTAAATAAACACATTTTTTTGCTCTTTCATTGCAAACGCTGGCTGAACCCAACGAGATAGATCAAAATAATGTAGTACAGTATTGTTCACCTTAAAATGGTCTACAAAAAAGTTCGCGAGGGCATATGTCTATCTCTTAGTGGTAACACACAATAACCGTTATTTTATCCTTTGCTTTTTACAAGAAATAATGCCTTATTTACCAAGCGATTTTAAGCAATACAGAATTAATCCTTATCCAATTAAGTACCTTAAATACATTGCGCATTTAATATAAATCAATATGGCCCTTCACAGCATGTAATTTAAATGAATAGTTTAGAAGATATTACACATTTAAAATGCAGGGACATAACGGCTGTGGCGGTACCGGCCGCGGAGCCGGCGGCGTGTGCCTATAACTGGGGAAGGACTGGATAGGACAAAGCGCAAAGACCTTCTGTAGTACATTTAGTATCAGCATTGCACCCGTGCGAAGCCGGGGCGGGTCGCTAGTACAGAATACTCTAATCTCGAGTTATAGAATGATGGATTTATATGACAGTTGGTGACCCTACACGCAACAAAAACCTCGTAGTCGTCCACGAATAAGTAAAGGTTGGGAACCACTGTTATAGAGGAACATTGGGTAATAACCTGTAACGATGCCAATTTTGCTTGGGCTTCAGGAGGATATATCTATAAATGCATTGATATTTCTTTATGTTTGTTATATATTTGCTGATGAAACCTGTTGGACTTGACTTCAGTTAAAATTCATACACAGACTAGTAAACAGTGCTAGAATTTGGCATGACATATTATTTAAACAACTTTTTTGGCATTGTATAATAGAAAAAGTTGAATGTAGATAAAATTATTATTATATTTATCTTAATACTATAGCCACATAGTATGTCGAATAGCCATAGAATTGGTATAGTCATATTTTGTATACATTTTATCTAATGTTTGATGTTTTCTATTACTTAGAAATATTCGAGTAGAATCCGAGAATGAGTACACAGACCTATGTTATCATATTTGTCAATAGCAAGATGAGGTGAGGCAGCGCAAACATGCTAAACCCTAGTAGTACAGTAGACGCCACAACACACAAGGCTATTTTAAGATATTAAGTAGAGTAAAATCTTTTAGATAATAACATGATTAATAATAAATTAAGAGACTGGTGAATTTTTCAAGTATTTCTTCTTCGACAATTTTCAGTACCGAAATGCTAGCAGATAAAAATAATGACAAAAAAGAATATTATTAATAAAAACGTGTCTTAGCACCCACAAGGCCCCAATGACAAAATAAATAATAACATTTCATTTCAATCCTTGTCTGTCTTCCAACAAAATTTCACAGAATACCCCATGATACCTTTCAAAACTGTATTGATGAGGAATATAAAAGTTAAGGCTATCTATTGATGAATGGTTACAAATTATCTAATTGTTAAATACACCCTGCATCATTTCTCAAAAATTACAGTATCGCAATTCACTAAATAATAAAGAAATTGTCACTTTCTCTATCAAAAATTACCTTATTACATATTTTTTTTAAATGGGTGGAAGACAAGCATACAACCCCTGACATTTAAATAAAAGGGTTACATATTGTGACCCCCTGTAATACCAAGATGACCTACCAAAGGGTCCTTACTTCTATTCTACTCTAACAATGACCTACAGATGTGAAACAGAAATTAGCAATTTAGAAATAATTATTAACAACTACTATTGTGACAATGTTCAATAACAGAAATAAATTAAAACATACAATAGATAACACTGTCTTTCATAGTCCACTTCGATCATGACCCTTTATTCACAAAGCCAGTGAAAGTTCTTTTGCTATCACTTTTACTTATTACTATTGTCAACATTTCAGCGGAAAGACATTCTCTACTTTGACTCAGACCTTTGTTAGGTCTCCTTATAATTATCACTATCTAAAAGAATATATTAACTAGACTTAAATTAAATCTAGCAAACTAAAAGAGTATGCTAAAGTTGAGTTATTTTTCTATTAAGTTAGGGCATTCCTGTGACAGAAATAGGAGTCCACGGTTCAGCTTCGGTGCTTAGGTGATGCAGTATATAAGCCGTTAAAAATATTTTTCACTAATATAATAGGTAAAAGCAAATATATAATAATAGATAATAATTCGACTGTGTAAAAAACTTTTACAGATAGGCACTATGACATGAATTAAAAGTTTCAATAATTATTACTAGATTAAAAGCAATTAAACTAAATTTGGTTTGCACGATTAATGTAATTTGAGTTGTGTAGTATTAAAATTTAATAATTAATTATAATAATTTGTACAAGTTAATACAACTTATCATCAACAACACAAATTATCTGGTAATGTATTCAGAATCCAAAAAATATTTTTGCTATTTATCTGAGTTAAGAGAGTAAATCCTATATAACGGAGTTAAGATTTGAGTTCCGTGCTGAAAGTACATTTTATAACTTAAAAAGACATATCTAGTACAATGCTCTGCTTTGATGGTTTATCACCTTTTAATACAATTTTAGGGTAACATAAAGAATACTCACCATTTGGGCCATATTTGTCTTGATTCCTTTTGACCTGATCTGTACTAAGGCCTTTGTCTGGATCTGTACCAAAATATCCTAAGACTTCGTCCACGGATTTCGAGTGAGCGTCATCCATGGTGGAATTACTACGTTGCCGTCAGTTCTAGAAGGCAAGAAGAGAATATAGGTTAGAAATGACGAGTCATCATTTTGAATCTTGGAGATTTTGAGGTTATATTACTTGGAAGATGTGTAGGAGAACAGCAAAGATATAATTATTTTAAATGAAATTATTATAGTATATAATTTTAGAAACAAGAATAAATAAATTAAATTTCTCAGTTCATTGTAGTTATAATTACAAATTTTATATAACACAAAGATTCGTGACATTTGGGTCTGTAAGGAAAATGAACATCCTGATTAATTCTAAGCCAGTTTGTCTAATGTAAATTTGTTCACGAAATCATGGTAACATGCATTTCCTAATTTATATTACTCATAAATAGGGCAAGTAATGGGTAACTAGCAATTTCCTAGACTAGATCGTAAGCACCGTTTGACCACTGCGCCACTCACCAAGAACTTTTTCAATACATGAGAAAAAATGTCTTTCAAGTAATTTTAATTTTAAAAGTCCGACTCTAATAATAATCAGTAAATAACAAATTTTTGTACTATACTAATACTTTTTCTCGTAAATATCATAAACCACTAGAACACGTATCTAATCCTGCCGTCATTTTTTCGTAAACTGACGTATAAAAGTGTCCGCTTGTGGCGCCACCTGTCATGCAGGTCACGAACTGTTTTAATCACATTAGTATCTTTTAATTTTATAATTAAATAATTTTTAATAAAGAAATATGTTTAATATTTTGTTACCTAAATTACTGCAGAAAAATGTCAAACAATTGGTATTTTGTATATAATATTTATGAACATAATTTATGATCATACAAAAATGTGGAGCGATGCTATAGGTCGAATGTGTACCACGTGATGCATTGCTATTTTCGTGTTTGGCGCCCACAAAATGCGGTATTTTTAAAATTCAGAAGTTTGTTTCGGGTTATGTAACACTTTATCACTTTTAATGCACTAAATTTCCTTTTCAGAACAAGAAGGCACTCAATTATACACTTGATCTTACGCACTCACATAATATTTTGTTTTTATGGATAGTATCAGAAACTTACTGGGATATTTTTTCGACAGCGTCGGAAAGGAAAGAAGAAATAAGAGTGGCGCGGGAGATGTTTTCCCTCCGCGCCCCGAGTTGCGACTCCCGGGCGAAGAGCGACGATTTTAGAGCGGCGCGGGCGCGGTGGAGGGACACCGGCGGAGATTTCTTTAATTATTTTGGCAACAGTACTCGATGGCACAGTCGAGTCGCTTTCCAGGGTTGCAACTCGCACAGCGGCAGTCGCCGGCTGTCCTATGATGATCTTTTTATAGCGGACGCTGCCCGGGTCGAGCTCCCCGGTGCTACGCTGATTTACGGCAGTTTTTCTTTGATAAGTACATACATCAAAAGTTTCTTTGTGTTTCTTCAAGTTTCCGTTCAGGAATTCGAGTCATCTTTTGATGATTGCTTAAGATTTTACGAAAGGGATACGAAACTAAGTCAATTTAAAAGAAAATTAAGATTTCCTAATTTTTAAATTTTAGATGACATCAATTAGGACTAAAGACTAATGTTTGCACTCTAGTTTTGTTGCAGATGTTTTATTGAGAGAATAAATTAGAATTAAGTCATCAAAAAAATAAATTACGATGCAAATAATGATGGATGACTTTACAACAAACAATATATTTTTGTAAAGACATCACTATTGAATTTACGTTAAATAATAAAATAGATACCTCGTCACCCTACCCTGACATTATTACTTTGTGTACCGGGTTCTTATATGTATTGAAGTAGGTATTTCTAGATTCTAGCGGGCATTGTAGCGAGGGTAGTGTCGTAGAAATTTGACCTAGACATTTATATCTGACAGATGTGGCATGTGGCCTTTCAACTGCTTACAGCTGTTAAAGTTCACAAAGGAAACATACCTATTTTATGCAGATCCATACATAATCAAATATTGAAGTACAAAATAGTATTCTAAATCTTGACCTTGAGCCATAATGGATGACTACCTATTTAAAGTTCATTTAGCAGCTTTAGAGGATAATATGAAGTGGAGAAAGTTTTAGTGGGTGTTTGAATGATGTTCAATTACAAAAAGAGCATTCATGGCCAATAAATGGGATATATTTTCACACGTAGAACCAAAATGTATGCGTATTGTACGATTTCAGCGAGGTTTTCTCCCTCACACTATCAATTTGTGGAATGAATTGGCTGTCAATGTTTTTCCCAGGAGACTACAGCTAAGGGCTCTTCAAAAAAAAAAAAAAATGTAGAGGTTTTTACATGCTCGGCAACCACAGGTATCCATAGGCTTTTGTAACCGTTTACCATCAGGTGGGTAGTATGCTTGTATGCTGCTTTAGTAGTATAAAAAAAGTTCTATGGTAGCCGGCCCTGTAACATTGTTGTTGAACTTTCTTGTGCTCTATAGCTCTGTCACCCTCTGTCGCGTGCACCTGCTAGAGACTTTACATTCTGTTCAAATACATTTTACTTGTCACATTGTTATAACATAATCATGTTTTTAAACTGTTTTATTTAGAACTATGAGTTAATTTAGTAAGTCATATTAATGTTAATTGATTCCTTGGCTGTAGATGATCCATTAATTTTTTACAAGTATTATTATGACCCCTCTACTTTTTTGTATTAGTCACAGTTAAGGGGTGAACACGGCTCACTTGACAACCCCCCTATATACGTAACTAAAATGGCATTAAAGAAAAGTAGGTCATTTTGTTCACCCTGATTCACTAGGTGGGTTTACCTCTACGTCCTCAATTTTATAATATCCACACGGTAATACTCCAGCTATTTCTGTAGATGTTTCCGGTTTAACAATAAGAATAACGTTCATCCATTACATTCAAAGTCAAGGCACTGATTATTTCCACAATGTCTGCTTTGAAACAATAACAATTGTACCGTCATTTTTAACGAAATTATTGATTCATTTTCGCACAGTATATTGCCATTGTTAGTGTAATTATGCCATTTTTAATTAAATAAATCAAAAACAGATTCATCTAGCAATAAGGGTAGGAAAGGAAGTAACTTTTTCATTGGCAATCAACATGTTTCATCCTTGCCTTCTTCGACGAGCTCGGTGGTCGAATGGTTAGCAATGGCCACTTTGAGTCCGAGGTCGCGGGTTCGATTCCTGCATAAGACAAATATTTGTGTGCATGAACATGTCTGTTTGTCTTGGTAGATGAGTTTGAATCACAGACCTAGGATTTTTCGCTACGATGTAGTTTAAAAATGTTTTTTGGAAGTGAACTATTAGAAGATTCTGAAGTAACGTGTTTCAGAAATGTGAAACTTGATAAGTAAAAGAGTTGGACATAAAGCTAGAACGAATAACTGACATAGAGAGCACGCAAACATTATTAGAATGAATTTCGTGATCATGGGAGTCACGGAGAAACAGAAACTTACATTGCGATCCTATGAATTCCACAACTTTATGGTTTGATAGAGAAATAAGTTACCAAACTTTTTGATGTACAAGATAACAATTTGTGCTTTATCAGAATGTGAATTCAAGTACTGTAAGCACAGGAGCTTTTAAAGGATAAATAAGAAATAGAAACGTGATCGAAGGGCTCCTCACGACAATCTCCTTGGCAGATATAGTAAAGAACGCTCGGTCTACCATTGTTTCTACGTAGATGTTCTCGATTTTTTAACAGTTTCTAGCCTCAATTGCATATGATTGCACAATTTTTGAAAATTCAGTGTTTTAAAACAAAGCTATTTAGCGCTATACACTTCCAATTTTGCACAGCTGTTGTGAAATAAATATTTTGTTTACTTAGTCTCTACATATATATTTTTATTGGATGATACGTGTGACTTCATTCGCGTGGAAATTTTGATGTATATGTGGCGGGCTGATAAAAAATATGGGCGATGACTATGTAAAAGGCTTCCTTTTTGGTGCTACATTTCTGTGCTACAATATGGCATTCTACAACAATTTGTCACTTAAAAATAAAGTACAAATTTATCCCACACGAACCGATATTTTTCCCGGGATATGTCATTCTTTAGTCTCTAATCTACTATTGTATAAAAATTATGTCGATTCAATTCCTTGCTCTATGAAAAACGAAAACAATTTATCCCACGAGAACTGTACATTTTCCGGGATAAAAAGTAGCCTATGTGCTATTTCATCCTCACACTTTAGAACCGAAATGGTCACGTACTGTGCGGTTCCAGAGAAGTTTTCTTCCACGTACTATCAAGCTGTGGAATGAATTGCCTGTTGAGGTTTTCCCAGGAGACTACAGCATGGGGTTCTTTAAAAAGGGCGTGAAGAGGTTTTTACAGGGTCGGCAACGCGCATGTGATGCCTCCGGTGTTACAGGCGTCCATAGGCTGCGGTAACTGCTTTCCATCAGGCGGACCGTATGCTTGTTTGCCACCTTAGTGGTATAAAAAAAAAATCCAGATAATAATCTATCCCCGTGCCAATTTGTTCCAGATTTGTTCATGCGTGATTGAGTAACAAACATCCATCCATTCATACTTTCACATTTTTAATAAGATTATCAATTTATTATTTACTTGTTACTTATTTGTGGTTATCTACACAGTTGATATTATCTTATAAAAGTTGCAATTTTATAGACATCAAACCATCCTTAGGTATATACTATACATAATATAAGTAACTAAAATATCACCTATACGAATAGCAGGCGAGGCAGGTAATTATAATTACTCTGCTACGCTGTATTTAGAGCGTGGCCTACAGATCGACATTGGTGGTTGCTTGGCAAGAGAGCCCGCCAGCGACACTGATCTATGAGATCGAATATTTTCCCTTCACGGCGACGATATACATGTGGCAGCTATTCATCATTATAAAATGTTATGCAATAACACTTTTAAATAAATACCTTGCTTGCAGAAAATTTATTCATAAAGAATTCCTTGCACGTCATAGCTATACAGGTTGACATTTTCACGAATATTACGCACGTTTTTACGTATTTTTAAAAACGTGAAAAGTGGTTAATTCGTCAGTTCATGAACGAGCGAGTTTGGTGTCTTTAATAGAGAAATGATTTTGTCTATAATTAGGATCGATTTTTCACCTTAATTTCATTAAAATCCTTAGCGCCGTTCGAATATACACAAGAATTGCTTATTTCATAGTACAGAATTATGTCAGTTGCCGCAGTGATCCTTGAGAAGCCTAGACTGTTTAGTAACAAGGAATAGAAAAGGTTTCCAAACATTTAAGGTGGAGGAACATAAACCAAAACCCATTTATTTTATTGGTACTCTACACCAAATAATTACAGTGCTATTACTAAGTCAGTCAAGAAGCGGCCATTCAACTTGATATACATTGATTTCTTATACCACTAAAGTGGTAAACAAGCTTAAGGCCCAGTTAATGACAGATGATGAGCTCGGTGGTCGAATGGTTAGCGATGGCCACGTTGACTCCGAGTTCGCGGGTTCGATCCCCGCACAAGACAAATATTTTTGTGCATGAGTATGTCTGTTTGTCTTGGTCTGGATGTTTTATATGTATTTATTTACGAAAAAAAATATATATTTACGTATTATATCAGTTATCTAGTATCCGTAGTACAAGCTTTGCCTAGTTTGGGACTAGATGGCCGTGCGTAATTTGTTCCTGGACAAACTATAACATTTATTATTATTATAGTTGAATTTTATGTTTGTAAGCAAATTAGGCTGCTCGCTAAAATCTATGGAAATACGTTGGTATCCATCACTCGATTTTCTTGCATAATTCTGCCAAATTTCTTGAACATAACTAATTTTTTTCTACATTTTTACTCGATACTTTTTTTGGATTAATAATGACCGTTAAAGAGAAGCTGGTTGCTGTTGCTGGTATACGAAAATAATTAATGTCAGGGATACTTCGATTTAGCGCAAGAAAGCAGATGCAAATTAAATAGTTCGATATCCCCCGCGTGTGACACTAACATAGAGCCGCAATTCAAATGTATTTATAGACTAAAAGAAATTTAAGCCGGTTGATTCTCTAAATAAAATTCACAATCAGCTTGTAGTGACTGGCGAGCTTCAAAAACCGAATTTACGATATCGGTCTCGCGACGACCACGGCGAAAATGTCAGCCTCGTCTTCACAGCACTTGGAATATATTTAGAGAGTGAAAATAGAAAATCTCAGGGAAACAGCTGAATGCCAATGTTAACGTTTATTTCAGCGACTGGAATAAAAGTGAGCGTAGATCATACTTCACATAAATGTTCCAATAAGTATGAGTAAATTATTATTTTTTGGCCAATATGTAAGATCATGAATATTTTATAAATCTTGTTATCGTGATCACTGATGTTCCGAGGCATGGTATTTAGTAGTTTATAAATTAAAAATGAGTAAGTACTTACACAAGGTACTGATTAGAACGAAAAAGATAAACATAACTATTCTAAATTACTGAGATTGTGTTTAGGTTTAAAGTGAAATTATTATTATTTATTTAGTTATCTCGTTATTCTCCTGATAATTAATACGCGTGTATTATACTTTATACATAAATGTGGAAGGTTATATAGAGTAGCTATAAAAAATATAATTCTTTTGACTTAGCAAGAATGATAGCACATTCCTATTAAGAAAAAATAATCATAATCCAATCACTTTTTAGTCGAAGCAATCACTTTAAATATACTTAACATTATGTTAAAATTTATTAACACAACCAAATCAAGCCTCTAAATCTATGATAATTAGTTGATCTTTTTACTTGCAGCTTTACTAGTATTAATATACTGCTATAAATAGGTCATAGTTTTCTGGAAGTTTAAAAAAAATTAAACATCTGTAATTTTCTTTACCTTGTTTATTTGCAACGGAAAGCTTTTTCACAAACCGACATGTGTCATATTTAATGCATTAGCGAAATTAGATGTCTATCAGGGTTGTGGAATAAGATTAAATTTATTCTCTACACGATGATGAATAAACCTATATTGTTAATCACTCGTCGTCAACCCTTATTCATCCCACTGCTGGGATATGGGTCTCCCCTCAATCGAAGGGGTTTTTTTTAGTACAAGGGGGTTAGTGCATACTCTTCAAGCATGCTGCTCAACTGCGGGTTGGAGGAGGAGGTTATTAATTATTGCAGAATATAAATTAAAGTCCTCCATTGTTGCTCTGACTTTGCAATTCTTTGGGCTAATTTCATAAACTATTTATTGTTCATGCTGTTTTTACCAATAGAAAGAGAGATTATATGGGAAGCGCAGGCTATTTTATTAACCTTTTTAGGGTTCCGTACCCAAAGGGTAAAAAGGAAGCCTATTACTAAGGCTCAGCTGTCCGTCCGTCCGTCCGTCTGTCACCAGGCTGTATCTCATGAACCGTGATAGTTAGACAGTTGAAATTTTCGCAGATGATGTATTTCTGTTGCCGCTATAATAACAAATACAAAAAAAATAGGATAAAATAAATATTTAAGAGGGCTCCCATACAACAAACGTGATTTTTTTTGCTCGTTTTTGCTCGCAATTGATAACGGTAATAGGTAAACACTTGATATTCTCACATAATATTTAGTTATATGTTAACATTTTTTTAATGTACACTTTAAAAATAAATAATTAAATAAAAATAAAATAAATATTTAAGGGGGGCTCCCATACAACAAACGTGATTTTTTTTGCCGTTTTTATAGATAATGGTACGGAACCCTTCGTGCGCGAGTTCGACTCGCACTTGGCCGGTTTTTTTACTAACTTAACCTTTTTTGAAACTTAGCTAGCGATATGATAGTGTTTGGGATTTAAGGCGGAAAAATCGACCATACTGAGAGGATTTGTACTGCGTAATAGTGGAAAAGTTCCTGTAACATAGTTAAATTATTGTTCATTCAAGAGAACTAATCCAGTTAAAATAAATTAGTGTTTCTCGTGGGAAGCCGTGATTGGTCGCCGAATGACCTAAATAATATTACGTATTTATACACGTATCATAAAATTCCGTCCGAAAATCAAGATTAAAAAACAAAACCCTTAAATTGAATGTAACTTTTTTATTATTATAATTTTAAATAGTTGTTTCGGCCAACTTGCCATTGTAATTTAATAAGTTTGGTGATATCAAAAAAATTGTATTGTAATTACATAATAGGTAGATGGCGGAACACTGTGCCTCACGCAGTAAAATATAAAATGCAAAAATTCGTCACCAAACTAACCTTCCTGGTAGCTCAGTTGGAAGAGCACTCGACCGGTCATCGAGAGGTCGTGGGTTCAAATCCCACCTAGGCGGGGGAGGTGATTTTTTCATTTTCAAAAATATTTACAATGTAACTTTTTTGATGGTGTAGTACTGATAAGGAACTTTTTGTGAGCTCGATTTTCTCTTAACCACTTTGAAATCCATCACAAGTGTAGTTATCTTTACACTGCATATAAAAGGTTCACACGGCCGCTATTACGACTACAATATGATTGTAAAACTCCGCGCTACGTCAGCAAAGTCTTAACACTTCAAAGAACGTTGTGTAAAATTTGTGTGTAGTGTTAATAAGTAGAAGAAGCTTAGACATGGAACATCAAACGTCACGGTGGAAGTAAGTACACGTTTTACGCCTAATTAAAATTACTCCGGTCAGACTAGACTACATCGTCTGCATATGCCATTAATACACGTAATATTTTTAGCTGTTCAGTTCATCGGTACGAAGAACACACATTCCTGCTCTTTACGTAATCTCAAAATATTGTGTAAGCATAGCCTTTTTTTATTATCAGACCGTGATATTTTTTTGTTTAAAAATTGTAAATAAGCTTTATTCATCTCATAATAGTAATTCGCAAGTGACTCTACCAAAGAAAATGTTTTAGAAGAAATATCTGAGTGCTTAGTGAGAGTGCGAGAGAAAAAAAAATCGAATTTCGAACGTTTTGACGTTTACAAGCTAACCAAATTGAGTAATGTTTCATATTGTGACTTCACGAGACCATACTATAACTAATTTGAGACTCTTAGCGACCTCTGTTGCTCTTTAGAGTAACTAAACTCCGGTGTACGCAATTTTATATGAACATTGCTGGTCCTTTATTTCTCTTGTCCCTGACGAGACGTATGTTACATATCCAAATTAGCCGGGTTGCTCACTTCAAAATGTGAACAAGTAAGCCAAATAATTTTGATATTTTGAGATTACATTGACATGATCGAACAAAACACTCGCACTAAGCATTCTGAAGCTTTATGGAATCTATAAATTACAAAAATGCTAATAAAAAGCCAAACTTTCGATTAAATTTATAACTGTGGGACATCTTCGATAACACATTACATGAGGATGAGTGAAGAAAAACTTGTGGTCGACCAGCTCTTAGCTCTAGCTACGTCATAAAGTAATCGACGTAAGTTAATGATGCAGTGACGATACTGACGATAGGTATAAAAATCTATGTCATTTTTAAGAATAGAAATTAGTTGCAAGCAGTGCGAGTTACGACTACAGAGTTTGAAAGTTGAACGCAGGACGCGCGCCATGGCTCTATGGTTTCATATAGAGTTCTATAACCACCCATCGCATATTATTTACAAAAGTATGGTAACATCAACTTCAAATTATTTAATGCTCAGTCATGTATATTTGATGCCCAAGTTATTCCAAAGCACTACATATATCAAAATATATATTTTTATCTAAATTATTTCTGGAAATGCATTCTAAAGTTAAATAATAGTATATTAAACCAGCTGCAAGCTGTATTTCGCTTCAAAAATGTCTGTTATCAAAATAAATAGTCGATTAGTGAGTGAAATAGATCGGTAGTAAAATTTAAAAGGCAAATAAACAGACGATTAGAAAGATTGCATGTAATTCCTGGTACATAAGCAATACGACGGAGATAACTAAATTCAAATTACGAAATCGTGACAATTCCAAACTAATATTGAAAGGAATCCATGTTCGCGTTTTTTTTGTCATACTTCTGTAAGTATGGATAACGATTAATTGGCAACATTTTCATAATAAAGAAGGTGGATTTAATTTAATGAACATATCCCATGGAATCAATATGTTTAATCTATTTATTCATTCGTTAATTTATGGTACCTATTAATTTAATTGTATTCGTTTTGTAACTCCTTACATTTCATAATAGTTTGGATAGAGTACGTAAAGCGTCAGCCTCCATATAATTTACGTTGGTTTAGATGAGCTTACATTTATATAGATCTTCTGGAAAGATCAAACAATTAGGTTACTTTTAACTTCTTCGAAACACTGTACGTTATTGCACATATTTTCCATTAAAACATTTTGGAAATAGAGTTACTTACGTTACTTTATTTAGGAGTTATAAACAAGCGAAAAAGGACTGCTTTAATATTTTTTCGCAAAGTGTGACATTTAGTCCAATTTACCATAAAATTTTAAATATTTTTAGTTAGGATAAAATTTGCATGCTATTTATAATGGCTAAATAGGCTGGTGATTTATATTACAATAACATCTGTTTAAATGTTACCCTATTTATTGCAAATAAATTATTTATTGTATTTTGTACCAGACCATTTAGAATGTTTTCATTGTACAGTGGCGAAATGCATTATTATTTAAAATAAATTGCAAGATTATCTTTACTACTACTCAATCACTAGGTAAACCTTTATATTAATTCTTTTTAAATAGAAAATTTGTCATAATATGTATATAGATGTAGATAGTACTTAACCTTCAAGCGATACCCGGCCAGTTTTGGCCGGAAACACAAAAAACAAAAAGAAAATATGACGACCGATTTTGGTTCTTGATTTTGGTTCATTTGAGCTGGTACTTACAGTACATACTTACAGTGTCACGTTATCTTTCAGGATAATCGTGATATTCAGAAAAACAATCCATTATTCAAAGTAAATAACAGCGCCCTCTATATAGTCGACCAAACCACGACGACGATCTATGCACCTTTCTTGAATGTTAGTTATTATTACATATTTAATTAAATATATGTTATTTATTCGTCTCCAAATTAATTTTTCCTAAAAAACGCGGCTGGATGTGGCTAGATGAGGAAGGCAAGAAGAGATTCATCAAAGGAGATGGAATAGATTCAACAGTGGGTAAATACAGGTTGAATATGAAATTTATTAACCAACAAATTCATTTCTATTGCGCGTATATTATGATTTATACTGACAAATATTGTACGCTCACATTTGACCTATCAATTTTGACCCAATACCACAAATCAAGTGAAGAGCCTATCAGCATTCGATTTATTATTGGAGTTCATAAGAATTGACCGGAGCTAACACATCCGATGAAATTAATCGACCGTACTTGTTGTCTATAGATTCGGTTTAATTCGTTTTCAATCTCATTGCTAGAGGGTTTTATAGATTCAACCGACCACATAACATGCATGTGTTGAGTTGAATTATGTGACGTTCATTGTATTGTCATTATGAAGTAGTAATGATATTAAGTATGTATTATTGGAGTTCATAATGATTGAAAGGAGCTAACACATTCGATGAAATTAATCGATCGTATTCAATGTGAATCGATTTTATTGAATCTCGTTGACAGACATACGGTTGAACTGCCTATGTATTGTCCATCATATTGCATTTAACTAGTACTTTAATTGTAGCTAAATATACACCGATCTTCTATAGCAGGTGGCCAAATCAATTTTATTGAACTGTCACAGAATTTGTCAAAAACCTACTTAGTTTAAAAAAATACAGAGTGTGTTTATTTGTGTTAATGGCTATGTATATTGGCCATATAGTATAGTTCAAAAGTGATTTTATTTCTTATTTACTTTACTGTCAATTCAGTTAAATTTACAACACGAAATTGGCAGCAAATACAGGTTTCACGAAAGTTAATATTAAATAAATTACGCATACCTACTTCTTAGAATCTAACGTGAACAGCGCGTGTCTTGATTGAGACAGTTACTAAAGGCGTCCTTGGTCAGGGACGCCTAAATGTCAAATGCAAAAAAATATTAAGAGCGAAAAATTAAGCTTCGTTGACAATGGATGGGATAAAATCGCCGAGCAGCGGGTACCGAAAGACAACGTCCCTTTCTCCTGATCAAGCCAGTCAGTGCTAAACGTGACATATCTTTTGTTTTACTCTGTGCTGCTGACCTAACTTCTCCTATGGTACAATAAAACATGGTATTCTTCTCATGCCTGATAGATCACGTGGTTTGAACTAGTCTGCGTTATCAGCAGTATTTTGTTTGAAAAATGATATATTTAGTCAACTAAACTCGTGATAGTCTTGTCAATATGTGAAGAAAAAATACCTTGCTTTATTGTTCATATGTAACCATGACCTCAGCTATTTCGCAAACCCACCCACCTTCGATTCCTGCTTGAAGTTTAATTTACATCAGCTAATTATTTTATGTCAGTATAAACTACACAATCACGATAAAATATTACGATTGTAGAGATTGAGGTGAAGCATAGGTATACACCGTCATATTTATTATAAAATAACATGCTTTTAAAATTCCAAAGATAATGTAACTATTCGAGTATAACTGACGTACGCACGAGATACTAAGATCAGAGTGGACTACCTATATTCGTAAGCGGATTCGTCATCTGCGAATAAACAGACGAAGGTAATAATCGAAATAGAATTATAGTACTCGAGTGTGTCGTAATCATACTTTGGCAGGGCCGGCTGTTGGGCAGAAGGCAACTAGAGATTTGGGCCGAATATGTCGTACAAGGATATGGGTAAATCCCGATAGATAGAACTTTGGCCGCTAACAAAATGTCTGCACGTATCATAAGCCTTCACGTTGCCTTTTGTATCATTGAAGTCTATTTCTTTCTTTATTATTGTAGAGAATTGTCTGGAATACTAAAAAAGATTACATAAGAACATTTTTATATCGAAATCTGATAAATATTTATGCGTACTACATGGATGATTCTACAGTAAATTTTCACAGATCATTATTTTGGAGATATCCTTTGGGATGAATTTGGTATTTCAGTTGACAATACATGTGACTGCTTGGACAAGAATGTCTTTTTTGATAAAAGACAATAAATATGGGTGGGTGATTCGGAGATTCTTTCGCCATTCTCTATGTGATTGGTAGACCCGTTTCAATTTTAATAAGTGTTATTTGGTGTAAGATAAAAAAAAGAACCGTAAATCAAATCAGCAGTAGCCGTTATCGCTGCAAACAAACACGTCAGTTTTTCAACAGTTGGTGCCTAGAAACGCATCGACCAAATGATATAATATGAGATTCGGTATATAAAACAAACCCGTCTATATTTCTATAATGTGTTTATAACGGCGCGTATTGACGTCAGAGAATAATAAGTAGCTTTTTCGTATAATCGTGTTTTTTCACTGTGAAATTGAGAGTAGGTATTTTTACAGTACCTAGCTTACGAGTAAACACTGTCATCTGGCTATAAACCGGCCTGTCTGTTTTAATGTTTCGACTAAACAAGTCTCCTATTTCTTTGAATGAAAATTCTGTTGAACAAGTTACGTACTATTGATAGAGCTTTTGCAAAAGATATCTATTAATATTTAGTATTAATCACAGAATATATTATTACAGCACGGTTTACAATTGCTTATTATAAAACGCCGTCCCATTTTTTATCAGTGACGCAAATACGATTACGTCATAACGACGTAATGCATTTATAATTATCCCTACCTTTTCACATGACTATTCTACGATATATTTTTATTTCTATTACTTATTTATTTTTGTTCGAAAACGTAAGATGGTCACTTTTATAGGATTTTAAACGGTACAGTGGTCACTCTACGTAGTCTAGGTCTTTGGTCAAGAAGCAGTATTTCCAGAAGTATGAGATATAGTTAACAATCCATTAGTTTATTATGAAATGAAAACTCATAATTACAAAACGTTACGTTTTTTTTAGAACTGAAGTACATATGTAATGTTGTAAGGAGCACTTCTCGGTTTATATTTGTTAAATCATACCGTCTTGTTAACGATATGTTCTATGAAGAACATCAATTTGATTTTAACATAATGGCGTCAAAGAGTAGTCAAATATTTAAACTCAATTTCCCTGGCCGCTATATAATTCACTGACACTTCTCATACTTCTGGCAACACTTTCTATTATTATCCAAACACTTTGCTACGGCGTTATTTTTAAAACCGGTAATTTCTTTATCACTATGACAATCCGTATCCTTCAAACCGCAGTCCACAAGTAGGTACATCTGGCAACACTGAACAATCACAGTTTCCACAAGTCACAGTCCGCTGTTGCTGGCACATCACATATTCAAACTTAACTTACCGTATCACTTATCACTTGGTCCCAATATCAGGTTTGTGATTATAATACATAAAATTGTTTTTTTTAAAGAAAGGTACTATCGAGTCAGGTTAGCGCGCCCCATGAGGACTGCGTCGAGAGTGTGGCGCGCCGGGCGCGGGAGCAGATATTTGCCCTCTTTTATAAGCTTTGTGGTGGGCCGCGGGCCGGGTGCCAGATACGATACTCTTACCAACGTATTATCTCACGTAAAATGTGAAACTATTGCATTTAAAATGAAGTAACTCCAAGACGTAAGGTCTAAAACACGCTGTCACTGTGATGTGCCACCTGAATATAAAGTTTGCAGTTTTGTACAGTCGGACAAAATCGCAATAGCCTTTAACTTGAAAATTATTACATACAAAACGATAATTATTAACAATTGCTCTAAGATCCTGTTTCTATTGCCAAACAAGGAAGTTATTGTATTGTAAATGAGAAAGCTTGTAAAGGTGTTCGGATGTTTGTGGCTCAATCATGTGTAAATTGCTGCACGAATATGGATGAAATTTACCAAGATAGAATGTGGAATGTTTTGGATAAACTCTAGGACGATTAGTACAGTGTATTCACGAGAACGAAGCCGCGGGCAGAACTTAATTAAAACATATTTTGCAACTTCAGCAATTAGAGGTTACGGCTACGCCGTAGTAAGACGCTCAGTATCCTCTACGACGTAGGCGTATGTAACAGTGCTACAACACTATATGCGATAGGACTGGGACCGTAATGCGCATAGACATCACACTATGGCTTAGTAGATCACAGTGAGGGGATAAGTACTTCTAATACTAGATAGTATGTTCCATGCATGCCCCGTGACTATGCATCAACCACTTGTAGACTGTAACACTTCTACTCGTAAATCTACTATAGGCAACTATTTCTGACTGCTGTGTCAACGCGGTAGTATTCGTAGTAATACGCGGGTATTGGGTGTAATTGGTTAATCAACATCTTCGAACCAAAGCCAACCACACCTGCACGTGGTGCACCCTGCTGACTGACAAACGAGGCTCTGGCCAAAAGAGAGGCAGGGCATAGAGTATTTTTTATTTGGGGAAGTACCTTCGCGTCACCAAATACCACAGCCAAATAACAATTCCTATAGGGGTTGTTGTGTTCCTGCGAGTGAGTGAGGTCACCAGAAAGAAAGAAAGGAGAGAGTATAGGCTGGCAACGGATCCGGGATCGGCGACCCCTTGGTGTTGCTGGTCTCCGTGGGTGGTGGCGGTTGCTTTCCATCAGGTGACCAGCATGCTCATTTGCCTCCCTCTCATATAAAAAAATCATTTTTTACTGGATGTGTTGTGGTCTACAAGCGGTTTACCGTACTTATTGTCGCCTATTAGGCACATTTAGTAGGATATATAATATAGTTAAATTGCTTAATGTGGTCATTAACTTAGTTAAATCGATTTTAACAGACTTCAAAAATGGTTTAATTGTATACCATAAAAATATATGACAATGCAATTTCGTAAAAATAACGTGAAGTATAATCATTTTGTAAATATACATAGATTAGATTTTTCAATTATTTGGCACGTAATATATATAGCATGAATACTGTTATCTTTTTCTTCAGTATCTACAAAAGGCACCTATGCCATACTGACTGATCTATCAAAGCACAGCTCAAACCATTGGACGGAACAGACTTCTGAAAATTTCCACGGGATGCCGGGATACGAGCGTATGGAGTGGCGTGCGCAAGCTAGTTGTGTATATGATACATGGTACAGTCAATCGCTTGTAGTTCTAACATAAGAAGTTCTATGCTGGAACGAGTTGTGCTACGAATGCTACTTATGTCTCATTGCTCTGTTCTCATTGATATTGCAGGGTCATCTTATATTATCTTATATTGGGAGTGTTATGGTCTACAAGCGGCAGAATGTACAGCTAATGCATTCTGTGCACCGACCTTCCAGTCACATCACAGGATTGCACGTCTCTCGCCCACCAAACCCAACAGGTTGTTACCAGGTCTTATTCCCTCTTTCAAGCAAGCAGACTATTTGGGCACTATTAAGTCAAGTAGCTCGTGGTCATCGACGCTCGGTTTCTCAAACATCGTATACCTACCACTTAAATTCCATCATGGGTGCTGGAGCCGTAAGGCGCGCTTCCTCTCTGAATACCTAGTGTAATTGTACCCACACTTGCGCGGTAGATAGCTGGCTACCTGATGTTAGCGGATTACGTTGTCCATGACCAGGTACCGAAGCTGTAAGGCTCGCACACTATCCGACGCCCGGAAGACGTCTACCTCTGGCCTATGGTAGGGTGACCGGGCAGACAGAAGCTATCACCCGTCGTCTTCTTGTTAAGCAGTCAAGTACCCGAGCTGAACAGCCAGCCTTGGGAAAAGCTGGTCGCGCTGAAGGCTGGCGGAAAACCGAGCGCCTGGCGGACAATTATAGTAATATAACGAAAATATCAACTTCTGTAGCTAAACCTACAAGTGAGTGATTACAAGCGCAAAAGCCACCTCGAGTCCGGCCCCATGATAGATGAATTACGGGCTCGTCAGCCAGTCCCTGAGTTACCCTGATCCAAACCATCCGGATCTGTCTAAACTCTCTACAGTCGGGTACTTCGTAGAGACCCTTTTCGTGTAAGGCAGCATTACAAATGCTACGTATGTCTCAGGTCTCGCATAGCGCTACAAATGCTACGTAGGTCGCGTGTCTACGCAAGACCATCTTATACTGGAAGTTGTCTACGAGCTTTTGTCTGTACATATACGCGTAAGCTAATCCTAAAACTGAGGTACATACCATAAAATACATAACAACCATGAAATACATACTTATAGTGCTACGCAATGCTACGCTGCGTAGCATGTTCTATACCATTGTTTTTCTTCTTTATTATCAGTTAATTATATTTGTTATGTGTCAAGTTTTATAATTTTAGTAGCGGCCTACCCTCTTCTTCGGAGATGTATAATAAAACTTTCAATAAAAAAAATACATTAAAATACGTTGCGTCGTTTTAAAGAATGTAGTGGAGAAAGAGACTCTTATAACGATTTTGCTTTAAATAATGGTTCAGGTAAGTTTAAATGTGTACAATTGAAAAAGAAAGTGCTTTCCATCTCACTTGTGCACATTACAAGGCTGCTGAAATGGGGAATGGGGGTGTAAGTGGTTCATCAACATCTTTGAACCAAAGCCAACTTCACCTGCACGTGGTGCACCTTGCTGAGTGACAAATGAATCTCTGGCGAAAAGAGAGGTAGGGAGCGTAATTGTAAGCTACCCGACTGGGGAATGTACCTTCACCTCACAGAATACCGCAGCCAAATAACAATTCCCTTGAGGGTTGTTGTGTTCCTGCGAGTGAGTGAGGTCACGAGAAAGGAAGGAGATGCTGCGTTGGCAGCGGGGGTGGCGGCGCGCGAGCTATATATTATGTTGCAAGCGTTAATATGGCTACGGTAACCGCTTCACATCAGGCGGGCCGTATGCTTGTCTGCCACCCGACGTAGTATAAAAAAAAATGTGTCTGTGTGAGTATTGTGCTTGCCTCATCTCTTGTTTCGATACCTATACAGTCCACCGCTTGTAGATTCTAAGACTGCTAGCCAGTATAAGGTCCTACGTAGTTCTACGAATCCTACGTACACTCGGAAGCGTATCGCTCTAGTGGTGGTTGATTGTACCATGTAAATAGATAATTTTTTTTAAGTACAAAGTAACCATGAAATAATTTGTGGAACACAAATGCAGTTTCATAATTGTTTAAACCAATTGGTTTAAATCGACTTTATAAACTGAATAGTTGTAATCATTTCTTTCGTAATTTAATTTTAATGTTAATATAAAATAACGCTTTGTTAATAACGGTTAATAATGTTAATAATGGTTAATAACGCTTTGGGTTATTGAAGTTATTAATTACTTACGATTTTTCTTTTCAATAACGGATGCCTGTACTGTACTGAACGGAGCCTAAGAGACGCTTACATTCAGCGTCCATGTCCGCTGCTAAAGCAGAACCTCTTTACATCTGGTAGTCTCGTTTTTTATATTTGACTATCTGGTATTAAATAAATATTTTCAATAACTATCTTTAGAATCAAAAATTGTTTTAATGCGGCATTCTTATTTATTTATTGGCATTAACACAGGTGTCTTGCAATAGTTTTCAAATAGAAAATTTCGCGGCAGCTCGCGTCTCATTAATTCCTATATTTTACTTTAAAATTATATACAATTTGTTTTCAAGATGATACAATTTATGAGCAATGAAAAATTTGTACCCACGTGAAACAAAAAATAATTACCTCAATTATTACAGGTACTCTAAGCTAGAGTCATTTTGTTTTTTATTAGCTTAATGTTTACATTATTGACATTACAAACGTTTTGTAATTACTAACTATCTAAAGCTATACACAGCTTATCTGTTGAGTAAGTCACCTGGGTATACTTTATGTAGGTATGTAATACTAAAATAGAAACAAAAATAAATATTATTTCCGTCATATTTATAAAACTGAACCAAAAGTGGGGGTTTATTTCTGTGATCAAATTTGAAACCTGGTTTATTCAACTTTTTAAAATTATTAAATAAGCTGCCCAGGTTCTATGAATAACTGTTTCTACGTGTGCATAATACATGTATTTTAATTTGTCATTATCATCAGATTTTTCTTAAATAAATAATAATAACGTGGTAGATGTAGGTTGATAGTCGTGTCGGTGCGTGACGTAGCACCACGTAACTAAACTCCACATATACGACTACAACATACGTAACACCGTTGACTAGCCTTGAACTTCGCGTGTTCTTTATTAGTAGCATATTCGGGAACATAATACAAATTTCTCTATTTATTTTTAAGAAGGCTTACACTATGTATACAGACTTATATAAAGAATAAATATCATGTATATAGTAAAATGAATAATTTGAATGCGATGACCTGATTCATGCACGCGAGTTTGTAATAAAACTAGGTGTAATTTCCAGTTAAAGCTTAACTATGGGTCATAATTGTATTTTAATATGTAAACTCTAAAGGAATTGGCATTTTAACCACCGTCATAGCGACTATGAGAGAAGAGGGAGAGTGAGTATAAATATCATATTGAGTAAAGTTTTATACATACATTAAATAACGCCATACTTCTAATCAATTGCTTAACAAAGGTTTCATATTAAACTTCTTATTCAACTTTAAGAACTTTGGCAATCATATAAGTTTGAGAAAAATTAGGTACCAGGCCTTTGTATGTATGAAAAAAAAGAAACATGTAAAACTGTAGATGACAGAGACATCATGAATGATATCTTTATAAACATTTATGATAACTTTCCTTTGATCAAACATTTCCAGATATGATTCGGCTGTCCTTTGTTCTTATCAAAGCATTGTTCATATGCAAAATAGGAACTTTTTGATGTAAAACCACAAAAACATACAGCACACAAGCGAAAATAAAGCCACCAGGTAAGTTACTATATCACAGATAATATACTATATTATCATCATCATTATCAGCCTCTATCTATCCACTGATATAGGCCTTCCCTAATGCTTTCCACCACATGCGATCCTCCACTTTCCTCAGCCACCCGATTCCAGCCACTTTTTTGTGGTCAACGGTCCTTACACGGGATAGAGAAGAGACACATCAACATCTTTAGAGCCTAAGCCAACCTCACTTGCACTTGGTGTATCCTGCCGAGTAGTTAAAGAGGCTCTGGCGATATTTTGATAGTGATGATAGATAGTGGCGACTTATGATCATTACTCCCTATTGAGTTACAAGGACAGGAACTACACATAATGCAAATAGAACCAAAAAAAAAAACACGCTTTCCGTCAAGGAAATCCAGTGCTTTTATGTCTTTTAAGAGAGGTAGGGAGCGTAATTGTAAGCTACTCGACTGGGGAATGTACCTCCACCTCACAGAATACCGCAGCCAAATAACAATTCCCTTGAGGGTTGTTGAGGTTTGTTTCTGCGAGTGAGTGAGGTCCCCAGAAAGGAAGGAGATGCTGTGTTGGCAGCGGGGGTGGCGGCGCGCGAGCGATATTTTATGTTGCGAGCGTTAATATGGCTACGGTAACCGCTTCAAATCAGGCGAGCCGTACGCTTGTCTGCCATCCGACGTAGTATAAAAAAAATGCCTGCTCCATAATTCAGACTTTGGAAACCATCCGTGGTCATAGTACATTTCAAGACCATTCTAACAAGCCGACACACTGCCAAAATACGTTGTTCCGTTATGGAGTGCTTACATGTCTGCTTCATCACTCATCATACCCTGGAAACCAGTCATGGTCAAACTATATCCGAAGACCATTCTAACCAACCCAAACATGGATAGGATGCATGGATCCGTTATGGAGTTCTAGTGCCTGACTCTATCATCAGATAAGCTTGATAATACCATATTATTGTGTTGTCCATTGCATACTTAGTTACCAGGGGCTTACCACAAGCTCTAAACGCAGGAATGGAACCATCATGGTTGCGAATTTAAGAATGAAATTCATTGATAAATACGTAACCGTCATAGTTTTATTCCTGCGTTTATAGCTTGTGGTAAGGCCCCTGGTCGATAATAAAAACGTGTTAAAAAAGTAGTAAGAGAGGAAGACTAAAAAAAGTCTAGAAAAAAAAATAACCGACTTCAAAAAAATCCAAAGTTTGCGCATTTTACACACTGAAAAGTACAAATAGGTAATAATAATAATCCTCTACGCTGCTCAACTGCGGGTTGGCGGTGGCCAGCGTTTTCAAGCCGCCCTAAGGTCACCCACTTGGTTTATCGACTGTTATCTAATGACAACAGCCGGGACCGATGGCTTCGCGCCATCCGAAGGACGGAAGAACTCGAAAAATAAACCCATAGTTAATACGCGTATAATAAAACTACATAAAGACACAGTGAATGCGATCAATTCATTTCAAAATGATTCAGCTGCAAGTCGTGATGGAATTTCTCTGATTTTCTTCACAACATCTGAAAGACATCACCTTGCACTGTGTGAACGATGCAGGTAAACCTTTCACAGATCATTCAACTCTGTCGGATTGGAACTAAATTACAATATATGCGACTTTGTAATAATATCATAAGGTTAATATTTAACGTATTAAAGTTAATGGCATAATAATAATTTTATGTTTTATTTATATTATGTCATAGCCAGATCGTAAAATTGGTCAAACTGTGAAATGGTAGATCATTTATTGAAGTGTTGTCATTAAATTAAATTTTACTGTACTATTTGACAATATCATGAAAAGACTTCGTCCAATATATTAATAGAAATCTTCTGTAATGTCATTTCGTGATAAGATTAGAATTATATTAGAGGAAGTTTATAAATAGCACCAGTGACGGAAATGATGAGAGGAAATCGTTTTTTGTGGTATGGGCATATAATGCGGAGGGATTTATTTTTATATACAACTAAGGTAGCAAACAAGCATAGGATGAATGAAAGGGATGAAAGTCATGACTTTCACATGTGACAAAGATTGATAATGAGGCGAATCAGGTACCCGAGTTTGTAATTGACAATGTTCTAAAATTATAAAAAATATTTGTCGCTATCGTAAAATGCACTAAATTAGACCGATCTGCAAATTCATTTTAATAACTTAAGGTCAATTTTAAAAGGATGCAATTAATTACAGAATATGTTACCATCGGTGAAGCAGTTACAATACTATGACTTTTATTACGGCACTAGTTACATAAATGAAATATTTAACATAGCTCTGGTACAAATTTCTGATATAATGCATACACTGGAACATGTGACGTCATAATTAACTAGTTTGTACAGTTGTTGTTATCATATTTCGAGAAGTTTTTATCGAAGTAATTCTTTCACCTGTAGTTATATTATTGTGAACGCCTTTACATAACACATCGAAAAACAATTGTCAAGCTGCCTGTTTGGGGGTAACAATTTAGACTTTGTACATGATATGTAAATATTTTTTTGTATATGTAGTTAGACCATCGAGTTCTACGAGGAACCCTCAGACAGCCCGGGGGCTGTCGATACCTCAGCTCGATACATTCATATTCCCGAAGGAAGTTTATGTCAAAATAAGCTCTTCATTATAATCAAAACATAATATTTTTAACTATATGACGCACTCAAATTTACGCACAAAACACGGCGTTATTTTCTGACAAAACACATTCCAGGGCATCTCACATTATGTAATAGTATTTAGTCAAAATGCTATTAGCATTAATTATGAGAACCACACACACTGCCATCTACACAATGCCATCTAGTCCCAAACTATGTACTACTATTACTTATACTGTGCCCAAACTAAGCAAAGCGTGTACAGTGCGTTTTATATAACTGATAACTATACCTACTTGAATACATTTATTGAATACATTTATTATACCTACTTGAATACTTCATACACGCATCCCGGTATCTCGTGAGAATTTTAGAAAAAATCCTTCGCAGCAAATACGTACGTCACAACACCTACTTGTATGCCGAATTTCTACGAGATCCGGCCAATGGATTAAGCTGTGCGTTAATTCCCGCATGCGACTTTGTAGCCGCATATCCCGGTATCCTGTGGAAATTTTCAAAAATCCTTTCTTAGCTGATATTACTTCATAATAGCCTAATTTTCATTTTCAGTGACTTAGCTGTGCGTTGACAGATCAGTCAATAACGGGTGCATTTTACATAAAAGGCAAAGGTACCTATACATTATACACAGAGAGAAAACGTCTGCAATCCGCAATTTTTTCTTGGGAATATTTATTCTCAAGAAAAAATCTCATTAATTATCACGCAGCCCGCCAGCTGCGTTAATAGTAAATGACATACAACATTGAGACATAATCAGATGGAACTCCTTTGTAAAAACCAGCTCGTGACGCGAAACATAAAATCGTATTAATCTGTTTCATTTCATTACATAATGATGGCGTAAGTTATTCTTTTTCTTGTGTGAATACGATGCTGTCACATTGATATATGACAGCATTTTGTAAAATCTTGAAGAGCTCGAAGGCGCCGTTGCAGGTGTCAGTTTAACCGATCAGATGGATGGACGGATGGGTGTATTCTAGTGACCGAGGGAAAGTGTGGTTTCGGCCTATTTCGCCCAGTTTGGCCAAGAAATCTAGTTTCAGCTTAGTTACGGTTTCAGCTAAAAAGTTGATTTAAAAAAAATTGAAACCGTCTTCAGTTGGCGAGCGCAGGTTATTGGTGGAATAAGGGTATTCCACCAATAAGCTGCGCTCTTGCGAATTAATGATATTAAATCTGCCGGGGGGCAGACGCTGCTGCCCGTCTTCCGGGAGAAAAGTTATCGCGTGACACAAGATTCCTTAGTCGCCTTGTACGACATCCAGCGCAGAGCAATGGACTGGCACAATTTTATTCTGCCGGCTACCATAGGGAAATTTTAAGGGGTTTTCTTAGATTTTTCTGGGATCCCATCATCGGACCCTGACTTGGTGAATATGGAACAACCTCGCAATTCCCCTTTCAAATAAAAAAAACCGGACAAGTGCGAGTCGGACTCGCCCACCGAGGGTTCCGTAGATACGTAGTATCATTATTAAATTTGATATTTTTCATTATAAATAAGAAATAATGCGTCAAAAAAATAAATGAAATATATTTTGCAATGTGTAAATCAAGCCCTTTCATATGATACCCCATTTGAACTAGTAGTTTCAATTTGAAATTTCGACACCCTATAAAAAATATAGACCCCCTATTTTTTAAGATCTATTTACAAATGTATAGTTTTGAGATTTATTCCTGTACTTGTAGTCTATAACGATGTTACTTGCCAAATTTCATAGTTCTAGGTCAACGGGAAGTACCCTATAGGTTTTGATTCCCTTGAGTGTGTCGAAATATGCGTTTTTTGCTGAATAAACGGCCGTAACTTTTTTCTACGTAAACTTATCAGTTTCATTATTTTACAACTTCATGGGACCGTAGAGCTGAGTATACAGTTCAAATTTCAGCTTGATACCTTCACGCATTCTCGACATAGAAATTCTTGACAGACAGACAGACAGACAGACAGACAGACAGACAGACAGACAGACTGATCAGACAGACAGACAGACAGACAGACGGACAACAAAGTGATCTTATAAGGGTTCCGTTTTTCCTTTTGAGGTACGGAACCCTAAAAATGAATTTGACCATATGTGCTTTTAAAATTTAAGGGTTTCCCTTGATTTCCCTGGCATCCCATCATCAGATCCTGACTTGGTGAATATGGGACCACGTTGCATTGCAACCCTTTGCTACCCTTTTTTACCCTTTCAAATAAAAAAGAATTATGAAAATCGGTTCAAAGATATCGAATAACATACATGCAAAAAAAAAAAAATTCATTCGAATTGAGAACCTCCTCCTTTTTTGAAGTCGGTTAAAAAATAGCCAAAACTTTCGCCGTCGCCGTCGGCGCGACATCTTCAATTTCATCAAGTTGGTTATGTTTTGCGTATAAATGATTAAGATTAGATTAAATATGTAGAGCGATTATTGATATATTATATTAGGTTGGGGAAAAAGTCTTTTCGTATTTTATATGAAAATTCAAAACATTTTTAATAAAGTTTATTTACATTTAACTAAAGTATGTAGGTGCCATTTTGTTCGATAACTTTTTGCCATCTTGTAGGTACAGACATGATCCTATTACTATAGAAATTTTGGGACTTCTGTTTAAAAAACCACGACAAGTGGTTTTGGCAGTCTTCTCGTGATGTTAACCTGACATTGCCTAAAGAATTCTGAAGAGACCAAAACAGGTGGAAATCAGAAGGTGCAAGGTCAGGACTATACGGCGGATGCATTAACACTTCCCAGTCAAACTCTCTTAATTTTTGCTGAGTGGCTAAAGATGTGTGAGGTCTAGCGTTATCATGATGAAAAATCACACCCCTTCTGTTAATTAATTCCGGCCGCTTTCTCTCAACTTTTTGCTTTAATCTCATCAGTTGTTCACAGTAGAGTTCAGAATTGATAGTCCTGCCTGGCGGTAACAGCTCATAATGAATAATGCCCTTCCAATCCCACCATACACACAGCATCACCTTGTTGCGGGTTAACCCGGGTTTTGCCAGAGTCTGTGAAGCCTGACCGGCCTTTGACCACGACCTTTTTCGCACGTTCTTGTCGTACGTGATCCACTTTTCATCACCAGTTATAAGCTTCTTCAAAAACGGTTCGCTTTCATTACGTCTTAGTAAAGAATCGCAAATGAGTACACGGTTCATTAGGTTTCTTTCAGTGAGATCGTGAGGCACCCAAATATCGAGCTTTTTAGTGTACCCAGCTTTTTTCAAATGCGCCAAAACTGTTTTGTGGTCAATTCCTAATTCTTCAGCTACGTCATAACTACTGATATGCCGATCTTGCTCCATTTTTTCAAAAATGGCATCAATTTTATCCGTAACAGGGCGACCAGAGCGACGTGCATCTTTCACATTAAAATTTCCTGATTGAAAACGCTTAAACCAAATTTGTGCTACTCTCACAGACACTGCACTAGGTCCATAAACGTCACAAATTTTTTTCGCAGCTTGCTTTGCATTGTTACCTTTTTTGTAGTAAAATTTTAAAATGAATCGAATTTCTTCATTAGATTCACTCATCTTGACAGTAAAAAAAACAAATGAAAATCACACATTTACCTAATTTGAATTTGGAATTATCTTTTTTAAAATTTAAACTTTTTAAAGATATCAAAACCTGCCAGTTACAAATGGTATAACCAAAGAGATTTTATTACAAGTTCATACATACTATAATGCGAAAAGACTTTTTCCCCTACCTATTATAACACAATAATAAAATTAAAATACCCAATTAAGCGTCTGTAGTTTAGTATATGTCTAAGTCTAATTGAATAAGTTGTTGGTTGAAAAGTTTACTTTTAAAAGTCCTTACTTAAACTTATTTATTATCTAACTTAGTTTATATAATCAATACATAAAAAAAATATTGTTACGTATTATAATGATATCTGTATGTATATGCAAATAAATGTTTAAAAATACACGAGATTTCAGTATACAATATAAATATGTTTAGATAAGTTTCGGTTTCGGTCGAAACTAAGAGCAAGGCTGAAAGTTCGGTTTCGGTTTCGGCTAAAAAACCTGTTTCGGTTGGACATCAGTTTATTAATCTCGAGTTCATCCGTGCTTCAGAGAACACGTTAAGCCGTCGGTCCATAATGTTGTCATTAGATAACAGTCGTTAAGCCAAGCCTTTGGGTGGCTGGAAAACACTGCTGTCAACCCGCAGTTAAGTAGCGTGGTGGAGTAACTTCTAAACCGCAGGGGTTTAGGATATGGAATATCCCAGGAATGGACGGAATAAAGGTTGATGCCGATATAAAATCTTTTCATTGTCTATCATGTGGACCATGTGGTTGCCACGCCACACTGGCTTCTATAAAGTCTTTAGTTGCAAGCGTAGACGTTGAGCAAGTACAGTTGTAAATTGGCCGAAGCACATGCTTTGCTTAAGTAGCGTGGTGGAGTACTCTCTAAACCCCTCCAAACTATCCCATTAGTGGGATAAATAAGGGTTGATGCCGATATTAAATCTTGACGTTGTCTAACTTGTGGTTGCCACGCCACACTGGCTTCTATAAAGTGTATGGTTGTGAGCGTAGGCGTTGAGCTTAAATTCTTTTATAACTTCATGTACAGCTTTGCTTAAGTAGCGTGGTGAAGTACACTCTAAACCCCTTCAAGCGGTATCCCAGGAGTGGGATGAATAAGGGTTCATGCCGATATTAAATCCATATATGGTTACCACGCCACACTAGCTTCTATAGTCTATGAAATTTATGTCTATGGTTGCGAGCGTAGGCGTGAGCTTACATTCTTTTATAACTTCATGTACAGTTATAAATTGGCCGAATAGCTATTTACTGCTTCCGTATACAGAGTACGACTATTAATACTGTTTCCTCAACAACCAAATGCATGTTAATTCCCTAGCATCATTTGGCATCATAATCAGTGCACACGTTTGAGAAGCTTGGCACGGTTTGATCAGCGACCAAGTTTGCGGACCTGACAGGGACGCAGTACGTCTGCCATACATTTGCGTATTGCTCTCTGTCTGTCATGATAACTATTAATCTTCACCCGATCTCACGAAGTTTTTTTTTCTTAAAGTTACGTCATTCCACGGGAAAGCCGGAGCCTTTTGCGTCAAACAGAGACAAATAAATAAATAATAATTGGAAATAGAAGTATAAACTACTTCACCCGATCTCACGAAGTTTTTTTTTCTTAAAGTTACGTCATTCCACGGGAAAGCCGGAGCCTTTTGCGTCAAACAGAGACAAATAAATAAATAATAATTGGAAATAGAAGTAGTTTAATACTGGCAACTGTTCAGTTATAGGTATAATAACTAACGTTTTATGTTCATTAGATACCATTTTGGATAAATCCTTATAGCTATATATACTTACCAATCTTTAGTAATAACCTTGCCAAGAGGGGAAGTCCAATTCCATAAGCTTCCTACTCTCTTTCCGTGAAGTAGGATGAATGGCTAGCAATGTCCACTTTGACACTGGGGTTGCGGGTTCGATTCCCGCAGAAGATAAATATTTGTGTGCATGAACATGTCTTCTATGTATTAAATGTACACGTTAACAAAAACAAATTTATTTATATGTAACACTAGCTTTCGCCCGCGGCTTCGGTCGCGTGACATTCGGGGCAAATACGTGTTTACTCATTAATCAATAGAAGTACTCGTGTAAAATTTAGGATAAAATAGTCCAACTAATCTTTTCCCATACAAACCAACTAATCTCGTTTTCCCATACAAACTTTGGACCTCCGTTTTATCCTCTTAGAGGTAAAATTTGAAAAATCTTTTTAAGTAATTCGTGTCCACTACGTTATATTTTCAAATCGATGCCATTGTCGTAATTAACGTCCCAGAAAACCATAGAATCAACACCCATATTAATATTATGACATTTCAACCCCATTGCACCCCTACAGAGTTATCACGTCGGCTATGTTGGGTTATTAAATAGTTGTTTTTTCATATTCAGCGACCCGATATACCATAAAAACAATACCTATGACGATTTTCAGACTTTTTGACCCCATTTTACCCTTTTAGGGGTTGATATTTTCAAATCGATGACACAGTCCACATTTTAGACATTTCAACGCCATCGCACCTCAATAGGGGATGATGGTCACGTTACCGCCCTCTGTGTACAATAAATAACAATAATAGGTAATTTCTGGGATAAAAAATATCTTAAGTTTATCCTTTCCCAGGACTCAAGGTATCTCTCAACCAAATTTCATCTAAATCGGTCCAGCGATTTAAGCGTGAAGAGGTATTCTGTCGCATTTATAATATTAGTATGAATTGGTGTTCCGAAAACTCGTAAAAACGATACATATGTATATTGATATATAGACATTTCAACCTCATCGCATCTCAATAGAGGATGATGGTCACGTTAGCCAAGTTGAATTTTAAAATTGTTGTTGTTTTCGTAATCAGCGACCCGATAAACCATAAAAACAATACCTATGACGATTTTCAGACTTTTTCACCACATTTTAGACATTCCAACGCCATCGTACCCCAATAGGGGATGATGGTCACGTTACCGCCTTACGGGTACAATAAATAACAATAATAGGTAATTTCTGGGATAAATACTATCATAGGTACGTCCTTTCCCAGGACTCAATGTATCTTATTATTATTTATACTTGTATTTTTTTTATATGTTTAGTTATATTAGTTAAAAGGGTAATTTGTATGCAATATGTAATTGTATGTATATCTGATAATGGTAATCACCACGGCGAGTGGCGCCGTATGCTTAAATACAGGTTTTAAACTTAGTTCGGCTACGGATGCTGTATTACTACTGCTGTATAATACTTGGCTAAATAAGTTAGACTTAAGCATAAAATTTGTGTATTTTTTCTGGAAATAAATTGTTAATATTATTATTTAAATAGTTGTCTTGGCCAACTTGCCAGAAAATTGTAAATATTTAGAAAAATGGAATAACCACACTGTGACTCACGCAGTAGAATATAAGATGCAAAAATTCGTCAGCAACACAAACCTTCCTGGCAGCTTAGTTGGAAGAGCACTCGACCGGTCATCCTCAACCAAATTTCATCTAAATCGGTCCAGCAATTTAGGCGTGAAGAGGTAACAGACATTCTGTCGCATTTATAATATATAGACATTTCAACCTCATCGCACCTCAATAGAGAATGATGGTCACGTCAGCCACGTAGAATTTTAAAATCGTTGTTTTGGTAATCAGCGACCCGATAAACCATAAAAGCAATACCCATGACGATTTTCAGACTTTTTGACCCCATTTTACCCTTTTAGGGGTTGATATTTTCAAATCGATGCCATTTTTGTAATTGACGTCCCAGAAAACCATACAATCAACACCCATATTGATATTATGACATTTTAACCCCACCGTACCCTCACAGGGGTGATTTTATGTCATGTCGGCTATGTTCGATTATAAAATTGTTGTTGTTTTCATAATCAGCGACCCGATAAACCATAAAAACAATACCCATGACGATTTTCAGACTTTTTCACCCCGTTTTACCGCTTTAGAGGTTGAATTTGGAAAATCCTGAAACATGTGTTTACTCATTTATCTATAGAAGTACTCGTGTAAAGTTTCGGATAAAATAGCCCAAATAATTTTGTTTCCCCATACAAACTTTGGACCCCCGTTTCACCCCCTTAGGGGATGAATTTTCAAAAATTCTTTCTTAGTGCACCCCGAGACATCATAAGAAACCTGCGTGCCAAATTTGGAATCTCTAAACCCAGCAGTTTGGGCTGTGCGTTGATAAATATCAGTCAGTCACTTAGTTTCTTATTTTATATAATTCAACCCCATCGCTGGGGATGTGATGGGGTTGAATTATATAAAATAAGAAACTAACTTTTCGTAATCAGCGACCCGATAAATCATAAAAACCATGCTCATGACGATTTTCAGACTTTTTCACCCCATTTTACCCTTTTAGGGGTTGAATTTTGAAAAATCCTGAAACACGTGTTTATTCATTTATCTATAGAAGTACTCGTGTAAAGTTTCAGATAAAACTAATCTTGTTTCCCCATACAAACTTTGGACCCCCGTTTCACACCCTTAGGGGATGAATTTTGAATAATCCTTTCTTAGTGCACCCCTAGACGTCATAAGGAACCTATGTGCCAAATTTGGAATCTATAGACCCAGCGGTTTGGGCTGTGCGTTGATATGTCAGTCAGTCAGTTTCTTCTTTTATATATTTAGAAGAAGAAGAAGAAGATAAGTTATCTAGTACCAATAGTAGAAACTTTGCTTAATTTGGCACTAGATGGCAGTGTGTAAGATTATGATATGAAATAAGTAGTAGTAATTTGACCATCCACCACCAACAACAACGACTACAGTCAGGAAAGATATCAATACGATGAGCACAAGTGCTGGATTGGCGCAGAATAGGGAGAAATGACCCAGAAATATTAAGAGAGTCAACCACAAATGAAATGGAAACTTGGCATGGCTAAGTAATGATGATAAAGTATGGTACAGTAGAGAATTTGAAAAGCATCAGATCATAGACAACCGATTTAACAGTGAAAAAAGTAGATTGACTTTGAAAAGTGTATAATGATGTAAAAAAGATGTTCCTATTGCAAGTATATGCATCATACGTACACGTATTTTTTTTTGCTTGTTAGTGAAAATTTATGTGACGTGTAGACGTGTAGAAGAGCGCATGGAGAAATAACTTCAATAATATTGTACGCAAACCAAGCAAATTATGTACTAGATAACTGATAAATATGCTTCAATACATTTTTTTTGTAATATACAGTGTGATTCTTGATAAAGTGCACATATGAAAATGAGATAAAATAGAGCAATTTTTATCGACAAAAAAAATATTTAAAAATTAAAAAAATATTTTTTTTGGAATTTAGAGCCATTTTAATTTTTTAAATTGCTACTGTGAACCCCATGTAAATAAAATTTTATAACTCATGAACCAAGCGACGTAGAGCGTTAAAACAAAGACGGCGATGGTTCTAGATAATAGCCGGAGCTGATAAAATAATAATTTACAACAAAATTAATCTCTACTTATCGAAAATAATGAAATGCATAAAGAAATTATCATTATTTTTATGCATTTTTTTCATTAAAAGTAAAATTTCTTTAAAAAATCACTCATTATTATTATTTTATTATTCATCTATGTTTATCTGCATCGTAGTACCTTTCTAACAAAAAAATAACCACTTCTCTAACCCTCACACAACATTAATTATGAGTCGTTAAACAATGGCACTCCGAATGTACCGTACATTATTACCGTACATTTTGAAAATTTACTTCATTAAAATTAAGTTATCTTACTCAGAAATAAATAATAATTTGTTAGTAAAAAAACCTCTTTTATTTAGTTGATTCAATGATCTAAATAATTTGAGCCAGCCTTAGATTGCTATAGCAAATAATGTACGGTACATCCGGAGTGCCATTGTTTAACGCCTCGTAATAAATTTTGTGTGAGGTTTAGAAAAGTGGTTATTTTTTTGTTAGATAGCTAATGCGATGCAGATAAACATAAATGAATAATAAAATAATAATAATAAGTGATTTTTTAAAGAAATTTGACTTTTAATGTAAAAAATGCACAAAAATTATAATAATTTCTTTATACATTTCATTATTTTCGATAAATAGAGATTAATTTTGTCGTAAATTATTATTTTATCAGCTCTGGCTATTATCTAGAATCATCATCCTTTTTGTTTTAACGCTCTACGTCACTTGGTTCATGAGTTATAAAATGTTATTTACATGGGGTTCACAGTAGCAATTTAAAAACATAAAATGGCTCTAAGTTCCAAAAAAAATTTTTTTTAATTTTTTAAATATTATTTTTGTCGATAAAAAGTGTTCTATTTTATCTCATTTTCATATGTGCACTTTATCAATAATCACACTGTATAATGCAATATATACATATATAACAGAATATAGTAGAAAACACACAGACCGAGGCAAACTGACTTACGAGTATTGACTTTACGAGTTTTGAGCGGCGATAGAACCCGCGATCTCGGAGTTAATGTAGCCATTCGGTCACTGGGTTCAGGAAGAGTGTGTCAGTAGAGAGACATTAGGATAGGTGCTATTTTGTACACTTGATTTTACAGGTGTCTTTACACACTTTACGATTTTTAATGTAACTGTTCAGCCCGATTGTTGATTAAAATTAGTAGCTAGATTTCACTACTGCCATTAAAACTATCGGTTGTAGAGTAGCATTTATGTAGGTAAATACGTTTAGGAAAAAATTGTTTTCATTTATTACTTCTTGTTCTATTTAGGTTAACTCAATGCTTGCTAACTCAAGCGTCCACAAATTCCACGTTCTGAAATAATTTTCCTCGGGTGAAATCTCTAGTGTACCATTTCCGGTTTACATTCAAACGTTTCGAAGCGACAGTTGAAGAAATAGCTACGAGAAGGTAAATTACGTCAAATAAATTATTTTTATTTATGCGACGAGAACATAAATATTACATTTTCAGCAATAAAATTTTATTTACTTAAAATATTTTTTCGTCTTCAATATAACACGGGTCGTTAAAGAATCACAATCATAACCAAGTTGTTTACATATAAATAAAATTTGTATGATGTAATCAAGTTGTAGTGTACTGAAATAACTATGCTAATATTAACTCCATTAAATTCACTTCGTGGTATTATTGTTTGTATGAACCTGAAAATATTTAAAAGGTTATTAATGATTCTGCACTGCGTGAAGTTTATTTATATTGTCCGTTTGGTCGATATGCGATGGTACGATAACGGCATCTTGTACAACAATAACTGGGATAGATACAGCTGTAAATAATATTTAGCTTTTATCGTTATACAAGGGTCGGCAGGTGATTCCTGGCTGCGAGCCAAGTCCGCGGCCCACGCGTACTGCTCTCCTACTAAATCACGGGCCGCAGGCGACTTCAACGCCTATTGTATTCACCTTAAAGTTATTTTTCTCCTGTTTGTGGTTAAATCTTGAATTTGATGTCCAAATCTTCACAGCCATCTGCCTTGAGCTGTATATTTTTATTTTATCGAGATTATCACGGGGCCATCTTGAAATGTTTTCTGTAATTAATCGTCGCGACTACTTTAAAGTTTAATTTGATTGTTATAATTGTTATTTTTAATGTAACGAATTATTTGTTAATGTTCAATGAGCCAATTTCCAATGACATTGCAAATAGATGCCCTATTTGCAATGTCATTGGAAATTGTTTTTGGAACATAATAAACTTGTTTACGGATAGTAATCATTATGTATGTGTTATACTCGTATTCCCCCATATGTTGAACTTTTTCCATCGTTCCAACTTTGTAAAGAAAGTGTGTTGCAAGTGTCCATAGGTTACGTTGACTGCTTGCCATTGGGTTGTATATTACATTGCCTCCATCTAATATATAAAATTCTCGTGTCACAGTTTTAGTTACCATACTACTCCGAAACGGCTTTATCGATTTTGATGAAATTTTATATGTAGTATTCAGTAGGTCTGAGAATAGGTTGAGATCGATTTGTTTGTACTAAAATAATCCTAGGTATAATTTATATGGCAAAACAAAGGCCGGGTCAGTTTTCATAAAGTGATCAATCTGAGTCACATTTTCATCTGATATTTTCCCTCTCTAAAATAATCTAAGATTAGTTTCAGTGATGGATGTCTCATTAAAACAACTGAAGTATTATGTGCAGTTTCACGTAGCACTGTAGCTATGGGTGACAGCGCGTGCGACGCAGGTTTCAATTTGACACTTTGTTTTGTTCAGTAACCAGTACAGCCGAAACTAGAAATCGCACGTCACTTGTAAGCGGAGTGTTTATGTGAGGTAGGAAGCAATATAATATTTCAGAACCCAATTGTTACTATTTTGATTTGATTATTAACTAATTTGCAAAAATAGGCATATTTTGTTTAACTGATGAAATGTCATTCAAACGGGCTGATAGTCGTCGGCCGAGTGGTCGGGTTATTCTAGTAAAATGTAATGATATCGTGCTGTACAATAGCATAATATTTATAGTTATAGTCATTACATTTTCAAATTATTTAATTAACTAGCTGTTACCCGCGGCTTCGCCCGCGTGGTCCAGGGAAGCCTGCTGCCATTGATTTGTGTATATTTTTCTTTTGTTGTATTTTTTTTTACTTCGTGGGATAAAAAGTAGTACCGGTATGTACAAATTTTAATGATGATCGGCTGCATAGTTAAGGCATGAAGAAATAACAATCAAACGAATTTACTTTAACACTTATAATATTTGTATATATATGAACGCCCACACTCAAGAGAAAATAATTGTTCACCCCATAAATGTTTGCCCTCTTTATTTTTCCTTCGAATAAAATATTTTTCCTGGATAAAAAGTAACTATGTCACTCTCCAGACCGGAAACTATCCCCTGTTAAAATATCACGTCAGTACTTACGTTCCTTTCAACGTGATAGAAGGACAAATGATTCTTTCCTCCCCCATCTGCCATCGCTGACTCGGCAGATGTGGCCAGCCCACCGCCACTTCAACTCGCTGACTCTGAGAGCTATGTCGAATATTTATAATATTAGTATAGATTAAAATAGTAAAGTAAAGTTGACTTTCATTCAAAAGTTTGCATTGAGAAAGGCAATGGCTTATTTTTTTTTTACTTCGTGAGATATTACTATTTATATAATTTTGATAATACTATTTAAGGAACGTTTGTTATTACTATTTATATCTCACAAAGTAAAAAAAATACAACAAAAGAAAAATAGGTACAAAGTTTAATGATGATCGGCTACATAGAGCGTTAAGAAATAACAAACAAACGAATACTTACTTTAACACTTACAGTATTACACAGTATTATTTACTTATATTATGGATCAAGACAAAAAAAATTGTTCACCACGTAAATGATTGCCCTCTGCGGGGATCGAATTATTTTTTCCGTGGGAATTACAAAGTATGTATTTTCCCGTAGAAATAAAATGTTTTTTCCTGGATAAAAAGTAGCCTATGTTACTATCCAGACCGGAAACTATTCCCTGTTAAAAAAATCATGTCGGTACTTACGTTCCTTTCTCCTGACGTGATGTTTTAACAGGGGATAGTTTTCGGTTTGGAGAGTGACATAGTTACTTTTTATCCAGGAAAAATATTTTATTCGAAGGAAAAATAAAGAGAGCAAACATTTATGGGGTGAACAATTATTTTCTCTTGAGTGTGGGCGTTAATATATTATATACAAATATTATAAGTGTTATAGTAAATTCTTTTGATTGTTATTTCTTCATGCCTTAACTATGCAGCCGATCATCATTAAAATTTGCACATGGTACTACTTTTTATCCCACGAAGTAAAAAAAAATACAACAAAAGAAAAATATACACAAATCAATGGCAGCAGGCTTCCCTGGACCACTCGGGCGAAGCCGGGTTAATCTTAAAAGATAGACATATGCTGTCGCGGACTTTTTTTTAGAACTTTTAAAGAGGAACAATTCCGTCATACATGATTTTTGCGTAACTTCAACCGTTTACGCAGCGCACGCGACGTAAGCCCTCAAAAGCAATATTTTTTTCCTATTTTTCACTGGTGCTCCGCTCCTATTAGTCGTAGCGTGATGCTATATAGCCTATAGCCTTCCTTGAAATATAGGCTACCTAACACAAAAAGAATTTTTCAATTCGAACCAGTAGTTCCTGAGATTAGCGCGTTCAAACAAACAAACAAACTCTTCAGCTTTATAATATTAGTATAGATTAAAATTCAAATAAATAATGATTATTTTGTGTAAAAAGTATTTTTGATATTTGAGAAACTTCTACAAATCTTTTCTTTTGCTATATGTATTTGATTTACTACAAATATTTCTATTACTATGTAATCGTATTTTATTTTGATGACAATATTGTTTTAAATATTAAAAAAATCTAAAATGATTTAACGTGAAAATTAATGAGAAAAAATGATTTAATGTGTGTACAAAAATTATATTAGCTAGGTTTGAACTACAAAAAAATAGTACCTAAATATCTTTCGTATACCTTTTCTTAGCTCATTGCTACGAACGAAATATGCAGATGTAGTGGTTTCGAATGCATTGGATTCTGGATTTTTGTAATAGTTTCCGCGCTCGCGGTTCCATTAGGAGCCCATGTCTGTCATGTTTTTTCTTGGTGAAAGCCATCTCCATTCCAAATCCATTGCAATTGATTCGGCAATTTTATTAGCGGTATTTTTAGAACTATATTATTGAGATACAAATTCTCATTCAAATAGTTAAAGCTTTGTACTAAATAAATAAAATATAAATAAATATTTCACACAATATTTTACACAGCGCCATCTAGTCCCAAATTAAGCGCAAAGCTTGTGTTATGAGTACTAGACAACTGATAAATGTACTTAAATACTTTTTTTTTGTAAATACATACTTATAATACATAGAAAATACCCAGACCAAGAAAAACAGACATGTTCATGCACACAAAAGTTTGTCTTGTGCGGGAATCGAACCTGCGAAATCGGAGTCAAAGTGGCCATTGCTAACTTGTCCTATTACAAAATGCCAATGTATATCTTTTATAATGACATATATATTCTGCATAATAGATTAGAATTGCTTAATGACATATGTATTCTGCATAATATATTAGAATTGCTGCTTTTAAATATTATATGTGAGAACGCACCTAACCGTCAATCGTTGCGTGAGACCAAGACCCACACTAATTACATCGCAATCTACATTCAGGATGTGGCGACCATAAAGTCGGTCTTGTAAAATATATTTAACAGTTTCCGAACTGAAGCTAGTAAAACACTTTAATTTATTTGTCGCGGATTTTAATATATAAATGTAGTAAATATGTAATTATTTACGATGTCTTCTATTGTGTACATATTATGTATCCAATTGTGCAGGTATATATTATATCAATCACTGCTAATATTATGTGAGTTTGCTTGTTACGCTATCACGCCGAATCTACTCAATCGATCATGATGAAATTTTGTACACATATTCCTAAAGCTATTAGGAAGGACGTAGAATACTTTTTATTTAAAAAAATAAACGCGGGCGAAGCCGCTGGTGAACCTATTGTTATGTAACAGGATAATTAAAAGTAATAATAGCTTCGAAATCTTATTTCTACTTCCAATAATGCATGACAATCCTTCCTAATATATTGGGAGAATATATAAATATAACGGGAGAGTGAGTTTGTTTGTTCGTTCTGCTTTTACGGCTTAACTATTGAACCGACTACAATGAAATTTTGTATAGATGATATTAGAAGTCAGAATAAATAATGGAATACTTTTTATCCCGATAAAAAAGAGCTGTTCCTGAGGGATGTCTAAAAGTGTGGCGCGATAACCGAAATTAATTCGAAGAAGCCGCGGGCGGAAGTATCACATAATGATGAAATCATTAAACAAGAAAAATGTAGAGTCAAAACAGATATCGAGATAAATAATATTCACAAATAGTACATTCGTTATAATTTTATATCATTCGTGGGTATTTTTTTAAATAAAAATACCAACAGTTTTAGTTAATTTATGATTATATATAGAACTCATATAGAATCTACTTGCCTGCGATGTTTTCTGTAATGTAGATCTTTTATTAAAAGACCAGAGGAGACCTGGCCAATGAACGATATAATCTAAATATATAAAAAAAAGTCGTGTTAGTTATGTACACCATTTACTCTTTACACTTATTAGTTACACCAACATAACTCAAGAACGGCGGGACCGATTTTTATAATTTTTATGTTTTTGGATTTGTCTTCGTCCGGAATAGGATAATAAATATTAAAAACATTGGGAAATCCATTAAATAACTTAATTAAAAAAAAAGTCAAATCGATTGATCTCACTTTTAGGTCACGAAAGTTGTCTGTGATTTGTTGTGAAATATATATATGTTTATTGATATAGTTGATTTTTGTATTTTTTTTTGTTATTATCTAAATAAAATACTGAACTATATATTTATTTTATATTCATTGTATTACTTCCAAAAAATCATAAATTTAGTTCAGCTAATAAGTAACACGATATTCATTGACTGTTAGGCGGTACGATGTTCGCCGAGTCAGCTAGTGTTATATAAAAGTTTTAATAGTTTCTAAATCTTTATTTTCAATTCCCTCATGACTACAAAATAATTAACCATGAACATTATACAGTAACTAAAAAAGGTAGAGTCTAAAAATAAATATTTCGAGCCTTTTCCTTTTTTTTGAATTAAAAGGTAATTGTTCGCAGAATTATCAATAAACAGGCATGCATGAACTTTAATAAAACAAATAAATGGCAGGCGAGACGTGCGTGCATTGCTTGGCGAGCGATCGATAGAGCTATCTTTGCTTTGATGTTACAAGTGCATGCGATTGATATGATTTAAGTGTACTGCAAAATTAAACATAGCCAGAACACGTTCCTACTATTATAAATACGTAAACTTGTATTTTGATTTTTCAAAAGAAATAGGTAAAATTAGTGTGTAGTAGTAGTGAATACATTGTAGATATAGTTTGTAGGTATATTTATAATTTTTCGACATACTCTCTATTTTCTGGCTCTAATTTAACCGCTATTAGGCGCATAATGACACTTAAGTAAAATCAAACTGTGACTTTCTTATTGCTATTATCCACAAGTGAGTTATAAGGTATTTATTTTATTTTATTGGTTGAGTTGCTTTGTTCTTAAAAAAGTTTCGATACAAAAAGATCGTGTTCAATACTACAAATAAATTAATGTACCAAATTGCTTGCTCATCTCATGCAACTTCGTATTTAATTAAATCTTTTTAAATACGAAGTTGCCTGAAAATTTCAACTTGTACGTGTTTAATTAATAAAACTTTCACTCAAATATAACTTTTGTTTTCTCTGTAATAAAGAAAACTTTAAATTCCCCATTTTAATCCGCGAAAAGCCAAAAAAAGAAACCTAATTCTTTTAGTCTATGGCCGATCGCCATGTTAGATGCTATAAAACGAGTTGTGAAAATTTTTTCGCAATGGTGGGAATAATTAATCAGGTTTTCCTATGCGCATAGGAAAACCTGATTAATTATTAATATTAAAATTTAATTTATGCGAAAAAATTTTCACAACTCGTTTTATAGCTTTTTAGTATTATTTTTTTCACAAGTGTGTTGAAAAACATCGTATGATACACGTGTGTATTGATGATTACCGTCCTCGGCTCTCTTATGACCCTCGCCTAAAGGGTCTCAATGGCGCCTCAGCGGTAATCACCAACATTACACTTGTACCATAATGTACTATAATGTCATTATTATAGTTTCAAATGGAATATCTCCAGTTTTCATGATTAGATCCCAATTAAATTTACATGGGGCAACCGTAACTAGGATTAACAGCGGCGACCACCAAAAAAGGCAATGAACAATGATGTCCATTGCAGTCCCGGGGGTAAGACTACGGCTGCCTTGGAACGCACAACTAATTTAATTAGAACAAATTAGTAGGAGTAAGAAGTTTTTGGAATTTGAATTTCATTCTTAGCAATGTGAGAGACAGAAATAAGGAAATTAAGGCATTAAAACCCTAAATCATAATAATCCTATTGTAGGTCTGTGGTTCATAAAAACTCCATCATCGCGTAGTACCGTACGGTAAGTAGTACGTAGTAATAAAGTTAATATAACTTTCTAAGCCAGGTATGTTAACTTTATGCAAAGCATATTTAAAACAAAGTACAGTGGTCTCGAGAACTTGTACCTTTTTTAGAGTCGCCTCGCCCCAGTACTTGTTCCATTTGACCGCATACAACGAAGAGCTGTTCGAATCGTCGCCGCGTCGTCGGTGCCCCAAAGATCTCTGATCGGCTTAAGTCTCTCTCTACACGCAGAGATGTTGCATCTCTTTGCGTTCTATATAAATTGTAGTGAGTGCAAGAGTGCTCACATGAACTATTTGATTTGCTACCTGCCGCTGAGTTCTACTATCGTACAACTAGCCTTAAATTAAAATTCCATCCACATCACTTGGTATTTGGCGATCTACTAGAGTACGCTTTTAAGACATTTTTTACCCCGAACTGTAAAGTCGTGGAATCAACTTCCCTAAGCAGTATTCCCAAATAAATACGTCATACGGGGACCTTCAACAACAGAGTCAATATTTCCCTTAAAGGCTGGCAACGGTTCGGCGACCTCTTGGTTGGTTGCTGATTTCTATCGGCGGTGGTGATTGCTTTCCATCAGGTGACCCACTTGCCCTCTTCTAATATAAAAAAAAAGAGTCTGTTTTATTAAGAGTACGCAATCATAATTTTCTATATACCTATAATTATTGTAGTACTTACTATTTTTATATGCAAGTTTTCAATAGATAAGCAAGAATTAACTGGTGTTCTAATACTGGGAATGTTTACAGAAGCAGGCCTTGCGGATGGCTGCCTCATTACAGCAGTTATAATCATATTTTTTATCTTTTGTATACGATTTATAAGAAATGGCGGTGAGAACGTAGTATTTGTTTTTATAATCAGATTTTACCTATGTTTTTTTTTTGTAGTACAAACACCTTGAAACTTACTTATCATTATTGGGTGACTAAGCGCCTTGATATTGGATATTATGACTAAGCGCCTATAGATATATTAGAAACTAGCTGTGCCCGTGACTTCCTCCGCGAGGAATAGTTATTTATTTTTATTAATAAAAATAAATAAAATTTCAAAAGTAAAAGTAACCTAAGTTATCCTTATTACTCTGTCAGTGAAAGTCCCATTAAAATCGGTCCAGCCGTTTCAAAGATTAGCCGGAATAAACAGACAGACAGACAAATAGTAAAAAAATGTTATTTTGGTATATGTACCATGTATACATCCAAATGCATTTAGTAAAAGCGGTTACTTTGATCTTACAAACAGACACAACAATTTTATTTATCTGAATAGATATACCGCTGGTTCAATTTTGCACTGTGATAAAGGCTCCTATGAGCATGCCCTGTGATTATTAGTTCCAGATGTGGTAGATATGTTGTTGCTATAGATGGTGTCATAAGAAGAGTGAAAACTTTAGAACCGGTATAGCATATGATAGATAATTATACTGTGATGTGGGTACAGTGGATAGTAAGTATGCCCATTGGACCGGCGTTTTACGTGCTTTGGCACTGTTCTGCCATACAAGTATATGTGTCAATTAATTATCCCGAGATTAAATAGTAAGAGCCTAATTTAAGAAGTTCATCCAAATGAGTGGAGTGTAAACTAGAGCGAAAAAGAGGCTAGACTACACGCCTATATGTGTAAAGATACTTTAAGAATAGTTATTGTGAATTCTACAGTATAAAATCACGAATAAATGCAAATATTAACAAGACACGATAACGCAGTTTTGTTTAGTTTTGAAAATATTTAAATTAAGGAATATGATTTAAATTTTGGTAACAAAATCACATAAGGACACAAAAGGCGAACTTAACGCTAAAAGCATTCAACCTTTGGAAAAAAAAATGCGGTTCAAAAGTAGATGAAAAGAAAATAAGATCTAGATTACAGATATAAAATAAAAAAAAAAATAATACCATCAATATTAAAATCATAATTTATTATAATATTTCTGAGTCAAACAAAAGCTGTCATTACAATAATTGTGTTTATGAAGTTGTCATATTTTGTCGTAAAACCGTCACCATTAAACGTTTAAAGAACCATAAAGGAGATTGACACAGAATTTAGTTTCGCCTGGTCTGAGATTAAGAGGGCAAATCAAACGCTCGTAAATTTTGGCCCGACCGAGAATAGCCCCCACTCGCGGCGTATGAGTGTTGTTATAATGGAAGAGCCGCGTAAAACAATAATTAATTTAAAAAGAAGAGCGCTGGCAGTTGTCCATCGAAAAATTCGGAGCTTTAGCGCTCTACTCGGGGCTAGTGATTCGTCTCTCCGTTTGGTAAATAGTATTACATCAATGCATAAAATCGCTTCGTATGCATTGATGTAATACTAAATAAATTATAGGGAATTTAAAGGATATGTATTATGACCATTTAAAAAATAGCCCAGTGTATTTATCAGGATTAGGCAACAATTGCCTTATTTCTTAATATATTACTTTATTAGAGACAAAATATGTAAAACAAATTATCAAAATGATCGAATAACTAGAGTATATGTTACAGCCAAAATGCGGGGGTATATGACAACATAATAGGATTAACTTTTATTATAGGGATATTCCAATATAAATATGATGTAAGGGAACAGTCATGCCTTACCTCTGGATCACCCTAAGGTTGACTAGTAGAGAATGCTTGCATAGCATTAAGTCTGCCTGTGTACATTTTTACTGTCCATGAAGTTTAAATAAATAATATTTTTTATTATTATTTATTATGATAATAATGTTCCACCAAGTGCCAACAATCAACAGTATCAACTTTAAATAAATAAACAATTAATTAAAAACGGTGGGTAGGTTATCAAAGCGAAATATTTTTTCCGTACAAACATGATGTAGGTACTCGTACTAGTTCTTATTCTGTGATGTGGGAGACGTTAAACTATTTTTACGATTTCGTAGTTGCCAATAGCAAAAGCAGTTTGTATTGATGGGTGCTTCCGAATATTTCCAGGTCGATATAAAATATTTCTTGACAAATTATACATCTATCGCTATCACCATCTACTCCTAAAATAAATAAGGCCTGTAATATGGGTAGTGGTAATCGAATATAAATATACTTAAATATTTGTTTTTGTAAAACCTATATGTAGATATATATGTATGTATATTTATATATGTTACGGTGATCTCGCAAACTGCAAATAATATTACATTAGTAAAAAAATCTAAATAAACTGAAATAGATAAATAAATTAAAATCTAAAATACATAAACAGGAAAAAAATATTATTATATTAATTGTCCCAACGATTTTCAGCAATTGTGGCCAAAAAGTTGGCCGCATTCCCACGCTGTATAGCGATGGAAATATTTTGAGTATAATCATGTGAGTGTACAAAACAGTTACAAAGTGGATAGCATCAGGTCCCGGGCATGTGCAAGTTAGAAAGAAGAGATGGTACTAAACAAAACTATTTCATTATCATATGTTCGTACTATAGTGAAAAATATGCGAATAAAATATGTTTACTGCGATATTTAGCTATTCTAGGTCAGTGAGAACTCGGTCTGAGGTAACTTCTAATATTAAATATTCCTAGCGTAACATTAAAGGTATATTAATTTTTGTGACAACAAAGCCAGGCGATATTTTACACCCCGATATCGCCTTCAACTATGTTTAAAAACCAGGTTCGACCTCATATGGAATACTGTCCGCATCTCTAGGCCGGTGCGTTTCAGTACTTGCTTGCTCTATTTGAGCACATACGACGAAGAGCAGTTTGAATCATTATGTAGAGATGTAGCGTCTCTTTGCCTTCTATACAAATTATATGACGAGGATGAGCTGTTTGATTGGAAACCTGCCGCTGAGTTCCACTATCGTACAACTCGCCATAAATGAAAATTCCATCCATATCATCTTGATAATTGGAGATCTACTACAGTACGCTTCCTAAGACATTTTATACCACGAACCGTAAAACTGTGGAATCAACTTCCGTCAGCGGTATTTACGAACAATTACGATATGGATTGCAAGGGCGGATCCAAGGTTGGGGTTTCACGCGGGTTTTCCCCTTACTAATGGGCTGATGACGGGCATAGGAAAAATCCTAAGAAAGGATGGAGCGTAGCGAGCGAGGGGTTTGTCTTCTATATGACCCCCTCGACTCGAAGGCTGGATCCGCCCTTGCCTAACCGTTTAGTTAGTTTACACAGGCACAGATTCAAATCATACTCAAGATAATGATATGAATTGTACTTACGTCCAAACAAGTCGTCTGTCTATTACTGATCAGTTATCGTTGCCTAAAGGAGTCAACATCGGTTTCATATCGCTTGTTTCATTGTATCGTATTAAGTTTTATAGTTTTTCTGATTGTGTGCAGTTCTTCTATTAATATTTTAAACCAACCACATGTTTCATGTGGTCGATTTAGAAGATGGTAATACCGTTTTTATGACGCGTAGTATGTTTTAACTTTCTTTATCTATTACTCGTACCTTATTTGTCAATCTGCGATGTGCATGTTCAGATGTAGCTCGATTTCGTCGTTGCGCGTGTCAGTCTAATCGAACACGCAAGTTAAGCAACGTCGGCTGTAACCTGTCTATGGATGGGTTTATTTATCTCGAGTTCTCACGTGATTCGGAGCGCACTATAAGCCGTCAGTCCTGACTGTTGTCATTAGAGATTACAGTCGTTAAGCCAAGTCAGTGGCCTTTAGGCGGCTTGAAAACACTGTCCTCTGCCAACCCGCAGTTGAGCGTCGTGGTGGAGTATGCTCTAAACCCCCTTCGATTAGGGCGAGACCCATAACCGAGCAGTGGGATGACAAGGGTTGACGACAGACGTTCAGATGAGGTCGGCTCTGGCTATTAAACCTATAAAAAATCGCCAAAACCTCTTCTTCCCGTCGCAGGTAAAAATATTTTACACGAGCAAACATTCGCGTAATTCTGCGTTTAATTTTACACTCAAGGTAAACGTATATAATATAATATGTGCATAATATTAGGATATTTCGGTCTGATATGAAGCTGCATATCCCCAGATTTACTCTACATGTAAACTAAATTGGTACTCCTGACATTCAGAGAGCGCTGGTGGGCGCTGGAGCCAAGCAAGATATTAACCTTGATAATGCGTGCGTGGTTTTGTGTAAATTTCTAATACGTTAATTGGGTTAAGTGCGCTAGTTAATGTTATAGCTGCTGAGTTAAATACAATTAACAATACAATAATAATAGGAATAATATATCTATACTAGCTGACCCGGCAAACGTTGTTTTGCCATATACATTAATCGTTTAGGGGTATAAAAAATAGATGTTGGCCGATTCTCAGACCTACCCGATATGCACACAAAATTTCATCAAAATCGGTCAAGCCGTTTCGGAGGAGTATGGCAACGAAAACTGTGACACGAGAATTTTATATATTAGATATTAATACGTGAAGCAAAAACTTTGTTACCCCTTTTACGAAAATTGAGCGGACGGAGGATTATGAAATTTCGCGCACTTGTAGTTTATATATAGAAGGAATGCAGAGTGCTAATTTTTTTTTAAATTTATGCATGAAATATTGAATAAATCAATAAAAAAAAAACATTGTACACAATACCATGTATTGGAGATCGCTTTTTTTTAAGTCATAATTTTAAATTAATTACGGTTTATTATTGTCAGGAGGAGGTTCTTATGAAAGAAAAAATAAGGAAGCGGTTGAGAGGAATATTAGAAAATTTAAAAAACGGAACCATCATATTAACTTTTGTAATGTAACTTTATACTTTGAATATTTTAAATGATAGATTATACTTTGAATAATTTTAACTGATAGATTTCTGAAAAACATTTTAGCTAGTGTTAGCGATTCTTTATTGGTATGGTCGCAGTTCTAATTTAACCTAACGAGGATGGTAACAAGTCATTTCTGACAGGGTAGAATAAAATTTCCCATAGGTAGCATAAAGTCTATTTTTACATTTAGGTCTTCGATCATCAATTAATGATCGAAAATATTGGTTGACATAAAATACATTCTACAATACACCGAACAAACAATATTCTTTAAAAATAAGTCTACTGTTTGATTACCTGGTTAAATAAAAAAAATGTGATCTAAAATTCATTGAACTGTGCTCCTATGAAAAATGTTTCATTGAAGTCAATAGTCGTTGAAACAATATTTTTTTTATATAAAAGGAGGCAAACGAATACGTGGGTCATCTGGTGGAAAGCAATCACCACTGCTTATGGATTTCAGCAATACCAAGGAGTCGCCGACCCGTTGCCATCCTTTTAAGGGAAACATAGACTGTGTTCTTGAAGGCTCCCATGTCGTAATTGTTCGGAAATCCCGCTAAGGGAAGTTGATTCCACAGTTTCACCGTTCGCGGCATAAAATGTCTTAGAAAACGAAATGTAGTAAGTAGATCGCTAATTATCCAGCTGATATGGATGGAATTTTAATTTATGGCGAGTTGTACTTTAGTGAAACTTAGCGGCTGGTATCAAGTTAAATAGTTCATCCGAACACTCCTCATGATATAATTTGTATAGAATAATATTTAAAATTAAAACACCAGAAGCAGATATTATATGAAACATTTTCTACGAAACGAAATTCTACGAAATTTCTGTCTATAAAACAAAGGAACACTGCATCAAAACATCATCTATATATATAAAAGAAAGTCGTGTTTGTTACAACACTTATAACTCGAGAACGGCTGGACCGATTGCCATGGTTTTTGATTTGTTGGATTGGTTTCCGTCCCGAATAGCAGAATAACTCTTAAAAACATTGGAAAATTCTCGAAAAAATAAAATAAAAGAAAAAACATTTTCCCATACAAATGAAAGTGTCATTGAAAAAGGGATTACGATATTTATTGGTTGTCAAATATCAAAACGTCAAATCGATTGGTGTCACTTTTATGTCGCGAAAGTTGTCTGTGATTTGTTATGAAAATTTAAAAATGTCAAATCGATAGGGGTGAAAACGCTTTTCCCATGGGGTTCAAGCGCAAGAATCAAATCAGAGTAAACATCAAAAGAAATGACAATTACAAATCACCAAAATGATAAAACCTATTTCAAAACTAAAAAAAATAAAACAAAACGTTTTTTTAAAAAAAATTAACAATAAGGAAATCTTTATTTTTATGAAATCTTCAGTTTTTATGGATACGGGTCTTCCCTCAACCGAAGGGGTTTAGAGCGTACTCCAACACGCTGCTCAACTGCGGGTTGGCGGAGGCCAGTGTTTTCGAACCGCCTAAAGGCCATTGACTTAACTTAACGACAGTCATTAAATGATAACAACCGGGACCGACAGCTTAACGTGCCTTCCGAAGCACGGAGGAGCTCAAGATGAGCTAATGATAACAACCGGGACCGACGGCTTAACGTGCCTTCCGAAGCACGGAGGAGCTCAAGATGAGCTAATGATAACAACCGGGACCGACGGCTTAACGTGCCTTCCGAAGCACGGAGGAGCTCATGATGAGCTAATGATAACAACCGGGACCGACGGCTTAACGTGCCTTCCGAAGCACGGAGGAGCTCAAGATGAGCTAATGATAACAACCGGGACCGACGGCTTAACGTGCCTTCCGAAGCACGGAGGAGCTCAAGATGAGCTAATGATAACAACCGGGACCGACGGCTTAACGTGCCTTCCGAAGCACGGAGGAGCTCAAGATGAGCTAATGATAACAACCGGGACCGATGGCTTAACGTGCCTTCCGAAGCACGGAGGAGCTCAAGATGAGCTAATGATAACAACCGGGACCGACGGCTTAACGTGCCTTCCGAAGCACGGAGGAGCTCAAGATGAGCTAATGATAACAACCGGGACCGACGGCTTAACGTGCCTTCCGAAGCACGGAGGAGCTCAAGATGAGCTAATGATAACAACCGGGACCGACGGCTTAACGTGCCTTCCGAAGCACGGAGGAGCTCAAGATGAGCTAATGATAACAACCGGGACCGATGGCTTAACGTGCCTTCCGAAGCACGGAGGAGCTCAAGATGAGCTAATGATAACAACCGGGACCGATGGCTTAACGTGCCTTCCGAAGCACGGAGGAGCTCAAGATGAGCTAATGATAACAACCGGGACCGACGGCTTAACGTGCCTTCCGAAGCACGGAGGAGCTCAAGATGAGCTAATGATAACAACCGGGACCGACGGCTTAACGTGCCTTCCGAAGCACGGAGGAGCTCAAGATGAGCTAATGATAACAACCGGGACCGACGGCTTAACGTGCCTTCCGAAGCACGGAGGAGCTCAAGATGAGCTAATGATAACAACCGGGACCGACGGCTTAACGTGCCTTCCGAAGCACGGAGGAGCTCAAGATGAGCTAATGATAACAACCGGGACCGACGGCTTAACGTGTCTTTCGAATCACGGAGGAGCTCGAGGTAATATAAACCCATCCGTGTACAGGCTACAGTCGACGTTGCTTAACTTGCGTGCTCAATTAGACTGACACGCGCAATGACGCCATCGAGCTTCTCTATTATTTTCTACTATTCATTGTTTTAATTCCATAAAATCATAAATTTAGTTCAGCTAATATGTACTACGACATTCATTGATTGTTAGGCGGTACGAAGTTCGCCGGGACAGCTAGTAGATCATAGATAGAGTGGTCTTTTACATAGACGTTCTGGTTAGGTAGACCACTGTTTGGTTGTTTTTTTTTATTAACGCTCGCAATATTAAATATGCTCGCGTGCCGCCACCCTTGCTGCCAACGCAGCATCTCCTTCCTTTCTGGTGACCTCACTCACTCGCAGGAATACAACAACCCTCAAGGGAGTTGTTATTTGGCTGCGGTATTCTGTGAGGTTGAGGTACATTCCCCAGTCGGGGAGCGGACAATTACGCTCCCACCTCTCTTAAAATTAGTTGTTCGTGATCACACCGACTTATAGGTGTATCTATAACAGCTGTGTCGTATACAACGCGTCGTTAATTTACGAGTTACATCCGCAATATAATCAATAAGTGACCATTAAATATTACGACTAGATTTATTACATTTCATCATTAGATTTATTAACTACTAAGAAATGACAGCAACTTCGTTTTCATAGTTAGTTCGTAAAGACCAGGAGACCGATTAGAGTACTAAAATATATACAGGGCGTCCCACGGCCATGTCACATGGGGGTTAAGTATATTAAATATTGAAGATAGAATATTTTACTGAAAGAATGCATCATTTTATGTTCAATAATAAGTAGAACTAAATTCACAGATATTTTGAAAATCGCCTGCCTCAACCGGGAGTAACTGGTGTAAGTTTAGGGGTGTAAGTGGTTCATCAACATCTTTGAACCAAGGCCAACTTCACCTGCACGCGGTGCACCCTGCTGACTGACAAACGAAGCTCTGGCGAAAAGAGAGGTAGGGAGCGTCATTGTAAGTTACCCGACTGGGGAATGTACCTCCACCTCACAGAATACCGCAGCCAAATAACAATTCCCTTGAGGGTTTTTGTGTTCCTGCGAGTGAGTGAGGTCGAAGTGAAACGAAGGATTTGCTGCATTGGCAGCAGGGGGTGGCGGTGCGTGAGTGATATTTCATGTGGCGAGCCTTAACATGATTACGGTGACCGCTTCTCATCGGGCGGGCCGTATACTTGTCTGCCGTATATTTGTCTGCCAACGTAGTATAAAAAATACCTACTCATTAACATTTTCACGAAAATGTATCTTAAAATATTCCTAGAAATAATATAGTGATCCTGTAAGTGCCTTCAAAAGCAGTCTTTCAACGTAAAGATTTTTTGGACGGCCATGTCTTTGCCACTCGACTGAATAAACAAATATGACAGACTATTAAATACGTCCTTCACGTCCTCAGCAGAGCCGTAACGGTCGTTCTAAAGTGTCCGATCTACGAGGTTAATGTCTCATTGCTGTCAAAATTTAAAATCTTCCACGAAAATCGTTCAATTTTTCTTAGAAAGTTTGTCATTATGTTCAAAAATAAATTTTGAAGAACTTCATGGACATTCAGAGGTTATGTAGTGGTTTTGTTCTGTAAACTCAGGCTGTATCATAAACGCTTTACAGAGGTTTTCCCAGGAGACTACAACTAAAATTTCTTCAAGAAAGACTTGATAGAGTTTTTACAGGTTGTGCAACGCGTGAGTGGTGCCGATGATTACATACGTCCGTATGCTACTGGGGTTGCTTACTATCAGACAGGTAAATAACAGTATCATATGCACGCATATAATCAGAAATAAATATGTATGTAAAAATCCTTAAAAGGGTTCATTGTTTTGGTATAATTTTGAAGAGAATAAATAGTTTCATCGCGCCTGTTCTAGTTATTATATACATCTATAGTTATTAAAATTGCAATTAACTGATATTTGTACATATTAAATATTAAAAAAAATGCCCTAATTGGTACACGAAATTGGATGCGGCTTTTGCAGTTGTATTTCAGAAGAACCCGGAGATCTAACTTTGAATCTGATGCATGTTTCATGTAGATACGCTGAGTAGAAGTTAAACGGTGGGCAGAAGCATGAAATTTTGCATAAAGGTACATGACGTAAATAAGTTGAAAGTTCATCCGCTAAAGTGGCTAAAATGAGGAATGAGTTTGTGTGAAAATCCACTCGGACGAAGTCACAGACGGGCTTACTGTACTACTAAGTACAATTCGGATAATGTCTTGCTAGCACTAGTTCAGATCTTGCTTTTTATTATATTATTTCAGTAGCGTTCACTTGAAAACTCTTCTGTTGGGTTTTCAATATTTTCACAACCGCTTGAGCGCCCGTGGCGCCATTCCATCATAATAGGACAAACATTTGTGTGCATGAACATGTCTGTTTGTCTTGGTCTGGGTGTTTTCTATGTATCATAAGTATGTATTTACAAAAAAAAATGTATTTACGTATGTTTATCAGTTGTCTAGTACACAAACTTCGCTTACTTTGGGGCTAGATGGCGCTGTGTAATTTGTCTGACAATATTTATTTATTATTATTTATTTAATGAACATTTACATTATTTCGCCATAGGTATTAGTAATTAAAGCGGCTTCGCTCGTATACATTGGTGATAAAAATATTTTACATGTTTGCAAAACGTTCTGTATGCTATTATTCTCACTATCCTTAATTGAGTCGTAAACGTACAAAAATAAACAACATTTTCATCAAAATATCTTTTGAAACTTTCATATATTTTATATTGTTTTGATTATAGATAACATTATATTAAGAACTAGTTTTTATGTAAGAAGTAGTTATTGACATTTTAAGTGTAAATCATATTTTTCTCTCAATTTATTCCAGCACATTTGACAACCCGTTTATTAACCCGTTTACCCTTTTATTTATTTATTTAATTAATTTATTTATCTTTTACAAAATACATATATATATTTTTACAATAAAGGCATTGATTTATATTGAGTTTTGTCTTTAATGCCCAGTGGATTAAAGTTCACATTAAAACTTAGTAATAAATATATTCAATCGTATTCGCACAATCTATAAAATCACGAGATTTAACTACTATATAATAATAAACATGAGTACATATTAAAGGCTAGGTAAATTTTCCTATAGGTGACTTATCAGTGAGAAACATCAGAAAGACTTTAATTTATTCCTAATATACAATCAGTCAATTTCAATTACCTATCTGCGCTTTATAGAAGACCTTAAACAATTTACTGGGGTTTTATTTTTTCTTGGAAGACAGGTGACGCTAGAGAGTGGAGGTTATCGTGGTTACTCTTTATCAGGCAGGTCATATTATGGTATACGAGTATCACCACGCAAGCGGGTGTCATTTAAATTTATGAGGTATACCCTTAAGTATCAATAATTTAATTATTCAGTAGAAGAAGATTTTGATTTGGAACTTAAACGGTAATAAGGATTCCGGCATCTTCGTTGAATCGAAGACAAGTCCCGGGCAGCGATTAGGTAGAACATAAAAAGTCAGAACTCTGCAATAATAATGTCATGTTCTCATCGTGAGATGAAAACATTTCGTCAGTCTGGCGTACTGGCACCCACCGCAAGGTCCAGTTGACGTCTATAAATACTCTTGCACACTCAATGGGCGATTTATCGCCCTCATTACCCGCGCCGTAGTCCACGCTCAGCGAAACGCCCGCACAACGGACAACAATCAACACTTGTTGGCGCTTGAAGAACATTAAACATTGATTATGACTCGCCATTCTGGCTACATTACATATACACTGCAGTTTCCTTGCAATATTGAAGATTACCCGTACAGTTACCTACCTATTGGACTGATTTGATTTTAAAATATTCCAACTATACTTAGGTATTCTTTGGAGCGCAAATTTGATATCGCATTTTAATTTTAAACATTTTGTAATAGCAATGTGAACAAAGCTGTGCTAGGAATGTCGTCATAGAAATTGCTCATGCTTGTTTAATTTATTTGGCCTTTAGAAATTAATATATCTAAAATTAGAGAGTGTAGGTACATTGTACGGGGCCTACTCCAAAAATTAAAATCCGAGTTTTTGGCCGAAACTTCAGATTAAAAAAAAATTGGTAGAGTCTCTGAGAAAACAAATGTAATGTTATTAATTGTGTTATATAGACAATAAATTAGGCCATGCCGGATGAATAGTACATATCCATCAGTTCAATCGAAGGAAATTCGTATCTGAAAAATTAAGAACTTCGGCCGAAAACTTCGATTTTCACTTCGGAGAATTCCCCCAGATTCCATTGCCTTTAGGGCTGTAGTAAAAACATGTTTGGGATATAAGTGGCCTACCACGTTTTTTAGAGCCAAAGTCAATCTCGCCTGTACAAGGCGCACCCTACCGACTAGCGAAAGTTTGCCTAAAGAGAAGTCGGGTACAGCGTATTTGTAAGATGCCCGACTGAGGAAGAAGAGGAACCTCTACCTCACAGAATACCGCAGCCAAATAACAACTCCCTTGAATCCTTGGGTTATCGTGTTCCTCCGAGCGAGATCACTAGAAAGGAAGGAGTTGCTGCACTGGCAGCGGGGGTGGCGGCGCGCAAGCGATATTAAATTTTGCTAGCGTTAATATGGCTACGGTAATCGCTTTACGTGGACCGTATCCTTGTCTACCAGCAGTAAAAAAAAAAGTATTATTTTATTGACGGGAAAGTTTTCCCGACATGTGAGACTAAGAAGACTAAGAGACTAAGACTAAGAGAGAGAGAGAGAGAGAGAAGACATGTGAGAATCTACTTATATTGCGCCCCTAGGGTGGTAGAACTTTATCTGTGCCAATGTGTATGTATTAGAACTTTACCGAAGATACTGAAACAATGTAACTATGTAATCTTGACATCAACCTCGGCTCAATTTCGGTTCTGACAGTTATACAATTCACGTTGCGCGGTAGACTCCCTGACAGGCCGACGCTTTTGTCTTAGACATAACGCACGTAAGTACTTTAATAACATTTCTGAGAATGATGCAGTTTCATGAAATTATAATCTTCAATAGCATTGCATGCGTTTAGACCTTCGTGTGCTTCAGAGAGCACGTTAAGCCGTCGTTCCCGGCCATTAGATGACAGTCGTTAAGCCAAGTCAGCCTTTAGGTGGCTTGAAAACACTGGCCTCCGCCAACCCGCAGTTCAGCTTCGTGGTAGAGTATGCACTAAATCCCTTCAATTGAGGAGAGGCCCGTAACCCAGCAGTGGGGTGAATACGGGTTGACGATGAAGACCTAGACTTGTAACTTTATTATAAAACTGAATGTTTAAGTGCACAATCTACTAACGAGCGCGGTGGTCGAATGGCTAGGCATATCCACTTTGACTCTGAGGTCGCGTTCTATTCTAACACTATATATTAGAATATCTATGTATTTATTTACGAAAAAAAATGTATTTAAGTATCACATATCTAGTACCCATAGTACTTTGCTTACTTTGGATGAGCTCGATGGTCGAATGGTTAGCAATGGCCACTTTGACTCCGAGGTCGCGGGTTCGATTCCCGCACAAAACAATCATTTGTATGCATGAACATGTCTGTTTGTCTTGGTCTAAGTGTTTTCTATATACTATATGTATGCATTCACAAAAAAAATATATAATTAAATATTATATCAGTTATCTAGTACCCATAGTACAAGCTTTGCTTACTTTCGGACTAGATGGCAGTGTGTAATTTGTACAGGAATATTTATTTATTACTAGCTGACGCCCGCGACTTCGTTTGCGTAGAAATTTTAAGAATTCATCGCTCGATTTAGAAACTAATAATTCATTAGAGACATCGTCACAATCAATTTGTAAATGTCTGCTACGTAATACCTAGGTATAGATTAATTCTCTTACCTAGGCCTGCCCTCGGATTAATTTATATGACTCTATATATAGTTACCCTCGTCTATTTTCATTATACCTCGCATCTCGGGATTAATTGGAGCAGGATAGAAAAATGCACTCATCTGCTCATCTTATTTGCCTGATATTGCGTGATATCTAGAGACCGGATAACCGGAATTCAGGGTCCAACTCCAGGTTTACTACCAGCTACGCTACACACAAGCATCATAAACCTGAGTTAAAATCCGATGTTAATAATCCGATGGGAATGGGCCTCAGCTAAGCCGGGGGCCCTACCGCCGAAGCTGAAGCCGATTACCGTGGCATATTTTGATCGCGAAAATCAAACTTTAGCTTAGATTGGCGGCAATTGTGTTGAGCTTAACTGGTAGAAACTATACAGCTCTACCGACTAAGCTGAAGATGTTTGTCATTGACTTAATACCCCTAAGATCTATTTTCGAAGTCAAAAAATCCGGTGCTAATCGGCTCCGGCGGTAGGACCCCGGGTCCTTGGAGCCCTGCCGCCGAAGCTGAAGTCGATTCGCATCGGGATTTTTGATTACGACTTCGGACTTTTTTTTTAATTTGTGATAAACATCTTCAGTTATTTCGGTAGAGCGTGTCCGTCCCTACCGGCTAAGCTTATTAATTTAGCATTGGCACAAATATAAGGCAAAATTATATTCGGCTTCAGCTTCCGCGCAAGGGTGGTCGGACTCGTCTGGGACAGAAAACTGAGATTATATTAAATCTAGGTAGGTAAGTACTTGTTGTTCATCGGGAATTCAGAAACCACTATTATGTAATCGGTGGATTACATTGCACAATAAACACGTGAACTGTGTGTATAATATTTACCTATCCACAAAATTTCATCAAAATCGGCTGTATTTATTTTCACAAAAACTACCAATCAAATTTCGTCGTTCAAAGAATTTAAAGATTGCGATTACATTTTCTAATTTATGTTCGATAGTTATAGCGAACGAACCAATGTAGAAAAAAAGTGTCTTTTTTGCTCCAAATGTACTTGTTTGAAGACCTCACTTTCTTAGCTCGCTCGGTCAAATTCGAATTCTTTCTGTTCAATGAAGGTATGAACGTCGGTATTTTGACCACGCTAGCGCTACACGTGAGCCACGGTATAAAGAATAAAGTAATGTAGGTACTATTTTATACTTAAAGGGAGTAAATAATTTATACTCTTGCTCTACCTCTCTTTCCATCTCTGAAGTCCATTTTAAAAATTGGCGTGCACTACGTGCAGATGACGATGGGTTTGGTTTAGGCGATAGTAAGCCATTTACATCTCTAAAATCGCGTGCGTAAAGATGTAAATCCCAAAAATCATGCAATTCATTTCTCATCTTGATATTTTTTTAATTTTCAAGTATTCCTTGGGCAACCAAGCAATACTTGAAAAATCTGTATCCGATATCAGTCTATTGTATATTGCAGTGTTTTTCAAACTTTTTCATGGCACGACCCCTTTAGTATATAAAAATAAGTTGCGGCCTCCTACCCTCCAAAGTTGTTCCAAAAACCTGTATGTATTTTATTATGTTAATAAATATCAATAATAAAAAATATATGTACGGACTAATACGTAATTTATTTATTTTCATAGTTAAGAATCGTTAATTAAATACAATAAAACAAATATAATGATGTATTTAAAATAGACATCGATTACGTTCCGAAATATACATTTTTTTTATTTTATTTTTTTTTTTTTTTACAGCATCGCGACGTTCTGCGACCCCCTTGTAGAGGCTAGGAGACTCCCATGAGGGCGCGACCTACACTTTGAACTACACTGGTTTTACTTAATTTTGATGAATAAAAGATATTTGGGGTGTAAGTGGTTCACCATCATCTTTGAACCAAAGCCAACTTCACCTGCACGCGGTTCACCCTGCTGACTGACAAACGAAGCTCTGGCGAAAAGAGAGGTAGGGAGCGTAATTGTAAGCTACCCGACTGGGGAATGTACCTCCACCTCACAGAATACCGTAGCCAAATAACAATTCCCTTGAGGGTTGTTGTGTTCCTGCGAGTGAGTGAGGTCACCAGAAAGGAAGGAGATGCTGCGTCGGCAGCGGAGGTGGCGGCGCGCGAGCAATATTTTATGTTGCAAGCGTTAATATCGCTGCGGTAACCGCTTCACATCAGGCGGGCCGTATGCTTGCTGCCACCCGACGTAGTATAAAAAAAAAAAAATTGTTTCGTAAAAGTTTCGGTTTCGGTTTCGGCCGAAACTGAGACCGTTGCCGAAATTCGGTTTCGGTTTCGGTTTCGGTCGTAAAAACCAGTTTCGGTCGGACACTAAAAAACAGTAATTTTTTTTTAGTTCTTTTTGTTATTAGCAACTGATAAAAGCTTGGCTAATTTCTTTTTTGTTTATTCTTGTTATATGAAGCATTTTATACGGTCACAAATGCCACAAAGACACCAAAGAACAATTGAATAAAGTGAAAACGCCCTTATATCACATAATGCAATCAAATACGACCGACAGACCGACTGTTCTATTGTAGCATTGAGTGAATTAGTTTCAACCAGGCCCATAAACACTTTGAACTCTGGAATAAGCTTTTATGTTTTGTGGCCTGATTGTTACTAACACAGACCAGTTCGTCCCTTTTGATGTTATCTTGTGAAGTCTTTTATGATATTTTATATTGTGGCAATGTCGATTGATGACAATAAATTAACAATATGAACATTTTGATGAACCACTTACACCCCGTAAGTGGTTCATCAACATCTTTGAACCAAAGCCAACTTCACCTGCACGCGGTACACCCTGCTGACTGACAAACGAAGCTCTGGCGAAAAGAGAGGTAGGGAGCGTATTGTAAGATGCCCGACTGGGGCATGTACTTCCACCTCACAGAATACCGCAGCCAAATAACAATTCCCTTGAGAATTGTTGTGTTCCTGCGCGTGAGTGAGGTCACCAGAAAGGAAGGAGATGCTGCGTTGGCAGTAGGGGTGGCGGCGCGCGAGCGATATTTTATGTTGCGAGCGTTAATATGGCTACGGTAACCGCTTTACATCAGGCGGGCCGTATGCTTGTTTGCCACCCGACGTGGTATAAAAAAAATTACTGGATCATGAAATCGCTACCCCAAACGAATAAAGCAGTAAAGTGCAGTTACAAGAAAATCAATTTTTTTGCATTTTTATAATCAGGAACATCCAATACGACGCCCCTATTTTTTGAAATATTCTATTCCATATAGAAAAAGAAATAATTAAAAAAGACGTAATAGTTACTACAAAAGTTGATTTTGAAAATAAGACGAACAATGGCGTCACATGTTATAATGCCAACTATTTCAAACTTTTTACACTTGCAATACAGTATTACCGCTTTATTCGTCAAACTAAACTGATAATTCTAAGAGCCAAGCATGTTACAATTATTTCATATTTTCGCAATATTCTTAACTTACAAATACAACAAATTGTTCCACATTAAGACTTGGTAAAATAACTACACTCATACATTCATAATTAACAAAAGAGACAACATGTGTATACAATAATAAACTTCATTTCCTTATATGGTTTCGGCCCAACACAAAGAATTTTCTTATCGACATAGGCCCGTATATTTATCTCACTCATTAGGTTCAAGCGTGAACATAGTGACTTTCTTTGTTTACAAGACTTGTAAAAAAGAAATATCTAACATGAACATTTTTTTGAAAATTTGCACCACGGAAGTCAAGATTTTTCATCCCATCAACTTAGTCATAATGTAATACATGTACAAACTATACCATCAAATTCCACTTATGAAGACAAAAACATTAAAACAGTCAATCAGATAGAAGATAACGAAATAGTACTGGAGATTCAAAGTTTCGACAATATTTTTTATGATTTGCAAAATCAAAATATTAATTTAAAATATACCGAGCTGATTCCATTAGAAGAACAAATAGTAATATCTCTGAGTAATAATTCACCGGTGGATCTAGGTAACCAAATTGTTATTTTAGAAACGAACATTAACGAACGATCTATTTAGATAATATAAAATAAAACATAAAACCGAAGATAATGCAAGAGAAAATGAAGCCGTGCAAGTTATTTATAGGTCACAGGAACGGGAAATAGAGGAATGAGCATATGGGAAAGATTCAAATGGTCCACATAATTGTTGTGGGCGTGTATCTTCAGAAGAACTAAATTCGCCTTTGCAGGCTACAAGAAAACCAAAATTATGTAAAGACAAGTGGAAAGATGTTGCCCATAAAAACTTGAAGAACTTTAGTCAGTCTTACATAAGTGTTAGGACAAAATAAAATCAAACTAGCAAAACTGTTAGGTGCTCCTTGTAAGAGGAAGTGCTTTGAGGAAATAGATGAAAACACGAGACAAATAATAATTTTCAAGTCATATTGGGAAATCGGGGATCATGAAAAGTGGGAGTGCATTTTAAGATGTCACATCTAATAAAATTTTAAAAATGCAACTGGAACGTAAGAACAGCTGAATACAAACTCTTATTTTTAAATTGCCCAAAGGAGATATTGAAGAACTTGTATGCAAGAAAATGTGTACTTTAAGAATCACTGAAAAAGTTATTTACTATAGTAGGGATTTATTATAGTAGGGAGTGTAATTGTAAGCTACCCGACTGGGGAATGTACCTCCACCTCACAGAATACCGCAGCCAAATAACAATTCCCATGAGGGTTGTTGTGTTCCTGCGAGTTAGTGAGGTCACCAGAAAGGAGATGA